>OX403618.1:22594280-23915765 GCA_948107695.1 Meliscaeva auricollis
GACTGCATACAGTACGGACGGCGGCCAGTTCTTTCTTGGCTCCAAACCACTTCTCGACCTTCAAGTTGCGTTTGTTGATCATGTACATGTCAAGGGCCAAGTGCTTGAAGCTGCGCTTCAAAACACCACGGGGTCCTGTGATGGTGACCACACGCGCCTTCACTGAGGCTTTAATATGTGAGGGGATTTTCACGCATTGGTTTGAGTTGATTGTCCTCATTTTGACACTGTAAAATAGAGAACCGATATTAGGAATACGGATAATCCAATGGACATGATTTAATGCAAATAGAAGTTCGCTCCGGAAAAGGTAAACGTATCCAAAATAAATATATTCGTCTTATAATTCACTTTTTTCATTCGTTTTCAATTTAATTGATTTTTTTAATGCTGAGGTAAACACAATCAACGAGCGAAACTGTCACAAATTGACCACCAGTTTTAAGCCATATTTTAAATGCAATCTTTGAAAATTCATGTATTAATCACTTTGTTGAATATTAATATACCGCAGAATAACATTTTTTATTTTGGATATTTTACCAATTTTCGGATGTTTAGTAATTTAATTTTGTATAAAAAATTCGATGAACTTACACGCTTCGGACCGACCGGAAAAGAGGATTTTTTGGAAAAGGAAATTTTTGACGTCTGTCATAAACAAATTTGCCCCATAAAAAAACATGGCGGCCAAACGGAAGTGTTCCGAAATTTGTGATGGGATATTAGTTCAAGTTCACATAAAATAAATTTAGGTTACGTATCCACTTGAAGGAAATTATTAAGGCTTAAGTCCAACCAGAGTTCGGCTAGATTTAGACGACAGCTATTCGATTCGATATTTTCCCGTAGATGATTTATCTAACACCGAACAGTAGTTCACACAATGGCATTTTTCGATTCGAATATCTCATGTATTTGTTTTTTATCGACGAAGGCTAGGTTCAAACGACAGCTCTATTTGATTCAATATTTTCTCGTAAACGTTCAATCGAATACGGGACAATAGTTCACACGATGGCATTTTTCGATTCGATTATGTATTTATGGTCTTATCGACAAAAGGTGTGATAAACTGGAGAACGAAACAATAAACTGCCCGCATCCCTTAAAGGCTTAAACAGTAGCACTGCGACACGACAGTGAGACAAGAACTTTTATATGAAAAACGCAATGCACTTTGTCACATTTGGTGTGGGTACTTCCATATGGCGCTGTGTCTGAACGAGGCCTACATGTTCATTTAAATTTTTTTTTGATAAAATAAAAAGAAGAGTCAGATGTAAAAAACAGTAAATGAGCTGTCAATCGAGTTTCGCTCTGTCACGCGACAGTGCGATACGACAACAACAAAATTCTTTTACACAGCGTCATATATGAAGAGTACTCAAACCAAATAAGACATAGCGCAAAGCGTTTTTTATATGAAAGCAGTCCTTGTCGCTTCGCTTTGTCGTGCGACAGTGTGACATTTTAGTTTGGGCAAGCCTTAACGCTGCCACATGGATTTTAAGGGATGAGTGAGCAGCTTATTGCTTAGATAGAAATTGTAATAAATTTTGTCGATTAAGGATTGCCAAACCATAATGCGACAGTGCGACAAAAACTTTTGTATGAAAAACGCTTTGCCCTTTGTCGCATTTGGTGTGGATACTTTCATATGACGCTCTGTAAATAAATTTTGCCACACTGTCATGTCGCTCTGTCGCACTTTGGTTTGGGCAAGCCTTAAAACGGGAAAATATCGAATCGAATACCTGTCGTCTGAACCTAGCCTCGGAGTCTCTAAAAACGGAGCACAAAACTCATCAAAACCAGAGAACCTGTAATTTTCAGCCGACGCTTTTGTATATCCCTTATCTTTTTTTTTATTATGCGAAAAAAACCTTAAAATTTTAATGACTTTGTTAACACACCCCGAAAAAAGAGTAACCTAGCTTTTCTAAACAAACAGTTTGAGGATTATAGCACTTTGTAGCAAGAGAAAAAAAAACAAACTGCTTCGAACGTCATTTTATTTGTTAGCTCTCCGAAAGAAAATTTTACAAAACCTAATTTGATTTTGAAACAAAATAAAGAAAATTCGTCTTTGTTTTTGAAAATTCTCGACACTCAACAACAAATCTCGTCAATTAAAAAACATGGATTCGACTGGAACACCCGAAACAGTTAATAGAGATGAACTCATAATGCAACAACAGCGGCAAATTGAAAAAGAGGTTAATCCATTTTTTCCACAAAAGAGTTTATATTTTTGAAAAACAATTACTTACAATGTTTTGAATAGATTTCAGAAAGTATCCCTCTAGTAAGTGACTTGCAAATTGTGTCCACTCTAAATCAAGAATACAATGGCGATGCTGTTTATACATCGAAAATAGAAGATCTCGGAGAGAAGTACAAATTTATGCGTCGCACCCGGCCCGACGGTAATTGCTTTTTTCGTGCTTTCGCCTACGCCTATTTGGAGTATTTACTTACCAACAAAGAAGATTATCTAGCATTTAAAGATCTCGCTCAGAAATCCAAGGACAAGCTGGTCCAATTGGGATTCCCTAGTTTTACATTAGAAGATTTTCACGAAACGGTTAGTTCCATACATTATAATCTCCTCTTTGGGTCATTCAACTAATGAAAGACAAATAATTTATGTAGTTTATGGAAGTCATTAAGCGTGTAGATCCAACTGATACAGCTAAAGATGTCGATATCAAAAGCGAACTACATAACGTGTTCAATGAGCAAGGCTACTCCGACTATGTCGTTGTTTATTTGCGTTTAATTACCTCAGGCAAGTTGCAAGAAGAAGCGGACTTCTATCAGAATTTTATCGAAGGCAATTTCACAATTGAAGAGTTCCGCCATCAGGAGGTCGAGCCGATGTACAAAGAATCCGACCACATACACATTATTGCTTTATGCACTGCCTTAAATGTTGGAGTACGAGTCGAATACATGGATCGTGGTGAGGGTGGGAAGGTCAAGGCTCACGACTTCCCCGAAGGAACTGACCCCAAAGTGTTCTTGTTGTATAGACCTGGGCATTATGATATTTTATACCCAAGAAATTGAATAATTATTAAAAACAATATTAAATCAAAACAAAATTATATAATTATAAACCAGGGTAATTTATTTTTGTATAAAAGATGAGTAGCCAAAGTATATTTAACATTTTTCCAAATTCCTGTAACGAAATCTCCTACTTCCCTCCATGTGGTTAAAACTTAGGGCTTTGGAGGGGCATCCAATAAATATTACCATGAAACTGAGAGCTGTGCGACCGCGTTACTGGTCTCTGCAAAAGTCTAACTTATAGTTCTGGTAGCTGTATTGAACGGGGATATAGTTAAAACAGAGCAGGACTGTTCAATCGATGAGTTTTTTTTTCAGATTGTTCTAGTCTGCTGTTAAATGACGCTGTCTAGAACAGTTTAGAACAGAATTTTCTGTACTCTCTTTTGCGTCAGAACTAACCTGTACTCAAAAGAGAGTACAGAAAATCCTGTTCTAAAGTGTTCTAATAGTTTATAGTCAACAACTTGCCCTTCATAGCTTAAAATGCCATTTAATAAAAAAATTGTGGTTTTTGGCATTTTTACCAATGTTGCGTTCGGCGATCGAGGCCGACAAATTGGATTTAATTGCATTAATAAAGTTATTTACCGCTATTGTGAGTTTTGCTAAAAAAAACTTTTCACGTGATATATTTTTTCGCCCGAATAAAATTCGAAAAGCATACAAGTTTTTCGGGTGAAACTAAACGAAATAGGGCTGATTTTTTATTTTCTAGGCAATGCAGTGAAAATGATACCAGCAAAAAACTCTCACTGCGAAATTAATCCACTCAATTTTTGTCGTAACTGACTAGGAAACGTTTCCGTCAGATTGGTATATTATATAAAATTTCGAGGAAAATTTATAAATTAATCATTTCATACAAATATTTTTTCCCTGAAAAAAAAAAATCCAGAGAAGATTCGCGATCGCTGAAAAATTCCGGGGGAAAAAATATCGCTTATTTCCTGAAGACTCATAACTCAAAAAAATAGGATTTTTTAGTTAATGATGCAGAAATATTCGTTTTACCATCCTTCATATTATGAAAAAGATTCCTAGTAATAATCTTGTCTACCTTGCCCGTTAGAACTAGAAGCAAGAATCTACCGTTAATTTCATTAATATTGTATATTGTACCAATTAGAGAACTTTAAAGAAGTTTTTCTCAAAATCGATTTTTTTAATTATGACAGTCTTGAAGTAAATGAGATTGCCTATAGGCTTTTGGTCCATATTTCTGCCTACCTTGGATATTCTTTTCTCAGTTTGGTTTAAGGGCGAGTTCGCTATCGTCTGACCAACCGTTCGCTATTGTATGCAATTCATTTTCGTGATTGCAGAAATCGGTTAGTTAGACGTTTTAGAACTCGCCTTAAATTATAATCCGAAATTTTGTATAGAAACCACAAAGCTGCTCCTCCATACTAAACAAATAAACAAACAAATACAATACTCTATAAAATGCATTTCAATTTATTTACAATAATAATTTCAACAATCCTTCCTCTTTAACTATAAGAAAAACAAATTTATTAAAATCTAATATCCGCATTAATTTTATGAATGCAACTTTTTCGTTAAATACAAAAAAAAAAAATATTATCAACTTATACTTCTTTCGAAATAAAATAGTGTGACGAAGTTTTCCAACAAAATACAAAATCGGAAGAAAAATAAGAGGAAACAAAACTACTTTTGTTTTTATTACAATTTTGCCTCTCCATGCAGTCAATCAGCATTGCAAACAGCCATTGCTTCGGTTTTTTCTTCGAGCAATTCCTTGGTGGTAATGGCCAGTTTTGATTTGGCAAAATCGTCAAGGGTTAATCCTTGAACGATACTCCATTGCTTGTTCTTGATTTCGACAGGGAATGAAAAGACGACATCCTTGGGGACACCATAGCTCCCATCAGAAATCACTCCCATCGAAACAAATTGACCGGCGTTGGTTCCATTCCACCAATCATGCATGTGATCGCAGGCAGCCTTAGCAGCAGACATTGCCGAAGACATTTTGCGTGCGGCAATAACAGCAGCTCCTCGCTTTTGTACAATCTCAACGAATGGTCCCTCCAAGAAGGATGTATCGTCAATAGCATCCCAGACGGCTTTCTCTGCACCACCGATTGTGACCTTAGCACTTCTGGCATCGGGGAATTGTGTGGCTGAGTGGTTACCCCAGATAATGACATTCTTCACTGCGGTAATTGGAACCGAAAGCTTAGCTGCTACTTGTGCTGTTCCACGGTTTTGATCCAAACGTGTCATTGCACTGAAGTTTTCTTTTGGGATTGATGGGGCATAGTGGGAGCAGACAAGGGCATTAGTGTTAGCTGGATTGCCAACAACCAAGACCTTTATGTCTTTACGTGCAAACTGATCCAAGGCTTGTCCTTGGACTTTGAAGATTTTAACGTTGGCAGAGAGAAGATCCTTGCGTTCCATGCCTTCTTTGCGTGGCATTGAACCAACAAGGAATGCAGCCGAAACATCCTTGAAAGCGACAGCTGGATCTGTTGTGGGGACAACTTCACGCACCAGGGGAAGGGCACAATCAGCCAATTCCATGACAACACCCTGTAATACGCCAGCCATTGGTGGAATGTCCAATAAATGCAAAATAAGAGGCTGATCCCTGCCAAAGACTTCACCACGGGCAACCATGTACAACAGGGAATAGGCAATTTGGCCGGCAGCGCCAGTAACAACAACACGAATTGGTTCACTCTGCAAAATAATAAAAAAAAAAAATAATTGGTTAAATTGGGGGTTTAAAAATGTATGAGTTGTTTTTTTTTTTTCTTGAGAAAATAAAAACTTAAAATATTTCAAAATTCATAATGCAGGTGAATTGTGTCAAGATAGCCCGACTCATTTCAACTCGACTCAGGTGAGCATACATTTTGTGGGTTTTTTTTTATGATTGATGACGGCTAAAACTTTGCATACAGGGGACAGCATGCCCTTTTTTGCAACTGAGTGGAGTTGTCGTGAGTCGGACTATACTCATCTCGGATTATAGCAATTTAAAATGAAATTCTAGATTTGACAAGGAGTAACTGATGACAGATGGATATGAAGGTCCTTGATTGTTGCGTTTTCGCAGGTGGGGCTAAGGACTAACAACAGGGGCTGACACTACTATCTCAACTGAGTATGCGGCAGCCGAGGTGCCTTTGGTTTTAGATGTGCATTAATATTTCCTTGAAAATGAAATGCCAAATTTTTTATTTAAACGCGGTTTAAGAATTCTTATGCATAAAAAATTATTTTTTAAACGGTTCTAACGATTTTCATTTTTTTTTTTTTTAATTTTTCTTTTTTTACTTAAATCAATTTATTTAATTTAAAAAACCTAACGTCACCTAACCTTATATCATTTAAGTAATGAATTTTATTTTTTTTAACATTTCTTATAAAATGTATTTATTTTTAAGAACTTTATATAAGAAGCTTCAACAACGTTAACAGCAGCTTTGACCCTAAGAACAAGTACGTGCGACACAGTCGTGCATTTTTTTTGCGTAAACGTAAAAATGTACAAATAGCATGGAAGTAAATACCTATATCCTTTTCTGAAGAAAACATTTTTAAATGATACGAATCAATTTATAATTTTGTACCGAAAATATGCAGACCAGGTGAGGAAATGTCGGCGACATCGGTATAGCTTTGGTAAAGCTGGCCATAAACGACTAGCATGCTCGCCGAACATGCCCGATTGCTTCACCCCATAGACGACGAATATATTTGGCGAATATTTATTTTTTTTTTTGATTCTTCAAAGGGTTAACCTTTGCTATAAAGAAGCGCAAGGGTTTGCGCTTATGAAAATTTGTTTGTGTAAAAGCAAAAGGAAACAACACCAATAACAGCAAAAATCAGAACTGAGAACTGAGAACCGAGTACCGATACCACACAGAAAAGTAAGCGGCCTTAATGCAACAATTTGTTTTTACAAATAATGTACCAATTCATTAATTTTATAGTAAAGAAACACGAGCACGGGTCTGCTAGTCTATTAAACATCCACACCATACAAATAATAGTGAACTTTTCCCCCAGTTGATTGCATATTGCAACAAAGTCAACCATTATCTTTTTGTATGTGTAAGAACATTAGTATATTTCTATTATTTTAAATTTTCTTATCATTTTATTAATTGTTTTTGTTTGCTCAACTTGGAAGTTAGAACCATGAAAACCCAATTTGTTGCCTTAATTAAGAATAAAATATCTACAAATAAAAATGCTTTTGTTTTTCATTTCAATGCTCTTTAAAAAGCAAAAAAATAAAACCCGGGCATTAATTGCATTGCATTTTTATAGAACTGCACGGATCTCCGCATCTCACCCGCTCACCCACCGGTTTCCCTTCTTTCTAAGCTGAGCAGCATTAAATCTGATCAAAATATTCATCGCAATTGGCTAGATGCCAAAATACGTCACTCCAGCTGAAAAGTCTCCCAATCACCACTCAGTTGTACCGGATCTCGACATCAAGTAGAGAATTCCTGCTCTTCTCAGCAAAAGTATATGAATAAAGTACATACCTACATACATACATTTTTATATTGAATTGCGTAAAGTGGGTATGTTTGTACATGGAAAAACGTCACCTATTTAATCAGTAACTATTGTTTAAATTCAATTATTCTATAATCCAGATAAGATGTTACGCAATTCATAACAGTGATTTGGTTTCCAAATATCACCCCACATCTTTCCATTGCCCGGCCGGTGAAAAAAAAGAAAATCTCAAAAGAAAAATAAACTAATTTACGATAAAAGCTTTCCGTTTATCACTGTCGTGTCAAAACAAAAATTATTCCAGTTTTGTCTTTTTCTATATTTTTTTTTTGTTCTATTCAGTTCGAAAGGTCAAATGAAAGTTATGGAGAGAATTTTATTTAAATATAAATTGCATTTAACTGTTAAGCAGAAATAAAAAACACTTACCATTTTGTATTTCAATTAATTTTTACAAAATAAAACTTCAATTTGTGATAAATGCAAAAATGAAATACTGCTTTGTAAGATTATTTTTGTGACAAATGTTGCACTTGAACACGCCACTGCTACACGTTTGAGCTTACAAAATGGAACTGAAATGAAAAAGTGAACAAATACAAAACTTTTACAAATTACCAGAAATGAGATGAACTTTTCTGTTGGTTATTTTTTCGAAGAGCTTCACGTAAGCTTTACATTTTGGTAGGCACTGTATTATGAAGCTTTTGATAAATCTAACACCTCGCTGACACTAGTTATATTTTGTTTTAAAAAAAAATTAGAACCTCTTACTTTTATTGAAAAAAGTTATGTCGTAAAATTGTAGAGAAACCCTGTTAAAAATAACTACCGCTTGCGATGACAAGGCCAAGTGACGCAACGTTAGCAAAAAAGAAAAAACTTTGTGTTCACGGTGGCGTATACGTATTTTTTTTAACTGAAATAGGTATTTAATTATTGATTTCAGATTTTGATAACAGGAAAGTAAGGATTAAAATGGCCAGACTGCAAATATCATAGCGATGCTTGTATTTGTTCTACATATATTCAAAGTGTTTATCTCTTTATCTCTTATTTAACTCATTGTTTCAAAGAAATAGCAAAACTCTCCAAAAAAGACCCAATATGGTTCGCTTAGTCGATTTCTTCACAAAGTCCTAATTTGATGGTTTAGGGCAATATCCTAGAGGGGAAATTGAATTTTATTTTAGGTCGAAAATTAACGGTTAATTTTCGACTGTACCTATCATATAACGTTTTTTTCATTTTTGAGTTTCTCTTAAACGACTCAACCGATTTTGATGCATTTTTTTATGCGGAAGCTTCTTAAAATTATTTGATATAAAAAATTTCAATTTTGTGTTATTTTAGTAATGGATTTTATTTTATTTTTTATACTTTTTACTTCCTCCATAGGGCAAGTATTGGTTTCGTGTGAAAAAAAAAATTCGAGGTTTTCATCAAAACCAACATTTCGTTGATTACGAAAAAAGGGGTTTTCGTCATGCCGTCCGTCGGTCTGTTCGTCTGTGAATCCATCTGTACAGAGAGCCACAACCTAAACGGGTTGACGGATTTGCATGAAATTTGGTAGAGATTACTTTTTTGTAATTTCCAAGGTTGTTTTTTTGTTTTGGTTTTTGAATATCTCGATTATAACGAATACCTCCCATATAATGGTTTGAGTTGTTGGATTTTTATTAAAAACGGCTTTAACGATTTCAACGAAATTTGGTGTATGTTATGTTATGTTATGTAATTGGTTGTAATAATACTGCATTTTTAGTTTTGCTTTTCGGGAAATTTTCCATAATTTTTAGTTTTTTCTGTAAGCACCACGTTGTTCTCATCATTTTAAAAAGTATTGTATATTTAGTTTAAAAAAATAATTAAACAAAAAATGAATTTCTTCGATAATTTTTTTTTGCAATATACAAGACCATATTTATTTTTAAAGATTTTTCGTATAAAATCATTTATTTTTAAAAACTATAAGAAGCTCTAACGTACACAGCAACTTTGAACTTCAAAGCAAGTTCGTGCGACCCAGTCGAGGATTTTATTTAAAAATCAATTAGATTTTTAATATGGCATTTTGGGCCCCATCTTGTGAATTTTCAAAAATAGAAACAAAAAGGAGTATAAATTCATAAACAGTAATAAAGAAATACCTTTCATTTGACACCCAATTTTAACGATAGCTAAATGGTAGTCGTAAGGAAAAACGATTATCATTCAACCTAAACTATTCTCCTTATACGTAATCGCATTTCAACGATAACGAAGAAATAGGGCCCCAGATTAGTTTTTTTGTAGACAAACAAAAAATGTATATTATTCATTTGTATTATGTCAAATACAGGCGTCGGTAGGTGGTTATGTTTTTGTTCCGATTCAGATACCATGAATAAAATAAACCTTCCGATCGGAGACTTTTTCGAACGGATGCGGTGATAAGATTGATGGTTGGTACATACTATTTTCTGCCGAATCCAAACGGCAAAGATGAGAGGTACTTTTTCACGAGAAAATAAAAGTCCTAGAGCCAACAACAAATTTTGGGAGTGGAGTTATAACCAAAATCTGATTATACAGTTTTCTAGGTATAAGCGTCCTCATTTGAAATTCGAAACTCTGGCAGGTTTCTTTTGTGCCATTCTATGGTATTCGGGGAGTTGAAAAACGCTATAATTCCAATTAATCAGACACTGATAAATCCACATCATTTGACAGTTTAAATATTATCTCCCCGAAAACCAACGAATTTGAAATCAAGACGTTTATAATACCTAGAAAACTGCATAATCAGATTTTGTCACATTTTGGCTATGACTCCACTCTCAAAATTTGCTGTCGGCTCTCGGTCTAAAGGCTTTATCAATTCATCTGAATTAAATTCACGACTTGGTCACATGATCTTGCTTGCACAGTGAAGATGCTTACTTACTTTGCTTGAAGTTAAGTTAAGGCATAAAAAAACATATTTTTAATTTTTTTTAAATATTTTTTTCTTATTTATTTTATCTTCTAGAATAATAATTCAACATGATTTCAATAATATTGTTTTAGTTATGTATTTATAATGAATAATAATATAGACTTATTTTATGAATGATAGATTTTAGTAGTAATTCACGCTGATTCTCATTTGTTATTTATTATGTAATTTTAATAAGAGAGGAAGTGTACTCTTTCATTTTATTTTTTTGCTGTTTTCTTTAACATCAAACTTCAATGACATTCATAGGCATAGTAATTTAAATACAAGATCAGTTTGTCAATTATTTAAATGGTGTGCAACCAAAAAAATGAAATATATTTAAATTATAACAAACAACAAAAAAAAGAGAAGAAAATATATAATAAAGAAAGAAAACAAAAAATAAAACAACAAATTTATTTTATTATTATTAAATTTAACACTAAAATAGATATTTGTTTCAATATGTAGTTTTATTCTTATTTTGTTTATTTATTTGTTTCGATTATAGCATTTATACAACAAAATATAATTTGCTTTGTCTAAATTGCAATTATTACAATAATGCCGCCTGATGCAATGAATGAGATGAATTCTTGTATTCATTCGAAAAGAAATTGACAAATAAAAACTTTAATTTATTTTCACTGCAGGTGTGTTTATTAACGACGAATATTTTTTTTGAATTGATTTGTTTTTCTTGTATATTAAAGTGGTTGAGCGAAAAGCACAATTTTAAACGAAAAACCTTTCACACATAAATTCTCTTGCTCAAGTTTGTTTTTCTTGGATCACCAAATTACCAATTTATTTCTCTCATACTTGTATAGAAGTTGTATTCTTTTGTTTGACTATATTATTTTATGTATTTAATATTTTTATTTATATGAATGTACGCATACACATTGATAAAATTTCTTATTACATAATTATTAAATATATTTATATTTTAATAAATTAAAAACTATTTACACAGAAAGTATAAGATTTCCATTTAAAACAAAGGGAACACAATGCGTACATTTAGTTTTTATTTTTTGCATGATTCCCTTTATTTTTTTTCTTAAAGGGGACAAGAAGAACGGAGAGCAAATTTTTTGGAACATTTTTTTTTTTCATTTATATAACTAAGCACACAAAGTAGTATGTATTTTTTTCTGGTTTGATGTGCTTAAAATAATTTGTTTTAATTAATTTTTTTTGTAACAAGTGTTTTTTTTTTTTTTGTTGCTAATTATATTAAAGGCCGAATATGAATTGTACTGTACTAATCTACATAGAAAACAAACATTTATATAACTCTCCCTCCCTACTGTCTCTTTCGGTTTCTTTCTCTCCCATAAGCTGTAGAGTGATTTTTTTTAATTCAAATGGAATCCTTTCTCTTTCGTTGCTGTCAATAGACGGTCTTTTAGTATTTCTTCAGTTGGATAGTCGGGCAGTTTTAAATAGTGTACGCATGTGTTTACGGATGGGTAGCTTCCTTCACCGGCATCCACCTTCCGGACAACGGTTAGGCGTGGGTGTAGATTAGCCAATCCGCCTGGTGGCAAACTACTGCAGCCGGTGGTGAATTGTAGAAATGCTTTACGTTCGGGACCAGTCATGCTCAGAAGAACGTTCACGAAACGAAGAAAGCCAGGACTGAAAACAAAAAAAAAATAAACAAATTGAATATTAATAATGGTAAGGTTTTATTAGTCGTACTTTTACATTATCATACAACTTGAGATGACTGTTTATTAATAGCATTATATTTCTACATACATAATTAAAGAAACTATTAATATCTGAGACCTTAAAATTGTTTAAAACCTGACAATTTTTTTTCTGATTTTCCAGTCGATTATTGACATGACATATCAAAACTTAAAACTGTTATACAAAAAAAACAAACACTTACCTATCTTTGGAATAGCCCAATTTTGGTTCAGTATAATTGATGAGATCTTCCCTTGTCCACTGCGGATGCTGTTCACCACAGATCATCATACGTGCCTCTTGGGGACTAAATGCAGCTAATTTATTCAAAGGGAATACTTGACAAAAGCCACGATGGAATGCTTCCAGCTGTTTGGCAATACCATCTTGAAGCGAGAAATTCATCAGCAATTCACAATATTCTTCGAGATTATGTATCGTAACATCAATGGCAGCTCCATTTGGTACAAGTTCAGCATAAGGAAAACCATAAACTCGAGAGCTAGGCAGATATGTGAATGTCAGAGCCAAATCCTCTAATTGTGTCTCTCCATTCTTTGTGATTAGTTTTAAATCAGCTACTGCAAGATTTCGTTGATCCGGTGACAAATGGGGATCCATTTCGATTGTCTGCTTGCGTCCCACCAAATCTTGTAATTGTTTTATGAATTCAGCGCGAATTGGATCGATTTCGGAGAGGTTGTCTTGCGAAAGAACACCATCGTACCAACATGATTCGGGGAATTCATTGCCTAAGAGTTTGGAACATGTATCAGCTAGTTCCGAGTCCTCAGACATAATTGATGACATCATCAGATCATCGCAAGCCTTGACTGCCTGAATAACGCTTGATTTTGAAAGGATCTTATTGTGGCAGAGTAGTTGAAGGAATGAATCTGAAAGTGGCAAGTCAACGAGACGCATGTCCTGCAGAACCTTGGCGATAAACACTCCCAAGAACCAATAGTACTTCGATACACGTTCGCAAATCTCAGAGTCTTGTGGCAAAGGTGCCGGAAACAGGCCACATTCTTTACGGCTAACATAATAGCCAGTTGGTTTCAATCCTTGACCCAAGTGAATATATTGATCTTCGGTAGCAAGACTCTGTTCATCATCCTCGCACAACCACATTCCCAAATCGGCTCTCTGTAGCTCAGCAGCAACTAAAGCATAAAACTCAAGGGTAGGTCCCAAGCCAGTTCCTTCTTCTCCTATGAATTCGACTTCAAGAACCGACTTGCGGTTGCAATGGACTTTCATTACTTGCATTGCCCAATCGAGCAGATTATCCGACCGTGGAACCTTCACTCGTTCATGTTTAAGACGTCCCACGCGGAATTCCAGCTGATCGTCACGTCGCGGACTTAAACCTGGCATACGTTGGCGCTCTAAGGTTACATCACGTTGCGATTGTAGACATACAATTGATCGAGAAGCTCCAAAGGCAGTGCAATTGAAGTACACTTGACGTGTCTCGAATGGGAATAGGAACGGACAGGACTGATTTAAGTCCTCACACCAAGTGGGCAAGCTATTACTTGAGAGAACCAGTGGATCTTGTATTTGCTGCTGTAGCTTATTGGTGATCTTCTTACTCATAAACATATCTGCTGGCAGAGTGCAAGTACCACTTTCTTCTACTTCCATGCGGTCTTCTTTTTCACTCACACTTTCGGTTTCCTTTTGATTCAAAGCATTTAGCTGGCTCAGTAATTGCAGGACATCATCTACACTGCAATTAATATTCTCTGATGTTGTGAAGCCACTACGCATTGGAGAATTGGGCGAGAGTGTTGAGGCTCCACTCTTTACCGAGATTACTGGGGTATTAGGACCATCGTCGTCGCCAGCACTACTAGTATCGCTTGGCAGTGCTTCTTTGTAAACAATCGTGTAGGTTGGTTCCCATGCCTTGCGGAATTTATCTGCCTTATTAAGTTGTGTTGCTTGAAGAAGCTCCTGCACTGCACGGAAAATCGACCATTCATTGTTTCGCAATTCAACTTCAACATCTGGTACACCACCGATGCCGGGGCCCTTAAGTGTCAAACACAGAGCTGGCTGTTGAACAGTTATGTAATCACTGGATTTAGTTGCTTCAGCACTGGAACCAGGTGGAGAAATTTCCAAATCGGATGTCTGATTGACATTGGTTCGGCCTGGACGTGGGTCGAATGCGGGAATCAAAGCTGAGAATTGGCGTTTCAAGACGAATTCATCGTCCCATGATTTTCGTTTGCCCACACCGGCTAGACGATTTTCGAAAGTTTCATCGTCCATAAATGTTAGAAGATTCCTGGACACCATTACCTGTAGAAGGGTATTCTGAAAAAAAAAACAAGAAAATAAACGTAAGTTTTAAAATCAATAAGAAAAACATTTTTGAATGGAGACACGTACTCCAACTTCTTCGTATTCGTCTTCGTTCTCTTCATCGTCGTTTTCCTCATCCATGTCATCGTCGTCGTCCATGTCACCCAACAAGGCAGGTGCACGGCAACTCTCAAGAAAGTCTTCCAAAGACACCTGTTCGCTATCACTTGATGTTGATGTGAGACTCATTGTAAGTGCTGGATTAATCGACGATGATACTTGATTGCCAGGCGATGCGTTTGTTCCGCCCCCAACATTTGATCCAGAATTATTTGCTAAATATAAAAAAAAAAAATATTTTACTCATATTTTGAAATTTCGAAGTCAATTTCGAACATACCAGCATTATTTGATGACAAACTAGGATAGCTCTGTGCAGTGCTTAACAAGCCTGAGTGGAAATTGCTAGACAGAGCCAACTTGACCAAACTAGTGACTGAAGTAGGTCCACGCGGGAAGAATCCAGTTCCCGAATTTTGATTATTTCGCTCATTCGAGTTCGAATTGTTAATCTTCTGATCGTTTTGGATATTATTTCCTTGCGAAGCACGTCGTCGAGCCATTGCAGCAAATGTTTCTAACAATCTTGTTGGTGTTGCTGTGTCTGGTTGAGCCGGAGCCTCCGAAACCGATGTGGTAGTCAAGTTCGGTACACTAACACTCATTTGACTGGATACCGCTGTTGAGGATGTAGTTCCTGGCGGTGTATTTTCTGTGGGTGGTGTGGTGCTCTTTCCGTCGTCTTTTCCACCGGCTGAGCACTCGCCCATGTGCTTTTCGACAAGTTGCTTCTTGAAATGCAAAACTTCGTCGGGCTTCTGAATAACAACGCCACCCGTACTGGACGCAGTTGGTGGAGCTACTGCAGTACTACCAGTAGCGTCATGGGTCTTGGGTAAAGGAATTTTAACACCCGAAGCCAGACAGTTGGAGGATGGAATTGAAAGGATATCCGACGACAGAATGTTGTTTGTATTATTGCGAATCATGTCGACTCCCTCACGCATCTTGTCAATCACTTCCATTGCTTCAGTGGAGAATTGTGATACCCGCTGGCCCGAATTAGCTCTAAGATTGACCAAGAGACTCTTGCTGATACTATTCACAGAATTACTAGCATTCATTTTGTTGTTTGCTTCGATGTTTGATGATTTGTTGTTATCTTCGCTGTAGCTTTGCTGGCGAATGAGTGTTGCGCTTCCAGTGCTACTTGGTCCACTGGCCAGAAGACCGGCTAGAGTGTTCTTAGCTGCATTATTGCCACTGCTGCTGCCGCCGCACAAATTATCGGCAAGTGCTAAGTTTTCAGTTATTGTGGCCAAATCGGATACCACATTAGCATTTATAGCCTGCATTGAATTATTAATTGCCGACAAGTCGGTAATGTTCTCCCGCTCACGCAGCGAATGATGAACCACCACTGAGGAGCCACTGGTGTCCTTTCCATCTGGATTAGCTGTTGTAACAATATCTGATTTAGCCGAAGAGAAAACATTTTCAGTGATCGCCTCAACGGCTTGCTTCCAAGCGAGATTATCTGCAGAAGCTGCCTGATCTGAAGAAGCAACAGAATTACGATTCAACTCAGTTGCCTCTGGCAGTGATGGTGTTGAACTGGACTTGCGACTTGTCAGTGCATTACTCTTGTTCTCGAGTTTTTTGGATATATTCGATAGTGGGGCAACTGAATTGCCACCTTCAAGCACCGACAGATTATCACAATTGGTCAGTTTCAGATCGTATTTTCCCTCAGCTCCCATGCGATACGAGTTACGCACACCATGATCCCACTTAACATCGATCCATCCATTGTGAATCTCTCCGGTAACTGTGCCCTCGCTTGCACCATCTTGATCGTCCCAGCGCCAATCCACGCCACGAACAACACGTGCTCCCTTTGTGATGTGTTTGAGCTGGGCGCGGATTTGCCGTCTTTCACGACGTATTTTCGCCTCAGCTTCTTTGACTCCCTTACCCATGTCTTCGCAAACTGACGCCACTCTACCGTATATCTCAAAACCGCTTAAACTTAAATAGTGTGTCTGGCCGGAAGCATTACGGCCATTCTGTTGTATGCGTATGTGTCTGAAACCCTGATTCTCATCTGGTGCACAGACAATTGGCCAGGTACTCGTACTGCCCGGCTCGACAAGGCTTTTGTCATCAGAATGCGTTACAAGCGTTGTCCAACTGACTCCGTCTTTTGAACCCTGAAGCATCCAATTGCGTAAGGCACTACGGCCATAACCACGAGCGTGTCTTAAAGTATATGCATTCGGTACTAAGTAAAGTCCCAAGTCAATGGCGAACCAAGCCTTTTTGTTATCTTTGGTGTGGCAATTCACGCTCACGCTGTCACGGGACAAAATATCCTCAAGCTTTCCATAGGGCAGATTTTTTCCTTCGGAACTAGTTACCTGAACCAATCCATATTGTGCTGGATTAACCCATTCCGTTGTTTTGCCATTGGATCCAATAAAGAACATCAAACCTTCCTCGTCGAAATCATACTCATGCTTCAATACCATGCCAGCTTTGTGGTCCTTCAGCTTTTTCAAGTAAACAAATGCAGAGCGATCCATGTCATACCATTGCTTGGCAACCATCTTCAACAAGTACTTGGCCAGCTGGCCAACGGTGGCAAGTGGTTCCATTTTCAAGGTTCTTCCGGTGCGATCAAACAAGGTTGTCTCGCATGCAGCTCGCTCCAGACGGAATCGCAGCCGCTTTGTCAAAATCTGCAAGCCATAACCAGTTCCGGGAGCATCATACATGTAGACTGGCAACTTTTCGGTGCTCTCCAAGACCGACACCAACTTCTGAACCAGAATGCCGGCGGTGTTCTTTTTATCGCTGCTCCTGCTATTGAGAATACAGTTTTTAAAGATTGCAATGCGTTGCTTTTGTAGCTTATTCATTCGGTTTCTTGATAGTCCATTGTCCCAATAGTTTTTAGAGAGAACTGCTACCAAAGATTGTACGAGTCCCGAACTGTGCATCTCATAGGCGCTCACAACTCCATCCTCGTGCAGCAACTTTGTCAGCTCATTCAAAGCGCTATTAAGTTTCTCCTGCCAATTTGAGTTTGGTGACATACGTTGTTCTTCTAGAGCTGCTTCGATTAGCTTAACAATTGCTGTTAGCTTAGCCACAGCTCCACGTGGTACCGCTTGTGCTGCCTTAAAATACTTATTATAGAGATCCCGTGCCAGATTCTTCACTTGATTCTTTTGAACTTCGGTTTTGGTTTTAATTTTCTTCTTTTTCGTTACCGACCAGCCAGAGGCAAAGTCTGGACCGAGAGTTGTTTCGGCGGTAAATGTGTGCTTAGTACTGCGATTGCTTTCAAATATAAAGCCAGGCAAATCATCTTGCAGAATTGTCACTTGGTGACCTTCTGAATTATGTATGTGCAGTTGGTTTTGTTTTTGACTTTGCAAGACCCAGTTTCCTACAACTAGACGAAGTACGGATACAGTTGGGAGAATGGGTTGTGATGGTGTTCCTGGACGAACTGCCGAACGGGCTCGCAAGAGTTTTTCTAAGAATTCTCCACGATTTTCTAGAATAAAAATAAAATAAAAGAAACAAACATGAGATTGGATAATTCAATATAGTAATGATTTCCATGTTTTTTATTAACGAACATGAACTGAATTAAGTAGATGGTTTGTTAAATGAACACAAGCTGACATACACATATGTTAGCGCGTCTTACTTTAAGGATGCTTTGGTAACATTTATGAGACAATAGCGACATCACAATTATATTTATTTGCTAGGTAATATTAAATGATCAGTGGTGGACTGTGAAAGTGAATGGAAAATGATTTCAAATGGAAGAACGAACGAAATATTAAAAAAACAAATATGATGGATGTGCTATGAAGTGAAGATGGATGGAGAATGGCATACAGAAGATGTATAGATCCTTCTTAGAGATTTCTAGAAAGAAAATCAAGTTTTTTTTCCTACAAAAGCTTTATTTTCTTGTAAATAATGATCGGTCTTTAAATCTTGTTGAATAAAAATAGTGTCAAACATCTTCTTCTGAAATTCAAAGGTCTTTCAAGGCAAAGCTTGGCCGTTTAACCACCCAGCCTGTTAGAAACAATAAACGCGGCGTCGGCTTTTGTGTAAAAATATCTTTAAGGAATTTGTGACAAAACTGCCAAGCTTTGCCTCGGAAGACCTCTAAATTTAAGAAGAAGCTGTTCTAATCATTAATTTGACACCAATTTCGTTCTTCAACTCGATGAATACACTAGCCCACAGGGTAACCTTTATTCGAATTTTCCTATTTTATTACTAATTTTGAACAAGCTTTGGTTCTGTCTAAGAAAACTGTCAAGCTGTCAGCAGAAAAATTATATATATTTAAAAATTGCTCTGTCTTAGCTTTGATTTAACATAAAAGAACGTCCATGATTTCTTGAGCAAAACACAATAAACTAGAATTTAATAAAAAACTCGAGTAAATCGCTTCTAACGTTAAAGCAGCCAATATGATGAATTTGTTATACATTGATGCGAAAGACCTCTGAATTTTACACGTGAACATGATAACCTTTAATTTGACACAAATTTCAACCACATCTCAGAATTGGTCCGAATGCACCTTACCCCACCAATCGTACCAGGATGCGGACTGAAAGACCTTTGGTTTTCGTAACTACTAAAACTCATTTCATGTCATTTATCATTTGAAATTTTCTGAAGCTCGATGAGTAAGGCATTCTAGCAGTGGACCCCCGCCCTTACATGTACATGTATACCAAAGTAATGAGTTAGAAGTTTTAAAATTAGGAATTCATCACCCCAGTATTGGAGTGATCTAAACGACATTTTCAACATTTTTTATTTAACAGTGTGGTCATTTTAAAAATTCTTTTTCTTTGTCTTTTGTATTAAAATATGGTCTATTCTATACGTATCCAAATATCGCAATTTGGTTATAAATTTAATAGTTTGATTAAAAATGCCTCATACCATACAAGGTCTCTCTATTTAAAAAAAAAAAAAACTACGTATGCAATAATGGTTTATCAATTAATGATTAACAATTAACCAATCATTTTCTTTGAAAGTTATTCGACTGAAGATTTTTGAAATACATACTCCATTTAAAAACTTTAAACGTCTTTTTCTCAAAGATAGATTTTTTGCTAAAGCCACCAAAATAAACTAAAATAGAAAGAAACTTTTGTGAAAAGAAATTTTGCAATTGAAGAATTAGTTTTTTAAAAACCTATTAACATATTCATTTTCCTAATACGAATAATTTGTCCTGTCAGAAAAATAAATAAATACATTTTTAACAAAACAATTGTTCAATTGAAAAATTTCTTTTCACAAAATCTTTTTTGAGCCATTTGTCATCGATAAATATTGTATTTGTGTTTAAAACCGAATGAAAACAACATAAAAAAATACATTAGAAAATATTTCCTGTTCACTATACCAGCCCCTTAGTTTAATTGAAAAGAATAAAAACCTAAAAACTTCCATAAAACTTGATAACAAAATAATTTCTCAAATTAACACATTTATTGCAATTTTTTTATATTCTAAGATTCGTAGAAGAAATATCTATTCTCAACTGTTATTTGAAAAGTACCAAAATTGTATGAAAGATTATCTTTATGGTGATAAGTTGCACATGGGTTACCTAGCTAAAACCTGTTCCTAAGGTGGTAAATAAAATAAGTTATGATCGCATTTTTTGGATAATTTACCCTCATCTGTAACTTAATTAATTTTGGTTTAAAATGAAAGGGTATTCAATCCCTTATCCAAAAAAAAAGGGTTGCCTAATCAATAGTTGGCACCATCCAAGATTGCCTGCATTTAAGATTTTAATATTGCATTAAGTGTAGAGAATATACCCCATATGTTATTTGATCGAATTTGGTTTTAAATGAAAGAATACTTAGGGTGGAGTTCATAGTCGTTACTCAAATCAAGATTTTTCGCAACTCCCGTAATTTTTTTTTTTATTAATTTGTAATTGGTCTAAATTTCGGGATTTTTTTGTTATCTGTGCTGGTTTTTTTTTTTAAATAAGTGTTCGTAGTTAAAAGAGCATTTCAGTGAAAGAGTTCGGGTAAGTTAAAAGAAAGTATACTACTTAGCTCGTCACTTTTGAAGAAGCTGCACTAATACATACACATTACCGAGAAACTACATATTTAGTTGAATGTGCGAGCTACTACGTTTAATCATGTAGGATACAGAATTTTTTCGGTCCGAGCAACCGTTTAGTTTTTGCAATCGACGACGGATGCGAGAGAAAAATTGAAATTTAAGTATGGGAATTCTCCTATTTCAAAATTGAACGTGAGATGCAAATATTGGCTACATTTCCTTTCTCTCTTGCACTTAAAGAAAAAAACGGTTTGAAACGGTTGAAATTGCGCGCAGTTACATACGATTCTGTGTGACACAAACTAACAAACTGATTTGTGGCAATCGTTTAATTTGTGTCAAACACAAACTTTTTAGTTGCTCAAATCGACGACATAAGGTTCCTCAAGCTTAAGAAAAATCTTAACTTGAGGGACAACAATAAATTCCATCCTTAATACCCAATCCAACAATATAGGATTGCCAAGCACTTTATCACCATATAAATAATTTTTCATACAATTTTGGTCATTTTCAAATAACAGACGAGGGTTGATATTTGTTCTACGGATCTCGTACTATTAATTTTGATTTTTCCAAAGGCCTAGTTCAAGAACATTAAGTTCAAATGCTTTAATTCACAAAATGTCAGACCAATTTTAACTTTTGGTTGTTAGATTTTTTGTCAGATTCGGCCAATCAGGTCTTGAACCCGTCAATAAAATAACCCATAACCGTTATTGTGCATAAAGTTGAAAAAATATATGTTCGTCTCCATAATATTATTTGAAGTTTAAAACTTTCATGGTGTTATTGATGTAATAGTAATGTGTGCATCAGAACCCTGTTTTGGAAGGTTGGTTCCACTTAGCACTTGGGAGATCTTTTAATTGTTGATGTTTGAAAGAAACATAAAACATAGGAAAAAAAACATTCATGCAAGAAAAAAACCAACTGCATACCTGTTTATTATCCATTTAATGCTAGTTTACAGTTCAACGACCCAAAATATTAAAAAAAAAATCATAGTCGACCAATAAAGTTTTTTATTTTATTATTATTATCACTCGTTTTACCGTTGTAATTTTTGGTAAAACAAATTGTTCTAGAAGCGACAATTTACATTTCAGAAAAACCGTTATCCTTTTAATGGGAGATGAACGAAGAGAATTTTAAAGTTAAAGTTTTACTAAAACGCTAATAAACGCTTCAAGAGGATGTCATTTTTAAACAAAAGAGACAACGGTAATTGCTGTGAATATAATTGAATTCAAGTCATTAACTCAAATAAACCGATAATGTTTGCACATAAATTTATTTTGGGACGGGAATTGTAGACTTTGCTTAAGATGCCAAATTACCATAAATTAAATAAAAAAAAAAAACACAAAATATTTTTTTTTGCCATCACCTTAAAGTAAAAATATTTTCCAATCATTAAAAAAAAAGTCAAATTAAAAAGTTTATTATTATTATAATAATAAATAAATGAATTTGTAAAAATGCCACTCCAAAATAATAACAAACAAACCAAATAAAAAAAAAAACATAAATAAAATTAGAAATAAATCTCTCACCTTCGCTAGAAACTGCGTCCATGCCTCGTCCTTTTCCTACAGGACAGAAAATCATACAATGATAAAAAGAACAAAAAAAAAAAAAACAACAAAAGATAACACAAAAGAATGTCGTGTTATGAAAAAAAAAGGATTTGGATGAATATTATAAGATACGAAATTAATGGATAGCGTTACAAGATACATAAGTGTGTAGTGTATAGACATTATTGTTGGTGATTGTAACAAATTAATTTATTAAGGAATTTGTTTCAACGAAAACAAAATAAGTTCAAACAACGAAATAAAATATATTGAAAAAAAGCAATCAATTGAATTTCCTGGTTTCGTACGTTTCCTCTGAAGTTTTATCTGCAGTGGTGGTGTCATGTTTGTAAGGACAGAGAGCCTTTTTTAATATCTTCGCCCTTTCAACAAATAAAACTAAGCTTTTCTGTTATTATATTTTGTGTTCTACAGCGAGTTATCAATATGAACCATTGGTTCAAAATAATTGCTTTAGTAAAGTTCTAGAAAAACAAATAGTTAATACTGCCACTAAATATGACGACGACTGTTGTACTTGTACCTAGTACTTCGATTGTCTTGATACACGAGATTAAGTTATTGTTTCATGGAACGTACCGGATTGAACTTGAAGGGTTTTTGAAAAGTGACATTTAATGAATGTTTTTAAACGCATTATTTACTTTCGGATGGTTTAAAAAAAAAATCTCAAGCATTTGCTTAACCGAAGTCTGTATTCATGAACAAAATGAAAGCTTCTGAAGGAATCTGCAAGAGGTCAAAAGTCTCCTCAAACGTACAATTGAGAACTTGAGTACTGACGAGAATTTCACTATTGAAAGGTTGTTCAACAAACAGAATTTTAAGATTTAGTCTCCGTCATCACAACTCATTCCGAGGAGTTCAACGTGATGGTGCATGATTAAGTCACGAAGCTCTATTTGTGCGTACAAGTTTTACAATTTAAGCGAAAGTTTAGCAAACAGATGCTTTAGAGAACATTGTTAACTTTCTCAACAAAATACTATTAGACAAAAAAATACTATTAAAAAAAAATATTGTCCGATGTAGACAAATGGCTTATTCCTTTCTTTGGAGTGCGCCTTTCTTATAAGTGAATAATTTGTCGATTTACAGTACTAGGTATTCATCGAGTAACTGACATTTTTACCATGGCAAAGTTCACAAACAAGACGTTTTAAAATCAGTCATTGATGTATTATTCTTTTCAAAAAACAAAAAAAATAAAAGGGGTGGATAAATTTGATTTTTTGGTACAGTACAGTAGGATCTAACACGTATTACACAAACAAAATCGAACTGCCGATAAAAGAAAAAGTTAAATCAACCGCCAATAGATCTTTGACATTTAATTTGAAAAATCTCAGATTGATTTAACTTTTCCTGTTATCGGCAGTTCGATTTTGTTACTGTAATACGTGCTATATCCTACTGTACTGGAGATAGCTTTGTCAACAAAAAAAAAAACACCCAATATAGGTATTGAATGTTCATTTGCCGGTGAGATATTATACAGTCCGAAATACCGAAAATATCACAGTCGTTAGTGTTTCAGTTCAAAATCAGTCAAATTATCGATTCCTCACCGTTCTTTGAAATTGACACACATTTCTCCATTAGACAAAAAGAGTGTGGGCATATTGCAAATACGAGAATTAAAATTACTGATTGAAAAAGATTGTTGTTTTATTGTTTTTTTATAATTTAGGTTCTAAATGCAAAATAAAAGCAATATAATAAATTCAATGGGTAAAGGTTTGTATTCCAATACTATATACTATACTTATATGCTCTACGAACTTTCTAATTGTTTGCTGCTAAGTTATGTCTTTCAAAATAAAGCAGAAATTTTTAAAACAGCCATTTCTACTTTTATGTAACCTTATAATAAAAAAAAAAAAAAAATAATAAAAATCTTACCAGAACTATCATTTCCATTTTCAGGACTTCCACTCGAATACATAGTTGCTAGTTTTCCATCCAAAATAAAACGGAACCAACCATTTGATCCATTTGATAACTCCAATGCAGCTGAATCTGACCAAACATACAAACAATCACGTCCACGACAGATACTCCATTCACGCCAATGATATGCTTTTCCTGGTAAAATCTCTTTGGCATCCTCCATAGCATCTTCTAGATGAAATACATAATAAATTGTTAAAAAAATGATTTTCAAAGAAAAAAAAAAGAACATTACCAGTTACAACAGCAGTAACTGTGGAAGATGAAGGTCCAGGTTCATCAGTAATGGCTGGCACTAAACTAAGAACTTTTTCACTTTGAATTTCATTTTCTGGTCCCATGAGGGCTTGAACTTTTGAAAATACTCCCAATCGAGCAAAATGATCTAGGAATTCTTCTTGTGTTTTTGATGTTAATTCTTCAATGATGGTTAAAACAACCAAATGACCATCTTCATCGTCCTAGAAATTCACAAAACAAACAAAAGAACAATGTAATTTAGCATATTTTAAATGAACAAAATCGTTTTACAATTTAAATCATGCGATTTGTTCAATGGTTAGTTTCAATAAAAATACAAACGAAAAAAGAAAAAGAAAATCAAAAAACCAGATAAAAATATTTTGACAAGTTGAGTATTTAAGATGAATTTTAGGTATTTTTTATATATTTTTTTAATTTTTAATTTAATTTAATTGTTGATTGTTTCTGAAATAAATTAAATAATAAATATTATTGTTGAACAGCATCATGAAATATTTATTGCACAATTTTTTTACGCAACGAATATATACTATAAAATGCCAAGGAAACAAAAAATAATAAATAAGATATACATATCAATTTTATATAGATAGAGAAGTAAATTTGTTGTAAATTTTGTTTGCAAGCAAACTACTAACAAAATGAGAGCGTGCCAAGCAATATTAAGAGATGGGAGCGACGACGTATGGTCTTTGTGTTTGAAATTGGGTGGGTGCGTGTTTATTCTTTTTCGATTAAAAAAAAAAAACGAAACAAAATTGTAAAACTCAACATAAACAAATTATTTAAATGAACGTACAACGAAAATTCATAAAATAAAATTAAAACTAGCTCTTCCCTCAAATCTTATTTTTAAAAGTATTTTTTTTTTTAAGTTTTAGTTTAAATACCCTATTTGCATGAGAATAGAATTTAAATTGAATATTATACCATTTAATCCTGATACAATTCGGATTGCATTCTCATGAAAACATGGTAAATGCATACACCTACATCATGTATATTTATTAAATTAGTGAAGATCTAATCAAAATCGCATGCTTGCGGAATATTTTCATTTCGTAATTGGTCCAAATTATTTCCAAAGGCGAGATTACTTTGTGCCATAATTTAGTTTAGAGGCTTACAGTGGTGGGGGTTCTCGAAATTGCTGTAAAATTTCCTGAATCGCTTACAACCATATTATTAACAAATTTCAGAACTAGTTTTAAACTAAATTCGTAGAGATTAAAAATAGCAGATGTTACACAAAACCCTAAATCTTAAATATAATTTCCTTAAAACTACCAATTCGTCATAACATTGAAAGTTTTAACTTCGAAAAGTTTGACTAAAATGTTTATTTTGTTATTTTTTTTTACTTCAAAAATTACCAATTTGATTTTTAACAGAATACATAATATGTACATATGTATATCAAAATCTGGCATAAAGTAACATTTTCACGTCTTAGCTACAATATAGAAAATTCGAATTGTCTCATTTTGACTTACATATCAGGAAAGTACAAATTAAGTCAAAATGAGACGATTTGACACTAAAAAAACAGTCTATGGCAATTTCCCGTTGTAGCTAAGACCTGAAAAAATAGAATGTATAATGAGTATAATTAAAAAAAAAACCTTTTGACCAATGATATGCATGTGGTGTTTTTATTCTTGATTCTAGTGAACATCGGAATATATGTAACAATTTTTTTAAATCTAAATCTTTCACAGGGTGTTTTGGTACTCATTGCATAACGTTCTTTATCGCTTAAGGAAAAAACAACCCTTTAACCAAAATATTTCGATGCATTCTTTTGGTTCTTGGTTTTCATTGCAAATGAAACGTCCATGTCAAATTTTATTGCTGTACCACTATTGAAAATGGGTTTTCTGAAAAATAACTCCCAGAATCAAAAAATGGCTAACGTTTGACACTAGTACATGCAGAAAAAGAGCTTTACACTCAAAATGCATTTCCATAATTCACAATCGCGAACAAAACTAGCAACAACATTTATCAAGCTGAACAATTTATGTTAATACAAACCAGCCAAATGTGACATGATTTAAAGATATTTTTTAATGCTGCAAGAATCGATGTGGCTACCATAAACAAAGTTATTATGATGTTTATGTAATGATGAATATATTTTTGGCGCAAGATTTAAAATAACGGTATACTGATAAAATTCGGCATGAAGTTTTCAATTGTTATCTAGGGCAAAAAGAGTCCATTCAAATAGTTTGGGTGAAAGGGTGTTTTTTTTTTAGTGGCAAAGAATGTAGTGCAAAAAGTGTCCAATTAATGGTAGAATAAAAAATGGTAAAAATAATCTGATGCTCACTAGAATCATGATTACAATAGACAACATGCATGTTGTCTATTGGTATTCGATTTTTAACTGCCATCGGCAGTTTATTTAAATGCCAAATTGAGGAATTTGACCGACATATCAAGTGAGCAATTTGACAGAATTGAGTGGAAGCGATTTAACATGTTCCATTCCATTTCAGAATGAGTGAATCCCTGAGGTAAATGTGTTGGTTACATTGATTTGAAGATATTCGGCAATACTAAGGGGCGGGTTATAGCGATTAGGAAAACGAATCGGGATAAATATTCTATTAGATTTTGTCGGTAGTTTTCAATCAAACTGAAACACAAAAACTACACTAATCGATGACAAATAGCCCCAAGAATTTTTTGTGCTGATAAATTTAACTATGGAATAAATATTTATTGTAAAGGGCTAGTTAGAGCTATCATTGAAAATTTGGATTTAAAATTAAAGACAATTGAGTAAGCAGCAATGGATGTACGTTATATCAAAATAAAGCTAATGCGCTACAGATTTTTTTTACTAAAAGAAATACTTTATTCTGATTAAAACTTTCTTTTAAATCCAATGATGAAAATCGGTTTCAATGAACAGATGATCTTTATTTCTGAATTTGGAATACATTAAACTTTATACCATCGGCCGTAAAATTGTCGAACATGGGTAACTTGCAGTACATTTTGGTTTTAGAAGAGTATACATTGGTCGTACATGGCCTATTCTAGGTGTATACCGGTAGTTCCCTTTGTCACCTTGTTTTTTTCAAAGGTACTGCCTCTTGAACCTTATTCTAGGTGTATACCGGCCGTGCATCGGTTGTACATGATCTAGTATATGTAGGTGTACATTATATCGACCGTACATCTGTCGTACATGGTCTATTCAAGGTTTACACTATACATACATACATATATCCACCGAACATCGGTTGTACAAGGTACATGGCCTAGACTAGGTGTACGTTATATCGACCGTACTTGGCCTATTCTATGTGTTTTTGCATGGGGCGTGCATTGGTCGCAACGCCCCTACTGTAGGTGTACATTTCGGCCGTACAAGGAAAAAGTCAAGTATAAATTTACTATTTTTGCTATGATACAAAATCCACAAATTTTTTATTGACTTCAATGTTAAAAAAATAAATGGTTTCGTGTAAAACAAAAGTTAAATTGGAGAATAAACTGACAGGAAACAGTTTATCGGAAATAAATTGTTTTAAAATGAAATCTCATGGTCAAATGTAAATAATTGTTCTATGGTTTATAGGCAGATGTGAATTTTTATGAATGCAAATTCTCCATACTTCCCTAAATCAAGTATTATAAACTGATACAAATATGTACTGCCTTAACCTGCCTACAAAATGAAAAAAAAAAAAAATATATATTACAAACAAAACCTTAAAACAAATATTACAAGAAAGGAAAAAAATCAACATAAATCTTACAAGAAAATTACATAAATCAAAAATGCAAGTAACCTTGGTACTAACAGTTAAAAAAAAACAACAAAACCAAAAAAAAATAACAATAAATAACTAATATTAAGAAAAAAAAAACAAAAGAACAGAACAAAAAAAAACAGAAATAAATTAACAAATTAATTTCTTGCATTACCCCCTCGGCTTTAGGCTTTGGAGGCGGCACAATGTAAAGCTGTGAATTTTCAACACGCTGCTGTTTATTCGTTTGCGCAAGTGCTCCACTCTTGGCGGCCACTACTTGTCTACATGTAGCAGTATTGCTACAAGTTGTTGTTGTTGCTAAAAGCGACGAACAATTCGATGAACTCGTCATCATAGCTGATGGCCAACTGTAGCTAATCTAGAGTTTCCACACGAAAACCAAAAAGGCGAGCGCACGCAGTAAGGAAAAAAAAGAGGAAGAGAGAGAGAGAGAGAGCAAATGAAAAGAAGGACCAAAATTTTCATGTGAGAACAGCGGTACATTAAAAATTAAAATTAATTAAATAAAAACTGTATTTTTATCCAACGATTTTCTTCTTTTTCTTTCGTTTTTTTTTGCGTTTTTTTTTCTTAAAGAAAAAATGTACATTTTGTACAAATGTTTGGTATTAGAAGACTTACCTCATTATCAAGAACACTAGCAACTACTTCCACCAAAAGAGTTCCTAGATTTTGGGATGGTGTACCGTTGGCAGGTAGAGGAGCTGCTGACAGTGCATCGCAGAGATCTCTCAGAACATTTGGTTGAGCATACTGAACCATTTTTTTAATCAGGCCTAAACTAGCACGACGAACACTGCTTAGCATTGTTCCTTGGAACGTGCGACAAAAGCAGGGCAAGAAAAATTTCAAATACACTGGCGCCATTTCTGGATCGCCACGTGGCTCAGCTGTGCCATCATCTGATTCTGATTTAAGGTGACTACGTCCAGCGGACATCCATTCACCGGGTGATTGCAAAATTGCCGCAACTTCACGATGACCATCGTCAACTCGTTCGCGAGCTTTGTCCAAAGGTGTTTTACCATCTTCATCACGTAAATCTGGATAGGCTCCAAATTTAAGGAGAACTTTGGCGATACCTGGCCTACCAAAACATGCTGCATAATGCAGAGATGAGCTACGTTGGCCTTTGTTGACATCGGCACCCTTCTCACACAAATACTCTACCATTTCGAGAGTTCCAAACGCTGATGCCCAATTGAGAAGAGTCTGTCCAACATCGTCCATGCAATTCACATCGATTCCACCGGTTTCAATAGCTTCTTGAAGGGCTTCTGTATCTTTGCTGCGAATGCAGTCAATCAACTGACGGTGGGTACGCTCAGCACTGGAATCATTCCGGCGTACTCTAGGAGCCAATTGGCCTTGTGTACCAGCACCAACTCTACTTAGTGCCTGTCGGCCTTCGAAAAGAAGCAAAAGCAGCAAATCTGCTAGCCGCATACAATCGAGAATACAGCGTTCGTCACCCTTGAGTGCTCTTTCCATAGCATCGGGCAGCTTGGACCTCAGTAGGTCGTGTGTAATTGTTGGAGATCCTCGACATAGTGTAGACAATAGTGAAATTGTTGTCGATATAGATTGCGAAGATCGGGTTGCGTCAGTGCTTTGTGTTTTATTTGTTGTTGTGACCGCATTCAAGCTATCATTATGACCAGTCGATGTGGAACTTGATCCTTGTTGTGCGTTACCTGCAGCATTGCCCAATCTCTTCAGCAGCTCACTAACCAATCCATACTCAGCCAATGGAGCTGGATCAACCCATTTGCGGGTGAAACGATCAGCAACCGATGCAAAGCATTTCAACGCTCCATCGGCCACCATTGGGTCTTCGTGTTGCAACAAAGTACTCAAACTTTCAACACAATCCTGAATGCATGGACTATTTGGTTCCACTTTGGTGCACAAACGCGAAACAACAGCCATTGCCGAATGAAGGGTATCCTTGTGCACTTGTGACCCACAGTCACGGATGAATGACAACACACAATGTAGGCCACCACCATCGAATACGGCACCAGCTTCGCGAGTACAAATCAACTCGAGAACTTTGATGCACTGTTCGGCCAGATCACGGCTGGTGCGGCTTGACAAATCAGCCACAACAAGACGATTACATATTGCCTTAATGGCACCATCGATGGCAACAATGCGTCGGGTGCATTCGGCTGATACATCTAGGTAATAAGTTATTGCCCGTGCTGTTACCTCAAGCACATTTTCCGGTGCAAGTTCGTCGAGGAAAATCTTGCAAAGGGCGGGAAGAAAGGTTCGTGGCGGGCAGCTTTAATAAAAATAAAATTGTATAAATATTTATATGCAATTCAAGTATTTGATAAAACAAAATTACCTCTCGAAGCATCTGTCCACATTATCGGACATAAGCAATAACATACATAGCTGCTCAAGGGCAATCAATTGCATGTCACGCTCGTCCCCCTGACCCATAGACAGCCATTCCAGAAGAGTTTCCGGATCGACGTCACCCATCTGTAAAAACAAAAAAAAAAAAATAGAAAAAAACGAAATGAGTATAAAATTTAATTAGTGGAATTTATTAAATATTATAATTTAGTGCCTCTATTTGATGACATCCAAAACCATTGATTTTGAATTGAAAGGTTTATTAAATTTGAGTTATTTTTTCTTACTAAAATTCATACACAGAGCAAATAATTGAGATTTCAAACTTTACAGAAGAATCTAGACAAAAAATATTTAATATAGGCTAAAATCACAGTGTTTCCAGTCACAAAACTACTGAAACGGCTAATTTGAAAACTATGTTTTTAGCTCCTTTGGCGTTTTTAAATAATCTTCTAAGGAATAGAGTAAAGATCAACTTTCAAAATGGAAAAAGTTCTACGAGTTATGTAAAAGGACAAAGTGTGTAGTAATTTACATTCTTCAGAACGTCTATGTTTTCAGTATTTGCTACGCAGCAACTTTTTTTGATTATAATTAATATCAGTGCATGATAATTGAGTATTTAGTTTTCATGAGAAATAGTTTTGAATGTATTTAGAGACGACATATACTCTTCCAGCAAAATAATGCAAATAAATGCACATAATGTAGACGGTCGGCAGCGTTAAAATTACAAAAACAACAAACTACACTTTGATCGAAGTAAGGGGAATGGTTGTTTTAAGAAATCAATGTTCCATTTATAATTTTACGATTTGATGCAGATGAATTTTAATTTACTTTGTCAGTAACTGAAAGATTTTAATTGGAAGTAATCGATGCATGTGAAAGAATTGAAGACGTCAGTGAAAGGGGCGAGGTAGATTTAATCAATTGACTTTGATTGTGAAACAAATTTGCTTTGTCGATAGCAATTATGCAGTTTTTTTTTTTTTTTTGCTAAGCAATGAATTAAATCCAAAATTGAAAAATTAAAGAATTTTGTTATCAAATTTTATAAGAAAAAAAATTCAATTTTGCTGTGCAAGCACAAAAATACTTCCGATCGAGATTTTGGAATAAAAAGAAACCTGTCTGACGATTTGTTTTCAAGATAATTCGAAAAAAATTGGTTTCCAGGTTCAAAAATATTCCTCTTCTTAAGGCAAATCTGGAAGACTGTAGGTTTGAGTATAAATAATGTTTTATTGAAAAGTAGAATTCTTCTTTGGAAAATAAAAGAGTTCAAAATATTCTCGGTATAGGAAAAATGTTGGAATGATGTTTATAAATTTACTAGTTATTTTAGTTATATCATAAATTAAGTGTGTTGGTGTAGAATTTTATGTATCTGCGATTTACAAATTCGGTTGTAATGCTAAGTTAAACACTATCGAAAAGCCTGGCATGAATATGAAGTAGCAAATTTAACTCCATGCTGTGATTTAGATAACTCTGCAGTGACAAATTCTTTAGAATTTTCGATGGAATTGTTAAGGATGTAACGTGGTTTTATTATTATGAACACTGATACCAAACAGGATTCGCTGTAATGGCACAAGAATGGTACAGACCTCCGATGAATTGCAAAAGTTCCAGTTAATATGGGACGTGTTTTTAAGGCTGTTTTGCAAAATTTTGGTTTTGAGAAAATTCAACTGCAGTTTAAACTTAGTTGCATAGTCTCGATATAAGTCTCATTTTATTGTGCATTAAAAATACGTTTTAATCATGTGGAATGTGTTAATTTTTAAGCAAATGGTATTTAACTGGACTTCGAGTATGTTATGCAAGTAAATACTGTGGCGAGAACTATATATTCGAAAATTGCCGGTTTTTGAAAATTGTCCATTTGGAAAATATGCATTTAACTCAAAATTTATTGTTGGTTATTTTGAAATAAGTGAATCGCGTTGGCTCTTATTTCGCACTAAAAACAGTGTGTTACTTTATTTAAAAACAAACAAAAAAGGAATCACAATTCATTCCTAGACAGTTTTACAGTTTTTCTATGCCTTATTCCTTTGTGAGAGAATCTCTCCCCACTCCCAGAACATTCAAAGCAACTACGACTATTTTAGGATAGTGTAAACAATTCACTGTCCAATGAATTTGAAATTAAATTTGTTTTTTGACGTGATCGAGCCCGTGAATAATATTTGGCTCAAAAAATAAGATTTCTTTTGTCATTTTCGATAGGAAATCAAATGTGATTCATTTGACAGTGAATATAAAAAACTATTAGGTACAAGAAAATTTTGGACAGGAGGGAGCAGGAGTGTACAAAATTGGAACAGTTAAGTTGTTAAGATTGAAAATTCACTCAAATCCATCTAGGTCTAGGCCAAAATAATCTTTACATTTTGGGCTCCATAATTTCATTGCAGACGTCACAAATTAAAAAAAAAAGTCATGGGATTCTTCAGGAAAATTTGGCTTTATCAATTTTTCGTAAATTTGAAAGAGTAAATTTCTATTTTTATTTCTTAGATGGCAAGTTGATTTCCGCGGCAGAAAAACATACATCAAATGAAACTTTATAACATCAATTTGTAATGTAATGTGTTTCGATTTAATTAAAAAAAAAAAAAATTAAATGGGAAGCAAAACAAACGTAAAAATAGAAAGTATGTCAAATGCAATCATTATTCAATCGCAATATTATGTATGCATTTACACAAAACATTTTAATGCAAATTTAAATGCGTTGATTTGCAAATGGAATATTCGAGATCTGCTTGATTCTTGACCAAAATAATTAGAATGTAGGTATGCCGAAAGTTAAGAACAAATGAATAGTTTGAATGTCCCTAAAAGTTTAAGAATCATCATAGATTTAAAATTCAAATATTGTTTACTGACTCAAAAAATGAAAAAAAAAATATCATGTCCTACATCAATTGATGACAAGGCAAAACACATTACAGATTTAAACGTGCGTGGGTGAAATTTTACCTTGAAGCTGTCAAAATATAATATTCTCTGCAATTTAACCAAAAGGTTATCATCAGGTACTTTTTTTTTTCTTGTCAAAAACAATTTAGAGTCCACTGAACTGTTTTTTGATTGCATTTCGTATGACGTGATCGAGGCAAGAGTCAGCAAACTTAAGGTTAATGATTTTATTCACTTTAAAAAGCTCATCTTTTTGTTTACTTCATTAAACAAAATGGGAAATAGCGCACGAATAAGCGAACAAATAAACGACCAACCATATTTGAATCAGTCACTGGATGAGAGAAAGAAACTGATTTTGATCATCTCACAACAGCATACAATAAAAAAAAGAAAAATGAAAAGACAGTGAATCAAAAAAGTGTAGAGCGCCATAGTCCAGGATGTTACTTTGTATTTTAACAAAATGTTCACTTTAATAAATAGACACCAGAGTTGACTAAACTTAATGAACTCCTATTACACTGGCCTGCAACGTAAATCACCTTCACACCAAAATATACTTTTCTAAAAGATTTTGGCTCGCTGAACTCGAATCTCGAAATCGAGGTCAAAAATACTCTAGCACGTAACGTTTTCGAGAAATGGTAATATAAACATGTCAAAGCACCGTTTTTTTTTTTTTTGTACATTTAACTTTGAATATCCTTACTGGCAAATAATTTAGTACAAAACTATTAATGAATTGTGAAAGAACTGCATTTTATTAATTAAATCATTTTAAAGTGAAAATTTAAGTTGTTCAATATATTCTCTGTAGTCCAGTAAACATGAGAAATCATCGAATAACTTCGAAAAATTGTTTTTTTATTGCTTTTGGTGTATAGATAGAAATTGGAACATTTTACGTTAAAAAGGTTTATGCAGAAAAAAGGAAGAGAAAATTACAAATAATTTATTTATGTCTTAACCAATTCTTTGTACTTTTGGATTCTTCACAAAAAAAGTTAAAAAAAATAATGGAAAGTGGTAAAATAAAGCACTTTTGTTTTTAAAATGTATTAAAACTTGTACTAAAGCTAGAGGAACAATTTTATTTTATTTGTGACTTACACTACAACTGGTCTTTGTGGTATTATAAATTTATTATTTCATATAAATGTAATGCTTACATACATTATGGAAAGCTTACTGTTAATTCGTTACTTAACTCAACATTATGTACAAAATGATTAAAATAATTAAACAAATGAACTATTTAAATTTCAAATATAAACCTCACTAAAAATTCGTTTTTTTATGCGTATGATGCGTACCATTTTTGCAAAAAAAAATTGTGTTTTGTGAAAATATACAATAGGAAGTTTTTTTTTTTTTGTAACGCTATCCGCATGTACAATACGATTTCCCAAAAAAACGTTTCTGTGCTATCTGCAGTTGTATTGCCATCATACTTAAGTACTTTTACTATCAAAAACAATGATTTGTTTTTTTTTTCAATTTTGGTAGGCCTTAACATAGAATTGTCCTGATGATTGCCAACATCAACTTTTAGACTATAAATTAACAAATTCAAATCAGGGATTGCAAGAAATTGAAAAATTTTCTTTGTAACAGATCCACATGCGATACACACGACGACGACGACGACACACAACAAGCAAATATTGTTGTTGTGGGATGCAAATCAACTTATAAATGGCATTGTCCCAGAAAGCGGAAACTTTACTGAGGATGAGGATGAGGAGAGAGAGATGCGATATTTGGTTGGTTTGTATAGTCGTTCGATTTTTATTTATTTATTGCGGAAAGCCAACCACAAAGGAATGTAGCGACTCGAAAATTTCCGCATAAAACCAGAAATTACTTCTTCTTTGCTTTTTGAGTATTGGTTTTTTTTGTAGTTGCAAACTGTGCGAAGAAGGAATGTATTTTGGTGTGCGGTTAGCTTACACCATTGAATCTAAAGCTTAAACTGAAACCACTATACACTTTCTCTCTTTATTATTTTTCGTTTTGTTGTTGTTGTTTGCTTTTGAACTAGCGGAAGGAAATTGTGCGGAACGCTAGCTAAGCTAAGAGCTGCAACATTAGCATCATCATCAGTAGACAAAGCTGAAGTACGTTAATGACGACCGACCGCGACGAGAAGAGGAAAAGATGATGATGACGATTTGAAGAAAAAAAATAAAATCAAAAAAAATCATGAATACCAATTTCCTCGCAGCAGCCAGCAGCGGTGTCTGGTTAAACGAGAATTTATTGAAAGTGTTGTGGCATCAGTGAAAGGATCCGGGGAAAATTAGTGGGTATATCCCAATAAATCCCAATGGTATCAATCCAACAGCAGGGTCAGATTTAATTGAGACTTGCAATTAGTCTTGACACATAAACGATAAAGGAGAAGATTATGCCAAGGCAACAAAAATGTTCACATCCATATAATGACGAATCTCGTCTGAATTTCTTCATTTTTTTTCTTCTCTCTGCCGCGATAAAAAAATATGGTCTTCAAAGTTGTACTTATTATAGAGTGAAATTTTTTCTTCTAATTGATATGCAATTACTATTAAATTGTTCACGAGCGGTTATTAGATGCTCATTTATTATATACCTGTCGTATAAAAAACTTCAATTAAAATCTACTTGTGTATTTAGTTAGACCGATAGCGAGAAAGTAACATGAGTTGCAATTTTGTATTTTATTAATGAAAATGTTGAAATTGCAATCACCTTGATTCCACTTGAGTGGTTTAGATTTAACATTATCAAATATAATTGAGGCGAATGTAATAAAAAGACATGGTGCGTCTGTGGTTCGTTCTCTCCATCAGCATGGCGGGGACAACTTCCGTTGAAAAAAAATCAACGATTTTCTTTTGATTAAAATTTTCCATATCGATAAATAAAGCGTCATTATTTACCCTGCCTTTTAGTTAAATGAAAATTAATTTCTTTGAAACTTTTCTTTTCACAAGATAAATGTAAACAATATTTATATTTCCCTCATTGAACATTTCGAGGAAATATAAAATTAAGAATTACAAACCGAATAAATGGAAATTTTCTTTCATTTACTTTTCATTGCAAGGATTTTTTTCATCGCAAGGGTTCTCGAAGAGTGTATAGTTGTTTAAGTAACAGCCACTTTAAAAAAAAAACTTAATCAGCTAAGCCCTTTTCACACCATGAGATTTTGGTTCTTTTCTTAATCTTCCTAGTGCAAAAGGGATCATTGCTTATTCTAATTCTGTCTGTACCGTCTTCTATCTTGGATTAGATGTTTAGATTTTAAAGTGTGGTTAAGCACTCCATAGGAACTTACTTTGTATTAATAAGGGTCTCTCGCAAACCTGACTCTTTCGTTCATCAAATTCATGACGAGCGATGCGAGTACCCCGCCTCCACTGACGTAATTAAGTCCTTCTCACATAGGTTCCAGTGAAACTTTAAAGCTAACATTTAAAGTACAGGGTCATAAGCCCACAAGCCAATAGTCCACAATGGACTATTTTTGTTGGGTTATAAGTCCACAAATAAATGTGAATACATAACTCTCCTGTGAATGAAAAGTTAACAAGGACCCCTTTGGAATTAAAATTTTTAACTTAATAACGTTAAATGTCAAAATTTTAGAATGCTGTCAAAATGACTTTTGCTAAAAAAAAAATAAGAAAATGTATTAGAATAATAAAGAGAAAGCAGGAAAGTATAAAATTATTTTTATACTTTCCTGCTTTTGCGTTGTTATTCCTGAACTGAAACACAAAAAATGTCTTTTGCTTTTATTATTCATACTTATATTTAATAATGGCTGTGTTATTTAATATATTTATTTCTCACATATAATATGCAAAGCAAAATATTACTGCAATGAAAATTGTGTCTGCTAAATAACACATTTGAAGTGAAAAATTAGAAATACCCTTAAAAAAATGCAAATTAAAATTATTTATTATCGACTTAACTTCAAAAAATATCTGGATCTAATGCATTCTAGAACCTTAACAGAATTATTAGAAGAAACTAGAAATCCTTTCAGTAAACCCAGCTAGACGTGCAAGAACTTTATTTTAATAAAGTGTCAGTCGATACTTTTTTTAGAAGGGTCAGCTATATAGTGTTTCAAGGTTATTCATTCATTACTGGACACCCTGAATACAGACTCTTTGAGTTCTACTACACATAGGATACACTAATTAATATAGCCGCTGTCAAAACTTGAGAAAGTTATATTTTGTTTAAACTCCCAATATAATCTCCAAAAGCACTTAATAAAATTGTGAAGACCCCGGAAATCCACTTCACCAAGTTGAGTTAATGCAACTCGCAACCAAGGAATGCTCTTAATTTCCAAAATGACATACATCAATGAGAAGAAGAAACTAACTAATTAACAAAGGTCACTAAAACCAGTTAAAAGCTTAAGCTTACCAGTTTGGTGTTCAATCTTCTAGAAAATCATCAAGAAGTTTCAACTTTTCGAAACTAACGATGTACATCGTTTAATTATTTTCGGGATGTCTTTCAGGAGGCGACTAAAAATATGCGAGAAAATCAAAAAAAAAAACATCAAATTCAAACCTATAGCTATTAGAGTACTTTCACACTTGTAAGACTTATTCATCCAACACGGAAATTTTTAAAAAGATCCAATAAAATTTCTTAACGATAGTAATAACTCCCGTCAGGAAAACTCAACAATAAAACAAATTCTCAACAAGCATGTATGTATAACGTGATTCACGCACATAAATTTCTTTAAACAATAAATCAACCAGTAGGTATCATCATCAGCAACAACATCGACAAGTTTTCAGTGATAATTATTTTATATATTCCACTAAGCTTCCTACTTTTTTCCAGCATATGCAATACAAGGTATGTATGACTAAACGCACTATACGTGTAAATATGTATGAGCAAATTTTCACGGTGGATAAATTATATTCAACCAACACAATGTTCACTTGTTGTTTTCTCTCACAGATTCATTGTTAGTTAAAATTGTGAAATTCATACTTATAATAATTATTAAATAAAAATGCTTGTTATGTCGAAGTCTGCAGCCCTCCTTGAATGCGACAAAAATGCATTCAATTGTTGTAAAACATGAAAAAATATTAAGGGTCTGTTTACACTTTGTAAAGTATCTTCAGACTTTTAGTAGAAAATCAGGTATTAGTACACCTACTCGTAACACTATGAAGACAAAAGTGGAAAACCCAGCAAACAAGATCAGATAGGTAGGTCATCTACTTGACAGCTGATAGTTAATCTCACGTGATTTGACAGTTGACATCTGTTTATACATGGACATTTTTTTGCGACAGATTTTAAAACAATCACACAATATATTACATTTTAGTTTTGAGGTTATGTAATATGTATATGATTTGTTCTGTTTTGACATCTGTCAAATCAGATTATTGCAAGATATAGTTTTTTGTGACCAGCCATGTAGCAGCCATGTTGGTACTACAAAATTATAACAAATTTAAGTGTACTACGCTATTTTGTCTTATTTAATCGACATTCCTTAATAGTATAACATTTTTTAGAATATAAACTCGGTAACCAAGTTTGGATTTGAGGTTAAAACATTTATAAATAAATGCCAATTGCCAAAAAGCAGTCTTAGGTTCACTTCAGGGCATTCTATATTTTTTTTGAGAATCAATGATTTAATCGCGTGTACTAAACCTATTACAAGTATTAAGTATAACAGTATAACAGTATAATAAATCATATATTCGTACTATTTTTTTGTACATAAAAAGCGAAATAGGGTTGTGCACAGGTTGAAGAATGTAATTTTCAGATGGAGTTTCAGATTACCCATAAAACCAGCCTTTTGGGGACAAAAAATAAAAAAATCCTAAATGTGTTCGAAATATTTAAACAATTATATTTTTTGGAGTAGGTAGGTGCCACTGCTACCTTTTTTGTTGGTTTACACAACACACACCTTAAAACCTTCAGGAGAAAGGGAAGTACGTTCAGCTTTTCAGATTACAAATAAAGATGGCTGTCATTGTCAGTATTGTGTCTTCTTCCTTTTTCCATACATAACACTCGTTATAATAATGCAAAAAGGCAAACGAGACTTTTATAAACCTAATTCTATTAGTTCAGTCCAAATGCCTGTGCATAATAATGAAAGCACATATATGTGCATATTGTATAAATATCATTGACACTCCTAAAAGATGTAACCAAGTGGAAAAGCATTTCGACGTCTAAGCTTGTATATGAGTCACAGAAGCCATTACATTGAGCTTAATGTCCATTGTTTGCCGTAATAGACGACGACTATGATACGACAACGACGGACGACTACTCGACGACGCGACGTGTGCAAGCCATTGCACCTTCTGTCAATCATCAGCATTCGCTTGATATACACTTCTTTGTGTTGCATCTTCTTTCTCTTTTGGTTTTGGCCATTTATATTATACAGAAGGCCAGTCAAGAGTATCTACTATAATAAATATAGTAGTTGTAGTTGCACATTGCAAAACTTAAAGTGGATTGTCAATCTTTAAGAAATTATACAGACATCTTGGTCATGTCATGGACGACTTTCGTTATATTACCAGACAGAACTTGCAGATCACAAAATGACGGAAATAGAAATGAGACAACTGAGAAGCAACTTGTTTCAACGATTAGTTTTTTGTGTGTTTTATTTGTTGTTGCTTTGTCGGAAATTATATGGTCTCTTCTCAAGTTGTTCTTTACATGCCTACAACTTATATCGCTCTTGGGCTGAGCTGGGAAAACCATATTATAACGTGTCTTAAAGCTGATTAAGATAATTAGTTGTTTTAACAGCAGTATGACACTTCAATTTGTTGACAGTGTAATATTAATGGCAGACAGAAGGTAATGGTATGTTGATAGTTGCTAACAACTCTTTAAACATGACCTTAAAGGTAGTTTGTATGCATTGCTACCCATGTATTAGTAAAATATTTTTTAAGCATGCCATTTAAAAACGGGTTCGTGACTTTAATTGTTTTCGTCAATATCATTACTTGCGGTAACAGGTCAAATGAAGAAACAGCAACCAAACTATGAGTTTTTATTGGATTGATATAAATTAACTGAGAAGTTGGTGGTCTTGCCAATTGAGGATTCACCTAACATAATTCTCACGAACTGATAAAATTGATGAAAAAGAAAATTTATGAGCTGAAAAGAATGCGCCGCTTTTCGCCTAGTGACAAATGTCAAAAATTAAAAAAAATACTACGGAAGACGCACGCACATCGACAACAGAATGCACACGTTTTAATTGAACTTTTTACAACTTCGTAGAGCTACAAGTTTTTTTACGTTTTTACAACTTTCGTTGTGCTTTAGCGGTAACACAAAAGTGATCAAGTATAAATACTGACAAAATGTACTACCGCCCTTAGAAATGATACGTCCTATCGAATTTTGGGAACAATCACATAAAAAAAGAATATCTACGAACATATCCCTGAACAATCAAAGCCTGCATTAAATGGCCACTTTTTGCAAAAGTGCAAAAGTAAAATAATTTTTTTTCTTTAAAGGTCCATTTGTTTGAGGAAAAAAGTACACCACTTGTTTGAGAGTCCAAAATCAAAGGTTTTTGATACCAATTTTTCCGAAGTTAAATAGTCGTGAAAAATGGATTTGAAAATTTTCACTTTTGCACTTTTTGCAAAAAGTGGCCGTTGTAGTTAAGCCTTTACTTTCAAAAGCTTATATAAAATAAACATACATGCAGATACTCTGCATGAAGTCACTTTTTAATTTTTTTTTTGATCGCTTGCAATAGTTTTCCAAACTTACTATCCTAGAAATATAGATACATTAATAACTGTCAAATTTGTGTGTTGCAAAATCGTTTGTTTTTGTCAAATGTTTATTTATCCTCACTTTTGTTTTTGATCTGACGGACGTCTGGGGAGTTAAAACGAATGTCATACTTTGCAGGGATCAATTCCCTTCAACAATCCAGCATGTTAAAGAAATAGTAGCTTTGTTTAATGAGAAAAAAGATTAAACGTAACTGGACAAAGTAGAAAAGTTTCATGAGAAACGTCAAAACAATATAGAAGAGAAAACAACAACAAAAACATTTGACAGTTTAAACGTTTCTGTTCTCACCCAAAAAATAGTGTAAATAATATGTAATAATAATAATGACAGAGAGGTTACATGTACTAATAATATCGGCATACTTTAAATAATTTCAAACTCCTTTTGCACCTTTTAGAGTTAAAGTTTAGACGCTGTCTAAACCGTTACTAAGAAAGATTGATCAGATCATAGGATAAATCTTAGTCTGAGATAAACTAGAGTTTAAAAATGACTATGAATACTCCCCATTGAATGTTAACAGTAGTACATAATTACGGGTAGATACTGGAACTTAAAGCAACACCAATTCGTCGGTGGAAAACAAAATTGTTCTGACTCCATACGATTTCATAAGGACTTAGAACAAATTTAATTTCCGCCGTCGCATCGTAGTGTTTGGGGGCATTCACCAGAGCATCCAATCTGATGGAAATGATTGCCAAACGTTCAACACGTGAAACCAAGATGCTTTATTTGACGTCATTCCATAGACAAGTTGTAAAAACAAAAATACATGCATTGCATACGTATTCCGACTTAATAGTTGGAAACAAAGAAAATATTGTTTATTTTTAAAACTCAATTTATTTCTTTAAACATTTCTTCCTCAAAAAGAAAATACAATATTAATTTTCTGTCTGTTTATGTGCGGCCGTCGGTCGACATTACTCAAAATCAGTTTTTCAAAACAAAGATGTCATTAATTAAGTAATTAAATTCATAATACATTTAATTTCGAAAAGACATCCCCATCATGATTCTACAAAGTGTTTCAAACGTTATACCAAAGACAAATGAAAATCGGAAAGCAAAATACATATATCAACAAATTACCCTGCGAAATGCATTTTAAAAATTTGCCTTGAAAAAACGATTATACCTAAAATATTTACAAAACTATAGCAAGAAAACAAACAAAACACACACAAAAACGTCAAAAATACTACAAATCTTGTTCAGCACTTGATGAAATATTATAATTTCTTGCTGCCTCATTCCCATGCGTCATAAACATTGTATCGTTTTTGGCAGGTTTCCACACTAAAAGAAATAAAACATATTTCTGGCAATAAATTCGACATACTTATTCATATGCATAACGTAGTGTTTAAAAACCCCAAACAACTGCTTTTTAATTTTTTTTTAAATGAATCATTTCAAATGTCTTTAAGGAAACTTTAAAATTCCTATACAAAATTTGATGAAACAACAATAAAAAAAAACGTACTAAAAGAAAAATCACGTTTTACCCACAACTTTTTGCTTATGAAATGCGTGAGAGCTTAATGAATTTCTCTCACATGTGAAATATTTGTCATAAAATGTACAGTGCGGATCATTTGCTAGTGCACATTTCCAAAAATAAAAAACAAGTTTGTCTAAAGTGACTCCACATTATCTGACACATGCCAAAAATGTAACAATACACTCATTTGTGAAAAAGTATGGAGACAGAATTTGAAAGCTCTCTCTCTCAAGACAACTCATTTCACAGATTTGACAACCCATCAAAAACGATTTGACATTTCGTACGCAGATTCTATCACACTTCAATATTTGTTGTGGTTCTGTTTGACAGCTGTTAACACAAGTCAGATGCAAGTAGTGTGAGGGCAACATATAAAAATCATTTTTCAATACCAAAATTTGACAGCAAGATGGAATTTAATTCCACATTCATTTTGATAGAGCAGAAAATGATGTAATTTTTTTCAACTGGCATACGATGATTATTTTTTATTTTTAGTTATAACAGTTTACTTAAAAATCAACAATATGCCACTTTTTGGAGCTCACCCATCAAGACCCCTATCAAATGAACCGCACTGTGACAGCCTGTGTTGTCACCAATGAGAAATTATTGTAATATAATAATTTAATATAAACACATTCATTGTTTGTTTATAATTAAAAAAAAAAAAAAATATTTATATTCTTTTCTGTGTATAATTTGGGTCCCCGGTAAAATTTAAATAAACATGTGGAATATTTTCAGATGAAATGAAAAGAAGGTCATTTTGTTTCTCGGTTAATTTTCAAGCGAGGGGGAATTTCGAAGAGGAAGATAAGATTTATTGCTGCCAAATAAACACAAAAATGAGCCGATGTATTATTTTTATTTGATATATGAATATAAACTAACGGTAAGACAAGCGATATGGTAATTTATCATGTTGTTTAGACAAAATATTATATTCTTCAAAAGCAAAAAAAAAAAAAAACTTTTAATTGAATTCTGGTCTTTTGTGTTAATTGAAATCTATTTTAAACAAAAAATTAATGAGCTACTTTGAAAGGAACAAAGCACTTGCAGACAATAATGAAGCATGTAGAATAGTCCATTGAACCTTTTTTTTTTTTTGAATTTATACTGGCCGTCACTTTTGTAGTTCATAATTTTATTTCAATATTATTTCTAAAAATAAGGAATCGAAGTAAATTAACTTGTCTTTTTTAATAGATTTTGTTTTATAATTAAAAACTGAATATTTTTAGTAAAATTTTGAAAAGAATCCTACTACTGGTTAATTTTTGAATATTTTGGATAAACTGGAGAAGCTTAGCCAAATTTGAATATTTTGCTTACAACTTTGTTGCAGGTAGTACAAGGTAGCTTGAAATGTTTATGAAATAATTTATGGAAAAAGACTGTTTGAATTTGAATTGTAAAATAAAAACAATAAGGAAATATTTATTACAGCTGTTCGGTGACCCTGGCCATTTAGTGTAAAATAGACTAAAATAGAGATCAATACCAACAAAGATACGCAAACAGTGCTGTTTTGATTTTTGTTTTCTTGAGCTGCTCAGGAAGTTTTAGAATAGTGCCAACCAGTTTTTTAGAGGACAAAAGTTGTAAAAAATTACACTGTGTAACAGAAAAAATGTATACGCGGTTGGAGACCTATCACGCTTTGTAGAGCTTGTTGCACTGATTACAAAACGGTATGCAAAAATTCCGAAACACCCCTAAACTTGGCCTTAGGACCAGAAAAACCGCTTCGTCAAAATTTCACCAATTTTGGAATTATTAACTGTTTTGAAAAGAAGACATTTTCAACAATGTAAAAAAACATGTGGTTTAGTTAAAACCAATTTTTTCGGTAACTTAACGTTCGAATTTCTGTACCTGGGTTGAAATTGTTGAATTTTTGTTTCTTGGCCAATTAACAGTTGATTTTTAATTTCTAACATAATTGTTTATTTTATTTATTTTATGCAGAAGTAATTATTATTTTCGAATAATTTCCATAGAAATTTATCCATCATTTCATACATTTTTTGCTCCCTGGAAAATAATTCCAGGGAAGATTTACCATGACCGATCTGGCAATGGACCTCCCGTTAGTATTTCCTAGATCAAAATAAAAATAATTGCTTAAGTATCTTCATTTATATTTTTGTAAATCTTTCCTGGATTGAAACTAGTATCACACGATTTGTGTTGACACCATAAATATGGGTACAAATTTGTGCATTTTTGTCATAAAATGCACAAAACCATTGAAACCATATTGTGTGTTAATTGTTGAATCGAATTTTGGTTCAGATTTATTTTTTCATTACAAAAATACACAAATTTTTCTGTATACAAAAATCGTGTGATCTTATCTTAATTGATTTTAAGATTTTATAAAGCGATACTGAAAACGTTTACAAATATATCATTATCACCAAAAAGTGTTTGACCTTATTATAAAGACAAATAAATCCTATGTATATCAATTTCACAGCTTCTACTCTCATATTTTCCACAAAAGCATGTAGAAGTAATTCGAATCTGTATAGCAAAATAAACAACAACAATATTTTTGTTGTTTACTAATCCATTTATAAAATTTTATATCAATTTCAAAAGTCTATTGTTGTACATTGTTTATTTTTCTTAAATGTTATACCCGAATAATATTATTTTAAACATATTTTGTTTGTGTTTAATTAGCGTGCTTATTCTCAGCAAAGGAATTTTAGCAAATTGAAAACATTGCAAACTAATACCCAGGGAAGTCCACTTTTTCGTTATAGATAAGAGATTTTTAGAAGTTGGAATTTTGTATATTTCGAAACATGTTTTAAAGAAAATTGACAACAGCTGAGTTTTCAAATTTTCTTTCGTTTCAAGTTTTGGGTTTTTTTTTTACTTTTACAAGTAAAATATGGAAGGCCAATTTATCAACTACAGTGATTTTCTAACAAAAAAAAAATTAAAATTTCTACACTTTAACCATCTGAAGTGCTCTTTACAATCACTATTATAGTCATCAACTACACACAAGTAACCGCATAATTTATTCCATTTGATACGGTTCGATTCGATTTGAATTCAAATCATAAAAAAAATGTTACTGATGGTTTGTGTGCTCGTTAGATACAAAAAAGTTGTTATTTTTTTTTTTCTTTTCATTTTATTTCAAAATCTATACATCCGTGAGTTGAATTTGCTACTGTGAAATGGATGTATCTATGTATCTTGAAGAAGAATAATAATTGTGCGTTTATGGTTTTTGGTTTGAGTTTCTTTTTGTTTGTGGTGCGTGATGTGGTTAATTCAAGGACAGGCGTAGTATAGGTAATCGCAAATGAGGGCATTGTTCGTTTAGTGCTCTAATAGTTTTCATCAACAAAATGTTTAGAAATACCTACATAATGTATTTGAGCACATAACATACAAAACAAAAAAAAAAAAAAAATAAGGTACATTTCTTAATTTGTCATTGAATGAGATTTACATTTGGTTGTTGAATTAACATTTAAATAAAATTATTATCTTTTTATAAGAAGGCAAAAAAGAAGTTTTATGTAGGTACTTTTAATTGACTTAAGTAATATTACCTTTCAAAATATTACAAGAATTAATTTTTAGTCTGTTTTGTGACTTTAATTAAAATTTAAAAAGTTTATTATTAAGAGACATCTAAAAACAACATTAAAAAAAAAATTAGTTTTCAAAAAATTGACTTTAAAAAAAAAAAAAATATAGTGGAAAAAATGAAAGGAGCAAAAAAAATTTGATTTTAGAGTTCACGTTTTTACCGCTTTTCAAATTTAAATGTATGAAAAACAAATATTTTTAAAATTTTGTATTATTTTGTGTTGTAAAATTTTGTTCATACATTTAAATGTTGTGAGCGGTAAAATCAATTAGGTTTTTCTCGATTTTGCGTATTTTATTTTTATATTTTATTTTACACTACATATGTATATTTAACTAATCGATTTATTGATTTAAATTTTTAAGATCCGGTTTCTTTTTGATTTTTTTGGGAGGCAAAAAGAGTCAAAATAAGAAAGATCTGTATTTGTCAATAAAAAGAAAATTCCTAAAACAAGTGTCATTTTATTTAACATTTGCTACCACATACCTATATTTGTTTCATGAAAAAAGAAAATAATGCAGTAAGGGATTAAGTAGTTGCATCGAAAAACAAAGCAAGAAAAAAAAAATTAGAATTTTTCGCGCTTTTCCTTATGAATATGTGAAAACGGTATTTTTTGTTAAATAATCCAATAAAAGATCTAAAAAGTAGAATTTAAAGTTTTAAATTCTTGTATTTTTTTCGCTTAAGTCACTTTTTTTTATCCTTCAATTTTTTCCACTAGTGTATTTAAAATTTTTTTTTTTAAATATAAATTATTTTTTTTAAAGATTTTTAAACTTAATCACAGCTTAATTATGTTTTTTTTCTTTTTCCCAAAAAAATCTAATGCGCCATATGATGAAACTATACTTTTAAAACGCGTCACAAAATCCAAAAATCTAAATAAAGTTCTTATTAAGTTAAAAAATCATTAGTAATAATAAAGTTTAAAAAAAATTTTTTTATTATTTTTTTCCCCCAAAATCGCACATTTATTAAGCATGTCTACAATGGCCCTTGAATTGATTGAAAAATTTAGAAAGTTGAAACAAAAAAAAAAATGTTTACTCATAATTTAAATTACATGTAAAAATGACTGCAGTCGAGTGTTGCAATGTGTTAGAAAAAACTGATAGTTTCTAAAATAATTTAGTCATAACTGAATAAAACTGAATTTTATAATCTAGATCCAATAAACCTTTTAATTCTGAAGCTCTATCTTTTTTTTTTGTTATGAAATAGAAACGATAGGTTTTTTTATATTTATTTATTTATCAAAACCATTTGTTTCACAATAAGAACCAATTCACAGGAATGTGCCATTAATGTTGTTTGTTTGACTTTTAGTTTGATTGAATTTATATAAAATAAGTTGATTTCGAATAAAAATGAAATTCGTTGTGAATGACAAACAATAAATATTCCCCTCGCACACGAGTAGATAAAAAAAAAAACACTTGAATTCTAATTGGCCCCTTAGAGGAGCATACTCGTCGTACACCAAATGGGGTTAAGAACAATACAATATAAAGCAGAAAACAGGGTCATATAAAATTGCACTAATTGCTGACTGACTGATAGGTGCACAGCACATAGAAAGTATAGGAAACATTATTTATTAATTAATATTTTAGACTGATACATTTTTCAAGGTGTAATAAATTGAGATCAAATTTAAAAATTCAGATATATAGTTTTCATCTCAAAAACTTTCACTGAAATTGAGCCAAGAAATATGTAAATAATACATGGAAAAGAATAAGCTTAATGTTTTAATCATTCTAATGGCGAGTTTTTCAGTGCTGAATTAACTCTGAATTATTCTCGGGGGTTAACTAATCAAATTCGATAGTTTAAGTCCGGGATCAAATTTGACAGCTATATAAAATACACAAGTTTTTAATGAGAAGCACCCCATAAGAATGGACGCGACGGAAAAAGTAGCCGAACTTTTAACTTCATCGACAATAGATTCGTTGACGGAACGGACTCGACGGATTCTATGGGTTGGCCTCTTTAATCCTATACTTAATTAGAGTTAATTACTTTTCAATCATCAGTTGAGCTATCAGAAGAATAAATTCTGTATAAAAAAATAATTATTCTTAGGAATAAGTTGAAACTGAGGTTTCTATTGAAAAATTGGGGCTTAAAGAAATATTTGTAACCACTTGGTACTCAATTAATAAGTAAATTTTTTTTTTGTTCCTTTCATTCACATTTGTCAAATTAAAATTTCAGTGTTTCTGAACTGTAACCAACTTCACTTTGCTATCTGGCTATGGAAAAACATATAATCTGTATATAATTCCGTTCAAAGGAACACCAAACTTTAGGATTAGTACACTGAGGAAAAAAATACAATTGTAAGTTGTGATAAATAACCTCAAATATATTTAATTTCAGATTGAAATATATTTGATTTAAAAATGCAATTTAAATTTGAATTTGATTCAAAGCGGAACATATCCAAGTCATTTAGATAAGAAAGGATTTAAGAACCGATTTCTTTGGGGTTTTAGTTTAGTATCAGGTACAAAGCTATGTTTTTTTTTTGCAAGCAAGGGAGCAAAACAAAAACTAATTATCAAAAGGACATTCTGAAGAAAAAATTGAAATCTACTATGGGATTGTTGTAGCAGAATGTTCACGAGCTCACTGGAACTGATGAATGACCCTCTGGTAATTCTGATAAGGTCTTACAGGCATGAAGTTAAAATAATAAGTATTATAAAGACAGGGAATACATTATACAGAGGAACTGTCACATTAAGTGTAGAACTTTATTTTGGAGATAGAAGAATTTGATTTTTTTTTCCGTAACTGTCCTAACAAGGATAGGACAGTAACGACAGGACAGTAAGAGTCCTAATAAGGATAGGACAGAAAATTGGGGCTCGCAATTCTCTCTGTCCGTCTATCTGTGTATATCTCGGGCTACAGCATACACCGCTGAAGCGATTTTTTTTTCAAATTTTGTGGTTAACGATCTTTGGCGATTTCCTAGAGGGTAAAGAGGGGACCAAAACTAACGGTACCTCCCATAGAAACATTTTTTTTTTTTATTTTTGACTTTCACTCAAACCACTGAACCAATTTAGATGATTTTTTTTTTATACGGAAGGTTCTTAGCAATTTTTAAATTATTTGATATCTAAATTAAAAAAAAAATTATTTTTGACTTTTTAAAAACTCTTTGAAAACTTTTTTTGAAAAATCAATTTTTGAAATTTTGGTTTTAGATGTGCATTAATATTTTCTTTAAAATGGCATACCAACATTTTTTTTAAAACAAGGCTTGAGAATTTTTATATGTAAGAAATATTTTTTTTTTAAAACGGCTCTAACGATTTTCAATTTTTTTTTTTTAATCAAATCAAGGGGCATACTTAGGATAGTATCATACGATTTGTGAAAAAAATTGTGTATTTTTGACATAAATATGCAAAAAAAAAAAACAATCTGAAACACAAATGTTATGATAGAAAATGAAATTTTATGTCATCAGAATTATGGTTCAGATAATATTGTGTATTTTTATCGCAAAAAAAATATATATTTTTGTGTATGCACAAGTCGTGTGATCTAAGCTTTAGTTTGGAGCTCAAAAGAATTTAAGAAGTTGTTTATGTCATTTTAGTAATAAATTCAATTTTTGTGCTTCTTATAAAATTATTTATTGTTAAAAACTTTATATAAGAAACTTTAACGTCCACAGCAACTTTAAGCCAAAGAGCAGTCGTGCATTTTATTTTTTTTATTGCCACTCTGTACGGAAATAAATTTCTTAAACCATATTTTTTTCTTTTTCGCTTAGTGTGAATTCACCTTTACTTTATAATTTGAGTGCAGCTAATTTTGTATGCAATACGAAAAAAATTTTCCACTCACCTCATCCATAGTTATTTAGGTCGAGTGAGTGACCACAAGTGTTTGGTGCAATAAATAATAATCCACTTAATGATGGTGTTTTATTTTTTTGTTTAATTAAAAAATAAACAACGCAACAAATAATATGTTGTATTCCTCAATGACGCTGAAACGCATTCCGTTGAATGTTATTAAAAATTAAATTTTTTTTGTTTAACTGGTTATTTCAAGGAGTCACACTCATTTCAAATTTTTTTTTGCTCAAACAGTAGGAGAAGAATAATTTACTGTCACAGACAATATATAGACACCACACAGTGCTGGTCGCGAAGTATTTTTTTAGAAAATAAATTTGCTTGCTGGCGTTAATTGAGAAGGCACTGAACTTCTTATCGTACACTTCAATATTTTCCTAATTGATATACGATATGGAACACATTTTTTTTTTTTTTAATAATTTTATCAGGCTAATGCCCTCCAGAGATGAAGGTACATGGTACAGACTATACATGGGTAGGTACACCTCTCTAACTGTATGATATTTCCACTTGAATGTGCGCGCACATTTTTTTTTCTTTTTTTTTACAATTTAATTACTTTTACGAGTAAAGCAGAGATACTCGTGTATCCAGCAGATAGACAATTTACATATTTTTTGGATTGATATATGCTTTGGCTGATGGAAGGTTTGTAGGAACAATGATTTTATGGAGTGGCGCGGTGGCAGTGACAGGCTTTTGATATTAATTCAAATCGAGTAGCATTTTGAAAAAAACATAAAACACACACTTTGCTGGGAACAAGGGTTAAGACAACAAAGACAAATTATTATTATTAGCACAGCTGACCAAAGGCCCCATTATTATTTTTTTTGTTTTCATATACGTTGGCTGGTTGGTTGGTTGTTATTGCGACACTATATGGCAACCGATTGAACAAATAACAGGCTTGGTCGCTTGCTTGGTCTATTTCTATTTTGCGACCAGGGGATGCTACAAGGTAGAGCAAGAGCAAGAGCAGCAGGAACCAATCTCCGTTGAGTCTGCTTCTTCTATACTACACGACGACCAACATTTTACACGAGACTGCCATAACGCGATGCAAAAACAAACTGACAGTTCATGCAGTTGGATAGACTTGGCAAAGCAATACCACCGAGTCACCGCGGCCAATAGTCAGGGTTACCAAAGAGTAATTTCCATTATATTGTATAGTTTTATTAGTAGCGTTTATTTTTTCTTTCAATGTTAATGTCTTAAAAGATTTATCTTGGTTGAAATTTGTATGGATTCTCTAATCGGATTTTATGGGGCCAGTTCTATGTCTTCAAAAAAAAAAGTTTTCATATTTCGATCCATTTGTTCTAAAAGAACGATTTTCGTCAAAAAGTCAAAACCGTCAAAGAACAGATTTCAACGTTTAACGTCAGAATTGCCTGTATGTTGGTTTGGTTTCTTTATGTGTTCGTAGTTGGAAGAGATAGCTCAGAACTGGATGACTGTGCGATAAATGGTAGTTTGCAACTAATAAGCAACTGACTTGATTTTACGATAACTTTCAATAAACAAGAGAAACTATTTTCTTTAGGCGCTGGAATCTTGAACTGGAGTCAGAACTTGATGGCAATTTTAATTATTCCCCACCATCTTGAGCGAAATTAATTTTTTTTTTGGAAGAAAGGCTCACAATCGAAATATTCGAGAAATGTTGTTCCGTTTTCGCTCTAGTATGAAGAATAATAACGGAAAAGTGAAAAGGAAGCGATCTTTCCAGCAATTTTTCGATTAAGCGCCCGATAGGAGCGCAATCTGAAACTAATATGCAATTGATTTTATTTAAAATTTGCAATCGAAACTACTATTTCGATGAGCTGGAGACTTGAATCTTTTAGCAAGGTTTAGAACTTAGAATATTAACTATTTTGCAGCCGATTCGAAACTAACTTGGAATTCATTTGCAACAAATTCGTAATTAATTGATTGTATGATAATTTGCAACCAATGTGAAACTAATTTTCCGGAGACCTTGAAACTTTAAAAATAGTTCATATCTTGTGAATAATACTGAGAAAGAAGAAGAAGAAGTTGTACGTTGTCGATAGGTAAAGTTGTATATAATTTGTAATAAAAAAAACGAAGCTAATGAACAACAAGAAAAGGTATTATTAAACATACATAGAAGTATTGGTCCAAGACTTGATCACTGTGGGACACCTTCCACAAAAGGTATAAGCAGCTACAAAATTTTACAAAGAAATAAACTTATCGAGTGACCTAGTAGAGGTCTTGGGAACTTTTTAGTTATACTGCAAACTATCTTATCAATTTTAAATTATGAAAGCGAAATTCCCTTCATTTTAATAGATTTTTATGAATAAAGACATCATTTTCTTGAAATTAAATACATTTTAAAATTATATAACGACAAATAATATTTATATGTAACATATTGCAGAAAATTCTATTTAAGCTTTAAAAAATTGTACAAAATTGGTGAAATTGTCAGATAACCTCTATGAATTTACCACTTTTGTGAACGGAAGAACTAGTATTCCCCGTTCTTAAACCGCAAATAAACTTAAAATCGATTTAGAAATTACTGATTTAACAATCTTTAAATGCGTGAGGTAACTTGAAAACGCTTTTCTTACAATCAATTAAATTGAGTTGATAGGAAAGTTTTTAAGTAAAGGTTCGTGACGTACTCTACTATAACTGCAATATCAACTAGGTCACATCAAAAGTTCAAAATCACTGTTCCACAGTAATGTACTGTGAAGAAATCTAATAGATTCCACTTGAGAATGCTTCGAGTGTTTTAAATTTAATTTTATTACATTTCAACTTAACTCACATTGCCAAAAATTTGAAAACGTGTCTTATTTACTGACAATTTAATTTTATACCAAGCAATCAGAGAGAGTAATTTGTTTCAATCTTAAATTCCATTTATTAAATTAAATGACAATTTATACTTGCTCTTAATTTTGTTCTCATTATAAATCACTTGAGAGTATTAGAGCAAACATGTGCCATTTAATTAATCAATTTATTTCTTAATATTAATAAATGACAAATTAATTTCAAGAATTTATCTCTTAATAAAACTATGGCAACCCTAATTAGCAGTATGTTAGAGGTTATAGGTATGGTGGAAGCGCACACAAAAACGGATAGTCATTGTTTTGTATTCCGTATTACAAACCAAGAAAAAAATTACATAGATACACGATTTATTTACAAAGAGTATCTACTAGATAGATAGGTATGTTTATACTAATACAAACATTATATACTTATAAACATATATTTTCCTTTTTTCTAGTTTACTATCTTATTTTTTTTTTTTGTCATTTTGTAAAAGCTTGTTTTACTTTTGATTGTTTTGCTTTTACACCAACACTCCCACTGCTATGCGCATTATTTTCTTTCTTTCTTATATTAGTTAGTTGGCTTACTGTGAAAATGGTGTGTTCATTTTTGTAGAATAGATTTTTTTTGTTTTCTTTTTTATTTTTTTGTTGTCGAAAAAGATGGTGGAAAGTTGTAAGGCTCCAGTTGTTTTTGGATTTCTTTGTTTCTTGAGGGTTTTGTTTTTGTTGTTTTTAAGCAATGACTTCTTAAAATTAAGTTAACTTATGTATTTGATTGTTATTTGTTGTTATTTTACAACAACTACATTATTTTGGACTCTCTATGTGATTTATCGGTTTTTGAAAACCTACAGTTTAACAAAGTAAAGAGTAATTATTACAATAGAGTGAAGAGATGAACTTCTACTTACTCTTTTTAATTTATTAAATTTGCATAAGAAATTTCACTTGAATATTATTGATATTAAAACAAAGAGTAATATTTTATATCTTCTAGAATCTAGAAATATACATTTTAGTACAAGAAGGGTAGATTTTTTCTTGCCACGAAATAAAGGAAGGCAGATTTTTTCAAATCTGAAAGAGGGGACTATACCCCCTGGCAAATCCACCATTTTGAAAAACGCGAATCGATCAATATAAGTTTTAGTAAAGAGAATTGTGACCAAAGCTGTAGATAATATATTTGTCTTTTTTTAAAACTAAAATTGTTAATGGCCGGGCTAAAGTTTTGAGGTTATGACTAAACTTTAATTTTATTTAATTTTTCCGAATTATGACAAAATTGGCTTTAGCTGCCTGTACTGTCTCACCGGTGTAATTTATAGTACCGTCGCGATGGAAATTTTTGTAGATCGTTACGATCGATCGATTCAGAGGAATTTGCCTTTTTAGTGCGTTGAAATAGCATACAATGCTGCTGAGTTATACATATTTAAAAAAATTTAATTTTACGTATTTTTAAATGGTTTTTAACAGAGAGATCTCTTAACAGTGATCAGTGTGAGTGCTATCATCTGTTGTCATGCAATGTCATTTTGACAGGTAAAAGTTTCACGTTAGTTTGGGAGAGCCATAAAGAAGCAAACATAGAGACTGTGAAATTGCAGTCAGCTAGGTTTTGGTTCTGTTCGTTTACTTAATTAAAGAAAACTGGTACCTAGATAAACTGTTATATAGTAAGTAATGAAATTGAGCGGGTTGCAAAACAAGTTTGGAATGCAATCTATGCCTTTTCCAAGTCGAGCAGAAAATCCATGAGCGTTAATAGCAGCTTTCTTGAGCAGATGTGGCTTTCGGTGGCATAACGTGTACACGAATTCTACTTTGGAGTCGCCGTTGCTTAGTCTTTAACTTGAAAGAATTATTCCTCGATGTTTATTTTTGGATAGCATTTAAAACGCTGTCCGAAATGTTCAACGACTTTGCAGTTTTTGGAAAATTTTAAAATGAAGGATTAGTTTTTGGGTACAACTTTTTATCTAGGTTTTTAAGAAAACTCAATTTGACAAAATTTGAGACCAAAATTGTCTGTGCAGCCATAAAAGTTTCAAAATTCAGCCTCTTCAAACTTTACAAAAAACAATATTTTGGATATTTGACCCTGAATAACTTTTGACGCGCACATGATCTGTCAATGGACTTTCACGTGTGTATTCCTCAGACCAAAATGAAGATAATTGCATTTAAAAACTTCACTTAGAATTTTTAGGCAGTGAATGTATTAATACATTTTTCCTTGGCTATGATCTAATTTTTTTCGGGACCTTGAAGGTCATTTTCTGTTTTACTCCTCGAGGAATCACTCAATGTCGTAGACTTCATTAGTGGATGATTGATGTGGTTGGCGCTACTTGTACTGTAAGAACCGTTAAAATCTACTAACTGGTTGTTTTTAAGTTCTTTTGATTGTCGAAGTGATTTCTTCTCTGCTGGAAAGTCCAGATCCGAGAAAAACGTGTTACCTAGTTTTGATATGGGCGATTTCTATCAAAGTATTAAAATCCATAGATCAAAAACTGCCGAGCTAAGTATTGTAGAAGTTGTCAAACATGAAAACCAATTTTGCGGGATCTCTCAGATTTTTTTGGTGTCGACGGGTCCAATATATTTTGTGCTGACTGATCAGAAAGTAGTTTGCTAAGGCGTTTACTCATCAATATGTCAATGCATGAAGGTCGAATAGTATTTCAGTTCATCAAAGAATTTTGAAATTGAAAACGACAGCTTTTAAAAAAGAGACGTGTTCCTTTTAAAGTGGCAACCCTAAGCCTATTAAATATTCCTCTGAACAAATCTATTGGCTCTGCAGATGGTGTAATAACCTTAACATAAAACACACCATAGGTATTTTTTTGCAAGAAAGTATCCATTTATAAAAGTAGAGTGCAACTCGAAGTAAACTTTGTCTTCTTCCTTAATATCGTTTTTCCTACTTCTTTCACATTTGAGTATACATTGTATTCTTTACCCAAAGTGAAGTGAAGAAGACACAATATAGGTAGGTACTTTCGTATAACAAGTTGCGAGGCGATTGCTTGAAAGCAAAGCTGCTTTATACTTTACCTACTTCAAGGCTTGTCTTGAGGAAGTGAATGAACAGAATAAGAAACAAATATTTAAAAAAAAAAAAAAAACAGGAAAACCCAAAGAATGATGTAGACAAGTGGCAAAAAGATGTAATGTTCTAATATTATGTGCCTTTCATAATTCTCTGACCCTCTGTCACAGTTTGTTCTTGTTCTTCTTTCATCAATAACTTATAAACTATGTAGATTTAATTGTTTTACTTGTATCTGCTTGTTAGTTTATATTTTTTTTTTTGTCTTGACATAAATGAAGAATAAACTTCAGCAAATCGTCAAGTGTGTATAAAATCTAAGGTAAACGTTAACAATTGAACGCCAATGTTAAACAAAATAGAGAATAAACAATACAAAAAAAAAGTCGTTGTCATTCACAATAAGCACCAAGTATTCGTTCACTATGGCGTATACGTATTTTTTTTTATTTCAACATCCCATTAGACATACTCGTATAGTTAAGCTTTTTAAAGCCATCCACTTAAGGTGGGTCAAAGACTGCACACAATGTTCTGAGTTCTGACGATGTTGCGTATACATTTGCGTTGTGTTTTTTTTTTTGTTTATTTTTTATTATGATTGTCAGTTGTTGTGGCTACAAAACAATTAAATTCTCTTTCTCATCAGAGTTGCTTGGCTTTGTGTTATCTCTTAATGAGAATAGGGTAACGAAGGTGGCTGCTGCTTTTTGGCCTACATTATTTGGCATGAGATTGCGTCTTTGCTTTGGGAACAGACATTTATTTTTTTTTTTCGTATACCAAGTCAAGGAGAGAATGTAAGATTTTTTTTTTTTTTTTTTGTACAAAAAGGTGCCAAGTAGGTGTAGGCATTGAAAAACGAAATACAAAGAGATTTTCATTTCAAAACGATGATTTTAAAAACGCAATAATAAAAAAAAGTCTAGTAAAAGAAATAATAATAATAATTATAAAAAATAGCCCTAACATGGTATATTAGGATTGAGAAAATACGGAAGTGCTTTTAAAAGGTTTTAGGTCAAACGCACGTTTCCACAGAACAGTCACACTTTTGCAATGACCTAGCCGCCACGTTTTGTAGAGCTGGTTATAGTGATTACAAAACAGTACATAAATATTCCGTAACACCCCTAAAATCTCGAGTTAGGGGCAAAAAACGGTTTTTTTTTGACCTTCATCCATTTCAAGCTTCATCTAGCTGCCAAATTTTTACCCATTTTAGATTATTTTACTGATTTAGAAAGAAGACATTAGGACTTTTTCAATCAAAACATGTGGTTTGGCAACACCACCAAGCTGAAGTTGAACAATTTCAAAAATTCTTTTTTTTTGTAATTTATCCAACTTCAACATCAATTTTAGCGAAATTCGATGGTTGGGCTCGGTTAAATAAATATAAATCCCCAAACCGTAATACTGTACTACTCTACTCCGAAAAGAGCCCCGAAGTGTCCGGGAATCAGGCATTGGGCTGCTTCTTAACAAAACTGCGCATGCGAGCCTCTAAGAGACAGGATAATAAAGGCAAGGTTTCGGACTAGAGTACGTCGCGCCACCATTTTACAATGTTACGCTCCAAAAAAAAAAAATACCTCACTTCTAGAAGTGAACTTCCCAGTACTTGGGAGAACAATCACCAGCAGTGAACCTACCTCCATCGAAGACCAATGGTCTGCTGTGAAAAATGTGTTCATAACCGGTGGTTAAAGAATAGTCGGTCGGGCACAAGGAAGAAATAGTGCTTGGCTATCCGTAGAAACCTGGAAAAAGATCGAAGAAAGAAAACAACTTTGAGCTCGCATCGCAGCTACTCAAGCAGCAGAGATAAGCGAGCTAGAGTCTACGTATCGCATGAAGATGAAAGAAGTTTACGGTAGCGTGAAACGTCACAAGCGTAACTACATCAACGCATTAACTGAAGAAGCAGAAGAGGCCGCAAATCGGTGTGACGGTAGAACTGTTTATAGAATCACTAAGGAGTGTACAAAGCTCAAAACAACACCTGGTGAAAGATGTAGATGGTTCCCTGCTCCAATCGGATGAGGACCAGCCCAGAAGGTAGAAGGAACACTTCGTTTCGGTATTAAGCCATGTGTTCGCTAGCGATGCGCATCCCGTCCGAAGCAACAAATGTCCGAATTCGCTCCACACCTCCTAGTAGAGAAGAGATCATTGCCGCAATTAAAACACTGAAAAACAACAAGGCGGTAGAACTAGACGGTATTCCTGCAGAGCTCAGAAACAGCGCCAACGACATCAAGTGAGAGCTCATAGAGAGAGCCTGGAACTCTGAGTGCTTCCCAGAGAAGTGGAAAAAGGGAATGATCGTCAAGCTCCCGAAGAAAGGAGATTTGATGCAGTGTGAAAACTGAAGAGGGATTTTCGTTCTGCCTGCGGTCGCCAAGATAGCAGCAAAGACCGAATAAAAGAACGTCTAGAAGACACACTCGTCGGCGAACAAGCTGGTTTCCGCACTGGTTTATCCTGTGTTGACCACATTAAAACCTTGCGGATCATTATTGAGCAGTGCGTTGAATATCATTGATTTTAAAAAAGCGTCTGATAGTGTCAACAGAGAATTTACTTGGATTGCCTTACGCAGGAGAGGCATTCCAAATAAGTTAATTGCTATTACTAAAGCAACTTACGATGGATGCAAATGTCACATTTTCCATAAAGGAAGGTTGTCGGATGAATTCGAAGTCCAATGTGGAGTCAGGCAGGGTTGCATACTGTCGGCTATACTTTTCCTGTTAGTGATAACTGTGATATGCTGCGTGCAGCCCTGTTGAAAGGCAAAAACAAAACTGGTCATCCGTTCAGATCAATATTTCTGGACAACTGGTAGAGAAAATAGAAGACTTTCAATACCTTGGGAGTCTTGTTTCTACCAAAGGCGGAACCGAACAAGACGTCGACAGCCGTATTAAAAAGGCAAAGGCAGCTTTCGCTGAGACTGTTCCGCTCCACTGTTGAATCCGTGCTTTTTTGTGGGTGCAGCACGTGGAAAATCTTAACCACTGTCACAAGTAAGCTGCAATCGTTCGTGAATAGGTGTCTACGAAACATCATAAGGATTTTTTGGCCCAACCGTATTTCTAATGAAGAACTTCATAAGAGAACGGGTCAAGAATCCATAGACAGTACTATACGCAGACGTAAGTGGCAGTGGATTGGTCATACGCTTCGAAAAGGCAACGGTTTCAAGTTCTCACTGGAAAACCCGATACTATGAAACAGAATTTCTGTTTGCGTACTTTTCAATAATGCGAATTTCAACACTTTCTAGTTAAATCCTGTGCGCGAAAGAACAAAGTAGTGTTTTCTTTACAAATGAGAGCTAACTGTTTCCTCTTTCTGTGATTTAGTTAAAAGAGTTTTTAGCGATAATGTGAGAGAGTTATGTGTCAAAAATCATTTGAAACATAGTAAAATAGGAAGTTCTTTTGTTTACTTTTTGTTTTGAAGTAAAAGTGACACAAAAATTTCCATTCAACACATTCACATTCTTTTGATAGTTTTACCTCATCGGAAGTGTTTGACGTTTTCGGAGTATTTTTCGATTTTACTAAACGCTCAAAACTTACTAAACCAACTGACATATGGCGCAAAGCATACCAAGAAAACGGGCCAGGTAATATAAACTATTCTTTTTTTTTCAATTCCAGTCACGTACAAAAAGACAGCCAATTGAGTGAATTACAAATAATAATGGAAGCTATAATTATTGATCATGTTAATGACACGATCAATGATGAAATTAAAATTATCACCATTGCCTTTTTTTATGCTAAATTATTGTATCAACAATGAATATATGTACGATAAAAATACTGTTGATGCGACACCAGTAGTGCTGCAATAACAGCCAGACACATATCACATTGATCAGCAGCAACAGCAGCAGCAGCAGGACAACCAAAAGCAACACCTTCAATGAAATTATCTTTACCATTTATAGCAAGTTAATTATGGAAATTTTGTGTTTATATCGAACACACAGTGTGACATGTGCGCGTTCATCATCATAATATGTTTACACGAAGAGGCCGTGAGTTGTTGAATCTTTTTTTTTAATACAAGTTGCATATACTAGTATATAGTAAAGCAAGCAAACAAGCAACAATGAATAACTTCACCTTGCCGGTGGTGGTGGTAGTGATGAGGTGGTTCGTTAGTCATCATCGTCACTGAGCAAAGTAACGAGAAGAAAATTTAATAATAATAATTGTTATACAAAGATACACTCAAAGTTAAGTAAAGAAAGTTTTTTTTTTGTTTTTGTCTTGTTGTTGGGGTTTTTTTTTGTTGCTGCTGTTGTTGGTATGCAAATTTTAAATGATTTTTTTTTTAATTTGCTTCAGAGAAGAAAACAATTCCAAGAAGAATATTAATCACCTGAGTAAACTGAGTGAGTGGGTATTTTAATGGTTTGTTATTTTAAGTCAGGTGACCGATTTAATGCTAAAAAATATCAATAACGCACACATGCAAGCTCAGTCAAAGTTATGACACATAAAATGCATTCCGTGAATGTGAATACTCTCAAATTAAATGATTTTAGAAATTCATTTGCTAGTCGGTTCCGACTAATGATCAAATACACTGGATAGTGGATTCCCTGTTGGCATTAGATGCACTAGAGCAGGGGCCAATTTCGCTCAATAAAACAAGAAAGAGGGAGAGATAACATTAATTTTACTTTATTACTGTCATATAATAGAATTTAGGAGTGGAGAGTGTCGGAGAACGATAAAATTAATTATGCTGTTATACTGTTATACAAGCAGCAGTACCTGGACACACATCCATGTCGTTTTACATAAAAAAAAAGAAAGCGTAGTAAATGGTGAATCCAGTGTTTTATAGAAATCAGAGATTCCTACATAACGCGAACTTTGGTTGGTAGGTACTGTTTGTTTACTTTATTTGAAAACTGGCATAATGTGTTATAAAATGCAAAATAATGTTAAATTAAATTCAATTTCTCTTTACTTGCTTTTAACTTAAAGCTTGCAAAATACATAAGTGTAAGTAGTAGTCTTTTTAAGTTTGTTTTGCCATAGTTTTCAATAAACACACGATATTAGTTAACCGATAGTTTTCAAGACAAAATAAAATAAACATTTTTTTTCAAAATAAATGACAGTTCTTTGTTAAATGAATGTAAAGTAATGACAAAAAATTACAAATAATACATTAGTCAAACTCTAATCATCAACGAAAATAAAGTAATTTACATTGAAAAAAAAGTAAATATATAAATGACTTGGGCTTCAATCTAATACGGCGCACAGCTGGCCAGATTTACATTTTTCTTTGCAAAATTCATAACTTTTGAACTGGTTGAGATGAATTACACGAGTTTCAAGAAAATTAGTTAACAGGGTGTTTCAAAATCTTGTCTTGAAATTATTTTTTCTTTCTTGTTATTTGCAATGAAAGCAATTGAGGTGTTTTTATTTGTTATATCAATATAAATAAAGCACTTATATAAAAAAGAAAATGGTGGGTTTTGCAATAGATGAGAGCAAGTTTTTTTTTTTTTTTTATAGAAAAACCTTTTTAGATTCTTATATAATTTAAAAGTTGTAATACTTTTGTTTGTGTTTTATCATTAAAAAAGCTAATCACCCCTATTACCGATGTCGTTTGTACTAAAACGAAGGGAAAACTAAACGCTCTAGAAGCGACAATTGGTGTTTTAGTACAAATTTAACATCAGCATTCTCTTTGCTTTTTACTTGTCTTCCCATCTTGCTGTGAAATGTTTTACTAAACCATCAATTGTGGCCTCTAGATCCAGTCGTTTTCTTGTCGTTTTAGTACAAACGACATCGGTAATAGGGGTGAATATCTATTAGAATTTTTTTGTACTGTATGGAAAAAAGTTAACGAATCAAAATATAAAAGAGAAATGTTAAAAAATATGAAATACATTACTAGTAAAACGACAACTTCTTAAATGCTTTTGAACTCCAAACTAAGTACTCCACTTTTTTTTCCAAAGAGATGAGTTTTTGAGAAAAAAGAATTTAAAATTGTTAGAGCTGTTTAAAAAAAAATATTTTTTTTACATATAAAAATTCTCAAATAGTATTTAAAAAAAAGTTGGTGTCCCATTTTCAATAAAATAATAATGCGTATCTAAAACCAAAATTACAAAACAATTCAGTGAACCGTTTTTGAAAATTTGATTTTTCAGAAAAAAAAAGTTGAAACTTTTTTCAAAATCAAAAAAAAAAAATTATATGAAATAATTTTAAAATTGTTAAGAACCTTTTGTGTACAATTTTTCATCTTTTTTTTTTATTTCAAAAGAAGGTTATGCCTATTTTAGTACATATAGAAATTTTACTAAAAACCGTTAGAGCCGTTTTTGAGAAAATTAAGTTTTTCCATATTGGTTGTATGGCAGGAACAGGTAATTAGTCCGAAAAATATTTATTTTATGTAGTTAAGAATACATTTTTACAAGTAAAAATAATGTTGTGGTGGTGCACTTGCATTTTTAAGGATACAATAAGAAATAGTCACAGATTAAATTTAATTTCAATTTAGTCCATGGACCTCAATGGGAAATTTTGTAACTCAACTCAAAGTCAAAAAATTGAGTCAAAAACATCTTTCCGAAAATCTTTAAATTTTACGGAATTGAAAAAAAATGGATCATATTTGCAATAAAAAGAAATTTAATTTCTGAAGATAGATTAGATTTTTACACCAAAACTCTGAAAATTTTAATTAAAAAAGTCCTTCGACAAAATTTAAAAAAAAAATCGGCTTTTGGAGCTTCCAATATTCTCTAAACCAGTAAATAAATTAGTTTAGAATTTTAAGCACCCGCGAAATATGATTATTGCAACGACTTTTAAAAAGTTGGCCCACGCACAAGAAAACAACTAGATCCAGAGTGACTTTATTAATTAATAATAATAATCAGGGTTTTGTATATTTCAATTAGTGAAAAAAAAAGAAACCTCAAATTTCATTAAGAATCCACTTTCACAAATGAGGTGTGGTGTCATTCCAAGAAGCAATCAAATCCATTTAATTTGCTAATCGCGACATAACAAAATTGCCTTTATACATATTTTTTTGTATCCTACCGCCTTAAATAGCCATAAATTCTATATAGTACGTAGTCAAACCTATAAAATACAAAAAAAAAAAAAAACACGCACAAGTCAGACAAATATCGTGATTCATATTATGCATTAGATATTCAATGTATGCCATGTCAACAAACTCACCACACTGCCAAGTTGACATTGACTAAAGTTACCACGCCACCCCCAATATTTTTTCTCATTTTTGTAGCAAAACAAACAAAATATTGATTTAATAGTTTGACCTCTAAAAAAACAAACAAAAAAACGCCGTTCACAGAAGCGCAAAGTACATTATATTACAATAATAGAGTTTGGATATTGTATACTTACATTTTTCGATTAAATCTAAAAATATACGAGTTTCAACCAAAGCATCACATTCAAATTATTATTTATGGCAAATTGTTTGTGCCTAAGTTTTTTTTTTTCTGTCTCTCTCTCTCGAGGTTGTCAATATTAAATCGATAAAAAAACAAAGTCACCTACTCGGAGCTACAGTAAAATATCTCGAAGCCGAAGGCCTCACAACTTAAAGACTTTTTACAGCGAATTTTAATGTTCAGTCTGCGTCTAGAGAGGTTTAGACTGACTATCAATTCAAGATTTTATTTTTCCAGAAGTGATAAGATTTGTCTGTGAAATTTACATTGAGTAGACTTGACTTATTTTGACGTCTTGCACTGCATGGTGAGAAAAAGTTGTGAAGAGTTGTTAAGTCCAATGTGAGCTTGTCATTATATGCCAATATTTTAGTTAGTAAAAGTGCTACCGATAGAATCTGGTCACTCGCATAATTTAAATGTCAAAATAATGAGGGTGCTTCGATTTTTTTATGGTAATTTTGTTTAAATGTTGACGTAAAAACGTAAAATTTTACTGTACGGTTCATTTATTCATTTAGAATCTGAGCTGTTTTCTTTTAAGAGAACTTTGACTGTATATTGATTTTTATTTACACAGTTGTTATAAAAAAATACACACACTCTTATGAATTTAATATATTTATTTAATTTTTAATAACAAAAAATGTATGTTAAAATCAAACTTACCTTTTGATTGGAATTTGAATGGGATTTAGAATTTGCGGATTCCCGCCTTGGTGGTAAATTTAAACGACACAATTAGATTTAGTTTTTTTTTCTGTTGTTGTTTTATTAAATATTTCTTAATTTTTTGTTTTGTTGGTTGGGAGAAATAATTGTTTTTTTTATTTCGCCTTTTCACGAATGAGAAGGGAAAATTATTGAAAATTTTCTGAAATGAAAAAAAAAAAAAAAAAATAGAGAAAACATGTAAATTATTTTTGTTATAATTTTAATGACATTGTGTGCAAGTAAATATAATAATTATTATTAATTTTAAATTTTGTTTTGTTTTTAATTTATTTTTTGTAATTTGCGTGACAAAAACAATTTGCCTTGAACCTATAATACTAATAAATAATTGTATGCAAAAAATCATGAAAGCTTGAATTTAATCAAACGAATGGCATAACCAACCATGACTCGCTCGTGCCAGATATTTCATCATTTATTATAACAAAACCACTTGAGAATTAAGATAGGGCGCAATCAGTTTACGATGTGGATTCTAGTTTTAAGAAAATATTTGAATGTGAATTTCATGGCGACTGATACTAGTCTAGTCTATATCACCCACAGACAGATTGAGATTTCTTCACTTTGAGTTACAAATTTTATTTATATTTTATTGTATTCATATACAGACAAACATTTATTATGTATGCATGTGTGAACGAACATGTTATGTTTTTTTTTTTTTGTATCTTTTGTTTTCATAGTTCAAAGTCATTGGCGGCGTTATTTTAAGGAAAGACGTAAAATGTCTGTGTCTACGTTTGAAAATAAAAAATAATTGTATGAGTGAGTGGAAGTAGAACATTAGTACCTACCTACATGTGCTAATGAAGAACAGTTTGTTAATTTTTTTTTTTAGATAGAATTTTCTGAACTTCGTATTCATAATAAACAATTCCTGCTCAAAAGCTAAGCAATTCGTTCTGTAAACACATAATACATTTAAGCAACATGTTGTTTTTCTACTCACCACTTTGAGTGAGTACGTTTATCAAACGACAAACGGTGATAACAACTAATTTTAAGTGACATTTAAATCTAAAAAAAAAACTTCTAACTAAAAATTCATTTAAAATTACATAAATTTTGGCCAGTAATCCGAGTATTTTGTTAAACAAACGGCATTTTGGAAAACAAAATGAAATGACTTTTGAAGTTATGCTAATTTAAATTTGATGAAGGAAGAATTTTATTTTAAACAAACAGAACTATAGCAGAGGAAATCCACTGACGGTTTTGTTTTTACAAAAAAAATCATTTGACATTTACACTTGGTATGATTGAGTCAGTTCAGGTTTCTGACAAAAAAAATGAAGAAGCGAACATAATTTTTTTTTATTTTTTCAGAAAAAGTGAGGAATTTAGATGGACAATTTGTATTTTTACTGAGATTGTTGGGTTTGCAGAAAACTATTTCAGTGGAATTGTTGGGATTTCAGATAACTAATCATGTAAGAGTGAAAAAAATGAAGATTGCGAGGATCGATATGCAGATTTTTCAAATAAAATTTCCTATTAGACTTAGCAATAATGTTTGTAAACAAAAATGTTGTGCAAATTTACGGCTTACAAGTTTTGTTTGGCATTTTTCTAATAAAATGAAGAATAATTGAGTTAATAGGTAAAGTACCAGAGTTGTTAAAACTGGAGTTTTTGGGTACTGCAGTTAATTGCCTAAAATACTAAATTTCTGAAGTCTTTTAACTTACAAAAGTATTTTGACTATAAAACTACAGTCAGCAGTCAGTATTAAAATACTGACAGCAGTCAGTATTAAAATACTGACAGCATTCAGTATTAAAATACTGACTGCAGTACTTTTTGATTGGTTTTGGTCAAACAACAGCACAAGAAACTTTCAAATAACAGACTAAAACCAGTTAAAGTTACAGTCAGTATCTTAGTACTGACTGCTAACTGCTAGTTTTGCAGTTCAGGTACTAAGTAACAGTACCTACTAACTTGCAGTTAAAATTAGAGACAATTAATTGCGACAGAAATAACTGCATTAACAATTGACTGCAGTCTTTTACAGCTCTGAAAAGTACGAAACAAGTGACATCTAAGTCAATAATGCCAATAATTTTTTGCAAAAAAATAAATTATTTGCAGGATGTGGAGATTGTGAAAAATATGGAAAACTGGTATATAAAAGGGGGAAAATAGACTGCGCACCAACAAGTTGGGAGAAAGAGGGTGGGTGGTCGAAAAAGTGGAGTGGGTGGGCGAAAAAGTGGGGTGGGTGTCAAAAATCGAAATACGATTTCTATCTAAAGTAGACCTCGTGACGAAAAAAAGTTCAATACAAAAGTTGTAGGTGGTAAAATGATCTATAACTTTTGTTTACATAATTTTTCAATATAACCTCAAAAATATTGTAAAAAATGCCAAAAACGATTTTTTTTTTCAATAAAAGTTAGATTTTGATGAAACTTGGTTTTAATGTAAATTGCAAATTTGTTTTTACTCAAGCACTTATTTTCTTGTAGAAAATATTCATTTTAGTTTTTTTGACGAATGTATTTAAAAAAAAAAATAGCCTAATTTTCAATCATACAAGTTGACGAAAAAAATTTTGATTCTTGAATATTTTGAGATGAACTCATTTTGTTTAAATACTTTTTTTTAAGACAAAGTGAGGAAACAACACAGTTATCATAGAAAACATTGTCAAAAATTGAAAAAAAAAAAATTAAAAAAAAAAATCATTTTTAGATCGATTTCTCCTTAAATGCCAGCCAGCGAAGAGACTTAAGCGAAGAGACTCAAAGATTTTGAGTCTCTTAGCTCGAATCTAGTATAAGAATTTCTCTACATGCAAAGTTTTTGATATATCGAATTTTGAACTTCCCAAAAACACTGTTTTTGTGATGTTTTGTATCAAGAGAGAATTCATTTTCAGAAACAAGAACATGTTTTTTGCATTGTTTTTTAATTAATCATATTCATACTAGTTTTCAGCGCATCGAAAATTTTGCACAAAAAATTGGTCTTGTTTCTGAAAATTTAAAATAAAAATATCACAAAAACAGTGTTTTTCTTTCTAAATTCGTTCTAAATTCGATATCTCAAAAACTTTGCGTGGTAGAGAAATTCTGATATTTTTTAGCTTTTTTCGAAAAAAAAAACGATTTTTGACACCCTCCCCTTGACCCCATATACCATTTATCCTTAATTTTACCACCACCCTTATCCTGCTAATAATTTTTTTTTCAACTTTTGCCTTCTGAGAACTAGATTGGCTTTTGTCTTATTCTCATTTTTCATTTGTCAGGATACAAATGCATGGTTTATCAATATTTAGTTTTACATAAGGGACTTAGCAATAAAATCATCGATATGAGCTGGAAAAACTTGACATATTCGTTGTTTTGTTTAATGACTAATTACATTTCAGTATGCAAGAGAATAAAAAGAAGAGGACCTCGGTTTCTGCCTTGGGGTAGTCCAATAAAAAAAAACATTCATTGGAATATAATTATAATTTCTGTACATGCAGTAGTTGGACAAAGAGATTGGTGCAATTATTCGTTACACTGCAGGCCCGCAAGGACAAAAAAAAGTTTTTAAATTTCGACTCACTCCTATAGTTAATTTCGACTCACTCTTACAGTTAATTCTTTTTAAAGAGCACAGATGTCAGATAAATTGACAATAGAATCAAAATTATTTTCAAACTATTTTCTGTTACATCTTTTTTGTAGGTAGTCACTTCGATTTCCTAATCACTTAACTTAAATGTCAAACACAAATGAATGCCTTCATAAATAACTAAATAATATATATTGCCACTTAAATTAGATTAAAATTTGTATGCCAGCATTTTGTTTAAATCATTCTATACTTTCATCCAATTAGCTATTATAGCCAGCCATCTTATCATTCCAATCACTTCAAAATAAATAAATAAAAAAAAAAAGAAGACACTTTAAATATATTCAAAACCCCCAATAGATCCTGGAAACACGCCAAAAGTAATTATAAGGTGTTATGCGAGGAAATGTCTTTGTTTCCATTAAATTCTTAATAAATAAAAAAAAAACGAAAAGAAAATACCCCATATCTATATATATAATAGCAAAAGGCTAACAATAATGGAAAACGTGCCAAGCCTTTGGGGTAAAATAAAAATCAATGACAAAATCAAATAAGTTGTGCCGTTTAAAACAAAACAAAACAAAAAAAGATAATATATAGCAAGGCCTCACCCTATTAATCGTTTGGTGTTTAACCTATTTCGTTTTTTTTTTGTAGTTTTGGTTGCATTATTTCCCAAAGGATTGGCGGCATTGCATAAAATATTTATAGGTTATTTAACTTTGAGCTATTTTGCGGTCTTGAAAATTTAGTTCAAGGGGGCAAATGAAGCTTTAAGTTTCATAAACTTGAATTTTTATCCTTCAAAAAAAATTACCATTTTCTACTTTATTCTATAAGCCTTGTATAAAACATTAAAGATCAGTGTGAGGCGACTTCTTAAAACAAATTGTATTTGGTTGGTCTTACACCAGTTTGAAGGAGTTCATGTCAGCAGCTTATTAAGACATCACCGCTGTGATATGATTTTGGTGAATCACTGCTGTTTATGAGCTGGATAATAATATTTCCAATGTGTAATATCATGAGTAAGTTTATTTTTATTTCTTCGTTCAAATGTTGATATCGAAAAACAAAGAAAGCGTATGTGTCATTTTAAAAACGGCAGGATGAGGTGCCAAGAACAGACAAGGTTTATTCTTCCTCATTTCCATAACTAGGAAATAACCTAAAACATCTTGTTACTTGTGACTTCGTCGTTATACTCGAAAGAACACTTGGATGTGCTCTCTTTGCTATACACGTGTACACATGACATGAAAAATTTTAACAATTTTTGTTGTATTATAAATCTGCTAAATCATAGTTCCTAGAAGCGGAAATAATTTGAACTTTAATCGGTTGCCGCCGTTAAAGCTCTCTTTGTAGTCTACACCGATAATAATGTCACATCGAACCGTGTGACATTTAGTCATAAAATATGAGCTCAAAAATTTATGTCTGAAAGTGATCCATGACATTCCTTTATAAACTTAAAAACAGAAAAAGACTCGAAAAACAAAACCAATATCTTTTGCAATGTTTAGAGGGTAAAATAAAGGCAAAAGATGTTGCGGATGGCTGTGTTACAGTTAATGTTCTGCTTGATTGCTTGCTCAGGAGCGGGTATCCTACAGCTTTAACTGAACCCCACCCATGCCCCCAGCCCGGCAATTACGCAAAAGTTATGGAGTATTTTAAGAAACAAAATATTACCTCATTAAATCCGAAGTTTTGGCTAAAACACATTTTTTGGCTTAGGAATTTGATCAATCCACCCATTTCATATCCCGAAAGAGTGGAAAATGCAACACTCTTCCATACGGATTTGCTAGGGACCCTTAGCTTTTCGGAGAAACTAAAGAAAATTAACCTCTCTGAATAAAAATCAAGGCTTTATTTATGATTCCGGAGTGTATTGTTGTATTGCTTAAATAGCCATCACTGCCTCCCAAATATTATAGAAGGTTTAGAACAAAAAGCTCATTCCAGTTGGCATTTTTTAGAACACACGCTAGTTTTTTTGGGCTTGGAAAATTTGGCTGATGGCGATACGTTTACCGAAAGGACGAATATGGAGCCAGGAGAAAGAAGAAAATCGTGTGGAGAAAAGCAAAATTTTTTTGTCTAAAAACCTTAAAACTACTTGTTTGAATATTTGTACACACCGTTTCACCATTTTGATATGAGTTTCTTTATCTTAAATCTTATCGGCATTTCACATTGTTATGCAAAATGAATATCAATGTTTATTTACTTATTTTAAAGCCAGCTGTTATATTTTTTAAAGACTGTTCGTCTGTAAAATTTCATTATTTACCCCAACCCGGAAACGTTACTTGTGTTACTGAGCAAAGAAAACACATTGATAAGTGAATTTCTTTCTACTATTTAACTTTACAATTTTAACTGGGGTTATAAATGCTCTTTCAAGCAAGGTGCAGGGCATATGTTTGGATTATTTCACCTGTAAATAGTATTTGGATTGTCATTTCAAAATGTGGTTTATTTTTATTTACTTTTTATTTACAAGCAACATCTTTACCTTATCTCAAGTAACAGTAATATAACAAGTTTATTGCATTTGTGTGACAACTTTGCTGATTCATTTGTCATGCTTATTAAAATTCTCAATGATCTGAGTTCAGAAGTATTTCATCTACTCCAATTTCTACAAACCATTCTTTTTGAACAAGATTTCTCAAATCAAAAACAACAACAATTGGAACTCAGGCGTTTATCACATTGGACACACTAATAGCAATTTATTTTAGCATTAAATTGTTTTATTCAAACACAGCCCATTTCTTATTGAAATGGCAATCAGAAACAATAAATGTCGAAATAAGAAGTGTCAACAAAATCCAGCTAGTTTTAAATTTCGAGGGGGAAACAGGCTGTATAGACGTCAAAATAAATCGGTCGAGTCAATGCGAACACTACGGTCGAATGCTCAAAATGATCGTTTCACTTTTTTGGTTTCGACAGAAAAATTTCGGAACTTTGTGAAGGAACTCAGTTTTTAACTTAAGGTATAAAAGAATTTTTTTAAAGCTTATTCGGGTTATACACTTTTTTTTGCACTGCATTAGGAAGGCTTTCAAATTTCTGGAAGTAGGGAAAAAATTCTCTCAGAGTGAATTAAAACACTGAAGAACTGTCATAAAAATCTTGGAACTAGTTGTGTCACTCACCCCTATCGAGAATGAAAACTCCCGGGGAATTTGTATTTGGGAGAAGGGCCAGTCGAAATATTTCAGGAATTTTGTAACGTTTTCGCTTGTAATTTGCTCCTTTGGTATTGAAAATAACGCAAAGTGAAAAGGGAGTGACTTTCCCAGCAATTTTTCGATTGAGAGGGGTGATTGTCACAATAATTTGCAATTCCATTTAAATACTTTTAATTCTAGTAAAACACACATGTATTTTTATAAGCAAACGGAATTGATCTAAACAATTACCAGTTTGTTTTATTTTGGTTCATCTGACAAACTTATGTACGTCAAACCTGACTTTTGTGGAAAACAGCATAGTGTACAAATTGGAAACAGAACCAGCAGTCTCCCTAATTTATAGTTCCGTTCCATACTTTGGCGTACATATTTGTTTTAGAATCTGACTTTAGCTGTGTGCAACGAGGAAAAAGTAAGATCAGAACAGGACAGATCAGAACAATTTCGTGAGAAGCGTAAGCAACAGAAAACAACAACAAACACATTTGATAGTTCTCCCGAATCTATTCTGACCTGTTTTGACTCAAAAGCAAGTACAGAAAATTCTATTCTAAACTGTTCCAGACAGCTAGACATTGAACAGCAAAACTAAAACAGCCTAGAACAGAAAAACCTCATTGAACAGCAAAAAATTGTACTTTTCTGTTCCGAACAGTCCAGAACAACGTCATTGAACACATCTTTTTCTGTTTCAGGATTTGACGTTTATCTGACCTAAGCCATCCTCTCATTTCACAGAACTCATATTTAGTTTTGCGATAAACACAAATTTTGCAACATAATTAATTAGACTTAAGCTTTCCTGTTAAGCCAACAATTTTCAGAAAGAAAATCATGTAGATGTAATGTATTCTTAATGAAGACGTTTATCATAATAAGTCATTTTATATACACTAAAAATATATTAAACTAGCAAAACCAACATCACTCTTCATTATTCGCTTCGTTTATTTCAAGCCCAACAACATGATGAAACGATTAATTAAACGTTTATTTAAAAAGAAAAAGAAAAAAAAAAAACAACCACATGGAGAAATAAAATCTCACACTACATTAATTAAAAATAGCGTTAGTCAATAATGTTTGTAATTTATATTAAAATCATTCACCTCTCAAACTACTAAATGACCCCATTTGTTGTTTCAAAAACCTCTCCCTTTTTTTTTTTATTTTTGAATCGATCGATAAGATTCTCGGAAGTATATATCCATTTGCTTAAGTATCCAGTAGTTTTTTGTGTTCCATTTCATTTAGTCAATAATAATTTTCAAAGTAACTCTGGCCATTACTAATAGGGAAGAATGAAGTTTTTTTTTGTAATTAAGAAAATCAAATTCATAAAAGGGTGTTTTTTCGTGTGTCGTGATAAACGAAACAGATTTTGTTTCGGTCTAGTAAATGTGTCATGTCGAATTTTAAAGCCTAAAAAAAATTTCAAAGTGAGTTACTTTTTTTTAGAATTAAAGTACGAATTTTATTCCATTAGAATTAGATTATTGATTTTTGAGATAAAATATAATGACACTTTGTAAGACATGCCAATTCCATGCCAAAACTATTTTTTGTACAAATTAGACAGATTTTCTTCTTTTTAATAAAATCGTATCTACATTTAAAAAAAACACCCTTTATCGAAAGAGAGAGACTTCATTACTTTGCCTTAACATCAATCATATTTAATAGCAAGTAATTATTATTGTTATGGTTTGATAGTAAAAAGAAAAAAAAAAGAAAACAACAACAATAAAAAAAAAAGTCGACGCTTATCTTATCGTAGAATTTCTTTTTTTAATCAACGTGTACAGCAATTATCTTAACATGAGGCACTTGCAATTTGTTGCGCTTGCTTCGTTTCAATCATTTTATTTGTTTTAGGCTTTTATTTTCTTAATATACATACAAAGAAACATAAAAAAGTGTCTTTCCTTATTATCATTTGAAACCACGAAGTAGTAGGGTGCTCATTTGAAGAATGAAAATGTAAGTTATAAAAACATGATAAGACACAAGGCCCAACATTGGCATAAGGTCAAAAGGAGACAGAATATGAATATACTAATGCTCACTTGCTCTGATTTGTTTATTGAAACAATAATGATTATTTTAACACAATAATACATTTCAAAAGAAAAGACTTATATGCATTCCTCACTGCAGTGGGACCACATGGAAAGCAACAGTTTTCAAGTAAAAAAGAACTATCAAAATCGGTTTACCCAGTCAAAAGTTCTGAGGTAACAAACAAAAAAAAAAAAAAGCCAGAATTCTTTTATTTTTTTGGGATCAAAATTTGTCTTTTTGTTGTGTGATTTCTTTAATACATCACTTATTTGATTAAAATTCCCTCGTGATTTTAGAAATTTCTCCGGACAAAATATTTTTCTTTGTTCAAGTTAATTAATTTTTTTTTATACAAAATCTAACTTGAAAATTATAGATTTGAACGTTTTACCCGAAAAATTTAATAAAAACTCAGTTTTAAAAATGCAAACGAAAAGGTATGGTCCTAATAGCTTAAAATTTTGCACACATCCGTGAAATTGATCGTATTTCTGTAAAGCAAGTCAATTTTTACCCAAACCCACTCCAAAAAATTATTAATATTAAAATTGTTCCAAAAGGTAAGTTTGAACGGGAGCAAATAATATGCAAAAGCATGAAAAACTTGAAACATTAACAGATTTTTTTCATTTCTTTGAACAAAATATTGTATTTAAACATGTTAATGTCTTGTTAAGACCCTTTATTGGCAATAAAGGCACTTAACCTGTTAACTTTAGAGCCAATCAAAGACACTAATTAGTTTGGTCCAATTCTGTCCTTATTTATTCCATCAGCTTAATAATTTGAATGTTTTAACTTACTACTCTCTCAGAATACAGGCTCCTATTCATTTGCTAGACGATTCAGGTCAAGAGATTTCATTTTCCATCCCAAAATATAAAGATTTTCCTCTTATAAAAATTGTCTTACTGGTCTGGTGTATTCTGGGTCATGATCGTTTTGGGATAAGCTGTTTTCAGGGAATTTGGACCTAAAATTTGAAATATGTACTATGTTTTCCAGAATTACTTCACACAAGTAATAATCTGGACACTGGCTTGGCTAACTGAACAACTTGCTGCCGGGAGAATGAACCATTTAAAAATCTAAGGCCCAAACCGCTGAAGCGATTTTCTTCAAATTTGGTGGTTAAGGATCTTTGCTACTTCCTCTCCATCCCTCCCCTAGAGGGGAAATTTAATTTTTTTTAGGGCCAAAACTAACTGTACCTGCCATATAACCATTAAGATTTTTTTTTTTTTTTGTTTTAAACGGCTCGAACCGAGTAGGGTCATACTTTTACAATGAAAGAAATGTTTGCGAACCGTTTTTTGTATGTTTGAAACGACTGAACCAATTTTGATGAATTTTTTTATACGGAAAGTTGTTAACCTTAAAATTATTTGATATCAAAATTTTAAAAAAATAATTTTTGAATTTTTAAAAAACTTTCAACTTTTTCTTTTTTGAAAAATCAATTTTTCGAAAACGAGTCACTGTATATTTTTGAACAAAGAGGCTATAACGTGTAACTTATCTCAAAAGCTGATAAAAAAACTATACGGGAGTGCGAATCGAATTCAAATTAAAATTCTAATTTTTTTAAAGCCAGATATCTATTCTCAAGTTGCGTTCACCACCAGTTGTTGAAAAAATTTAACTTCAAACTTAAATTTTATTAAATAAATGCAAATCTTCCTTTTTAATTTGATTTTTTTTTTTCAAATATTTGTGTAACTAAGAAATTTTTTGTTTCTAATGCTCAGTGCATTTACTATTTTTCAAGACATAAGATGGTTAATTGTTTTTAAGTTAAGAAAAAAAAATAATAGCAGATATTATTTTTGATAATAAATGCACAAATATTTCTCCAAACTGTTTACAATATAAAGCACTATTTTTATTTAAATTAAAGACTAAAACGTCTGTTCTGTAAAAACAAGACATAATAGTTCTTAGTAACATAAGACCTTGGAAAAACTCATACCTACACAATTTTTTTTTTCAAAACTCCCTCAAAGCTAACTTTATCATTTTTGTGTATTTTTCTACATAAATAGAAAAAAACAATGTAACTTGTTTTTTACATTTTGCGTAAGAAATTACACATGAGAACCCGTAAAAAATAAAGTTTTGTGTAGAACATTTTTAGCAACGGAAAAGTTTGAGATTATCAATGAAATTCTTATTGTTTTTTAGAATTTGTACCATAAAAATTCACATAAGTACAAGAAGAGTTAATTGTGGTGTTAACTTGTTTTCCTAATCCTAAACGTCTTGCACTTAATTATCCGATTATCTTGAGTATAACAGAAGTGATCTTAACACAAATTTTCAAAGAAAATTTTTTACGAAAAACACGTGTTTCACTATACCCTGTGTGTACCAAAAAGTAATATTTGCTTTTCGGGCCACTTAATAAAATATGGGTGATCTTAAATTTGGTCGGTATGACCCCAAGCAGTAAAGCTGTAAACGCCCTTACTAAAGGCTCCCATGTACTTTTTTCTTTTTTAAGATCTAAAATATTTCTTCAACATTTTTCAAAGCGACAATCGACAAATATTAAAACCAAATTAACTTACGAACATGTTTTCAAGTAAATTTAGTTTAGATTTAAATTTTAATTGAATTTCCTGTTCAATTACAATTTAAATCTTTTTGACAAACATCCTCGACTCTGATATTTTCTTTTTTTTTCAATTTAATTTAATTCAACATAAAAAATGGCTGAAATTAACTGAGAACTCCTTCTCGCTTTAAACTCATTTTTGTTCGTTGTTGGTTTTATGTTTCAATCTTTCATTTGAGTATCACTCTTCGTGTTTTTTTTATTGGAATACAAAAAAAAAAAAAAACAATTTAATAAAATATGATCCTTAAAAAACATGCGTAGAAAAATTTGCAATTCAAATTGATTTCAGTGTGCAATAACGTTTAAATCATTTCTCTATTTTTGTTTGTTTTTTTTTTTGTTCGTACTTTACTTTGTCCTTAGTGCCCTTAACCTTTTTCTCTTACTCTCTGTCATTTTATTATCTTCTTTTTCTCCTCTATCCAGTAGAATATCCCAATTTTATTGATTTTACCAAAGTTACTGTGTGTAGTTATAACCAAAGTTATTCCTAAAAGAGCCTTGTCGTTGTCGTAACTGAAATGAACTCGACCTTGAAAATAAATACATAGGGTGCATGCAGCAGCGGCAGCAAACCACCACCTTGTGTTTTATGGATGGAGATAGTTCATTATATAGGTAAAGAAATATTCGTACATAAAAAAGAACCAACAACAACAGACTATACAGAAAGGGGCTATTATCGTAGACATACACGTCTACTTATTTTATATTCAATACAAACCCCCGAGCTAGACCCTTGCCATTGAAACTAAACGCGCGACGACTACAGCTGAACATTGTCAATACCAAAAAATAATAAAAAAAAAACTAAATGATGCGAGGCGCTGGAAAAAAGAAATAAAAAAACACGTAAAAGAGCTCGATTGTAAAATTAAAAAAAAAAAAAAAACACATTTCTCAAGAATTATTGTTTTGGAAAAAGAAAACCAAACTCGTTTAACCTGCTCGCTGCAGTTCAATTCTTGTTTCATTTGCCCCGAAAATAAACCATAAGTGTCTTTGCCTCCACTTTTGACGCGGACGCGAGTAAACACTGGGCCAAAGTGGCTCACAAATTGGAATGAAATCAACACAAGGTTCCATATGAATGGAAACGGTTCACAATTTGGTGATTAATTACTTGCATATTGCTGTCACTAACATGTTGGTCGACTTAAACGACTGATGTCGTACGTCTGGCCAGTAATAGTATGCAACACTGAACCATACTAAACCGTACCCTGGGTGTTTTAGCCACTGAAGCAAGAAAAGAGTACTACTTCCAAGAATTTCCTTCAAAAACCGAAAACTATATATGTTCACTGGTCCGCAATTGACATACTTTGGCGGAACCTTTCTAATAAATAAGAACAGACTATTTACTTGAGCTAAGCAGGACTCAACTGTCCCTTCTTGGTGGGAATTTTAACGAGTCGCAACTCATTGAATGGCAGTTCTCAATGTACAAACTATCATCACAACAAGATAATGTCCTCAGGGAGGGGTACCTCACCCGTGCTTTGGAGTCTTGTTCTAGATGAGCTACAAGAAAGTCTGACTTCTCAAGGCATACGCTTTCTTGGCTCTCAGGCAGTGGGAATTTTGAAGAAACTCTTTGCGATATTATCCAAAGAGGATTGAAAAACATTAGGAAATGGTGTTTATCGGTTGGACTCAACATCAACTATACCAAAAAAAAGGCTTTTACCCCGCATGAAACCTATATCATTAAATGGAGAAGTAATAGAAACACAGAAGGAGGTTCATTATCTAGGAATCACACTATATAATAAACTCCTCTGGAACAAACACGTAGAAGTAACCGTTGGAAAAGCCACAAAAGCCTTAACGATATGCAAAAGACTAGCAAGGATATCGTTAAATCGCTTTATTTTTACGGAAACAGGACTGGGGCCTGTTGCACTATCATAATATTACATTTTTTTAAATTTCCCAACACACTTCAGCCATATTTTTATGTCAACCAACCTACTGTTACCGGCCCAACACAAAGGCACTCTGTGAATCATTTCTGAACCAATAAGAATACAACAACAAAAAAATATTTAAATTTCAATTACTTTTAATGATTTTTTTTTGCATATAAATAATTCCACTATGCGAGTTAAAATCAAAGCAATAACTACAATGGTCACGACGACCGACGAAAACGACGCCCGCCGCCGTATAGGGTTGGTCAATGGCAGTGAAAGTTGCAATACACTGGCAGTAGAAGTGCCCAGGCACAAAATGAACATAAAATCGATATTCTTTATTGTATAGCCGAAGGGATGGACTCAACTCGCTATTATCATCATCACTAACACCACGACTAACACTTCTGCTGATTATTATTATTGATTTCACACACAGCTCAGTTGCAGAATAGATTCACGCTTTATGAAATTGGATCTTTTATACAACAACAAAAGCAGCAACACCAACAACAAAAACAACAACCATAAAATATTTATATAAATAAAAAAAAAAAATAAATCAATTTGTTACGGGTTGCAAGTTATTTGCATAAATAATTCAAGTGGTGAGTAAGAATAGAAGGTAAATGTCACCACTACTCACTCAGGATAAAAGGAGTTTATATGAAATGAATAAAGTTAAGGTTTCACAGGATTGCATAAGGAAAACTTATGAATTCAAAAACAAAAAAAAAAATGTATGTGCATGAACTTGCAGTTTGTTCTAACCTTTAAAGTAATGGAATACCTTTTGAATGTCACTTAATAGTCTGTAGCTGGTTAAGGTTTCGTGGTTTGTTGCCATGTTTAAAAAAGAAAATTCTTAATTAATTGTTGAGACTTTGTGGTTCGAAATCACGTGTCATAAAATATGAATTTAAAACGTTTAAAAAATGTACATTTTATAATTTCGCCGAACTTGTGTAAATGTGTGTTTATTTTACTGCAGTCAGCTTTTCTTAGTAAAATGCTGTTATGATTGCTGTATGCACATACTCACTATTAAGTATCTATAATTGTGCAACAGTTTCCCTCTACATACACAATTTGTTTTATTTTTATTAAACAGAATCATCTTTTAAGAGGAAGTCTTAGATGTTATTTTTTTTAATATACAAATATTTATTTACCAAGCTGCATTCATACAAAATGACTATTGAAACGATACGAGAATGTATCAAGTTTTCGAATGTATCAAGTTTTCATGTTTATTTTTTTGTTTTTTTTTTCATTTTTGACGAATATTTTATATAAAAATGAAATGCTAGCAAATATTGGGTAATACATTATATTGTATTTCCAACTAAATTGATTTTCCTATGAACAATTCCAGATTTGTACATAATAAGTTATATGAAAGGTTTCATAATTGAGGAGTTTGTCGATACACACAAATTTGTATTTACATATATTGCTTATTAAATAATAGAAATCATTTGTGTAGCAGATATGCAGAACAACATAAGTCCAATGAGTTTTTGACAGATTATGAATGTGTTCTCTATTTCATATGAGTTAAATAACAACAACGTAAGTTCACTTTTTCATAATTTATTCTGGCAAAAAAACTAAAGTTCACAAATGTCCACCAAAAATTTGTTTTTTATTGGAACTTTATTTTTAAATGCCAATAGGAAAAAGAACAACAATTAAATACAATAACACAATGAGCCAATTTCTTGACAAAGTTCTAAAATCAGTTAAAAACTATTATTTTTAGCTCTCAGTTTTTCTTATGAAAGGAAAATAAAAAATGAAACAATTTGAGTTCTAATTTTTCCTTAAGCCGAGTTTTAAGAGCTAGAACTTTGTCAAGAAATTGACCGTAATTCATTCTAAAAACTTCTTTGCGAAAGTTTAAATATTAAAAATTAATTTTCTAAACAACAAAAAAAAAGGATTTAAGGTGTTCTGGCTATTTTTCAAAAATTTATATTCGTCCAAAAATTTGACATCGTTTTCATACTTGAGCATAGTTTCCATTTAATAATTCTGAGCGTACATAATAAGGTCTTAAAACGCGCCATAATAAAAACCAAGTTGATTTATTCTTTAAAATCATTCCATTTTAAAGGGTATTTCCGATTTGAATGGAAGGGATCTTCCATATCCCTAATGTGTTGAATATTTCTCGAGGAAACGCAATGCTTTTTTTTCATTTGGAATGGAAAAACATCAAAACCATAATTGCAAAAGAATAAATATTACACTGCACCAAAAAATATTTGAGGAGGGATTATTGCACTGGTTACGAAGCGGTATGTACAAATTTCACTACACCCTCAAAATCTACATTTAGGAGTAGATTTGACACTCAAACAACCCGCCTGTGGCAATTTCCCATGTCATAGCTTAGACCTGAAAGAATCAAATGTAGTATCAGTGTTATTGAAAAAAGTACTCTTCGACCAATGATATGCATGTGGTGTTTTTTATTCGTAATTCTAATTAACATCAGAATATATCCATCAATTTTTTTTTAAATTTACCATTAATTCCACAGGGTGTTTTGGTACTCGTTGCACAACATTCTTTCTCTCTTAAAAAAAACACCCTTTAAGGTAATGCACTCTTTAGGTTCTTGGTTCTCATTGCAAATTAAACGTACATGTCAAATCTTATCGCTGTACTATAAGTAGAAAGGCGTTTTCTGCTAAATAACTCCTGTTGCACTGAAAATAGGATTTTACATAAAAGGGGCTATTATATTCACTAAGAGTTTTTTTTCAAAATAGTGGCCAAACCCCAAATGGGATTCGTTGGGATTTTTGGGATATGAGTAGGGGCATTGCTCCCAACAATTTCCACCAGTAAAAATGCTGTAAAGTATTTGATCCGGCTCAAAACTTAAATACCATGGTTTTTCAACTTGTATTTATCTGTAGGAGCTTGAAGATATCTATAAAACTACGAATAGCATTCTCACTTTTTGGCAGAGAAATATCCAGACATCTAAGAAACCTGATGGAACTCGGACAGTCGAAGGCCCATTTCTAGAATTGACACGCTCATCAAACTTACTCTTCAATAATTCGATTGTAAGGTGTACTGTGTGGCTTGTACCTTCCTGTTGAAACCACATATCGTCCAAGTCTATATCTTCCAGTTCGTGCCAAAAATAATCGGTTATCATGGAACGATAACGCTAACCATTCACAGTAACGTGACGATCGTTATCGTGGTTATGGTAGTATTTTTTGTGGTGTTTCTTCAAGCAAATGTGAATTTTCACCAGACCAGTAACGCATATTTTGTTTATTGACGAACCCATTGAGCACAAAATGAGCTTCGTCACTGAAGATGATTTTGCGATGAAATTCATCAAATGGTCCATCGGCTTCAATTCTTGAATTGCATGTTTTAGTTCGTTTTCTACGGACGCCTGAGCGGCAGCGATATTTTCGGCACGGCAACATCACACAACGAATATGTAGACTCAAATTTTTGTCATTGACAATGACAGTTCGATGCTTTGTGAAAGGGTGCGTTCAAAAATTAAATCCACAGTTGTTAAGTCCCCATTGAAAACCCCTTTTTTTCAGAAAGATGAAAGCATTCATCTATCATTGAAAGTGAAAATTCCTACGAACTCATTATTTATGCCATTACATACAGCGGATTCCTGGATTCTTCTTCAAGGTCATCATGAATATTGCTGAATTTTGAATTATCAAAAATTTCAATACCTTTCTTTGTACTATTTTCTTTTTAAATAATAGTGAAAAAGCTACAAAACAGAGGTGTCCGGACACTGAACATTAATTTTCAGTATCCGGACACCAGTTTTTTTACTTACTAAACCCTGTCCGAATACTGAAATTCTACGACAAAATCTAAATTCTCTGTTCCTATATCATGTAGAATATGGTAGCATTTAGGAGCATTCAAATAAGAATTTAGACTGTTTATTATTTGGATAATTTTAATTTATTTGGATAATATATGTGCATAAATATTTTAAACTAATAATGTAAGATATGCTTATTTTTGTCAAGTAAACAACGAAGCGTCCGGGCACTGGCACTGTCCGGATACTAGTGCATTTGCCCAATAACATTTATCCATTCAGAAAATTTACTTAATGCTCTTAAAATATCCTAATCTACACATTTCAACTCATCATTTAAACTGGTAACTCAATTAAAAACATAAATTCCTAAATTTTTAAATGCCAATCGAACTTTAAAAAAAGTTAAGGAGCCGATCCCTAGTGACGTTTATAAAATCACGCTGACATCTTGCAGCAATTTCAGGAGGAAATCTTGTCAAATTTGTTTCTTTCATGACTTTAGAAAGCAATGGTAGATTTACATTCATGTGTGTCTGTAAATATGAAAAGTAAATCGGATAAGCTATTAAAATCTTCCTTTAACATGTTTTTATTAAGGCCTCTTTTTTTTTGTGAATTAGGTACAATCTTTGGTTTTCTTTTTTGTTGATTTGAAAGTGTAGAATAATGTAAGGACCAGTTTCATAGCCAACACTTAAGTTAAAGACAGGCAAGTCAATGCACAATTTTAAGTATGAAGTAGTGTCACTTAATTTTCAATTACTCCACTGCTCCTAAGTCCATCATTACACGAGGTGATAGATCTTTGTATGCATAGGTACCAAACTCTAGTTTCTTTAATTTACCTACTTGGTAAACATTTGAAGGTTATCAAACAGACCCAGATAGGTAAACTGTTGCCACTTAAATGTGTTTGTGAATAGAAAATGAAATTACAAAAACAACAATGTAAACAATTTTGTTTTTGGACAGAGAAGCGTACGAATACGAAGCATCTTTTTAATTGTTTTTTAAATATATTTTGTAAGGAACACTCTTCATTTGATTTTATATCCAAGAACTTTTTCATTAAATTTTACTGCCTATTTCATCGTACAACTAATTTTAAATATTCAGAAATTCAGAATCAAGTGATTTCAAGGTCGAATAATGAAAAATGTGCGCAAAGTTTATGTATACAAGAACTTATTTTAGTTATTTACACTTATATAGACTTTGTATATACTCAAAATATGTACTTTGTTAAGACAAGGTCAATAGTCAAACAAAATTAGAAGACTTTGTTGTAATAATTCTCAATATCTGCTATACACCATTCCACCAACAATGGTAAAATGAAGAAATTTAAAGATCTGTCTGCCCCTTAGACTGCGTTAAACTTAAAAAACAGATGTCTTTAAATCTATTCAAGCATTCCAGGTGTTGCTTTCAAAGAAAAATAGCAGACATCATCTTAAAACAAAAAAAAAAAAAAAAATCTTATAAGAACTTTTGAAATTTTCACAACCAACAACAACAACTTACTGACTCACTGTAGTACATCACAATACAAAAACAAAATCGAGCGAATTGAAGAATGACAGCCACGTACCAACACATACACAGAAATGAAAAAAAAAGTTCAGGGTGTACAAAATAGAGAAGTGCACCGGGAGAAGAAAAGGGCACCACAGAACCACACAGTCATCATCGAGTGAAAATCAAACCAAAGGCAGAACGAAAAAAAACTAGGCCACCACTTTTCCACTATCGCCACCACCACTATATTCACCCCCCCTCGATAGGAGTCATTACATTTTCAATTCGATTTATAACAATCTTTTATCATTTTTAACAAAAATAAAAACAAATTTTCATCATCTTCGACGAATAGATTTTTCGCGAACAATTTTACACGAGAGAGAAAGAATTATGTATGAGGTTGAGCGAATTTATAGATTTCATAACCTGAACAGGCTCAGCGAGCAGCGCTTCCACCAGGCAAAGGCGAACGAACAGAAAAAAAAATGAAAAAAAAGAACACAAAAGTTAACAACAACTGTAATATTCCAGATCCAGATTGAATTGAAAACGTGTTTATCCCATTTTTTTTTTCGAATAAAATTACGATGATTTATTCTTCTTTTTTTTTACGGGAAAAAGTTCAACAGCAATTAAATGCGAATAAAGAAAAACTCGAAAGAAAAGAAACTTTATAGAAGATAGATGTAGACATTTTCTTTTCTTGTTTTATTTTTTTTTTTACCTTATTTATAGAAATTCATTTTGATTCGCTGTAGGAGTCGATTCCTGTATGATTTTTTTTAAGGTTAATTTATTGTCACACTTGCACTAGGGATTGAGAAAACTTTTCACTGTAATTTTTGTTTTATTATTTCGGTATTAAATTGTTTTTTTTTTTTTAATAAGGGGGACTGATTTTTTTGATATTTTCACTTATTAGAAAAAAAATAGGTACACTGCTCCGCGAAACTGACCGACACGAATGAATTTTTCTTTCTTCTACCATAGGAAAATCCACTGAACTGAAGTTGGTTGATTTTGTTTGATGGTGTGTGTGTGCTGCGCCAGCGCCAGATGAAATTTTTAAAGAAAATGATTGTGAAAATGTAATGGAAACATAAGGTGGTGACATGCAGATGGCGGTTATGATGTTTGGAGGATGTTGCTTATGGTATGGTTTCATTAGCTGCGTTTTGTTATCGCCCTAGTTTTTGAATCATAATAGCTGCATTTTATTGTCCTCGTGATTTGATCTTAATTAGATCATGAAAATAAATAGATGCGGATCAAAATGTAGGCTTTGTTGTATATGTATCTCTTTTTTCTAGTATTTGTTTATTTTGCATCTCTTGTTTTTCTCCTTGCCGAACTTTAGAAGTCATCTGCATTTCAGAGTAAGAACTAATTTTTCGATGATTCTTTAAAAAAAAATTGATTTAGCAGTGATTTCACGGCAATTTTTTCGATCGAATCGTACAAATAGAAGAAAAAAATGCCATGAAATCACTGCTTAATAAATTTGTTTTCAAAGGAATCCGACATAAAATAGATTCCGATAGAATAGAATAGAATAGAATAAGTTCCTCATAGAACGTAGGATCATTTGTTGTCCACATTAAGCAGATCATTATACCAACTTCCTTTCCCACTATCCTACCACTATATCGACACTTCCTCCGCTCCTCTTGCCTGCAACAAAATGGCGCCCAACGTTTTGCAAATAGTAGTCTTTGAACCAGTTTATTTATGTTGTAATAGTTCAAAACAGAAATTGCTACAAATTTTTAAAACTCGTATGTCTTAGACGGAAAGACAGAACTAGATAAATTTCGACGAGCTTTTGAAAATTTGTAGCGACTGCGGTTAGTATGTGTGTTTGCGTTCTATCTTGAGTTAGTCTGCACTATGGAAGGTCTGTGACATACCTAGGTGTATTGTGACGTTAAACATATTGCCAATCATCCCAATCAGATGATAAGAAGAATGCCCAATGAACAAAACAGAAGCAGTTAGATTGTACTCTGACACGGAGTCAACCTTTTAAAGTGACCAAACACAAACGAAAACGGTTGGCTGGTTGTGTGTTTGTGTGAAAAGAGTAGGTACAAAGAAGAAGGTAGCATATTCCAAGGACCTATCGTGGAGCATAACAACATCAAATATAAACTGAGCAAATATTTTCAATACTCCCTGAGTTGTATTAATTTAAGCAGGAAATATTTGTAAGTCACTATTGACTACAAATATTTTACAATCATAAAGCTTTTAAATAAAATTAGAAAAAAGATGAATATTGAATCTCTAAGAGATGGATTAAACTCACTGATGTACGTTGGCCAAACTTTGACCCCTGAGGAGCTTTTGCTAATACAAAATTCACTTATTATTCTCCAAAGCGATAATAAATTCAGAGAAATGTTTTTCTGGGGACGGATTCAAGGAATAGAAAAGGACTACTTTATTGCATTTGGTTATACCAAAGATTGCTTACGGGAAAGGAAATTTTTCTACAGTTTAGACTGTTTGCAATGGCTTATGATGCCCTTACCAAGCCCTGATCTCTTTCAAGCTTCGCTTCTATGCCGACCAAAATTTCAAGGTGATCCAAGCAATTTCACATGTGTGGAACTGGTAAGTTGTTTAAAGATATTGAATTAATGTTATGAAAAAGTGGAATATCTCCCTCTGACTAATGCCTCATATAGGATCCTAATTTTACAATTGATGAACACCATATTATACTGGCAACAGAACCTGAAGTCAAAAGGCTCAAAGAGGAGGATAGACTGGCTTGTGCAGTTAATATGATTACCGAGGAGAGTGCCATTATTCCTAAAGGAGCACTCTACAAAATGACAGATAAAAGTGTCATTTACAATCCAATGTTTAATGGCTTGACTGAGTTAGAAGGCAACTTAAAAAGCTTTTATCAGCTTTATAGAATTCCTAAAAACAAATTGGAATATAATTTGATGAAACGAAGTGATTATAATTATACCACTGATTTTTTAGACACCATCGATGATGCAATTCCTAAGGAAATTGCTTTTCAATTGAATATGGAACGGTATGGCCGGTTGGCTATGATACGAAGTTGTGTTTGGCCAGGAATGACGTTTTATCATAAATTGAATTCCAAAGAACATGGATTTGCTTATTTTGGGGATGGGAAGAAAAATTTTGATCTGTTATTTATGATTTGATTAATTACAGAAGTTTTGATTAACAAAATTCTATAAAACATAGTAGATCTAAGCTTTCATATTAGTTGATCTGATCTTTCGTAGTAATAGATCTGAACTTTAGCCTCGTATCTGAGCTCCTTCTAAATCTGTAAGTTTTACGAAAAAGTTTAAGTAAATCATGTTCATTATAAAATAATTACCTAAATAAAAACATGGTTTTTGGGGCTTGGGGGATGTGGCTTGAGCCACCCTCAATACGCCACATTGCTTGAGGATATGGAACTGTGCATATCTAATATCCCTGAGGCCACACATGCAAGTTGTAGCTTGCAAGTTTTCATTCAAACTTTTCCTACTTATTTCCCCGAGGCCACACGTGCAAGTTTTGGGGTGACATTCTGCATGGCGAAAACGAACAAACGTTTTCGTAAATGCGAACGATTTGCTTCATAAAACTTGAAAAACGAATGAATTTGCTCTGAAATTATCGCACAGTTTATTTCGTTTTTAAAAAGCGATCGATCCTTTTCGTTTCGTTTTTTTAAAGAATCTGGCCCCTTGTTGTAATACATTCAAATATTTTTACCTACATATTCAAACTTTTGCTACTTTTAAGTCAACTGGCTTCAAAACCTGCGTTTTGAAGCCAGTAGACAGACTTGCAAGTTGAGACGCAAGTAATTTGACAGCTCCTATAAAACTATGCAAATACAAAAACAACATCATTCTGAAATTTGAACTTGCTAAGTCACTACTACGTCACGTCTATAACACAAATACAAAATTAACGGACTGTACATGAAGGCTTCTTGCAAGTCAGTAGGTACTTGCATCGTGTGGCCGCAGGGTAAACGGGTTAAATAGGTTCATGGTCTTAATATCAATTGGTATAAAAGTAAAGCATACCTGGCAGTTCTTCTCCATCGAGAGGCGTTGCAAAACTCAAAATGACCGGCATTTTTTTTAACCTACCTTGCCGACCATACATTATTACATCTTGCAAAACGTCAATTTTTTCAGTTGTTTGTTTTCCTGTAATATTTTCAGTTTCTACATCAAATCCGCGCGCAAATGCAAAATTATTAGTTTTTTCTTTTTGTTAAATTCCAAATAAAAAGAAAAAATACCACAAATTAAAAAAATTAAAAAGTTTTTGTTTAACATTCGTTGATTATGGCTGAATCAGAAAATATGATTTCTACAGACACCACCGATACAATTGATACACTCGAAGAGACCAGTATCACAATGGTGGACATTCTTGCTCATGAAAATGAACTGGAAGAAGAGTACGCAGCAGTTTTGGGAGCTTCGGATGATAAATGCTGCACCTACACGAAGGTTTGTTATTTTTGCTTTTCGTAAGTTTTCTAAAATTCTTATGGACCAATTGGCAATCGACAGGGACCAATTAAGCGACAAGCCTTATATTCGTGTTTGACTTGTTGTCCCGATTCTTCCAAGGATCTGGAAAAATGTGCAGGCATATGCTTGGCTTGTTCCTTGCATTGTCATGAAAATCATGAACTCGTCGAATTGTACACTAAGCGTAATTTCCGCTGCGATTGTCCAACAGAACGTTTTCCGGGTATTAAGTGCACTTTGAATCCGGACGTTGTAGTTGGCGATAAGAAAATGCCAAAGAACGAAACGAATCTTTATAACCAAAATTTCCAGGGAATCTATTGCAGCTGCAAGCGTCCCTACCCTGATCCAGAGAGTCCAATTGAAGAAGTTATGTTGCAATGCGCCATCTGTGAGGATTGGTATCATTTGCATCATCTGGGCATGAAGGTCAAGAAGCTGCGTGACGACTATCACGAGATGGTATGTCCCGGATGCATGCAGAGATACGATTTCTTGCAAGACTACACTGGGTTGGCATTGACGAGACTCGAAGATCTAGATGAGTCTGATGTTTCGGTGGAAACCGATGACAAATTGAAGTCCGACTTGGACAAGAGCATTTCCGAAATCATGAACATGAGTGGTGATGATGAGTCTGCAGCCGATGCTAGTACATCGGAGAAAGTTGACACTAAAGAAAAGGCCAACAACGGTGTCGAGCCACCGGCAAAAAGACAGAAAATGGAAGGCCCCACTGGCTGTAGACGGCCAAAAGCCAAACCAGACTGGGATAAAGGTGCGTAGAAGCTTTTCCTTTTAAACATTCTTGGATAAATCTTTTTATTTCCTTTCAGATGTTGCAGCCCTTTGGCTCTCGGATTGGCGTTTGGCTCTTTGCAAATGCAAGGATTGCCTGCCACTCTACGAAGCCGCAAAGATTTCTTTTCTTCTCGATCCCGAAGACTCTGCTACCCATTACGAAGAACGTGGTCGAAAGAGTGCCAAAGAATCCTCCTACGAGCAAGGCATCCGTGCACTTTCGACAATTGGCCGAACTCAGCAGATCGATGCCATAACCGAGTACAATCGGATGAAGGACAAACTAAAGGATTTCCTTCACACTTTTGTGGTCAACAAGAAAGTCGTTACCGAAGAGGATATCAATCGATTCTTCCAGGGAATGAAGAATGAGAAAAATGCCAATTTGGGTCAACCGTTTTTCTGTCGTTAACAGAAAATTGAAATCTCCAGCAACATCTCTCTCTCTCTCTCTTTCTTTCTTTACCGCAGACAGAAGAGATTGCACTTGAACAAAAATTCATTCCTCTTCCCCATAAAATTTAGATTTAAAATTTGTTTATTTTTTTTTGTGTTCATAAAAACGAACAAAACCCAAAAATGAGAGCACATAAAATCGTGTCACTTTTTCAAAAATTCATACCAGAAAAACAATTGAAAACAAAAAAAATTTTTATTAATTTGTTTTGGTTATTGGTTCCAATGGAATGGAACACTTAGGTATCAAACTTTTTTGTTTGGTCTTCATTCATTCATTAAAATGGAATAAATACTGTTATTTAACTAAAATACAAAGCAGATTGTTATTATTTTAAAGGAAAACGTCGAACTTGTTGAACCTATTTATGCATGCCAAGGAGTACCTCTATTATCATCATTAGAAGTAAGTGCGCTCCTTCAATATTGTAGTTTTGAGATGTAAAAATGCCTAGAACGTAAATTTATCCAGTCGAGAACGCAATTTGGTTCATTCGGCTGTTTCAATTTAAAAACGCTAATTAGCCTCATTTTCCATTTCCATGTGTGATTTTGAACTACTTGCTGTTGGAAATATGCCATTCGTGCTACACACAAAAATAAGATATATTTCAAATAAGCTACTAGCCCCATTTTTTGAATTTAGAGGTTTTTCCCCGGTTTTTTAAGCGAGGATTAAGCTAAGATCACATGACTTGTGTATACACAGAAATTTGTGTATTTTTGATAAAAAAATACACAATACCATCTGAATTGAAATGATACACAAATCGTGTTTTTATGTCATCTGCTGTCATCTAATTTGTCGCTCAAATTGTTTTGCGCATTGTTATGATGAAAATACACACATTTTTACACAAATTTTGGTGTTTACACAAATCGTGTGATCCAAGCTCTATGCCGGTCGTTCACTACGTGCGCAACTAGTTCAACCAACTTCTTATTCAACTCATCAATTGAATAAGCAAATTGACAACCTTGTACTCTAGTGCACAAACTAACGTTTTTCATGTTGAACATTATGAGTTGGGAGCACCACGAAATTAGTATTTATTTAGGTTAAGATAGCCCGACTCACGACAACTCGAGGTGAGCTTAAATTAGGACGGATATAACTATGCATATCTACACCCAGTCTCGCACCTACCACAAATTCCATAGCATGCCCCCCAAACATATCTCAACTTTTGTTTTGTCGTGAGTAGGTCTATACCTACCTCGTATTTATGTTTCAGTGTTCTTCTGAGTGGATTTTGACCATTGAGTGAATTTATCCTCTGAGTGGATTCTGACTTGAAAGCGAATTTCTCTCTCAAAATCGTTCGAATCGTCATTTTAGTGACGGGCAGTCAGGTATTACACGGAGACGCAACAGGCTCTTGCGTCGCCGTGTAATAGCTGACTACTCAATTTATCTGTTGTTTTTAAACAGGTTTTCCTAATAATCAACGTCGAAACGAAATAGGGTAGGTGTTGACAGTTGTAAAAAAATCGTAGCCATGTATTTTTGTATTTAGGTATTTCAAAAACAACTATTAATGACTTTTGCACTAAAAATAGTTATAAAATTAGCGAATTCTGTTGCATCAAATTTGAAATTCATACAAAAAATTACAAATTTGTTAAATAAAACACTAATACAATTGATGCAAAGGGGCTCTGATTGTAAAAATGTAGGTTCAATAGTTTTCTTTTCAAATCGGAAGGAAGACTGAGAACAAAACGCATGAAAAGAGACTGGTTGCATACATACACACACTTACTGATTCGGATTCAGAAACCTCAAAAATTTCAATTCCACAAATCGCACCAATTACAATAACTGCCAATGCTTAGAAGTTCATAATATTTTTCAGGATCTCCTTAAGTAATTATTCTTTTTAAATATTTAATATAACGAAAAATTAATTTTGATCAGCTTTTTGGGTCAAATACCCCAAAATGCATCATTTGTGAAATCTCCTTAAATCCACTGCATTAATATCATTTTATTTATATACGCTAAACACGATTCCTATTTCTCCCTTTTTACGAGTAACTAACTTACCGGCAACCGATTTTAATAGTTTTGGTCTTATTTGAAAGGTACTGGCAGTTCTTATATCATGATTCTGCGGTAAAAATTTTACCGATCGACGGTACTATTAGGAATTAATGCCTGGTACTTGCGGGCTTTCAAATTTATCCCATAGCTTTGAGTTCCGAGAGCAGTGGGCCTATGACATTGCCTAATATAATAAATGTAGTTGTTTTATTGCCAAACAAAATAAATTTGTGACAAATGCTTTTATAAAGATTTTATTATTACTCTTTGAATGTTTAACAATTTTTTATTTTTTATTTCTATTTACAAAAACAAAACAAATATTTTCAACATTCTACACTAAATATCTATTTTTTTAACTTCATTTGTTTTTTAACTTTAATTTACTGAAAATAATTTAAAAAAAAAAAATATTTATTACAAAAAATGGTTTTTATTTAAAAACATGTATCTGTTATAATGCAATTTCTTGAAGATTGTTGAAATTATAATGTTGTAATCTTTAATTTTTTAAAGCTAACTTATTTCTTTGTATAAGAGAAACAAACAACGCTGCTGTGTAAAGTTGTGTTGAAAAATGTTCCATAAGCGAAAATAAATTAATATCCTTTGAAATTAATATTTTGTAATATCTTTGCACTGTTCTGTTAAGGATAAATTTGAAAATTCCGGCGGGTTTATATTTATTAACAAATGATCTTGATCAGTATTGATATTGAGAAGAGAGTCGATGATTGGGACATTATTATTGTTTGTTGATGTGGATGGTGCAACCGCAGCTAGAGCCTGTTCAGCAAAATCATTGTGGTAATTATGGAGTGGTTGTTGCTGTTGGTTATGCCGATTGTGCTGAGTATTAACTATCAGTATTGGATCGAAAGCGTAGTTATTGCTAGCTTCTGGCATCGACGGTGGAATGTTCCAGACTTGGCGATTGTTATTGGTGTTGACCTGAGCGGATGTTGATGGAGCTGACGCCAGATCAGCCATACTTACGGGCGGATTACTCTCGTCAAAATTGATGAGACTCTGCATGGTTTGGGTAAAGTAAGGAGCGCCTTGGCATTGTTGAGGTAGTTGGAAAGTTGGATTATATATGTTGGGATGGAATGGATTCAATGCACTGGCTTGTTGCTGCTGCAGTTGCTGTTGCTGCGGCAGTTGCTGATGTTGTTGCTGTTGCTGTTGAAGATGCTGCTGCTGTTGCTGCTGCTTTTGTAGTGGGTGGAAGATATTGAAGTCGACTGGTGAGCCTTTGGCCATTCCTGCTACAGGAGGAGGGAAATAATAGTGATGATTGGGTGACATCATATTTCCATTGGAACTCCCTGCACCTATGTGGTATGGTGATGGAGTGCCACTTGTAGTAGGATTGTAAACATTCAGAGGAGACATTGACTGAGGAGATGGCGTTTGGTCAGGCATCCTGTATGCATTGTTGAACCCACTAAAGGTTAGTGGTGATGTGTCTATTGTAGTAGATGAAAGGAAAAGAAATTGGTTTTAAATTGGTTTGCCTTAATTATGTTTGATGGAGATATATTTAAATAAAGCTGAATGGCTATTGAATTTTTGATTAATCATGCACCTGGTTTAATTAAAATCTAGAGCAAATAAGATAATACATAATTTAATAAATGATTAAAAATTGGAAGAAAAACCTTTTTGAACTCAGTAAAAACAAACTTTTATGCAATACAAATTTTAGTTAAATAAGATAAACTACTCCAGGTAAGAGATCATCATCTGGCAGTTGTCACCTGGGGTCTTTATAGTTTAACATGCTATGCACACAACCCATGTACTCAATCCATGCCCTCCCTTTCACACGACCTATGTCTACAGCCTTTCGCAACTCACTTTTGTCCAAAGAATCCTTTAAGAGGAACTCTAAGAAAAATTCTTTGGGAATCTAAGAAAATATCATAACTGCCAAGAATATGTTATAAATCATTAATTTGAAATTATTTTCATCGTAAAACTCGATAAGAACATTAAATCCACACAGTACCTCTTTCCAATTTTCCTATTTGTTGCTAATTTGGGACAAATTTTGTGTCGTTATACCTTTTTAAACTGCTTAACCTTTGCTTTGATTTGAGTGCAAAAACTGTTTCTTATTTCCTTCTAATCTTCTAATTTTCTTCTAATCTTTAAATGACCTCTGTGTAATGAAACTGTTAAACTTTTGACGCGCGAAGACCTATGAATTATATAAGTGGACTTTATTACTTTAATTGTATACCAATAATATCTTCACATCACAAATGGTACCAAATTTTCCACGCCAATCGTGCCAGGATGAGGACGGAAAGACCTATATTTTACATAAGCACTAATAGTCATAATTTTAATTACAATTTGAAATTTTCTTAATCTCGATAAGTAAAGCATTTTTGCAGCTGCCATCTGGACTTAATAGTTTATTCAAATTGATTTAAATTTATGTTTATTGGTTCACTGTGGCGTATACGTAACATTTGAATTTTGTTTTAATATGTAATATCTTGAGTTTTACTGATCGGTCATTAAAGAGTGAAATCTTTAGACTTTGGAAAAATAAAGGAAAAACAGTTAATTACAATTATTATGTATTTTATACATCAACGGAAATGTGCGGGAAAGATAAGTTTATGGTAAGAAGAAGGTAAAAATATTGCAGTTCATATAGTGCCAATTACGTTAAATTTAATTTGATTGAACTGAAGTATAGTTTGCACTGTGAAACTTAGCAATCTAACTTTGGTTTTATCAAAGGATTTTAACATGATTTTACTCCTGAATTTTGTAGTCTTAACAGTTAACACCCAAAGCAAAAAAATGTGTAAGCACCCGAAATGACTTTATGTTTTTAAGCATGTGTAAAAATATTGCGAAATTTTGTTCTAAATATTGAATTTGAATTCCTGTAATCAAAACTACATATATAAACATATTCTTCCTTAGTAATCCGGCAAACTTTCAAACAGAAGTTAAAAAAAATTAAAAATTAAACAAGTAATTTCGTTTGCAACCCAAAATCCTTTTTCATTTTTATGAAATCAAAAATAACAAATGTGTAAAAAGGTGGCTTAAAATGATTGGTATTTTATAATTCCAAAATAGTCATACTTTTCTTATAATAATTTCCCAAACAAAAAAAAAAAAAAATAATTCAAGAATAGGAATTTGTAAAAATGTAGCACCCTAATCGCTGAAATAGCCCATATATACAAACAAAATATATCTTACCACTCGGTTCCGTTTTGACAGCTATATTTGGAGCCATATTGAGAAATTGCGCTCCCCCTAAAAGCCCATAAAATAATAAATATTCAAAATTAAACAATAAAATAAAATAGGAAAGCGTTTAAATGAAAGCATCATGACACACATGACAAATAATAATGAACAAAATCGCAATAAAAAAACACAAAAACTATTTTTTAATGAAAATAAAACGACATTAAGCAGAACCAAGCTTAATTTATGCACATTTCTTTCAAATTTATTTTGAAATTCTTTGGTTATTACTTATGCATGAATACTTAAACAAAAATTGGATCACTTAAGAAATGGAAATTTTTTCAAGAATATTCGTTTTTTTGATTTTTTAGACATTTTTTCCGTGAACGCTTCTATTATCAAATGGAAAGTTTTATTTAATAGTAGAAATATTTTGTAGAAATTCAACACGATATTATAATTCAGTGTGACTATTTTTAAATAAAATAGTAGGCAACCATTACAATCGCAAATGTCAAAAATATATTTCATGTAATATCAAACGTCAAGAAAATTTGTTACGTTAAAAAAAAAAAAATATAAATTTCCTCAAAAATATATTTTTTTACTAATAATTTAAAATAATAACTACCTACAAATTTTAACAGTTCGTAACCATATTTAACTCTTTCCTGCGTTTATGAAGTTTCATAATTTGTATCCTTAGTGTTGTTTCGTTCAAATACCTACATTTGAATAAAAGCGAGCAATATTTCGAAGATATCTGATCTGGGTTAGATCATAAAAATAAACGATGTGGATCAAAATGGAGGCTTTGTTGTATACCTATCTCTTTCTTTCTAGTATTTGTTTATTTTTAAATAATCTTTCATCTCTTATTTTATCCTTATCGACCTTTACAAGTCATCTGCATTTCAGAGTAAGAACTAATTTTTTGATCATTAAAATAGTTTTTGTTTTACATACTTGTTAAATTGATCTAGTTTCAGATCCGCATGGATAATAAAATGCAGCTATTTTTCTAAGTCCTTAGTAAATCCTATGGAGAACAATGTTTTTTTTCCTGCGACGATATGTCCATTTTTGTAACATTTATTTTTTCTCTAAAATACTCTTCCCATATGGCTGACATTTGTCTTGACAGTTGGGTTCACATTGACAAGATTCAAGGATAAAAATATAAAATCTAGCAAGAAATAACCTACCTAAATAAGAAAATGGGAAACAAAAAACTCAAAAACATTTACTATATTAAAAAATATAAATAGAATATATAACAATGTAGTACACAATTCTGGTTATCTCTGGAGCGTTGCTAAAAACAAATCTGAATCTTAAAAAATCCTCCACCAGTTATTCAAAACAAGAAGTGGAACCACAACGTCACATCTTCCAGTATTAATACCATCCACCACCAATAAATGAAATGTCAAAAACTACAATCAATAAGCGTATCCGACATTCGTTAAATATTTATTAAGAAAACATACAAAACTCTCCCCAATATATTACTTGTAATAAACCATAAACCCTTTGCACTAATATGAATGCTTGTTTTGCAAGAGAAAATGACAGATGATGACAGTAAAAAGTAAAAATAATGCAATTACTTACTACTGTCATGGCGCTCTTTTAGAGGTGTTTGTAATTGTACATCTGGCCGTAGACGCTTATGTTTAAGTACAGCTGGATCTGAAACAAAAACAAGTGATTAGACAGGTTTTTTATTTGTTTAATATTGATTTAAGATATTGGCTTAAATATGTTTATCGGCGGCAATAAGATTCTTATGCGTATGTACTACTTACAAAAAAAGAGGCTGGGTGCGACCCAGCGACCTGGAAACATCCCATTGGTGCCCTTAGAAATTCCTCATGATATTTTGATTTTTAAAATTATGTTTATCTTCAAAAACTTAGAAAGTGTTCAGTACTTAATGAAGAGAAAATTTGGTCTGACTCGTTTGTTGTTCAGGTATTTGAGTTTTGAACAATTTTAAATAATTTTATTTATGTTAAAGTTGGTTTTAGTTACAAGCGTTATCAGTCGCTAATGATGCATTTCATTTATGCAGAGTAAAATTATCCTTGGGTTTGTTTCTCATCTACTACATACATCAGCTACATTGTAATACATTGATGATTGTGTAACATCATTACTGCTCCAAGTTAGCACTGCAGAAACAATACAGCCAGCAACATTGATGTAGTACAATAATATGCTTACTTCAAACAGTAATGATGCTACACAATCATCAATGTACTACAATGTGGCTAATGAAGTATAGATGAGAAATAGGCCCCTCAAGTCAAAATCAGTATTTGATGCAAAATTTACTTTATATTATAATATTATTCTTTTTCAAGCAGAAATTTCAAAACATTTTCGTGAAAATACATTTTTGTTTTCAAAGTTGCTATCAAAAAATACTAATAGAGCAGTAAAATTATCTGTTCCATACTCAGTTCAGATAGATAACAAAGAATTTAACTTTATTTTATCAAATCATGTTCCAGACAACAGTAATATTGTATGGAAGTTGATAAAAATTAATAGATTTGTACAGATTCGCAGGATTCGCTAACTCAATTTTTGACCTCAAAACTGTTCTGAGACTTATGTAAGGCCTGTTTGGGTGCTCTCAGAAACAACGAATTTTTATTTTTTTTGAAGCCTAGTACGCAGGTGAAACGAAACAAAATTTTTCTGTAGTCTTCACGTCCACAGCTTATTCCTAGTACGCTGCTGAAGCGAAACGAAAAATTCTATACAAAAACGAAAAATTTCGTTTCGCATTAGAAAGTAATAAAGGCTTTTCCAGTGTCATTCTGCTTAAACTAAATGTACTAGATTTTCGATACTTTTCGGAAAGTCATAATATTGCAACCTCTTTTGGGTATCGCTATTTCTCCAGCATAATAAAATGATGTTTCGTCAAATTCACTCATCTTTACGTTAGGATGCACACTCGGAGTCGTTTATAAATCAAAATATTCAGCTTCTGTCAAATCAACATCCGGATGTAGGGCTACTCCGTACTGACCATCACAAAAATCTTTCAAACTTTGTCGATAGGCAATACACATTGACTTACTTACCGAAGAATTGTCAAAATGGTTAGATTGACATCGGTCGGATGGTTTTTAAATGGTTTTGATATTTGCCAAAGAAGAGAACTGTCCGGTAAGTTAGTAAATAGGTCTTGGCCCCTTAGCGTTACAGTGCTAGCATCAGAATAGGCTTCATGCATGGGCAGACTATTTGATGAGTCACCTTTGAGTGGGAGGTGTATTATTATTATTTGGGTGTGAGATGAGGTCTCTCACGGGACACACTACATACACTTCTAGCAACTGGTTTACCGCCAATGGTTCGTCACGGTTTTGAAACGTTACGTTGTTAGTAGGACTGTTCGATGCCGATATACTAGATTATTGAATAGATTTTAAAAAACGATCCGTTGAACAGATTATATCGTTGAGTGAAAAATGAGTCACACTGGGTTCGCAAGACCCCAAGGGACTTGCTTATTAAGTTTGAACACTTTGATAACGCGCTGATTCTGGTTCTGGTTGGGGTTGTGGTTCTAATTCTGATTATCTTACCTCTCGTTTTTATTTCCTTAAGTTTTTCATCAATTAAACCATCAACTACTTTTTCCATAAATCGCGTCGCTTTGGGTATCTAAATTAATAACATCACTTTGACAACATACTTCCTTGAATAACGGTATTGCTTGTTTTGCAGCCAGTAAGGCCACTTTAATTTTTTTGAGAATTTGCTGAAATATATACCCACATTGGCCTTCCATTTTTAATTTGTACGGATCGCTTAGAAAATACGCCTACCTGAATTTAAGGGAAGAAAGTCAAATGGTAGAGCTTCACTGACAGCATTATCTGATGGCCGTTGAAGTTGAATGAAGACCTAAAATAGGATTAAAATTAAAAAAAAAGTCTACATAGTGGGAGAAAATATTTGCTAGAAAATTACCCTAACTATTTCATTTGTATGAAGTATTTTATAGGGTGGTGTTTTAAAAGCGATTGCTGTTTTGTTATGAACGTCCGTTTGTTGAAATACACCAAGAGCTTCCCACACCAATATGCCATTTTGTTCCTCGAAGAAACGCACCGCAATATCTTCTTTTGCAACTTTTTCACAAAGAAGTATAATGTCCTTGCCACCCTTAACCGTACTCGAGCAACTGCAAAGACGGCAGATTTTCAAATCTGACATTGCCTTCTTGTCAAAAATTGGTTCCGAAACAACAGGTTGCAGCACAATTAATTGACCTCCTTTTTTAAGAAACACTTGAAAGGCCAAGCAAACTGAGCTTAAATCTATGTCTGATGGATTATTTTTATGGGCGAATCCAGCTTTAAAAGGGGGGATATTTGAAATGAAATTTTAGACTCGTATAGGGTCATTGTTTTTTTTTTTTAACTTACTTCTAAAGGGATCTACTTGAATTCTTTCACGCACTGCGAGAGATGATCCAATATCTCTTTTCTTTACACATTGTATTCCCAAATTAATAAATTCTGCTCTCATGGTTTCGGTATTGACTTCCAGTGTGCATACTCCGTCTTTACAGTCTCTACCAACTAAATTATGAGGATGTGGTCTGTAAATAAATATTAAAGTATTTTAATTAAGCTTGTATCACAAGATTTTTTGTTAACACCGAAATTTGTGTACAAGTTTGTGTATTTTAGTCATAAAAATGCACAAAAACATCTATACAACAAATTGCAAATGACACACAAACACGATTTGTGTACCATTATATGTCTTTCGAATTCTGGTTAAGATGGTATTGTGTATTTTCATCACAAAAATACACAAATTTTTGTGTATACACAATTTTTTTTAATTTGGTGCACGGAAAAACTGCAACTAAGTAACGCATCGGCTGTTACAATGAGTGTATTAGTGCAACAGTAGCGTTAACTCTCCCTAATCGCAATAAACATGATAAAATGGGAAATTATTGGCTGTCAATTTTTGTATGAAAAATTTAACAGTCAACGCATAATTTTAGTGTCACTTACTTGACTGTGAGAGAATTTTAAACAAGGAAAATCCATGACATTTATTATATTTAAGCTTGATTTGAAGATATTTTAAATCAAAAGACCTAGCGTAAATCAAACGAAATCTAAATTTAGCTGTATGTGGCAACGTAGCATTGCAAATGAATCATCAATTCATGAATTATTAGTACCGCCAACACTTTTATTTTAAATTTTATGTCTCTAACTTATCTCACCTATGTGGATAATTCGGCGCTGTTACACATGACACTACTGCAATCGCTGGCCCTTTGTAATTAATAATTTCGATCGTCGGAAATGTCTTGTTTTCCGGCGTACTGTTGATGCCTGGTATCGACCCAGCTCGTCCTTCGCATTCATAACGAAACCGTAAAGCTTTCACAGCCGGTTGTTCAATGATTTTGACTCTTACGTTTTGCCGTTTTAGAATTTTTTGTTGCTGTCGTGGTGGTTCGTGTTGTTGCTGTTGCTGGGGTATTAATATGTTACCATTGAAGTTAGATGTTGAAGGTTGATCGGGATCAATAGTTTGCACTCCTGCATTGCCCATTGTACCATTTATAGCTTCGTTATTTCTCAGTTGTTCGATAACTTCATCTTAAAGAAAAAAAGAAGAAAAATAATTTGTAAAAGTTTTTAATTCTATAAGTATTATGCAAAGTTGTTATAAAAACACTCACTCTTACGTTTTCGAAAAATTCAGTTTTGAATAAAAAATTAAAAAAAAAAAAATTTCTTGGTTTTTTAAAAAAAAGTTTCAGTTTTTTTTATTTAAAAACGAATTTTTTAAAAACGTAAGAATTGTTTTTGTTTATTTTTTTAACAATGTAAAAAAAATTAAACACATGATATTATTAGAAATTATAAGAAAAACCTGTTGACAATTTTAGAGCCGTTTTCGAGAAAAAAACCGTTCAATGTGAAGTATTCGTTCTAATCGAGATATTCAAAAACAAAAAAAAAAAAAAACAACCTTGGAAATTACAAAAAAAAATCTGTACCAAATTTCGAGCAATTCCGTCAACCAGTTAAGACTGTGGCTCTCTGTATAGATGAACGCACAGACGAACAGACCGACGCGACGCGACGGACGGTATGACGAAAACTTTTTTGGAATTTTTCATCATCGTAATGATTAAAACCTCAAACTTTTTTTTGGCACGAAAGCAATACTTGCCCTATAGAGCAAGTAAAAACAGTAACAATAACACCACAAATGACTCATTTTGAACGTAATGCTAATGACTAATGACAAACAGAGTTGAGACGGTAAACTAATGTTAAATAAATATCAAGACTATGTTGATATTGATTGAGTGATAAGATTTAATGCAGTGGAAAATTTAACGGGTCCCGTTTTTGGATTTTATTGCGAATATTAATTGATTCTAACTGCTGCCTATATAAAATATTTAACTAATTTAAATTAGTATTACCAACATGATGGAGCTTTAGGACTATGGATGTGAAGTTCACATTTGGCTAGATGAAAAGTACGGTAACCGTTCGTAACGAAAAAGTTCTAAAATTTGAGTACTATGAATTATTTTTTTTGAAAACTTTGTCAATTTGAGTAAGAAGCAAAGAAAAAAATGGATTTTTTAACTTTCGACGAAATTTTTAAAATTATGATATCTCGAAAACTACCTTAACGAGCAATAATATTTTGTATACAAACAATTTCGATGACATTCACAGTTTTGTTTTTTTAGTTTTTCATGAAAAACCGATATTTTTGTCATTTTCCTTTTTTTGGAATAGCGATATCTTCTGAGTGATCAGTCGGAGAAAAAGAGTGACGCAGGCTTATTTTTTCAAAAAAAATCGTATGATCTACAAGTTTGGATTGAAAAACTTTTCCGATAGCTTCCACCTCCAATGCGAAAATAACTTTTGACTCGCACACAATCTGTCAATTGACTTTCCCGTTTGTGTATTCCTTATCAACCAAAATGAATATAATTGACAGATTGGGCTTATTTGTGTGGGCTAAATGTGCTTAACAATTTTTGTTCCATTAATATTAGCAGAAAAATTATTATTGTTTACATGGACAAAAATTTAACTCAAGCTTAGTTTATGTAATATATCGCTCGAAGAACCGCTCTAAATACAATTTAAAGTATATTTTTTTTTAAATTTATTGTATATTAAACTGGCTTTGAACTATTTTAGCACAAGGACTGATATTTTTTTTCAACAATGATCAAAAAAATGTAGATAAAAACGTGTTTTTCAATTTTACTTACTTTACACAAAATTATAAAAAATAAAGGAAAGAAAGAAACAATTTTTTTCTAAAGATGGTTTAACTATTTTTTTGCAAACGATTTTTAAACTTTTCTTCGAACAGTCACTAATTTTCACTTATTATCAATTTTTCGATTTTTTGTTATGTATTGTTTATTGCACTTTAAAGATTATTACAAGTAATAATATAAGTGAGGCACATTTTTTGTTCGTTTAAATTTAAATAATGAATTCTCCACAAACGACAGCCTGTCTTGAAATCCGGCAAAATAATGCGTTACGCTTGTGAACTGAGAAAATAAGAGACCAAGTACATCTGGTGTTTGTTGCTTAGAATTGTGTATATCGTTTGTGTTTAGATTCTATGATTTTTTCAGGTTCAATTTGAAGAATCGCAAAACTTATAGTGAAAGAAAGGAACAAAATTTATTTTTTAAGATAAAAAAAAACATTTTTTTATCTCTATCAAATTGTTACTTTTTGACCAAACAAAAACACAGCATAATGTTCATATTATATAGATATAGTTTAGGAGTTGAACCAAAACATAAATGAGTAAGTCTTGGAAATGAGAATACAAACAAAATTATTTTGGGTTTCTTTTGATTTCGTTCAAAAGAGGCATTTCCGGAATGAGAATTTAAGTTGAAAGAAAAATTAAGTTGGCTTACAGCATTTTTATGATAAGAAACGATAAGATTTAAATTTTTAATGATGAATGAAAATACGCACTCTCACTATTAATTAGATAAGACATTTGACGATAGCGAAAGAATTCATTCGATGGTATCAGCGGTAGAATTATCAGTTCATTTACTTGGTGAACATCTTATATGCGGGCTACTTCATCGTAATCACATTATATGCTTAAAAGAACTGGTTAATCCGTCGTCTTTTCCTTGGAGAATGAGTGTAAACTAAGCAAAGCAACTTTCGCAAATCAAAATTAAATTAATTTGTTATATTGTTGCTAATTTGTTGCTAATTAGTTACGGCAATTTTGATTTTTTGCTCTTGTATTTACCGTTTTATGGGGTGCTTCGCTAAGTTCATGTGTCAACTTAGCGAAGCATCACCCTTGGATCAGATTGAAACGTGGTTGATATTTTGGTGCTAGTTAGTTCACAAAGAAGTAAAGCAGCATAAAAATTAAAATTGCCGTAATAAGCAACAAAATATCAACCACATTTTAATCTGATTCAAGAGGGGTATTTCGCTAAGTTCTCTATCATCATGATATGTCTGATTGTTATCTCGAGTTCGATTTTGTTTACGAATCATAAAATTGCCCTATAGTAGGTAAGTAAACAACTTAAGCTATTCTGCCTATTTCACATAGAAGCGCCCGAAGTATCCTGCATTTTTTGAGACAGCCTGCATGACAATACTTCCGAAAATAAACTTAAAACATTTGGTAATATAGAATTGGTAGGTCAATAAATCCTGTATTTTTGGCATCACATTTGGATTTTTGGCCTATAGTGTCTTTCAATAGGATTGGAGAGTTCGCATTCCCAGTTCAAATCAAAATGAAGGTTAAAAAAATTAAGTAGGTACTCTTAATCAGTGTTACCGTTTCAGTGACTTTGTCGCTATATCTAGTCGAATTTTAGAAAGGTTAGTGATAAAATAATTTTTCCTTTTACCCATCGTATAAAGGAGACAAAAAGGTTAAGGGCCGCCATCTTTTATTTTATGTGACGTCACATGGAGTGACAGCCAATTGTCTTATTGTTTTGGTTGATTTCATTCATCTACAAATTGAGATTTTTCACTCTCGATGATGTTACAAAGCAGTCGAATGCACTGTCAAGCATACCTTGTCTTCTTCTCAACAATTTTGAAAAATTTTAAGAATCTACGATGATTTGATACCCAATTTAGTGTATACGGGGGGATACTGGGCCCAGTTAATGGAAAATAGTAACTTTTCGAAAATGGCCCAAGTGTGTTTCTGTAAATAAGGATGTTGTGCCAAAGTTGCTAGAACTTGGCTGCGCACTACTGTGTCCTTTGATATCTAGTGGATCTTGAAGGCCAAGCTAGTGCCACTTTTTTAAAGCTTGCGCCAACACTGCTCTTAATTGCTTCTCTCTGAGACAATTATATGACGAGTAATTATTTGAAACAAAATTTAAGAAAGTGCTGTTAAAAAATAGTAGGTATAATGTCGAATATGTACTTACTGACATCATTCAAACTATTGCCCGGGAAATGATTACCACCTAAAATAATCAAAAAAAAAACATTTATTTAAAAAAAATATTCATGCAAAAAATTAAATACATTTTAAAATTATATTTTGTTTTAAATTAATAACCAACCGTGCATAAAAATAATTTATAGATATTATCTTTTAAAGTTTTTTTTCAAAAATCGATTTTTCTTAAACGTGTTAATGATTTTTTTTTTTTAATTCTGCTCTTAGATGTCAATTAATAATTTCTTGAAAATGGCATACAAACTTTTTTTTAACAAGGCTTGAGTGTTTTTATATACAAAATTAATTTTTTTTAACGGCTCTAACGACTATTAATTTTTTTTTTCTAAAAAATTATCATTTTCAACTAAATCAATTCTTGAGTACAAGAGGACTTTAATTCTAAATAAACAATAAATAAATACAATAAAGCATCGAATTTGGACAATTTCAAACCCATATCGGCCAATAAATCAATGAGTTAAAAGTACGTTTAATAATAATCATGCCTATTATGGAATTCGCAATATTGTACTCCCGGGGAGCAAACGCGATTCGCGATTGATTCGCATTCGCAATAAAAATTAATTATAGAATTCGTCCGATGAACTATATTATCGGTATGAGCAACTACTTTGCCAATTTCATTTAAGTCACATGCACAGATTTAAACTCCCTACACACTATCAATGTTTATTTGGTGCTTGCGAGGGTGAACTACATTTTGACTCAAAATGTATATTTGGTTCGAAATGTCACTTAGTTACTTTAATTTCGTCTTCTTTTCCCCAAAAAAGAGTCACTTTTTTGATCTGGCAGCTAATATAGGGGGTTAATACTAACTAGTAATATCTCCCTACATTAGCTGTCACATTAAAAAAGTAACTCTTTTTTGGTGAACGGAAGACGACATAAAACACATGTTTCCGGAAAAAAAACTCTGAAAATTTTGGATTTTTAGTGTTTTTTTAATTCATCGACATCGTAGCCATCCTCAAACGGAATTTGACAGTCCGTGACTTGACAGATCGGTGATGAACTATGCTTTGACGCAAAATGTATATTTCGTTCTAAATGTCATACAGTTGCTCTAAAATTACCTGTTTTTGGAGCGATAAAAAACTCTGAAAATTTCGGATTTTTGGTGTATGCATTGACATATGACTTCAACGGAATTTGACAGTTCATAGCCTTACACATCGGGGATGAAATATATTTTGACACAAAAAGTGTACTTCGTTTCAAATGTCATCCAATTGTTCTAAAATCACCTGTTTCCGGAGCAAAAAAAAATCTCTGAACATTTAGGATTTTTTGTTGTTTTTTAAGGCATCGACATCGTTGCTCTTCAAACGGAATTTTTTTCGTAGCTTGACCGATCGGGGATGAACTATATTTTGAAGCTAGTTTCAAATGTCAACCAGTTGCCGTGTTCCGTAGGATTTTTTTGTTGTTTTTTTAAGGCATAGACATCGTAGCCTTCCTCATATGATTTTCTTCAATGGTTTTGACAGACATTTCTTAAACCATATTTAGTTACCATGTTGACTTTACATTTTTAAAAAGATCTATTTCATTTTGCTTACTTTACCTTTGTGACAAAAAGGCTTTTTGACAGATCCAAATCAAAAATAATTTTGATTTGTCAATTGAAAACTTTTTGGCAGCATTTTTTAGAACCTAATGAAAGGGTGTATTTGAATGTGTGCAAGTTTGAAACGTCCAAAATTTAACGACGTCACAAGAAAACACTTATAAAATTTTTCATTTATTATCACTTGATTTTTGACCTTTATTTTAACAAATGTTTATTTAACTTAGTTTTTTTTATAGATTAGCAGTACTTTTGGCGCGGATCTGAAACGAATACATTTGTATGGAGTGCGAATGGTCTGCGAAATCTTTAATATAACTTTTATCAAACTGTATGATCGACATTCGTTCACTTTCTGATCCGGGAATTCCATAATACAAAAACGATTGCGAACCCCGCCGCAAGGCATTCATCGGATTCTGTAATTGGCGTGAATAAGAATATCGATAAAATTTCATAATATAAAAATATATCCTAAGCCCGGATGATATCATAGAGTTTTAGAAAAAATAGTGTCTAGAATTTATTATTTATTTAATGGCTTAAAAGTTTATGGACGAATCAGACAAATATTAAATGTAATTACCGGGTAAAGATTCATCTAATAATAATTCATTTATTAGCTGCTGTTTTTTAGATTCTGAAAAATAATAATAATATTAAATAAAATATTACAAATAGTGAAATATTTTGTGGTAGGATTAAGAAAACTGTTACTAGAAGTTGCAGAGGTGAAAAAACCACTACAAGTTTACTTTAGATTTAGTTTTAAATAAAATACATTAATTTAACATGCAATGAATTTTTATAAATGTGTTTATAAATATAAATACTTTCATGAAGTGATTTTTGTAGGCATTTCTCATAGAATAGAGTTTTGAATTGAAACTACTACTAACTTAATGTATATCAGATTTTTACCACTTGTTCCAAGATATTTTGAAGAAAAATTGCTGAAAAAGACTAAATACAATTAATTTTCCTACTCCTCCTGCTTTTCATACTAATATCACAGTAAAAGTGTAAATTAAAAGTATGCGGTTAGAATTATTTGCAATTGCGGGTTTTTGCTTTTTTTGAGTTGCAGACAGCATGCAGCATGGTACGTGTCTAGAACTCTCGGACCTCTAATAAGGAGAGCGACCGCTCTTTCATTGGACAGAAGAATAATTATCTTGCTATCGCAATTATTTCGAAATTCGATAATTTGAAAATACATTTGTATAAAGTGAGTGCTACTTGCAGATAGAATGCCCCATGCAAAAGGGAAAAGGAAACAAAGCAGTATATTGGTAGGTCAAAGATGTTTTCTTTAGTTTTTTACAAAAAAAAATAATTGGCAGAAAAACCAGTGATTTTTTTTTAATTGTTTTGTAAAGTCGAACTATAAACTAGGCTTTTACAAGCAATATTTCTATAAAAAGACGCTTTTAAATCAATACACAATCTTAAAAGCTGCATAAACAAAAAATCCTGTAGTGATTTTTATCGGAAATTAATTTTACAATTTTGTCTCTCAAATAATCCAGACACAAGAAAAAAAAATCAAAACCCTATTAAAAAAAAAAATATATATATGCAATCGAATTGAAAACCTCCTGCTTTTTGTGAAGTCGGTTATAAATGGCGCCCAATTGAAAGACAAATTTTATCTCAGCACGCAAACGAAGTTAATTAAATTTGGCAACGCTTTTAAAGGCTTTTGGTTCCTCTTCCTCTTTGTATACGTTTTAATTTTTTTCTTCTTAATGCACTTCAGTATTGATTTATTCTCATGATATTTTAAAAGGGCAGACGAAAAATGTTTGACCTAACACTATAAGAAAGGTATAAAAGCTTTAACCAGCAATTAGGGTTGCCGTGGAACATCTGGATAAGGATTTTTGAAAAATTATTTTCAAATGAAAACATAACAACAATGAAAGAAGCAGCTGTTAAATATGTAAGAAGACGATGTCGATGGCCATGAAAATGTGTATGAAAATAATTTATTTATTTAACTTTTCGAGGCGATGGTGGTAGCCATTTATTCATTTTTGCTGATTAACATCAATTTTCTCTAGCGATCAAGAGGTGTGCTGAATTTTGGGTTTCTTTTGATAGTCTGCTGAATAATCTTTGTAATAATGTACGTTTCTTGTCAACAGTGAATTTGACTCTTATATAAATTATTTTTGTGTTCTTACACGTGCTGGCATAGAAATTGGAATGGTTCTAAAAAATTTGATTTGACAACGTCTGATAATGGTGGTATCTATGTCAGCCAGTCATCGTAAGTTTAATAATTTAACAAAATAATTAATCGATCTCGCGTTGAAACGTCAAAAAAAGGGTGTCAGTTACCTCGACGTAAAAAATGAAATATATGCGTCAGTCAGTCTGGGCATTGATCTCTCCGCGGTCTTCTTTTTTTACTTTTTGAAGTTATACTTCTTTACCGGCGGCGTTTATAAAAATATTCATCACGTAATAACACATAGACTTTTTCAGCCCATTATTACTGTTTTTTCACACAGACACAGTAGGTAAACAGTAACAACACACTAACATATTCTACTGTTTTTTTTTAATTTTGCATTTTGTTGTAGAAATTCAACAAAATTGTCTACTTTGGTCGTCGGGACTCGTACAGCCAACAGTTGAGAACGATACCGTTGGTTGGCTCACAAATGGATTCGAGATAGTTCGCTTATAAGATTGTCGCATTGAGATTGAGGTGTCTAAATTTAGTTGAAGTATCAGGCTACAACATAATTTAATTTTTTTGTACAGTTGAATATTAAAAATAATGAAAATACCGTAATGGAAAGCACAATTTTTGTTTTCATTTTCTTTGAACAAAATGGTATGAAATATTTTTGAATTTCATAAAACAATGTACTAAAATATTGTTGGTACAAGTGTCTTTAATAGGCAATAAACATTTTTAAACATATAAATGCATATTTACAGAGAAAAGAGAAAAATTATAAAAACACGCAAAAAAAGTTGATTTCACAGAATATTAAAGTCTGTATCCCTAATTTAGTTGCAGGATTTTAATAAATTGAACAGATTCTAATAGATAGAATGTTGGACTATAGTTCTGCATAAAAATATTGAACAATTATTCTACTTAATGTTGCCACAGAGGTCGTTAGGGGAAAATATATTTTTCATGAATGCGTTAAAATTACAAAATTTAATGAAAAATTGGATAATTTTCTGTTTTCGTGAACAATACCATACAAAGTTTATTGATTAAATTAAAAACAAAGACTGTAAGTTATATATTACAGAAAAAATTGAACAAAATGCAATTTTTATGCTCCTTTGACCAATTGTGCCATAACATCTGACTATGTCTACTGAAATAATTCTATAAAACTTGAAATGATGTTGAAATACAATTTGTTTCAATAACACACTCACAAGCTTCGCAATATCATTAAATAAAATCAAAAATATCATAAATTCGATTTCTCACATAAATCTGTTAAAAAATTCAAAATATACTTTTCACGTAAACAAAATAGCTTATAACTTTATTAAAACTTAAACTTAAACAGTAAAAATGGTTCAACAAATAAATTCCCTTCCCTCAAAGAATCCGGTTTAGAAATTATGATCATGTATGGTAATCAAACTTAACATTATTATATATTTTGAACGCTTCATATTCAAATACAGATCAAACCACATAAAAATAAATCCACTTCAAAGTGGACGGACCTTCTAATTGTAATAAATGAAATTAACCTTTGATATATTAATAAGCATGAAGTTACTGTTGGAGTTAAATTCACTATCTCAAACGACACATAAATCTTTTTCGATTCCTATTCGTTTCAAATATTATTATAAGCAATCTTATAAAAATTAACTCAACATCGCTAAGCAATTTGGAAAAAGAAATATAAAGTCACTTTCTTTTGCTAAGATCAAGGTTATATTTTATAATAAATCAAGATAAAATAGTCTCCTGTCGGTTTAAGGGAAACGATAATCTATCTAAGGAAACAAAATAATGATTATATTAATCTTTGGTTGACCTAAGACATGCTGTTCACGCATTAATACTATAATACTGGTCTTATCAGCATTTATGCAGAATAGAAACTGTGTTTAAAACTTCTATTTTTTGTTTTCAAAATGCAAATCAATCATTGTTATAATTAACTAGTGAATTTTTTTTGTTGCTATTTAGTTATATTTTAGAAAAAATCTATTTGATGAAAAAAAAAAATTACTTCCGGTAAGAAAACAATAATAAAAGTTTTCATATTCCGTTTGGAAAAAATCCATTTTTTTTATAATTATTGACTTTAGATAAGGCTACACACTTTCAGTGGAAAGAGGTCAATGCTCTTCCAACTTCTCATCTCAGAAATAACAACTAACACTTCATTGAAAGCTTTAATATGACAACAGGAAAAAATTCTAAAAGTGATTCCTTACGCAGGCAATATATGTTTCTATCTCTGTTAGCAGAATCCACTCAAAGCCAACAGCTAATGATAAACAGATTAGCAGACTTCTGGAAAATATGGAATTTAACCATCAATCTTAAAAAAATATAAAATAATCAGCACTATATTATAGAATCCGACGAATGGGTTGCGTCGGGATTTGCACATATTTCAGCCATATTTTCCCCTGTAGAACTCGCAGTTGTGAAAGTGTGTTAATGGAAATTGTAAGCATCTCGTAGTGATAACAATTTTATTTTAAGCTAGTATCACACGATTTGTGTAAACAGCAAAATTTGTGTATTTTTGAGACACATACGCACAAAACCATATGAACCACAAATTGGATGACAGTAAATAACATTATAAACACGATTTGTATATCATTTAGTGTCATCCGAACTATATTTCAGATGAAATTGTGTATTTTTATTGGGAAAATACACAAATTTTTGTGTATACACAAGTCATTTGATTCGATAAAAAAGTATTTTTTGAAATTCTATCGGGAAGTCAGGGTAAAGTGGGGTAACGTTGAAAAAAAAAGTTTGTCCATCTTGAAAAGTATGAGAGCTAGAATTATGAAATTAATTTTTGTACATAGTTTAATCGAAACTATTTTGTTTATCATGTTAATCATAGAAATCACATTTTCAAGATATGATTTCTTTTCAATAATCAAATATCTGCTTAGACCTGTGAAAAGGATGTTATTGTGAGTAGAATAGATTTTTTTGGAGAAAAACTAATTGGTCGACTTCGAGAATGTTCGAGTTCGAGAATGAAGAAATAAGAAACATTTTGACATTTCAAATTGAAAAAAGTGATATTTCCATATATGCGGAGCTGAAAAGGTGAACATAGTCATTTGATCCAAGAAAGAAAAATCTCGTAATATTTTTTTTTTCAGTTAACCGATTTTATCAGTTGAGTGGATTGCAGTAAAGCGGAGTACACTGTAAACAAAGTGATAGATAATAAATAAAAAAAAGATAACGCATATGATACAGATTTTTTTTTAACGCTTTGATTTGTTTTTTCAGCTGTGAAAATAAAATACGTTTTTAAACGTTTCCGTGAGTTTTTTTTTTATTTAAATTTTTTTTTCATTCAGCAGCAACCCCTGCCGAAACGTTGGAAGAGAGCTAATGTAAACTTTTGTTTCATTACTACATCTGTGGTGACCAAAAAAGCCGACGGAAAAACATTTTTACCTTTTCCACCCATCAATTTACTCCCACTTGGTCAATAATTTCTATATTATTGTCAATTACAATCTTCAATCTTCATTCATTCATCGAATGCTAAATTTAGCTAAATTTTAGGGATTTGGTCGATAAAATTTAATTTATGTTATAATATTTGGATTCATTTCACAAGAATGAAAAATTTCTCTTCTAGAACTTTTGACTACATTTTATTAAATAATTTTACATTTCCAAGAAAACTATACAAAAATAAATAATAATTATAATTATAAGTATACTTTCTGGCACGCGTATATGAGTAAACACAACTTTTTTTATTTTAGTGGCCGAGAACAGTCTAACACAATCTTTTCTTGCCCAATAATGCCTCCTAGGGTATGAATACTCGGTGAATACCAGCCTTAGTATCAACAAAATTGAATAACCTTACGTTAAATAATTTATTTCAGTTATATTCCCGGTGCTCATAATCTTATGGTATAATAATTGTTTGCAAGAACTCAATACTTTTTCAATTATTTTTTCACTTGACTGCTATCATTGTATAGTTCTTGTCTATTGTCGTTGTAAAGGGATGAATATTTCCTCAAACATGAAACCTTTAGAACTTTTGATTTGTTCTTAACTTTAACATATAAGGATGTAAATATTTGTGTGGCAGTTTATAGAATGACATTTAGTCCTCGTGTGTAGTGTGTTACGAACCACATATCATTTATTTTAGAATCTATTATAAGAATGTAAAAGTTTTGATAAGCCTAATAATGCTGTGATCTAAATTTATATCAAAAATGCTATTTTAGACTTAGAGATGGTTGTGAGTTTTCAACCTCACTTGCGAAATGGAATTTTTTTTTTGGATGGGGTTGGCATAAGCAAATGTTAAATTTGCAGAAGGCAGACAGAATTGAACAAGCGGCAGTTCAAACTTGCATTTATTTTCGAAAAAAATTGTTGTTTCGTCTTTCTTGTTCTGGTGAAAAGATTCAGATTTAAACGGTGGTAATAAGTTTATGATCGATCTTTTCAAGGAAAGAAATAACTAAATATGTAAATACTTTCAGTTTGTCAGAATATAAATTATGTAATAGCCTGAGATGATTTTAATCAAATTTGCCAAATGAGCTTTCAAATGGAATAATTTAACATACAGATTTCAAATCCGAAATGAGATAATATCCACAATATTTGCACAAAATTATCTTTGCTTATCCATGACACACACCTATTTTTAAAATGTTTACATTGCGAATTGGTCAGAAATTGTTGTAAAAGAGTTGGTGTAAGAAAGAAGATTCAGATAAAGAAAACACAAAATGACCTGTCCACCTTAGTGTGATAATTTGTAGTGAAAACACTTTTTATCGAATTTGCTAAATTATCTCATTTGGGCTCTGTTGAAAACAGGCACAGAAGTTGCAAAACAGGAAAATTATGGAAATTTTGTAAATTTAAATTTTGTTTCTGAATAAATTGTTTTTTCATAATACGCTTATTTGTATGCTGAATCTTTTGAGATCAAAATCAAAGCAATACAACTAATTAAAGTAGCTATAATAGTGTAGTTTTTTTTTTTATATAATTCCTATTTTCAACGCGGTTAATTTATAGAAAAAAAACCCTTCCAATGGGAAATTGCCTAAGATGGGTTTTTTGAGGGTCTAATTGACTTGTTTTCGCTAACATTTCAGGGGAGTTCAAATAAATTCAAAAATATATTATTTGAGACATATTCCATTTCCCAAAATTTCCCATTTTATAGCAAAGACCTGACAAAATCAAATATAGAGTCAGTATACTTGAAAAAAATAGCCTTTCAAGTATGATATGCATGTGGGTTTTTTTTTATTCTTGATTCTAATAAACATCAGAAATTAATTTTAATATTTGGTTTATTTTGCGTTCGGCCAATTTCAAATAGTCTTTTTGAAGGTTGTAGCTGATCCACGTTAATCTATGATACTTCAAAATAACCACTGATCACTCTGTTGTTATAGTATATTTAAATCAAAATAATAAATTACAAAAATGTAAAAATTACGGTAGATAATGTGAAAATTGATCATTTTTCTCTTGTGGAGCCTATATTTATACAATTTAATGAACGATTGTACAGGATATTATTTTTGTATTTTTACTGATGCTTCAATATTTTCATTGATACCTTCACTTTATCGGTTAAGTTTTACTAAAGTTAAAAGTTAAATTTTGTTTACGTGAAAAGTATATTTTGAATTTTTTAACAGATTTATATAAGTAATCGAATTTATAATATTTTTGATATTATTTAATGATATTGCGAAGCTTGTGAGTGTGTTATTGAAACAAATTGTATTTCAACATAATTGTGGTTTTTAATTTAATCAATAAACTTTGTATTGAATTGCGTAGAAAAAAAAAAACATCTTGAAATTGAGCTAAAAATATGTTTAAAACTATCAAAGTTTTCATTAAATTTTGTAGTTTTAACGCATTCATTAAAAACATATTTTCACTTAATGGCCTCTGTGGCAATATTAAATGGAAAACATTTACAGATTTTAATATCCAATGAAATCAACTTTTTATGTGTTTTTTTTTAATTTTTTCTCTCTAAAATCTGTAAATACGCTTGTACCAACTTGTAGGTACCATCAAAAATAAAAACGAATTTACACTGCAAAGATCACAACAATTACTAATTGTAGTGGTACCTACAATATTTTAGTACATTGCTTTATGAAATTCAAAAAAATATTTCATACCATTTTGTAAAATGAAAAAGAAATCAAAAATTGATTTTTGTACTTCCATTACGTTTTTCTCATTGTTTTATAATAATTAACTGTACAAAAAAAAAATTACACTTTATGTAGCCTGATATTTCAGCTAAATTTAAACAAATATAATTCGACAGTAAACAAAAAAGTTAAAAATTTTATAAACGAACCATCTCGAGTACCTACATTTGTGAGCTGGTCGAGTTCGATAAAACTCTTGTCAAGTTTGTGAAGCTTTTATAGCATGTACAATTATGTGTGATATATCAAATGAAAATTAATTTGATCATAATGCTAAATAAAGTTGAATCATAATTTTATGCGGCTTGAGTTGGAAACTGTCAAAAAACTTGGACTGGAAAATTTTGTTTTTACTGTTATTCATTGAAAAAAAAAATGTTTAAAAATCTAATTTCTTCACACATGTATAGACAACACATTAATCTAAAAGTCATTTTGACAAAATATTTTTCCTGTTATTTCCTTATTTTTAAAATCAATTAAACCACCCACATAAACTTTCAAAAACTTTCATAAAGCTAAAAAAAACCATTTTGAATATAGTCCGTATTAGATTTAATTTTTTTTCCATTATGTAATAATGTGCATGTTAAGTTTTTCAATAAAACTTTACCTACACCAAAATCATTTTCAAAGGTCTAAATAAATATTTGATTTCGTGAAATAATTTTTTACTTGAAAAGTTGATAATTTTCATCATCACTTGAATTTATCTATTCCATAAAATGTATTTCATAATTCTCACCCTTTATTTTTTCTTTAACCTCTTTTAACCCTTATTTATCGGTGGAATTTTGAAAAATCCCGTTGTAACGCGAATCAGTCAGATTATCAATAACAATGGCCGTCTTCTGTAATTTAATAAATTTATTGTGTTTACAAAATAAAAAAAATTTAAACCCCGTATAAAATGTAAGTGTTTTCGTTACTGCTTCCCTTCTTATAGTGTCTGTGTGAAAAAAACAGTAATAATGGGCTGAAAAGTCTATGTGTTATTACTGGTTGAATATATGTATAAACCACGCCGCCGGTAAAGAAGTATAACTTCAAAAACCTATCCACATTGTTCTTAAAGGAAAACGTTATTTTCTTCGTCAGAAATGACTCTATAAGCACAAAATATAAAACTAATTTTGCATCGGCTAAATTGATTTTTTCTTTAATTAGATTTTTTTGAAAGTATTTTAACACATTGCGTCTTATCTACTTCACTAATGCAAACAAGTGTAATAAATTAAATTTGTTGATTTTTTTGTATTCAAATGTTAGTTCTTTGGTTCAGATCTGTTAACTATTGTTCAAAATATGGACCGAATACTAAAAATGCTTTGAAAAAAAAGACAAAAAAAATTAAAAAAATCATGTATCGAAAACCTATCTATGAATATTTTTTTCCATGCTATTTTCTAGTTCTACGGGCTAAAATTTAAACGGTCTAAAATTGCACTCAGAGTGCAAGTTTTTCTTTAAACTAGTGTTATAAATGAAATAACGGCATATTCTCGCTTTTAAAGGGGAAGGTACAAGATTATTACTGGGAATATTTTTCATAATATAAAGGATGGCCAAATGAATTCTTCTGCATCTTTAACTCAAGAATTCCGTTTTTTGAATTATGAATTATGATATTCTTAAAGTAAATTAGCGATATTTGAAATTTCAAAATAAGTGCAGCAGTTCAATATACAATGTCATAAAAATAAACAAGTAGTGGTATAACAAGTAGTTTGGTATAATATCTCGTCTCCTGACAATTATTACTATTAGCAATTACATGCAAATTTAAAATGTATATTTAATTAATTTATTACCGTCGTCATTGGGATCCATTTTTTGTTTATTGTTGTTGACTTCAAAGGTATTTATATTTCTTTTTTTTATTTAAGAAATAAATAAAATTAAATACACTCCTTGTAGATAATGCACAAAACTACTGACAATCACGTCAAAATCAATAGTAAAATTGATTTGTATTTTTGTTTTATTTTAAAAACACCATTATTTTATATTTTTCTTCATCACACTTTTATAAATTTTTTTTTATTATTAACACTTAAGTTTTGAGCTTAAAGAAAGTAGAGATGAGAAAAGGATTTAATAAAAACTTTTTGAATAATTTGAATTAATAAAAATCGAACAGCAAGATGGAGTCAACACTGAAGCGGCAAAGCAATATTTAAAATTATAAAAAACAAATGACCGCTCTTAAGAAATAAGTAACCGCAATGAATCGTTCCAAACAAGAAACATTTTAAAACTAAAAAGTAGGAAATGAATTTCCGATTAAAGTTAACACTTGACTTGAAATTTTTGGATTTTTGTTGTCGTTCTGTTTCAAAAAGAGATAATAAAATTAGGTTCCTAAAAATTAAAGGAATTTTTATTTTTGATTTACATCTTCATTGGGTCAGAGATATAGCTAACTGAAATTCATAAATTAACTGTCAAAGAATTAATGAATTGTCTTAAGACAAAAAAAAAAAAATTAAACTCACATTAGCTTTGGGTATTATATGTACCTACTTACAGTCTAGAAAATAAAGTCTTGTTTGGGAAATACTAGTAAATCATGTGGAAGCATGATAAGGCGTAATGCTTGCGGTTGCAAAGCAAACACCAAACAAAATTTGGAGCTGTTCTATGTATTGTTATAATTTACATAATATTGAGGCTCAGAGACGGTCCATAAATATTATTTTGATTTGTGAAAAGTACTGATAAACTTAAAAAAAAAATTGAGCTTTGCAGGCAATATTAATGCCTTTTCACAGCATCAGTGATTTCCATAAAATCACAACAATATCATAAATCTTAAAGATATTACAACAAAATCTGAAAAGATCAGTTTGGGAATCATCTCTTGCTATCAAGTAATAACGGCAGAAAATGCATGGAACTTCAACTACCTCAGTATTATGAAGGCACAATGTTGTCTTTTTCGCGACTATATTTGGATTCCCCCAAACAGGATGGCGAATGGTTCTCAAGGCTAGATGAGTTATAAAGATCACCCTATAATATTTTTCTAGCCAGCAGTCATCTCGATCTGCTGGTGCTGGTACCTCTTTATGGCTTTTGCATAGAATTCTTTGTTTTACTCTGACCTAAATGTGTTGTAGGCGAGGTAAAGTTTCCGGTGAAATATTTTGCAGCTGCTATCAGTTCAATCAGTTGCAAAGTTCCTTCATTGCATACCATTAACTATCAGCATTGTTTTTTTTTTTTAGTTTTCCATAGCTACTTTATTGCATTTGAATTCGATTTAAATGAATACGAGTGTAAGATATTTGAATTCCGGGTAAAATACTGCGGAAATAAACAAAGAAAGTCACACAAAAAATAGAGATAAGTCGTGGAAAAAGTGTGAAAAGTCGCGATAGATATGTGAAATTTCACGGCCTACACTGTTGAAAAGCGTAGAATACCATGGAAAATATCGCGGAATACTGGTGGAAGATCGTTGGATATCTCGGAGAATAGCAAGATAGGTCACAAAAAAGTTGATTAATAGCACGAGAATAGGCGTAAAATATCACGGAGAAAAGCAAAGAAGTTCACAGAGAAGCCTGAAAAGCCACAGAAAAAAGCCTGAAGAGTCGTGGAAAAATATACGCGGTAAAAAGCGCGGAATAAAGTGGATAAAAGTGTGGAATACTGGTGTAGTGGTGAAAGAGCTTTTGAACACCAAGTGAAAACTACGAAAAAAAACAAACAATGTCACTGAGAAAAGCGTGGCATCATGGAAGAGAATATGCATATTCGCGGAAATATATGAGACATACCGTGGTAAAAATCACACAATACAGTGCCTTGAACCTTAAAGCCAGAAACTTATTTTTGAATTTTATGTTTGAAAACAAATTTTATAGTTGATATTTTGGAACAACTTATTTTTAAACTTAAAATTTTCTAAAAAATAAGATTTAAGTACCATTTATTGATAATACAAGATGCTGAATGAAAAAAAGAGCATAACTTTCGTCATGGTAGTCGGATCGTTTCGAAATCTCTTTCTTTTTGAATCTCTCTCTGCATTTAAAAATACTCTTAATTGATGTGCCATATGTTCATTTTATATGATTGATTTCTTGTGACTTTTGAGGTAAGTTATAGGTCACAAAAAAAAACCTTTGAAAAAAAACTGGCTGTCAGCATTCATTCCTCAGTTTACTGCTGAGGTAAAACAAACACACAAATATAACGTTTTTTACAATTAAAATCTAACAAATTCCTTATTTCTAACACTTCTCAAACGATAAAAACAAATTAAAAAAAAAAAAAAATAATACCACAATTCCATTTTTCAAAAACATCTGTAAAGGATCTCGATATGTTGTCATTTTTTAAGAGCTCAAGCTCGTTTATCGATCTTATGAGATAGATTAATTCTTTTACACTACATTTCAAGTAGTACCTGTTTTTAATGGTTTCCTAACAAAAAATACGATTTTGTAAAATAATTACATAATTCAATTTTTCGAAAACATCGGTAAACGTCCATGGCATGCCGGCATTTTCTTAAAGTTCCAGCTCATTTATTGGTCTCATCAGAAAGGCCTAATATCCTTACAATATAATCTGAGGAGCTCTTGTTTCGAATGCTTTCCTAACAAAAATTATGATTTTTTTTAAATAACTAGCTCGATTTTTCAAAAATATCGGTAAATAACCTTGGTATGCTGGCTTATTTAATGCCTTACCAACCATGTAATCCGAGGATTTCCCGTTTCTAGTGCTTTTCTAACAAAAATTACGATTTTGTAAAGTAAAAAGTTTGATTTTTCAAAAACATCGGTAAAAGACCTTAATATGATGGCATTTTCTCAAAAAGTGGAGCTCTTTTATCGATCTTGTCAGATAGACCTAATATCCTTACCATACATTTTGAGAAATGTCCGTTTCTAAGCTTTTCTAACAAAAATTACGATTTTTTAAAATAATTAGTATAATTTTTTAAAAACATCGGTAATGTTCATTATAAATTGGAGTGACTTTTTATGTCGCTGGCACTCCACTCCGTCTATTAAAAAACAAACAGATATTTCCAACATTCTATATTAAATGTGTATTTTTTGATTTACTTTATTTTATTTAATTTAATTTTTTTTTTAACGATTTATTGAAAAACTTAAACAAACACTAAATATTTAAAAATTAAAATAAAAAAAAAACAATTATGTATTACAAAAATTATTTTTGCTTAAAAAACATGTACAGACATCTATTTTTATGCACTTCCTTGAAGATTGTTAAAATTAAAAATTTATAATCATTAACTTATTTGTATATATTTAAGAGAAACACACAACACAGTGCTATGTGGAGTTTTGTGGATAGATATGTTCCTTAAGCGAGAATAAATTAATATCCTTGGCAATCAACATTTTGTAGAATATTTGCATTGTTACGATAAGGACAAATTCGTAAGTTCCGCCGAGTTTAAATCCATTAACTGTTCACTATCGATATTGAGAAGACTGCTGATGCTGGGCGCATCATTATTGTTTGTTGAGATGGATGGTGCAACCGCAGCCGCAGCAGCTAGTGCCTGTCCAGCGATATCATTGTGGTGATTCTGGAGTGGTTGTTGCTGTTGGTGATGCTGATTGTGCTGAGTATTAACCAGCATTGGATCGATACTGAAGTTATTGTTAGCTATTGACATCGACTGTGGAACATTCCAGACCTGGCCATTGTTATTGGTGTTGAGTTGGGCGGATGTTGATGTAGCAGACGGCACAGCCATCCTTGTTAGCGGATTATTCACGTTGAAATTGATGAGATTATTGATATTATTACTCGGCATGGTTTGCTTAAAGTGCGGGGCGCCTTGCCATTGTTGAGGCGGTTGGGATGTTGGACTATACATGTTGTGATTGAATTGATTCATTGCACCTACGACTTGTTGTTGCTGCAGTTGCTGTTGCTGTTGTTGCTGCTGCTGTTGCTGCTGCTGTTGGAGTTGGTGGAAGGTATCGAAGTCGACTGGTGAACCATTGACCATTCCTGTTACCGGAGGAGGGCAATAGTAGTGATGATTGGGTGACATCATATTGCCATTGGTACCACCCGCACCCATGTGGTATGGTGATGGAGTGCCACTTGTGTTATGATTGTATAGATTCGGAGGAGACACTGGCTGGGGAGATGGCGTTTGGTCAGGCATCCTGTATGCATTGTTGAACATACTATAGGGTAGTGGTGATGTGTCTATTGTAGTGGATGAAAGGAAAAGAAATTGGTTTTAAATTGGTTTGCCTTTATTATGTTTGATGAATTGAATTTATTTTTAATTAATTAATCATGCACTTGTTTTAATTGAAAATGGGAACAGATGAGTTGTTGACAATAATTTTATAAATAATTAAAAATTAAAAAAAAAAAATACTTGGTTGGATTTGGGGAACCAGGGAACAAACTTATATACAGTAACAGTAGAGCCAAGCTTTAAAGCCTTATGAAAGTAAAAAAAAAAACAGATAAAAAGTGTAGTGTGCCTATCTACCTTTACTGGTTGTATTTAAAATTTTATTACAGAACAAGCACTATTAATCGGAGACCTGGCAAACGTTTTGGAAACGTCACCCTAGGAAGGTTATTTTTGTGTATACATATTTTGTCAAGCTTGTTAAGTAGGTCTCAGTAATCATCAACTGGCAATTGTCACCCAGGTGCCACAGGCTCCCAAAGTTATATATTAATAAACTAACATCATCGTTGCAAAACAAGTTAGGTTTTTGAGTAAAACAAAATAAAGAAGAACATAATTCAATAACTGGGACGCTCTAAAGCCTTAACTCTTCCTTTATTTAAATTTTCTTCAATTTGTTAACCGTTTATTTCAATCTTTTCACAGAAAAGTTATGTGAAACTCAAAAACAAACGTCATGATTGTATTGACAGTTCTAGTACAAGATAAACTTCTTCTTAGATTACACACGAATGTTTTACTTACAAATTACGTAAATTTTACAAAAGATAATTACAAGAATGTTTACACTAAAGACGAAATTACGGTTGAAATAATTGTTAAAAACTACTAGATTGACTGCCACTTACAGATGTTGACTGAGTAAGTTTTAAAAATGTATTTTTTTGTTTTGTAGTTTTTTGTGTGTTATTCTAGTACAATTTCTAGAATAAGTAAGTTACGAAATTAAAACTAACCTGTGATAAAAAATTGGTATGAAGTTAATAAACACGGTCTCTCACTTTGTAGAAAACTTTGTAATAATATGTCATTTTGCTGTCAAAAAAATATTTGTTACAGCAAAGAATTGGTATATTATTAGTCAAGGGCAGAGTTCTGTACTATCTCGATTTCCTCTTACTTTTTTTTTTAATTATCACAAATTATGAATTCGAAAAAGTAGCACAACCATATTCGACAAACCTCTACTATGTTCTTGACTCTTCATCTTATTCTGGATCAAAAATAAGAGAGAAAAAAACAAAGATAGTTTAAGAAAAGACGAATTACAACTAAGTAAAGTGCTGCCAATTTATATTCATAAAATTAAGTTTAACTTTGTTTTAAACTCAGAGACTTTAAGTTTGAAATTTCAACTAAAGTCCAGATTTAGCTGATCAACGAGGCTAAAATAAGTATTTGTACTACAATTATGCTGTCATATTAACAGTATAAGGATTTAAACTCTCTTTTTGAGGCTATGTGATTGACAGTGTATAAACTATGTAGGTCTCGATCATCTCTATGCACATATATTTATTGTGTCACCAAAAATAGCAATTTTTGATGGAAGGTGGCCAGTAATCAATGATATTTTAATTGCAATCCCAAAACAGTCATGCTTTTCTCATAACAAGTTTCTAAAACATATGAATTAAAGAGTAGAAATGTGTAAAAATGTATCACCCGAAACGGTGAGATTGCTCATATGCAAAAAAAAATGTATATATCTTACCTCTTGGTTCCGTTTTTATAGCTGGATTTGGCACTACATTTAGAAATTGCGCTCCTCCTGAAAGCCCATAAAATAATAAATTAAATAAAAATCAATAAAATCAAATTAAAAAAACAAATAGGATAGCGTTTAAATGAAAGCATCATGCAAAATGAAATAAAAATGCATTTAAAAATGTAAATGTTTTTCCCAATATCACACACATTTAAAACAAATATTGAAAAAAAAAATTAACGTTAAATAAAAATACAAAAAAAAATATTTTTAGCAAATAAAACAACACTAAACACAACCAAGCTAAACTTACATTTCTCTCGAATTTATTCTGAAATTCTTTTCAATTACGTGAATAAATGTTTTTAAAATAAAAGAAATATTAATTGTTTAATTAAATCTACCATTTATTTCAATCATTATAGTAATTTTCTCATCTGAAGTTGGTTATGTGTTTTTTTTTGTTTTAATTCTTAAATTAAACACAACAATTTGGTGTTTTCTGGAAAACAACCATTTTTACACTTAAAAAATTCAAATATTATATATTTCTTTTGATTTGGTTCAAATTATTATAATTTTTTTAAAATTTTATTATTATTAATTTTTTTTATTTGTTTTTATTTAATAAAATACATATTCCAAAATTTAACAATATCCAAAATTCTACTAAATTTAATATCTATCGTTAATTGTATAAAATTAATTTTTATTTATCTTTTCTTTTCAAATTTTAAAACAAATATGTTTTATTATATTTTTACTGAGCAATAAAGTATTTAACTATTCTTAAATTTAAATATAATCTGTTAAAGTGGACATTTTAAGGAACAATTATTATTTCTATTTTTTTTTAGTGTAATATTCTTTATAATTTGATTTATTATATTGCACGTTCAGTTAGTTTGTTTTATATTTTGGGGACCTTATTATTAATAAAATGGGTTCAAAAATCTTCTAAATCTTTTACTTTATGTAAATATTTCTATATGTTATAATATACGTGTGCCCAATTTCAAGTGAAGGTTATTATTTATTTATTACAAATATTTAAATATAATATATTTTTTCATACAAAAAAGTCTTTCATTGGTATTTTTTTTTATAATAAATTCTTTGGATTTAATGGACAAATTTGTTTTATTGGTATTAATTGTTTAAACAACTAAACTAAGGCAATTCTTTGGTTATGATTTATGAATATTAAAAAAAATATTGGCTTACTTGAGAAATGAAAATTCTATAAAGAATATTCGTTTATTTGATTTTTTGGAGATTTAAAAAAAGTTGAAACTTCTGAATGAGAATCAACACAAAGTGCGATTATTGTTTTTTGTGAAAATCTCTTTTATCAAATGGAAAGTTTTATTTAGTTCAAAGTAGAAATATTTTGAACAACAATAACACGATATTATAGATAAGTGTTACTATTTTTAATTAAAATAGTTGGCAACCATTACAATCGCAAATGTCAAAAATATGTTTTATCTAATATCAAACGTCAGGAAAATTTGCTACGTTCAAGGTTCAAAACTTTTTCTCGTTTTCTTACTCAAGAACACCCAAGTTTTGTCGAGCATTCAATAATCGTGTTCCTTTAGAGGCAGAAAAGTGCTTCTATTAACAGCTCCATTTATGCTATTTCATTGTACCCATCTTCACAAGCGATCGAATAGATTCCCTTAAATGTGCGTTTCATTGCAAATAATTAGTAAAGTTCTCATGAGTATACTTTGCCACCAACAAAGAAACATGGCTAATATTGACAGTATATCCATTCTCTTTATATCATTCTTGTGTATGTGCCTCATTTTAGCATTTTTCAAAAAACAAATGGAAAAGAAACACTTTTGCGAATTTCACCATATAAAATTATAATTATTAGCTAAAATAATTTAAATAATAAATTTATATCGATGTATGTGTGAACCATAAAAATAATTCGTATGAAAATGAACATATTGAATGAAGTACTATGAATAATGAATATATAACACCTACATAGTTTTTTTTTATGAATGGGGCAATAGTTTGTTTTGTACAAAAACTATATTTGTTGGAATTGGCATGCTTCCTAAAGTAGATAAACAATTTATAAATAGGTTTCCTTTAAAAAATCATTTTATCTTAATAAAACTGACCAAAAAGTTAAGGGAATCGACGAACAGATGGCGTTTTAAAAATGTATTTCATGAAAAGTTCTGTTTGCGTTTTTTGTAGTAGATTATTTTACGAATGGTTTTATTAAGTATCACTTCAAATGTCAGATCTAGGATAAACAAAAATTGGATCTGGTACACCAAATTTGAAATTTTAGTGTGTAATGTGTACTTGTGTCTGTCGCACTTGTGGGCTAGAATGTTCGTTATGGCATTAAGTGCGTTCTTTTGGACATGAAAAAGTGCTCATGAGTAGATTTAAATCATAATCTAGTACTATCAGCTACACATTTTCTCTTTTCTGCGAGTTGATATAAGAATTGCACTTCTCGTTTACAGTCCAGTAAACATAGATTGAATGTTTTAATGTAGGTCTCCATTAGATTATCTGAAGACGGCCGAGTTTCAGAAATGTATATTTCAAAAAAGTGAAAACGTAAGATTATAATTGTAATAAACTTTTAATAGTCGGAAGCTAATGTCAAAACCAAACAAGAACTAGCCTTCTGAAGTGGCAAATTGATAAGTTATCCATTTATCCATTTATGCACTTAAGCACTCGATCTGATCTTTGTATTCGATTTTCGCTCCTTCGTTTATTTCGACAATTATAGTTCTACCATTAGGACTTAGATGTCAAATTATAGTTGTATAGTTATACAGTAGTTAGTAAGTCTTTGTTTGACAGCCGACGCACGGCATCACTTTGACGTATGAACATTGCATAAGAATTTCAATAATTTTCAATTCATAATTGGTGTTTTCATTTAACGACAGTTAAATGGTTAAGTTTTCAACAAAGGTTTAATGAACCCAGCGGTCAACTGGCTTGCAAATTTTGAAGCCATCAGTATAGAGATGCAAGTCGATAAGCAAGAAATTTGACAGCTTCTATCAAACTACTCAAATACAAAAACAAATTATAGTTCGGAAATTTGAACTTGCAAGTAAGTTTACATGGAAGCGTGCCACCTATACGTCAAGTCAATTACACAAATAGAATTTTGACAGATTGTACATGTAGCTTACTTGCAAGCTAGAACTTGCACATGTGGCGGCAGGGTAAACATCAAACTACATTCATAAATATTTTTCTACATTTAACACATTAACTAACCCACAAGACGACCAAATGACAGCTCTCTCCCTAAGCAAATATCAAAATTATTTGAAAACCATTAGACCAGTGGCCATCCGGCCATTTTGACAGCTTGTCGTCCGGTGAGTTAGTCAATGTGAGTCTACCCATTAACGAGTAAGAATTTACCGCATTTTTGACGTTGCATGAATATTTCTTGTAAATTTGGACAAAAATTTACAATATGCTAATTTTTGTTTCAAAAATACTTTCACTATCTGGCTGACAATTGTCAGTGACAGTGAGTATCAATTTCGATTTTTACAATGTGAACACTGAAAATCGAAGATGGAAAAAGAGAAATATACACATATTTTTGAATTTATTTAATTTTAAAAGAAAAGACCTTTTGCAGCTAATGTTATGATAGCATCATGTCTTTGCTATTTAATTATAAAATGTATTGACATGAAAAAACTACTTTAGACAAGAGGAAAGAAAACTCAAAAAAGGTACATTTACTAAACTAAAAGATATCAATAAAATAGATAACAATGTGGTACACAATTCTGGTTACCTCTGGAGCGTTGCCAACGTCTGTCAAAGTATTTTTTTTTTGAATACTTCAAGCACTAGTCATCGTAGCGCCACGCATCTTTCTTCGAAATTTCATATTTTTACCACTCCTGCCATAAAAAGTATTCTTATCTGCAAAAAGGATAGAAACTCTATTTCCAAAGAATAAAATCTAAATCTTAAAAAAAACCACCACCAGTTAAAACAAATACCTAGTCAAAAAAAAGACGAACCACAACCAGACATCTTCTAATATCAACACCACCACCATAACTACCAATGAACGAAATGTCAAAAACTACAATGAATAAGCGTGTTCAACATTCGTTAGATATTAAGAGAACTTAAAAAAAACATCCTTAATATCTAACTTGTATTAAACCCTTTGCACTAATAATGAATGCTTGTTTAGCAAGAGAAAATGATTTGACAGATGACAGTTCGACGAAAGTAAAGTAAAAAAAAAAAAAATGCAACAACTTACTACTATCATGGTGCTCATTTAGAGGCTTATGTTGTTTTTTTAAATGTTCCACTGCATCTAGTTTTAGACGCTTATGTTTAAGGACAGCCGGATCTAAAACAAAAACAAGTGATTAGACAGGATTTTTTTGTTGTTGTTTAATATTCATTTAAAACATTGGCTAAAATATGTTTATCGGGAATTAGTTTCTTATGTACTAAACAAAATAAATAATTTTCGGTTTATATGTTGTTTTTTAACTTCACTTGATATGACTGCAAGGTACAATAAATCTTATTTAATACAAAATATCTTTTAACAAACTTTCTTGTATATTGTTTTGTCTATAAATAGATTGACAATATTTTTCAAATACAAAATGGTTTTACAAAAAAAATTATATAAATATATATGGGCAACAATATGACACAACGATAAAGTATTCCTTTTTTTTATGTTGGCATTGACAAATAATTTATTTTTTAAGATCTCACAAGATTCACTTGTAAGTTTTTAATACAAACAACGAACACAATTGACAATATCCCTTATCTTTATATTTTTCATAGTATTTGTTTCGTTTCAAGCAGAAATGTCAAACTATTTTCGTAAAAAAAATAAACCAGTTCAGAAACAGTTTCAGTAACATGAACGCAACTTTTTCACAAAGTTGCCATCAAAAAATACTAAGTAGTAGAATAATGTCTAATTCATACTCAGTCTATTACAAATTACAATATCAAATCATGTTTCAGACACCAATATAATTGTAAGGAAGTTGACAACAATCATATTTTTGTAATAGTTTAATTTGTTATCTCAATTGACAGCAATACTGCTCTGAAACTTATAATTTTTCTCTAAACTGGCCTTATGGGTTTTGTTTTCTAAAAAAATGTTGCGGCTTCAAGTCAGTGACGCTTCTGTTAATAGGATTTAACAGTTGACGCTGATAGAGAGCTCATAAATTCTAAGTTCAGCACTGATGCGAAGAAATAAAGCCTCTTCCAGTGTTGTTCTTTTTTTTAAACTAAATGTACTAGATTTTCGATAATTTAGCTCAATTAATTTTATTCGCTTCGGAAAGTCGTTTTGCAACCTCTTCGGGTGTAAGTATTTCTCCAGCATCTACTGGCGCATAATAACATGATGTTTCGTCAAATTCACTCATTGTTGCGTTAGGTGGTACACTCGTGTATAAAGCAAAATGTTCAGCTTCTGTCAAATCAACATCCGGATGTAGGGCTACTCCATACTGACCCTCGCAAAGATTTTTCAAACTTTGTCGATCGGCAATGGCAACTAATTCCATATTGCCATCATTGATCGGAATGTCAACCAGTTGCATTGCGCTAACAGTTTTTCTGTCAAGCATATTGCTTAACGTTACAGTGCTAGCATCAGAATAGGCTTCATGCATGGGCAGACTATTTGATGAGTCACCTTTGAGTGGGATGTGTATAACTTCGGCTGTGAGATGGGGTCTCTTACCGGACACACTACTTACACTTCTGCCAACTGGTTTACCGCCAATGGTTCGGCCAGGTTTTGCACCGTTGTTAGTTGGACTGTTCGATGCAGATATACTAGATGGTTGAATAGATTTTAAAGAGCGAACTGATGAACGGTTTATATCGTTAAGAGAGAAATGAGCTACACTGGGCTCGCGAGACCCCATGGGACTTGCGGTTTTTGAACCTGGAGATGATGATGTCTGAGATAAATCAGACTTACTCTTTCGCCGTGAGAAAAGCTTTGAAAAGAAACCGGGTTTTTTCTGTCGTGACATATTAATATTATTTGGGGTAGGGGGTAACTTTTTCGTAGGTGGCGATTGATCTGGAGTTTTCATGATAATTATTTGTGATGGGGGTCTTGCTGGAGACGTTGGACTGCTTCTAGCAGGGGGACTAATTGGTATGTCCTGCTTACGTATACGTTTTGGTGGAAGTGGTGGACAATTCTCATCACCAACAAAACTCAATCGGTTTGCAGTTGGGGAAGGCATATTGAGCAACGGTGCTGGAGGATTCACAATTATCTCCACAGGATCATAATTAGCTGCCCGTTCAGAAGGCATTTCCATCAAACCTGACATACCACCAGCCATGGGAAAGGGATTCTTAAATGCCATCTCAAGACTTGTATATGTTGCGGCATCGTCAAAGCTCTCCTCAACTTCCATTTTAGAAATAGAACTTTTTGTTATACTTCCATCAACAGAAGAACTAGCCAACTCATTTATCAATGTATTATTAAAAGTTTCAATTCTAAGCTTATTTTCGCTGTAAATTTCTTCGAGCTCTTCAGAATGATCAAGTAAATCATTTAATGTCTTATCGTCTTCCGAAGTTACGACGGTAGATGTTGTTCGAACGGTTAAATGTCCATTGACCGGAGGGGAATCACTTGCATCGGTTCGTTCAAATTCATCATTTGACTTGAGCCAATCGGTTATTTTGTCATTTGCTGATAATTTTCTTGGTTCAGAAATGTCTTCTTGTATTGATTCATCTTCTACGTCTTCCATTGAATCTTGCGTTTGAGTTTGAACACTTTGATAACGCTGTGATTCTGGTTCCGGTTCCGGTACGGCTTGTGGTTCTCGTTCCGGGTCTCTTACCTCAAGTTCCATTTCCTTAAGTTTTTCATCAATTATACTATCAACTTCTTTTTCCATACGTCGCTTGGCCGATTCTTCATCATCAGTTTCAAATGATTTTGTATGATCCTCCTCGGTTGGGGTATCTAAATTAATAACTTCACTTTGACAACCTACTTCCGTGTATAACGGTATTGCTTGTTTGGCAGCCAGTAAGGCTGCCTTATCTTCATTGAGAATTTGCTGAAATATACCAACATCGGCCTTCCGTTTTAAATTTTTACGGATCGCCCAGAAAGTACGCCTACCTGAATCTAAGGGAAGAAAGTCAAATGGTAGAGGTTCACTGACAGCATTGTCTGATGGCCGTTGAAGTTGAATGAAGACCTTAAATAAGATAACAAAACAAACAAATTGTATTAGTTAGAATTTACACTAAGTGGTTTGTTTCATGTGACATGAAATTGGCTAGAAAATTACCTTAACTATTTCATTTGTATGAAGCGTTTTATAGCGTGGTGTTTTAAACGTGATTGCTGTTTGTTTATGAACGTCCGTGTGTTGAAATTCACCAAAACCTTCCCACACCAAATTTCCATTTTGTTCTTCGTAGAAACGCACCGCAATATCTTCTTTGGCAACTTTTTCACAAAGAAGTATAATCTCCTTGCCACCCTCAACCGTACTCGAACAACTGCAAAGACGGCAGATTACCAAATCTGACATTGCCTTCTTGTCGAAAATTGGTTCAGAAACAACCGGTTGCAGTGGTACAGTAAAGCGACCTCTGACATCACTTTCAAGAAACACTTGAAAGCACAACCGAACTGAGTTTAAATCTATAGTTGATGGTTGATTTTTATGTGAGAATCCAGCTGAAATAAAGAAGGGGTATTTGTATTTTAAACCACGTATAGGGTTGTCATTTTTTTGAGCTTACTTTTAAAAGGATCTACTCGAATATCTTCACGGGCTACCAGAGCTGCTTCGATATCTCTTTTCTTTACACATTGTATTCCTAAATTACTAAATACTGCTCTCATGGTTTCGCTATTTATTTCCAGTGTGCATACTCCCTTTTTACAGCCTTCTTTACCAACTAAATTATGAGGATGTGGTCTGTAAATAAATATTAAAGTATTTTAGTAAGTGCTTTGTTAAGAAATTCAGCTAATTTGGTGGACGGAAAAAATGCAGCTAGGTTATGCATCGGCTGTTACAATAAATGTAGTCATGAAAATGAATAAACTCTGCGTAATATCAGTAAACATGGTAAAAGTCACTAAGGGTATTCAATGAAATGACATCTAGTAAAATACTCATGAGTACTTAGCCACCTCTCCATAAAAGTAAGACCACAATCGATGGAAGTCCGATGGAACGAAGAGTATAGGCGTGAAAAAAAATTGCAAACTGCATGACTGACACCGACAGGCCGAGAGCCGACATCAAATTTTTGGAGTGAAGTGATAACCAAAATCTGAGTCAAGAGTCACGTCTGTTTTCAGAATTTAACTTGTTCGAAGGAAAAAAATGGTTATGCTTCCCCTTTTGAATTCATTGACTTTCGGAAACAGTCACGGCTCTTGTATCCCCCTACAGAAATAGAAGCTGTGGTCTTTATGGAAGTTGCAATGCACATAATCATGATTTCGTTACCAGCCATTTTTAACGGAAATGTACTAGATTAGGGGTGAATTCCTTTATTTAGTCCTACTTTGCATATCGGCAAACGAGTGATGGACACATGAGTGCCCATCACTCGTTACTTCCGCGCGGCGAAGAGCACCTGCTCCTTTTTTAATATGATAAAAGAAGTATACGATCGGTGGCAAATGGGAAGCCATTTTGATTTTTTTAAAAAAATGAATGCGTTCAGCAAAGTTGATTAAAGTAAAAAAGATATATCTGATTTGTTATACATTTCCAGGGCATTTAATTGTATTAAATCATCATTTAAGTTTTTATTTTTTTTGGAAAAACAAATGATTTAAAGATGATCGATATCATAAATCCGACGATATATCAGTTTAGTTGTCAGTGGAAACGTAACTTAATACTCAATCATCTACTCATGAGTACTGTTATAGTACTTTTATCGTCTCTAATGCGTCAGCCTAGCGCCACTACTTTGATTTTCAAAAATTATGTCTCTGACGTATCAACTTACTTATATGGTTGATCCTTTGTTACACATGACACTACTACAACCGCCCGTCCTTTATAATTAACTATTTCGATTGCCGGAAATGTCTTATTTTCTGGCGTACTATTGACGCCTGGTATCGACCCAGCTGAACGTCCTTCGCACTCATAACGAAACCGTAACGCTTTCCCAGCTGGTTGTTCAGTGATAACGACTTGAACATTTCGCCGTATTTTTCTAGCATTTGACTGTTGTTGTTGTTGCTGTTGGTTTGGTTCGATTTGTTGCTGCTGTTGCTGGGGTATCAATCCGTTGCCATTGAAGTTGGATGTTGAAGGTTGGTGGATGGGATCAATATTTTGCACTCCTGCATCACCCATTGTTCCATTCATAGCTTCGTTATTTTGCATTATATTGATAACGTCAACTGCAAAAAAAAGAGTAAATATAATTTTTGTTAAATTTTTGTTATTCATAAAGTATTTTCAAAAAATAAGTATGGATGGGTAAATATTTTTGAGCCCTAAATGAATTTTCCTAAGATTTTTTTGATTTGCACCTCTAATACTGTAGTTAATTTTTTTTTTAAGTTTCAAAAAAAAAAAAAAATAGCCGAGGTCAAGCGATATTTTTTAAATCAAAATACTGAAAATAAAGCTCACTTTTCGATTCCGCAGAATTCTTCAGTTCTGTCGCAAATTGTCTTGCAGCGCGTGCTGGACTCTTCTTTTTATTTCAAAATTTTCATCTCAGTTCTCAAAAATCTGTTTTTTTACTTAATGTGCCTATTTTGTATATTGTGTTGTGATTATTAGATTCATGGAGAGGAGAGTACATTTTATAGAGCGAAAAGCAAAAAGTCGAGGGAGAATAAGCAAGAGAAATTGCAAACCACCAAACAGAGAATGAGCATGAGTTTAAAAATATCACTTTGCGTAACATATCTCACAACTAGGAGACACAATCAATGGACAGCAGAAATATTATGTTTTAGAGGATTTTAATAGATATGTGTTTCTAGCTATTCAATAAAAAAGATGACGTTTTTTGGCTCGCAATAGAGGCAATCGTTCAAGAGATGAAGGGTGGGAATGGGAAAGGTTGAGACGTTTCAGTCGTGGCTCTTCGAGACTGATCACGCATCAATTGTATGTTCATTTGCCAAAAATTTCTAGTAATTCAAAAAACATCGTATTTATTAATAAAGAACCAAATTAATAAATTAAAATTTCAGAAGTCGGGCAGTTTACCAATCAACACTGAAGTCCAATGGTAGGGTTGTGCACATAGTTTTCCAATATATTATCCAATTGATTGCCACTCGATTGTGAAAAAAAGAAAACATAAATGCATACGAAAGTTTAGTATGCTGTGTAATATGTGTCACATTTTAAGTCAATAAAGTTTTTGACGCATGGCATAAAGAAGACAAGGTATTTGCTTGACAGTACGGGTGACTGTTTCGTGACGGCATTATTGAAATCAATTACAACAAAATTGACCGTCACACCCGATGAGGTCACATAAAAACAATGACGGTCCTTCATCTCATAAAGAGTACATATACCTTCTCTTCTTTATATTTACAATGGTTTTCATGATAGTTTTTGTACATCTTTAGTTAAAATCATGGGTTTAAAGGTACAACATACAAACAATTAATAGCACTTGATGAGTTTTACCTTTAAGTCAACAATTATCATTAGATTGTTCACTTAAATTAACTTTAAATTTCCATTTCATTTTATCGGCTGATAAAACTTAAAATAGTATCCATTCTTTGAACTGGACACCAGCGAAATCCGTGTTTGTTTTGAGTTGCCAATTTGCTCATTAGTACTTACTAGCGATTATTATCAATGCAGATTAGAGGAAATCAATGGAAGTCTCAACTATTTAACCAAAAAGAATGTGTAGACTGTAGATTATAGTACAAGTACTATTTCTCATGTTTACTTTTCCATTTCTAAAGGAACACGACTTATGAAGGAAATGCTAGAAGAGAGACCTAACCATTTTTCAGAAATAACCGAAATGTATCAACGTAACATCTTTGAAATACAAATTTGAAGGTTAAACAAACGTTGAAAATGATTTCAAGATCAACGGATGGTGTCAACGCATAATTTAAGATACATGAAAAGTGACTACCAGATTAGACTTCTTACAAAGAATACAAAAGTGGTGGATATTTGGTGCAGAATATGCAATGTATTTCCAAGGTTTATTTTTTTTATTTTTCAAAAACAAAATACAAAGTCTTAATCAGCAGCTGTCTGTTTGACAATCATCAAGCCAATGTAGTAGATTAAGTAATAGAACGCTAGATAGCAAAAGTCATGTTCTGTAAAAGTTATTGGTAGGGACCATTGTGTCAAACTTGAAATTAAATTGGAAAGATAACGGCATTAGGTTTTGATAATTTTTTTTTTAAATTAAAGCATTATAGCAAAATGAAACATTCATCTGAACTTCAAAAGAAGTTTTCTTGTTGAAATTTAATCGGTTTTATTCCAAAAGGTATTAAAGTGCAGTACAATAACGCCCGAGGCGGTGTTTTTGCTTTTTTTAGTAAAGGTAAGAATCCCTAAAAGGTTCAGCTATATTTCTGTTAATTTGAAAAACAACTGAAAACATAAGTACTTGCAACTTATTGATACTGTAAAAAGCAATACTGGCCACTGGTTTTTTTCTGATTGTATTGGTAAAGCAGTTAGGCAGTGTACTTTTTTCCACTCAAAGTTTCACTCAAGTTTTTAATATTGGGTAGTTGAGCAACTCTGATACTGGCCCTAAAGCTAACTTCGAGTTAAGTTTGATAAGTAAACGCTGGATGAACCTTATATATTTTTTGTTTGTTAAATGCTGTGGGATAAACATTTTTATAAACATTGGCAATGTAACTTTTGTTGGTACAAGTATCAATGCGATAATTTTCCTTCAATTATTTTATTTCATAGATCTCGAGAATTTAATTCCATTTCATCTCGGTTGCCAATATCAAATCTGGCAGTGTCAGTATAAATATCGTATAGCTGCTGCTGCAAAATCTTCATCCAGATCAGATATAATTATAAATTGAATTTAAATAATCATGCTGGCATCTATCCGGAAACAATGACGTCAGTAGAAATAAGAGTCTGCTATTTAAACAAAAAAAAAAAAAAAAACATTTCATCTTGTCGGGTCAAAAGGATTTTTGTGTTTTTTTGTAATTTTTTTTTTGCACAAGCAGACTTCTGACAGACCATTAATTTGGAAAGAAAATTTTTGATACACTGTCTCGAGAAAAAGACGAGAAACGAATTTTAACACGTAATAATTTGTGACCATTAAGTCTTAAAATGCGTAGGTTTACCTAAGCGCTTATGTTAAGTTGATTTCGGTTTTGTGCGGTGGCGGTGGCGTTTCGGCTAACGGGTGCTATATGGATTTCAACCCAGACAATTTCATCATCATCATTTTTATAGACAAGACGAATCAAAAGATTTTTAAATTTTCAAACACTGCCAATTTTTTTCAAGTTGCTTTTGTGTATATAAAAGTAAAGCAGCAAACAATCATCAGTTGAATCATAAGTTTAGTAATATATATTTACTGTTTTTCTTTTTTTTTGTTTATCAAAATTAATTTTCTTGTCTGGACTTCGCCTACATTTCAAAACTAAAGATGATTTTGTGAATCATTAAAATGTAGTTATTGATGTGCATTTTGAAATTAATCACTTGAAAGTTTATTTTGAATGAATTTTTATAGTAGGTACTGAGATAAAATTTCAATTCATTCATTGTTCAAGATGCAAGATTTGGATACTACAATGTATTTAAATTGTATAGAAACAGTCTATGTATTTGTTTTGATTCTTTTTTTTTTAATTTCGGCAGGTACTGAAGAGATTTCACTTCATGGGACACACCTAATATCCACTTTGATGAAAATGACATTTGAGAATCTATTTGAAAGCAGTTACCATGATTAACAGAAAACAAGATGCTTATTGTAAGTACCATGCTGCCATATTTGAAAAATTAATGACGTTGTAGTCATTTTCGAATTTGACAATAGCAAGTTGCATTCAAGAGACCTTAGGCCTTACAGACACATGGCTAAATCATTAACCGTAGGTATAAAGAAGACAAGGTATGCTTGACAGTTCATTGGACTGGTTTGTGGCGTTACGTGAGTGAAAATATCAGTTTTTTTCAGATGAACGAAGTCAACCACAACAATAACAACAATATTAACTTTCAATACCTGTGACGTTACAAAAAACCAAAATGGCGACCCTTCATTTCATGAAGAGCATATCTTGTATTCTTTATACCATGTAAAAAAAAAACATTTTATTTCTTCTTCGATTTTGTTAGTTATTTTAGCGCACAATAAACTTCTTTCTCGATTCCACTCAGCGAGTGGAATGGATGAATGAATCAAGTTTCATTAGAGATTCTTCACTATATTAAACTCAGTAAATGTTTTAAGTTACGATTAGCTTAAAATATACTTCAAATTTAATAGTTCATAGAAAATCGGCACTAATCATCGTTTTTGCAAAAGAAAGCTCCTTAAACAATATTCATGTCTTTTTCAATATAATTTAATAATAACAACGATCGCAAAAGTTTGAAGTTTTCGTTAGGTATTAAAAAGTCATTAAAAATCTGAACATGCCAACATACTACGTCAAATGCAAACAATTAATTTCAAACAAAATGACAAGAACCAACAAAGGAAAAGAACATAAGCCATAGAATCCGTTGCATCCGTTATGTGGAGGTATTCAACTGACAGCTCGATTAAATAGGCGCGTCCTCTCTGAGGGCTCCGAGATTTTTTAAGAAGGACAAAAAATCTTAGCTGTCAGCTCCCTGTATTAATTTATTTTTCAGAAAACATTCTCTTTACTGACAAATTTGGTAACACGATTTCCCAACATTTTTATTTTAGGACATTCATGAGGCATGATATGGTTGATAGGAAAAGCGGTTCGAATTTTCTAGGAAACAGTTTTCATAATTTGTTTAAATACTCAAAATGTTAAACGTGGAAACTAGTTGTCAGATGCGTCACTCTCACCAGATTTGAAAATAAATTAAAAAAAATGGAAAAAACTATATTCGTGTATAAGCTAATTGTAGGCGTTAAATAACGAGTGCCAGACGTAATTTTAACACAGCAATGAAAACAGCAACAAATAAATGGTTCTTTTTCTTCAACAAACGAAAGATCAAAGCAACAAAAAAGTACTCGTACCTAAAGATTTACATTTTAACATCATAATTTATAATCTTTTGAAACTAAAGTTTAAATCAAAACAACAAAAAAATAATATATTAGAAATTTTTAACAGTCTGCAGCTATTTTTAAACTTCACGATAAATAAACTAATGGTGAAAAAAATAACAAGAAAAAGCAAAGCTTTTGGTTTATATTTTTTTTTCTGCAAGCATCGAAATAAAGGTCGCTTATGACGTATGTACATTGTCTGTACATCGTTTTATTCTTTTTTATTAAAAATTAATTCAATGTTGCTATGTAGAATAGAGAAAAAACACATTTAATACTGTTTTAAGAATTAAAAACACAGAAATGGTTTTTTTTTGTTACTGCAGGAAAAGAATTATGTGGATTTATTTGTAGCAGGTGATACTGTAAAAGATTTATAATTTTATCCAGTTACTGCCTGGAGAACCTTGTTGGTTGAGGCTACCAATCTTTTAAATACACTGCAGAGTTAATTAAGTAAATTTGTTACGTTTCTATTTGTGTAATTTATATGACGTAGGTGGTACACCACTTGCAAGTTGCAAGTAAACTTGCTTGTATCAAGTTCAAATTGCCGAACGATTTTGTCTTTTGAATTTGAATAGTTTGATAGAATCTATCAAACTACTTCCCGACTTGCATTTTTATACTGACTTTAAAATTGCATGCAAGTTAACTTGTAAGTAGCAAAAGTTTGAATGTGCTAGTAAAAATGATTGAGTGTATTTCTACTTGCAAGCCAGAACTTTGCATTTGTAACCTTGGAATAAGCTAGAAAAAACAAGATAAATTCAAGAAAAAACAGTTTCAATTTGTTGACGGAAGTCTGTTAAGTCGGATATTCTAAAATCAAGTAAGAAATCTTTTTTTAATCTCGTTGGTTCTTATTTCAATACGTTAAGCTTAAATTTAGCAAAAAAAAAGTACTAGTTTCAAGATTTGTTCTTTATAATTTAAGAATTAACGCTTGTCTTGAGATTCTTTTAAGAACTTTGCTTTCATTTGAAGGATGAGCACTTAAAAATATGGAAATGTTAAAATAAGCTCGATCAAGCCTGATTTTATCATGCTGGAAGCTGTCGGAAATTAATGCTAAAACCGAACAACTCCTCCAATTTCCACAACTTTCTTGAAACGTTCATAAGAGCATGTTCAATATGAACACTAACTGGACCTTAATGACACAAGATTGAGTTCATATTAAATAAATTTTGAGGATATGAACGACAAACGTTAAGGATGATGTTTCACAATCGACATGTTTTTAACTTTGTAGGCTCAACTACTATGTAGGTTTATACTGGCTCGACTATAGCAAATTCTTCATTTCGAGGAACAAAAATCATCCAATCATTCGATATATTGTTGAAATATGCGAATAATTTAACAAATATTATATTAATAAGGGATGAGTGGGGCATAAGGCAAAAAGGACCTAAACGATTTTGGACATTGTTCTTAATTCCAACTTCATTTCAAGAATGAAATTTATGAAGAGACTGTTTTTACGAACACGTCCTCAAGCCTCCACATCAACAAACAAACTGATAGCGAAGTTGGCTGCAGTTCAAATCAAACCATTAAAATTTGACAATTTTCTAAGAAAACACTCGGTTTTAAATGGTGGCCAAGTAAAAAAAAAAAAACAATCTGGAATGACTCCGTGAAGGTAAAAAGAACTGTTAAAGGTGCCATAAGTGAGGATAGTTGGCGGACGGCCTTGATCTTGGTATCTTTTATATTTCCAGTTTTATGTTTTAAAATCTTTAGTTCTGATCATTTAGTATTATTAAGTTTAAACATTACTTCAGTATAAGGTAACAGAAAAGAAAAGAATAACGCATCTTGCTTGCTTTATAATTTTGCCCAAAATATTATTTATCTAAAACGGTGATTTATTTTTGTCGAAATTTTGTATCATAGAAATGACGTTTCAAATGAGTGCGTTCAGCGAAAAAATGTGTAATTTTGATAAACAAATAAAAAAGATACTTATAAGACCACGAATGACTCTTTTCGAAAATAATGACAACGAAAGCAACCATAGTTGAGACTGTAAACCAATGAGGTGATTTGCAGAAAGAGTCATCGTCAGTATAATCAAAAGATAACATGGAAAAATGTGATTCATTTTTAATTTTGCAGACTCATTCATAAAAATTAAGAAATATTAAGACAATTTTAATTTAAGTGATAATTTAGTGCAAAACTTGTTCGTATTTCCAAGTTTTTTTTTTATGTAAGAAAATTAAGGTAGTTTTAACAACTAACAGTGGTTTTCCTTTTGAATATTACTTGAATTTCGCTTTAAATTAAAAAAAAATTAAACCTTAGATTAAATGACATAAAAAACAAAAAAAATTATAATAAAAAGTCTCTTTTAACAACTAGTGGTGGACATTTCGTTGTACTTATTAGAAGTAAACAAAATATCGGCTCTAGTCATTTCTACAGAAAACCTTCAGATTTAATGGAAAACATAAACAATTCGCCAAAAAAAACACGGTAACAACAGAAATGATTAAATTGTACTCGTAAGATAGTTGCAATAAAAATCAAGCATTTCACGAACTAAAAAGATACGATAAAACACAAAACAATATACGCCATCTAGTGTAGAATAGCCGAATCAACGAAATAAAAAAATATTTCTAAGCACTTGGAAAACTTTGGCAAAAAATCTTTAAATAGTTTCATCTTGAAGGTAAAATGCTGCAGCATCCATATTATAATACCCACGCTTAAAAATTCAAGATTCCAGACAGAATAAAAAAGCTTAATTTATGTAGTATATTTTTTTTAAAGAACCGCACTTAATCAAATTTAAAGTATATTTTTAAAATCTGTCGTCTATAGTAATGGCTTTGAACTATTTTCGCACAAGGACTGGTATTTTTTAAAAATAATAATGAACAAAAAAAAACTATGAAAACGTGTTTTTCAATAATTTTTTACTTACTTTACACAAAATTAGTAAAAAAAAAGATTTTTACTAACTTTTTTCTAAAGATGGTTTATCTTTTTTTTTGCAAACGATTTTGAAACTTTTTTTTGTTGATATTTTTTTCGAACAGTCTCTAATTTTCACTTGATAACAATTTTTTTTTTTTAAATATTTTTATTTCTCATTATCGAGTTTTTTTTGTTGTTGTTAATTGTTTATTGCACTTTAAAGATAATTACAAATAAATTATATAAGTTGGCACATTTTTTTTTTATATTTTATTTTTATTTAAATAAAATTTAAATAATGAATTCTCCACAACCGACAGCCTGTCTTGAAATCCCGCAAATGATGCGTTACGCTTGTTAACTGAGAAAAAAAGAGACTACCTCTGGTCTTTGTTGCTAAAAATTGTGTATATCGTTTGTTTTTATTTAAAAATAAATAAATTTAGCGCGACTAAGATCTAAGTTCTTTTAGCGCAGTCGCAATTGTCACAGTTTTCTTTTATATTTATTTCTTTTTTCTCTGGTTCTTATATATATTTAGATTCTACGATTTTTGCCGGTTTCATTTGGATGAACAAGAATCGCGAAACTTTTAAAGAAAGAAAAGAAACAAATGTGTGTTTGTTTTTTTTTTAAAGAAACACAAAATTTTAGGTATAAAGAAAGAATAATTCTCTATGGGCAGCAAGATTAACACTATCTCAAAGATAAAATATTTCAAATTATTTCTTTTTGACCAAATAAAATAAAACGTAATGTTCAATTATAGATATAGTTTCGGACTTTAACCAAAACATAATATGAGTAACTCGCAAAATGAGAACAACGAAAATAATCACTCAAATGGATAATATGAATAAAATTTGTTGAGTTTTCTCTTAATTTCATTCAAAAGAGGCATTTCCGGAATGAGGATTTATGGAATGATAATAATTTCAGTTGGATTATAGCATTGTACAATTTTATGATAAGAAACGATGTGGTTTAACACAGATTAAGTAAATGTATACTATTTCTGCATGATCATTTCATGATTGAATGAACTATTATACCCGTTCTCACTATCAATTAGATTAGACAGTAACGGAAGACTTCATGCGGTGAAATCAACTTCTTGCTGAATACTTTTTATGAGCTATTCCGACGAAATCAGATCACAGGATTATAAGGGTCCACTACTCCATCCACCAAAACATGTTGTTCTTAAAACAAAGTTCAAAGGCTAAACTGTGTTTGAATCACTGGGTGCGACTTGTCCTACAGCTGCAATGGAGGTCACTCTCCACATGACACTACTAAACGTGGTCAAAGAAAGTGCAGCTAAATAATCAGTTATGAGGTTCACCAAGGAATTGGGACTGGTAAATGTATTGACCTCAGAGAGAGAGACTCACTTTCAAACTCCAGAATTAAAAACCTTCTTGACATCCCTAGAGATTACATGATCAAGAAATACAATTTCGAGAAAAACTTTCAAACAAAATTTAGTAGCAAAGCAGAATGGGTAGGGGAATCTACGAATTACACTCAAATGCAAACGCCATCAAGTGGTACACGCGGGACTGGTGAAGAAATATTTGGGGCCAGAACCATTCCAAAGGGACAGTCCCCTAGCATATTCCAAGCGGCAATTAATGCTATATGCAAATGTGCAGAACGAAATCTCGAAAGAAAATACCAAAACCTAAACATTGCCATAAAGCCACGTTAAGGGCAATAAACTCCTACACCATACAGGCTTAATGAACAGGGTAAAAAGAACAAAGAAACGTTGTACTGGGTTCCGGGACATGTTGGCGTCCAGGGAAACGAAGAGACAGACTCTCTAGCAAAGGCAGGGACCACAGTCCTGAGCCTTACTGCGGCATAGGAGAAAATATGATCAAAAACTGGATCAAGAATGGAGAGGAAACCAATAGAAATAAAATCTGGGAAGAAACTCTTAAATTGAGGCAGGCAAAAATACTCCTTGTGAATTACAGAAACAATCTTAGAATACCAACCGGCTTCCTTATAGGCCACTGTTAAATTGAGTAAACACCTCAACAACATTGGAGCAGTGCCACCTGCAGATTGTTCAATGAACATGCCAAAACACCTAATCATATTATATTTGGTAACTGTGGGGCACTCATGCACCAACGGCACAAATATGTATCTGCGACACCACCTGATTACAGAGAGAGAAATCCCCTCTCTCAACGTACTCCAAATACTCAATTTCCTGAAAGGAATTTATTTTGAGGCAGACCTAAAGGTCGCAATACAAATCCCCAATTTTAATTCATTCATTCATACTGCCAGCTTATGTGTGCCCACAAATAATCTTCTCTGATGGAGCGCGTTAGTACAATCAGCTTTTAGTAGCAGGCAGCGGCTGTCAACTAGCGAAGTTAAAAATATTAAAAAAATCCTTTGCTGTTAAGTTAATCAAAAAGGGAGCAATAGAATTCATGTTTACGTATTGTATAGAAAATTTACTTACAGTTTCTAAGAAAATAAGGATGTCTACATTTCGAAGGCCGAAAGCAAAATTGTTCTGAGTCATTTGTGAATTCTACAAATTACGATTTATTCATCGATTTACTACCTAAATGTAACATTTTCTTTTGTTTTAACTACACTCAGAAAAAAAAATTGAAATTGTCTCTGCTAAATGATACATTTGACCTCGAAAAATTAGGAAGCCCTTTAAGCACCAGGTTAAAACTTATTCTTATGCCAACTATTTATATTTAATTAATTAATTTTTACTTCAAGAACAAATTGTTGGGCCAATAATGTCATTATTGGAAGAATTTTTGACACAACAATTTCAGTGTTGGGCTGACGAATTTTCGTTCCTGAAGATGATAAACAATTTGGTTCCTTTGAAATTAAAAATTAGTTTTAAAACAGGAAAGATAGGGCCTAGGTAAAAATAAATAATTAATTCATGATTTTTTTTTTTTGATTGGTATCGATGTAGAATATCATTCTCTATAGCTGGTTCAAAGTCCCCCAAAATCCGCCCATTGGATTTTTTTAAAATTGCATTTAAAGACGGGGAGTAGTGGGGGATGTAAAGGTTTATCAAGCTGAACAATTTATATTATGTGTATTTTCTATAAAAATATGAATAAGAAACAATTCAAATTCAAGCCCCTTCGTTTCTTATGTTAAGCTGCCACCAGATATAGAAAAAAAACACTACCTATTTAACGTGATGCAATTTAAAGGTCACTGAATGTTAATCAATTTTATTATTGTTGAATGCTGAGTTGTAATATTACAATTCTCAGAAGTCATATCTGTAATCACCAGTTGAGATTTTAATTTCACATTCTTATAAAGTAAATAAATTCATAAGAAATTAAAACATTGCTTTTTTGTCTTTACGTAGAATGTATAGATCATTCCTGGTTGTATTCTGTTTACATAATAGATGTTACTATTATGTTTGTATAGGAAGGGCAACGTTTTTTGTTTATTAATACAAAGGCTAGTACATTGTGTGTTTTAGGTACTTATCAAAAATACACTATTAGATAGAATTAAATTGTTTTCCAAACAGTACGACAAGTATGTTAGCAAACTTTTAAGATACTCTACCACGGGATTTTATCACGTGCAATGTGCACCCACTTGGGTGTGAAGAAGAATGCGTCGGGCAACAAAATTTTCAATACCTTCTTAGACCAATCATTGGCCTTAGCCATGAAGAAGTTTCAATTTTTTGAAAAGAAAATCCTTAGATTTAACTTCAGCCGACAGCGCCAGAAATACTAAAGAAACCAGCGACTATGCAAAGAAGCCAAATTGAATCCCCTGATTAAGTATATATTATATAATTTGTTGAAAGCATCGCCAACCACTATAACTAACTGATAAGAAGGAAGAACAAAGCACCTCTATCACCAGCACCAGAAGTTGTTGCATAGCTCCACTGATATACATTAACGCTGATGGCCTTACCTTGTTTAGCTTGTCCAGATACATTTATTTATCTGAGGCAGTCGATCATGTTGTCAACCTGTAAGTGAGTACAGGTCTGATGATCGTTGTGCATAGCCAGTAAGTAGTGGGTAATGTATGGGGACAAGACTTAAATGTAGTTAATAGTTTTTTTTTTTGCAAAAGAAAAGTGACACTTTTGCCTTTCTGACTCTTTCTTGTGAATAGGTTTCCAATTTAACTTGTCTAAAATCAGAATAATTTAATTAATGAAATTCTTATCTATCTATTCTCAATTATTTTCTTATCAAAATTAATATTATTCATTAATTGTAGCAACGAAAACTTATCAAGATTCATGTGGTAAATTCTTTAATACGTCCATTGAACTTGAGCCTTGATACTACAATGATCAAATGTTAATAGTCCAATTGGATGTTAAGTTAATACAGAGGGCAAAAGTTATTTCATATTTTAGATTAAAATTTAATGGTAAAACAATTAAATTTATATAACTTTGAAATGTTTTGATAAAGACGAGTGTAGTGCACTTCTAGTGCCGCCATTGATATGCTGGGCTTAACAAAAGCTTGACTGACAATATAATTATGCTGAAAAATCTTAATTGTTTTACTGCAGGATCTAAGGAGACTATTTTTTTTTTGCCCTTCTGTTCTACACTTAGGGTGATAAAGAACTGGTACTTTTTGCAACGAAAATAAAAATCAATTAATTTTGTATTTTTGTCATGACTTTTGGATTTTTGGACAATAGTTCGTCGTTGACGATCAATATAGGATTAGAGAGTTCACATTCTGGGTTGAAATCACAAAAAAAAATATGAAATAACAGGCAAAATAATGTAAAGTCGAATAGTACTTACGGACATCACTCAAATTATTTCCCGAGAACTGATTATCACCTGAAATAAACAATAAAATATTCATTTAATAATATATTCATAAAAAATACTATATAAAATTATATTTTATTAATTAAAGAAAAATAAATAAATAACAATCTAATTATGCATTAAATAATAATTTATTATTTACACTCAGAGAAAAAACAACGTAAACTAAAAAAAAAAAACACTTTGATTTAACTATTTTCCAAAATTATATAGCTTCGAAGAAGAAAATTTCAAAATCAAAGCCAAACAAAGCTAATTAAAAATGTATCCCTTAAAAAAATACAATTAAACCAAAATCATTCAACTAAGAAGTAGGAACCTACAAAACAAAATGAAAAACCAAAGCCGGGGTTAAAACCAGCGATGTTTGAATTAACAATCTGATGCCTTATACCTGACAGGTAGTCCTGGTAAAAGAAATCATTAGTAAAAGGTCTAAATATCTCTCCCAAAAAGGGAAACGAGCTGGAAGAAAGCTTTCAAAGTATTTTGAGTTCCATGAACCACCTATCCAAAATAAAACTTTAAATGCCTTAAAGTAGGTTCTGTGGCGATTTAGGACCGCCCTTTCCAGGAAAATGAAAAAGGAGCTCGTCCATGTGGATTCAGAAACTTGCTTACCAGGTGGCTGACTAAAAACACACTTAGCATACCCGTATGCCATTTTACTCTGGTAATTTTGATCAGTCGAATTTGAAGACGTTTTATATTATTAAAAAAATTTATATAATTTTTGGAACTTTTTAAACTTGTAAAGCTAAAAAATGTACGGGTTATTTATGAAACCATAAAGAAAATACAAAATTTAATGTAAAATGTAATTTGTTACCGAGTCGGGAGCCATTTTAGGCCACTCTCCCCTACCTACATCACAGTTTTTAAATCTTAGCTTGTGACTCTTTTCATTTACATTTTTATTAAATTTGTGTTCCCCTATAGATTTTTGTGCCGGCAATTTAAATGTTTGTTATATTGTCGGTCACACGTTTTAAAATTTAAATTTCGAGATGATGTATCCATTATTTAATGTTTGCATATATTTTGAACTAATTTAAAACAGGAAATTCCCAAATTGCGTCTTTTTTGTGCTCAACTTTTCAATAATTTGTTTTCTTTTATCAAAAAATATTAAATAAGATATACAACATACCTATTTAGGTATATCTTAATCAATTGGAGGTAAGTGAACTTAAAATCTACTCAACGAAAGCGAGAATCTCAATGAAAATTACATATTTATTTGGCAAACAAAAAAAAAAAAAAAAAAAAAAAACAACAAAATCGTAGGAGAATGCTATCGAGTAGAAGAAACGAAAAAACTCAATTCTGAGAATTAGCAAAGGAATTTGGCACACACGCCACAATTTTGTTTTTAAATAGGAATATATGTCATGCATTCATCAGATGTTAGGCGACAATTTTTTGCTTTCAAACTAAAAAAAAAAAAAACCATCCGTGTATTAATCTTTGCCAATCGGTTTTGATCGTTTTCAGGGACTTTGTTCATAAATTGGTTTAGGAATTTCTTGAAATTCATTGTTACTTATGTTTTAATTTTTTTTATTGTTAAAACTATGATAAAATTCTTTAACAATCAACTAAATCAATCATTTATGATTAATTTTAATCATGCAATTATCTAAAACAATGTTTGTTTTATGAGTGCATTCTTGACGAATGATGGAATGCATATTTCTACTCTTAACCTTCTAACCATAATAAATGGCACCCGGGTGTTATTTAAATAAGCGTCTTTTTTTTTTTTTTAATCATAACTGAATGATAAGAGTTCTCAAGTAAAAATTAATAAATTAGGGGTTGGGAAGGTATCACAGAAACTATCATTTAAGAGTTTTTGTTTGGTCATTTACTAAACGTATTTAAATTTAATGCAAACTATGAAATGCAGTAAAAAAAAAACAATAATACAAATGTATTCATCATTGTTTTCCTAATCAACAACAACATTCTTCTATTTTTTTGCTTAAAAAATTGGCACCCTAATCAACTACCGTTTTTGAGTTGACTCTACATTCTTATGTGAAATATCAATTCTTCTTATACAACAAAAAAAAAAAAAAAAAATAAGAGATAAATATTTAAAATTATTGTTATTGTTAAAATTTTCAAAAACATTTTTAAATATTTTTTTTTTTGTGAATGAAATGTTGTGATTCATAGAAAAAATAAATTCTTTTGCATTCTTTGGAAAAATAAGTATGAGAAATTATACAAAAATTCCTTAAAATTTTTTAATGAATATTAATAAATTAATTAATAAATATATTTTGAATGTCAAAAGACTAATAAAAAATAAATAATGATTCCGTAACATTCAGTAGCAGTCAGTCAGTCAGTTGCGAAGAACAAGAAAACTTAACACATAATATACTTATATCGATGCATACAGTGCAGCGATATTTGATCCGAGTAAAGTGACTTGCTTGGTTCTTTGGTTCTTTTACGAAAACTGAGTTAATCACGTTTCATAGCGAGTTTTTTCAGAGTAAGAAGACTGAAGTTTCTTTTTTCTAATGACCACAAAATGACAGAGCATCAGTTTCAAAAATTAAAACTTTCAGTTGGAATGGATTTATCTTGCCCAGATTTACTGGAATTATTGCGTTTTTCAACCCCTCGAAAGAGGGGTTTTTTTTTATCACTCCACTCCCATAATCGGGAGTCGTCTCTAAGAAAAACAGCCTTATTTACAAACGCATTATATAGTGAGTACATAAAGTTATGCAGTCCTTATAATGCATCTGAACGCGAAAACCTTATTCATTAAACTTATACAATGTTTAATAGAGACATTATAAGCTTAACGCGTTTTGAGGTTGAATATATTGGCATTCCATTAAAGGATTATTGAAACCGTGGAAAAGGTGTTGGTATGTGTTTTTTTTTGTTTTATAATTGGCCAATTCTGAGAACACAATTACTTCAGTGCAGTTTCAATTGAATGGGTTTGTGTAAGAACCGTCCAAGTCCAATTTGTATCTTAAAGTAAAAAAAAAAATTAATATGTAAAAGAGTTTTACAGAAAAACAAAAAAATTTTAAAAAATTATGTATAGGATATTTTGGAGGTGGGTTAAATCCTTAAATACCCCATGAAATTGGACTTGTACGGTTCTGACAATCATCGATTCAATTAAAATTAAATTAATTCTACCTATGTCTATTAATGTCAAAACCAGAGCGCCTTATAGCTTTTCCTAGTTTTTAATACATTTTTCAATGTTTTTGGTTCTTGAAATTAACCCGCAGTTCCATTGTTTTTAATTGCTCTTTGGGGCGAGTATTGTTTTCGTGTAGCAAAAAAATCGAGGTTTTAATCATAACCAACATTACGATGATGGAGTGGTCCAAAAAAGTGGTTTCCGTCATGCCGGCCGTCAGTCACGTCGCGTTGGTGTCTGTGCGTCTGTTTGTCCGTTTGTCTGTGCGTCCATCTGTACAGAGGTCCACAGCCTAAACGGATTGACGGATTTGCTTGGAAATTGGTTCATTATTACTTGTTTGTAATTTCCAAGTTTTTTTTTTGTTTTTAAATGTGTCGATTAGAACGAAAACCTCCCATATAACGTTTTCGAGTTATTGGATTTTTATCAAAAACGTTTTCAACAATTTTGTGTACGTTATGTAGATTTTTAGTTTTTCCCAAAAATATCGAATAACTGAAATATAGTGAACACGTTTTTTTGCAAAATTTGCCACAATTTTTAGTCATCTCCTTATACATACGAGTATATCATTACCGGCTCAACCGATTTCTTTGAAAACTCGTCAACAGGTTCTTATTATAATTTCAAAAAGTATTGTGTATTTAATTTTTCAAAAAATATATTGCACGACTTTTTCGCACGTGGTTGCTCTTAGGGTCGAAGTTGCTGTGGATTCATTTGTTTAACGGATTCTAATAAATAAGAATGTAGAGTAGGTATAGGCACTTTTTGCGTCTTTAATTTTAAAATGTTCTTGTTTGGTTCCAAATTATTTCGGTTTTACTTTTATTGAAAACTTTTTTTTTTTTTAAATTGAGGATTATTTCTATTACTCTTTTTAATATAACTTTTTTGTTATAGTTAGTAAGAAAAAAGAAATGAATAGTGCTCAGACATTTTCTTGAAATTGAAACGAAGCGATTTCTCTTACGACTTCTGTTCCTTGTCAAAGCTTTCTACTTTAACTGTATACAACGTTTTAGTCTTTGCGTTTATTGACTTTTTAAGATAAAATCAACTTATTTTGAAAAAGGAATTAAGGTCTGAGTTTTGCTTAATCTCAGAAGGGAAGATGATAAAACTTATTTGGGATGCTGTTATGGTAACCTCCTCATCTCACATTGGCATTTATTTTTTTCTATAAACTTCAAATCTAAATGTACCATTTGACTAGACCTTTTACTTGTACTTTTGAATTTTGTTCTCCAGAATAGGTCATAAGACCATAAGTCTTCAATCCAATTAAATATTATGTTTTCCCCTAATTTTAAAATATTTTAAAAACTGCTAACTTTTTATAAAACTTTTGTGTCTTCAGTATTCAATTAAATACATTTTCATAAAATGAGCAATAAAATTAGAATCTGTTTGATTTGTTTTCTTTTTTTTTCACGAAAACATAAAACGAGTTGGGCAGTAAAAAAAAAAAGATTTATGCTAAAAAAACATGATTTATTCCACCCCAGAACTTGTTATATGTGTTTGTGTGAATGCCTTGCAAAAATATCATTTAATCAAAAATATTTTATTTAATTTTTTTTTCTCATATTTAAAATAATGTTTCAAAAATGCTTCTACATTGAACACTCATCAGCAACATGTTTTGTTTATATCTAAACAAAAGATAAATATTTAGCCAAATACACAGCATCTTGGTTACGGTTTGCCCACCTACATGCCTATTACCCACATATATACAACAAAACAGAGGAGGAAGCTATTATTACTACGAGAATTATCTAAACATATTCTAGGAATGAATGTTCATATATGAATCCAATGTGTGTATATTCTCACATAAGCCTCAGAATCAAACCAAATAAAATTGGCATAAATCCAGTAGTTTTTATCCAAGGAATAAAAGAAGAAGAAAAGAAAAGAAAAAAATAAAAGTATTAAAGGTAATTCGGTTGGCAGCAACCAAAAATGAAGAACAATATTAATTGTCCAGTAAATGTCTATGGCTCACTCGGGCGTATGTGGAACATTTATTGGCAAGAATTTTTTGAATTTATACTTTTTTTTCACCAAGAAGAATATTTATTTCTTGTTTGGTGGTAAGTTTATAAATTTTTATCGAGATATTTTAATTTCAAGATGAATTGGTTGAATTCAATAGAATTTATTTTGTTTGTCTGATTTTGGATGTAAAAGTAATACATTTCATAATGCAGTTTATTAATTTTATAAGAGATATCTTTTTGGGATGTGCAATATTTTTTTTTTTAGGGTTATTGCAAGAATTTTAAGAGTTAAATACGCTTGAGAATCTTAGGTGAAAATTAGCCGCTAAAATGATTCTTTAAAAATATAGTAAACGCATTAAACATTTTTAATTAAAAAAGCTATAGAATATATATATAGATAGTAAAAGCTAGCATCGCAGGATTGGTGTAAAACCAAGCTTTGTGTATAAATTTGTGTATTTTTTTATCATACAAATTTGAATCACAAATTGGATGAAAGCAAATGTCTTACAAACAAACTAGTATGGCTACTTAGACAATTTTAGACTCAATTTTGGCAAAATGAGTTTTCTTTACACCTAGGTATTGGTGTATAGTTGTAACCGAAAACTAGTTCCGCAGCATAATGTTAAATAAAAACTGCAAAATTTCACGGTTTTTTGCATTTTTGGCGTCACGTTATTTTGTTATTAAAGCTAAGATTCAAACTCAGCACCCAAAAAAATAGAGTATGAAAAAAATTTTACTTGACAAAAACACAATTTGACTGCATAAAAATCTATCCCTGGTGAAGAGGAAGATGACTAATGAACTATATTATAATATTCATATTTAGGTACATAGTTTTGTTTGCCCTCAATATTCCACATACTGTTCGAAGTTCAATTTCAAATTTAATTTATTTCATTACAAAATGAATTTAAAAGACTACCTTCACATCCCAATTCATGTTCAGTTTCTATAAACACACATTTTTTATTCAAACAATATTGTGTCATTGTCCTCAGGGAGTTTGGAAAATTTGTAAAAGCCATTTGAATGGATATAAACAAACAATATATCTCCACCCAACTACATTGTAATACTAAAAAAAATGATATTTGCTATGAAAATCGACATGATAACTTTTTCCACTTGTTTGATGTTTAATGTATGTAAAGATCCAAACTACACGTTAAATGTGAATCCCACTATCAGTTTATTGTCGATTGAGCTAAAAACAAATTAAAATCAATAAAACTACAGAGAAGAAAAATCGTCATAGTTTTGAAAATTGATAAATTTTACGGGAATAGTAAATTATAAATAATTTCAAATTTATTTTCGTAACTACTAGAAAAAAGAGTTGATACATTTTTATCAATTTTGTAACTCAAATTCAAAGAAAAAAAATTATATTACGAATTGAATGAAAATGGGAAATTTTTAATGATTTATGCATAAATTTAATAAATTTAAAGATTGAACCTTATTAATAGAATAATATATACTTTATATTTAATGAATTCTTTCTGAAGATTTTCGTGGGAATGGGTTTTGAGATCATATCTTTGAGAAGATTGGGTTTTTTTGGACATTTTTTTTTTATAGAACTATCCTAATCATAATTGATTTGATTTTTATTAATTTAAGTATTATATCTTAGAGATACAAATCTATTTGACGAGCAATTCATATTTTGAAAAACCCCTTCATTTTTTTTTTTTTTATCAAGGATGGACTTTGACATTGGGTAAAGTTTTTTTTTTCTTGGAACTATCAAAAATTCATATCTTGTAGACATCTACGCAAGCACGTAAGTAAATTAAATTGAAATGGTGACCTGATGGCTACCACCATAACTCAATTAACACTTTTAAGTAAAATAGCTATTTTGACGTGTCCATATAAAATAGAAAGGATTAAAGGTGAACATAAGTCCTTTTACTCTCAAATAATTTGAAAGTACTTTTTATTGTTATTATTGTACTATTCGTACTAAAATGTCAGCTTATTAGACTTAACCATTCTTTATTCCGTCAATGAAAGTACGTTTGGGTTGTCAAAACGAGCTACGAAGGAGCGTCTTTGAAGTATCCGGAATATACTTATCGATATTACATTTTCATTTGATTTTATATTTAGACCTTTAATAATAATACAGAGCACAAGGTGGCCAAAACTACGAAAGTGTATAACACAAAAATTATTTGAAGGAAAATTGTTAAACAAGTGCGTGGATTAGAAGAATTTCGGTCTTATTTATTAAATTGCTTATAAATTTTTGAACGAAATAGACAAACATTTAATGAAATTATATTCTTATATAAATCTAATAACAATTTTCTTTAGATTCTGAAAATTAAAAAAGAAAACTAAACCAATAATGAAATGGTTTCTGCTAGTATCAAGAAAAGTTGTTACTAAAAATTGTAATTGTAATTGCATTTAAATAGGGTTGCCGTATACTTTTACCCATTTTAGAGCTGATAACTGGTAGTTTTTAGACATAATAGAGTTAAGGCTTAGATGTTAAGTATATTTCAGCCTTAAGCTCCACAAAAATTTATACGATTTTGTTTAAATAACAATTATTTGAGTGTGTTTTTTTTTAGTTGAACAGGGTTACCACATTCTCAGGCTTATGCTCTTAACTTATTTTTTAATTATTTTCACATATTTCTGACTATTGTTTGCCAATATTAATATTTTTTAAAACTGCAAAGTAATGATGCATAAAGTGACGTAGCTTTTTGTCGTTGTAACAGGGTAGCCACGTTGATGTGCCTATTAAAAGTAGCAACCCTATGTTTTTATTTTCAGTACCAAATTATCTTCTATTTGACCCTAATTCAAATCTCTAACCTTATGATCTAAGACTTATAATATATGAAGTCTTACATATTTCTTTTCAGGCACGTCTTCAACGGTAGGTACTGCCTAAGAACTTTTTCTTTGCTTCAGACTTACTCTTAAGCGATTAAAGGGAATAAAATGAAACTGTCATGTTCATTAGAGAAATTTGACGATTTAATTGTATTAATTATTGTTGCCATTACAGTTTTACAAGCTCAATTTCTATAAAAGGACGCTAATTATCAATATACAAACTTACAAAACTTCATAAACAAATCTCTGTATTTAAATGATTTTCATCGGAAATTAATTTTTCAATTTTTTATCCTTAAATAAACCGGACATAAAACAAAAAAAAAAAAAAAAAAATAAACCCTCTTACGAAATGAAAGAAAGAAAATTATACGAACAAAAAAAAAATGGCGCCCAATTGAAAGACAAATTTTATCTTAGCACGCAAACGAAGTTAATTAAATTTGGCAACGCTTTTAATGGCTTTTGGTTTCTCTTTGTGTACATTTTAACTTTTTTCTTTTTTTCTTTATGCACTTCAGTATTGATTTATTTTCATGATTCTATACCAAGGGCAGACGAAAATTGTTTGACCAAACACTATAAGAAAGGTATAAAAGCTTTAACCAGTAATTAGGGACCTTTAATAAATTATAAGAAGGAAAAAAGAAGCAAAATTATGATGTGTTTACAGTGATGATGATGTTCATAATAGTGTTAAAGCCCAAATGAAGAAAAGGACACCAATTTTCCACACGATTGACCATCATTGTGTTGACAACGTGTTCGTTTTTTTTTGTATAGGCTCATTTCCAGGCATATAGTAGTTTATGAAGGACCAAAATTAAGATCTATACGGATAGACGCACACAAAAGCCTATAAAATATAATTTGAGAAAATATATTAAGTAAGGGTATGTAGAGGATTTTCTCATCGAGGAACATCTGGGATAAGGATATTTGAAGAATCAGCTTCAAATGAAAACACAAAAAAAGAAAAAAAAAACACTAATAAGAAAAATGATAGATGAGGGCAACAGCTGATAAATATGTGAGAGAAACAAGGATGACGATGACGATGACGAGGAAAATGTGTTTGAAAATAATTTATTTATTAAACTTGTTGAGGGTGGTAGCCATTTATTCTTTTGTGCTGATTAACATCAAAGTTTCTGGATTTAGGGCTACTTTTGATGGCTTCTTAGATAAATCTTGGAAAAATGTATCTCCTGTCAACAAGTTCAATGTGCTCAGGACACTTTCGTATAACTTATTTTTGTGTTTCTTATACATCCTGGCATACAATTTCGAATAGTTCTAAAAATATTGATTTCAAAAAGTCTGATGACTTAAATTTACCTATACTATGATGGTTTAAAATTCTATCAGGCATTTGGATTTAAATAAGTCATTAAGGGTTCTGATGGTATATTTTCTATGCATTGATTATGTTTTTGCATGAATGATCAAAGGAAATTTTAATCTGTTGTATTTTAGAAATGAGTTTCCAAAAAAAATGATAAGGGGAGCAAGGAAATTATGAAGTCAATTTTTCGTGCTATATTTGACGTGTTTTATATACGTCAAATATAGCACGAAAAAAGAGAAGAATGAATAAATTTAATATTTCGAATAGATTACAAACGTTGGTGAGAATAATCATAATCTAGATCTCTTGAAAGCCCTGAGCAAAAGAATTCTCCCTGAGAATTTAGGAAGTATGGGTAATTATATAATTTCAAAAAGACTATTTTTGCTCTTATTTCACTACATGTACCTTCTGTTAAATAAAACATCCATAAATAAAGTATACATATGTATATTTACATTACAAATATATACTTCATGGAAAACCGCATAACTGCTGAACCGATTTGACTTATTTTTGTTTATAAGGTTTTAAAGGAACATTGGGATAGGATAGTTTGAAAATATCCCCTATAATTTGAATTAAATTAAAAATAATAAGAATGGGTATTACTAATATGAAAAAATGGCTAAAAAAATATGATATTATTTTTTTTTGCACTTGAAACCTGCCATATAGAACTTTATCGAAGATTGAAAAAGAGGCTGAGTGCGATCCCTACTTCTAACTTTTCATTGATGCCGTTGGAAACTAGCGACCCGATGTTATTTTTTGATTTTAAAACATCGCAGATTTATGATCTTCAAAAACCTTTACAAGTGTTGTGTATTTAATAAAGCCAAGAATGAAGTTGGGATATTTTTTTTTGAGTTTTATTGTTTATTTTTGAGTTTTGAACAGTAGCTTTATTTATTTAGTAGCTTTATTATTTTTCTAAAAATGGTAGTGTGTTGAATTTTTTTCAATACTTCTAAACCGTTTATTACATCCGAAAGAGTCTTATCCCCTATAATTTGAACCCTCAAATTTAATATTTAGTACTCTCTCCTTCAGCGTGTGAAGATCTTCCATATGAAAGACACGTTTTCTTCAGTTTGAAATCACAAAATAAAATATTTTTAGCCTCACGTACAAAATTGCTTGAAAAACTGCAAAAAAGCGTTTTTTGTGCTTTTCCAACGGAAATATGTTAAAAAATGAGAGCTGATAAAAACATAATATATTGACTATGAATTCGAGTTCATTATAACGAAAATCTTTAGAAAAGTATATAGTTTTGTTTCAGCAACAACAAACTTTGCTGAGCAGTAAACACTGAAAAAATTACTGTTCATACTTTTTATGAATAACGATCATACAGCCAAAATCATTAATTTTTAAAGAATATTCATACGTTTGATGCAAGAATTCATAAAATTTTATTTTTGTTTTATGACTAAATCATTATCTTTATGAAAAACCATTCATAAAACTAACCAATCATAAAAAAAAGACCAATGTCATAAAATTAATGAAAAATGTTATGGATTCTATGAAATTTTGCTTAAATTGATGAAATGACTCATACTTTCAATGAAAAAACACATGAAATTAAAGAAAACAAATTTGAATTTCAATGATTACTTGCCTCAATCGAATGAAAAAGGTCATATGTTTTGTGAATTATAAGAAGAAGATTTTAATGGCTTCCCTTCATTGATTAAATGCAGGAGTCATAGATTTTTATGAATAAATTCATAAAACGTATGTTTAGGTTTTCTTTCTTTTCTTTTACAGGGACATTTTGTATAACACAAAAGAATTAGATCGACGTTTATGTGAATTAATTTTAAACAAATAAAATATTTAAATACTACTCATGTCAAATTTAAATAATATGAAAAATAGGTAGGGGAGAAGGGGCAGTTTAGGACAACTTCAAAAAAAGTACAAAAACAAAAACTTTTTACTACTTTAATAAAATTAAACATTGGCAAAAACCACTCCAAATAGAATAAAAGTGTGTTTCCAGGCGACAATTGTAATTTTTTTTATTCCCAGACGTAAGGAAATTTTTCTAAAACTATGCTAAGTACACAATTTTAAAGTATTAAATTATAATGTTTATTTGTGTTGTAATATTATTTAACCAAAATATTAACATTTTACATTGTTCTTAAAAAAATATGAAGTTTTTAGTTTCTTATCTCCCTCAGGGTACTTTTGGATAATGCACGAAGGGCACTTTTGAACATGTTTCCATCTGCCTTATCTATGCAATAATGGTAAGAAATTACAAAACAAAAGGGAAACTGCTCCAAATAAGGCCTGAATTGAGTGACTTAATTTTGTATAATTTTTTTTACTGAATATTAAAGCTATTAATTTTTGTTTCTATTGCAATTCAAACAATGAATTATTCACACATAAGACTCAGAGTTTTATATTTATTTTATTTTGAGTTTTGAAATAAATTATGTTTTTATAAAATAAATACATAAAAACTACTTCAATGCTTTTTTAAGATACGTCTAAGGCTGCCCCATGGCTGTCTAAAGGTGCCCCACAGAGGGGTAGATTGGGACACTTAAAAGAGTTTTTTTTAAATGAAAAAAATACATTGCATTGCATACATTATATTACATACTCCGGATCTTGATCGATTTTTTAAAAAGTGTCCAAGGTGCCCTCCTCTCCCCTATAATTGTAAATATAAACAAGCTTTGATTCATTTAAACAAAATTCACAGTAAATTCTCAAACACATCCAAGAATCCAAGAATTCCTGTCCTTCCATGGAAATCTACCATAACACTACTAACGCCATACCAATTCTTGTTTTTGGACACAAAAATAATTTCTTATCAAATTAAATTCTAAGAATAAAAAAAAAAGAAAATAATAATTTATTTGAATAAACAGGGATAAACCATATTATTATGCAACCAAATGACAATGATAACGACTGACTTTTTGGAGATAAACTTTAAATAATAATTTTATATGGAAATATCATTCGAATTAAACTATAATGTCTGTTTGATATTAATATAACCATTGAGTGTGAAAACGATATTTTGACGTCATAATTACTGTACAATTGATTCTTATAAAACTATAACAAAACCACTCAAAGTTTATGTGATTGTGATACCTACTTGAATAAAAATCAACAATAGTTGTATTTTATTGATATTGATCCACGGTGGGATATTGTAATAATTGTAATACATGCAGTGGCGTATTGAGGAGGGGGGAGCTCAGGGGGCTCAAACCCCCTCCCAAGCTTCCAAAATCATGATATTAAGTAATTTTATCATAATGTACATAATTTACTGATTTTTTTTCGTAAATCTTAGAGATTTGGAGGGGATTCAGGTACTAGAGCTGCCCCTCCCCAAATTTTTTTCTGGATACGCCACTGAATACATGTAAAATCCTATCTTACTGCAAAAAAAATCAAAAGAGCACAAATACGTATATTTTAAATCCAGAGTGCATAAAACGATCTATTTAGTTCTTGCCACCTTATCTTTCTATCTATCTATATTCTAATTCAATCAGGTTGTTAATTTTTTTTTGTGTTGCTACTATATTGACCCAGCCTTGTGCTTTTATTTTCTAATAAAGTAATCAACCGAACGCCAATCAATGTCTATTCTTCCTGTTTCTTTTAGACAAAGTCTAAGACATTTTATTTTGGATTTCGATTAATCTGATTTCTATTACTCTTCAAAGATACATTTATGTATAGTATATGTAGATTGTAGATACCACGTATTATCTGGGTGTCTTTCTATTCGCATTTGCCTTTCTCGAAGACTCTAATGCTTTTTTCCTCTTGTATATTAGATGGTCGTAAATCACAAGTAGACAGGGGAGACGGCTCACATCACATCACCGAATAGGTAAAAAGAGTTCCGAATTCTCGATGCTTTTAAATTTGCAAAACATCAATAAATAAAATTAAATAAAAGCGTGTGTTTCTATTCAATTGTTCATTTTTTGTATTTTTATTTAATTCAATTGACTATACAGTCTGGATTTTATAGTACAGAGAAAAACACACAAGAAAAAAATCAACAATTTACAACAATTAATGTTTATGCATAAATATTTTGATTAAGAATTGATAAATTCAAAAAAATGTATAAAGCAACAATTTATTTTGTATAAAAATGTATAGATACCTTTACCTAGTTCTTGAATATGTCTTGATGATTTATCTTTCCACAAGGCACCTGCGTTTTGTTTATTATTTTTAATTCTTGAAGGCAATGGAGCTAATGGAATTCTTTTTGTGAATACAAAAATTATGTTTTGTTTAAAAGTGTTTTAAAGAAAAACATAAAACGAAAAAAAAAAAAAATGTTTTGAAGGCCTATTTTAAAAGGATGAAAGAAAATATTTGTTCAATGTAGGTTTTATAAATACATCTCAATGTGCAGAAATAAGGTAGTATTTTTGAACTTATATACACTCTTGAAATACATGAACCGTTTTCGAGTGGATTAAAAAAACTTAGAGTAAGTTAATCTTGGCTGTTACCTCTAGAAGCAGATTTTTTGTTGAGGATGCAAGCGAGAGGACTTGGGCTAGTATTGCACGACTTGTGTATACATACAAATTTGTGTATTTTTGTATACAAATACACAAAGCAATCCACAATTCGGATGGCACTAAATGATACACAAATTGTGTTTGTATGTCATTTGCTGTCATCCACTTCATGTGTTTTGTGCATTTGTATGACCAAAATACACAATTTTGTACACAAATTTTGGTGTTTACACAAATTGTTTGATACTAGCTCTATTTCGTACTGAAAAACTGGATCTTACGGCAAGTTTGTCACTTTTCAAATGGGTACAAAGTGGCAACCATTTGTTTGATAGAAGAAATTGATTCATTTATTTATTCCACCAAGAAATTTTTGTATATCAAACAAAAGTCAAGAGAATTTAAAGAGTTAATAATATAATAAGAGTGGAAATGTGGTAACCCTGTTCAAATTAAATATAAGAAAACTCTAAAGTAAATCCTATATAAAGTCTAAAATAAACATCAGTTTTTAGCTGGAAATTTCTTCTATAAACAATGTTTGGTTCTTATATCTAAATTTAGTTGTATTTAAGCGGCAACCCTGCAAAAATTAAAACTCTAATAACAAAAAACTCTAATAACTCTAGAGTTAAAGGCTTGAGCTTAGATACAATTTAAGCTGACTCCCTCCTTTTTAAAAATAAATTTTACAGTAAATTCGAGGTAACCCTATTTGAATACAAAAAAAACACTAAAATTATTGTTTTTTCGTCAAAACGTATCATATTCGACTACTATGCGGAAATTATTGAGTTAAAACAAATTTTATTTGAGCAGCAAAAATTTGAAAGTGTTATGCTAACTTTACATAAAGTTAGCATGACAGTCTGCTCTATGCTCTATCTGAAATCTGACCAAACCAAGAACCAAGCAATATTCATACAAAATCAAAATACAATTGAAATAAGTTATGTTTTTTTTTTAAATTATTTCGTTGGATTTTCTACCAAAAAACTCAACGAAAGTAATGTTGGTTTTGGGTGGGTCATTTTCACAAAGCATTTAAAAAGTTTTGTTACTCATTTTAGGAACCAATAGTATGGTTTTCTTCAAGTAAGTCAGTGATCAGTGAGTTATGGCCGGGTAAAATAATATAAGTGGATTTAATGAAAAGTGTGGATATGAATTAATTTTTTGTAGAACTTTTTAAATTCTAAAAAAAACTGTATCAAAAACTTTACTCTACAAGGTAACGTTCGTGAGTTAAAGTTTGTTTGGAAAATCGAAAAGAGCATTGTGCGCGTATTAAACATTAATTTTAAGAGCTGATATTTTCAAGGTTAATTTTTTAGGCTTAAGGAAATTATTGTGCTTGGTGCTGGGAGATTTTTTTTTTGAATTAACCTTTTGTACATTTTTAAAATGAACTTTACGACCAAAAACATACAGCAAAGTCGTACATGTTTTTTTTTCATATCAATTAAATATTTGAAGTCTCACATAGATTTCTAAGAATATCAAGATGTCTGAAATCTTGGAAATCTGAACCAGTTTAAAAAATAAATACATTTTAAGTAATGAGATAAAAGAATATGTGCATGCATACAAAATATGAATCATCATTTTGATTCCAAGTCGATTTCACTGTCATTACACAAAAAAAAAGTCATTATAATTTTGATTTGGTAATGTTTATGTAGATACAAAGTTAAGGTAACTACATACATATAAATGTAGCTATGTATATGGTTTAAATTCGAAGAAACAGATTGATTCTAAAAATTGTAAGTAGGAATGTGTTACTTTGCATTTGAATGGTTTTTCGCTTGAAATTATTATTTTCTAAAAACTAAATCTATTTATAGCTTATCATAAATATTAAATGAAAAAAAAAAAATGTTCATAGTAACAATGAAATTATTTTCTTAAAAATTGAATGTTTAATTGGTGCAATTTCACATTTATTATTATTAAACAGTTTTGTCTGAACTAAGTTTTCTTAGAAGATGGACTTTTTTTTGAAAATTCTTATGCTGGAAGCTGATAAGCTCAAATAAATTTTAAAGAAATCTATGTTTCATTCGCCCTATATCTTTTATAAATCCTTGACGTCTTGGAATGCAATAATGTAATATTGGTATGTAAATTAGACAAAGTTAATTAAATAATACAATGCAACCAACGTTTATCCTCTTAGAAATCTAAAAAAAAACCTAGAAGTAATGAGATATCAAGAGAGAAAATTGCCTCAAGTCAGAAAATTGCTTCGAAAACTGCGAAAAGGGTTTTTTTTTTGATTTTCTAACGGGAATATTTGAAAAATGAGTGCTGATAGAAACATTCTGAAAAACCTTTAGAAAACTATAGTTTTGTTTCGCCAACAAGAAACTTTGCGACGATGAATGTATTTTTGTAAAACATCTAGTTTTAAAGGTAAATATTACCATAAACCATTATAACAAATACGGAAAGATAAATACATTTTTAATATTAGATATACAAGAATCAGATGAGTTCAAAAGGGATATTTGGAATCAAAAGCTTTTTTCTTTTAAAGAGAAGTACGGAAAACCTGTCATAACAATTGTGCATTTATCAGATTTGGTAAACAAAATTGAGGGTAGGAACGTATGTTTTTAAATAAAATTAAAATGTGGATAACTTCGAATTTTAGAAGGAATATTGTACATAATTTAATGCTATTTTTTAATATTTTTTTCTTTTATTGGAAGCAGCATTGTTTTTTTGGAATTGGATACGTACACCAATTGTCAAAATTGGTTTTTTATCATTTAGCACCTTCTAGGGCCAGGAATATAACTTGATTTTTTGGTCTTTAAGGCTTTTCAAAAATTTGAATTATAGGTACAAATGTACTAAAAATTAAAAAAAGAGGTTCTTCCGTACTTGGGAAGGCCCAATATTACTGAATTCAGTACAATAGTAAGTCTTTTTGCCGCATTATTCTTAGCCCGTTAATAACTTTTAAAAAATGCAACAATTAGGCTTAAAGTTTAAATTTGGCTTCATGCATTTTTTCGTTGAAACTGTATGTGAACTATATTTTCAAAGAATAATGCTGCACACAATTCCTTCGAATTGGCTTCTTAGAGATGGAAAAAAGTATAATTACTTTTAATATATTAGATTTGATGAAAATTTACCTTAGCAACCACACACCTTTTTTTTTCAAATTGACAGAAGTCATTTCCTCCAAATAAGAACACAAATTGAATTTAAATTGTTAAATTTTTCATTTTCCATTTACTGTTGTAACTTCTCTTTTAATGAGAACACTTCTGCTTATAATTTCATCTAACTAAACAAACAAGTACGCCAATATTATCAACAAAAAAACAAACAAAACCAAATTAAAGCAGCTTCGCATCGTATTTATAGTCAAGTTTGCGACAACAAATATTCGAAGTAAATATATATTTTTCCAAGCACATGTCATTTTGATAAGCCAAGTGTGTACCTATAATACTGATGAAGGGTGATGGGGCCATAGCCCACACCTCTTCGTCTAGCATCAGGAACATCAGTATAACGTCGTCGTAGTCGTAGTCGTCGTCGTAATTCTGTTCCGTATCGGCTCCAACAAAACTCCCCAAACATACCCGCCTGATAATTCTATAGGATAAGTATTTCGATTGATTTATTCAACATACGATTAAAATTAAAATTTTCGCCTATCAAAGGATGGTGCGTAGCCTATATGGGTACGAGTACGGGTATGAGTACGAATTGTTGTTGTTGTCATTTGTCGGTTGTGCCGACTGGGACGGAATGGGACAGGCCGGGTTTTGGTTTTTTAGTCTACTATATGCAAGGAATATAGGTAGATACATTATAGACTTGATGATGTCGATGCACAGCAGGATTTCAATGACGACAACGACAACGACGACACTGATGTTGCTGCTTTTATAATGTGACTCAGCGATGTGTAAAGCTGAAGCTCACATTAAATTATTGCTATTATTAGGATTCGAGGCATCTGCTTGGGCTGTGATAAAGAGTTTAACTTCCAGTAGCAGCCGTATATGTATGCACACTTTACAGTACATACAAATAGTCGAGTGCGTATCGTCTGAATTTATTATTCTTTTCTGAAAATCACGCATCCATACAGACAAGCTGTTTATGTACTTAAATTAGAATAATTTGTCGTATTTTTTTATAAAAAAAAAAATGATAATAAATAAACGTTCCTGACTGGGATATAATCGTGTATAGAGGCACTGTTGCTCAGTGGGTGCATATATAGATCATATTTATATATGAAGCTCATATGGTTGTTAGTTGATATAATGAAAGACTTTCGTAATGATTTCTATTTTAGGGTATTTCGCCAAATGAGTAATTGATTCTAAATAACAATGAGATTGAATCTCTTTGCCCAGATAATTGCCACTTTGTTATATTTAAAATCTGCGTTTGTATAATAGAAGCAAAGAAGGTATCTGAAGAACCACTTAATCAATTTTAAATAAATTAAAACTTTAAGGTTATTCTAGAATAATTTTATTCAATGAAAATCGATTGAGTGGTTCTTCAGATACCTTCTGTGCTTATTTAATGCTGTCCGTAAAAGTGTACTGACTATATTGAGTAACCAATTGAACCTTGTGCAATTGAATTGATACGGCATAAGGAAGATGAAAACCTGAGATACCTTCTTTGGCAAATTGCACAAGGAGCTGCATTTTTGTGGAATGGATGGATTGTTAAGAAGTGATGTGTGTCCTTAGCAGAATCCATATGGGATAAAATTTAAAAACATTACACTAATCTGCGTTGGCCACAAAAGAGGTGAAAGATAAAACAACCAATAAAGCATGCTGCGATTTTCTCGAGAAGATGTATGATTGCTGAGAAGTGTGAAAATTGTAAAGGATAATTAGATGGTTAGAAGAGACAGCGACAGGCGACAAAATCTTTGGAAACTGACTCAGGCCAATTGAGTTTGTGGCCTCACATACCACACAGCCCACACATCTCAATATTCACAAAAAACTTTGAACGTTCTCCAAACCAACTAATTTTGTCAGCCAAATCGATTACGTTGCAATTGACTACCGAAATTCTTCAATTATTTTAGATGTTGGAACACTCTGAATAGCTAACAACATTGTGAGAAAATTTAACGCCTGCATGTTTTTCTCAAAAGAGACTGATAGAACTTTTGTTAACCTCATCTCCGCAAATCTCTTGAAAACCCACTGCTATGAACACAAAGTGTAGATTTAAAATGGAAACATTGCCATTTTGTTGATGGGACTGGCTCACGAAGAACCAAGGACTAGGACACTCTACACAATTTTCTGTGTGCTTGTATTTATTGTATAGTTAGTCGGCAGGAATGGAGGGGACCTACAATTGCTGGAACGGTTAAGGTGAGGTACACTTTTCATGATAAATTTATTCTTGGAGGTTTTCCAATTCAACGGAAGTAACACTGACCAAAGGATAAGGCAGTCGATGTTGGAACTTGAGCTTACATTTCCGAGGTAAAAGATCGCCAAGGATACTACTTTGTGCAGATAGGTACTGTGAGCGAATTTGACGTTGACAAACTTTCAACGCATTATTGCGTGTCTCTCAATTCTTCGAAGAACTCACCATCACAGCCAATAATTGTTACAATCGTTGCCATTGGATATTTTTAAAAAGTAACAAAAAGCGTGGCATTCAAGAAAAATAGGTGGCACTTGAAAATAATAATGAAGGAACACCATATTTATATGAAAATTGAACTTCAGTGAACAAAAATTTCACGCAAATCTCACAGTAATTATACAATTTGAAGAAAACACATTATCTTCTTGAAAGAAAAGTATAATAAAGGCACGAAAAACTATGGTGGATTGCTCAATTTTGTTTCCTAAGTTACATAGACAAAAGGATGGTGGCTTGGTAGCACAATCTGAAAAAAGGTGGAAAATTGACACTAAAGTGGCACAGGTGGTAACACTAAATTGATACAGCCATAAAATTCAGCATGAAGGTTTAATTTTTCATGAGAACAAAGAAGTAAATGATTTTATCGAAATATTTTGAAAGAAAGTGTGTTTTTTAAGACAGACAAAAATATTGGTACTTGTTGCATAAAGTTCCCTTCCACCAAATATATTTCGATGCAATCTTTTGATTCTTGGTTTTCATGACAAATGAAACATTCATACCAAATTTTATGATTCCACAATTATTGGAAAAGGGTTATTCGAAGAAAAAAAAAATCTGTTTCCACTGAAAATAGAAAATACATTCAAATATTAGTTCTTCGTTTTAATTTCAATAGATTCAGCAAAAAAAATAAGCTTTTAAATCAACTATCGAAAACAATAATTACTACAATAGATATATGGACATGAAAAACCAAGAAATACACTGCCGGTCATTTGAATACGTCCAATGCTTTCCAAAAATTAAAGTTGAGTTTTCTTCGGACAGAATGGCAGCACCTGTTTCAAACTAACAACATTTGTAAAACATAATATTTAGTTGTATCCCTTAGAAAAATCAGAACTCTAGTAAATACCATTCATTAAGAAAACACGTTAAACGCAGGCTCAGTTAAAAAAAATAATTGTTTTTTGTTTAGCTCAGTAGAATATATCGAAGCATTCATTTTGTGGTTGCTATTGGTTATTATTTTCAGTTCGGTGGAACTTTGAAAAGTTGTAAACGTAAAAAACTTGAAATAAGCCATTGCGTTATAAACAGTTTTTTGAAGAACGTCTCCGGGTACGGGAAAAACATAAAAGGTGGAACCTACTTAGCCACGTCAGCCACCGATAGGATGACAATCCTCAGAACTGCTTGGAATTCACACGATACTACTGCAAAAATTAAGGTAAAATCTGGTGTTACAGCTAGTTTTTCCACCGTGAAACATATCATAAGGAGAGCTGATCATTTGGGGAGATGCAAACTGCAAAATAACCACCACTATCACCTAATCGCAATACCGAAAAGACTTTATGAAGTTACCCTTAACCAAAGCGAAAGTACTCAATAATAGAAATTGCATACCAATATAGTCAAAGGTTTATTTTAATGTATGTTGTTATTAAAAGTTGCAGAAACGACTTATGTATTTATTTCATTTTTTCTATATCCATGCTACTAAATGTATTTAAATGAGCTAAAATAATTGAGTGTTTTTTGATACAAATATACGTTAACGTGTTTTTGAAAAGAATGGTTGGTTTTAGAGGTCTGATTTTCTTAAATACAAAGCTGAATATAATGTCGTTAAAGTGGTGTTGGTTTTAAAAAGATGTTGGGACTGTGTCCAAAGAAAACTTTACTTGAATTTTGGCAAAGCACTGGGCGTACTCAAGTGAGCGGCAGTGTATAATATAAATGATTTTTTTTTTCAAAATGGTGGCTAAATCCTAAATGCGTTTCGATGTGACATTTAGGAAACTATTTAGGCTATTGGTGCCAACCTGATAAAAAACCTGATAAAGAACCTGAGCTTTAAAATGTGTTGCATTTTTCTTTGAGTAAAGAAAGCATAGTAGCTCATTTTTCACACAAAGATACAAACTTGTGCAGATAGAAAATAATTAAATACTAGCCTTGACCTTTTTGAAGATAAAAAATAGCTACTATGTGATACTTCCAATGAGATTATGTATATACGTATAAGTCATAGTTTCTATTCAAGCACCTTTTATCAATACATTTTTTTTTTTGTATTATAATAATTGGCTACTAGATAGGTTGCAGTTTTATTGCACTGAAATAATTATAAATTACATCATATGTATGCAGCCTGGTGTATATATTCAATTTATAGTTTGTCATTTAATATATTTTTTTTACTGATTACCATTGCATTCAATTTTCTCTGTCTATAGTTTTCTATTTAGCTTCACATTTAACTTATAAATTTATATATATTCAAAATATTTTTGCATTTAATAACAAGTGGAAAATTTTAATATACAAACCCACCAATCTCATATAAATAAACAAAAAGTAAAAAAAAGAGTAGGTTTGTATAATATCTCGTGACAAATGGTAATTGCATGCGAAATTAAAATGTTGTATATTATTTAAATACCGTTATCATTGGGCTCCATTTTTGTGATGTTTTTTTTAACAATTGTTGCTGACTTCAAAGGTTTTTATATTTTTGTTTTATTTAAAAAATAAATTAAATTTTCCAAACTGCTTGTAGAAGATGCACAAAACTACTGACAATCACTTCGAATTTAATAATAAAGTTGATTTTTATTTTGTTTCATTTTAAAAATATGATATATAATTTTTTGGTATTTTTCGTCGCCACACTTTAATATTATTTTTATTTTTTATTATTTTAATTAACACTTAATTTTTTAGCTGGAAGAAAATTGAGATAAAAAAATAGATTTTATTAAAACTTTTTGAATAAATTGAATTAATAAAAGTCACACTGTAAGATGGGAGCAACACTTAAGCAGCAAAGCAATATTTAAAATTAATAAATTAACACTTAAGAAATATAAGTAACAGCAATGAAACGTTCAATACAAGAAAAATTTTAAAACTATACAGTCAGAAATAATTTTTTTAATAAAGTTATGTCTTGTCTAGAAATTGTTATTTTTTTTTGTTTTGTTTTAAAATGATATGACTTAAAAATTAAATAATGTTTTCCTTTGGTTTACATCTTCATGGGGGTGATACTTTTAACTACAATTTATAAATAAGCTATTAAGAAACTCAAGAATTGCGCAATAATATTATGGCAAAAATGTTTGAAGGCAAATGGCATCTTGACAGTTATGTATGTTTTAGCTTTAAAAAGCAGTTTTACGCTAAGCTTGATGTTTAAAATGCCAACCGATACTATCTTTCTATATTTTTCTTAACAAAAACCTGAAGTAAAAAAAATCACACACAGTAGTTGCTCTAAAACAAAATGGCCTTCACTTAACTTTCTTACTCAATTAACGCCTTGCCCGAGGGGATCACCAAACATACAGTGCAATTCACACAAAACACAAATTGAATTTATTTATTCTTTGTTGTCTTATGACAGTAGTTACCATAAATGATAAAAAGACCTATCTCAATAAACACTTCCTTATGATTTTTTTTTATTTTTTATTATAATTCGAATAATAAATTATGACTTATGAATGTACATGCGAGTAAGCTGAATCAAGAAACACAAATATGTAAACCCCCATTCAAAGAGTATTTGAATAATAAAAACAGCCTCACACCTAATTTTTTCACAAACCAATAATTTTTATAAGATAAACAATTTTTTGGTTCTAATATTGTATAGCGTAGATATCACTGCAGATTTAATTTCAATTTGTACAAAATGTAAAAGATACATACATATAAGCAAATTAAGAAGAAATTAATGTAGAAAAAGGGTTTAATTTTTAGATTGAATCACGGCTATGTTGCCTTGGTTTCTATGAATGACATAAGCAACATGCGTCTTATGTTGACACTCTTGTTGACTTTTTCTGGTTCTGGATCGAAATATTTTTGATTTTTTTGTGCGTTTCCTGCATTTCAATTTAAAGAAATTATGCTCAATCATCATCCAATTTGACTCTAATGCGACTGACGCATGAGACATGACTATCCTCTGTTATATATGTAAGTTCTCAACGGAAGCCTAATAACAGCTGTGTTATTTGGTAGATGGGTAGAAAGTACAGCATCGAATGCCAATAAAACGTTTGTACCCCTTCTAACATTCAATGTTTGAAAGTTGGTAGGTACCATATTGATGTTTCTAGATGCAAATTATGACATAATAAAACCATTTTAGAGCCGTTTTCGCTAACTTTGTCGAATTTTATTTTCGATCTGCAACATGGAGTGCTCTTGATTTGCCCTTCTTTCTTTTTTTTTAAATAAAAGATGAATAAGCAAATAATTTTTTTTTCTTATATTCTGCGCGATGGTAAAGATATAAATTAACTTCTTAATTAAATCAAATTTAGAGTCATTTTCGTTAATTAATTTTTTTTTCTAGTGTTTTATTAAATAAAAACAAAAATTAACGTACGAGTCCTTCGCACGTGGAACTGACAACCTTCAAACCAGAAATTATTTCTGCAATACGACTCAGCGCCTTCTTCATTTCAAAATTTCAAAGCTCTAAGCATCGCCATCTTGCTTTTTACTGCCTTAACATTCGACAGCATTCGTTTTGTTTTTGTTTTCTATAGAAAACTTTACAGTGCTGCTTACCCAACAATTAATAAAACACGGCTAATATGTAGATCATATGATGATCTGATCTACATTTTGATGATAACAAAATTGATTATAAGTAGGTACCTTTTAGTGTAGTTAACATATTTCCATATTTGCGAAAATGTATGTTTTTGTAAATACTCTGATGATGGAAATTAGAACCTATTATACCCTTCAGCTCTATAGTACCTTGCTCAAGAAGTTATACGTATAGTGTCTCTTATTACTTTGAGAGAGATCCTATGACACTAACATTAGCTATGCATCAGATAGGCGTCTTTTAAAGTGTTTGCTTATTAATGCCAAAAGTAAAAGGGAAAAATTAAAGACCCTCGGGTTAGTTAAATCATTTATAACTCAAGAACTGCTGGACCGATTTTAATGATTTCTAATTACTCGGATTTGCCTCAAAAATCATGGTCTTCAGAAGTTTTCCCATGCATTGAAAAAAAAGAAAAAATCACAAAAAAAAAAATCCCTATACAACACCATCTCTGAAACACGATAGAAACAGAACACGGAATGCTGCTGGGTTGTGTGCATTGATTTAATTCACTTGCAAAGTCCTTTCATTGCATACCATTAACCATCATTTACTTCAATTCGATTCAAATGAATACGATTTTATGATTACGAATATGAATCCTGCATGGAAAAGGTCATGAAAAAAGAGGTTACTACCGAGAGAAAAGCGTACAACACAGCGCAAAAAAACAAAGAAAATTATCAAAAAAAAGCGAACAAATTCGTGGAAAAGCTTGAAAAGTTTCGGCAAAATATGTGAAATACCCGGCCTACACTGAGTGTTAAATACCATGTTATAAATAGTGGAATACTGGTGGAATATCGTTGAAAAACTCGGAGAATAAAAAAAGAAAAAAAAGTGGACAAACGTGCGGAATGTTGGTGAAGTGGCGAAAGAACTTTTGAATACCATGTGTATGATCTCGAAATACGCATGGGAAGTCGTGAAAAAAGCTCTAACTACCAATGCGAAAAAAACAAACAAAGTCACATAGAAAAGTGTGGAGTCGTGAAAGAGAGTGTTAGAACGTGTTAAAAATCACGGTATACCGTGGAAAAAGCGCTGAATACTGCGTAAAACGTCTTTGAAAAAATATGCAAAATACCGAGGACTAGCAACAAAAAAAATTTTTAATTTGAGTCCTTTGCTACATCGATATGGGTGTTATTGGAAATGTTGCAACGAATCTGTTATTTTGGATTACAATACATTACATTTGGTCAATTGTGTCAAAAACACTGACCATTTTCAAAAAAAAAAAAATTAAATTACGACATTAAATGCATCGATGTGGGTGTTTTTGGAATGCTGACGCATACTTCTTGACCATTATATCTAATATTAATCCCGCAATGGAGCCAACATTAAAGCACTATTAAAAAAATATCAAAATATTGAAAATTTTCTTCTTCACTTTAAATCATAGAAACAATTAACGTTAGTTTCTTCAGGATATAGAAAAATGCACAAACCTAAACAAAATTTAAAAAAAAAAATTAATGTAAATGGTAATGACCTCAAAATTACAGCCCAGGCATTGATAATTGTAAGTTCAAATAAAAGACAAATATACTATCTTCAGCTTTGATCTGACAACCTCTTTACTTAATCTAATAGTTTTGGAGATATAGATCAATTTGCGTTTTTCAAAATGGCGGATTCCACAAAAAGGCTATTTTTTGACTACCTTTCCTGTAGTATTTGTTGTGGAGATATTTAAGACGAAAAACACAAAAGAAGATTTTTTATTGGGCCGTATTCACAGAAATTTTCTAAACCGTGGCTAAGAAAAACTATTCAAATAACATAGGATAAACCCAGTATTTCTGAGACAACATTTCTATAGGTATGAACACGGCCCATTAAATTTTGTTGAAACTCCTTTCAATATCTTTTGAGGTTATAAAGTGACGGATTCAGACTCTTATGACCTCAAAACGTCGAAAACTGTCAAAATTATAACTTCGACAAATCGCACCAATTACAATAACTTCCAATGTGAAGTTAAAAAACATCTCTAACATTGATGTTTTTTTTAATTAAATAACGATAATAATACAAAAAACACTGTTTTTTGACGTTGTTGCCATCATTTTCTTTACTTATAATACCTATCACAAAGAGATTCAATTCATAGATTCATGAATACATAAATCTTAACTTTGTACTAGGTAAGGTATCGTATATGTTAGGTAGTAGGTACCCAACAATCAAAGCGGTTTACACCTGTTTTTTTTTTTTAATTTATGTGCAGATTGTATAAATGTATCTACAATGTAGGTACATAATACAAGTAAAGTATCTTATTTCACTTGTCATTATTAAAACATTCAATTTCCTGTCTTTTTTTATCCATTTTTTCTCTTAGCATTTAATAATTGCATTAAATACAAGAAAACAATATAAAAATCTAACCAGCTTTCAAACAGTGTTTTACGAGTAGAGATAACCACTTGGGAACAGCACATTAACGATGCGGCGTAGTTAAATTCTACGAATAAATTTAAAAATAAAAAAAAAAAACACAAACAAAACAAAAAAAAAAAAATAAAAATAAACAACAACTTCAACCCCAGTTTGGTGTTCAACCTTATAAAATAGATACTTTTTAATCTATACCTTGCAATGCAATAATACAAAAAAAAAAAGCAAAAATAATAATAATTATTATTATTAAGTTCATTTCACATCATAATGATTCAAGCGTGTTTGATGATTTGAGTAGGTAGTTAGCTTTTTTTTTTTGCAGCAACAACTTGCATCCTACAAATTAACAAGTCTTTCTTGTTGATTTTATTCAAACTAAAAACTGGATTTATTTTTTCAATAATTTTAAATAGATTTAAAAAAAAGAAACAACAACGAAAATACATATCATAAAACGACATAAAATAAACAAAACAAAAAAGTATCTCGAACGTTTCACATGCTGTTTACCATACATTCTAACAGGTTTTACAATTATCATTAGATTTTTTTTCTTCTAATTTTCACAGAAAAAGTGTTAAGCAAAATTAAAATCAAAGCTTTAATTAAAAAAATCTCAAAATCAGAAAGAAAAAACAAACACAAGAACAAAAAATTAACTACTACAAAGAAGCGCCAAATCTCGATCACTGCTTTTGTTTTTTTTTTTTTAATATTTATTTCACTCTTTTAATTTGTTTAATTTTATTAATTATATAATTTTCCATTTAATTTCAATTTCAAGCTAGCGAAGCGAGCAACACAAAACACACAGTTCACAGGCAATATAACGATCACATTCGCGATCGGTGGGGTTAATTGCTTCAAAAAATAATAACAAATAATTGTATCTTTAATCATTCGTAGGGGAAAAGATACAAATTAAAATTTTATAAAAAAAAAACAAAGCTTCTTTACTAACTCTTAGTGATTTTTTGTTTTAATTTCGGACAAAATTAAATTTAAAAAAAATAAATATATTACAATCGCACAATTATTATGTGATCGCGTCTCGTCTCGATCGCACTAAAGCCGATCACTGCGCGAACAAACAAAAAATCTAAAGTTCGAATAGAAAAAATATACAAAAATAAAAAAAAATTATGGAGAAGCCCAGCTGCTCCACGAAGATCTGGAACGACGAACGAAAACTGAAAGTTAAAAACATTCCAATCAAACATAAGCTTGAAGCAGGAAAATTTTGTTGTTGTAGGAACTAAACTGAACTGCTTGCTGCTACTGCTGCTGCTCAAGTAGAAGTATTGTAGCTCACAGATACTACACTACGAAATATTACATTTTTCTTTTTTTTTTGTTGTATATTTTATTTTGTTGTTTGCTTATTTTATTCCAGTTTTTCTGTGAGCTGTGACGTAAGTGTCAGTCTGTCGGATTTGGATTTAGGAGTGTGCAGACGAAATCAACTTCAAAGATAAAGGAGAAGGTTTTTGTACTCTGCATAGATTGAACTTTTATGACTTTTAAGTTGGTACAAAAGATGTACCTGTACTAAAAAAAAAAAGCATTTGAAATGAAGGCGCGTGGTAGCCGAAGTAGATGCAGAAGCACGTACAGATGTTTGAAGTTTAAAAAAGTTTTTAAAAAAAGAAACCACACCAATGACAGAGAAGAGCTATAATATGTTCACCACAGATATTCAAGTTGGTAGTTGGTACCTACTTATTGTTGGAAATTTAATACGACAACAGAATATAAGAGATGGAGATAGAAATCGAAAGGGAATCATGAGTAATACAATAATTTTGCAGACAGAGACTTTTGTTTATCAGGTGGATTAGCCAAGGTTATACAGGGTGATTTTGTATGTTCCAACCAAAACTGACAATTTTTTTTTGTGCATTTGTACAGTCAAATAGAGCGGGATAGTGCAAAATTTTTTATCAATTATAAAAAAAATATTGAGTAGTTTTCGAAAAAATTATTTTTCAAAAAAAAAAAACATTATTACGGCATCTTAAAAGCTTTCATGTAAAAAAATGGTTGAAATATATTGATTCATGAAGGAGATAATCAGAATTTAAAAAAAACGGTCTTATGGTAGGTCCCGTCAATAACGGTTTTTGAAAAAAATGGTTTTCATTTAAAGATAGATCTTATCCAAAAAAATAACCATGATTTTTTAATCAAAATCGTAGGAACCATTTTTGAGAAAAATTAATTTATCTAAAACCGGTATATAACACGTACCGTTATCTTCATTCCAAAAAAAAATAATTCAAAAAACGTCTGAGGATAGTCTCCAAGAAACACCACATACCAAGTTTGAAGTAAATCAACCCATCTGTTAAGGCTGTGGCTTCTGATACATACAGACAGACAGACATGCATACAGACAAACACACAGACAGACTGTTTGTTATCTCAACTTTTTTTTTGTACAAATTCATAACTTGATATATAGTACCCATATCGCAAGCAAAAAGTCTGCAGCATTTCTGGCTTTTGATAAACTTTTGTACATAAATGCACATAGTTCAGAAGTTTATCACTATCAAATCTCCGGCATAATTTCTATTATGACATTATGAAAGACGGGGTTTCTCAAAACTTTACGGTCAAAAAACAAATGCGTTAGATTGTTGATTTTCTTTGAATGTTGTCAGGATAGGAGTATCAGAAGTGTTTTAACCTGTGATGACATCAGGGCTGAGTACTGACAGCATGAAAACGCATTAGCAAAAAAATGGTAGTTTAATACAGCCATTACAAACTTATTGTATTTTCATACCGTGGTCGCGGTTGCATTTGTGTTGAGAGTGTTTTTAAACATTTTACTACATTGAACACCAAAAAACTCGAATTTTTTTTAGTTTTTAGCCTTAAACTTATAAAAAGTTCATACGATAGAAGAAATCACCATCAGGCACTATGTAAAGAGTAACTACAATATTTTCAAATTCAACCGCAGCTCCCTAGGTCTTAAAATACAGCATTACTAAAAAATAGGCAATTTTTCCGAAAACTTTCCAAGTTGTATTTTTTAACGTTTTATGAGTAGAATAGACACACAAAATAGGCATAATACTCAAAGTCAAAATAAACAAAAAATGTTGGTTCAATTTTTGGCGTTTAAAAAATATTTTAATAATGCTGTTTGCTTTTGCTATACCTACTAGATAGGGTACAACATAGAGCATTATAACTGATTGGTGATGGAGCAATTACTGAATCAATAGATTCTCTTGAACATCGTCGTAATGTCACCTGCCTTTCACTCTTTTACCGCTTTTTTTATAATCAGTGCTCTAGTGAAGTTGCTAGTTGCATTCCTCCCCTAAAGAATTTCAACCGCAATACCCGGCTTGCTAGGAATGCCCATAAATTCTACCTGGAACCCAACTTCGGCCGTACAGTTAAGTATAGAGACTCATTTTTTAGCCGGTAATAACCCCTTGATGTGCGGGTTAATTATATAAAAAAAAAAAACCTAAGTACCTATTTCTTCTGCTTGAAAAACGGCTCAAACAACATTTTTCGAAAGTGCTGAGCATTTTAAGATCTATTGGAAATACAGAGCTCTGGTTGCACTTAATTTATGCAAATTTTGGCTTCTTTAACTTGTGGTTAGTAGTTTTTTCTATAGTTGGCTTCTTTTACAGGTTTTTCGCTTGAAATTCAACCTTTTATAAATCATATTTTAGCTTTGGAAAATTACATAAATTCGTTCTTTTGCAAATAAAATTAACCTTTACCTCAGAAAAAATAAATAGAATTTTAGATTTCTGCTATAATCCAGTCAATTTTTTTTTTACCAGGAAAGTTTTGGAGTAATTTTGAATTTTTTTTTCATAATTGATGTTGTTGGGGGTGCTGATTCCAATCAGAATTTTTTCAACATTTCATTCTCATTCTTCATTTCTGCATTTTTTCTCATTCTTCTTCTTTAAACTTGGAAGAAAGTTTATATAGTTGCCTTTAAATAAGCTTCTTTTTACAAAAAATAAACTTTCAAGAATAATAATTGATTTTTAAGATATCTAGAGCAAAACATAAAACTGCTGTTGCAGTTTTTTACTTTAAATGGTGGCTTAATATGAAATTGGAATATGTAATATTTTAAGACTGCTACAATTTTTTTTTAAATAAAATAGAAGAACTAAATGGCCATTAATTAAAATACAAATGTTTAAGTTTTGCTGAATCATTGCCTGCAACACTAACTCGATGTACGTGTCGGCAACTCACAGTGGTATAAAATGAGAATCTAGCGCGCCTAAACGCATACGTTTGAGATGAATTTACCTGTTTAACTAATAAAAAACAATAAAAGTTTTTTTTTCCTGAAAAAGTGACATATTTGATGTTGAATGGGGTAATTTGCAACCATTTTCAATTTAGTTTAAGTACACTTAGTGATAAACAAAACTTTAAAACATACAAAAATCCTATGTTTAGTATTTCCCATAAGAAACTTTGAGCTATCAGGGGTCAAAATAAAAAATCTGAAAACATAGGTTTTTTTTGACAATTTAAAAATAGTTTTTCTAATTTATATCTTGATAGAAAAATTGCGTCCATAAGAATTATTAAGACAAAACTCGAACAAATATACCAGGAGGCCGTAGTGGGCCATGAATTAATGCAGTAAATTAAAAGACCAATTTGACCAATCTAAGATGTAAGCAGAAAAAGTGGCGTATCTCATGTCATATATTAAAAGCAGTAAAAGTAAATACTTTTGGCGCGCTAGAATTCTATTTCATTTCACTGTATGATTGTAGAGTAGTACTCATCATCATCACAATTAAGTCACATCATCGTCATATTTTTTTTTTTTTCGTACATTGCAACAAAAAAAACTCAATTAAAAAAATGAATAAAAATCCCCTTTAAACAAGTGAAGTTGAGATTCTCATGAAACACAACTAAACCGCACATTTGATTACCCCCTTTTTTTCATCTGAAACCAATAAATTGAGTCATGCAGCAGTTCAATAGTCCAAATAATTATAATTGACACTTTCACATAACTCGTCTTGTTTTCTTGATTTTTATGTTTGGGTGTTAATTCTGTCTACCGATTAACATAAAGTCTAAAACATTTTGTTTGTTCATTCTTCGAACCATGTGTAAAGTACCTGTCTTAAATTTATCAAATAAAAACAATAAAAATACAAAATATAAGTTCGGTTTAAAATTCCGCCATTAAATAAAATATATTTTTCATTTTCAATTTCAATTCAGGTTTTTTCGGTTGCTTTATGTTTGCTATTCCTTACAAATACTGACATACAAAATCACACCAATTCAACTATAATTTTAAATTTTGTATTTCTCCAGATTGATACCAATTATGATGCTGATGAGGATCGGACGAGCAGTAAAGCTAGCTGTAGGTGATGCTTATTATAGCTGGAATGATTGTGAATAAACACAACCGCAGTAGGGTTAGTACTTAGCCAGGCCCTTAGAAAGACCGCACTTAGAAAATATTAGTAAACAATTTCAAACATTGGCTGATTTGTTTTTTTTTTACACTATCTACACATAAAAGGTCAGCATATGGTCTTTAAAGATCAATTGGTCTGTTAGCTAGCGATAGAATTTTTTTATATTCAGTTTAAGTTTGTTAATAAAAAATTAAAAAAAAAGTTCCACATACGCCACAGTGACCCATCTTGCTAATTGTTTGGATAATAGGTTCTTTCTTTATCCTCAAAATTGATGTATTAAATAAAAGCACGGGAAATAGTAAGGTTTTACATAATTCCATATATAATAATTAATAATAATAAGAAGTTATTTATATTAAATTTTCTTTTATACAGGGTGTCCGGCAAAGATTGGATAACCTTGAAAACTCATATAGCAGACCTTATGACCGTTCTAAAATAAATAGAAAAAGGACCGCACCAGGCACCCTGTATATGAATATATGAAAATTCAATATACCCTGCCGGTCACTTGAATATATTCAGTTAAATTTCTTCGGACACGTTGGTGACACAAAAATAAAATAAACGAACTTTCGAAATCACATTAAAATCAGCTGTACCAAATTTAAAGCAAATCCGTCCAGGCGTTTGGGCAGTAAAGATGTGTACACGCACAGACGTACAGACGCACAGACGCACAAACGCTGATAAGCACTTTATTAAGGATTCTCCATCATCGTAATTTTTTTTTTTGACACGAAATCAATACATTCCCTTATAGAGCAAGTAAAAAGCTGAGACAATCAAACATGACATTATATACCCAAAATAGTAAATACCTACCTAAAGTGGGGTATAAATGGAATAATGGCTAGACTTTAATAAAAATGTAGGTTTAGGGCACACATACTTAAATAACCTACCAACAGATTTGCAGAATGGGGATGGGTAGGCGTTTAAGTGGGGTGGCTGTCGAAAAACGTGATTTTTAACGATTTATTTCAAAAGTAGACCTCCTACCGAAAAAAAGTTAATAATGAGAAATGCATAAATGGTAAAAAGATCTACATTTTTTTTGTTTATGTAAATTTTTCAATATAATCTCAAAAATATTGGGGAAAGTTCCAAAAACAAGTTTTTTTTTTGTTTTTTTTTTTGTTTTTTTATTTGTATCTTTTAAAAAAATTGTTAGATATTTATGAAACTTGGTTCTAACGTTTATTGCTGTGTCTTTTACTTACACAATTTGTTTTTTTTTTGGTAAAATATCAATTTTTGTGTTTTTGACAAATTTATTTTGAAAAAATAAAAAAAGTTGACGAAAAAGTTTTTGAGTATTGAAAATTTTGAGATGGATTCTTTTTGGGTAAATCTTGTTTTTTTTTTTTTAAGATTAAGTAAAAGAACAACACAGTTATTGTGGAAAAAATTGTCCAAAAATTGAATAAAGGCATTTTAAAAATCAAAATTAAACTTTTGGAAGAGATTTTGACTCTCTGAACTCGAATCAGAATCGCTCTTTCATAAAAATTTTTTGAGATATAATTGATTACACTTCAAACAAATTCAAACTAGTGTTGAGTGCATCCAATGTTTTGTCAAAATTATGGTCTCTGTCTCCTCGCATTTTTTCCAATGTTTTTGAGGTTAAATTGAAAAATTATTTCAACAAAAGTTGTAGATCTTTTTAACATCTGCATTTCTCGTATTAACTGTTTTTTCGATAGTAGGTCTACTTTTGATAGAAATTATTTAAAACTACGATTTTCGACAACCACCGACATGACTTTTTGAATACTTTTAAGACTCTCTTCTTGTGTGCCTCTAGCAATAGCCCCTAAATCCAAAAGTAAGCTCCGGCCGTTGCTGCATATACAATGACATTTAATTACCTTCCAGTCTTGACTTCCAGTAACACGATCATTTACAAGGAAATTTAATATTTTCCCATAATTCAATATGCAATACTTAGAAAAAGAAAAAAAGTATTAATTCGATTGGACGACGCGACGCACGACGGGTTAGTGACAAGTTTTCTACAAAAAACAAATTATACCCTTAGAAACTAGTGTATAGTAGGTTCATGATCATTTTCATTGAGTGTTGCCACTTTATTTACAAAAATTTAAGTAGATCAATTACTCGTTGAATCATTAATTCTATTTCTTATTGAGTTGAAGTTTTAGCTTCATATTAATCTTAGTCTGGAAAATTTGTTTCGTCTTTTCTAAGGTCAGTTGAAAAATTCTCCAAAAGAGCCAAAAAAAAAAGAAAAACTTACATTTCGAAATGAATATTTTTGTTTCTCTGTTCAGAAGATGTAAGAGTTTTTGTAGTTTTGTTAAAAGTTAAGAAAGTTCCCAATTGCTCAGCTCAGTTTTGAGCTGTTCCAACAACGGCAACACTACAAATAATAAATTAGCTTGAGGCAAACATAATATAGTTCAGCTTTGTATTGGTTAGAGCTTCAGATGGAATGTGGCAAAACAGATGGAAAAAGAATATCGATAGGTAGAATTTTATTTGCATTTTATTATACCTCATTCTATTTATGGATTTTTTTTTTTGTTTATAACGTGTTTAGCAACCATACAGAGAGAGAAAGAGATAAATAAAAGGTATAGAACACATATTCTTTTTTGAATTGTTTATTGAGTTGTTCCAGTCTCACGATAGATGTGAAAATGTTTATAAAATGTATTTGTTCTATCTTATAACTTTAAAAGATTTATTATTATTTTCATTACAGATAACACAGTTAAGGCATTAGAATCTTTTCGAGCTCTACAGGCGAAATATTGTTTTAAATAATAAAAACAAAAAAAAGAAAATCAGTATAACATAAAAAGATACAAAATCTTTATAAATAGAAGTGCAATGCGGTGAGCGCTTCATTTTAGTATGGATTGACAGATTTTGTTAATTTTTTTTTAATGTAGTAGAAACCAAAAATTTGTAAATTGAAAAAAAAAAACTGATAGTACAGAAAGTTATTAAAATTTGAAAATGATAAGGCCTGTCGAATGACGAGTCAAACATAAAAAAGTGGTTGGATGTGACGCTCACTGGTAACTTGCCCTTGAAGTTTTTGGAAACTAGAGACCGAATGTTTATTTTGGTTTTAATAAAATCGCCGATCAAGATTTTGTAAATTTTATTGGTTGTTGATATTCAATGAAATAAGTGTTTTTTGTGCTAGCCTAATTTAGAAATCAACGCGAAAAAAAATAAAACAATTCTCTGTTGTTTAGATTGACATTTTTAGGAGCCAAAAATAAAATTGAAGATTTTTTTGCTCCCATAAATGTTTTTGATTGTTAACAAAACTGAATTGCATTTTAAATCTTCTACTCCAACTGATATACATAGGAAACATATAAAATTTATTTTTTGGATATTTTGTGGCTTTCTAAATGTTAAGCTCAATATTTGTTTCTCACACAAATTTTCTCTCTGACCAATAGGAATTGAAATTTATGTAAATAAATCGATTTGAAAAATAAATGCGTTGAAATAAGGAAAAGCGCTGCTGTTGAGTATGCCATTTTGGTATTTTATGTTTTAGATTTCAAGTAACAATACAAATCCTGTTAATAATTTTTGTGATGCTCCCATTTGAAGCATATAGACAAATTTGTTTAAAGATTCTGCAAACTTTTAATAGTTATTCTGCTTTTTTAAGGAGGAAAAATTCAGCAAATTAGAGATTATTTAAATCAGTCCAGTAGTGCTGAGTTATAAATGGTGTAACTAACCCGACAATATTTTAATAAAATTCAGTTTTGAAAATGATAATGTATATTCTAAGAAATTTGATCTTTAAACTGCTCCTTTATAATTTTACAAATCCACCTTAGGTTGGAAGGACATCTCTAGTGCAAGCTACCAATAATATGGTCCTTACCGACAAATTATTGAGACTATCGAGTTCTAATTTGTTGAAGTAACCATTTTTTTATCCGCTGCCGCATGCCGACCGGAATCGAAGGAAGAGAGCTGCTAAAATGACTCGGTCAGTTCATGTCATCATGATCACTGCAACAGTCGGTAGCAGTGGAAACTACGTATAAAAGTGGATATGAAAAAAAGCCAAGATAAAAAACGTATCCACTTTTCGATGTGATTTCTATTTATAAAACTATTTATATGTATTCATCCAGCAAACTAAAATTTTCGTTTGTTTATTTGAAAAATTGTTTAACAAAAAAACAAAAAACTAACAATCACCACATTTCAAAAGCAAAACGAAAATTAAATAAATTTACAAATTATCTCCCTCCATTCCAATACATACAAATAATATCAAAAAGCTGTGTAAGCCTTGTATTCAACAATTCCAATGCTTTTTCCAGTCTCAAACGTAATCAGCCGCAACCATGGGGCAGGAAAGCACGATCAATGATGCAAGAAGTTGTTTGTTATCTCATGGTTCGTATAGTCTTGTCCGCGAAAAATAGTGGATGGCAAAAAAAAAAATAAATTCATTACTGAAGATTATTATTTGTCATTCGTTTGTACAGGGTGTTTTTTTTTTGTTCGGTTTGTATGATAAGAATCTGTCAAAAGGAAACAAATAATGATTTCTACCAAATTTCTCAAATCTCAAAAGATTATGAAAATTCTTTGAAAGGCTAAAGGACCTTCCTTCCTTTGAAGACTTTTTGTAGAAAAACAAACCTTCAAATAATCAAATTATGACCATTTCTATTAGTTCTCATTAACTTATATAAAATGTCTTCAATTCGTCTTGGTTTTTTTGAAGAACTTGTTCGTTTCTCTTAAACGTCAGTTCCATTTTTTATTTGTTTTAATCAAGTTTTGCAAAGTTAAAATTGCCTACCGCTTGTTTCGTCTACAAAAGAGACACCCTTTGTTAAAATTTAGTGACAATACGAGAAGGAAAAAAAAATGCCACAAACACAATAATGAAATGTAAGATGACTTGCTGTTTTGATCGTAACGCACGACCAGTACAACTACAACTATCCGCTCAACCACAGAGTTATTTTGTTTTCGAGTGATTCATCAACGTTTCGGGGAATCCATCGTTGGAACTCGAAATTTGATGTGATTGCGTGAAAGTTTTTGCATATTTAAATAATAAACTTATTTATTTATTAAACCACGTTGTTCAATAACCTTGTATGGTCTTTAGCGACGACGCAGAATTTTTCCTTGAGTGCGTATGGATGATAGTAGAATAGCGATAGCGTATTAATATTAACTTAAGAAATATTATTGGATGTAGTATTGATTGTAGAATATAGTGTAGATTTTTGGAAACATAAATTTTAATTAAATACTATTTAAAAAAAATGTAAAAAAATGTCCAAAAAAGATTCGTCACATATACTTTGGACAGCACTTTTGGGATGACGTCAATTAGCAAAGGAAAAAAATTTACAGAGATCGTAATCACGTCAAAAATGTATTCAAGGTCAAATATTAATACAAATCCACGATAAGCACAAACTTGCTCTTAGGGTCAAAGTTGCTGTGGACGTTATAGCTTCTTATATAAAGTATTTCAAAATATATAATTTTATAAGAAGTGTAAAAAAAATAAAATTCATTGCTAAAATGACATAATTAACTTTTTTTGAGTCCTAAACTAAGTATGCTATTTGATTTGATTACGAAAGATTTTTAGAAAAAAATAAAATTGAAAATCGTTGGAGGCGTTTTTAAAAAAAATAATTTCTTAATATAAAAATTCCCAAACCTCGTTTAAGAAAAGAAGGAGAAGAGAGAAGAATTTCCAAGAAACTAGTAATGCATATCTTAATTCAAAATTGATTTTTCAAAAAAAAAGTTTGAAAGATTTTTTAAAAATCCAAAATTTTTTTTTTTTTTTTAATTTTGATATCAAATAATTTTAAAGTTTTAAGGGAGTTTAAAATGACAAAATGTACACTGAAAAAAAGAAATTTCGATTTTAAAGTGGTTGCTGTTCTGAAAAATGTTTTTTTGTTACAATTTATTTACTAAGTTTGGGCTAACGAAAAATGAGGTTGGTATTTCTTCAGTTTATTTTGTTTAATTGGGTGAAATTAAAAAAATGACAAAATGTAAACTAAAAAAAAGAAATTTTGATTTTTAAGTTGTTTATGTTCTGGATAAAGTTTTCTTGGTTTTATTTTTAAACGGTGCTTTGGTTACCAATAAATAATATTGGGCTATGCTAAGATTTTTTTGGACAAATGAACCATAAATTTTGAATAATGATTCTTTCACGTAAAAAAAAAATTTATTCTTTGTTCTCTTTGAGGTGAAATTGGGCTATTCTGGACTTATCGTGATTAAACAAACCACAGTTTAAAAGGTACGAATTTTACACTGAAAAAAAAACAATCAAATTTTAATTGAAATGAAAAAGTTTGTGATTTTTTTTGTAATTTCCAACGTTGGTTTTTTTTTGTTTTCGAATATCTCGATTCGAACGAATACCTCCAATATAATAGTTGTAAGTTATTAGATTTTTCTCGAAAACAGCTATCGATTAAACTTGGTGTATGTTATGTTATGAGTGATTGAAACAATACTGCGTTTTTAGTTTTTCCCAAAAAATCGAATAACGGAATTATGATGAACACACTTTTTGTGAAAATCGCCATAATTTTTAGTTATCTCCTTATACATATATCTTTACTGGCTCAACCGTTTTGTTCAAAACAGGTACTTCTTATGATTTTCAAAAAATGTAGTGCATTAAATTTTTCAAAAACAAATTGTTAAAAAAAATTAAACAAAAAATTTTGTTTTTTATATTTTTCTTTTTTTTTCAAAATAATAATATACCAAAAACTGCATTTTTCAATGACTAACAAATATATTCTTACTTTGAACTACAAGAGCCAGCTCCAGTCGTGCATTTTATTCTTATTCAAATTGCTAGTTTTAGAGTGCAGTATTGTTTGCAAAAATAAAAATTCATAAAATCAAATTTTTTTCAAGTTAGTTTATTTAAAGGCAGTTCGCACCTTTTAAATTAATTTAAAAGAAAATATTGTATGCACACAATATACATAAAACTATGCATGTTTTCAGTATTGGACTACAAATTCATCGGAATCATAGGAACATTTAAAACATTAAACAAAATTTTGTTTGTAAATGAAATTCGGTTAAACCGAAAAAACACTACTATTTTTTGCTAGCTATAGAGTTTGTAAATAAGTTATTGACAAAAGAAAAGAAAAGCTGAAGGAGTTTTTTTTTTGAAGTGTTACCTTTGTCTTTGAATAGTTATTTCAACATGTGAAGTAATTTGTTTTAGAAAATTGCACTCTGCGCGAAGTGGTATAAATACCCCACCCCTCACAACTATTTTTCTCTTTTTCGACCTTATCAACAAATTTTTATAGTTTAATTAATGCTATGGGTAACTTGGGCTCAAATTTAAGTTTGAAACCTTTACAAAAAGCTTATAGTCAAAAACTAGCTTTTTTAGGCTAAAAATGCCATTAACCGAAATAAGAGTTTCTTGCATTTTTACCAGTGTTCCGTTCAGCGCTCGAGGTAGAAAAAAGCAATTTTAAATCGGCTTATAAAAACTCAAGGGGTCCTTCCTACGACAAAGGTTACTGGACTAAAATTCTAAACTTTGTTTTTGTTTCGTTTTTGAGTATTATCATCTAGAACGAATACCTCCCATACAACATTTTCAAGTCATTCGAATTTTATCGAACGATTCTAACGATTTTCTAAAAAAAAATTGTTTAGTTAAAAAAAAATATAAATTTAATTTTTGTAATATCAATTTTTCGAAAACGGATTAGTGATTTTTTCTTGATATTTTGGTTTAATGTGTCCTATATTTTTTTTTTTTTACTTGAAACTGGCACATAATCTTTTTTTTAAAACAAGGTTTGAGAATTTTTATATTTAAAATTATATAATTTTTATTTAAAACGGCTCTAACGTTTTAAATTTTTCTTCTTCTAAAAAATCATATTTCTGAATAAAATAAAATCGCATACGTAGTATGAAGCTAAATACGATTTGAGAAGCTGTTAAAGTCATTTTAAGCAATAACCTTATATTTCTAATAGTTCTTATAAAATTATGTACTTTTAAAACCTTTAGATAAGTGACTTTAAAGTCCACAGCAAATTTAACTATAGGAAAAAGTACATGCGATCCAGTCGTGCATTTTATTTTAGTACCAAACGTTTCACCCAATTCACCATTGCCGCATGCCTTTCATAAAAACTTATGCGGCAGAAATTGCGTAGTCAAGAAAGAACTGTTAACTACATAAAGGGCAATTAGTATCTATAAAAGACCCTACCAAAATTTCCCTAGTAAAACTATTGGAAATTTTTAAAAGACGTGCGTTGTCATTCTGATGAAAAAAAAAATCATATTTTGAACAAATATTCAAAATATTTTTTAAATTAAATTAAAATCCTAACTATGGTTTCGTTAAAAGCAAATTTAGTGAATAATATCTTGACCACTCTACTGGTATCCATGCCAAAGTATACTATTTTGTTTTGTTTTTGTTTAAGTGAATACCTTTTCAAGAACTTAAATACAATTGAATTATTGTAATCAGGCCTATTATTGAATGAAAACTCGTGGGGAAATGTGTTTTTAAAAAGGTTTCCCAATCGATAAGGTTCCAGGAATTTTATTTACATTTCACTTTTTTGTTATTCTTGCCGAAAAAGGGAACAAATCTCAAGAGAAAAAGAACCGGAATTCGGAGAATTATTTGACTGAAGAGCCCTTGTTACAAAAACTTTTCCATCGGACTTTACATTCAGAATAAAATTGAAAACCTATTTGATTGTTTGTCTTGTTTGCAAGCTTATAATTATTATCAGGAATTATAGTAAATACAAAAGTAATTCCATAAAGATGAAAGCAAAACCAAATTTGCAATTAATAACAAAATAATTATTTACTTGCACTTTTAATGTAAATTAAAAACATAGCATGTCTGAGAATTTTTATTTTCAATTCAATTAATATCAACTACTAATAACAAAAGCTTCCTCGAAACAAAAAAAAACAAAACAAACACCCTAATGTGCATCTCTTCAAATAAAATCAAATACACTCAAAATGTTCTTGTCAATCATTATAAATGTAATTTCTAAAATTGAAACAAAGACTTTCTGTGGAAAAACCCACACTTTCCTTAATGAACATCGTAATTTTTTAAAAATATTATGCACACATTTATGCTATGCACAGAATGATTGCATGCATAAGAAGCATTTTATCAAAATTGCCTTCATATAAAAAAAAATATATTAAAAAGAAAATTTAAATCATTAAAATAAAATACCAAATCAATATGTTAATAATAATTAAAATAAATCATCGTGCCATACAACCTTTATTACAGGAATCCATGCGAAACCAACAATATTATTAAGGAATAATAATAATAATTAAGCTTGTGATTAAATTCTTATCGCGTATTTAGAAAATCACATTCACGCAGTGTGTCGTCAATCGTGCTCAGTAAATATCCTTAACATTATTATAGCGATATGTGCAATTATGTTTGAAAATTTTACAAAGATACTTTGTGTTGGGTCTTTAGATACTTACTTGATATTATCATTAGAAAAAGTAAGAAAGAAAAATCCAAGAATCAAACAATTTGGTTCCCACACAATGTTATTTGAAAATTAGCATTTTAAGTATGATTTTTGTTGGTTTTTTTTTTATAACATGATTCACTGTTTACTGTGTTGTCCAACAACACAAAAAGTAACTGCTAAGCTAGCAGTTTTTTTTCAAGAAGAATGATTGATAGGTTTTAATCCGCAATACTTTCTACACAAAAATATTGAAATAAAATTTGAAATTCAAATTAAATTCACTTCCTTTCACAAAACATAACCAACACGCGACCGACCGACGCACGATTGTAACGAAATGTATACAAAAACCGTAAAGTCCTGGTGACGTGTAAAAAATTCTTTTTTCAAATTCAATGAAAAACTAAATATGCTTGAGGAAAAAACCGTCCGATTGCCCACAGAGTCAAGTTGACAATGAACTTTGTTGAAAATTCTTTTAGATACATTTCATGCCGGCATTTGAAGCAACTGTAATGAGGGCTTTTTTCTATGACAGAAGTGCTGTTGGCCAAATAATGAAGAAGAAAGCTATGCCATCATCATCCCTTTCAGTAACTGAAATATACTAACACACTGATATCCTTTGGATTAACAATAATCTGAATTTTAATAACCTACCAGAGTACAGGTGCGTTTCGAGGGAAAACATATGATGTGCAGGTGCATTTGAAATATTTTTGGCCTCTCACAGTGAGAATTGTGTTTATGCTCTATAATAGAGGATACCTATAGTGGATGGTAAGGAAAGCTTTTACATGATAAAGCTTTCTTAAATAATTCAACTTGAGTATGAAAATTTGGTTGTGGTTAAGACTTGACTCTGTCCTCTTTATTATTTTGAAATGATATATGACAGGAGTGAAGTGGTCGCTGCAATTGACTTGATTGGCGCCAAATGCAAGCAGCAAACCGCTTATTTCAGATAAAGGGTTGAGGTTATTTGAGAATCAAGGTATTAGCGTTGCCGTTGTAGTTTTTAGAGAAAATGTGTATAAGTTTAAAAAAGAAATTGATAAGAAATAGAAATTGTAGGTTTAGTTTTCCCAAAAAAAGGAAGTATAAAAAACATATTGATTTTAGTTTTTTTTTTCTGAGTTTGTCACTTTGTTGTTTAGGTTGATATTTAGAAATTTATTCAGTGGGACTCTTGCTCCTACTGCCCCAATTGATATAAAAATAAATTGCACGACTGAATCATGCACGTACTTGCTCTTATAAATAAAGTTACTATATATGCTGAGCCTTTTTAATTAAAAACTTGTAAATGCAGTTTTAGAAAAAAAAAAATTTAAAATTCATAAAATTCGATTTTCAAATGACTGAAACAGCTTCTTAAATGAATTTGATTTCTTCTGTAAAGACTTGTCCAAACCAAAGTGCGAGCAACGATAGTGCTGCAAAATTTATTTACACAGTGTCGTATGAGAGTACCCACACTAAATGCTACAAAGAGCAAAGCGTTTTTTCATAGAAAAGTCCATGTCGCACTGTCGTGTCGCACTGTCGTTCTTTGGTTTGGGAAAGCCTTACTGATACTTTTTTAGAAAAAAAAATGAAAAATGTTAGAGCCGATTTAAAAAAGAAAACATTTTTGCAATGACTTTTATTTACTTAGTACGCCATTTTTAAGATATTATTTATTAACGTCTAAAAACTAAATTTTGGAAAAAAAATATTGACCAGTTTTCCAAAAAATGATTTTTCAAAAAAAAAAAAAATCATTTTTTTTAACCCAAAAAATAAGTCTTGATTTTTTTACTAAACATTATTACGGCAACTAAAAAGCTTTAATGTAAGAAAAATGGTTGAAATTGATTGAGTCGTGAAGGAGAAAATCAGAAAAAAACGGTTCTATGGCAGGAACCGTTAATACCGGTTTTTGAAAAAAAAATGGTTTTCATTTAAAGATAGATCTTATTTAAAAAAATGACCGTGTTCCAGAGAAAAAGACAGATGCATTCCTCCCCTGAAACAATTTTCCTGTAATAATTGCTTCGCCTGGAATGGCCATCGGTTGTACCGCCAAGAACAGAGATTCCTTTTTTTAAGTGAAATTCCTTATCCAACTCTATTTTTCTTACTCAATCTTATTTCAGTTAAAGGGTAGTCATAACCCCCTCACTCTGTGCAAATTATATGCAAAAAAAAAAAATAAAATATATCTCTAATTAGATGAAATTAGATCAGTCTAGGAGACTGATCTAATTTCATCTGACTATGCTGTTTCTCTTCCTTACTAAAAAATCATTTTTTTTAACCCAAAAAATAAGTCTTGATTTTTTTACTAAACATTATTACGGCAACTAAAAAGCTTTAATGTAAGAAAAATGGTTGAAATTGATTGAGTCGTGAAGGAGAAAATCAGAAAAAAACGGTTCTATGGCAGGAACCGTTAATACCGGTTTTTGAAAAAAAAATGGTTTTCATTTAAAGATAGATCTTATTTAAAAAAATGACCGTGGTTTTTTTAATCAAAATCGTAGGAACCATTTTTGAAAAAATCAGTTTTTCTAAAACGGGTATATGACAGTTACCGTTATTTTTGGTCCAAAAAAAATAATTCAAAAAAAGTCTGGGGATAGTCTCTACAAACCGCCACATACCAAGTTTTAAGTAAATCGAACTTTCCGTTTAGGCTGTGCTGATTTATTTACTTACTTACTGACTTACTCTTTTTTTTACACAGTGAAATTGTTCAAAACTCAAATAGATCAACAAAAAAAGGGCCAGTTCAAATCTTTGCTTAATTTAATACATACTGAACCCTTTTAGAATCCAGTCAAATTGTGTGTTTTACTAGCAAAGTTTTGGGGTAGTTTTTATTTCTATTATACTCTATGTATTTGGGGGTGTTGAATCCAAATCTGATGTTTGGCAAAAAGATTTTGTGACGCAACATGGTCAAAGATGCAAAAAACCACGAAACTTTTAACGATTTTGCAGTTTTTGCAAAATATTACCCGTAACTACTTTGTAGCTAAGTGTTCAAGAAAACTGGATTAACTAAAATTTTAGTATACAGTTGTATATTGCCCTTATTGGTACTAAAATACAACACTCCAAAGTAGAACAAATTCTGAGACCCCTAAAATATATAGTAGTATGATATTGTTCAGTGTAGTTTGATTTTGACCCACAAGCATTTTTTTCCATCTAAAACTATAGTAGAAAATATGCACATTGATGTCCTTATTGATTTCTGAAAAGTAGTATTATTATGAACATCCCCAGTTTGTAATGTACCATCTTGAAAAAAACCACCGCCATCTTGGATTTTTTGCATTTCGGCTTTAACTTTCCTTCTAGGAACATTCTTAATCATAAATTTAAAGTTTTATCATCAACGTTTTTGAATATCTTGAATTTGTGATACTTTAAGAGCCACAACAACATGAGTTACTTGTTTCTAAAAGGACCAATGGATTTTCTAGTGTGGGTCGCACCCAGTCTTTATTTTTAAATTTTATTAACAAAAATAAAAGTAAGTATACGCCACAGTGTCCCAATATTTTATGCTGAAACTGGAAAAAACAGCGACACCACCAAAGTTATTAATATATTTATAATTTATGGTATATTTACAGTGAAACAAGTAAGGAAGAGAAACAGCATAGTCAGATGAAATTAGATCAGTCTCCTAGACTGATCTAATTTCATCTAATTAGAGATATATTTTATTTTTTTTTTTTGCATATAATTTGCACAGAGTGAGGGGGTTATGACTACCCTTTAACTGAAATAAGATTGAGTAAGAAAAATAGAGTTGGATAAGGAATTTCACTTAAAAAAAGGAATCTCTGTTCTTGGCGGTACAACCGATGGCCATTCCAGGCGAAGCAATTATTACAGGAAAATTGTTTCAGGGGAGGAATGCATCTGTCTTTTTCTCTGGAACACTGATCAAAAATAGCTATTAAACAATGCGAGATAAGAGACATTTCTACAATGTTCCAACGAAACAAAACTTTCCGAGATTGGCAAATCACCTATAAGACGTAAGGTTCTATAAGGAGATATGAGAGTTGTACTCTAGTTTCGGAAGTATAAAAACAACTCAAATATTGTTACCACATCGAAAGGGGGAAAATGTATACATTTCGCTGCATTTTTTGCTGTATCTACTATGTAGTTGGTTGTGGACATAGCAAAAATCAAATGTTTTTCAGTTTCCTCCATTTATGTATCATTCATGGATGTGTTTTATAGTAAACAGCTTTGGGGCTCTTAGCATCATTGAATTCCACAAGATTATTGACACTGCATGTTGCTAAAGTCGGAATTTATTGAGTTATTTACACTATCTTGTTGCAATTCACTGCTCAAAAAAGATGTGTGTGACTCAGTAAATAAGTGTGAAAAGCTGAGGATAATGTCGTCAGCAAAACAATTAATTGGGTAAAAATATTCGTACACGAGTTCGCTTATGAAAATGAGAAACAATGGGGGGCAGGCAGACCTTAAACCTTAGACTCTGATTGAGCTCTTAGAAATTTGAGTACCCACTTTTTCTTTGAAATTTAAAATATTCATTTGAAAATCAATAAATTGGCAACACTGTTCATGTAGTATCTCAATTCAACAGATTCATACCTAACCTACATCTGTTGATGAAGTTATCTTCCATACATTTAATGCGAAAACTGACCTTGAGTGGTTTTTGTGTGCTTATGTTGGATTCAACATCATCTCCTCACTCTTTAACCAATTTGTCTAGGTCGTTCGTATCGTTCGTTGTAAGAAGAGACAGACGAAGCAAAAACCTTTGTAAATATAGAGAAGACATTTTGGACATGGCATCTGAAGGATATCTTATATGGCAAAGGACGTTTTCAAATGAAAGAGAAAGCTTATTGGGGTTAAAGTGTGATAAAAGTATAGAAGACCTCGTATATGGAATGGGATATTTTATTATATATGGTGTCTGATGATGATGTTGACTGAAAGAAAACCAAAAATTATATTCTTTTGCATTACTCATACTATCATCAAAGATTTGAATTTTAGATTCGATACATAATGTTTTATTCATTTTTGTTGCGGTTATCTTCCGTAAACACTCAACTGGGGGACTCGCATTGGGAGCCATCAGAGTGATATTTGAAAACCAAAGCCACAAACACACAAAGTTTATTTACTCTATCTTATTTCTGCCTATTTATCTACTTACAACAAATAAATTCAACATGTAAACCCACCATATCTACGGTTGGGATTGAGATATAACGGTTTAAGGGATACCTACAGTTGATGGACATAGTAGAGTAGAGTGTATGGTACCTAGATGAAAGTATTTGTGTTGGAATTGAACTTAATTATTTTGAGAAAAATAATTATACCATTGCTAGGACTACGCAATTCTATATAAATACAAATGATTTGCTTGCTGCTTAGGAGGGGGGGGGGGGGGTTGGGTGGGGTAGATTATTTATCTATTCTTAGCCTGTATTGTCGAAAAGGTTCATAGACATCAGGATAATTTTTGTAAGTTGGGGGAATTCGTGATGAAATATAGAAAAACCATCCATTCTGTTAGAGTGGTGTTTGCAAATTACTTAATCAGGGATGAAAGAAGTTCTTAAAATGTTTTCAAAATTGAATACTTAAATAAATTGGGTGAAAATATTCTTTAAAACGAATTATTTTTAGATGGAAAAAGATGAGATATTCAGTACAGTAAACGAGTGGGAGTTTCAAGCACTCACCTTTTGAGATCGAATAACTTAACTCCCATTCCGACCAAATCAGACTACTCAGATATTATAAAAGAAAGCTGACAACTTTAAATTCGATACAATTTAATATGTACTTGATTTTTTTAATAAAATGTGAAATAAAACAATTTAACCATTCATAATACTCGTGATGTGGTTTATAATTTATAAATCACATTCATATAAAAAGCTTTGTCATTAATTTGTAAAATTCATTCAAAACAATTCTTAAAAAAAAACCCACAATCGCTGTAGCAGTGATTTATTAGGTCTTGATAAATTACTTAATCGTTATAATTTTTATTAGCTGCATTCACTTTTATCTGGTAAAAATATATTTATAAATATAAAAAGTATGTATGTAATGTACCTGGCACCTTATTGATAGAAAAATTACAAATACATTTAAGTTATACCGCATATGTAATATTTAGTTCAATTTTGAAATTTAATCGGCTGGCATGGCGTAGCGTTAACAATAATTTTATCCGGATAAGAGGCAAGGATCATCTATAGCGAAAATTTGATATATATTTCAATAAATTATAAAAAAAAAAGAAGACATTGTGTACAAAATTTTATAATTTATAAATATTTCAATTACTTAGTTATAATTTGCGGATATTTGCTATGAAAGCTGTTAACATTTCCAATTTTTAAGAACATTTACTAAGTCTTTGCAAAAAATTTTGAACTTCGTTGGTAATCCCAAACTTTTCCGTACCGTAGAAAAGATTTTTTTTTAGAAAAAAGTGAAAAATGTTGATTTTCACCAAAACTTTTGAGAATTAAGTACATATTACGGTTTTTGGATACTTCCATTATTTTCATTTAAATGCAAATTTGTAGTATACATATTTGAAAGGTTTTTGTTCGAAAAGTCGAAGAAGGTTTTATTTAAAATGGCTGAACTTAACCTAAGTTTAGGGAATTCTCAACTTTATCGTTTACAGATTCTAATTATCTTGGTTCTAATTAAAGTTATCGTGTTTACAAATTTCTAACGCCAACGACGATGATGCCGACACCGACGAAGATGACGGCACACGCACATAAAAATGTCTCAAAAACGTGTTTTTGACGTTTTATGATGAAATAGACTAATTCGCAATTACATTATTCTGTTTAAATCTTAAGCCTCTTTTGACTCATAGCCAAAATCTATTAGAAATTTCCCAAGATAGACCTTAATTAACCTTTTCCTGAGAGATTCTAATGATGCAATTAGAAAGGAAGATATCGAAAAACATAGGTAGCCTTCACCGACATCACTTGCACAAAAAGTGATTAAGACTTTTAGATTTCAAAGCAGGAAGAAACATGGTTCTTAGCTGTACTCATTTCCAACGTCTCTACACCAAATCAGAGATTTGGAAGTTGGTAACATTTCGAAAAATGCTCTTATATTTAAATAAGCTATCGTGCCGTTATTTAAAAAAAAGTATTTTTTTATTAATAATTTTTCAAACGATTAAAAAAATAAAATGCACGACTGGGTCGCACGTACTTGCTCTTAGGGTCAAAGTTGCTGTGGATGCTAAAGCTTCATATTTCAAAATTTATTACTAAAATGATTTTGACAACTTCTTAAATTGCTTTGATATCAAAACTAAGTCTGCTATTTGATTTTGTTAAAAAATATTAATTTTTTGAAAAAAATTTTTGAAAATCGTTTGAGCCGTTTTAAAAAAAAAATAATTTTCTATGTACAAAAATTATAAAGCCAACAATTTGAATGCCAATTTTAAGAAAATATTTATAGACATCTTAAACAAAAATTTTAATCAAAATCGTTAGAGCCGTTTTTGAGAAAATCAAGATTTTCTATATTGGTTGTATAGCAGGTACCGTTAATTTTGGTCCTAAAAAAAATTCAATTTCCCCTCTAGGGAATCACCAAAAACCCTTAACTACCAAGTTTGAAGATAATCGCTTAAGTACTTTAGGCTCTAGCTCAAAATAGATACAGACAGACTGACAGACAGACAGAATTGCGAGACCCACTTTTTTTGCTTTCTCTATCATCGTAATGTCATGTCTGATTGTTATCTCGAGTTCCATTTTTTTTAACGAATCCTAAACTTGCCCTATAGTACCTATATCGCAAGTAAAAATGCTATGCCATTTTTAAGATATTATTTATCAATATCTAAAAACTAAATTTTGAAAAAAATTCACTAACCCAAAAAAAATTCAAAAGGTGTTCCCGTTGAACATCAGATAACCAAAAGCTAAAATTTTCAAGCTAAGTTAATACATAATAGCTTTGGACTGCATATGAACAAGTTCGTGCGATCCAGTCCTACATATTATTTTTTAAGGGATAGTATTTTAAATATTCACTTCTTTCAGCTTCGATTTGAAAATCTCCATCTTCAAAGCTAAAGCATTCCAAAAAACAGTTAAATCTAAAAGTTTTTCTTTGGTTTTACGTTGATTTTTCTCTGGGTGATTAATTTGTTAATGATCAATAGCTATTAATAAAATCAAGTGGAACATACTTGGCGCTTTCTCATCATCCCCTCATTTACCCCCGAAATTTCGTTCCGGGTGTTGTAACACATTGTAAACCATATTATTGAAAAGGTCTCGATTGGTACTTTATTTTATTCCATGGGTCAAAGAAATATGCAACACAACTCAAAGCTAAGTTTTGAGCATCAAAAAATATTTTACAGCATTTTAATTGGTGATTATTGCTTGGCAGTCAATTTTGCAATTTTAGGTTTGGCTATATCATCTATTTAACTAAATACTTTTTAAGAGGTGATTTTAGTGTCAAAACAAGCTTATTTGTATGCTAAAGCTACTGAAATCAAAACGAAGGTAATATGACTACTATTTTTATAATTTTAACTAGTTTTCAGTGCAACAGGTGAGTTTTTTCTTAAACCCTTCCTCCATTAATGGTACAGCAATAAAATTCGTCATGAGCGTTTCATTTGTCATGAGAACCAATAACCAAAAGATTTTAGAATAAAATTATGGAGAAAAGGGTGATGAAGGCACAGACCGACAATTGACGCTACGGAAGGCATGACGAAAACTACTTCTTTGGACGTCTCCATCATCGTATATGTATATAAAATTCGCCCACATTGTTCAAGAAATATAAATTTCAGCAATAATGTCTGGCAAAGTGTCCGAAATAAATATTTCTAATGGAGGCAACGGCCTTAAAATCAAGGTTTTTCTTGTCAACAAAAAAAGAATGTGCCAAGTGTTGAAACATGTACTTACCTATATCACATGAAAGGTCTGACAGATTGCAACCTTTTTTGACGTAGGCGTAAGTCTGTATCTAATACAGGGAAATTGTTAGACATTGGTGAAATACAAGTCACTATTATCCTACGAGATGCAAAAAAAGTTGCACTATTTCAGATCTGGCAAGTGATAAGGACTTACAAAAGGTTGCGGTCTATTACAAAAAGCGCAGTGAATCGCTTTTGGAGATAGATTTTCGAACAACAACAACAATAACAACAGACAGTTGTAGGAAAACTATTGCCCTGGCACGTTTCTTTATCGCCCTAATACACTTAAGTAAATAAGCCATAAGGATTTGACATTTTGCGATCTGTCAAAGTGGTTTACTAAAGAAAGGCTCTATATAAAGTTCAAAAAAGTCGATACTTTCGTGAAAGAATTTTTAAAATTTAATTAAAAAGGTTTAAATAAAGGATACATCTCTAACCACAAACTGAAATTTCTGTAAGTCCTAGTATTTAAGGCACAAATAAAACGATTTATAAATTCAACTCTCATATAACCTCACTTATGAACAAAAGAGGTCTTCAAGAAACTTCCCCTGATCATTTTAACAACCAAAAAGGTGGTCCTAAAAAAGTTGTAGTCGCAATGACAGGAATCAACGCAGAGCAAATGAGAGAAATCCTCAGGGAAAATAACGTAAATCTTACCTCACAGCTCGCCACAAAAGAAGATTTTCAAAATCTCTACGCCGACATCTCTGCTCTTAAGACCAAGCAAGATGAGATCTCTTCGAAGGTTGTTTTCTTGGAAAACCAAAACAAATTATTGGAGGCACAAATCGAACGTCTCATGCAAAAAAGTCTCGAAGAAAATGTGGTGGTTCATTTGCCATCAAATTTACACAACGACCCCGTTGAGAAAGCCAAAAATGTGTGTGCTGGTTTGCTCGAAGAAAACGAATCCTTCACAGACATCGAATCCGCTCGCAGAGTAAGCAATTTGAACGCGTCTAATGCAATAGTCATAGTGAAACTTAAGTCCAGATCCTCCGTCTTAAAAGTCTTAAAAAACGCCAAGAAACTTAAGGGCTCCAATATTAGTGTTCGGAAAGACATTCCGTACGGCGCACGTCAAAAAAGATCTAAATTGCTTGCTGTAATGAAGGAGCTCCGCGAGACAAAACCAAGAACGAAAGTCTATTTGAGAGACGACAGATTGTACGTGGAAGACATAATGTTTACATGGGATTCATCACTGGGACTTAAAAATGGAAATGCAACAGATAGTTTTGTCATCCTTAATAAAATTATTGGTGAGATTCCACCATCATTGATAGCATTATTAAATAAATTAAAAACAGAAAACACAAATAATAACAACGAAACGTCAAGTAGAGCTAATGACAGAACTGTCAGAGTTTTAAATAGTGAAGGAGCCATCACAATGAACGAGAGAGCCGCTGTACATGTTGAAGGTGAAAGCACAAGTGGACGTTCTTTTGATTGAGGAGAAACCGTCTGCCGGGCGAACTTTATTTTTTCTAAGATTAAAATTTTAAGTTACAATGTCGCTGGGCTAAAAAACAAATCTTTATATCCTGAATTTTTTAATTACATTAAGAACTTTGATATTTTTATACTTATTGAAACTTTTATTATAAATTATGATGAATCTAATTATAAGAACATTTTTAAGAACTACGAAATAGAATGCATATCAGCTGTAAAAACTAATACATTTGGTAGAGGAAGTGGAGGTGAACTTTTCGGGTACAAAAAGTCTCTGAAAGATATATCAGTTCAATTTAAAAACATAGAGCAATCCCGAATTTTTGAAGTATCAATTGAAGACAACCGTTTTTTCATTGTACCGATTTACTTGAACTGCAGCCATTGGCAACAAGACTACGATAAACTGAGAGAACTTCTTTATGAACTAGGACCATCAAATCTGATGATGATAGGCGATTTCAATGGAAGGATTGGCCTATCACAAAACAACTTCAACAGTGAAACGAACATAACTAATATTTATTATGAAAGAAAATCGAAAGATGAGGTGTGTGACACGAAGGGAATTAAAATTTTGGAACTGGCTGATGCTTTGGATTGTCATGTCCTAAACGGAAGCTGTGAAGACGACCGAGGTGGTGAATTTACTTTTATCCGTGGCACAGCGTGTTCTGTGATAGACTATTGTTTTATATCTGGAAACTGGATCTCCCATTTGGATAAATTTGAAATAGCTGTAAAAACATTCTCTGATCACATGCCATTGGAGGTCTCGTTTAAGACAAGAACAAATTGTGATGAATCAACGGATTCGGGACTTTCTCTTCCTGCGAAATTTAATTGGAATGACCAGAATAGAGAGATTTTTCAGGACCGTCTAAACAGTCAGATCGAATTATGGGTAGCCACAGAAGTCCCAGAGAACCCCGATCTAGACACACTCGTAACATTCATAAAAAATGCAGCTTGTCAAAAAACGTTTGAAAGAAAGGTCATTACAAATAAACAAAAGTGGTTCGATAAAGAGTGTGTGGCAGCAAGAAATCTTTCTTTTGCATACTTAAAGTTACTCAGAACGTCAAACAACATAAACTTTAAAGTCCTGTATGCATCTGCGAACAAAAAATACAAAGAGCTTTGTAAGCTTAAAAAACGAAACTTCGACCTCAGAAACATCGAAACAATAAACAAAGCTAAAAATGCATCGGATTTTTGGAAAGCAGTAAAACTTTTGAGTGGAAAAACGACTTCAATGTCTGCAGCTCTGCACATAGACCTTCTTAAAACACATTTCTCGAGTCTTCTTAACACAACCGAAATATCGCCACCAATTCAATATGCAATCCCTTTAATAGCCGATGAAATCCTTGATGCTCCTTTTTCTCTATCTGAAGTTGAAACAGCTATACTAAACTCCAAAGATGGCAAAGCTCCTGGTGAGGACAGAATACCTTTCGAATTTTTTAAACATCTCACCCCCAAATTTCTACAACTTCTTACTGTTGAATTCAACAAAATTTTTGAGACGGCCGACGCTCCCATGAGTTTTCGATCAGCAATCATCTTTCCCCTGCATAAAAAAGGTAACCCTGAAGATCCAACAAACTACAGGGGCATCTCATTTTTAAACACTGCGACAAAGCTTTTTAGTTCAGTATTGTATACAAGATTATCCAATTGGATTGAACGTAAGGAAATTTTGACAGAGTTTCAAGCCGGGTTCAGGAAAAATTACTCAACAGTAGATCAAATATTTTCTTTAGTAAATATAGCCGAAATCTACAAGAAAAATGGTAAAAAGCTGTATGCCTTCTTCGTCGACTTTCGTGCAGCGTTTGACTCCATTCCTAGGGAAGCTCTCTTCTACAAGCTCTACAATTATGGAATCTCTTCAAAAATAATAACAGTCATCAGAGCAATGTATAGACAAAACGTGGCACGAGTGTGGGATGGGAAACAACTCTCCGATGAGTTTCAGACCTCAATTGGAGTAAAGCAAGGATGCGTTTTAAGTGCGCTACTGTTCAGTCTATACATAAACGATATAACAAATTCAGTGAAAGGTGGTATAGTGCTTAGTGGAAAATCCATTCCTGGTCTCATGTATGCTGACGACATAGTCTTCCTGGCCGAATCTATAGACGGTATGCAGCTGATGATGAACCGACTTCAGTGCTATTGCAAAGTCTGGAACCTATCTGTTAATCTATCAAAGTCCAAAATAATGATATTTAGACGGGGTGGAGGAAGATACTCTAGAAAGGAAAAATGGACATTTCAAGAAGAAACAGTGGAAATAGTTAAGGAGTACAAGTATCTGGGTGTCTTGATTACCTTGAACCTAAATCTCGATAGACACCTCCGAGCAAAAGTAGCAGAAGCTAAGCGTGCAATGTGTTCCGTATGGAGAAGTTGCTATTTGAGAAACGACGTTTCACATATCGCAAAATATAAAGTTTTTCGAGCAACAGCAACTGCAATTCTTTTTTACGGCGCGCAAGTGTGGGGATACCTTTCGTTCGATGCAGTGGAAAAGTTCCTCCGTTTCTTCATCAAAAGCATCTTTAGGCTGCCGAGTACGACACCCAACTATATGCTGCAGCTAGAAACAGGAACAGGCCCCCTTTTCCTGGATACTCTCAAATTACATTTCAATTATGTCACAAGAGTTATGGAGATGGGAGAAAACAGGATTCCGAGGCTTGTGCTAAGTCACATTATTAATTCCAGAGGAGCCTTCGTAGGTGAGTGGTATAAATTGGCGAACGATTGCTCAACAACGTTTTCAATATCAACGGAAGATAACTTTTCTACGCTCAAAATGAAATTTGATGTGTTGTTGATGAAAATCGGAAACAGGTTGTACGATAAGTCAATAGAGGAAGCGCAATCATCATTATATAGAGCGTATTACAGTAAAGTTAACCACTTTTTGGAAAACAAGACCTACTTCTTGACCGATTACACTATACATAAAATCAGTACAATCTTTAAAGTCAGAGGTGAACTCCTCAGTTTAAACTTCATCCCTCACCGTCCAGATCTTCCTTTATGGTGTGATTTATGCAATCGAAGAGAACGTGAAGACGTGTTTCATTTTTTGGGAGTGTGTCCAATTCTGAAAGAATTCCGCAAGAGATACCTTGGAATAGATGTACTCAGTGTAGAGGAAACCTTAAAATTGATGAATGGAGAACGGGGGTGGGAACCCCTATACCAGTATTGTTTGAGTGCCTTACGATACAGAACATGTATAATCAACGAAAGCTTTTAATGTATAAAATATTGTATGCAAAATTGGTAAACTTCACTTTACTTTTGAAAACTTTATATTAAACTTTTCTTTATTAATATTGTTTATAAAACTTAAAATGTAAATGTCAGTCTGGTAGACGGCCATAGGCCAAACCATTTTAAGACTTAAGTTAAACTTACAAAGAAAATTGTGAACAGTATTAAAATTTTGAAGTCAATAAAACTAACTAACTAACTAACTAAATAAGCCAATGCAAAATTGATTTACTGCCGCAATTTCTGAAGGCAAATTGGTACTTGTTGAATGAATTTCGGCGGGGTCCTTTTGGTATCATATTGTCTTGGTTTAAAAAGAGATTAAAATTTACTGCATAAAAATTGAAACTACTGCATATTTTTTTGAAAATCTTTTTCGGCAATTTTTTCGAACAGTGGCAACGTTGTTTCTAACTATAATTTTTAAGGTTTGTAGTTTTTAAAAAGATTTCCAATGGATGGTTGTTGCTTGTTGGGATGCTCTATCCAAATAAGGGACAGAGCATCCCTTAAAATGTTCTTACGTGACTCATTCAGGGTTATTATTGAAATCATAATCAGGTAGATAGTAATATTTAACTCTCAGAAACTGTAAAATTGAGCTCAAAGGCATTGATTTCCTTCATCAGATAATATTCCCAAGACCTTTGTAAAAATTCTGCTGCTTTATGCAGCTCATTAGTAATTTTTGATTTTGTTTTTGTTTTTACTAAGTGCAATATAAATGTAACAAGTGTAAGTTTATTATTGTTTTTTGATGTTTGTAACAAATTTGTAACCAATTTATCGATGTTCAATAAAGATTCCTTTGCCATCACCTGATGATGTTCATAGACATGAACGAAACCTCGTGACAAAAATATATTTGTTTTCATTGACCTAAAGCCCAATTTAACAACATATAATTATCAACAAAAAGGTCATCACCATCAACATATTATGATCTTGTTCACATTTTTATTTGGTAGATAGATGTCAACTTTCTTTATACAATTGGAGGGCTACGGGAAAGAACGATCAAAGTCTATTTCTTAAAAATGATTATTTTCCATTCTTTTTGACATTTTTATTACCTTTTGACTTTTGGTTTCCTTTATTTAATATTTTTATTGAAATAAAATGTTTATCTAGAATTCATAAATAGGATAGGAATTAGCAAAAAAGATTTCCGGAAAACCATTAAAATGTTACCTTAATCGTTCTTTCCCGCGGCTTAAAAAAGTTTTATATGTATATTCCAAACTATTTTTATTTATTTTTTTTTTTTTGATTTTCATCAAAAAATTGTCATAAAATAAAATTCGAAACTTCTTAAGACAATAAATAATAGGGTCTTTCCGAATCCGCCAAAGCGAAAAATGACAACCACCAGAAACCGACAGTTAGAAGAAATATAAAATCGGGTGGTTTAGGTAATTTTTTATTTTTAATTATTTTCTAACGGTGGTGGCCGGCTGTTTAGATTGTTTAATTTGCCTAATAGAACACTAAAGGTAGTATCCTATTTAATGTTAAACAGATGTCAATTGTGTCAAAGTGAGGTTTTGACGTTTAAATGTATTTTTTGCTAAAAACACTATTCACCAACTTACTTTTTATAATTAGCCTGTTCCTTTTTGTAAATTAAATGCGATGACTATATACAACTTAAATAATAAAATAAATGAGAAATATCACAATTAAATAAATTCTACCGATGAATAATATTTATAATGATTTTATTATTCATAAATATTCAGGTACATAATGCATGTACTGTACGTACCTATTTTATATAGGTACTAATTTTACTTGTAGAATACCAACTTTTGGTGATTTCTGAGCTACAAAAAATAACAAGAATTCCAATTGAACTTTAATCGACAACAAATTTAATAAAAAAAAACTGAAAAAGATTGTTATCTGCGCAAACAATATAATAAATAATTGATTAATTGCATAAAATAAATAAATGTTGTTTGTAGGTATCTACATTATATATCTACCTGAATCACACTTACCAAGGGGCAATCTTCCAATCGAATCCAATTAAAAATTTAAACTAATAAGATTAATGAATTTATACGTTTGAACTCTACAAAATATTAAAGAAAAAATCACTCTCACAAATAAAATTTGTTTTCAGTAAAATTTATACCACAAATTAATTGAGAAATAAAAAGAACAAAACAAAATCACACTGATTTTAAACTTTTATTTTTGTTAAATTCATCATTTTCATAAAAAACTAAAATAAATAATTAATAAAGTGCACGTTTGGCCAACACTGAGAATCACCAAATCAACTGTCAAATGATTATAAATTGACTACGTAAGTCAAAACAAGAGAACAAACAAGACGAAATAAAAACCGGTTACAAACACCGTCTAAAGCAGCAGCTGTGCAACGCTTATTAATAAGAAAAAAAATTATCGAAGAGCGAGTGAGCGGGCTTTCTTAATTTTAAAAATTTTCACTCTCTCCTATGCTCACAAAATTATGACAAACACTAGAAATGGAAAGCCCGTGTTTTCTTTTATTTAATTCCCGGATTCAACGGACGAGAATTCTATGATGATCTCAGGTCACTCTTAAACTCTTATACTGAGGATCACGTCAAGGTACAAAGAATTCAAAAATGCTAAAGTTTAAACGTCAAACTTTTCAAAATGAAACTATTTTCGACACTAGACAAAGAATATGAAAGAACTCGCACTAACCGAAGTTTAAGAGAAAACTAATCAATATCAATCAATGATTTATAACAACTGATATTAGTTGGATTGTGTATAGCTTTGGCTTTGGCTTCGAGTATACAACAAAACGAAATCTATTTGGATCTAATCTTATCAATTGAAATTTTATTATTTGAAATTAAATAGCGATAGTGGTTGCCGTTAGCAGTTAGCAGTAGCAACGCGGACTAACTGAAACGGTGACGAAGCCTAAACGTCTTTTGGACTAACACGACAACAAAAGAAGAAACAAAAAAAAAAAAAAACAAATATCACACGTCTCAGCTTAGGCCGTCAGGTGGCTGTAATATACATAGATAGGTGGTTATTTTGACTGATCAGACAGTAGAGTCAGTAAAAAATTAACAGCGGTGTAAAAACAAAGCCGAATGAGCACTTCAGCAGTCTATAATACTGACGGAACAGTTGATTAAATCAGTCAATTGACTAAAAGTAAATTAAATGAAGTACTTTTTGACTGGTTTCAATCTTCTAGTCAGTAGAATGTTTGTGTACTGTTGTGTTTTAAATTTAAGTCAGGCGTTCCAGCCACACGTTGATGACACTTTCTTGTAGGAATATAGAGCTCTAAAAGTAACTTTAAGTTAAGAGACTACAAAAAAAAAACAGAACAGTACGAAAAACTTCTTACTGACTAGAAGACTAAAACCAATCAAAAAGTACTGCAGTTAATTAACTTTTAGTCAATTAAGTGCTTAAATTAACTGTACAGTCAGTATTTTAGTACTGACTGCTAACTGCTTATTTTGCAGTTAAAGTACTTAAAAGCAGTACTAACTTGCAGTTATAATTAATATCAATTAACTGCGACCAAATTGACTGTAGGTATTACCAATTGAATGCAGTCTTTTACAGCTCTGCTTTGGAAAGAAGAGATTTCAAGTGGTGCAAATTAGGTTTTGTGCTTTTTAAATGAACCCCTATCGATGCATGAAAAAAAAACTGACAGGCCTTTGGCCGCACAGTCAAACGATAGTTGGACTGGAGTAAATGTTTTATTAAAAAAAACAACTGAGGACGATCTTCAAACATTTGAAATGTCATACATTTTGAAAATGCATTTAATTTTTTTTTGTATTCATCTTTCAAGCTTACAAAACTGTTACCAAAGCTTACCAAAGAATAAGCATTACAAAAAAAATCGTGTTTTAAGTTGAGTTTTTAAAAATGTAAAACAACCAACGTTTTCAAACGCAGATTAGTTTTGGAACTCAGTTTTTCGTAACTCAGCTTTGAATGGTTTGCACCGAATTGAAAAAGAAATGGTGAAATTTTGTAGAAATAAAAAACAAATAATGATGTAATATTTTGACAACTAGGTAGGTAATACACTAAAAATTAAATACTATTTTAAATCAAGTTAAATTTTAAATGATTTTCAAACTTAAAATTTTGAAAAAAAAAATATATAAAGGAAAATTTTGAATTGAGTTTTTTTTTTTAATTTACGTTATGAAATACAACTTTTTCAATATTATTTTTATAATTTAAGATTCTGTAAATCTGGGAAAAAATAATACCTATTTAAAAAAAATTCAAACTGATTTTATAAAAAGCTATGACTTTTAAGGGTTCATTTTCTTTCGAAGCATTATTTGCTTTAGTTGAACACAAAAAACTAAATATTAATATGATAAAGTTCAAAAAAAATTATATCTCACTCCTTTTGTGAAAGATTTAATGGATACAGTTGTTTTTATAGGAGAACTTGGCTTTCTTTTTACACTTGTGTTTTTCCTCTGATTTTATTACTTTTTGCAAAGCACATGCATACTTATTTGTACAACAATATTTCAAATACATAATAACCTTTTGGGTAGTTGACTTAACGATTCCTTTATTGGAAAATCAGGCAGATTCCACACCCTCTAGACTTATTTAGGGATAACACGCCCCCTGAATGGAAACTCTCACATTTTAAATTTTTTCCTGCACCGCAAAAGTCTACCACTGTGCAAAATTTCAAGACTACGATTATTAAAAATGCTCCATAAATTGTATACCAATTGAGTGATAATGGGTAAATGCCACGTCCCCTGAATGCAAATTTTCAAATTTTGTGTAATGCCAAAGTAGCTAGAACTTGGTTGGGCACTACGCGTGCCCTTTAATAATTTTTTTATTTAAAAAAAAAAAACCTATATGACATAGAATTCTTTACTTTTCTGCATTCAATATACAAAAAAAAAGGACAGACAAGGGCAGCAATTTTTAACACATACCCAAAGGTTAAATTAAAAATTAAAAAATTATGGAAATCGAAGTTGTAGCCGCCGGTTACTCCCACTATTATTTTAATATTACTAAAAAGTCATACAAGCTGGTTTTAAAATAAAATAAAATTATTTATAAATCCATTTCCCACACCACTACTGTAATCTGTCTTCTCTCACAATAGAACATCAATTTCAAACAGATATACTCCATACTCCACTCATATGCTTATCCATTTTGAGAACACCCCCTCCCTGCTTGGCCATCGTAAAATGTTTGCCGAAGAGAATAATAAAACATGATGTCGTTTATAACGTGCACGTTGGGAGAATATCAAAACTCTTTGAATTTGGACTCTATAGTCTTCGTCTTTAAACAAAGTTAACTAAAGGTAAGCTAGAGACTTTAAAAATTACAGTCACCTTAGGAACGAAATAGTGGGACAGCTATTGAGCTCTTTAAAGTTGAATATCTTAAAATCGCTTCTATGTTTATTATTTTTTGTGTTTTTTTTTTTTTATTTTTATTCTTTTCATTAGAGTTCTTGCACCTTTTTGTTTTCCACATGTTGTGATTTATTTATTTGTTTAAATTTACAATTAAATTTATCAACACACGCATACGTAGAAAGTTACCGTCAATGTGGATGTAAGTACGTTGACGGGTGCGGAATGGTGATACTTTGAGTAAAATGTGTGTACCGATTGACGTGATCTATGATTGATAAAATGCAAATATATCTGCATTTTATTTGCTTAAGCCGGTGTGGTGATTGTAGTGGCACGTTTATGAAAATATAATTTGAGTGAAAAATCGCTCAAGATTAGAGACAGGGTGTGTTGGATAAAAACAAAAAAAAATCAGCTAAAAGACCAGTGCCAATCCAGTTTTCAGAGGACAAAAATTAAAAAAATTATTAGCAGGATAAGGGTGGTGCGAAAATTAAGGATATATGGTATTTGAAAGAGGAATCATAAATTGCCCACCAACAGATTGGGGGAAAGGGGGTGGGTGTGCGAAAAAGTGGGGTGGATATCGAAATTCGTGTTTTTTTAATAATTTCTAACTAAAGTAGACATCGTACCGACAAAAATTTCAATGCAAGAGTTGTAGGTGGTGTATAGATCTACAACTATTGTTCACATAATTATTCTAAATAACATCAAAAATATTATGAAAAATGACAAAAACTAATGTTTTTGATTTCATCTTTTTTAAAAATAGTTAGATTTTTATGAAAATTCGTTTTAACGTTCATTGATATATTTTTTTTTGTTTGCTTGTTTCTTAAAATTAAATCTCTCTTCACCTTAAACATCACAAAAACATTGTTTTTGGAAAGTTCAAAATTCGATATCTTAAAAACTTTGCATGGTAGAGCAATTGTGATACTAGGTTTAGGTTAAGAGACTTAAATTATTTTGCAAAAGTTTAATTTGGTTTCTATGACCACTCTTTGCTGGCTGATATTACTCTCATTTACGAAAAAATCAACCTTAAAAAATGTATTTTTTTAGTTTTTGACAATGTTTTCCTGTGTTGTTTGCTTACTTAGTATTATAAAAAAGAATTTTACCAAAAAGTATCCAGCTCAAAATTTGTTCTGTAACTTTTTTTGATAGAAAAGTAGGCTTTTTGTCGAAATAAATTCGTCAAAAAAACACAAATTAATATTTTGTTGAAAAAAAATTGTTTAAGTAAAAGATATATCAATATACGTTAAAACGAATTTTCATAAAAATATAATTTTTTTTACCTACCTGTGTAAGTGGCAAATTTTTTTGTTGGTGTAATAATCATTCAAAAATTGCAATGTTATTGCACTTTCATTTTCAAACGCCCCAGCTACGTACTGCAAGAACTCAACATCTCATATAATCAAAAGAACTTTCCAACGATACTAATCATTTAATTCTACATCAACGTGGCAACCCTGTGTGAGCAAAAATAAGCTACATTACTTTATGCTTTATTAAAAAAACGAAAATATTAATATTGCCAAACAAAAGTCAAAAATATAAAAAAAAATCGAAAAATAAAGTTAAGACTTTAAAGCTCAGAACTTCCACTGAAAAACACATAAAAGTATTTCTTATTTAATCACTAAAATGTAGATCAAGTTTTAGACTAAATTCTCTTCTTTTTAAAAAAGGTCAGTTATAACTCTAAAGGGTATAAGTATACGGCAACCCTATTTGAATGCAAAAAACACTAAAAACACAAATTTTTCAGTAAAAAGTAACCACATTTGACAGTTTTAAAACTTAAAAATATACTAAAATTTTAATCCAAAAAAGTTCGTCCATCAACTCTAAAATGGGTGAAAATGCAAGTATGCGGCAACCCTATTTGAATGCAAAAAAACACTTAAACACTCATTTTGAAGTGAAAATATACCATATTTGACAGAATTAAAAACTTAAAACACACTAAAGTTTAGATGGGGCTCTCTTCTCTCTAAAAAAATATGTCGGGAGTTGGAGATATGGTTACCCTATCTGAATGTAAAAAAAAAACAATAAAAACGCTAATTTTTCACCCAAAATGTAGCATATTTGACAGAGTTAAATGATTTGAACTACGGTGAGACATGTGGAAAATTTAAAACTAGAAACGCCCCAAGGGGCGTTTACGCTTGTTTTTGAATCTTCTTGGTAAAAATATGCTCAAATTGAATCATAAACAGGGTTGTGGTTTATTTTTGAGTAATATAAGTTGAAACGTTTAATACTATTAAGAGGCGTGTCCGTTATTGAATTGTTTACACTTTTTATTTGATACATAATGGCTAATGAGTCACCTACATAACTCTTGTGTACACTTAATTTCATACAGCTGTAATAAAAACTTCATTTGTAGAACCAAAGGTCATTATAACGCCCCTAAAGGGACCTAAAGGGGTGTGGCCTAATTCTTATTGTGGTACAAACTCGACTCAGAAACGATTTTTTGTGACTTTTAACTGCGTTGGCAGGTACTTTTACTGGTGAGTAAAGTTTCTGTTTATTCTTTATTTGTTTCTGTTCGCTTTACTCGCTCAATTAAATTATGTCACCTTGCCCTAATCATTTATCGTTTTTAAAAGTATTTATCTATAAACTATGTCTCACGGTATAAAACAATTTTCTCGGTTTCTCTTCCTCTACGCACTCAGTTATGAGGAACATTTTAGGTACCTACAACGAAAGCAAAAGAAATCGTTCTCATCAATTTCTGACCCTGACAGTAAAATCTTTCAACAGAATAGCATCATCGTTTATTTCAAGAAAATTAGATTTGCACTCAAGTTATAAAAAGTTAAAATCCATCTAAAATGTTTGTTCTTAGTTCTTCTCTTAACTCTCCAACCATTACTAAATTTTCTCCGCAGCCGCCTTTTCCCGCCTAAAAACAACGAATTCTACAAGTTTTGAAAACAATGAGTAATCCCAAATCAAATCAAATACAAGAAGAAATGTTAAGGATGATGAGGATGACTAACCATTTTATTTTGTATTGCGCCTGTGCTGTCAGAAAGCTTTACTCTATCCCTTGCATAAGGCTTTTATTTTGTGTTGCTTTGACAACACTCACTCGTCACATTTGATGTAGCAAAACAACTACTAAGTTTCCAACGAATCTACACAAACCAAAATTATTTATGTCAAATGTCAACGGAAACAAGCCAACTCAGCCACCACAGCTTTTGTGAATGAAACTCACGAATTCCTACCAAATATCCCACCCTTATCCTTTACTAAATGTCAATCCTTATCCAATCCCGCCACACTAAACTTTTGAGAGTGGGGGTGGGGTGGTTGAGCCTTAGTCAGCTCAGTGATTGCCACGAATTCTTGGAAAAGGATACCATTATTTATTATGAATGGATTACGCGCCACTGAAAAAAAAAAAAAAAACTAAAGGAAAGCCATGACATTACCTTGGCCTATCGCCCGCCTTTGCTTGGAATGATGATGACTCATACAATCATATCGTTTGTTCTGCACCCTACACGATACGAGTAAAGGGTGATTGCAGGATGAAGGAACTTTTGTGAAACAAGAAAAAAAAAACAGTTTCGATTGCTAGCATTTCTCGGAATCTATAGGAAAAACATTTGTTTTGAGAGGCCAAGTGAGTGTGAGTTGAATGTGAATTTCACAACTACTCCCTGCTATAGAAGCTATGGAATGGAACCCAAATCCGGTCAGGCTGCATATCATTAAAGTATTTTTTAACTACTCGACGTGCTGTCAAGTGTCAGGTATGGGATGGATTTTCAAATAACGTTTAATGTTGTTTTAATTGTGGTAGGTTGTTTGTAACTTGTACAGTTATTTGATCAACGTAAAAGGCGTATCCAAGAACATAAACATAAATATTTACAGAAGCGCCACGACATACCTAGGTACGATATTTTCTAGACTAGACTAGGCGATTACCTTAAATTTGACAGACGTTAACGTCAATCATCAGCAGCTCTGCAATGACTAAGCAATGAGGAGCACTCATGTTGCATGAAGATTTGAAATGGATGATGCTTAATAATATGTCAACTTTATAATATGCATAGAACGTTTGATTAGAGATGACAATGTTTTTGTCATGTGTGACAAGATTTTATTGTCAGCACTTTGTGTTTGACAGAAGTGATCAATATTTGACAGATAGCATTTTTATTGATTTTGGATTTTCAAGAAAAAATTAAATCTGCTTTAGTGCCTAATTGTGAGTCGAAAAATAAAAATAAAATCTATGTAAGTATAAAGGACATACTGAATTGTCATTCTTTTTAGATCCTTGTAAGGCCTACATTTTGTTTACTTGTGTTTACCTACCTAAATGGCCAATTTGTGATTACTTTTTTTATTGCAAATAATGAGGTACAACAGTAGTGTGGAGTGTTTTTTTGTACCAGCCAGAACAAGTGTGAATCCGTTTTTTCAGTGTGATATCGCTAGTTTCAGAGTTAACCCGGATTAAACTCCTACAACTTGTTTGGAATTAAATATTTTAGAAGGGTTTGTGTGCAAAATCTTTTGAAATTAAGTAAGGTTCACTGAAAAACTGTAACTGGTAAGTCTTGTAAGAGGTAAGTCTATTATTCAGTCAAAACTCTTAAATTAACTCAACACTTTAAACCATTTCTAGATGTTTAAGTCGAATAACCGAATGAAGGAGAATGAGTGAAGAAAGACACCTTTTCTTGACATTTTATATATAATAATCCAGGTCATTTTAAAGAAAACATCTAGTAGAAATAGGGGTCTATTTTCACCCGTTCAGATGGAAGGCGTATTTTTTTTTCAAAAGTTGACTTAAAATAGAAAAACAAAGGTTGAAATACAAGAGAGTCAAATAAAATATCAAATCATATGTTTTTTGATAGCTAGAAAAACCTTTTATTACTAACATTTTATATAAACTTAATGCAATAATTAATATAAGAACAAGTTTTTCAATCTCAAAATTAAAAAAAAAATTAAACAAAATTAATCAAAATTTTCAAATTTCAAAATTCAGTAGTCTTATTTTCTAAGCAACCGAAAATGCAGAAAGTTAAAATATATTTTTTATTATAAAAATTAAACATAATTCTCAATTTTTTTTTGGAAAGAAATTATTTAAAATAGCTTTCAGTTTTGTATTTTTTTAATTTGTTTTCAAAACTAGGAGACACATTAAAATAAACCTTTTTATATTCAACTAAAATGGAAAAAAAAATACATTTTAGTTTTGGTATAAAAATGGATCTCAAAAAGTACCTATAATTAACAATATAAAAACAGTTTAATTTTTTTTTAATATTGATTTTTTCCAAAATTTCAAGTTTGAATCACAGTTTCTCAAAAACCAAAAAAACATAGACCTTTTACTTTTCTTGAGTCAGTTAACTTCAAATAAGGCCATTAAATTTTGGAATTTTTTTCTTGCTATTTCTCCCTCCTATCTAAACGGGTGACAATAGACCCCTATTTTTTCAAGTTGTTTTCCTCAAACAGACCTACAAATTTTTTGGCATAGTTTATTTTATAAAATTTAAACAACATTTTTTTGATAAAAACGGCGAACGTTCGATTCGCTATTCATAATGAGGGCCCAAATAGTGTTATTAGTTAACTAAACAAGTTTGGTGGGTTTTATTTTTAGCGGTGAAAATCTAATAATCATTTTATAGTTTTGAGAAAAAAACAAAACTAGAAAGTACAAAAACGCCGGCAAAATCCGACCCAACAGAAATCAAATCGGTTTACTTGCGATGTGTTGGGGTAGGAGCTACATGGTCCCTGGCAATAAAATTTGGTTCACTTGGTTTGTCGCCGAAAATAATTTGGGTGATGACATTACCAAGGCAACATCAGACTGGATGGGATTGAAAATCACAGTATGCCTGACATTTCAAAATAGGCAAGCTGCTATTTCAAGTTGTTCCATCTGCAGCGTCTCTAATCATCAAGGTTCTTAAGGAACCACCAAGGGAAAGGAAGAAGCAAACACAGTGGTAACATAACTTTCGATGATATCTCATCCATCATGAGCGCTCGTTCCATCGCTAGAGATTTGTCTGGAGTGTGCAAAGAAATCCTTGGCACAACTCAAAGTGTTGGTTGCACTGTTGACGGAAGACCACCACACGACATCGTAGGTGACATTAATGCTGGGGTAATTGAAGTTCCACTTGAATAGAGTGATATGAATTGCTTCAAATAAAGGTGTTTTTTTATAAATGTGAAAAGCGTATTAAAAAATCCAAAGCTTTTGCCATGGTAGTCAATTTGTCTTGATATAAGTTTCTTTGAGTTTTGCATTAAAAGATACCCTAAAATTTTGTGCTTTTATATTTATTTAACACCAAAATATTTTGCTTTAATTTAACAAAACCCTGAAAGTGCGACTAGTGGAAACGTGATTTATTGTGAATTCGCCAGATCTTTCAATTCTTCCGCACGTTACAAAATTGCTACACTGAAAATTGCGAAACTTTTACAGATGGTCAATCCATTACATTGTTATTCAGCAATTTGACCGTCTTTATACAACGTATAATTCACAATCGTTATCTATTAGTTTCAGCATCAGGAAAAAAAACGACTTGTCGGAAACAACAATTGAAATCATTTTTCAATTTCTTCCACAAACTATCAAATTAAAATTGTAATTTTTCAACACAGAAAATGCTGGGAAAAAAACGCTCTTAAATTAATTACTTCCAACAAACCATGTTTCAGCAAATCAAATGAATAAACACAACCAAGGAGTCCTGAAACTTATTCATTCCGATGCGGTGGTGTGCAAAAAACTATCGTGAATTTTCCCACGTGCGGTTCGGTTCAGAGTACATATACTACTATAATTTATTTAATCAGTTTTCAGTTTGACACGTTTTATTCAAGGTTACCGCTTGAACTTGCCTTTGCTTTGGAGGTAAGCTCGCTATGACCTCGAAGTTTGTCCTTCAAATTCGAAACACAGTCCAAGGACGAGTGAGAGTTTTACCCCTTAAACAAACGAGACTTTAACATATAAATCGATAAATACTCACGACAATCCTCCTAACACAGAGTTTTGTAGGTTAACTTTGTAAATTCACCTGCTTTGATTACTGACTACTGACTTATTATACCCCCTTGGGGAGGGATTTTAGTAAAATATTTCTACCATACACACAAAATCAGATTGTAACTACCTACTTACTGCCGTAAAGGGTGTTTTTTTTGGAATATGGTTTAGGTGTTCGGGGGTTTTCCATATCCATCGCAGAGAGGAAGTATATGGTTTGGTTGATTTCTAGGAAATAATCAGAAAATACGGGGCATTGTTATTTGTTAGATCGATTTGAATTGTGTAATGGAGGAACACGTTGAACCACAGTGAATGGGCGTAGCAGAGTGTTTTTGAACTTCAGGTGCAGTGTGTGCAAATTGTTAATACTCTTTTAACATGGAGCCCGTCAGATTATCTCATTTCCAGGTAGTAAGTTAAGGCATGGAAGAAAGCTAGTTAGGAAGGCTCTTGATATGAATTTATTGGAAGAAGATACAACAGCACGTTGTAGATTTTTGATTTTTGATTATTTGCACGGAATTTCCTCTGTGATAATACCATTTGCTTGAAAGCTAACATAAAATTGGATTATTCTTTGTTCTGTTTATTTTTTCTTCAGTGAAGTAGGATGCTTTTCGATTGAAGGATATAAGGATTAAAACTTGGTTTTTGTGGTAAAACTAATAAATTAGTCTTGAAAAAGAAAACACCAAAATCTTTGATCTGGGATTTGAATTTATTGGTTATAAATTCGATTTTAAAACGTTTTTAACAAACAATATCCTAGGATTAAGTGAATTTTAGTAGTTGGAATAAGGTAAACATAAATCTCCAACCCGTAACACTATACCCCTTTGCACCACTCTACCCGGGAAAAGAACCCGCAGAAGCGTCTATAAAATCAAAAGTTGGGCTGCTACTTACCACATCTGAGCTCAAATAGACCGATTTCGTGACAGTCTCTAGAGGTAGGATCTTAAAGGTAAAAGTTTTGGACTTAAGTACTAATACCTCTACTGATGACAAAAATGAGGCTGAGTGTCACTTACCAAAATATATATGTACGATGTTAAAGAAGTTGCGTCTGTTCTCAACATCAAATGCTTTCATGACATTCTGGTCGACTTAGATAAAGCAGTAATGCTGAAAAAGTCAACGAATTTAAAAGAGTTGCCACCTCCTTATTTTACCATCTGGAGAAACTATTGTTCTTTGTTGCACAAAGGGCTGGTGGCTGTTTTGCCAAAAGTTTTTGCCCAGAGGTCTTTAAAGTATTGATTATTGAAGGCATCATTCCTGGCTGAATGCGTTACGTAAGTGGTTACAATTAGCAATAGATAGCTTCAGAAAACATTAGGAAATAAATGGTCAGTCAATTTTCGGGTCTGTGATTGGTCAAATTGGACGGGTTTTTTTTTCTTATGAAAGCTGACCAATCACCCGAAAATTTACTAATTATTTGAAGTCCCTTACGTTTCTGGAACCTGTCCTATAAGAACCGAAAGCTCAGACATGCTATGGAAAAACATGCCGTTGATTGTTATAACGACAAACGTGTACTTTTAAGGAATTTCTGCTACGCATATTGTCTTGTAATTGCTGGTATCGTCTTTCTAGCACAAAATTAAAAAAAACTACTTTGCAACGTTTTCGAAGTAGTCTCCTGGACCTGAGCAGATATATGTAAGGTCCGGCACCAGCATCTTTTACGCTTACTTCCGTAAAATTACGCACTACCAATTTCAAAGTTCACCAACGACTATTATAGGGAACCACCTATTTCTCAAGGACTTTGAAAAATCAGTAGCATATAATCTGCCTCCACCAAAAAATAAAAGTGTATTGTGAAAAAAAGTTTTTATATCCAGTGCTGAGAGATTTATCTACAAACGTAATAGAAGAAATTCCAGCAGTGCTTGGTTTACCGAAGAAACTTGTAAGAAAACCTCCAGCAGAATCTTCTTCTCTGTTCTTAATCTCTGTTAAGAATGATTTCGTAAAAATGTCAAGAAGCTATTTTTTTAATTATTAAGGAAAGTCTAGACGCTTCTAGGAAATTGTTTCTTTAACAGAAAGACAAATGTTTCAAAATAGTGTAGTTTTCAGTAAAAGCACTGTAAATTTATCCTTCATGATCTAGAATTGCTTGAAACAAGCTTCTAATGAATAAAACAAAAAAAATTATTTCATAATATTGTAAGCTCCTATCCAGTGGAAGAAGCTGAATTTTAATTTAAATAATTTATTTTCTTGTAATTTAAAACCAAATGCCCGAATTAAAAGACATCACCATCGAGACACCCAGCAGTAGTGGAGAATCTGAAAAACGTCCCGAACCATGTCAACGAAAAAAGAAGAAACTCATAAGATCTGGGTAAGAATTTTTTCTCACTCGTTCAAATATATTTTTTCAAAGCTAAGGAACTTTTGTAAAATTTGGCTAAAGAACAACAAATCATTTGATTTTTTTTTCTAGTCAATTAACATATAAAAAAAAAAATTACAGTCCTCCGTGAATATTTTTTTGTTTTCAGATCTTCTTCGGCTATTTCCGCTTCTAAAATTCCTCAATCAAATTCAGACCAGCATCGTTTCAGACCTCCACTTTCTGTTCGAAAGCCTAAGGAGATTAGTAATTCCGTTACACAAATTTGTTTACGAAGATCCTTTTCCCAAATGGATATGAAAACATCGAAGAACATCAATGGACGTTTTCATCGTAATCTTGTCCACCAGAATAACTACAATATCGTGTCTCTGCCCAAACCCATTCCAACCATTCCCAATAAGGACAACATTTATCCATCGAAAGATGATGGCCTCTACTATATGGTAAATGAACCTGAATGTGGTGAATTTGGCTCGAAATTGGCTGGCATGAAAATATTTGCCACCATCATGCTAAATTCTTGGCGAAAGAGAAGAGACGAAGTTAAACTTTTAAAAGAAGAAGTGGATCGTCTTGAAAAAAGAGTAAGTTTATTCTGTTTCTGCTTTGCAAACATTTCGGTTTTAACTGCCAAATGATTCCCCAAAGGGTATTAAGGTAAAAAATCAAGTTCATGTGTTAAGTTCGGTCTTTCGCAATGAACAGAAACAAAATGAAAAATTGCATCGCCAGCTACGTCACGCATCGCAGGACATCCAAACGTTGCAGTCATCAGTTGATAATCTTACAACTTCTTTGATAAGTGCAAAGGCTGATTCGGCATTCTTTGAGCAACAATTTCATGCCAAAGAACAGGAGAATGAATCTTTGAATAATATTATTGTGGAAATTAATAATCAGCTATTCAAGTCAATGACTCAGGTACGCCATTTGCAAACGAGTTTGTCCTGTGAACAACGATGTGTCCAGCAGCTGGAAAATCAAAAGAACGAACTTCTAAATGAGGTAAGTGTTGGTTTTGGTTTGATGCTTTATTTCCTTTTAAATTAGTATGAAAGTTTTAATTATTCTTTTATAATAATGGGAGCTCTAAAGGTCATAGGTTAGATAGATGCCATCATGATGTGGTTTCCCCGAGTTATTATAGGCGCACTTAGTTGTGGTGTATCCTATTTCAAATATTGTGTGGTGAGTCACTTCAAATAAAGAGGCACGTTTTCCAGGAATAGGGAGGAAAGCTTTATTTTCGAAGCTTTTTTGGTTTGATGTGATTAATGTTATCAGTGAAATATTTGGTATGCGTTTAAATGACTCATCGCTGAATCAGATTATTTGTTGGGATTTGGGAGAAGAAATTGTAAACTGAGTTTTTTAATTTTTTTTAATACTTTCCACGGCTTTTACACCAATAGCTCCTGTGCTTTGTGTATGAAGTACAATTTGTGTGACAAAAATAGGGTGAAAAAATATACGCGGGTAAATACCTGTCTGTAAAACTTGTTGCACTGATAACAAAACGGTATGTACAAATTCCATAACACCCCCAAAATCTGGAGTTAGGGGCAAAAAGTGTTTATTTTTTCGATTTTCATTCATTCCAAAAAATCTATCTTCGTCAAACTTTCACCCATTTTAGATTCTTTTACTGATTTGGTATATTCTAAAATGATGCTTACAAGTACCGCTGTTGGGTCAAAATTTGACCACAGATATGATATAAAAATTGAATTGTAAAATCGGTTGCCGGTAACTTAGTTAGAAAGGGAGAAATTGAATTCGGGTTTACAGATTAATATAATGATAAATAAACTAAATGAAGTATTTTTTTATAAAAATCGGTTAAAAATTGACTAAGAAGAAAAAATTTTACGATTACAAACCAGTTACAGAACTTTCAACGTTTGGTAAAAATTTGACGAAGCTAGATTTCTTGCAAAATCGTTTTATGGCCCTGAGATTTTGGGGGTGTTACGGAATTTTTTGTTTACCATCTTGTAATCAGTGCAAACAAGTTCTACAAAACGTGACAAATCTCCGCCCGCGTACATTTTGGGCGTCACACAGTGTTATGCCCGCCTTACACGACACAATATTATTGTGCAATAATATTGTCCAAAAATATTGTGCGAAAAAGGGTCCTCCATACACGACTCAATATTACTGCGCAATATTTCTAAATCTCTTTGCTTATTCTGTATCTACCTCGTTGGGGAAACGAAAAATATTGAGTTAACATTCAGAAATTATTAAACTTTTTGGGGAAACGAAAAATATTGAGCTAACATTCAGAAATTATTAAACTTTTTTAATATCACCCAATATACTGTGCAAACCGAAAATATTGTGCAATACAGCCCTTACACGGTCAATATTATTGCACAATACTGAGTATTGCGCAATATTATTGTGTCGTGTAAGGCCGGCATTATGGTACCAATCAAAATTGTTGCCACCGCCACCGGACCTACCATATTTGAACATTTGCAATAGGGTGGAGCGTTTTTAGACTTTTCTTTGAAATCACTGCTTGAAAGTCATGAACAAGTTCTGATTATTTTTTTGTTATTCTCCTGTTATAAAAAATTGAATTAGTTTTTCAGCTTCTTTAAGAAAAATAACTGAGATCTCAAGAAACCTGAACTGATGGCTTATTAAAACACGAAACTTTTTTCATGACTTTGCACGCTTTTTCAGCAAGATTACATGTTTTATCTGAGGAATTCCACACTTTTCTGCGATTTAACACATTTTTTCTATTACTCCATTTTTAATGGCAAAATACTTTAATATTTTTTTATTTAAGAAGAAGTACAAACCTGCAGTTTTCCTGCTACAATTCAGTTTTTAGGGATTGAATTGCCAGGAAGAATCACAACTTCTCTGTTATAATTACAAATCGTATAAAAATAAAAATTTTGTATTCATATTTCACATACCTACTATGCATATCTTTGATAATTATGTATATGTATCCATGTATATAGGATATCACTTATGAATAATTGTGTATGGTATATACTTCTTCAACTCATATCAGGAGACGGGTAGAAAATTTCTCCCATATATAAAGTGAGGTTTCAGCAATTTAAGTGAACAAAAGTTATCAACAAAACAGATCAAGAACATACATACAATTTGGTTTCTCTTTCTTTGGTTATAACAATTCAAGGAAATTAACCTGGAATTTCCGATTAAACAGCTGGTAGTTAGAAAACAACATGGATGAGAAGTGGATGTACAAAATTATGTCGATAATTTGATGAACCATCTAGAATTGAAAACAAAACTATTTTATCTATTTGTTTGATTGTGGAAGTACTCGTTACTATACATACATACAATTCTTGGAATAACAATTTTATTAACCTTGTGTGTGTCGTCAAATGATGTTTGAAAAAAGTGTCAAATACCCAAAGAATGATAAATGAATGAGTACACAAAATTTTATTTACCTTATAGACCGAAAGCCCGCAAATTTTTGGAAGGAGTGACAGCATAAAATGTTAACTTTTTCGGAAAGGTCCTTTAATTGTTGTAATGTATTAATAGACTGTTCGTATTTTTAAGTTGGGAATAGGTACACAGGATTAACTCTTTCAGATTCTTAATTTATAACTCTAAAATACGTTACTTTTCGAAGGAAAAAAACCGAGGTCAGAACCTCGATTTTATCAAAAATAGGAAAGTTTTTCTGATATTCTACACATTTATTTTTGTTCTAAACAAAAGATACAGTACTCTTGAGTATTTACTCACCAATATTTTGACACCAAAATTTTAAGAAATAAAACTGTTAAAGTAATTTTAATTATAATATCTGAAAAACTTGCCTATTTTGGATAAAATGAGATCACGACCTCTAAATGTTCAAAAAAAAAATAAAAGAGTTTTTCCCAGGAAAAGTGCCATATTTTAGAGTAATATACAACAATCTCTAGTTTTATTTTAGAGTTATGGGTCAAAATAAAAATCTGAAAAAATCAAGGCACTTTTTTTCTAATTATTTGCAAAAAGTGAAGGGTTGTGAAACTCTTATCATGGTAAAAGTATTATTTTTTTAACAAAAAATAAAATGTTTATAAAAAAAGTACGTATACGCCGTAGTGCACACATTTTACTAATATAGTTCTTAATATATATTTTGAATATTATGTTCTAATATGGCTACATATGCCTAGAATCTTCCAATCTTGCTCTTTTTAAATTAAAATGTTATAGCTATTTAAAAATGCTTTTACAAATTTGTACTCGTCTGATATCACTTCGAATTCAATGTATTATTTTATAGAGTACGTCAGCACTCAGGTCACTTTTTGATTATATGCTAACACTCACACCCAAAAAATGCTGTGGGCTCTTGGTCTTTTAAGTTTTGTTTAAATCTGAGGAATACTGTGGTATGTCTTTCTCTCCCACAATGTCAGAATTTCACGGATCAATGACTGACAACACTTCTGCTTAACTTAGATATAGTAGATAGTGACTTTTTGTAGATAAACCCTTTTCAAATCTAAAACTGATTTTCATATAGATTTATATGGAGTTCTCGTTCTTAACATCCAATATTATGTTTATAGGAATTTAAACATTTTTTTCTTTTTCGCAGATGTCTTTAACTGAAATGAAATGGAAAAAAGTAGAAGAACAACATTTGATTGAAATTTATCAAAAAGAAGGAGAACTAGCAAAAGCTAATTCGGAAATCAAAATTCTCGAAACATTACTGATGGACCTAAAAGAGTTTGTTTTCACTTTCTATACATGCCTCATACTTAATCATATCATCACTCATTTATCATATCATATCATATTTTCAGAAAAGAATTCCAAGTACGTGACCTAAAAAAATCAGACAGTAAACTTAAAAAGGAAATCGAAAATCTTAAAATGGAAACACGAATTTTAAAAGTAGAACTCAATAAATGCCTTAGTGCTCGAATGAAACAATTTTGGAGCAATTACTTGGAACTCAATCACAATACAATTCTATTGATTCATTTTGGAGCATTTTATTTGCTACCAGCAATTCCACCACCCAAATCGTTAAAGATGCCATTTTGTATAAGCTTGGATAAGGTTATGAGTGTTATTCGGCAATCCAAAAAATAATGTATGGAATAGCACTTTTATAATTGAAATTGAAATTTATTTAATTTTTTTTTTTTTTTTCTTAATATTTCTTTATTTTTTTCTATTTGTTTATTTTATATTTATAAACAAGATTCTTTAAAAACTTCAAGTTTTTTTCTGTTTGTATGTATTTACATTTATGTAGCCTGTTGTTCACATATACATATCTGAGATCTCAGAGTGCTCAAAAATCTTAGGAACCTGAGCACGATTAATCATAAAAATTTCAAAAACTTACATAAACAAATTGGATTATAGCTTAGGAAATTTTAAGAGAGCTTAGAAATCTGCGCAGGCTTAAAGGGATTTCAGCCTGAAAAAATAGATGACACAACGTAATACCATAATCATAATTCATAACTATGAACAAAAAGATGATAATCAACAATAACAAAAAAGTAATCGCCCCCGGGTGGACTCGAACCACCAACCTTTCGGTTAACAGCCGAACGCGCTAACCAATTGCGCCACGGAGGCGGTGATGACATTATTGTAAAATGTCTCTGTAGTAGTCTCAGTTGAAAATGCCTATTGTACCAGTGCCAATAATAATTTTCTGCAAAAAAATACTTTATTTGTAGGATGTGGATGGTGGGAAAAATTAGGAAAAATGGAAGGTATTATGAAAGGGGTAAAATAAATGGGGCGGGTGTAAAAAATCGTTTTTTTTACAATTTCCATTAAAAACATATGTAGGTACTCCTTTCGAAAAAAGCTTAAGACGAAAGTTGTAGGTGGTTGTATGTTGTTTTTTTGTTTTTTTTGTCTTATAAAAAAATAGATTTTGATGAAACTTTGTTTTAACACAGGTACATTGCTATGTTAATTACTTATAGATTTTTTTTCCAGAAAGTTATAATTTTTTTTGCTTTTGACGAATTTATTTTGAAAAATAGCCTAATTTTCAATCAAAGAAGTTGACGAAATCTTGTATGTTTCGATATATCGTCCCGTTTCTACGTGAACCAGAAATTTTGTTTAGTTTTTTGGATTGAATAAAAATAAATAGAATAGATGTAGAAAACATATTAATTAAGTTTATTTCACAATTTATACTTTCTCGTCTTCCTTACTCATAATATGCTATTGTTAAATAAAAACTTTTAAGAAAATGTAGTTACGAAGTTTACGTAGAAACGGGACGATGTAGGAGTCTGGAAATTAATTTTTATATGCATTTTGACTTCACAACAACATTTTGCACAACTGTTCCTGGAGTCATTTAGCCGCCATTTTGTTTTTAATGTTATTTAGACTTTCTCAAGTAGCTTTTTAATATTGATCCTAGAAAGAAAAAAATGTTGGTGGTATAACAAACTTGTAGAAAATGTTATTTCCTGTAAAATAAGTTAGAATAATTTTTTTTGATAAATGGTTCTTGTATGGAGCTTATACAGGAATACAAATCTTTAAATCCTGTGATTGAACATTTTTGAGATATGACGTTGTTACAGCGAATGAGCGATATTATAAATCCTAGCAAAAGTAGATATAAATGCCCCGCACTAAGACTTTCAACTGTGTTTTTGCAACACTGAGTGATTCATTTTATTCGCAAAACAAAAACAAACTGAACTACCTAGGTACCTGCTCAGCATTTGTTTTGTTTTTGTTTTGCAAATAAAGACAAAATGAGTAGCTACTCAGTGTCAAAAAAAAAAACACGGCAAATAATCTGACTACTATCAATATTTGGTGACCTTGGCGATATCAAAAATAGTCCAAAATAATCAAATATAGTGTTTGACACCACTAAATCATCGCCTCCGTGGCGCAATTGGTTAGCGCGTTCGGCTGTTAACCGAAAGGTTGGTGGTTCGAGTCCACCCGGGGGCGTCTATTTTTTTCCTTGTTGCAAACATAAAAGAATTTTTACCTTTGAATTCATTGGAGTGTGGTTTACTAGATAGTGTCGATGAGCGGTGAAAATGTTACCACTAAAACGCTTACAGTTAATATTATCTCCGCCTTTTATTTTCAAATAAAACAAGATCTATTAAAATAAAGGTATGTTGCCGTTAAGTGATGCAGTCATCCTATTTGGATTGCATTCCATTATTCCAGTCTAATTGTAAGTAAAGGTAACTACCTACCTGCAATCAAAAAAATAATAAAATTTATAAAAAAAAAACTATTAGCTATTCAAGTATTGATTTTATTTGTTTAACTAATTATATACCAAACAACTATTAATACATTAAAATTAATTACTAAAATTATTTGAGCCTCACAACAAAAATATTTTTCTATGCATAGATACATATGTAGGTAGGTACACAAATACAATATTTCACTATTAAAATATCCTTGATTATATACTATTTATGTGTTATCACAAAACTCAATATGTGTGTACCTAGCCCTACTCACATATTATTTAAATAAATACCATCATCCCTCTCCTTATGTTAAAATGAATCAGAAATATTGTGAAAATCATAAAGAAAATGACGATAAATTATTATTTGATGTCTAGGTATAGCCACTGATATAGCCTAGCCCTCACTATCCAATTCACTAGCATGGGACCAGACAATGAATCCAATAAGAAAGTGGGATGAAAATAACATCTAATCAGAAACACATTGGTAGCGACATCTTCCCTGAAAACCTAGAAACCTACGGATAAAGGCAAACCTTTTTGCTGCATTTAAATAAAATACAAGAGGTGGTGTTGTGTGCTTAAACAAATCCATGAACCCAACTTAAAGTTTATATAAAGTTAAACTTTTTCGTATAAATTTAACATTGACCATGATTCACAGTATTTTGTTCATCAATATGTGAGGATATATAAAAGTTTTAATTCAATATCCGATGGAAGTGTGTGTCTTCTGTTTGTGATGGCACGTAGCTGAACATTGATCGCTAGAAACCGTTTTTCAGTGTTTGCAGATCTGCTCAGTGGCATCCGTCACACTCCTGTTCGCCCCAGTAATTCTCTGGTAGATTTATTGGGAATGTTACGCCGAACTCCCGATGCATGGCGGCGGGCCAAACGCTCGGTTGGCAAGCAACGTTGTTTCCAATACGCGTTGCTTGTAATGAGTTCAGCGACGTTCCCAAGATTTGCCACTTTCAAAATTTCTTGGTTAAGTAAATTGTAGCTTAGCTTCGGATTTTCGTAAATTTGCTGTTCAGAACACTTCCATAACAGTGGCATTGCCGAGCAATTTGCCCATTTTTTTTTTGTTTTTTTTTTACATTATGAACGAGGGTCATTTCATTTTTATTTGTATACCAGATGGTGGTTGATATGATGGATTGTGCAAGTTTTCGTTGCAATTCAGCTTTATTCAATAAAAGAAAATATTGCTTCACTAAAGTTTTAGTAACCAATCCCGTTTGCTAAGGGCAACTTCCACTTGTTTGTGGGAAAGAAATCGAAATTTCGTTATTGTTTTGTACCCATAAGGACCCAAATCATAAAGGTGAAAAATTTGCTGTCCGGTCTTTTTTTGAAATCAAAACAACATTAAATTGAAATTCACTTCTGACGTACCGGTTAATACAATTGAGATGAATATCCGAATGTATAAACTTTGTTTGAAACAGAATACATTTTTTTTTTATTCGATCAAATTTACCCAGAAAATCATTCCGGGAACGCTTCCATAACTCAAAATCTGAAAAAAAAATACACAAAATCCATTAAATTTAGCTACCTGTAGGTATTCTTAGCATTACTAAGGCAAAACTTTCTTCAAGAATTCTCAAGTGCCTTAGAAAAAAAAACTGAAAAGAATTGTAATTTCTATTTAATTTAAAAGTTGTCCGAAGAAATATGTCTCAAGTATGTAGTTACAGTGACAAAGTATCAAATTATTATTCATTTAACTTTCAGATGGCGCTACAAATGGTCTTTCCGGAATGCCATGGAATTGGTTTATCGTTCCAATAATTTAATTTATTCATGCAGAAAATTAACTCTGCATGAATAAATTAAATTAAATTGGTAATTGAAGTTCAATTTGATATATTAGGAGCGTACATCAATCAATTGTCTTTCCGGAAAAGCATGTTTTGGGATGAATAATGATACAAAAATTGTGTCAGTATTATGATGTAAGATCAAGACCACTATAAAAAACCCTCAAAAATATTTAGTTTGATTTTGTGAGAAAGAAAATAAACGATAATATTAATTAAAACGTTATTTTCGGGAACGTCATTTCCGGTAACACTAAACGGTTATGAATGAGTTGCACAGTATTCTCGAAACAAATCGGATTATTTTTGGTATTTTAAGTCATAATCTAATGCAATTATGGCTTGCTTATGATAAAATTAATGAAAAAAGTTACAAAAAAAATTATGTAATTCATAGGTATTTTAGAATAGCAGAAAATAATATTTTTTAGAGGAATAAAACATAGAAAACCGAAAGAAAGTCATATTTGACTAAAAAAGGTATACAATAATGCATAATTCAGATAATTTTAAGACCACCACATTCGTTTAGGGAACATATCCATCATTTTCTTATGACTTCATCATTTCCGGGAACGGTATTTAATGCATTTTTAATAGCAAAATCTTATATTTTTATGAAATAATTCAACACTAAGTGCTAATCGTATGAAATAAATAATTTAAAAATTGAAATAACATTAAATAATAAAAATGTTTTTTTTAAATACGCATCTTTAAAACACAGAAAAAATTACATAATATTATCCAAACGATTTTTTTAGTTTATTTAAGAACTTTATTGAATTTAATTCTACAAACTAATTTTAGCTTAGTTATTGGAATATTATCCACTTTAAAAAAAAAATCTATTACTCACCCCTGTTACTTTAAGCCCCGCTCTCCCCTGCTACAGAATTCTCCACTTCAACCTACTTCTAAATATGGTACAATTTGACTAGGCTAAAATTAATTTCATTGTAAGCTTACAAACTTTGTTGCAAACAAATCATTTTTAAACTTTACAATAATCAATGAAAAAGTTGTTTTTTTTTGTATTGTTAGTAAATTGTTCTTAATTCAAATGATATCACTTAAATTTTAAGTCTTCCCTTTAAATCCAGCTTAAATAGAATAATTTAAGCTCAACCTTAACAGGAAAAGTGTGTCTAAAAAAATTAATCAACAAAATAAAAAGGTGTCATCTGTTGTTTGACAATCGAATCACGTTTATCTATACCCACTTAGTATTCAAACAGCAGTATAATTGGCTCTTTAACTGATTTGACGTTGGCATTTGAATTCCTTAGTGCATCAGCAGCAAGTTATATAGTTTATTTGTTATATCTTTGAAAAGAGCTTTGTGAATCACATCATACAAAATGAAAGCTATGTGCCTGATATGAAGTCGTAATTAAACTAACTTTACATTTATGTATGTACATCTCGATTTTTGTAGAATGCAGATCTTTTTTAAAATATAATCATTTGAACTATATGAATCAATTTTTTTTTTTGTCTTTTTGTAATTCACTAGACAAGGTTCTATTTATAGTAATTTACTCATATTCCACAAACAACAATGAGAATTAAAAAATTAACATAATATTTTGTTATGAATTCTATTAAAAACACAACCTTCATCTTGATTTCCGGAATTATTTAGGTGCGTGTGCTCTTAATATTTGAATAACTTAAAATCAAGTTGTTAGTCTTAGAAGCAAGACCATATGTGTTCTAATCTTGTTTACAAAGGTTAAACATTATTCAAATTATCTCATAGACATGATGAAATATCAACAGCCAAAAAACTTGGCAATATGGTGGTCACTTTACCTAGTTAGCATTTTTGGTTAAAACTTATCAGGTAAGCACTCAATCAAAATTACACGAAATTAAATAAGAAATTAATAAATTAATGTTAATTGAAAAGTAAACGATTCACAACTTTCCCCATTTCACGAATTTGTGTTGCATATTAAACATACGATAGTTCAAATAAAATAAAATTAAAGATTCGAAATAAAATTAAAACATACATAATGGATAGATAAATCTTCTTCAATCGAAAAATCATGAAAAGTTGAAAGTTTGATGGACAAGTTGTCACAAATGTGTCACCAATTCTTTTTTCGTTCGTTTTTATGAATAAATTAATGGCAAAAAATCGTGCGAAACCTTATTTGATTTTTTAAAATAAATTTTGCAAAATGAAAAAAAAAAATATAAAAACAAAAAAGAAAAACTCTTACAATATCTTACATAATCAATTTGCATGCTATTATAACACTTTCGAAAACTTCGAAAATTATGCAAACTTATTAAAAACATATTCCAACCAAAGCAAAATAATTTTTTTTTTTTTTTTTTTTGTTAAAAAGAAAACATTATATACTTAATTGTTAACAATTTCTTTAGTCCATTTGAAATAGACAACGTAGATGCGTGTGTTTGCGGTGCCTCGCCCACCTCCTGAGGGCTATTATTGGTTATATTAAAAAAAATGCAAAAAAAAAGTCTTGCCAGTATTAATGGGCCGTATTCAAAAAAAACTTGGCCTTGTAAAATCATGGCGTCATTCCGTATAACGATTAACGTCAGACGATAACGTTTCAACACCAGATAGTCTTGTTAATGTCGGGCTTATTCGAGTGAAAAATTGCATTATTTTTTTCATTAGCTCTACATTATTGACAAAATAGTGATTTTTTTTTGTATTTATATCAAGCCAATGACAGAAAAAATAACATTTTGTCACTCATATAAATCCAGCATAACACGTTAATTGAAAATAGCAACCGTCTGATCTACCATGTTCTCGTTTGAAATTATTTGCTTCTTGAACGTTTGAACGTTACCTAAAAAGTTATCATTGGCTTTGACTTTAAGACAACCTCAGGGCAACAAAATACTTTACAGCATTATAATTGTTGGCAGCAAAGTCCTTACTTGCATTCTGAAAGTCGCAACAAATCTCATTTGGGGTTTAGCCAATTTTAGAGCTAAGTTGTCAATTTATTTCCACCAACATTCGCTTAAAAATAGTTTTTATTCATTTTTATAATTTTTTTATTTAACACTACTGAGCCGCCAGTCGTTGTCCTGCCATGCACAATGTATTTTTTTTAGTTTTTAACTACATTTTGTTTCTTATTACGATCGTTTAAAAATATTATTATCTACAACACCGCAACTACTTACAACTGCCTTTGCACAATGTTTTTTTTTTAGTTTTTAACTACATTTTGTTTCTTATTACGATCGTTTAAAAATATTTTTATCTACTACACTGCAACTACAACTGCCTTTCCCGCCAGATTTTTCATTCATTCAATTTCAGTTGTTGGCTTAGTGAGTATTAGTATGAGCTTAGTATTTAAACATTATTTATTCAAGTGCTTTTGTATTTTCCATCTGTTTTTTTTTTTTTTTTCTTTTTGAAGCATAGGCAAATGAGTTTTAAGTTTTTCCGACACGTGAGCAGGCCACATAAAGACTCCATGTGAGAATTATGCAACAAGATCGGTAAAAATAGAGTGGAATATGTAGGTTCTTCAAATTTCTTTCACCAGAATGAAAATTGAAGAATCTCATATGTAATGCTACTAAAGTTGATACTGTTAAAATAGTGGTATTCATAACATATGAAAAAATAGAACCCCGGTCGTGTCAAATGTAGTGAAATTCACACATGGAATTACCCATTAATATAATGCTATTTTCTACGATATTTCACAATATTTCACCAGTGTTCCGCGCTTTTTCCCACCTATTCTCCACGCATATTTTCCATGACTTATAAGGCTTTATTAAGTGAATCTCCACACTTTTCTTCACTTTTTCGCGGTATTTTAGTCTTTTTACCTTGGTATCAAATTCTTTTTTCATGAATTGCTATGCTAATCTCCGATCATTCACCAGTATTTCCCCATTTTTTCAAGTTCTTACGTGCATTTTAACACTGTTTTGCAAGCTTTTTTCATTGACTTTCCAGGTTTTTTCTGCAGCATTACACGAACTTTTATAAGTATTCCGTCGTATTTCACCAGTACTTTGCGAAATTTGCCATAATTTTTAGTTATCTCCTTATAAAATTTCTTTAAATCCACTTTGAACATTAACCTTTGACAGCGCCCGAGCTTTATATTGAATAAAATACATCTCTGCATTCTCATTCGTAATAATTTTGACAATATTTGGGCTCAGGTAGGTACCTCCATCAATTCATTCATTCATTCATGAGTACGACGTCTATGTCTTGTAGCGTAAGCCATCATTTTCCCACTGCTATACTTGTTAGGATTTTGGATCTACAGTTACAAACTTACAGAACTGATCGCCTTTGGCTATACTCATATCCGAAACCGAATAACATTAACAATAGAATGTTAATAAAAAAAGATACAAAAACTAAAAATCAAAGGCTTTGATTTAAATTCACGTAAATCTTTGCCGGTAAAGATAGTTGTTGTGTAGGCCAAGTTAACTGCTTGTTGAGACTTGAGAGTGTTGTTAGTTTCACGTGAGACGCCGTTGACAATAGTTCGTTGCGGAAATGAAAGAAAATCATTGAAAGCTATTCGCAAAATAGAAAAAAAAACTTCGTTGTATATATTTTACATTTTGTTTTGAAAGGGAAATTAGTTGTTACTTTGTGTCTTAAGACGTGTTGTTGAACTTTTAACAGGTTCTTGTGTTTTGGTCAGTAACTTTGTTATAGAAGAAGTGACTTTCTTCTTCCGCATGATTTATTAAGTTAACACCCGCGATTATTATTGTTAATGTTTGTAAGCTTCTTATAGTTAAAACAAATAAAATTATTTAAATATTTTCTACGAATTCTCTATAAAAAAGAAAATAATAATAAAAAATAAACATGTCTGAATTACTCGATGGTCATCCTCTTAAGGGAATTGTGTTTCTTTTAATTGATGTAATCATATTTATGTGCAAATCAGTGTTTTATATTTTGGAAGCTATCATTTTAACAATTATTCCTGACAAATGGAGAAATTTAAAGGTAAGATTCTTTCGAACTTCACATTTAAAACAAAATAACTTGTTCAAAGTTAGATAGAAAATAAAACTAAAGGACAAAATTGTACTTCCTAGACTTCTACTAAAAACAAAAATTACTTATAAGTCTTTTGAGTCTTAGATCTCTACCCTTTTATTTCTCACTTTGTGCGAAGTTAAAAATAATTTGATTCCAGGATGATGGATTTTCGATGAAAATGATTGAATTGTATTATGATACATTTTTAGTCATTTCCATTGAGTTTCGAAGTCCATTTTCTCTGACAATTTATAGATATTGCAGAAAAACTTAATTTATATTAAAAAATTCAACAAATTTTCTTACATGTAGGCAAGAGATGATTTAAAATGAAAAAAATTCATGATATGTCGCACGTATTTGTCAGCAAGTATAACGTGCAACCAAGTCATGCATTTTATTTACTATTTACTTCTTATTTACTTATTTACTTCTTTGTCCAACAATATATATTGCTATATAGCATTGGTTAACCAAAAGTTGCACACATATAAAGCTTGCCTATAAGTTAGATATATTTTTAATATTTTTTAATAAATGAAATAAATATGCATTTAAAAAAATAACAATACAAAATGGTCACTGTGGCGTATACGTACTTTTTATTATATTTAAATTCAATTTTAAATCGTTTTAATCAAGAAATCTTACCTTCAAAACAGAGATAGTGTGTCTACGGCATTAAAAAGTGGCGAATCTATGTGCAAAGGTACTGTTGGGTAGAGAACAAATTAATTAATTAAAAAAGAGACTGGGTTCTGGGTCATTGGTAACTTCACATCGGTGCCCTTAGAAACCAGAGATACATGTTATTTTGGTTTTTAAAGTATCACAAGATGTTCAAAAACCTTAGTAAGGTTCAATATTAAATGAAGCGAAGATTTGGTCTGGCCATTTATTGTTGAACTATTTCATTTTTGAAAAATGTTTAATACTTTTAAATTTTTTTAACATTAAAAAAAAACTGTCTGTTGGTTTTTATTAAATGCGTTATAAACTTCATTTTATGTAGAATAAAATAATTTTCTAGTCAAAATCAGTATCTGATGTAGAGATATTTGAAACACAATACATAATACTAGAAGCCACAATTAACGGTTCAGTACAAAATTTATCAGAAAAATGGGAGGAATAGTAAAAATCGAAGAGAATACTGAAGTTAAATTTTTACTAAAAAAATTTCTTCTGGCACTTCTAGAGCGTTTAGTTTTCTCGTCGTTTTAATACAAACGACATCGGTAATAGGTAACGTTTCTATTTCTATTTTCAACAAACAATACATTGTTCATTATTTATTAAAAAATTTAATTCTTACCTAGTTCTATATTTATTTGTTTTAATAAATATGACTGCTTTTTGAGTAGCTTCTTGAAGCACTTCTATTTATTTTTCTTGCAGTTCGAAGGTACGTTCATATTGTTTGTTAATAATTAAATTTTATTCAATAAACACTCAAAAGATGCCTAAGGTGGGGTTTTAAAAAGTAATCAAATATAAAAAATACCTTTATTTATATTTAGTAATGCATTGTTTAGCTGGAACTGTCATTTACATGTCAACTTGTTTGATGTTTTGCAAGAATAAAGTTTGGCAATATATTGTCTGTACGGATGTTTATAGAATTCTGTTTTGTAAACATTTTCAAGTGCAAGAGAGACAGATACCGGAGGCAAAAAGTGTTTGACTTTTCTGAAATAGTGAATTCGCTGTGAAATATTTATGAACTTAGTTTGAAGAATTTTTAGGCAAACAATTTTGAAATGATTATGAAATGTAAGACTTATGGCTAAAGTGCTAAACGAAGCGATGAGCTGGGTCTGTTTTGTCATACCAGTAGTATTGCCATAGTTAAAGAGTACAGCAGAATTGTAATGATTACAATATGCAGCTGTAACAAGGAATTCTTTCAGTTAAGATCCTGCCAAAATTTCACTTCCATTACATGAAACCATTAACAAAAAATCCTTATCTAAATATATATACAATATATAGACTACAGTTATAAATTGAAATGTTCTTTTTTATCTTATATGATAACTCCTACATCAGCCAGCTTACAAGTTGGTCTTCTGACACAATTTGTATCTTCATAAATCAATCATTTTTGCTTTCTGCAAGGCTTTGATTTTATTTAACTTTTTTTTTCCATTTTCGTGCTACACACTCGATCAGACATACGATATAATTTTATTAATGTTCAATGGAAGTAAACCTTAGATGGCAAACCCGTTATTGCAAATATTATAGCTTGAAGCTCATTTTTTGGCCAGCTGCCTCAAACATGATTCCAAAGCCAACTACATATTGCAAAATCAAAAATTACAACATATTTTTTTTTTTTATAAAGAATGTGAGAAAAATGCGATTAAAGCGAATTAATTTTCGTACCATAGATTTATGGTAAATATAGGATGTAGGAATGTGGAAGGAACCTTTTTATTATTATTTTCTTTTAAGGAAAGAAAAGAGAGCTGTCGGATAGTGGCTATGCAAGTAGGTACCTGCCTCCATTGTATGTAAGCTTTTAACATTTGCAAATGTGAAATTTAAAAAATTTCTTTAACCTTAACACTTAAAGTTGAAATCATCGTCAATGTTTTCTTTTTTGAGTGACACTAGCGAAGATGTAAAGTCTGTATACGACTTGATTACCCATCAAACACATCTGTATAGTAGCTAGGAATACTATTTTCCATTTTATTACCTCTTTCGCGTGTTACGTCAAAAGATTTTCTTTTGCGTTTTTCCTTTCACTTTTCTGAAAGACTCTCTACGGACTATCATCTATGATTTGCAACTGACTTATAGTTAATCTCTATTGTTGTTATATCCGATCCCCGACCTTCCTAAAAGATCAACTATCAATAGAGTGAAATACGGAATACCTATCTGCTCTGCTGACGTTTGTTTCTTAGTGCCCACTGCTTAGTCAATTCATTTTTTGCATGCTATCTAATTTATGATTTTTTTTTAATGTAAGTACACTGAACAAAATGTTTGAACCTTAGCATATTGTTTGTTCAGAATTTATCTTAAAAGGCAAAAAACATAAGCTTTTGACTTTTTATTTAAATGTATGCTTTTTCTTCTAAATAATACTTTTAAAAGAATTTAACACTGGTCTTTTCTTATTTATAATACATTTTACATTTAAACCATCACTTAAAACCTTAGATTCCACACCCAGCTTTTGGATTCAAAGTCTTAAAAAGGTGTAGCAGTACATTATTATTATGATTGTAGATCAGAGGAGCTGTAAAAGACTGCAGTCCACTTATGCAGTCAATTCAGTTGCATCAGTTAATTGACAGTACTTTTTGACTGGTTTTATTGTTTTATTAGAAAGTTGTACTTTTATGTGACTTAAACCTGCACTTAATTATTTTTCTGTCAAAAAACTGCTTAAATTAACTGTAAATTCAGTATTTTAGTTTATTTGCAGTTAAGGTACTTTAAACCCGCACTTATTAGCAATACTAACTTGCAGCTAAAATTTATGTCCATTTACTGCGACTGAATTGATTGCATTACCAAATGACTGCAATCTTTTACAGCTGTGATAGCAAGTCTCAATTGACTAGACCTTTTCGTGGTAAATGCTTTTCCTCAATAAAAGTCAGTGTTCCTCCCTAAATGCTGACTGTAGATTTACAATTAAAGTACTTTTGTATGTTAAAAGACTTTAAAAGTTTTTTCTTTCTAGTAAATAAACTGCAATACGAAAAGACTGTAGTTCTTACAACTCTGCTATAGATTAAATTTTTACTGTTTAATGAAGCTACTAGCAGTAGTTGGACGTCACGTAAAAACTTGAAAATATGTTGCAAATTTGATGCATTTGAACGTAATTTTGTCCAAAAATACTTATTTATTAAATTTCATTGAATTTTATTAAATTACTATGCAAATTGTTATTAAATAATCATTTTTTTTTTTTGAGTATAAGATTGTTTAACAATTGATTTGTTTTTTATCATTATTTGCAATCAATTGATTTTGTAAGCTGCCACGGATTTTTTTTTCGAATTTTACTGGTTAAAATCGGTACGAAAAATAAAGTGGCACTTAGTGTGCAATGTGTTTGTATTTTTCAACAAAATTTTTAGATTTGTGGGTCGAATTTGTTCATAAACAAAATTATTTTTTTTTTTAATCCGATCCGATTTGACCGATTTTAAATATTTTTCGGTTTATGAAGAAGACTGTTTTCCGAGATAGTTCTGTTCTCTAAATAACCAAAAACTTAAATCTTCCAAACATAAGCAACGAAGTAAAGCTTTTAATCAGAAGGGGATTGACTATTGCAGTTCAGTCTTGCTTTTATTTTTTTTTTTTTTGTATTTTATACGCTTCTGTATGTATATTTAAAAATTACTTAGAGTGTACTTACTTTGTGTGCATTTAATAGGTGAAGTGTTTTATAGATATACAAATGTAATTTTCTTTTTTATTGTGTATTGTTTTCATGCTAATCCATGGCGCCATCAGATACGGATGACGACGATTCGATGCTTTCACTGAATTCCAATGAATACTGAGTACGAAAACTGACAGAAAGAAAATAGCACAACACCATGTTTTGTCAGTTAATTTAGCTATGTAGTTACATTTACAGTGCAATATAGAAGACAGTAACGATTAACCCCTTTTGTTAACACTATGCAGTAAACTGGCAGACCTGTGCTTGCGTTGCTTCGCTATACAAATTTGTTCGCTATAATATAACAAAATAAAAATGTGTGTTTATTCGCACTTTTTTTAGGATCGTTTATAATGTATTTGTTGTGACAAGAACTTTCTTAAGCTAGTATCAAAAAAATTTTGTGTAGAAATTTGTGTTTTTCGATAGTAAAAATACATCAAACGTCTGAAAATGAAATACACAAACTATTTTTGTATCGTTTGTTTACTGAAAACACAAATCGATTTGGTATTCAAGCACAAACCGTCTGATAAGGTACACAAATAATTTATGACTATTTGTGTTTCATTTGTGTAGGTCAAATCTTTTGTGAATTCTGAAAATTGGAGCATTCAGAAATACGGAGCAGATACACTAATAATTATGAAAATTCAGTCGAATATCCAACATTTCACGGTTCGCAAGTTTTTATGTTGATTAAAATAATTGACATCAAATTCTATATGAAATATGAAAAATTCTGTCAAATTTGCAGTTCACATTAAGTAATTGAAGCAAAATGACTGAAATAAGTAAAAAGAAACCAAAAATAAAAAATTATGTTAAAAAAAGTAGAGCATGAGCTCTCCCGATGAAACCATGCACCTTATAGTGGCAGTCGAGGAGCAAAGAATTTTTTCTTTTACATTTTAATTAATTTAAAAGAGAACCGAGAGAATAAACTAAATATTTATTCATTTCTTTCAATTCTTTTATTTTATTGAATAATATAAGTTAAATATGCCAGCACACGATTAAATAAAAAATTGACAAACACAGATATGTACCCAAATTCAATTTGTGTACGAAAACACAAATCAACTGAGCCACAAATGTGTACACACTAATAGATTTGTGTATGTCATATTTGTGGTTGGCTATAGACAAATTAAATTTGTGTTTTTGCCAAAAATTACACAAATCACCTGAACCACAAATATTTTTGGAACACAAAAGTCATATTTATCTACTAAATGCGTACATAAATATGACTTTTGTGTTCCATGCTATAAACAGATAAATAGATGAAATTTGTACTCAACCACAAACTGTCTGATCTTAAAGCTTTACTCTAAAGCTATAGTATCAGTTGATTTGTATAAACACAAATTTTTGTGTAAGCATTTGTGTATTTTGGTAATAAAAATACACAAATTTGATGAAAGCAAATGACAGACATAAACGATTTGTGTGTCTACACAAATGGAATTTGTGTTCAAGCACAAACCGTCTGATTGGGTACAAAAATATCTTATGAGGTATTATTAAGGTATTATTTGTGTTATTTGTAAATTCTAAAAATTGGAGCATTCTCAAATACGAAGCAGATACACAAATGATTTTGAAATTTTAGTCAAATATGAGTGTTTTGGTTCAGTCAAAATAATCATCGTTTTAAATAAAAGAGATGAGCGCTATAAATATTTATGCCTGCAAGACTCATTAAAAAAAAAAATCAAAAATTATGACAGCAAGATAATTCTTCTGTCTAATGATATATCGGTCTCTTCTTATAAGAGAAATGAGAGTCCAAGATGTTTCACATGCGGCATTCTGTCTTCAAGATGCACTCACATAAATGGAATTTGGAAATAATTGTAAAAGAAAAATAATTTTTCATTCCAAAGACAGAGCAGAGCCTCTTCAATAAAAAAAAAAAAAAAAAAACAAAGGTCTTAAATGTGAAAATGTGTACACCACATTTTTGTTACCATAAATCTCCATGATAGAATTTTCAACCCGACGTTAGTTGTTTGGTAGTTTATGCTCTAGCTTGACAAGAAATAGGCCCAAGAACATATTGAAGCGTGGTAGGAAATATTCTTTTACATTGTTTAATAATTTTATTGTATTAAATCGACGTCAATACACAATCGAAAATACTAAATCTGACATAAATACAAATTTTTACACAAATTCCATTTATGTAGAAATATTTAAATCTCGACTTGATTAAAGTCTACAAATTTCGCACAATTTTTGTTTAATTTTAAAAAATTGACCTAATTTCCAGCTTGATATGTACTTTTTGAACTATTTAATAAATTATGTGAATACTTTTTGAATTTTTTTTTGCCATAACAAGTAATTCTTTGTTTGCATTAACACAAAACTTTTTAATTTCACACAATTTATGTGTGTCTTTCATTATCAGTGATCAATTATTTTAAATGTTAAAATAAATCCTAAATGACATTTTTCCCCCATTTTCCCCTAAATACTTAAAAAAATAATCAAACTTTAAGCTATAACAAACAAAATATTTCTATTACACATCACCTGGTTGTGCATATACCCAAATTACTTTGCTTCCGGTGTAATGTATCTTCTTTTCGTGAGAGATATGTGTAGTTTATGATGTTAGCATTTGTAGTTTCCACATTTAAACTATGTTTACATTTATAGTGGATATAAAGTGATACCCAAAAAAGAAAAAAAAAACCTTGTTCATTATGCAAGTATGGTAAGTGGCAATTTAAAACCATGGTAACACTTTATTTGATTTCAACGAATAGATTGACAGTCGATGTCACTGACACACCTAATCAATTAACTATACCACAGAGATCATCATCATCACAAGTGATACACATCGATTGTAACTAAAAATAATAAAAATGTAAATTGACTTAAGAAAAAAATAAAATAAAATCACCATTTGAAGACATACACAAATATCTAGGCTTTCTCTTTTATGACCATACTGTGAATTTTGAGATAAAATTGTTATTTTGAAAAATGAAACCTTTGAAAACCTTTATGGAATTTGAACCACTTATGCAGTACCTACATAATATTACAACTTATTATGCGTATATTGCTTAATAGAAAATTTGTATTCTATGGTTTGTTTTAATTTTATTTAATTTTTATATCTTTTTTTTTTTGTAGGATGTTTCCGGCAGAGTAGTTCTAATAACTGGTGGTGGTGGTGGCGTTGGACGTTTGCTGGCACTAAATTTTGCAAAGCTTAACGCTAGAGTCGTTATATGGGATATTAGCCAAGAAGGTATTATAATTAAATTATTCAAAATGCTATGTTTTTTTTTTGTGTTTTATGAGAAAAGGCATTGAACTTTTAAGTATCTTTAAAATAATTGCAAATAGAAAATATTTTATAACGATAATTGGATATTTTAAGAAATTAACGTGTTAATGAGAAATTATCTATATTTACTTTACCTACTAGATATCTTATATTATTATTAATATTTACATATACCTACTCTCATGTTTTGCCGACACATTGACCCTATCAATTTGTTTTTTCTAAGCTGCGGGGCTACCAATTTGTAGACTTGTATCTTATAATGTTGGATTTTCTTGAGGTGATTAACGCCTTACAGATTTAAAAGACGAATTTTATTTTAAGGGCAAAGCTTATTACTTCTAATCAATACGTTTTTTTCAAAGGTATACCCCACAATTAAAGTTTTTATTAACAGCTGTAAATAAAGCAGCAGAAAGAGATATGAATCTGCTGATCTAATTTTAGGTATAAGATTCGTTTTGCTAGATTACATAACATTTTAATCTCTTTTGATATGACTGGGTAATGGAGGGTCTAGTGAAATTTATATTAATAAGATTTAACCCTGTGTAAGTAACAACAAAAAGTTACAATTTCAATTAAATGTAAGGCAATTAAAAAAACTTTCTTTTTCTTGGTTAAGATTGTTTTATGCCTTTCTTGATCATAGTTTGACCCTTAATGAATGAGTTGTGAAAACTGAAAAAAACATGAGTAAGAAGGTACTTATGATCTGAAAATAAAATGCACGACTGGGTCGCACGTACTTGCTCTTATAGATAAAGTTACTATATATGCTAAGGGTTTTTAATTAAAAAATTGTAAATGCAGTTTTATAAAAAAAAATAAAAAAGCATAAAATTCGATTTTCAAATGACTAAAACAGCTTCTTAAATGAATTCAACCTCAAAATGATACATTTTTAGAAAAAAAATTTTGAAAATCGTTAGAGCCGTTTCAAAAAAAAAAAAAAAACTATTTTTCCAATATAAAATTTTGCAAGGACCTTTATAAAAAAATTGGTACGCTATTTTTTAGATATTATTTGTCAACATCTAAAAACTAAATTTTGAAAAAAATATTAAGCAGTTTTCGAAAAAAAGATTTTTAATTTTTTTTTTTTTTCTTAAATCCAAAAAAATAATTTTCGAAATTTTGTTTACTAAATATTTTTACGGCAACTTAAAAGCATTCATGTAAAAAAAATGGTTGAAATTGATTAAGTCATAAGGGAGAAAATCAGAATTTAAAAAAAAACGGTTCTATGGCAGGTACCGTTAATAACGGTTATTGAAAAAAATGGTTTTCATTTAAAAATAGACCTTAGCTAAAAAACTGCCCATGATTTTTTGAATCAAAATTATAGAAACCATATACCAAGTTTGAAGTAAATCGATCCATCCGTTTAGGCTGGGGTCTCTGAAACATACGGACAGACAGACGGACAGACAGAATTGTCGGAACCACTTTTTTCTTATTCTCTATCATTGTAGTGTCACGTTTGATTGTTATCTCAACTTTTTTTTTACGAATGCATAACTTGATATATCGTACCTATATCGCATTTTGTTTGAATTCCAAGCAGTAACTCTTATTTGAACTTGTAATTATGTCAGTAATATTTGTTCAATAAAAGTAGTTTACAAACAAACTGTAACCAAGTTTTTAGTTTGCTGCAATTTAAAAAAAAAATGCTGTTGAATGAATTTCATCACAAATATTTTGAAAACAAATAAAATAATAATATCCACTTCAGCGTACTTTTATTTTGAACATATTGAAGTAGTAAGGAACTGATAACGACTTCTAGAAAAATTTACAAATAGTTTTACTAGTTTACACTTAATTTTTTTTATTTAAATTATATTTAAAACGTCGTTATTCTTTACGTGTTAAGTTTTCTCTATCGCAGATGTTTTAAAAATTTTCTGGAATTTTTTATTACTTTCGGATTTTCACAGAACTATATGTGAATGGCAAGCATTTTCATGTATATTATGAAGAAGCGATAATCGCAACGCATTTATTCACGACTTCACACAATTTTTTTTTTTTTCATTGGTATTCTGCGTTGTTCCATGATTTTCATATGGAGCTGTATATGGTATAATTTGTCTATGAAAAAAGTACACATACGCCACAGTGACCCAGTTAAGTTTAACTTCAAATGTCGGTAGTTGACCTAATTATGAAAAAAAATTGACTTTCGTTGACCAATAACTGAGCTAGTAACATATATAAATATTATATTGTTATTAGGCTGTTAAGATCTTGGACCCCTTAAGTACCTGAATGGCAATAAAAAATGAGTTGTTAGTTTGTAAAAAACGAATCATAATTGTTTTATATTTATTTATGTGCAATTACCTAAACATATCACTTTTCTGTCTAACTCTTTTTATATTAATTTAACTTTTTGCTATCAAATTACTCCATGGACCTTGTAATCAAAATTCTTTGTCTTTCTTTTCAGCCCTTAAAACAACAATAGACCTCCTTTTATTAAATGGATTTACATGCAAAGGCTACGTGGTTGACATTTCCGATCGTGAGCAAGTATTTGAGCGAGCCCAACAAGTTAAAGAAGAAATCGGTGAAGTCGAAGTTTTGATTAATAATGCCGGAGTAGTGTGTTGTAAACCGTTTTGGGATCTGCCGGACAAGGTCATTCAAAACACCTACAACATCAATATAATTTCTCATTATTGGACAGTCAAAGCTTTCCTCCCCGAAATGATGCAAAATAATCGCGGTCATATTGTTACAGTTGGCTCGGTAACAGGACTTCTGGGAACCTATGGCTGTAGCGATTACAGTGCAACAAAATTCGCTTGCAATGGATTCCATGAGAGTTTGTACACTGATTTACGTACACATGGTTATGATAACATCGGAATGACCTTAGTGTGTCCCTATTATATTAATACGGGCATGTTTGCGGGAGTAAAACCAAGGGCCATTCCAATGCTGGAGCCACAGTATGTTGCAGATGAAATCACAAAAGCAATGCGAAGAAATGACAATTGGTGTGTGCTGCCGAATCACATTCGACTTTTGACTCCTTTGAAATGGTAATTAAAATAAAATAACTATGATGAAGTGTTTTAAATATTATTGAGTTTTTATTTTACAATTGTAGTATTTTACCATCGAAAATGTGTTGGGAATTGATGTCACGAGTAATTCGAGGTCCACAATCTATGATGTCGTTCAAGGGTCGAGGTAGAGTCGCTGCTGGATAAGATACTTCTGTTGATTTTGATGGTTTCATAAGTGTTTAATTGAATGTTTTCGGGTTAAGACTGTTATTGCCAAAATTGGCTCTTCAAAAAATTTAATAATAGAAATGTTGTTGCTTTTTTTAATTTTATACTAGTTTTAGTTCATATTTAAGTTCAAAATAAAATCTGTTGAATTTTATAAAAACAATTGTTTTGAATTTCTATTTTTTTAATGAAAATTATTTCCAAGTGTATACTCCGTGCAACAAATAATAGTCAGTAACAGAAAATTAAGAATTTTTCATATCAGATAGACAGTATAGCATTAGTCTGTCGCATGTAAAAAAGCTTGAAAAAAGCTTTCCTATATGATTTGTAGTGACAATCTTTGTTGGACAGAGTATAGAAAAAACCCTTCAAAAAGTCTCAGAGGTGAAGCTTTTAATAAAACAAAAAAAATACAAAATACAAAGCTCGGTTAAGTTCAACAAAATATGAATAACTGATAAGATATTTTAAAGCTTTCAATTACTGTACCAATAATAACTTAAATGTTAAAAGCTATAGATAATTAAATATAAAAGTAGAAGCTTTATTTAAACAAACTTTTGAATAAAACTTTAAAATTAATTTGGTTCTCAAAAAAATGCATTTGATATTTATATAGCCTCCGTGGCGCAATTGGTTAGCGCGTTCGGCTGTTAACCGAAAGGTTGGTGGTTCGAGTCCACCCGGGGGCGATTTATTTTATGAAAAATATTTAGAACTTGAAAAATCAATGATTTCTGTAATTATCACTCACATAATGCTTACTTAAGTCGTTTGGAGGTAGGTACATAGATTTTTTTTAAGTAACTATTAGTTTAACCAATCTATTTATAGAAAAAATTGATTTTTGCAAAGAATGCTTGATTTGTGTTCCAATAAAATGATTTTTTTTTGAAATTATATATTTCCTTAACGGGATTATTTTTATTTTCGCACATGTTTTAAAGTGTTTTTTGTTTTGTAATAGTGTTGATAATCTGACTGATTAATCAGATGTATTTTTTTGGAAAAGCTATGCGCACTACAGTAGCATCTAACTCGTATTACACAAACAACATCGAACTGCCCATTAAACGAAAAGTTAAATGCAGTTGCATTTACATTTTGCAGTTGACATTTTGATTTTTGATTTTTGATTTTTGGCAGTAAGATTTAAGTTATAAAATATATTTGTATAAATAATGTAGATTGTAGATAAAGGAGAATGGGCACTTTTGTATGGACAACGACCTATTGGTGTTACACATAATGATCTGCATCAATTTAATAATTTTCAATAAAACTTTAATAAAATCAAGTGGAACATACTAGCCGGTCAATAACGCGAATTGCAATCAATGCGAACAATTTAAAAAGTCTTACTCCCAATTTGAATCCATCAATATTGACAAGTTTTTCGAATTCTGAAAAAAGTTGGGACTGCGATGGATCCTCAAAAGTATCTAAATCCTTCGAACAAAATATTCTCAGACTTTGTTTAAGTAAACAGAAGAAAACTAACAGCCTTTTAAAGTTTTAAATAATGATATAAAAATTTCCCTCAAATAGGGAATTATAAATTTTATTTTGTTCTTTTTTCTTTTCCAAATCCCAACAATAATATGCGCTGCATTTAAATATGTAGGGGAGATTGGCCTAAAATGGCCCCCTAAGCAAAACGTCCCATATCTCGGTAAAACAATGAAATTTCACTTTAAATTTTATATTCTTTTTAAAACTTAACCAATAACGCTTACAGTTTTTAGCTGTACAAGTTTAAACAAATCTAAAAAGTATTTCAGTTTTCTTATTTTTTCAAAACGTCTTCAAATTCCACTGATCAAAATTGCCACGGCAAAATGGCATACTGGCATGCAAAGTGTGTCCTTGTTTATCCACCTAGAAAGCAAGTTTCCAAATACCGATGCAAGAGCTCCTGTGTTCATTAGCTTATTTGAAAGCTTTCTTCCTGCCCATTTCCGTTTCTGGACGGCATTAAGAGCTTTTGATAAAATTTATTCCACACTCTAGTAAACGTTCGTATTTCCTAAATTGTTTCCTATAAAGAAACTAAATTCTGACAGGGTTGGTACAAAATGGCCATCTATGCCATTTTACTTCTTACGAAAACTCTATCAAAGGGGGTCATTTTGCCCGTTAAGGGTATTTTTATTTAACTTTTAACACCGAAAAACTGAAATAGTTTTAGGACAACTAATTTCAAAAAATGATATTGAAATAGTTAATTTTTACATACAAGGCGGTAAGCCTTTTCCAAGATGCTTTTTTATGTTCAGTTTTTTTTCAATACATTTTTCACAAAAATGTACACACATATGTATTAGCTAGATCTAGTTCTAAAGATAGCAAATTACAATTTGACAACTAAACAGTTTCGTTGTTTTTGTTTTTTGTAATTTGGCTTTTGCCAGGTCTCAGATTTTATGATGATGTTGATGACCTTAGCTTTTGAACTTACTTAAATCTGAGCTCCGGTTTCAAAAATGGCTCCCCTATTGCATATAGCCTCCGTGGCGCAATTGGTTAGCGCGTTCGGCTGTTAACCGAAAGGTTGGTGGTTCGAGTCCACCCGGGGGCGATTTATTTTATAATTTGTTTCAAATTCTGTTTCACTAACATTCTTTGAAATACACCACACTACCTATAGAGTACCGGAGTGCAATGGAAGTTTTTTTGTATGCTTCCAAATTTGTTTACAAGTCTAAACGAACAAACCCTGAAATTTTCATTACAATCGTTAGCATTTTCCGAAAAACTAATGTACAAAAAATGGGCGTGGCAGTAGGCGTTTATTTTATAAATTGTATGCAAAAGTTTTTACTCTCTGAAACTTTCAAGTTCCTAAATCACAATCTCCATGTATATTATCAACTTTCAGGTATTTTCAGGTGATAAGTTGGTAAAGTGGGTAGATACCACGCCCCCTGACTAGAAAGATGAATATTTTCAGCTTAATTCCTTTTATGTACTACAATTCCTACCGTTTTGAGAAATTTTAAGATTCTACGCTGTTGGTAGAAAGCGAGCGAGATTTACTATAACAAAATTAAATCCACCCCTATAACTAAACTTCCGGAAGGGGGTGGTGGTTGAAACTCGAAAAATGAGATTAAAGTTCATTAATTATGCCAGAAACACCCTGTAAAATATCAGCCTTCAGTTCTTTCCATTTAATCGTCACTTTTATAAAAAAACACATTTCTGCACCCGTAATTCTACCCCTTCAAGATAGGATACAGTTTACCTTTTTCTGTAATCTATAAATGACAAACAATTAGTTTAATTGAAATAAGCAAGAAAAAATTACCTTTTACGAGCATACGTAATGCTTCTTCAAATTATTGGGAAACGGATCTTGAGTAACATGTAGATGATAAAACTATATACATAATTTTGATTGACACAAAATAAATCGCCCCCGGGTGGACTCGAACCACCAACCTTTCGGTTAACAGCCGAACGCGCTAACCAATTGCGCCACGGAGGCTACATGCTCGATTTAAAAATATTTTTGAAGCAGCATGAAATTTTTTTATGATTTCATTTTAAAAATTCTAATAATGCACTAATTTTGTCAACATTTAGGACAGTGATCGTTCAATGCTAATAAATAAGCAGCCTTATTCATAAACGCATTATAGTGAGTGCATAACGATATGCAACCCTTATAATGTCACCAAACGCTAAAACCTTATTCATAAAATTTAAGCAATGCTGAATATAAGCATTATAATCTTAATACTATTCGAGGTTGAATAGTGGCTACATGAGGATATTTTTGATGCAAATACCATTTTGGCATTCCAAGAATTGCAACTGTCAAAAATGGTTTCTTAAAAATGATATCTTTTTCTTTGTCACTCCTTGTTGAGATGGGAACTTAGATAAGACTTTTGTCTAAGTTCAACTACAAGGCTACAAGTAACACATTGTGCCAATTTTTTGTAAAGATAATACAATAATTTGCTCACAAACATAAGTACATGATTCTGCAGAGAAAATATCAAGTAAAAATATAACGCTTTTGTTTAAATAACAAATAAAATAAAAATATAAATCTGTTATTTGAAAAAAAAAATCCAGCCAGTTTTATTAACCATTATAAAGAGATTTAAACGAAATAAATAATAAAAAATGTTTTAAAATTCAGGCATTGTTATCGTGTGTTTAGTTTAAAGACTGATGTAAGACCGTAAGCACATAACATTTTTCAACACAAATTGTGTTAATAATACTTATTTTAGAATAAAAATAAGAAAAAGAATGTTCCAAGTGAAGAACCCTGATAGTGTGTTTTATGAAAAATATCGTCGACAACTCGCAGCAACTTTGACAGGTACATACATTATGTTTATTTAATTAATTTAAAAGCTTTGGTTTATCTAAACAAAAATATTTTTCTCTAAAATATTTTTTCTTCTTTAATTTTCAGTAAATTTACTTGCATTTTCTCATGGCGTCGGATTAGGATGGGGAGCTCCTATGCTATTGACATTTCAATCCTCTGAGTCACCTTTAGCATTTAATGTATCTGTTGAGGAAGCTTCGTGGATTGGTGCTTGTGTCGGAATAGGAGCAATATTTGGCAATCTTGCATATGGTTTCCTTCTTGACTTTATTGGACGCAAAAAGGTCTTATATCTGTTAGCTGTACCACACATAGTAAGAACGTAATTATTATATTTTGTCTTTTAAAAAAGGTCGCAAAAATATAACCTTGAACAACCTGATATCGCGTCTCCGTACTGGCAGGAGGGGCTTCTTTTTGTTGTTCTATCTTATGCAGGAAGCCGTTGCAGTAGCCGTGTCCGGTGAGGAACTGGGATACGTAATAGTTGTTTTCACCGTGTTTCCGGTTATTCCATTCGTTTACATCTCGAAGAAGTCTCGCAGTCCAGTGCCTTGTGATTTCAGACTCTCACCGTTCCTGCCACTTATACGTGGTGTGAGTGATTTTGCTTCAACCATCGCAGCTGCCGCTCCAATTTCCGCTTTCTTTTCGTGTGCGTACTTTCGTTGTGCTACCAGGAGGTCTATTGGTGTCACACCTGCGACTACCAGAACAGATGGCTCCGATACAGTGCGGTACGCACTTGCTATCTGTAAGCCACCACGTCTCTGTACCGATAAAATCTACTTTCGGAACTTTTCTATTTTCAAAGCATCAGTCCAAATCTCGCTTCCGTATAGCAGAATGGCGTGTGCTGTCGTCATCAGGAGTCTCCGTTTACTCGCAGATAGTCCACTTATGTTTGCCATCAGCCTGGCCAAGGATGCTGTCACTTTGGAGTTAAGCAGTTAAGCAGCTGCTGTACATGTTAAAAAGTAGTATTAGGCAAACTTGGGCTATTTGCTTGAGAGCTTCTACCGGTACACCATCTAGACCAGGGGCCTTTTTATTTTGCAAGGCATTTGTAACGATCTTCAACTTTTCTTTACTTAAAGCTCGTATTTCCTGTCGTGGTGTAGAAAGGTCACTATCAGGTGATCTAGTGGGGTTAGTCGGGAATAGTACATCCACAATGTGCATCATCTTTTCTGGGCAAAGGTCTGCTGCAAGCTTTTTCATAGCGATCTGGTAGCCAAGTCCCCGAGGGTCGTTATTAATATCTTGTGTTCGTAGCGTCTTCTTCTTCCTCGAGTGAATTTCCGACTCAGACGCAAGCAACTTCTGCGGGCTTCGGAAATTTCATCGAACCACCAGTAAACAGGATTTCTTCATCCATTGACGAAGCTCTTCCGGGTCATTGAGGCATCGCATGCCTGTCGGCGTGATGCACTCCAACATACTGGAGGGACAGACTTTTAGTTCTGGAAAATTCGTCCTCTGCCACCATGATTAAAGGAAAAGTGTTGGAAACACTATTCCTCCCCCCCCCCCCCCTCTCTCGTTTGCTGGCCGGTATTACTTTTCACAGGGCTAGGACCCATCTTCAGGCACCCGAAAGAACATCACTATTGCAATCTGCTATACATAATTATTTGTAATATAGTAATTTCTTTTCTAGATCTGTTGGATTCTAATTTTTTTCGCCAATGATGTAAATGACCTCTATATAGCCCGACTATTAAAAGGTACTACTGGAGGTGGTGTTTATGCTGTTATTCCAATTTTTGTGGCTGAAATCGCTGATTTAAAGTAACTTTCCAATTATTAAACTTTATCTGAACCTAATTAACTGATATGTTTTTTGTTTTACTTTCAGAGTTCGAGGAACCCTGTGTTCAGTCTTTTGTTTTGCTTTGAACGTTGGCCTGCTTTTGGGCAACATCATTGCATCGCATGTTCCATATCAACTCATTCCGTGTATTGTAATAGTGCTACCTGTACTTTTCCTTATCTTAATTGTAAAATTACCTGAAATACCACAGTATTTGCTTCTCCATGATAAAATTGATGAAGCCGAAAAGGCTTTGAAATACTACAAAAATATCAAAGGAAATGACAAGGATGAACAACGTCAATTTGAAATCGATTTCAATGAAATGAAAACCTTGATAGCGTCAACAAAGAACAAACAAAGTCTCGCCTTGAAAGACTTCTGTAGGTAGTTTCGGAGTAGGGTTATTAAGTCCACAGTCCATACTAACATTTTGACCCATTTCTATGAGATGATTCAAATCAATAGTGAAAATTATCAGTTCGACACAAAAAGCCCTGAGGACTTTTGACCAGTCGATTGTGGACTTATTATCCTACATCCGTACTTTATAAGATTCTTTTTATAAATGAAGATTATCCATCGAATATTTTAGGTACTAGAGGATCTGTGAAGGGTCTTCTAATTGGAGCTGTCATGATGATTATTTTTAATTGTACTGGAATATTTACCATTCTCAACTACTCTTCGATGATCTTCGAAGAGGCACATTCTTCAATGGATCCGAGAACCAACACGATCATCATTGCAGCATTCCAGATAGTTGGTGCATATTGTGCCTTTGTTTTAATTGATCAGTATGGGCGAAAATTCCTCATGCTTGTGTCTACTATTGGAATGTGCATTGGCTTTACTTTGATTGGAGTGCATGCGTACATGGTGACTTATATGTCATTTACCAATGCCAATTGGCTGCCAGTTGTCCTTATGTCATTTATAATTTTGGCGGCAAACATTGGCGTTACGACAGTTACTTTTGTATTGCTTGTAGAAGTTCTTCCTCCGAAGGTAATTACTTTCTCAAATATTTGTGTGTTTTGGTTATAGGTTGTATACATTCTTGTTTTTCTCTAGATACGATCATTTGGAACAGCATTGTGCCTGTGCTGCAACAGTACACTTGTCAGTATTGTGCTAAAAGTATTTCCAGTACTAATGTTTATTATCGGACTATCAGGTGTCATGTGGATATTTGCATTCTTTTCTGCATTTGGATTTATATTTTTCCTAATATTCATAGAAGAAACAAAAGGCAAGAATTTGAATGATGAAAGCACATACAATTAAATTTTATAATAATGTGTGATAAATTCTAATAACACTACTCAGTATTAGCCACTCACTAATTACATAAATAATAAGTTCAAGTGATATATACCGGGACGAAACGAAAAATGTATGTATAAAGAAAAGTCTTGTAAAAGCTTAATTGAAGATATTTTTGTCTTCATTTAATTAAATATAAAATTATAATTGAAATTAAATAATATAACGAATTTTATACTTAAGAAAAACGTGTTATTCATTTTTTATTAGAAGGAACCAAATTGACTATTTTGCGATTTACGGTGATTATCGTTTTGAAGAGAAAAATATGAAGTCTTGTTATCTTACTAAGTATGCCCCTATCAATACAGACTAGAACATGATTCTATCAAAAAGCACTGGGTCTTACGAATAAAAATATGAGTACTATACAAAAATCTCAAATTTTCGGAGCACATTTATTTTCCAGAGAACCTACTCACTTTATTATACAATGAGTACCTACTCTGAGCACGTGCTCCGTTTTATTCCTATCACCCACTGTCTGCAGTCAATTTTGCAGTTGGACTGCTGTCTTCCGTTAATTTCTATTAATAGTTGAACAACAACAACGTGATGTTTTTCAAAAACTAATAGAAATTGTGGGAAGGCAGTACGCAGTAACCTAACTGCAACTATATGGAACCTTATTTTACCCAGCAGCGTCAAAAATCGTTTTAATTCGGACAAAAAAGAAGAAGGCCAAAAGGAGGGACCACGAGAAGCAGGTGGTCGAGCCTATTCTAAAGGGTAAAAAAAGATCTACCCCAGGCTACAAGGCCAGAATGAAAGCCTGCCGAGATAGGAGGGGAATATGGTAGAAGATACACAGTCAGTGCTGACGGAGATAGCCAACATTCTGCTGTTATTCCATTTAATTAGAACGGAAATAGCTAAGACTTCCGTCTACCTGACCACGATGAAGTACACTTAGCGATTGCCGAACTTAAATCGTATATAAGGTTGCTGGTGCGGACCGCTATTAATTGGACTTGTTAAATTATTGATTTAAAATAGCTTTTTTACGGCCTTTAGTCCATACAAAAATTTGGCGTTTCATCCAGGTGGGTCTCACTAGTCACTAGGACTAGTGAGACCCACCTGGATGAAACGCCAAATTTTTGTATGGACTAAAGGCCGTAAAAAAGCTATTTTAAAACATATTTCACTTTTTATAACAAACTGCTTCACTATTACTCTTTACAATTTACAAGAATTAGCACTTCCAAATTACACTTTTACAATCACTTATCTTTATCACTGTCAAAATTAAACTGCCCCGATCTCCTTCTCCGACCTCGTATTTATAATCCTCTCATTTCTTCTCGAAGGATCCAGAGATCTCCAGATACGTTAAGCAAAAGAGACCAATACACACAGACAAATAGAGACAGATATAGACAGATTTCATTCCGTTCCATTTCGTTCCGGTTGAAGTGCGAAAGTTTGATTCGGATGAAAGCGTTCAGAGCTTTAGTTATTAATCATAACCAAAGACCTACATGTGTCTGTGTTCGCTCCTATATTCGTAAACGTACCATAGAACTTATGAGTTATGACTTTGAATTATTTATCGCTCTCTCCTACTATATCAGCGTTTGTTGAAGCTTTTAGCCTTATTGTATTTCACCCGAACAAAATTCCGCCCGTAAAAATTCTATTTTCTGTTTTCACCTATTGTAAGTTGCAGGTGAAAAATGGTTCATATTCGAATAAATCACTTTATTGAAACCTTCAATTCAGGCGAAATACAGCTCCATTTTGAGTTATATTTTTCTCTTGTTTTTTTTTCTTAGGCGAGCAACAAAAGTGTGTTTGGATTAAGGCAAAATACTAAAAGATTTAATTTGTTTTGGGTTCTATTAGTAGATAGATAAACATTTTTATCTTTTATCTGCTTTTTATAACAGGAAATATGCATGATGTTGTCAAACAAAACATAACAAAAAGAAATATTATCACTGCTGTGAGATTTGTTTATTATATTCCACATTTTTTTTTAACAACAAGAGACGAAACAGAAAGATCAGCGCTTTTTGAGAGAGTATATGTGTAAGTAACATGTCTCGTAATTTCGTAAGTAATTTCGCTCCAAAGTCACTCTTCTCAAAATGTATGAAATTAAACATATGGTGTTCAGCAGAAAGCAGTCAATTCATCGTTTTTTTGTGAACATTACACCACCACCAGTAATCAAACTGAGGCAAGTATGCCAACAATATAATAAGGAACAGATCAGCTGAAAAGATTGAGATCACTAGAATTCTGTTACGGCATGACTTCGATCAGATTTAGCATTAACGATAATCGTTTTCTTTTACGACTGCTTATTTATTTATTTTATATTTTTCTTCCTTAGATAAACATACCGCATGCACTTATACTTATTATGTATGGTCAAGTTGCCAAGTTTAACCTCGATGGCGATGTGGATCGTCATTGTAATTCTCTCGGTAATTTGTATCTCGATAACTCAAGTCCACCTGCAAACATCCGATTCTTGGCATTTTCCATAGTTAGATCTAAGATGTTTGTCGCTTTGTACCAACGCCAACGGTCTTCCTATATTCGGTTTTCACATTGAATTTAATTTATAGCTAAGGGGTCAGAATTCAAAAAGTCTTATGCATATTTAATACGTATATTCTACTTGCGCACCTACCCATAAACCATCTTTGAGGGCTGTAGTCTGCACAAGACATTACGAACTTTTGGAAACTCTTCTTAAAAGCGATATCTTTTCATTTGTCTCTTATTGCTGAGATGGTATAACTCAGGTAAGATTTTTGTCTCAAGTTCACCTAGAAGACTAAAAGAGTTAGTAAAAAACATTTAACCATTTCAAAAAATAATAACAATACAAATTATTTTCAAACGTACATATGTACATGCGGTTCTGCAATGAACATAACAAATAAAAATATAACGCTTTTGTTTATATAACAAATAAAATAAAAACATAAATCTGTTATTTGAAAGAAACAAAAAGCCAGTCATTTTTATTTACCTTAAAGAGATTTATACGGAAATAAAAAAGATACCAAAAATGATTAGGTATGAACATTCAGGTATTGTTATCTCGTATTTAGTTTCAAAACTGATGTAAGACCGTAAGCACTTTAACTTTTTGCAACCACAAATTGTTTTAGAAATAAAAATTATAGAAAAAAAGAAATCACAACACACAATAATGTTTCTTGTGAAGAATCCTAATAGTGTGTTCTATGAAAAATATCGGCGGCAACTCGCCGCAACACTGACTGGTATCTTATTGAAAAGCTCTAATTTATCTTTGTAAAATTGTTGTTTTACAATTTTGTTTTGTATTTTCAGTAAATTTACTTGTATTGTCTCATGGCATCGGATCTGGATGGGTGGCTCCTATGCTATTGACATTTCAATCCCCTGAGTCACCTTTAGCATTTAACGTAACCTTAGAGGAAGCTTCGTGGATTGGTGCTTATCTTGGTATAGGAGCAGTATTTGGCAATCTTGCATATGGTGCACTTCTTGTCTTTATTGGGCGCAAAAAGATTTTATATCTTTTAGCTATACCCCAGATAGTAAGAATAATGTTTTATTTTTATATATTTTTAAAAATAATATATAGCACATTTTTGCTCAAAAACTTAACCTTCAACAACAAACACATTTGACAGTTTTCGGGAATCTGTTCTAACTCAAAAGCAATTAGACCAGCAGCTTTTCAGAACGATTTTCGAATCCCTAAACACTCATCTATAAAAAAAAAATCCGCGTGCTAATATAAATCAGGAGTAAGAAGGTACTTGGCAGCCGTATGCAGAAAAACATAAAAATTGTACCATATATGACAAAACTAGCTTAAAGCTCTGTCAAACATGGTACGTTTTGACTGAAGAACAATATTTTTATTTTATTTTTTTTTCTACTTTACATTTCTGCATTACTGTATGTTACGTATACATGAATTTCCTCTTCTGCATACACCATCTGGGTTGGATTTGAAGACTTGTCCGGCTATTGCATTGATTTCCACACAATCCAGCTCAGCTGCTGTAATTAAAGTTTTTTTACTACCATAAAGCCGTTGTATAGTCCGTAAAGCTCTTCTTTGAATCTTCATAAGTTTGGCAATCAGTAATCGTACTTCATTTAAGTCGGACTCCTTCCAGATCCTCAGCACTGACTATGTATCTACTATCGTTATTCCTTCTCTCACCTTGGCAGACTTCCGTTCTGGTCTTGTAGCCATTGATTGATCTTCTCACCCTTTGGTAACAATTTCGAACATCACCCCTGCTGGTACAACTTTCTACAGACTAGACCTGAGAAGTGACCGTTCCTCTCATCGTTTTTGGTCGTTGAGCTCTCAGACCAATTAATCAGCGGTTCTGGTTTTTGTTTTCAACATTGCCTGGTAGTCTCGTTCTAACAAAAACCTACCAGGCAATCCTGAACAAAACAACTAGCTATAGCTACATGCCGAAGCTTGCATTCTTCATCGAACAACTAGTTTCTTTTTAGTCTTGATGGCTTGTGGAGAGATTAAGAGAAACGCGGTTAGCAAAAAGTTTTGGCGATCTCTTGAGATCGTGTTCGTTTTTGCGTCAAAAACATACGCATCCGTACTCAACACGCTACCAAGGAGTGGTTCGTGTCACCCCCGGAATATTCGAACATCCAAGATACTGAAAGCATGTCTGGGGGCTATCGTCATTGTACTTTTGTGTGTAAAATTGAGGTGTAGGAACTTGGTGATTGCTATGATGGCATTTAGGACCCTTTGCAAAGCCTATACTGCTGAGCCCATTTATTACAGGTTTCGTCATGTATGCCTAATATCAAACAACCGGGCGTCCTCCTTACCAGACGCATCGTATAAGTCCCGAAGAATAATCTGGTCATCGTATTTTGAGAATTTATCAGACGTTCGCATGAGGACGAGGAGTTCGTAGAACGCGTCATTGGTTTAAAATTTCTCTTCACGAGGGGTAATAAGTTTTTTTCAGCCTCACGTTCTTAAAGATCATCCTCACCCAATGCGTGTTTGTGCAATGCACAACTCTTATCCTGGAGAGCCGGATAAAACCACTCCATATACCTAGGCCTGATCTCACTGTAGTCCAAATAAGGTATTTTTTAAGTAGTTGAGCCTGACTGGAACTGTTGGAACTGGAACGGCACCGTTCATTCCATCTGGGAATTTCCTTCATGTTCACCACGAGAAGATGAGCAAAAGTAGTTGGTCATTAAAAAAAAGTTTATACAAAAACCCACTGCGTTTCTGCAGGTTTTTCAATTTTGACCGCAAATAAATCATTTTTTCAACTGAGCAACTAAACTTAACTAGCGATTTAATTTGTTTTAATAATTCTCTTCCTAGATCTGTTGGGTCCTAATATTTTTTGCCAATGACGTAAGTTACCTCTATATAGCCCGCATATTAAAAGGAACTACAGGAGGTGGTGTATATGCAGTTGTTCCAATTTTCGTGGCTGAAATCGCTGATTTAAAGTAAATCTCCAAATTTTAAACTACAAATATTTAATCTGAGCCTAATTAACTGATACATACATTTTCTCTTACTTTCAGAGTTCGAGGGACTCTGTGTTCAATCTTTTGTTTTTCTTCAAACATTGGCATCCTTTTGGGCAACATTATTGCATCGCATCTTCCATATCAAGTCATTCCATGTATTGTAATAGTGCTACCTGTACTTTTTCTTATCTTCATTGTAAAATTACCTGAAGTACCACAGTATTTGCTTCGCAAGGAGCAGAATGATGAAGCTGAAAAGGCTTTGAAATATTACAAAAATATCAGAGGAAATGACAAGGATGAACAGCATCAATTTGAAATTGATTTCAACGAAATGAAAATCTTGATAGCGTCAACAAAGAATAACAAGCAAAGTCTTGCATTAAAAGACTTCTGTAGGTATATTAGGCGTAAGGTCAATGAGTCCACAGTTATTGCTCACATTTTGACCAAATTCGATGAGATAAAATAAATCAATTGTGAATTTATATACCAACTTGATGGGTCGAAGTTCAACAGGAAATTTCTGAAGACTGCTGACCCATCGATTGTGGACTTATGATCCTACATCGGTACCTTTAATGAATGAAGATTATCTGTCAAACATTTTAGGTACTAAGGGATCTGTGAAAGGTCTTCTATTTGGAGGTGTCATGATGATTATTTTTAATTTTACTGGAATATTTACCATTCTCGTCTACTCATCGATGATTTTCAAAGAAGCACATTCCTCAATGGACCCAAGAACCAACACAATCATCATTGGAGCATTTCAGGTAGTTGGAGCATATTGTGCCTTTGTGTTTGTTGATAAGTACGGGCGGAAGTTCCTCATGTTTGTGTCTACAATTGGAATGTGCATTGGTTTTACTTTGATCGGAGTGCATGCTTACATGGTAACTTATATGTCATTTACCGATGCCAATTGGCTGCCAGTTGTCCTAATGTCATTTATAATATTGGCGGGAAACATTGGCGTTATGTCTGTTACTTTTATATTACTTGTGGAAGTTCTTCCTCCAAAGGTACCTAATTTGTGATTTATTATTTTTGATTTTTCACATTCTATCTTTTTTCTTCTAGATACGATCATTGGGAACAGCATTGTGCTTGTGTTGTTGTAGTGCACTTAGTTGTATTGTGTTAAAAGTATTTCCCGTTTTAATGCTCATTATCGGACTATCAGGTGTCATGTGGATATTTGCATTCTTTTCTGCATTTGGATTTATATTTTTCCTAATATTCATAGAAGAAACAAAAGGCAAGAATCTGAATGATGAAGGTACATACAATTAAAGTTTATAATAAAATTTCGTGTGCCATGGTTTAATAATGCTACTCAGAGTATTATCTACTCACTTGTTAACTTATGAGTTCAAGTTCAAGATCCACCGGGAACAAATGTTTTGTGAAAACTTAAGTTTTCTAAAAGCTTAATTTAAGACATTGTAGTTTTCATTTAATTAAATTTAAAACTATGATTGAAATTAAATATAACAAATTTTATACTTTAGGAAAATCTTTTTTTCGTTTTTTTTTTTTTGGAACGAGCATTTAGACTGTAGTTTGGGAATAATCGTATTGACAAGGCAAATATACAATCCTCTTATCTTATTACGCCACTTACAATCCAGTTATTTACCAACAAGCATCTCTAGCCAGCCCGGTCTCTTAGCTAGCTGCCTCCAGTTATGTCCACCGACTTTGTTTCTGTAACGATCTCATGCACCAAAAGACAAACACGTATACTACGGAGCAGAATGGAATTGAAGAAAAATTCAATTGGACGAATATAGGAAGTGTCAGATGTATGATTTTCGATAAAAAGTATTACCAAGCAGAGTCCGCTAATACCACAGCTTTTGTGATGAACAGGTCACTAAGTTCTTCTTTCAATAACAAGAAACGGTTCAAAAGTTGATTTAATTGCAATGTCATGGTCATGGTCTATGTTACAAAAACCAAAAGTGGGACTCGAAATGTTAGGTACTGTTAAACGACAAAAGAATACAGATACAAGTGCATTGATTTAGAAAATAAGACGATTTGAACTAGTGTCGATGTCGTCAGTGGAAAAATTAGAAGATAAATGACCCCTTATTCAAAGGTGTTAATAATTACACTGGTGTGCAAGTAAAATCGCCATAGAACCAAACTATACTTTTCTAAAGGATTTTGGCACGGTCAACCCGAATTTATTTATGATACTCTCTTTCGTCCAATTAAAGCGTTATAGGTGGAAAGTTTTCAAGTAATATTATTTCAATGGCTAACTTCATGTTTGTTGGTATGCTGAGCACGAATCTGAAGTTATCTAACAAAATTTATCAAGGGAGACATGAGAAATCATTGAAAAACTTAAAAAAAAATTGTTTTTTCTTATTGTTTTTGGTGCATTATCCAAAATATGAACAATTTTTGCTAAAACTGTTTATGCAGAACAAATGTAGATAAAATTACCAAATTTATGTTTTGACCAATTTTGTTTTACGACTCAAACAAATCTTGAAAAGACCGTAAAAATCAGTCCTTTTGAAAAGCACAAAATATCCTTTTTTAATGTTTTTTCTCTGTTTACTGCCTTCTTTACACCATAATTAACTGGGCCAGTATCAAGAGTATAGAAATTCCATACTATTGTCTAAATTAGAGTTTTATTTGCAGTGTACATCCCAAAAACTACGGAATTTTTTACTGTATTGTGATTTTTTTAAAAGAACGGTTTAAAATGTGACTATATTATGCACTAATGAATAAAAACAAATATGGTTTCAAGTCTTAGCTTTTGCTATGTGGAATAAGTGATTTTAAGATATTGGGCCACTCTGGATTATGCGTTAAGAAGTACCCTAAAATCATTTATCATATGAGTACGGACGTAGTCTGTAGTCTCTATCTGCATGTCTACAGCGAAACGACAAGGAAAACATTATTTTAAATTTTGTAAAATTTGAAAAATAAAAGTTAAAACAAACATTAAGAGCGGAATTCATAGTTCTCACTCGATTCGAAATTTTTCACTATCAGCTCACCTATTTATAATCAAAATTGTGAAGAAATTTCTAAGCATTTACTTTACTATTATTTTACTAGCCTTAATTTTGTTTTTGAATACGAAGTTCGGTTGAGCAAATGCCTTAGATTTTTCCCATCTTACGGGAGTTGACTCTAGACTTGAGTAACGACTATATATTTCGTCCTAAAAATCAGAAAATTTTCTAAATTCAAAATAAAAATTATGGAAAAAAAAACAATAAATAAAATTTATTGCATTGTTTCTGGTCAAAAATAAATGTGTGGGGCAGTAAGTGCAAAATGTGTGGAAACTTCTCCAAATAATTTTTATAAACTTCAATTTCACCGGTCGAACTGCATACTGCTGAACGAAATTTTTCGTTTAAGATTTCGTTGTGTGATTTTCTTAATGGTTTTTTTTTCAGCAACGTACAGGTCTTAAAATGAAAATGTTAGTGTTTTAACGTTGTAATAAGTTACCATTTTTACCATTTTTAATTATTTTAGTAACTAAATTAGCTTTAGAAATGTATTAAATCTCATTTGTTCGTTCATTCGCACATTGTTGGTCGCTCTCAAGAGAAAGAGGCTTAAGGCTTCCAAATGTATATTTAACTATCCAAATGCGACCATTATTCGCTAACTTAGTCGTTCGTTTGTGTCACAATACAATTTACTAAAAAAAAACATAATATCTGCAGAGAAAATAACAAACAAAAAAATATACTAACGCTTTTGTTCAAATAACAAATAAAATAAAAGCATAAATCTGTTATAAAAAAAAAATAATAAGATTAATTTTTATTTACCTTATAAACAGATTTATATGATACAAGACAAAATTAAATTAGATAAAAAGTGTTTTTATTTTAACATTCAGAACATTAAAATCGTGTATTTAGTTTCATGACTGATGTAAGACCGAACGAATATTAATTTTTTCAACACAAATTAGAAATTTTAGAAAAAAAAAATAGAAAAACAAAAAAGAAAACGCGACGCAAAAATGTTCCAAGTGAAGAACCCTGATAGTGTGTTTTTTGAAAAATATCGTCGACAACTCGCCGCAACCTTGGCAGGTAAATATTTATTTAAAAGCTTTTATTTATCAACAACAACAAAAAATTATTATTATAAAGAATTTTGTTTTTATTTTCAGTTAATTTACTTGCATTTTCTCATGGCATCGGATTAGGATGGGTAGCTCCTATGCTTTTGACTTTGCAATCCACCGAATCACCTTTGGCATTTAACGTATCCGTAGAGGAAGCTTCGTGGATTGGCGCTTGTATCGGTGTGGGAGCAATAATTGGCAATCTTACATATGGTTTTCTTCTTGATGTTATTGGACGTAAAAAGGTTTTATATCTTCTAGCTGTACCACACATAGTAAGAACAATTTATTATAATTTTTTTTTCTAAACAAAGTAGCAAATGTTGATACACTTGCTCAAAAATTAATCCTTAAACTTGAGATATCCAAAGAGTTCGGTAGCATTCAGACTTAGAAAAATGGATAGACTATAATTGTAAATTGTCGCAAATTTATTGGAAATTGTGCTTTTGAACCCCTTGGAAACCGAATGCCGAATTGAATTCTTTTTTTTTTATTTTCACCCATGAGCGTATAAAAAGTCACTATTTACACGCTCATGGGTGGGGGACCTGAGTTTTTCAAACTAACAAAAAATTGAAAATGTAAACCAAGTATTTTGAACAAAATTTGCGCACTTTAAATGTAATATAATTTCACGTTAAAAGTTAAATATTTTCCCACTCAAAAGTGGTACAATTTCTCACTTTCAGTGAGCATTTAATCTACTTTAAAAAGTGGAAGAAAAACTAACTAAAAGTGGAATTCCCTGCACCTTATTATCATATCTACCTTATGTTCTTCTTGGATGACTGTAATCATGTTATGTCTGGTTTCTACCTATCCTGATTCTTCACTTAAAAACACTAGTTTACAGTAGTATTTTTCCAAGAATCAATAGCCAGTTAAGTAGTCGGTGATTTTGTTTTGATTTTTAGAACACAGTGAGTCTGTTTAGGAGATAACAATAAGTGATCAAAATACGACGTCAAGATTCTTCTTGGCAGCTTTTGTGATAACACTGACTATTGTTGAGAAAAAAGGAAAAGGTCCAGTCTATTGAAACTTGCTATCAGATCTGTAAAAGACTGCGCAGTCAATTCATTCGCAGTTAATTGACTTTAATTTTATATGCTAGTTAATACTGCTGCTAAGCTCGAGTTATTTAAGTACCTTAATTTCTAATACTGACATTACAGTTAATGAAAGCAGTTAATTGACCAGAAGTTAATTAACTGAAGTTTTTTTTGACTGGTTTTAGTGTTTTATTAAAAATTTTCTTGTGCTGTTGTGTGACGAAAACCAATCAAAAAGTACTGCAATTAATTAGCTTTTAGTGAAATAACTGCATTCAGTCACTGTACAGTCATTTTTATATGATATACAGTCATTTTATACTGGCTGCTGACTGTAGTTTTGCAGTCAAATAACGTTTGTAAGTTTAAAGACTTAAGAAATTTAGTCTTTTTAATCAATTAATAGCAGTACCTAAAAGACTGCAGTTTGTACAACCCTTTCTATAGCAGAAAGGTTTGAAAGATCAATCGTACAGGGTGAAGCAATCTACCCAAAAATATCAATCCAAAACAGAAGCCTAAGCAATAATAAAAAGGAATACAGTAAGGAAATAGGAGATTATGCAGTATTCGATGGTGTGTGCTGAACTCCGAAACAATAATCTTACAAATCTTGGAATTCCCGGACTTGCTGGAGAGGTTTGTTGGTTGAAGCCATAATCAGCCCTTAAATGTATGTTCAATCAAAAATTAAGTAAAAATGTTCAATTCTCTCGTTTTCGTTGTTGATACTTATAATCTGAACTTCTTATCTTAGCTTAAATGTATATTCTTAATTTGTTCTAATGTATGTTTTGACATAAAAGTAATAATTTTCATTGCAGTTCTTTTGGATCCTGATTTTTCTTGCCAATGAAGTAAACTACCTGTATTTAGCCCGAATACTAGCAGGTGTTACTGGAGGTGGTGCATATGCTGTTGTTCCAATTTTCGTGGCTGACATCGCTGATTTAAGGTCGGTTACACTCCAGTTTTAACAAATAAACATTTTTAAACTGAACCTATTTTTGTTCTTTTACTTTTTCAGAGTTCGAGGGACTCTGTGTTCAATCTTTTGTTTTTCTTTGAACATTGGCATGCTTTTAGGCAACATTTTTGCATCGCACATTACATATCTACTCATTCCATGTATTGTAATAGTGATTCCTGCACTTTTCCTTGTCTTCATAATACAATTGCCTGAAACACCACAGTTTTTGCTTCGCCAAGACCAAAATGAAGCAGCTGAAAAATCTTTGAAATATTACAAAAATATCAAAGGGAATCACAAGGATGAAGAACATACTTTTGAAATCGATTTCAATGAGATGAAAACATTGATAGCATCAGCAAAGAACACACAAAGTGTTACATTGAAGGACTTCTGTAGGTATTTTAGGAGCAGGGTCATATTGTCCACATACCAATTATAGCCCCTACATAGTAAAAGGTTGACTCATTTATATGGATCAATTGTCAATTTATGAACCAACTTGATTGGTTAAAATTCTACACAAAATTCCTTAGGAGTTTTGACTCAATCCTGGATTGATTGTAGACCTTGATGACCCTGCAACGGTACTTTATGGCATACCTTTTATAAATGAAGTTTATCTTTGGAATATTGTAGGCACTAGAGGATCTGTAAAGGGTCTTCTAATTGGAGCTATCATGATGATTATTTTTAATTGTACTGGACTATTTACCATTCTCAACTACTCATCGATGATTTTCGAAGAAGCACAGTCCTCAATGGATCCGAGAACCAACACGATCATTATTGGAGCCTTCCAGATAGTTGGAGCATATTGTGCCTTTGGTCTTATTGATCGGTACGGGCGGAAGTTCCTTATGCTATTGTCTACGGCTGGCATGTGCATTGGTTTAACTATGATCGGTTTACATTCGTACATGTTGATTCATATGTCATTTACCAATGCAAATTGGCTGCCAGTTGTCCTCATGTCATTTATAATTTTGGCAGGGAACATTGGCGTTATGACAGTTACTTTTATATTACTTGTGGAAATTCTTCCTCCGAAGGTAATTATTATTTCTAATAAGTTTATATTATTATTTTAAAAATCCTCACATTCTTCTTTTTTCCAAGATACGATCATTTGGTGCAGCATTAATTCTGGCTTTCTCGAATTTAACTAACAGTGTAGTGTTAAAAGTATTTCCAGTATTAATGTTATCTGTTGGATTATCAGGTGTCATGTGGATATTTGCTTCATTTTCTGCATTTGGATTTATGTTTTTTTTAATATTTATAAAAGAAACAAAGGGCAAGAATTTGAATGATGAAAGCACATTCAATTAAATTATAAGTGCCACGTTTTAATAATACTACTCAGTAATACTCACTCAGTAGTAAAGAAATGAGTTCAAAATGCTAATTTTGTGTATAAATTGAAGTCTTCTAAAATCTTTTGTAAATGAAAGCAACAACAATTTAATTAAGTTTAAAATTATGATTAAAATGAAATAATTTTATAATAAAATAATTTTTGTTCGTTTGGTTGGAACATTTGAATAAAAATAAATACAAATAGAAGTTGACACTCAACAACTCAAAGCGCCGCTATTAGCAGGTGCCAAGAAATTGCAAACTACATGTCTGCTTTTTATTCCGTCTTAAAAAGTCAAATGGAACATTATTTAAAATTAACGAAAATTAATAGATCAATAGAATATGCTCTGTTTTAAGAGGTCAACTTATAGAATCCGTCGCGTGCGTTACGTTGACGTTTTTAACAGACAGCTTTATAAAATACACACGTTCATATGAGCAGCGGACGTGACTGATTTTATGGGTTGGCCCCCATACTCTCATCGTGTGCAAAAACAAAAAACCAAAGTACAAATCAACAAATTCAGGAAGGAACTATTTTGTCACCCCAAGTATGATCGTAAACAGAAAGGGATACACAAATTAGGTTTATTAAAAAAATCATTTGATATTGTTTTGCTGGGCTATGGAACAACATCAACATTACATTGACTCCTTTTAAGAAGCTAATGACCAATGAAATTTTTATTCACCTCCGAAAAATTCCAAGTGAAGTTGTTTTAATGTAATTATCTTCAATATGGTTTACGGAATACACACACGCTATAATTTTTGAACGGTACAGGCTGTCAAATAAGCTTTTGACACTCTTTTCCTCCGATTGATCACTTAGAGATATCACTATTTCATGAAAAAGTAAAAAACTGTAGATGATATCGAAATACAAAGAGGAATTATTATAGACCAAGAGCCGACAGCAAATTTTGGGAGTGGAGGTATAACCAAAATCTGAGTATGCAGTTTTATATGAACTCGCGTCCTGATTTCAAATTCCAGGTAGGTTTATTTTTCAGCCTTCTTTGGTTTTCAGAAGGTTGAAAAACACGATAGTTCCAAGTCATCTGAGATCCATAATTGCACTTCAATTAAAATTTTTAATATTGAAAAAGATGCTCTGTCATTTTTCCTAAGTCTGGAGACCTCAATCTTGACGATCCGATTAAAAGAACTCAAGATATAATGCTATTTTAGCAAACCATTTTTGGAGACTTTTCTGTTTTATTTCTTGTTTGTTTTTCTAATTTGAAAACTCTCTAAAATTACCTGATATGTGTGGCTTTAAAAGCTTATTTCTTGAGTTCTATTAATCAGATCTTCATGATTGAGGTCTCCAGAAAAAAAGTCTTGACTGAACATCAGTTTCAATCCTAAAATTTTCAATTTAAGTGTATTTGTCTTTCTCAAATTTCCGAAAACCACAGAAGGCTGAAAAATGAACCTGCCAGACTTTTGAATTTGAACAATATTTTAATCTATAATTTGAGCATACATTTTTTTTTTGAAAACTTGGTCAATTTTAGCAATAAGCAAAAAAAGGGAAAGCAGTTACGAATAACTTTTGACGCGCAAACGATCTGTCAATGGACTTTCCCGTGTGTATTCCTTAGACCAAAGAGAAAGTAATTCTTCCTGGGTTATTAAAGGTAATGAAGATTAATTTCGGTGGAAAAATTAATTAAGCTTTGAAAAAGATTTAGAAGCAAAGAATTCCGTCGTCAAAAATGTTTTCAGTTATTTTATATAGCCTCCGTGGCGCAATTGGTTAGCGCGTTCGGCTGTTAACCGAAAGGTTGGTGGTTCGAGTCCACCCGGGGGCGATTTTATTTTATGAAAAACTGTTAAACTTACAATTTTATTAGAAAAAGAAAACGACTGTACAAATATGTACCTACATATGTTTTATGACACACAAATTTCAACTTAGAATTTCTACTGCACAGATGTAGCTGGATACAAAAATTTTGGCTTGTCAATTATCAGAATTGGGAAAGAAATGTGTGGTGGGGGATGGTAAGGGAAAGGGAGGTTGGTTAACAAAATGCAAGATTGAAAAATCATAAGAGTTACCAAGTCGGTACCAGATTATCAACGTTTTTCTTCTTTTATCATTTCGTTTTTCTGTGAGAGCGACAGATGGGAACTGTTTTTGTAAATGTATGTAGATTTTTATTGGCTAAGCTTTGAGGTCTCATGAAATCACAGCTGAACAATCAATTTTCTGTAACTATGGCTGAACCGAATTTTAAAATGTTTGTAGGACTTTTAATAGTCATTTATTAAGGAGTAGGAAATTTGTTTTAGTGAAAATTCCTTTTATTGCACTTTATTAAAAAGAATATAGTAGATTTAATGTTTTTTTTATTTTGTTAATTTTATAAACAATCCATATATGGCTTCGTATGCATTATAAGAAAAATGGAAGAGTTCATATTTGGCTTCGTATGAATTAAAGACAAAACCGATAATTATGTCTTGTGAAAATCTTTAAAGTCGTTTCTCATTAAGTCATAGGAATACTGCTGCATATTATTGGCATTTTTTAAAGTATCGATATGAGTTACAATTTTGGCATGATTGACGATGTTTTTTTCTTCCATTCTGGGAAATGATCCAATCAATTCGATCGAAAAGCATACCATCTTGGAAATTCCATAAAAGCTAGAGTTTTTTTCATTTCTGTAATCAACGAAAGACCTTTTTAATGCATTTAAAGCCATATGGTGGGTTTTGTTAGGAATGCATCCGAAGCCAGATATGGCAAGTTATAAAAAGCTATTAGTAAATCAAGAAATAAAAGCACTTACACAAAACCCATTACAATTACCAGTTTTTTAATATTCATACAACATAAAATAATTTTTACTTTAATTTTTAACTTAATTCTTTCTATAGTTTTTTTTTTTTTTTTTTAATTTAAATCTTTGCTTAGCCCCGGAACACGCCTTATAATTCTCAACTAGTCAAACAAGTTGTGCATAGCATCTACAAAAATAATAGAATTCTGTTATTCAAATATAATTTTTATCAAGAAAGGACTACCGAAATATAAAAATAATCTGCGACAATTTAGGTTTAAATGTTAAATTCGATTTTTTGTGTATTTTTCAAAATGATGCCAATTATTCAGACATTTTTGATGATCACCTTACACAGACCTAAAATTTCATTTGATCACTTTTGATTTCCACAAATATGACAATCAACAATCACCTTAGCCGATTCCACCCCAAAACAGAAATTGGTAACAAACACGAAAAAAAAAGGCTTAAAATTGTATGCGATAAGGGGTTAAATTTATGTTTGTTGCCCGGCAACGTCTGTTGATTCAACTAGTGTTTTTATTGATTTTACCGATCGCTATAACCTGGGCCTTACACAACATGTCATGTAAACAAAACATCTAAAAATCTCGTAGTGGAATCTTTGTTGAAATTAACTTTATCTATAACTTAAAATTTTTTTAATTTCTAAGTACCTACAGCGTATATAAAATGCCTTAAAGTGTTTGATTGTTTCAAGTTAAGTGCTGGACCCCCTGTGGAGTACTTTTACCAAATAAAAAAAAATATCACGCTTTGTTCAAATATCAAACAAACAAAAAAAAACATTTTTTCTGTTGTTTAAACAAAAGTTACTCATATGGATGTATTTTTTTAAGAGAATTTAATAATGGAATTTTAGAAACAAGACAAATTTAAATAGATCCAGACATTGTTATCGTTTATTGAGTATTACCTTAAGTTTTCAGTATTTAAATCGAGTTCGATATTGAAAAAACACTAACATCCTTAGTTCAAATTGTGTTTATTATATAAAAAAAAAAAAACAGTAAAAACAAATTAATCGGAACAGGGCACAGAAATGTTCCATATAAATTTGAACAATCCTGATAGTGTGTTTTACGTAAACTATTATCGTCAATTAGCAGCAACTCTCTGTGGTATTTAATTAATATTTAAACTTTGATTATCTTACTATTATAATTATTGTTCTATGAATTTTGTTTTAATTTTCAGTTAATTTACTTACATTTTCTCATGGCATCGGAACAGGATGGGTAGCTCCGATGCTATTGACCTTGCAATCACCTGAATCACCTTTATCATTTAACGTATCGGTAGAAGAAGCTTCATGGATTGGCGCTTATGTCGGTGTGGGATCAATAATAGGCAATCTTACATTTGGTGCCCTTCTTGATTTGATTGGACGTAAAAAGTGTTTATATCTTCTAGCTGTACCACACATAGTAAGTTCGTAGTTATATTTTGCCTCTTGAAAAAATTCAAAGTGATAAAATAGTGTACAATTAATGCAAAATAACAATAACAAAATGGTAACTTGCTACCTATATTTGAAGTAATAGTTACTGGATAAATTCTAATATAATACCTCGAGCCCTCGAGGTCCCTAGAATTTTCTGCAAAAATGATTCTAAGACTAATTTTCCTGCTATATTAACATTAATTTACCGTTTTCGAAATACTTACTCTGCTCAACATTATTTTAGTTTATAAAACATAAGTTGAATTTTGGAGTTGATCTTCAATATTTTATAGGAATTTTTTTTTAGAAAACTGTAGCAAACATATGAACAAAATATAGGCACAGTATGCCACATAAACAGCTGTCTCTCTGTATGTGCTTCTGTCAATATCTATTTCGAATTATAACCTACAGAACGAAGTATTTTCTTCAAACTTAATAGTTAAGGGTTCTGGCCTCTGTGATTTCCTTTTAGGTCAAAACTAACGGTAGTTTGTTTTCTGAAAACGACTGTTACGATTTTGTTTAAACTTTTTTTGTGCACTAGAACTTCATAGTCTATGATACCACCATAAATTGCCCTCCCATCATCGAGTTCCACAATATGGTTGAGATAAGCAAAATATTATAGGATTCCCGTCCCATATCTCTGCATAGCTTTTTGTAATTATAATTACTTTTAATAAAAATTTTCCCAAACTTCAAGTTTAAAAATTCATTTTTCAGAAACCATTCACTTAAGACAGTAAGACTTTGAAAAAAGTCGAACATATGTATAATTTTAAGAGTTGCCGTTATTATAGTTTTTTTTTCTATTTTAAGTATTTTTTTTTTATAAAATTGCACCTCTCGCATAAACGAACGCAAGTAAACCAACCTCGCTAATCAATTTTGTTCCTGCCTTAAGGTCAACTACAACGCTTGAGCATTTTTTCGAGTTTTAGGTATGTAAATCAAAATATGTATAGAAGAAATAATTTTTAAAGAAAGGCAACCCTATAATCTTCACTTTTTGGGTAAGGCAACTCTATGCTAATGTTTTTGAAATAGTATTACTTATATTTGTGTTTATATACAGTTCTTAACAAATGCAGCCCTGACTCTGCATGAAAACTGGGCGGCAACCCTAGCACGTTTGGTATATTTCGTCAAAATATTTCATATGCAAAAATGTCAGCATGAAATTCAATGATGGAGGTTCGATGTATAGCGCAATTTTGTACTAATAAGATCGTTATTTTGAGATGAGAGAAATATTTTTAAAAATTGTTATCTACGGTTAACCTCATATGGGCCAAAATCATGAAGAAAAAATTGATGTTCAGGCTTTTTTTTTTAAATAAAAATTACATTAAATTAAAATGCACTTCTGCTCTACCGGTTAAATAAATGAGATGAATCTCCGAATGTATTACATTTATTTGAAACAGAGTTAGTTTTTGTTTTATTCCATCTAAAATAGTTGAAAAATCATTCCGGGAACGGTTCCATTACTCAAAAACCGAAATTCAAGTGACCAAAATCAATAAAATTTAGCTACTTGTATTCTTAACATTACGTGCCTTACAATAAATAAGAGCATTCGAAGGAATATGTTTGACTGTAGTTAAAATGACAAAATATCAATTTTTGTATTTATCTAATGTGCAGATAGCACTAGAAATGGTCTTTCCGGTATGTCGTGGAATTGGTTTATCGCTGCATAAATAATTTTCTGCATGAATAAATTAAATTGAAGTGGTAATTGAAATTACATTTTATATACATATAAGGAGCGTACATCAATTAGGCATCATTACGGGAAAGCCTGTTTTGGGATGAATAAAGATTCAAATTATAATTTTGTGTCAATATTACAATGTTAAATCGAGACCACTACAGTAAAACCTCAAGAATATTTCGTTTGATTTTGTTTTAAAGAAAATAAACAATAATAATGATCAAAACGTCAATTTCGGGAACGCCATTTCCGGGAACGCTTTTAGGCTGTGAATGAGTTATACCAGTATACTCAAAACAAATCTGAATATTTTTGGTATTTTAAGTTAGAATCTAATGCAAATATGTCTTGAATATGGTGTCTTATCATACAGTTAATGAAAAAAACTTGAACAAAAAGTAGAAAAGGCATTTTGGAATAGCAGAAAAACGTATTTTACGTAAACAAACATTTCTAAAAGATATAATACAAATCTGCAATGAAAGTCGCTTTCAAACCAAACTATACTTTTCTAAATGATTTTGGCTCCGTGAACCCGAATCTAGCACGTCACCTTTTCGAGATATGTTAATTGAATAATATCAAAAGCCCGTTTTTTTGGTACATTTGACGTCGAATTTCTTTATTGGGAAATATATTTTATTACAAAACTATTAATGGGATGTAATTGAAGTCCATTTTATCTGTCTAAATCATTTTTAATCATTTAAAAATTCGTTAAAAAATTTCAATGTGAAATTTATGATTTGTCCAAAATATTCTATTCTCTTTAATCCAATTAAATTTTAGGGTTGGAACTGGAAAGTTCTAAAGTAATAATTTCCAATGTCTAACTTTATGTTTTTTTGGGATGCTGATCACAAATCTGAAGTTATACAACCAAATGTATCACAGGAAACATGAGAATTCATTGAAAAAGTTATAAAAATTAAAAAAATAAGTTTTTCAAATTTCACCCGAGTTGGCTCTTTTCTACAAAAAATAATTTAAAAAAATGAACGTCGTAGAATTTTTTAAAATTAACACTGAGTCACCATCTCCCATCCCATATGTTCAAATTGTTTGCATAATTTGTTGTTTGTTACATTTTTTTACTTTTTTAGCTAATTTTTTTGTAGTATTGGCCATAACATAATATTTTTCTTCCATAGTTATTTTGGGTGATGGTGTTTTTTGCCGATGACGTAAATTACCTTTATATAGCCAGAATATTAGGAGGTTCTACAGCTGGTGGTGCATATGCGGTCATACCAATTTTTGTGGCTGAAATCGCTGATATAAAGTGAGTTTTCGATTTTAATCTAAAAAAAAAATATTTGATCTTACACTTCTTAATTATATTCTCATATTTTCAGAATTCGAGGGACCTTGGGTGCTATCTTTTGTTTTTCCTTAAACATTGGCATGCTTTCGGGCAACATTATTGCATCACACATTCCATATCTTCTCATTCCGTGCATTATTATAGTGCTTCCTGTACTATTCCTAATCTTCACTCTACAGTTTCCTGAAACACCACAGTTTTTGCTTCGCCAAGACCAGAATGTTGCAGCTGAAAAATCTTTGAAATATTACAAAAATATCAACACGAACGATGAACAACAGGAATTTCAAATCGATTTCAAATTGATGAAAACAATGATTTCGTCGTCAAGGAACAAACAAAGTCTTACTGTGAAGGATTTGTGTATGTATTTAAGGCTTAGGTCAGGGTCCAGGGTCTTAAAGTCCATATACCGAAAATCTGTAATAAAATTTGTACCCTTTTGGATGAGTTATAATTATAAGTGCACACATCGTTGTTGTGGATTTTTAACCCACCCTTATAGTTAAAAAATCAGCACAAAATTCCAAGACTGTTGATTTGGTCAAGAGATTAGTCCCTAATGGCTGTGTGTCCGAAATTCACAATCGCATATAGTTTCGTTGTAAGATTTTCTGATAACCTTGAAAGTTAAGTAAAATTGTAGAGTTCAAGTAGTTTCTCGATTGTGGACTTATGGCCCTGATTCACCAGTATTTTATGGGATACCTACACACATATTATTGAAAAAATTTATCTTTTGAAAAATTTTAGGTGCTAGAAGATCTGTGAAGGGCCTTCTTATTGGAACCATCCTTATGATTGTCTATAATTGTACTGGAATATTTACCATTCTCAACTACTCATCGATGATTTTCGCAGAATCACATTCCTCAATGGATCCCAGAACCAACACAATCATCATTGGAGTATTCCAGATTGTTGGAGCATATTGTGCCTTTATTCTTATTGATAAATACGGGCGAAAGTTCCTTATGCTTGTGTCTACAGCTGGAATGTGTCTTGGTTTTACAAGTATCGTAGTACACTCGTATCAAATTCATACGTCATTTGCGTGTGCAAAATTTCTACCAGTTATTCTTATGTCATTTATAATATTAGCAGCGAATATTGGTGTTACTTCAGTTACATTCATAATACTTGTTGAGGTACTTCCTCCAAAGGTAAATTTCTTTCTAAAATACTTATATGATAATTTTTAGTTTCCTTTCTTCATTTTTTATTTAGATACGATCATTTGGTACAGCATCGTGCCTGGTTTTGTCGAGTCTTCTTGTCACTATAGTCCTAAAAGTATTTCCAGTATTAATGGCCATTATCGGAGTATCAGGCGTTATGGGAATATTTGCATCCTTTTCTGCATTTGGATTTATATATTTCTTAATGTTTATGGAAGAGACAAAGGGCAAAAACTTAAATGATGAAAATGCATACAATTAAGCAATGTAAAATGCTTATATACCACAATTTTATAAGACTGTGAGATCAACCGGGACGAAATGCAATTTTTAGGTTAAATGGACTTAAGGCCGTATTAAATTATAAGAGCTATTATTGAAAGTTTACACTGGCCTTAAGATTTTTGAATAAAGTTTGAAGGTGATCAATATGATCAAGGAGAAAACCAACATCGGACTCTTTTATTTCGGTTGCATTTTATTTTATTTTTTTTGATGCATAAAGAGGACAGATCTAATTAATTTTAAAGATGCCTTGAAAATCCATTAAAATCAAGGCCAACATTTTGAAATTTATCATATTTTCGATATAACCGATTCATTAAGTTAATCAAATTTAAAATACGTTGATTATAAAATAAAATATGTACTTATAACGCATTCTAGTTTTTTTTATGTGAACATTATGTTTTTGTTTTCTGCTTGTTGTCTTAACTGCTTGATGTTTTATAACATTGGTAACCTTAAAACTCAATTTACACTTTTGATGAATTTTCTGCTTCAACAACCTTATATAGGCTATTATGATACCAATTTTCAACTTTGTATCTCATACCGTTAATTTTTAATAATATTGTTTTACAGTTTTTTGGATTGTGGATGTCTCCCGTTTCTGCTCTATCTACATTTCTGTTATTTGTGTCCCTTAATAAAATTGATAATAGATATGTGGACACCAATTTTCAGATTCGTAACTCATCAGGTTTTATTTTTAGTAAATTTAATAAAGAAATATAATAACAGTATTATATACTTAATACCGTTAGCTAAGGCTATAATGACACTGCTTTTCAACCTTGTATCTCATCAGACATGTTTGTTATGTTGTTTTTATTTTTTGTACGTTGCTGATTATTGGCAACTCTTTTTCATCCGATCCAATTTGTTTTCTCAATTATATTGGCAAGAATTACTTGGGTTTTAGTTCCCAGCTTTGTACCTCATCTAGTTTGTTTTATATTTTAAAGGTTTTAAATTTAAAATTTTTTTAATACAATTTATTTATACCAACTAAAATTATACCAATTAAATTTTCAAATCTGTATCTTTTCAATTTTTTTTTTATTAATTTTAAAAAAAAATATACATTTGTATTTATAAGACTCACGGTACGAATATCTTTGGAAGATAAAAGTTAGGGATACTGCTTACTGCAAGCAGTTACAAAATGTGAAAAAAGTTCAAATGAGCCGAAAAAGATTAATTAAATGTAGTTAAATCGACTCCACTTAAGCACTAAAATTGCAGAAAATTTATTTCATTTAAGCGGAGTTCTCATTTAAATGAACTTCGGAAAACTGAAACTAGTTTTAATGATTCTATTAAATTCTAACTTAAAAATGTACATGTTCAAATTACGACGGCAAAGGTGATTTTACAAGTGTCATAAGCTGATTATTAAAAACATTAAAAAGTTTCCAAGTTATTAATACAAACTAATTATTTCAGCATTTAAATATTGCTATGTTATATTATAGAAAAATTATCTAAACAAAAGGTGTAGATCTCTTTACCCTTCCACTTTCGATAAAAACTGAAGAAACGATTTTATTCCACTCATGCTAATTATTCGCACAACCCTTATTCTTCTAATAATTTTTTCAACTTTTGCCCTCTGAAAACAAGATTGGCACTGGTCTAATTCTTGTTTCGGTATATAATTAATTTATAAGGTGATGATGATGATGCTGATGCTGAGGAGGATGATAACAATTTTATAGAAACAAAGTGATAAAATAACACAGACATCATCATGACAAATATTCTAAATTTTTTCAAGTAGCCTCCGTGGCGCAATTGGTTAGCGCGTTCGGCTGTTAACCGAAAGGTTGGTGGTTCGAGTCCACCCGGGGGCGAATTATTTTTTCAATGTTCAACTAGGAAATTCTAAATGAATCACTTTCGACTATCTCTGATGCAATTAATATTAGCTTTACGAGTATGTATAGCAAGCAAAAGCTTCGCTGATTACTTTCGATGAGATACCATGAGTAGATCGAAATTGAAGGGCCGCGGCAGAGAACGATCAAAGTCCATATCTCCGAAAAATGATTATTTCCATTCTTTTTACATATCTACCTTTATATTTTTGGTTTCCTTATTGTTAGATATATTTTTATTGAGAAAACTGTTAATTAAAAAAAAAAAAATTATTATCTTTCCTTAGCCAAAAATAACCGAATCGAAAAATTCAAAAAAAAAAAACTCAAGCAACCACTATCTGCGGCATTAATCTTATTGAATAAATCATTGGCCTTGGCTTGAATTTATGAGTGTGAATGAATTCTTTTTGGAATAGGTATAATGACAGTAAGAACCTGAACAAAAACTCTGCAAATGCCTGGAGATACCTAAAACGTCTGGGATGTTTGCAGAGGGGACAGGGGAAACACTTGCCTCGCCCCCCTATTTTTTTTCATGCTCATACAATCTTTTTATTTTTGTTACATAAAATTCAATATTTAAAAATTACGTTTATTTGTATTCGTTTTTGAATGAGTTTGGTTTAAAAATTACAAAAATAATAATGTCCTTGATGGAAAGCTCAAGTAAATTAAACAAAGAAAGAAGTTACTTAAAAAAGTAACGAGCTTAAGTTAACTTCTGACCACACTTGAGTTTTTCTTTTACTTAAAAGAAGAAAACCAAAGCGCTTACTTCATTTTTGTTTTATTGATTCCAACTGAAGTAATCCTCAAGTTAAGACTTAAGCATTCCCTTATAAATCGATTATGAATAGCTTATGTGACCGAAAGTCTTCTCAAGCCTACACTTGAGAAAACTCTCCACTTGAGTGACGACTTTAAATTCTACTTTAAAGTTTTTTTAACAAAATGTTTTTAACTTTCCTTTATAATAGGAAATTAAAAATACTTCTTAAAATTTAAACACACCTTATAATAAGGCCCTATAAGAACCTTACTTAAATTAGTATTTATTAATAAACAGGAAAACAGAGAATTGCCTGTTGAAAAATATTTCACGTTTTTTTATGTAGCCTCCGTGGCGCAATTGGTTAGCGCGTTCGGCTGTTAACCGAAAGGTTGGTGGTTCGAGTCCACCCGGGGGCGAGCTACTATTTTATATTATTCAAATAATTATTATAATGTTCTATGTAACCCTATGGAACAAAGATAGAGGCATGATGACTCCATACAAAAATTTCGTTTAAAGATTGTATTTTTCTGGGACATTGTTGTCCTTTTTCTTGAAAACATGATAACATATGAAACTATTAAACTTGCATAATTATATTCTAATCCTCGACACTTTTTTTTATAATGATTAGCGCAACTAAAACTTCTGAAAATAATTCTAGAATCTTAAAATACTGCGCTGTGAAAGAACTAGCCTTAGATACTTAAGTGAAGAGGGGATGACTCTGAACTTTGCAGACAATTTAACTGCTAATCTTTGGACATTTGCCACCGCCATAAAACTGCACCGACTTTTAAAAACATAAACGGCAATCGCTATCTCGGTAAATGCTCGGTACGCCATTTTCTAGTTTTGATTTTATTTAATGTTTTAACCAAGTTATGGCAAAAAGATTCAGACACTTCGCCATTCTGCCAAGGCTGCCGCCGTAAATCTGAACCGATTTTCAATAAAAGAATGGCAATCGCTTTGTCTTACTTTTAACTTTTAATTTTTAAAATTTAATTTTTTTGCAACAATTTCAAAAGTCTTATAAAAAATTGGTCAAGACGTAAATTTGGTAATTTTGTCAACATTTGTTCTACATAAACGGTTTTAGCAAAAAATTTTCATATTTTGGATTATGCACCAAAAACAATAAAAAAATATTTTTGTAAGTTTTTTAATGATTTCTCATGTTTTCACTTTGCAATATCTTTGCGCCGAAAGTGAATTTTTAAATGATTAAAAATGATTTACACAGATGAAATGCACTTCATTTACATTCCAATAATAGTTTTGTAATAAAGTATTTACCAGTAAGGAAATTAAAAGTTTAAATGTAACAAAAAACGGATTTTTGATATGTTCACATTTTTGATTTTAGATTCGGGTTCAGGGTGCCAAAATACTTTTGAAGGCTATTTTCGTTGCAGACCAGTGTTACCTTTAATGTCTCATTTGGCGTTCTCAGGTACAGGAGGTAAAAAAAAGCTCAGGGGTTGTCCAGTGTATTTGTGTAAGCAGATACACTTTAATAATTTGTTTTAAATGTACCTACGTTTTGTATTTTAAGAAAATCTAATGGTCCCAAAAAAAATTATAAAATTACATCTTTGCTAAGCTAACTAAACAAAAGCTGATGAATTTAAGTTGATTTTTAATAGCAAATGATTACGACAAAATCTGACCTTCATATTGTTTTATATGATGCAAAATTATATCATGCAAAAATCTGAATCTCTTCTGAGAACTAACAAATTGTTTTTTTTTTTTGGTTCTCAAAAGAATAGCATTTTTTTTTTTTGTACACATACCTACTTACCTACGATCCCAGATTTTTGCGAATTTGATAAGAATTTGGAAAAAACTTTGAACAGATTATTTGCAATCTTTTTTAATTAGCCTACCATATTTTTGCACATCTTAGAATAATGACCTTGAGGTTAGGTTTTTTTAATATATTTTGTATGAATTGGTACTAAGTCTGAAAGTCAAGGAATTCTTTTCACTATATAACTGAGAGTGGTCGTTGTCTCAAAACATATTATTGTACGCATTAAGAGATAGAATTAATAATGGCCATAAAGGATTTTTAGATTGTCGGTTATTTAAAATTTTTAATTATGTATATTAAACAAAATAAAAATAAAAATATGTACAAAAAATACAATTTGCTTACAAGAAGAAATTGGAAGGAACATATCGTTTTCAATTTTATTTGTGTGATAATTATTTTACTTTTTACAAGTGCCAATGAAGGAGAAACCGCTGCAGTTACAAAATTACTTAAAATTGTTAGTAGTGATTGGTGAGAAGGTTCATTTAGTATGCAGTGCTCCGAGCTCTTACTATATTATTTGTTTTTTTTTTTTTTTTGCACTCTGAACTGAAAATTAGCTTTAATACAAGAAAATCTCAGAACCTTACAGTATGGAGTTACCTAAGCAAATTTGAGTTGAGTTGGATGATTATTTTTTCAAATGTTGGTATTCAAAGATTCATTAACAGTTACCAGTTAAAAATTGACGCTTTTATCGGACTGCTTTTAAACTTAAAACTAAGATTTCCCAACAAACATTTTTTTATCAAAAAAAATGTTAAAATTCTCTAAAGATAGGGGTTTATTTTCACCTGTTCAGATGGGAGGGGAAATTTTGTCAGTAATTTACTTAAAGCAGAAAACAAAACTTATTAAATACAACATAGTTGAATATAAGATCAAAATATATGTTATAAATTTAAGATAATGAATTGATTATGAGAGTGTATACCACGCTCCCTGAATAGAATTTTTTTTCGGGTGGAGACCATGAGCCACCCTTTTTTAAAGCTTGTCGCACCATTAGGAAACTTAATGTACAAATTGCACAACACCCCAAAATCTGTATTAAGTGAAAAAACTACATTCAGTCATTGAAATATTCTAGCTCCATCAATTTTCAACCAAATTTTGGCTATTTTGGAAAGAAGACATTTAAACCTTGAAAAAATATGTTGATGTTGTAAAAAAAAACTGAAGTTTATAAACTCAATAAATTCAAAAATTCTGCAAAAAAGTCTTGCCCCGCATAAAATGCAATTTCATTTTCCAGTTTTACTTAACTGCTAGGTACTTTTTAAATACATTTTATATTGTATAATAAGGAAATGTACCGATTTTCAAATGGTATCGAATTTATCGGAAAAGAAAGTCTTTTTTTATCTCAAGAATTTTCCAAGCTACTGAAAATATTTTTTTTTGTTTTTCAGAATTACCAACGAAATAACGGCGCATTGATAAGTGCAACAGACGATAGCTTCAACGTAATGAAAAAACGATCTAAAAGATATGTGCTACAAGGTTCACACTGGCCGTCAAAAAATCTTACATATAAAATATCAAATTATCCCAAGAGGTTGAAAAAATCTGAGGTAGATGAGGAAATATCAAAAGCATTTAATGTATGGAGTGAATATAGTTTGCTAAATTTTACAGCGAAATCAAATGGATCAGTTGACATTGATGTCAGGTAGGACTATCATTAAGCCAGTTAACGGTTTTGAGATTTCTGAGAGTAATCCCTAAGTTGATTTAACTTGCAAGCAAAGCTTTTCCTCACTTTCGGCTTGAGTATAAAGCTAAGATCACACGACTTGTCTATACAAAAAAAATATGTATTTTTGTTGTAAAAATACACAATACCATCTAAATCACAATTCAGAAGACACCAAATGATACACAAATTTTGTTTGTTTGTTATTTGCTGTATCATCCAATTTGTCGTTCAGGTTTTGTGGATTTTTATGACCAAAATACACAAATTTTGGTGTTTTAACAAACCTTGTGATATTATCTTAAAAGAAAATGTTGTTTTTGCTTCTTCAGTTTCTGAAAAGAGTTCAGTCTCTGAAATCTCTTAAAGATGAACTGGCTTATTATATATATTCTTTTTTAAATATACTTTTGTTTTAAATTTATTTTCTACACAGTTTCGATAACATAGAAAATGGTGATCCGTTTGATGGTCCTGGCAAAGTATTGGCTCGCTCATATTTTCCCATAAGTGGAGGTGATGTTTATTTTGATATTGCTGAGAATTGGACAATTGGCAAACGACGTGGTATTAATCTGTTTCAAGCAGCAGCACATGAGATTGGTCATTCTTTGGGATTGAGGCATTCCAAAAGCAAATCAGCTTTAATGGCACCATTTTATAGAGGTTTTAATTCCAAATTTAAGCTTGATCAAGATGATATTTTGGGTATTCAAGCTTTATATGGAAGAAGAACAACTGTTTGACAATAGTAATAATAATTATTTAGTTTTAGTCCTCAGATAAGATAATATTTATTTATGTACCACCATTAGTCATGTAATGTCCTTTTAAAAGAATATGTTGATTGAAAATAAATAACTCGTTAAGTTTAAATGCAGTCTTTGAAACATTAGTTCTAGAATTTTAAAACAAACAATATTAGTCCATAGCTTTGTGTGCTTAATGCAGTAATAGAGTTGTAAGAACTACAGTCTTTTCGATACTGCAGTTAATTGACTAAAAAGACTAAATTTATTAACTCTTTTAACTTACAAAATTACTTTGGCTGTAAAACTACAGTCAGCAGTCAGTACTAAAATACTGACTGTACAGTTAATGAATAATATGAATGATTAAAAGTTAATTAATTGCAGTATTTTTTGACTGGTTTTATTCACACAACAGCACAAGAAACTTCCTAATAAAACACTAAAACCAGTCAAAAATAACTGCAGTTAATTAACTTTTAACCAATTATGACTGCTTTCATTAACTGTAGAGTCAGTATTACTGCACTGACTGCTTACTGCTTATTTTGTTTTAAGATTTAACTTGCAGTTAAAATAAAAGTTTATTAACTCCGCCTGAATTGACTGGTGTCACCAATTGAATGCAGTCTTTTAAAGCTCCAGTATTTAATTGCCTAAAAACGTTTTGGCACTTTAATATTTTTTTTGTCCAATGACCAATTCCAATTTTATAGACACATTTTTGGGATAGAAACATTTTTTTTTAAATAATCATTAATAAACAAAAGGAAACAATGTAAAAAGTACAAAATTAAAAAATGGTCACTATGGCGTATGCGTACTATTTATTATTATTTAAATATTATTTTAATGCATTTAACCTGAAAACTTACCTAGATATTATATGGCCAGCGATAGTGGACATTTGAAATTATTTACTACCAAACAATTGGCCAGGACTTAGCTTACTCTTTTTCTATTAGGTTTAAATAGAAACATGTTTATATAAAAACTATACTACAGTCAAATACTTCAACAAAATGATTGCGACGATTTTTCAAAAAGGATTCAAAATTTTGCATTTTCTTCAAATCTTGGCCTATATCGTTCTTTTTATTAAGAAACAAAATAACAATTATTAAGGTATTAATGATATTCAAATTTTTCACTCAACCCTGGTAAACTTTTCCACGTTGTAAAATAGTAATAGTCAGGGAGGAGATCGTCGGATTATTAAGATCATAAGGGTAAAGATTTAAATTGTAGTCAAATGAAAAACAAGTTGATACTTAAAATGAAAACATAGAGTTGTCACTTTTAAAATACGTGCATACAGTTGCCACCTGTTAGAATGAACAAAAAAAACTACACCATTTTATCCATTATAACTTTTTAGTTTATTAAAAAAGGAAAATATCAGTTATGCCAAACAAAAGTAAAATACATTATGTAAACAAAATTTAAAATAAGTAAAGTTAGGAGTGTAATGCTGAGAATGTGGTAACCCTGTTCAGATGACAAAATATCAAATAGTAAAATAAATTTTGGTAGAGTAAAAAGCTAAAGTATACATCCAATCTTGTCCTTAAACGTCTGCCTAACTATTTTTTATTTTTTAGTTTCCGAAAAAATCAATTTGAATTACACAGAAAGTATGTAAAGCGTGTTTATTGAGATAAAAATGTTAAATTGAGTATTTTTGCATTAGGGTGGCTCAAAAAATGCTATAGAAAAAAAAAGTCAATAGTGATGCAAACTCCTTTGTGACAAAGAAAAAAAATGATTTTTATGACACAAAAATTTTGTGAAGCGCGTTTGCTAACATAATAATGTAAAATTGGTTATCTTTGCATTGGGGTGGCTCAACAAAAAAACTACTTTCTGCATTTACTTACGTGCTGGTTGCACTTTTGCTATATAAAAGTTTTTCGGAAAAAAACAAAATCAAAAGAATGTTGTTGAAAATATATTTATCTTCAATAATTTGTTTCGAATATTTACTAAGCATAGTTTTATTTTTAATTCCACAAGTAAACCTAGAAAATTGCATTTTTTGTCCCACTCCTATGTGCAAATACTCAATTTTACATTATTATCTCAAAAAACACCCTTTACATACTTTTTGTGTGATTTAAATCTATATTTTTTCGTAAAGTGTAAAAACAAACTGCACCACCCTAATTGAAAATATTTTTTTCTTCCGATATTTTTTTTCAAATAGATTTTACACGTAAATTTTTTTTTTAAATTCCATATGTAAATGTAGAAAATAGAATTTTTTTTAGCCACCTTAATACTCATTTAACATTATTATCTCAATAAACACGCTTTATAAACTTTCTGTGTAAATAAAATCCATGTTGTTTTTTTTTTTAATTTGAGAAAAGTAACTTTTTTTACACCACCCTAATTAAACAACATTTTACAAAATTGTTTTATAACATTACAAAATATTTTAAGTTATCGCTTTCAAAGGGCAATGGCAACCCTACTTGAATACAGAAATACAATAAAATTACTCGATATTGAGTAAAAATGCAACATATGTTGCAGAGCTATACTAAAAGCTAAAATACAAATCAAATTTTAGGTTGCCATCACCAAAAGGGATATGCACGGAAACCCTTTTTGAATGCAAAACAATAAAAACACTTGTTGTTCAGTCAGAACGCAGCATATTTGACATAGTTAAAAGCTCAACATACACCAAATTTTAGATTTGACTTTTTTCAAACTAAAAAAATCGGGTGCTATCTTTAGAAAAGGGATAAGTATATGGCAATCCTATTTGAATGCAAATTATAAGCAGAAACACTCGGTTTGAAGCCAAAATGCTCATATTTGACAAGGTTAAAAGCTTATGCTCTCTTCCAGCTAAAAATATTGGATCCCATCTCTAAAATGGGAATAAGTATAAGGCAAACCTATTTGAATGAAAAAAAAAAAAATTAAAAATACTAGTTTTAGTGTTATGGGTGTCAAAAATTGGTATTTATCAAATTTTTCGTCAATTGCTAGTTCCTTTCCTAGTTGATCTTTTTTCACGTTTTACACCGCAATAGATTCCTTTTTTTTTATAAAAAAATTTTAAAAAGCAGATTTCAAAAAAAAATGTAGGTGACAAGCACTTTCTATTTTTTTATTTTGTCGAATGATGTATGGTAATCTCGTTTACATGCATTAACGTTTTAAACAAATATGAATTCCTAAGCATTTGATAAACCCTTTTTAGTAAAACAAGAAGTTCTTCAATGTACATACTTGACACTTTTAAACAAAAAAATAACTCAAATAATTGTATTTTATTTACACAAGACAAAATATAACTTATTTAAATTTTTTTAAAGAAATTCCTTAAAGTATTCTGAAAACTTATAATGAATTTACTTAACATTCAGTATTTACGAAAATAAATCAAATTACAGTTGGTTCAGACTTTTCAAAAACATAATCGGGTTCTTCAACAAACGGATCACTTTCACACGCACGACGCTGAAGTACTGAATTACGAGTTAGTCCACCCATTTGACCTTCAAATATTATTTCGGCAATTGCTCGCTTAGCAAATATCTGCTGATCTGTAGTCATCAATCTCAATTCGGAGGCCCAAGCTTTGCCAATTTTATCATATTCATTTTCTTGGGCTGCAATACATGGGCATGATGAACAGATGTGTTGTCCGTCTTCCTGGTGCAGCACACGTGGATTTGGTCGTGGTTGTTGAGGTGGAATCACTGTTCGCGGTTTTTGTGGAGGTGATTTTCTGCATTGTGAAGTTTTTGGTGGAAGTGGAGAACTATCATCGAGATAACCTTCAGTGTATGGAACTTCTCGGGTTAATTTGATCTTTTTAAAAGGAGGTTTCTCCGCCTCGGTGAACTGTCTGGGAGTTGAATTGGTTGTTGGTTCAGCAATAGATGAGGTCGATAAACCAGCTATTGAATCTGCTTCTGATGAAACTGGTGATGGTACCCTTGTCTGTCGATTCGAATGTTTTGCATCCTGAAAATATAATTAAAAAAAAAAATCATTTAGTATCTTTGACGTGTATTTTAAATAAATTAAGCAAATATTTAAAATTTTAGGAACATTTTTGACGCATTAAAAGACGCTCCAAGAGCCTTCCAAGAGTGGTTTTCAAAATCGCTCTTGTGTCGTTATAAGATTACTAAATAAGTAAAGAGTTTAAGCCTTAGAATAAGATTCTATTGGGTCTTGTTTTAAGAACGAGAATCTTTGGAAGTTGCTTCTTTTTAGAAACCTTTTGCCTAGCCTGCTCATTAATTCTGACCTCCTGATGACAACAGTGTGTCTTTCTTAGCTGGAAAAGCTGAAAAGTTTATGTCTAACCATTGATTTTTCTAAGTCCTTTCAAATAATTAACAGGCTTTTAAACCATAAAATGACGTTTGTTCAATACATTAAACGTCATTTCAAATTTAAAAGGCTTTTAAATGTTCGTGACATCGGCCATTAATCGGTTATTTTTTTTTTTTTTTTTTTGGTACATTTACAGTAATTTTCTTTCACGGTAAAGGTACATAATTTCAAATATTTGTAATTTGTATTCTTTTCAAAATCTTAAACTAGAAAATTCATAAATTTCAACTCAGTATATCTCGTATATGATTTTTACACTGTTTAAATTGATTTAGGAAGACCATATGCTTTATAAAACTAAAATTATGGAAAAAACCGTCAACGTAACTTTGTTCTTTTATATTAGAATATCCCGAAAACATGACATTCTAGAACAATTCTAAGATTTCAGTGTAAATAATACATTAAATTTCAGGTTAGATGACTCTCTGGCAACTCTTTTTTTAATTTTTTACTTTTGCTAACTTTTGGTAACCCCGCGTATACTTTTACCAACTGCGGCGTCACTATTTTAGAAAGATATAGAAAGAATTCGAATTGCTACTCTTGTACCGTTCTTTGGCAACTAATAGACAACAGATAACCTAGTTTCCAGTAGTTCTTATTTTTTTTTTAACTTTAATTAATGACTTTTGGCAACCTTTGTATACCTAAATTATTTCTTTTTTCGTGTTAAAGAAACCTTTAATTTCGAGCCTAATTCCCAAAAAGTTTTTTTTTAATTTTTGAAATTTGATAATATCTGGCAATACTTATGATTCTGACAACCACAGTCCACTCATTTGCTCCACTCTGACTTCTTCCAACTAGTAAAAGAGTTTTCAATTTCTTGTTATGACCGTAATCTTTCAGCAACAATTCTTGGCCTAAAACAACTAAAATCAATATTGCTTTTGGCAAATATAACTGTGGAAAACTAATGGGATTTTTAACACTTCACCACAAAAAAAGGGGAATTTTAAGGTCTTACAATGCTGGCAACACTGCGTGTAAGACCGTTATTGAAAGTCTTGCCACACTATTGGAAACGCAAAAAATAAATCATTTATGCTTATTTACCGTTAGCTCCTCCATTTTGAAAATAACCTCTTCATCCAGTTTTTCATGATCACTTAAAAAATCCATCAATTCAAAATACCACAGCGTAGTTCGATAGAACCCATTCACATCAGGCACAACAGAATTTTGACAACTATCTTTAATTTTATTCAATTCTCGCCGATAACTACATCTTAAACTGTTGATTTTTCGTCGTACTATTTCACGATTTGCATTTGGTTCGATTGTTTTTAATTTCAAAACAAGTATTTCATAAGCTTCGTCTTTTAATTGACGATTTTTGTAAATGTCACTTTTAACATTCCAAAGAACTGGCAACGATTCGTAGGTTTTAATAAAATCAGTCCAAAATGCTTTCGAACCACCAACAACTGGTGACATTATTTTTTGTTTTTGTTTTTTGTTCTTGTAAAGAATAATTAAATAATTTCTGTAAATTGCACTGCAACCTTCAGAGGCAAAGTCTTCGAGTAAAACTAAAGAAAATTTTGCCAGCAAATGTGCGATTTTTTTTTTGTTATTGTTGTTTTGAGGTTCTTCATTACTCAATCCAGGTTAAGTGGGAAAAGGCTTGAGGGTTTATTTTTTTTTAAATTCTATTTGTGTGATTCTGTTATGAAAGTGTTTGAAAGTTTGTGCAACTATAGTATGCCTAGGTACTCATGATGATAAGAAATGCTTTTCACCCTGGTCTTGGTATGCGCATACGTAGATGCAACTTTGCATTTAAGAGTGTTTTTTTTTTTTTTACTTGAGCAGGGGAATTTTAGGGCAAGTTTGAAGATTCGTAAAGATTTTAGTTCTTCAAAAATGTCGTTCAAATTAGAGATGAGACTAATATCAGTGTATTTTAATCTCAAGTGAAGTCATTACAAGTTAATATAATTATTGAAATCTTAATAATAAAAAAATCGTACATCTTCTTTATTCTCAATTAACATTTGTTTTAGTTTGCCAATTTGCCAACCACAGTAAATATAATGCCTACTAATTAGATTGTACGAGCAAGTTGGTAGGTCACTGGGCGTGTGCTTTATTTTATGCTATAATCTTTGTACAATTTTGTTCGAACATCGTATTTGATGTGTATTTTTCTAAAAATAAGCTAGCAGATTTGTATTTTTATTTAATTTTTTTTTTTGTCATTGTAATTTCCAAGGGACACGATGATACGGCATAGACAAAAGATATACAAGTTGTCGAGAGCATGATGAAGAACATTATTTAAAAGTGTAGTGATTTTGATTCTAAACAACTTGATTTATCATAAAATAAATGTTGAAATGTTGTTGCTAAATATTTACGATAATTTTGAGTTTTTGTTCATGGAAAGTAGGTTTTACTCTATAATGAACTAGTTGACGCGATTTTTTACATTTGAATAGTGATAGTTTTGTAGGCTATGAGAGTTAAAATAAACGTTCTTTTACTAACGATTTCGTGAAAAGTCTATTTTTTATGTCTGCTGTGTGTCACTTTTTTGTTCGGATGCAATATTTACACTTCAAACATAGTTCAGAGCAGTTTAAAATGGTTTTGCATGACAATGATTAGTTTGCGACCCATCATTTGAAACTAGTTTGGAACCTATTTATTTGAGCCAATATGCAATGGGTTTGCAATTAATTTGCAATCAATTTCAAACTTATTTTCCAACGACTTTAAAACAATTTTCCAATCAAACTTTAGCGATGTATGTGTAATCGTTTTAAACTAAGGTAGTTTGATATAAGGAATTAAAACTTTAAACAGAAATAGATGCAAAAGAAAAAAATGGTCACACAAAAAGCAGAAAATAATTCGTTACTCGTTACTAGTGTTGGAGTGATTTAAGGACATTTTCAAATGATTTCAATTTGAATTTGAATTTTTAAATGATTTAAAATGATTTATGCAAAATGAAATGCACTTCATTAACCTCCTATTAATAGTTTTGTAATAAAGCATTTACCAGTAAATAAATTCGAGGTTAAATCTACCAAAAATATTGTTTTTGGCATGCCCAGTCAACACATGACCTAGATTTGACATCAGTAATAAGTCAGAACAAGGTCATGGATTTTAACGTAATTATGACATACCAGTGACATCTGTTGTGACTTAAAAAAAATGTAAAGATAAATCATATCATGATGACATCATACTGATATAATCCAAAATTATTTTCTGACGAACATTTGACTAAGAAATGATGCCAAAACTGTCAAGAACTCGTGAGTATGTTGTAATAATTTAAGTGGTAATAATTTATTTCATTGTAATAAAATATTATCGGTTAGGTATTACTTTTTGTGAATTTAAAATAAATCACAACAAAAACACAAGTGTAATAAGAAAGCCAAGTTCTCTTATAAAACAACTGTATCAATTAAGTCTTACACAAAAAGGAGTGAGATATAAAATGATATCAAGTTCGTAGTTCCCTTAAAATTCATTTATTTTGTTTGTCAATTTTTCCATATACCTAGCAACTACATTTGCAAAGTTGTTTGAAAAATTGCCAAGCAAAATAAATGAACTACGAACTTGGTATCCTTTTAAACCTCACTCCTTTTTGATATTTATATTGTGTTCGTGTTTTAAAACCAGTGAAAATAACTTAAAAATACTTTTTATAATTTTTCCTGGTCGCTATAACCGAAATCATACCTGGTTGTTAAACCTCCATATTTAAATCTGAAGTAGTAAGAGGAAAACGATGAGAGAGATTCGATTTAGTTTTTCACTGACAAACTACATAACCAATCTATTAAAAAATATTAACCTTCTGTACTATCCTGTGGTTCAAAATATTACCCACTTTTTGGCTTCTGTAATACTTTTCAAGAGGGTCTCCGGCAACACAGCCTATATCTAATTCTTAAATGGGGTGTTGCCGCTGTTGTAAAATAATTAACTTCTCATTTTAAGTCGTTTTATAAAAGTTATCAAAATTAACTGTAACCATAACTAATTATAAATCGCAAATCAAATTCTTACCCACTTGGACGCGTAATCATTTGTTTCAGTCACAGTATCATTCGCAATAACTCCACATATCAAGCTCTCATTAGAATTTGCTTCTGTTGTTGTAGGTTTTTGCAAAGCAACTTTCTTCAGTCTATTCAAATTTCTCTTTATCTTATTATATTCTACCAAATGAGCAGCTTCCTTCATAACATTACACTTCTGATCAAAAATCTGCTTTGTTGTTAGATTAAGACCATCATTCGTAAGGCAATAGTCTTTCATTTCATTTAAAACTTTCATTTTCTTATAAACATCCGATTGATCAGGATGCAAGTGAAATGTATGATATAATTTGACAATTTTATTCAAATACGTGTCGAATAGTAAACTCGCTTTACACGATTTAGTATAACACGTATATCGATCTAAATGATTGTGAGCGTATTTTTTTGTAAATAATTGTTTCTCATCCACTAAATAAATTAGAACACTATTTCTTCTATAACCGGCAGTAAATTCAAATTTAACATTTCCGCCATCCATTACATTCGATGAAGATAAAGTGCTAGCACTTTCAAAACTCATATTTGTATCGTTTGTTTGATGTTCTGCACTTAAATCGAATTGTATGCTAGTCTCGCCTTCCTCCTGTTCGTGATAATTTTCATTTTCCATTATTTCATTTTCAACTGACAGATCATATTTCATATTTTCCATCACTTCTGTATCATTCCTCGCAGGGGGATCATAGTTCAAGTATCTTTCTTCCATTTCAGCAGTAAACTCTGATTTTATATTGATTTCTTCCATTTTACTTACAAAATGTTTATGCGTTCGATAAAGAAGTCTTTTATTTTTAATATGTGGCAACTCAGAGTATTTCACTTTCAAGAAACACACTTGTGCCAAAAAAAAGAGTTCAAGAGTTGGTTAGGTTAGGTTTAATCAAGAGTATTAATGTAATATTCCCACAAGCAGATGAAGACAGAAATACACAGTATATCTATAAAATACAAAAGTCACCCCGAAACACACAATATAGGCACAGACAATATTCGATTTCGAAACAACAACACGCCCTTTCACTACCAGTCAGCTTTAATGACAAACATTTACTAAATAACCGATGCCATAATCCCACAATTCAACGTTATGTTCATCTTCATACACACGAACTAGGGTACTGTTAAACCGCTCCCTTTTTCCCGTACACCTCTCCTGATTTCCAAAGCTAGAGAGAATAGTAAAAGTGTTGGTTTTCTTGTATATAACACCACATCGCATTAGAGTGAATGAGAAAGCACTCGCATTTTGTGGACTTATGACTCACACTCACAAGTCCAAAGCAGTCATTTTCATTTCATATTCACAATACACTTTGTGTGTAAGCATCTGCCTTCTTCGTAGGTATATAAAACCTTCAAACACAAATTAGTCATAGAACTACATTATTGATTTTGTTGAGTTTATTACTTACAATTACAACAAGTTAAAATAACTTTTAAGAAGTGGGTATTTTGTATCAATATAACTAATTATGGGATTTTGGCCTGGGTAATTTCAGCACATGCGCCATTTCGTAGGTAAATAGGTATCTTTTTTTTCAAATATTATTGCTTTGTTCTCTCTTTAAAAGCGATCAAAAGTGTTGTGTGGGTTTATTATAATACCATATATAATGGAATTTTTACCATATTATGTTAAAATAACGTAAAGGGACCATCTATGTCGCAGGTAGTTGATATTTTATTAGGTAGGTATGTAGTAGGTACATGATTAATTATTATTTTTGCTGATTAGTATGTGTTTATTTTTGATTTTGTTATTAAGCTTGCGCATTGTGACTACTTATCATGTTTTTATTTTTAATTGCGATATTGGTACCTACTAGGGTCAGTTCGGGCAAATGGATACATCAGTTATGTTTGCCTTTAAAATCATTATTTAAATTCAAGAAGCAAAGAAATCATACCTACATTTTGAATTTTCGTGCAACCGGGTTCCTTTCTTTCAGTTTTTGGTTGAAATTTATGTTTTAAAGAACATGTGTCTCGAAAAAGTGAAAATTAATTATTTAAGTCCTTAAATATTTTTAATTTATTGTCAGTTTAAATAAAGAATTGATTAATATTGTATTTTTTTTTTTTTTTTTTGTTGTCAAGTGTAGTGATTAGCAATATTCTAACCTATTTTAAAAGTTTCTCGTATTAACTAGTTAGTTTCTCATATTTAATGTTTTCTCATTTACCCCAGTAGAATTAATGTAGGGGGTAAATAAATGCATGAATTTGCGGTAAACAGATTTTTTTATAGTAAATTGTGCATTGTAAAGAAATACCCCGCACATAGTTATGAAGTACCAGTACTATAAATTACTGACCTTAAAAAGGCAGTATTTGATGCTGTAAACATTTTGATAGGCTGAGGAATATCATCATATTCCAAAATATGTTATTTTTAAAATAAAATGGCGAAAAATACTGCTTAAAACAATTGGATCTTGGCGAACATTCCTAAAGAAATTTGGGGCGTATTTATTCATATTCTTTTTTAAATTTCAATTTATCTTAGACTGAGGTTTATCCAATAATATTAGGATTAGATAAACTCCAGATTTACTTAGAAACAACTTAAATAACGTCTACGAATAAGCGCCACTTAGGATACAAAAATTGTATGCCTGATAACTTGTAAGAAATGAGCATTCATTGTGATAAAAAATTATTTACCTCTTCTTAAAGATTGGAAAAAATTATTGGTGTTCTCACAAATCCAACTTTGGTAATTATGGGAAGATTGGGAACCAGATTCCACTACAAATTAAAAGGCATGATATTATTTGTAAAACAAAACCCAATTGATCTTCAAATAAACAAGTTAAACTTTTAAAAATGTACAAATATTTATCTTATTATTTCTTTTTTTTTCAACTCAAAACACTCTTTAAAAGCCTTTTAAGTGATGTTATTTTTAATTATGGGGTAAATGGGAACATTAAAATAAACAAGACTGTTTGTACATAAATGGGTGAAATCCATCACATTTGCCCCATTCGAAGTCTATTTCAAGCAAGAGAAAGCTGAAGGGCCTTTTCATTTACCCTTGATTTCCAAATAAAATGGGGTAAAAGGGAACATTGCAAGGTAAAATATTGCACTTAATATTCATCATAACGTGACTCCACCATTAAATAAAGAACTAATGTCATTATTTTGTAAATTTAACACTTTGACAAAATCAAAATTGTTTTTTTTTTTTTTATTTTTTTTTTATTTTAAATTTTGATGTCTTTGATAATTGCAAAAACTGTCCCCAATTACCCTAACTGACCCTATATATCAAGTTATGCATTCGTACAGAAAAAGTTAAGATTACAATCAAATATGAAATTACGATGATAGAGAATTGTCTGTCTGTCTGGATGTATCACAAGCAACAGCCTATTTACTTCAAATGTGGTGTAAGCGTTCTTTGGATTAAAAAAAATATTTTTTTTAATGGTTTTCTTTTTCGAAACTACTCAATATTTTTTTCAAAATTAAGTTCTTAGATGTTAATAAATAATATCTAATTTGATAGCATTTTACGGTCTTTAGTCCATACAAAGTATATTTGGCTTTCGTTTTGGCCGTAAAAAACTATATTAAACCAACATTTTAACACGTCCACTTAAATAGTGCTAAGTGTACTACTTGGGTGAATTATTTAAGTAGTTTATAGAAATTGTCTTACTAAACCTTCATTCCGATAAACAATATCTTAAAAATTGCGTACCAATTTTTTTTTTATTTAAGTCCTTTAAAAATTTTATATAGAAAAAATTGTTTTATTTTCAAACGGCTCTAGCGATTTTCAATTTCTTTTATTTATTTTTTTATTAAATTGCATACTTTGTTTTGAGTTCAAATTCATTTAAGAAGCTATTTTACTCATTTGATAATCGAATTTTATGCTTTTTTTTTAAATATTTTTCTAAAACTGCATTTACAAAACTTTAATAAAAAAGGCTTATCATATTGAGATAAGAACGTACTTGTTGTACGTTCTTATCTCATCCCTATATTCATAAATGCATTTTGCTTCCGAATTATTTTTGCTTTCAAAGTTTTTGTTACTTCTAAATTAATTACATACTTTGTTAATTTTATAATATATATGTACGTTTACACTTACCCGATTAGTTTGAAGTAATTTTTGTTTTGGCACAGCTCTAACTAGTTTGATGTTGCGATGTTTAAGTTCCATGTGCTTTCTTAAGTTTGAAGTTGATGTTTTGTAGGAAAATGTATTTCCACAAAAATTGCATTTAGCATATGTTGAGTCAACACTAGTAAAATAATCCCAGAGTAAACTTGTCTTTTTTCTCTGTGTGTTATCCATTGTTAGTTTTTTTTTAAGTTCCAAGCAACAGTTACCTATCTGCAATTGCTTAATAATTTTTAATAATTCCATACAGTCAAATTTAAATTGATATCTCAAGAATTTATAAACGGGGTTTTATTTGCATGCTACCTTGAAGTCTGAAGTATAAAAAACCCTCATCATGTTTCAAAAAAATATTCTTTCTCCTTTCGGCATAAAAAAGCAAGCGAAAAAAAATGCCTATTCAATAATGTATGAAGGGTTAAACCATTTTTTTAAAATGAACATTTGTTGCCTCAATATTCGGGATGTTTCAACATGCTACTTTTTTAACAATCAAAAACGTAATCGGTGCAAGGCTGAAAATTTTGGATAACATACCCATTTTTTTATTCCATTTGGATAAACACATTGGCAGAAGCGTAAGTGGGGACAAAAAGTTGACAGGTTTCCTATAACACAAGGAATACAAAATAACATTTTCAACTTTTTTTAATAATTTTTGGTATGGTGGTATGTTAGCTTCTGGCAAGGTTTCCACTGTACCTACGTTTCTGTTATTTTTTAATCTTAATATTTTAGTTTATTGTTAATTTGGTATAAGAGTATCATTTCATATATGTTGTTTAAGCCTTTGTTTCTCAGGAAAACTGGAGTTTATCCTATTCGAATAACATAGGATAAACTCCAATCTAAGATAAACCGGATTTTAAAAACGAGAATGAATACGTCCCAATACTTTTAACATGTGTGTTTTATTATCATCCATCGGGATCAGGGTCTGGATTTAATACACGCAGAATAAAAACAATTCTGGAAATTTCCCATTATTTTGTTTTACTTTTACATGTTAATTCGATCTAGATACAGATCTGTATAGATAATAAAACACACCTAATGTTATTATATTGCGGAACCGAGGCCGCAAAGTCTTATGCCGGCCTTACACGACACAATATTATTGTGCAATAATATTGTCCAAAAATATTGTGCAAAAAAAGGTCGTCCTTACACGACTCAATATTACTGCGCAATATTTTCATATCTCTTTGCTTATTCGGCATGCCGGCCTTACACGACACAATATTATTGCACAATACTCAGTATTGTGCAATAATATTGACCGTGTAAGGGCTGTATTGCACAATATTTTCGGTTTGCACAATATATTGAGTGATATTAAAAAAGTTTAATATTTTCTGAATTTTTACTCAATATTTTTCATTTCCACCACGAGGCATATACAGAATAAGCAAAGAGATATGAAAATATTGCGCAGTAATATTGAGTCGTGTAAGGACGACCTTTTTTTGCACAATATTTTTGGACAATATTATTGCACAATAATATTGTGTCGTGTAAGGCCGGCATTAGACTTGTTAGAATTTATATAAAAATTAACTTATAATATTTAAAAAGTTCTACATATTGCATTCCTGGAAGATTTAATAAAAAGATTTGATATCAATCACTTATTCTTGGACGTTTTTCAAAGCTGTAGTTTTGGATGGTCAGATTATTTCAATAATTGTATATTTTATTTTCGACAAAAAACAACAAAATCGCGTTGTTGGTAATTAATATAGAGGTCTTTTAAAAATTTAAATATTAAAAAAATAATTGGAAATATTTATTGCTTCTATCTACGAGTATTTAAGGGCTTATGAAAAATCAATCCAATGACTTTCCTAATACAAATTGAATCTTGTATTCACAATTCTTTCGCAATCATCGAAAGAATTTTATTTTATTAAAATATTTTAAAAACCAGCATTAAAAAAAATAAAAATCTTCTACAAAAATTGTAATGTAACAGCTTTGTTCTGAGCAAAACTTATTTGAACAGTAGTCTAGAACAGCAACCTCTTGAAAATAGAAAATACTTCCAGATTAAGATTGTAGGAAAATTTGATTTGTCTTTAATAAGTTGCCTCCACCATCCATAACGAAATTTATTGTTATTTTACATAAACATGTAACTTATTTTTTGTTTTGTAATTTTCTTTTTTTTTAATGTTTGCCTTTATCTTTTGGAGTTAACGTGTTTCAGTAAAATTTTGCATTTTCAGTACTATTTTCTTTCAATTTTCAGTACAATTAAAAAAAAGCCCATTTTCATCACTGATCTATACCTACCTACTTTTTTGTATCCCCGCGTTCACAGTTGAACGCACTGAAATTTCAGTGAAATTTGAAAATGAAAATAAAAAAAAAAAAACACTCCGCACGAATATTAATTTATCACAACATCACAGTGAATCATGTAACTTAACAATCATAATTAGCTATCGCAATGTATTGCAATGGTGCTATTTATAAATACAAACATAGCGAAGAATCATTTCACAGATATTTTTTTGGTTTTGATTTACATACAGAAAACAAATGAATATTGCTACTTCAGAATCACAGATACAAATTGAAAACCGCCGTCAATAAAATATTTTATATTCTTCTTTTTTGCGAAAGTTTTATACCTATCGATTAGTTTTTTAATTAAACTTTAATAATTAGAATTAATAGTGCTGTGTTTCCAATTAAATGGAAAACAAATCTTTAAAAAAGTTGTAAGCTACAGCGACTGCGATTGGTTTGGCGGGACACGATTTCGATGACTTGACTACCAATACTAAATTGGTCACAGTCACAATCACATTGATACAATAGCAATAACGTTTCACACAGACAAAAGTAGCAGTTTGACTAGTTTGATGAATCTTGAGGAACGCTGGGAAATGAAATGTAGTGCATTTTAGTACCACGATGGTGACCATTTGTAGTTTATTTAGATGTTTGGTGTTTTTATGGTGACCATTTCAAAACTTTATTGATTTTCTAAAATATTTGTATTAAAACTTTTCTATTCTTCTATATTAATAATAATTAATTTTATTAATGATGCTAAAAATGCAATTTAGTTTTTTTTACATTTTACTTAAGACGAGGGAAGTGAAGAATTCGAAATTAAACTAGCTAAACCTTTAACCCTTTTTGGAGTGGGATAAGAAAGTTGAAAACAAATACACAAGAGTCGTTAGTCTGCTATTAAACGGAGCTTTATAGCTTTCAACGAGAAAATGATTAAAACAGAACAGAAAAGTAAAATGCATCAGACATGAAGATAAGCAAGAAGGTACATACAGAAAATCCTATACTAAGCCTTAGGCCTGTTTGAGTACTGATGAAAATAGAATTTCCATAAGAATTTGTAAGAATTTTCACCCAAATCCTTTTTGGCTGTCAACAAAAGAGGGTGCTCTTGTGAGAGTAGATCATTTCCCCATCCTATGAATTTCAGCCCATTTCTCATAGCAGAAATATGAATTCTGTCAAAAGGCAGTTTACAAAAACAAAATAATGAAACTGTTTGTTTACAAACAGTTTTTGTTGTTGTCAAATTATAATTTGCGTGTAGGTTGCCTGCAAAATTTTAATAAAAGTCTGTTTTTTTCTTTTTATTTTATATACATATTTTTTTCTAGTTTTAATGGTTTCCAGAGACACAAATACCAAATGCGTAGTTGTTATTTCATTCATTTGTTTGTTTGTTAATTGTTTGCTTTGTTGGAAGTTTAATGCAATATTTCATAGAAACTATTAAAGCCTATTCGTTTCTTTTTTTTTAATCTAAAAAGTGTCAGGAAATTTTGTTCGAACTGTTTGTGTACTTTTGTGCCTTCTGAGAGAATAATGCTCACTCCTCAAAATTTGTCAGATTGTGAATTTTAGCTCACGGAAGTACGCCAACAGACCTTTTTTTATATAGTATGATTGATCAGCAAACTAGAATAGTGGAAGAACTTCATTAAACAATAATCCTGAATCATTAAACACAGCTTTTATAAAAGTGTATTTGTGTACTAAAAAAATGCAGAACAGTACAATTGTACTTACGTTTTCATCTGTGATGTGGTTTGAGGAAATGAATGCTGAAACAGGATGCAATGAAACATCGAAGCAGTTCTTGTATTCCTTTTTGACCTTCTTTCTTCTTTTTCTTGTAATTCTACTTTTGTGCATTTCTGTCATTTGTTGTGTTGTGTTAGACAATTTTTTTTTTAATAAACTGTATTTTCTCAAACATTTTTAATAATAATTAACATGAGTAAATTCAAATGGACTCGTGGTTTGATAGAAGCTTTAGTATACGAATACGAAGCTCATCCAAATTTATACGATATAAGGCATCCGGATTATATTCACAGAAAGAGGCGAGAAAAATCTTATGATGATATCTACATGGCCCTCAAGAAGCTTAATAGTAATATTAGTCTTCACTATATAAGAATGAAAATAAAGACTCTACGTACCCAGTATGTCAAGGAACTCCGAAGGACACAAAATAGCCAAAATTCCGGCTCAGAACCGTACATAACAAACTTTTGGTGCTATGACCAATTAAAGTTTTTGGAAAAGCACTGCAATGTTCGGAAATTGGGTACACATGTTGGTATGGTAAGTTATAAAAAAATTAATTCCTTTGGGAATTTTGCTAGTCAGCCAAAATTGGATGAATTAGTTAGAATTAGACTTTAATCAGTGGATGAAGTACATTCCCATTTAAAATATAAATTCAACCAAAAATCCAGTCTGCCGAAGGTCAGTGGTTGCTTTAAGTGCGCCCAAAAAGTATAGATATTTGTTTGTTGATGCTTGGAGTTGCAAAACAGACTACACATTCTCTCTTCAATGACTGACATGATTACAACTATTTTTGACGTGGTTAACTCCCTTACAACCAGGGACCTATTTCTACAGGCCCAAACTAAATTCCTTAAAAAAAACCAAACTGCATTTCTTAGCATAACTTTTAATAATTTTTTTTTTTTTTTAATTTTTTTATTATAGTTGGAGAGCAATAGTTTTCAGGATCAATACGAAAATTTCGATTCGCTAGAGAATGAAACTCCTGCACCTGCTCCAAAAGTTCAAAAAGTAAGTACTAACAATTTAAACCATCTATGCATCTTGACATCCATTAATTAGAACCACCAGTTGGGTCATGGACTTTGTTTGTTTATTTATTTATTCTGACCAGCGTCAATCTCATGACGGCACCGTTATTGATTTTTAGCCTAGTTAAGTTGGTGTCCTTTTTCAGCCCGTATAGTTCTTCTACTGAAGCAATTCATTCTTGTGCATAGGTCTGAACGTAGCAGTAAAATCAGCAGCTTTTGTTCTGAAAATTGTTTTTTTTAAATCAAAAACTTACTCTTTTACAAAACTCAGCAAAAACTTGAAATTTGTCGCATTCGGTAGTCTTCATAAGTGGGGCCACCCCCTGGCAGACGGCTCCGTTTGCGTTTTTTTTTCGGAAAATGGATTTATTTAGGGTAACAACTTGAAATTTGTCGCATACTATAGCCCTGGAACCCATGATAACATTACTACCTACGGCAGACATTTTGAATGTTGCCAGTCCTGTGACAGACGTCACAAAAGTACACTTTTCTTAGACTTTGAAAAAATGATGCATTTATGAGACCATCTGCCAGGGATTTGCCCCATTTAAAATGTCTGCCGTTGGTATATTTTTTTTTAGTGACTTTGTAACGTTGGTTATCAATAAGGCATTCGTCATCATCATCGCCATGACCTAGACTACCTGTAACATTCATATGAATCGGTTACCTTTCATGCATTAAATCTGCTCCCGAATCTTAGACTATCAATACTTGAAAAATTTAAAATATTTTTTTTTTAGTAGGTACTTATTGGAAAAATAGTCCAAATCTCGAATACTATGAATAATTTTCGTTCAATCGTTACTCCGGCATTTTTGTCAATGCACTAATCGAAAAGACTTTCCGGTCAATCGTGATTTGGTCAAATGTAACGTCCTTTTATGTGGAAAGCATGTGAACTTATTCTAGTCGCTTGCATATCAATGTTTTCAAAACGGCCACTGACATCACGCTGCGTTTTTCTGATCATTTCAATTCGATCATCAAAATGCATTCTATTGGATGGACCTTCCAAAGATTGTTCCTCTTTTTTTGGATATTAAGGAAGACACATTTAAAATCTTTCTGGAAATTAAGGATATTTGCGATATCTTTACCGAGCCCGAAGGAGCAGTGTTCGTTTTTCAGCGCCTTCCTGCGCAAACAGCCGACCTTTATAAGGGATACCAAAACTAGATATTGTTCTGTACCTGTAAAGCTGTAGATGGTGTTATATGCGGAGTTGAAGTCTATGAATAAGTGATGGGTATCGATTTGATGGTTGGTGGTTGACTTTCCTTATTAAAAATCCACACCTATGCGGACTTTCACATTCTTGACGAAATGCCATTTGCAAATAATAAGATGGTTGAATCTTAAATACAATTAATAGGTAAACCATTAATGAATAAAAGAAACCAAAATTTGTCCAAGATCACTTTCTTGCGGTATTCCTGACTCCTTAAACGTAAATATCCGATTTCAATTTACTTTTTGTCCATTTAAATTTAAACTCAAAATCCATTTAAATTTTAAGCGGATTATGCTGTACCTGACAGCATAATCCACTTAAAATTCAAACAAATTTGTTAAAAAAAGCCTCAAACTGTATTTCTTAACGTAATTTCTTATTTGTTTGTTTTAGGTGTTTAAACATAATTTTGACGATGAAGATATTGAGGAAATTGCCGAGTCTTTTGATAGTGAAGTCCGTTCTCCAAAGAGTAAAAAAGTAAGTACCAATAATTAAAAAAAAAAAAATTTTAAGTGAATGGTAGAATTTTCTTTTGATGGCATGATTTTTCCATTCAAAACTAACATTTGAAAATTAAAATAAAACATAATAATTAAATATTTTGTCTTTTTTACTTTCAGAAATGTTATGCTATTGAAAAAATACGACAACAAATAAAAGATACCACAAGACTTTTTCAAGCTGAACTGGAGGAAAAATATGATTGGCTTGGGAAACAAGTTGTATTTGAAATAAATAAAATTCAAAATGAAGAGTTACAGGAGCACACAGCTTGGGACATCCAACAAATTCTGAGAGAAAGCATCCAGAGGGACAGACAGTTGCGTGAAATAGATGAAACATCAAATCCGGCCAGTAGTACTGAGGTGTGCTCATGGATGATGGATATGAAAGATCCACTGCATAAGTGAGATGAAAGAACTTTGTTATTTAAATGAAACGATTTGAAATAATAACAGACAGTCAATAAAATATCATTCGTTACTTGAAATTAAAATATTTATTTTCTTGCTGTACAAGAGATGGGTAGAAAATTGGACATCTATGTATTTTATAGCAGTTTTGATGATTACTTGGGTTTTTTTGTTTCGCAGTATTTTATTTCAACCTTGAAAGTAACTTACATTTGTGTGCAATTTAAACATTACAGTCATTTTAAAAGAAGTGTGGTGGGATGAAAGTTTATATTGAAAATGAATTTCAGCTACAAGGTGCAGAACAATATAAAAGCACGAAGCCAAGACTTAAACACCAAGATGGTGGGAAGACACAGTCTGCATGAGAACACCTCCAGGAACAGATTCAGGCTTATCGACTTATCGGAAAACACACCAGCAGCACCATACAATAAAGGCGAGCATAGGAAACATTGTCAATTTTCCATCAGAAGTGCTGTCTCTGATGGGCTAGATTTCAGAAGTCAACCAAACTCAGACCAATAGTTCGATGAAGAGTGTCGTTGGGCTCATGCAGCCAAGATCTGCTGTAAACACAACTAAAACTACAATTTCAAAAATGTTGGCCAAAAATACCAAATTTCGAAGGGCTGTAATATTCTATTCGCTTGGAGGTTTTTGGTGCACCATGCAGTTAGCATAGGTCTTTCAAAGCTGTAAACTTGTTTTTAGATATATATCCTAACAACATCCCAAAAAAATTCTGTGCAATTTTTTTGCGACATAGAATATCTTGTATGTCTGGGCTAATCATCAGAAGAACAAAGTGAACTATCAATAGAGAGGTTGCAAGTATTGAAACATAGGATTGGCTGTTAACGAGAAAAAAACGAAGTCATCGAGAAGAGGCTCAACAACATCTACAAATCGTCAAGATATATGTACGGGTATATCTTCAAAATAGTTAGAGACTGTTAACCTAGGTACCCCTTTTACTTCGCACAACATTGGTGCAAAGATCAAACGAAAAATCACCCTTTCAATAGCTGTTTCTTTGGTTTATGAGGCATTTAAGTAGTAAGGCCTTTTATAAGAAGAGGCCATATGTAAGACCTTAATCATCCCAATCCTGCTGTATGAGGCAGAGGAATAGAGATTGTAAAGATGGGATGAAAACTGGGTTCCTGTGAAAGAATGATTATTGATGTGATGTTTGGAACAGTTTCCATCGATGAAAAGTAGAGGTGAAGATTCAACGAATAAAAAATGATAATTTTTTTTAAATTACTTCATTATCGTTCATATCCGATTTATGTATAACGAGAATCGTTTTAGTTTAACGATACACGTTAATACCCGATGATAGTCCGAAGCAACAAATTCCCGGATACGCACCACATCTCCCAGTAGAGAAGAGATCATTGCCGCGATTAAAATACTGAAGAACAACAAGAGTAGTGAAGGCCCTTTACTTCTTAAGGGGATCACAACGGTCTCATCAAGGTCTGAGGACCTAAGTAAGTAAGCTCGTTTTTCCTTACGACAGATTTTTAGCTATCAAGGCTTTCCTTTTCAATCTTGAATTTCACAAGTAGAGGAGAAATTGCTTGTTACTTAACAATTATGTTCTAGATTCGCGTAATCGCTCTTCGTCGTAACTTTTGTTTACTTCAGTATCGTCGACTTTCCGATCCTTTCGTAATACATCACAAAGCCCCTGGTCAAAAAGCTGAGATGGTGCACCAGTCCAACAAGCCTCGTATTCAAACCGAATAAAGGTAGCCGAAGAAAACTGCTTCTCGGGTGTTGCAGCTAAGCCATAATTCTATTTAAACTGCACTGGAATTTGCAGGTCTCTAAGAGACGAAATATTTTTCGGCCCTATGCTGGCAAAAAAATTATTAAATGAGATTAAATATTTCATTTTTGTAGCATTTGTTTTTATAGCTTTCTTTGGCTTATTGTTACTTTTATATCATTAATTTGTTTCTACAAAATTTGTTTATATTTATTTTTGCTTATTTTTATTTAAATTTGTATTGCTTTCGAATGTTTTTGTTTGTTTGTTTTCTAAATTTAAAATAAAGCTTTTTGTGCTGGCTTGATTTTTTTTTTTTTTTTGTTCAAAACAAATCATAGAAATAATCCAATCCTTGGCCAAGCTCCCAAATCGATATACCAACACCCATTTCTTGTGCAAGTTTTATGCGTTCATTGATTGAGAACAACGTCGGGTAGAAAACAATGTGACGCCCATCAATTGTTCTACGAAAAAAGAAAAGAAATCAAATTTTAAATTCCAAGCTTCACAGGACTAAACTCACTTGATTTCAAAGAAGTTCTCCACATCATGTTCATCAAAGGTAAGGCGCTTCTTGACAAACTTTACCAAGTCAAGAAATTGTCCAGCAACAATTGGGCCACCACCATCGGGAGTATAATCATTTCCATACATGTTCAATCCCATTAGGATTTTCTTTCGTTTTATTTGAAAATTGGCAGCAGTCGAAGGAACAATGTTTTCAATTGAAGTTCGTATCCAATGTAAAGGAGCATTAGCACCTAAAATGAGGTTTAAAATAATAAACAATAGAATTTGTTGTTGTTGGATCTCACCTGGTCGTTGTACGTTAGAGAAGTCATAAGTCATTAATGAAAATGCAGTCACATATGGATACAGATGCTCAAAGTGTTTCTCACTGAACAAATTGTGCATTTCCTCACGCATTGGTGGTATGACCAAGATAAGTTTCAAGCCAACTTGCTGGAATTCTTTAGCTATATATATATATATAAGAAACTCTTTAGAATCCTTTTAATATCAACCCCAAATTAGAATAAAAACTTACACATTTCAATAACAAGATTATACAAAAACTGGTCATCTACTCGGGCAGCTAGTTGGGACCAAATTTCAAGGACGATTCCATCAAACTGATGAATTATACAAGTTTTGACAATCAACTCGTTTACCAGGCGTCTTTCAATCGAGCTTGACAACAACTTGGAGTAATCTTTTTCGGTAAATTTATCAAACACCACGCGTGGATAAACTGGAAACAAACATTAAATACTTATGTTTTATTCTACGACAAGGTTGCTTTATGCGACATACACTTTATATTCTTCTTGCCAGAACGTCCAGCTTTGCGAACATCTTTAATCCACCCAGCATCGATATCATGTTTGCCTGCCAGTTCATATCCACTGTTGGTTTTTAAAATTTGAAACCAAACAGGAGAGATAGTGTCAAACTTTTTGGCAAAGATTTTTGCTACATCGTAACCATGTGAATTCCACTTAAAAATAAAAATTGATAAATCAGGATATTTTTATATAAAAAGAAGAAATATATTTCCATTTCATCTTACCGCAGTAACATAACCAAGAACAGTTCCATTGAATCTTCTTATCGATGTTTCTTTATGATAACCTGCATTTTCAATGATTATATCTCTTGCTGCGGGTTCTTCATCGATTAGGTTTCGATCGAAGACACTATCCTCTTGAGGACCTTGCTTTACTTTGTATTGTTTAGTTGCTTTTGTTTTTCCACCTCCCGGCGATATAGTTGCAATTGATTGTGCTACGATTAATGTAGCTATAAAAATTATTGCAACAGAAGATTGCAATTGAAATCCCATTATTTTTATTATCACAGATAATTTTTGTTTAGCTATAATTGAAATTAAATCAATTTATCGAACGGACGACGACGACGGCATCCACGTAATTTTCTTGTGCCAAACAAATTCCGAATGAAAAAAATTGTAAATTTTTAATGATAAACAAATGAAATGTCATTTTCATTTATCAAAGTGAGCTCTCTAAAGATCAGAGCGCTGCAGTTGGAGAGGGATTGAAACTATTAATCAGGGATGGTATAGGAAATTTCTCCCAAATGTTATTTCAGTGAGTTTGTGGAATATATTTTTGTACTTCTCCATAATTTGCACAATAAAAATCTTGCATTCTCACAAAATCGTTGATTTGGCAATCTCTTGGCACTTGTATTCTTACTCATAAACCTGAAAATACCTCCCTAAGCCTAATATGCAGCTGAAGTGAAACGAAATTTTCCTGTTGTCTCCACGTCGACAACAAAATGCTTAGACCGGTATTTCACGGCCGCATGTTTAGTTGCACATGCATTAAGTGCAAAAGAGAAAGGAAATAAAATAGTATGAATGTTTTATTACCTTTCTCTTTTGCACTTCATACATGCGCAGCTAAACATGCGCCGTGTAATACCTGTCTTACGAAAAATATTCAAGGAGTAGGTAAGGTATTACGTCAAATCAAAAACCCGTGTGATTTCTATATGGAATTTTTCGATCCGCTGCAACAACGTACTTTATGAGTGAAGGCTTTATGAGTGAAGTGGTTGTGTTGTGAGATATGACAATAATCCCGGAATGTCTATCCGGAGTTTCGGAATTTAAAAATTTGAATCAGAGAATATGTTTCCGGTAAATTTTTTTTCTTCCTCAAGGCAAAAACGGACTATTGGAATAGTAGATAGGATAAATTTAAAGTTTCCTTAAACCCAGAATTCACACCCAACCTTGCATCTACCCCGAATTCAATAGTGTGCCCACAAAGGGTTGCAGGATGTAGCGCCCCCTATACATACTCACAATTTATGTACGTTTATACTGTTTATACAAAAAACTGTTAATTTTTAATTTTCTCAAAAGATAAAAGACATCAAATCATTTAGTTCAATTATTTTCTCCCTTTAATCACCCTTTTCACAGAAAATATTTCGATGCAATCTTTTGTTTCTTGCCAATTAAACGGCTTATTCCCAATTTTATCGCTATATCCTTATTGAAAAAGGGTTGGTAGACAAAAATTACCTGTTGCACTGAAAATAGGAAATACATAGAAAAAGTAGTCGTATGATTATCATCGTTTTGACTACAAAATTTAGCATACAAATTAACTTGTTAAATACCGCGAGGCCATACTTGCAAGTTGTCATACATTCGAACATTTTTACTAACACATTAAAACGTTTGCTACTTCCAAAGTCAACTGGCATGCAGGTTTTGAAGATAGTAGACTTGCAAGTTCAGGCGCAAGTAATTTGGAAGAGTTTTTTTTCAAGCTGGTGTTCAAACCCCAAACCCCAATTGCAAATATCTTTGAGTAAAAGGTACAAAGTTGTGCCCATAGGATGAAATGTTTTTTTCGTAGGTATTAGGGGTAGAAAGGTTGTTGGGATGGGAAATCGATTGAAATTCAACTTATTGACCACCTAGCATTGCACATGCTTTACGTTTTTAAGTTTTTAGTCATTAACAAATTAATAAAATGGAATATTTCATTATTAAAAAGACTATTTTCTCATACGAGATACGGACTTTATGCCCATACAAAAAATTAATGCACTATAGTCGCGACCTTTCCATAGGACACTATTACACATATGTGTTACACCAATGAGCCGCAGTTCATACAAAAGATACAAAAGTCCCCGCATTCTCCTTTGTAAGAGATGGGCAGTTAATTTATCTTTCATTTGGATTTATTCGACGACTTTTCCAGTGATGAATTTTCTTTGTTAACGAGTTATAATAAATGCAAATAAATATTACTCATACCCCATGGTGGCAAGAATTTATTTTTTAAACTACCCATTGTTAGTATGATTGTCAAGTTGAAAATTTTGACATATCTTCACTGTTTAGGGTCTTTATAATCAGAATCCGTCGTTTTTAGAAAGATGAATGTGTGTGTGTATATTATTAATTAAATATGTATGTACATCCGTGACACTTTTTTTCGCTGTTCATAACTGGAAAACAAATTAACACATTAGTTTAATTTTATTTTACAACAATAAAATTTAACAAGAAGTTTTTGTCAGTACTCTCCTAAAGTTGTTAAATGAATTTTGCTTCAAATTGACTTTGAATTGATTTTATTTTACAAAAAAAGTGCAAAAAAATCAACTTTCAGTTTGTTTGTGATATCACGATAATTTATCTTTTCGATGCTGGAACAGAGTCTCGCCTCATTGCAAAAAAAACGCGGGTCCAAGACCTTTTACATGGGGCATTCTGACCGCAAGACGTACTTGAAAAGTGCAAAAAAATCGATTATCAAAATAATAGTGACAGCTAGATACTTCTTCTTTGCAACGATAGAACGCTGTCTGTCCTGTACTTTTTGTATTCAAATTTCATTTATTCTTTAATAAGTCTTTCTCCATCATAAAGTTTCCGACTCTTTCAAAAAAAGGGTCATATGACCGCCAAGCAAGATGCACATAAGGATTGTGAGCAAGCAGAGAATTAAATAAAAAAACATTTGCTTTTTTTATTAAAAATTAAATAATCATGGATAAATTGTTTTGTATATTTATTTATCTGCTTACTTGCATTGTTTGTGCATCTTTTTTGTGATTTGTATTGGCAATCCTAAGATAATAATTTTTGTAAAAGGGTGGGAACCTCTACATCGTGCAGAAAGAATTATCTTGTAACAAAAAATAAAATGTGTATACAAAAAGTACGTATACGCCATAGTGCACACATTTTTCTAATACAGTTTATTCAAACTCGTACTCCTCTGATATCACTCCGATATTTTCCCTTTTTTTATTCCTAAGCTTTCGCAAGGTCAGAATCAGAAATGAAATAGAGGAATATACGAAAAAAACAGAACTTTTAAAAACTCATATGAATTATCATAGAAGAAATATAATAAAGAATACTGAAAAAAAAATCGTTATTGATGTTTGCATTTATAAGTCTTACAGGTTGAAGGCTCCATTTAAAGTCTCTTGGATTCTCGCTATTATAATAAAGATGCTTTGCTTTATCGTTGGAAAAAATATCTTGGTGTTAAAATTATTTTCAAATTCAAGTTTTTGCATTTTTTGAATGCATCTTGCAGGCAGAATGCCGCATGTTAAGTGTCTGGGACTCTCTCAAAAAATTCTATTGTAATCTATCATTTTTATTACTAAGAGGTTCAATAACAACTTTTAATGAGAAGTTAAAAAAGAAAAAGAAATATTTATTTTGCATTCATAATGTAATGTAATTTCGTGATCTCAACTCAAAAAACCTAAATCTTCAAATAAAATGTATCTTATTACAATTTTAATTGCAAATCTCTTTAATTTGTTGTACTCACACACTATTCACAATACAAACCATATTCACATGATACATATTTTATTTAACATTATGTTCCTTAATGTAAGCTTAGCAAACGGAATCCCGCGTCAAGAATTTGCTATTGAATATGTCGCCATCATACATTCCTCGAATATCTCAAAAGTCCAAAGATACTTTGAACCAGCAGCTGGTTGTTCTCCCAAATGCGGCTCTTAACGTGACCAAAAGAAAGTCATTTTTTCAACCAGCTGCAGCTGCTGCCGGTAAGAGTATATGCATGTGCATCTCTTGGACGACGACACGCACCATCACATAAAGAGTACCCCCATCAGTAGTCCCATTCAAAGTCTATAAAAGATCTGCAGTCTGAAACCAAGACTTATAGTAGATGTCTTCATTTCGACTCGTTCGCTTGGTAGTCTATCCGAAGTAATAAAAACGCGTGTGTGCCGGTTTACCAACAACAATTTTAAATCCAAAAGTGATTTTAATTAAAGCTATCAAAAGAAAAAAAGAAAATTACGGGTATTTTGTGTTAAAAAGTTGTCCCACCGTGAAGTATATCTTATGTTTTATGCCTTTGGCGAAATTGTCGAAAGTTTTCCCCTCTGAAGGTCATAATACACTCAACCCTGAAATCTGTTCGATTTAAATACATCGCATTAATTAGACCATGCCAATGTGGGGTACATCATTAGTTGTTCTTGTTTTAATCGTTGGTGCTGCTTCAAATGGTAATTTCTGTCTGTGCTTTGGACTATTCTGTCCACACGGTTGCAACGTAAAACATGGTTTCTATTTTTTTGATGTGTGAAAGTTGTTTGTGAATTTTCTTTTAGCTTTTTGTTTCTCAAAAAAAAAAAAAACGAATGAATGAATGAATGAATGATAACAATGTCTTTGACAATAATTTAGTAAACAGATGGTGTTTCAAAAGTTGTTGTAATACATGCTAAAATACTTTTTGCCTAAAACAGTAGTTACATAATGCTTGTTTTGTGTTTTAATTAAAATTGTTTTGTAATGTTGTTTGTGGATGAATAGCAGAGTGAGAAACATGAATTATTGTTACATACTTTTTTATAAAGCTGATGACAGGGGTAACGGTTGTCGTAGTTGAAGCGGAAAAGATACAGAGTTAAAGTTATGATTTTCTTTTAAAGAGGCACCCGAACCTGAAGAGATAACTTATTAACAAAACCAGATTAACAAGAGTGGCGTTGTAATGATGAACAGCTGCTGTCATAGAGTGATGAATTTTTGATTGATTTGTGTGTTGTGTTGCGACTAGTGTACATTGAACCAAGAGTATGTGGTTGTGTATACAAAATACAATACATGTTATCTATATGGTACAAAATGGCAAACTTGGGCAGCCTGCTTTTCCAGTAAAGACTGGATTAATTAAGAATTTTCAAAAACCTATAAGATAAAATAATTCACTAACAGCTTCTAACCATTGAGGTAAACATAATAAAACAACAATGAAAGACAGCTCTACTCTAGCATTCGGCTAGAAAAGAATGAATAACTTCATTATTTGTTTGTTATTATGTTAGTTATAATTTGCAAATGATGCCATCAACAACATTAAAGCAGTTTAATACCAAGATTTAACGCCCAGTTGCACTTTTCATTTTATACTGGCAGAATTTAGACTGTATTTGCAAAGAATTTAAAAATTGTGACAGCCAATCAGTTATCTTGATTTGCCAGGAACTTGTACTAGAAATAAAAATTTTAAAAACATAAAATATGGTAGTTAAGTTATACGGGTTTTCCTCAAAATTTGTTTTCTTTTCCGCTATAATTATGTGTTACATGTTTTTATAGTATAAGTATAGTATAGTTAATATTATTTCGATTTAAATTCACGGTACTTAGTAATAAACATTATGTAATAATATAAAAAAATAAATAATAACCATCGAAATATTAATGACATTTTGTAGGTATTTTTCAATTACCAAGAGGTGTACAACTTGAATGTGCTAAATACCGCTGGATTGATTGGTTTCATTGTTTTTTTATTTTTAAACTTTTGATGCGAAAATAATTATCTTCTCTTACATCAAAACGAGTTAAATATAGTTATTTTCTATATAAGAGTACCTAGTATATATCAGTGAAAGAAGTCGCATAGAGATAAATCAAGCAATTGAATGCATTTAGTTTTCAAATCTTTTTATTGATTAAACTATCATATTTTTTTTTAGAAAATAAAATAAATCTAATAGTTTAATAAGCCGGCAGCAAATTTTCGGAGTGTAGGTATAACCAAAATCTGAGTATGCAGTTTTATAGGTATACGCGTCCTGATTTCATATTCGAAAGTCTGGGAGAGGTTTATGTTTTAGCCTTCTGTGGTTTTCAGATGGTTGGAAAACGCAATAATTCCAAGTCATCTGAGAAAGACAAATCCACTTTAACTAAAATTTTGAATATCGAAACTGATGTTCTGTTATTTTTCCGAAGTCTGGAGACCTATCAATCGTGAAGATCTGATTATTAGAACTTAATAAGTTTTTAAAGTCACACATATCAGGTCTTTTTCTGGAGAGTTTTCTGATTGGAAAAACAAACAAAAAATAAAAAAGATATGTCTTCAAAAATCTGTCGATTAAATAGCATATATTTCGAGTTTTCCAGACTTAGGAAAAATGACAGAGCATCATTTTCAATATTAAAACTTTCAATTGATTTTCAAAAGAAGAAAAATAAACCTGCCAGACTTTCAAATATGAAATCAGGTCGCGTTTACCTATAAAAAAGCATACTCAAAGTTTTTTGTCGGCTCGCTTGGTATATAATAAAAAAAAATTTAATCTCCTCGAAAAAACACCCTTTCATCCAAAATAATTTTATTGACTCTTTGGATTCTTGGTTCCTAGGACAAATGTAACATTTTTACCAATCCTAGGGGCATTTATTTAAAGTTTTACAGTCTGGGTTCCGACTTCCGAAAGCTTTACAAGTTGTTTGAAAGACTTTTGAGGCGTTGCGACCGCGCGTTCGTTTTGTACAGATTTAAACACGCTACAAAAGAAATATTACCAATTTTATTTATGTAGACATATGTAAGACTTATAAAAAAAGGATTTAAGCCTATAAAACAATTAAATGAGCTATTGTGTAAAAGTTATGAGTCAAGAGGGTGTAAAAGTGTCACAACCGTTTCAATCGAACTACCCCAATTGCTTTGTAGTTTTTATAAATTGTTTAAAGCACTTTATGCTGGTGACGCCACTATTTTAAAAAATAGTATATCTGTTTAAAGTAATGAAATATAAAATGTATCTCTAGAAATAATTTGCTTTTCATCCTCATACGATATTCATTCACTTCCCATCATGATCATTCGCTTCATTTTATTTTAAAATGCAAAAAACAATCAATACGATTTTGATTGCTATACATCTTTCTGCTGTCTGCTTTCTTCTCTAATTCATCCAAGAAAGTGTTATAGCTAACCAATCGAAGTCATCAGTCAAAGAGATAGACAATTATGTATTAACTTTGCAATTGAAGTCAATGAGTGATCATTCAAATCGAATAAAACAATTAATTTTGTTTCTTTTTTCAGTTGATTGCGCTAAAAACGTGACCAAGCGTAGCATACGCGACACAGTTGCGTGTCATGAGGATGGACGTTTTTACAGAGACCCCGATAGGCCAGTTCATAAAATCTGGACAAATTCAGAATGCTCCAAGTATTATTTGTGTTTGGAGAAGGAAGTATTTGAATTCAAGTGCTCCGAAGGCTTGTTATTCGATGTAGTGCGACAAATTTGCGACTTTAAGCAAAATGTTGATAATTGTGATGTAACTGCCGGTAAGCATTGGCAACGATTTTTTTCAAATTTATATTAAACATTATTGTTTCATAGAGGCACGTGTACCAAAACCGCTTCTCGCTGATGCGGATTGCCAAGATGATAGCCAACTGGGTTGTGCCGATGGAACTTGTCTACCAAATGAGTATTTCTGTGATGGATCTGTCGATTGTCCTGATGGGTCAGATGAGGTAAACAAACCACACAGATACTTTTAAAAGATATTTAGTTTGAATGAATTTATTTTTAGGGTTGGTGCGACGTTGACAGTGATCCAAACGCTGCTGATGCCTGCGATCCTGTTGCTTGTAAACTCCCTGACTGCCATTGTTCTAAAGATGGAACAATAATTCCTGGTCGCTTGGATCCGCATCAAGTTCCACAGATGATTCTTTTGACATTCGATGATGCTATCAACTTCGATAATTGGGAACTTTTTTCAAAAGTAATTTTCACTCAAAATCGAAAGAATCCCAATGGATGTCCCATAAAAGGGACATTTTATGTATCCCACCAGTATACCAACTATCAGTTTGTTCAGAAATTGTGGAACGACGATCATGAGATTGCAGTTCACTCTGTAACGTAAGTTTGTTGATTTTTGTTTGTTTTTAATTTAAAGAAATTTATTTGAACTTTTTTTGTTATTCCCTCTCATTGCTCCCAAGTCATCGTGGACCGGAATTGTGGTGGTCCAAGAATGCCACCATTGAGGATTGGTTCGACGAGATGGTTGGACAAGCCAATATCATCAATAAATTCGGTGCCGTTCGCATGGAGGAGATTCGTGGAGTGCGTGTACCTTTTCTGCGTGTCGGATGGAATCGACAATTTCTAATGATGAAGGAATTCGGTTTTATATTCGATTCCACAATGGTGGCGCCATTCACCAATCCACCACTCTGGCCGTACACACTTGACTACAAAATGCCGCATAGCTGCACTGGAATGAATCAAAATTGCCCCTCGAGAAGCTATCCGGGCATTTGGGAGATGGTAATGAATCAATTGGAGGCTGGTGATTACACCTGTGGCATGGTAGATAGTTGTCCGCCACATTTAAGTGGAGAAGATGTCTATCGTATGTTAACTCATAACTTTAAGCGACACTACTTAAGCAATCGAGCTCCATTTGGATTGTTTTTCCATTCAACATGGTTCAAGAAAATTGATTACCTCGATGCGTTCTTGGTAAGTTTAATCTGTCGATTGGGCCTCAGTTCAAATTCGTCTCTTTTAGAAATTCCTTGATGATATACAAAAGCTACCCGATGTATACTTTGTGACAAACCATCAAGCCATTCAGTGGATGCGTCATCCGACGCCCATCAATCAACTGCACCAATTCGATGCTTGGCATTGCAAACAAAAGTCCTTGGAACCACAAGAGGTTGTGTGCAATATTCCCAACACTTGCAAACTTCGTAGCCGAGTCCTGCAGCAGGATCGTTACTTCTACACGTGCAAGGAATGCCCACCACAATACCCATGGTTACGGAACGAGTTCGGATTGGATTAAGCCGTCCAAGAAATACTTTTCATTCATACATTCATTTCTTTTATATCTAGATAGATAATTAACTTATTTATTTTGTCATCCTTAATCTAAGCGAATTACAATTTATGATTAACGTGGCTTTGTATTATTTTTCGATTGATTTTCGTATTAAATTCTTTACAAGATTCAAAATAAAAACAAACAAGAAAACCTTTTTTTGAGTGTGAATGTTCATTATGCATCTTGAGAGATGAATGGATTTGGTATCGATTCCATACCATCTTGAGGACAAATAAGAACCAAAGCAGTTCCTCGGCAAACGACGAGACCCAGACTGCGTGTCTCTTCGGCGAGTTTGAAAGGTTCATCGACATCACGCAGATATTCGACGGTATTGTCGAGAACCAAATTTAGTAGAGCATCGTAACCTTTAAGGACTCCAGCTGCTTCTCGTCCACCGGCAAATTTAACACGGATCATTTTTTCTAGATATTTGGATAGATCCAGGATGGACTCCTTACGGCGTTTTTCTTTATTGTCATTACTACCACCTTGGGGCTGTTAGAGAAGAAAAATAATTGCAGAATTACTTGAATTGCAATTTGTAAGTATGAACTGTGGTTTACCTTTCCTTTGTTCTCCATATTTTAAGATTTTTTCAACAATAAAATTTGTAAAAATTGTTAAGAGGAATTTGTTGTAAACAAAAACGTTTTGTGTTTTCTTTCACCGCTAAAAAAATTGAGGTTATTTGAGTTTTGTTTTGACAGTAGATAGCGATTATTTGACAGTTGGTAAGTGTTCAGAAAATTTGGTTTATATAAAATATTTGGTTTGTGTCTAAAATAAGGTGAATTCAAAGTTGAAATTATAATTTGAAATTGAATTTAAAAAAAAAATTCTTTTAAAAAGGATCTGTATGCCTTCGGCACCGTGCAATAGCTGACCTTAACAACTTTAATCCTGTTTCGACTAGAGCTCAAATGAAATAATTTAGCACATCTTATTGTTTCCCATACTAATTCAAAATCTGTAATGAGATATAAGCTGTATTCATGAAACCTGGTAAACGTGGTAAAATTGTAAATGTGGTAATTGAATTGAAAAATTTTCTGTAGGAAATCTTTACCAGAATATGGTCAACTCTTCCACACAAATTTGTTTGGTAAAAGTTTATTATCTGAAAATGGTAATAGCCTGTTTTGAATGAGATCGCAAAGTTGTGACCAATTCACAATACAAAAATTGCAAAATAGGTTTGTGTCAAGGATAATTTGAACTAATTTCGTGCAAATGAGATGAAAATTATCTCATTTCAGATTTGAAATTTGTATAGGAAACTATCTCATTTGGAACTCATTTGGCAAATTTGATCAAAATCATCTCATTTGCCCTAGGGGAAAGTGGCTATAATTGTGTAAAACTTTTTACATTTCATTTTTGTCGCTTAAGATATAGTTCACGAAGACAAAGAATGAGCCCTAATTTTCTCCAAATAATTCAAGTATCAATACATACAAGTTGATTTTAGGGACGTTCATGTAATATGCGTGGTAAACTTTCCCATTTTACCAAATGGAAAAGTTTATCAGGTTTCATGAATACCCCTAGTTTTTCTGTGACGTCATAGTCATCATTCTCATTGGCAGTTCGTCCGAACGTTAGCTATGAATTTGGAGAAAAAAAAATTCATTGAAAACAACAACAATGCACGTGAAATTAACAATATTGTCATCATCATTATTTCAAAATGGTGACATGGTGTTCATAATAAGCACAACTTGTTTTCTCAAAAGAACAAAGAGATATGTGTAACCCCCGCGTCTTCACAAGAATCCAATCCAACTTCTCTCCCGCAATCTCATCCACAATCTAGTGTTTCCTGGGCAAAATATGTCTTGTCATAAATAGTCCATTGTCTATGGAATAAAAAGAGTCCCACCACTACATTCAATATTATAAGACATCCGTCTTGTCATCGGAAATGTTCAATATAGACAATGGGTAAGAAAGAAGAACCAGATATAAAAAAAAACAACAAATGAGCTGTCAAATGAAATGAAAACACTTGGGGGCACGCATGCAACCATGGTAAACGTGGTAAGTCTGACATATATGTGGAAAACATGAATTTGTATGGAAATGATAGCTCGTTTACCAGATTTTGCGCTTTACCACATTTACCAAGAGTTTACCTGGTTGCATGATTTCCCCTACTTTTTATCAAATTTGCTAAATTATCTCATTTGGAATCTAGTCGAAACGGGCTATAATAGCCCTTTTCAGAGTAGTTTACTACTGACTGGCACGAGGCATATCCTGACAGGTAAATACGAATCCAATAAATTGGATTGAATTTGCTTTCTGGGTTGTGTCTTGTATGAACTTAGTTGAAGTGTATCTCCGTCTGAACAAGGCCTTAGGTTGACATTTATAACAAAATTGACCATACACCACTGTGAACAGGTTTCTTTTGAGCTCTTGTTTCCACCTTAAATGTATTAATATTTGAAAACAAAAATAAACAGTAGAACAAAAAAATAGGACGCTATCAATAAAAAAAATAAACAAAAATACTTATCCAAAATGGCTGAAATTAACAACGGGTAATTTGAGAAAATATTTTATTTATAAAATTATCTTACAAAAAATGTATGCAGGAAAAAAACATTTTCATCAGAGGAGGAGGATCAGCAAGAAAATGCCAGTAAAATGGACACTATTGATCAAAATGATTCCATTATCCATACCCAGGTGATGAGTTACTTATATTTTTCATTTTTTTTATTTTACTTTTACTAACTGAATATAATTTTAACAACAATGTTAAGAACTCAAATTTGGATACAACACCCACAATATTAACTATAGATGAAAAGGCTCAACTATTGTTGGCCATTAAGTCCTTTGCATATATAATGTGTCGAAATGCCGCTAGGATTGGCAGAAAAAAATCATTTTTCACAAGACGCAATCTACGTTGCAGAAAGAGTTTCTTATTAGACCTTACTCGATGCCATAAGTGGAAGAATATATCCCCGACTCAGGAGCGAAAACAAGTCCTTGACAAGTACTTCACACTTAAGCTCGAAACTCTTAAGGAAAAAATCAAAGAAAATCGGCAAAAAAGGATAGAAAGACAGCAAACTACTTCACAAGATGACTTGCTCAAAGGCCTGAACCAATTAAAATTACAAAACAATAAGCAAAAAAAACTTATAGAAAAACTATTGGAAAAGCATAATAAACATTTGGATAGTTTGTAGGATCGTAATATGAATAAATGGTTGTCTTTTTATTTTGGTAGTATGTAAGGTATGAATGAAAGAGTGGCTTGCATGCTCGGCTTCGAAATCAAAAAGATATTGCAGGTGTAGGCTATGTACTTGTTGACTAGACACAGGGCCTCTTCCCACGAGACTTATTCAATGTGGAATATGAGCATATTTTCCATATTCTCCACTTCAAACTCGAAAGAATATTTTATTTCGCCCTCGCACTGCGTAGGAAACTATGAAGAATCAAAAAGTTGATGTTAGAGGATGTTTTTAGATAGGATTGGGATTACGTTCGAAGTCCATTTAAAAGATTTATTTTCAACATAAAGTCTTATGTGACAGTTTACGTATAGGAAAATGTAGCCGCTTATGGGCTACGTTTTCAACATAAATATTGTATCGTATCAGCACATGGTACTAAATCCTAAGTAAAAATCATGCTAAGACTTCTTTTTAGAGAGGCTATCAGAGTCTTTCGGTATTTTAAAGCTGACTGGCAGAGATAAATCGTCAATAAGTACTGAAAAGCTTCGGACGGTCAAATTACTGTATCACAAACATGTCAAAAACATTAAAAATTCCATCAAATGATCAGCTCTTTAGGCAAAGCAATCATTCTCGCAGCAACAATGTATTGCCTACGAAATTTCTTTAGCACTTCCTCAGTCCAAAGAGTACTTAAAGTTCTTAACATAAATAAATTCTCTGTTTCAGATAGCATTTCCCCTAAACCACTGCATTATAGTCTCTTCCCCAAATTTCATTGGTATTGCCCATCCCAAAAAAGGGCGAATATTCCTCTCCATCAAATTATTAGGCCTTTCGCACAAACGTGCCTGCTTTCGAAGGTCAAGCAAACTCTGAAAATTTACGTAATCTTCGTAATGGCTGTCAATAGGTACGGTTCCCTTAGCAGAAGGGATATGATGGCTTATATAACTGGGAGGCAAAACCAATCTTTGCATCGTTTTCGTGAAAGTACCTACAATTAAAAGGAGTAGGTAGATACAATCTTTATGTTTTGAAGATTCGGAGCTTCCATGAATTAGAATCTTCCTTTCAGACCCCTTAATATAAGTAGTATTAATTGGATTCAAGTCTGGACATGCTGTGATACACACAGGACCAAAAAGAAGAAGGAGTATGAAGAAGAAGATTCAACGACGAGCTTTACAGCGACGTTGACCTGGTCAAGAAGCTGAAAATACAACGGCTGAGATGGCTGGGACCCGTGAAGCGTATGTACATCAACACACCAGCCCGACGAGCCTTCGAATCCAACCCTGATGGTGTACCCAGCAGAGGGAAACAGCGTAACAGGTGGTGCACACAAGTGGAGAACGACCATGGCGTGAGTAACTGGAGGCGGCTACCTAATAACAGAGCTGGCTGAAGAGACAGGTTGAGGCCGTTATCCATCCTGGATTGAAGCGCTATCTTAATAAGGTAGGTAAGTCTTCCGGAATAAGGGTGAATATTTATTTAGTAGTCATAAATGAAAAAAAAACTTCGTCATTTAAGATTCAAGAGCAAAAATCATGTTTTTTTCGACTTTTGAACAATTTACTTAAATAATTTTATGTTTTATATGAGAGATTTTATAAAAAAAATTGTCTTATAGAGATTTCTATAAGCTAAAAATCATGTAAAAAAATATTATCAAATTTACCGTCCATACCGTCAATTTACCATATATGCGAAAAACCTATTTTTCGACATTTCACCCTTATGAATAGCAGTATTTGGCAACTGCTTGCTTGTTTAAAAAAAGGCACTTATTATTTGTAGACCATATTACATTCTATAAAGTAGGTAAGCATAAACTATTTTTGTACAACTTCGTCAAAAAAATAGAGTTTTTTGGTATTTGACCATTTTTTTTTTTAATCTGCCTATTATGGAATTCGCAATACTCTACTCGCGGAGAATCAGCGTGTTTTACAGGGTTCGCATTTAAAGCAATTATGAACTCGACAGGTGAACTATATTAATAATACAAGGAACTACCTTACCATTTCCACTAACACACTTCCTCCACTTACGAGTTCCACAATAGAAAATATAGCTGAAAATTATTAAAATGAAAATAATTAAATATTACACAGTGTAAAAACTTTGTTTACAAATGCAACAAATTCAAGTAAAGGCTTGCCCAAACCAAAGTGCTACAGTGCGACACGATAACGCAAAAATTTATTTACACAGCGTCATTATGAGTGTACCCACACCAAATGCGATTAATCGCAAAACTTTTTCATATAAAAATCGCGTCGCACATGTCGTGACGCACTGTCGCACTTTGGTTTGGGCAAGCCTTTATAGTTGAAAAACCGAAATTTTCGTCATTTTACGTTTTTTTTTTTATGACGATATCTTTTAAGCCATTATTTGTAGAAGAAAATATATGAATTAATATTTTTTGTAGGAATAATATTTTTAATGGTAACTGTTTGCTTACTTTTGACGGTCAATGTATTATACATTTTAATCTGTTCTTTTTATTCAACAACTGGGGTTCATGTTGTGTTGCCTTTGTTTGTAGATTTTAAAGTGTAGAACAGTAGAAATACAAAAAATGCAGAAAACCAAACAAATTAGATAATTTAATACTATATTCTAACGAAGCCAGCGCTGTTCAAAAGTTGTGAGTAGCTGTCACAACTTTTGAACAGCGCTGGCCGGATAAATTTTAAATGTCAAGAAACTTCATTCCGTTTCGGATAAAATAATCAAAAGATGTCAAAAAAAAATTAAATCATAACAAAATAACAAAATGCTTACCAGAAACAAATTATTCAAAAGATCAAATTTAAATCATTTAAAAAATATACTTGTGCCATACTCCAATGTTGCCGCAACCGATACTCGACCCCATATCCCAGTGCTGTTCGAAGAAACCATAAACTTCCTCGATGCAGGTCCATCTAAGGTTTTTATTGATATGACTTTTGGTGCTGGTGGACATAGTCGTGGAATCTTACAAAGAGCACCAGATGCAACTATCTATGCCCTAGATCGTGATCCAGTTGCCCATGAGCACTCCAAACAACTGGCTGCCGAATATCCTGATGGTCAAATAATTCCTCTACTCGGCAAGTTCTCTGATCTGCCACAACTTCTGAAGGAACGCAATGTAAGGCAAAGTTCATTTGATGGAATTGTATTCGATCTAGGTGTCTCATCCATGCAGTTCGATGAATCGGATCGTGGTTTTTCTCACTCGAAAAACGCCTTACTAGATATGCGAATGGGTCATGAGCAAATCACTGCCGCTGAGTTCTTAGCAAAAATCGACGAGCCCGGTTTGGCGAAGATTCTTCGAGTATACGGAGGCGAAAAGTCAGCCAAGAGAATTGCACGAACTATTGTCGAATCGCGGTCTACGGTTGGTAAAACAGAAACCACCAAACAACTTGCAGACTTGGTTGCATCGAGCGTATCACAAACTTATCGACTGAATAAGCTACAAAGACGCACCCACATAGCAACGTTAACGTTTCAAGCCATTCGTATATTCCTAAATAATGAAATGAATGAAATTAACTACGGAATGATACTAGCTCAGCGATATTTGAAGAAAGGAGGCAGACTTGTCATCATTACATTCCATTCGTTGGAAGATACAATTGTGAAAAGACACATTAATGGCAATATTATTGAAGGCATGGCGAATCCAGTTCCTCTAAAGTACAGTGGACATGATTTGGTGCATGACCAGGATGTAATGGAGTCATTGGCCGAGAAGACTTGGAAACAATTGCATAAACGTGTGATTGTATCCTCGGAAAAGGAAATTTCAGAAAATGCGAGAAGTCGCTCCGCTAAGTTGCGAGCTGTAGAAAAAATAAACTAGCCAAGAACTCTTGACAAGTCAACGATTTCAAGTACGATGGTAATCCAGTGTTGTGGAATAAAAAACAATATTGTTTGTAAATTAAACCAAAAATAGACGTGAATGAATATAGATAAAATTAGCTAGAGAAATAAACAAAAGTAAAAAAATTACTGTTTTTCTTGTTTTCAGAAATAAAATTGTCATTAGAACCGTTAAACAAAAGTTTTACCGAAAAATTGTCGTTTTCGATTGGATGTCCAGAAGAGTTTGGAAGCATCTAAAAGCCTTCTGAAACTGGGTGTCCAGCACGTAGCTTTATACAATCGACCATTGGTAGCATCCTATTTGGTTTAATAGAATTTTTTTATTGAAAAACAGTGGAATGAACTATATTAAATGCTGCTAATGTTCGATTGTATCCAAGTGCGTACGCAGGATTTTGACCAGTGTTCCGGATCTATCAACATAAATGTTGATTTACTTCTTTATGAATTAACTAACTAAATTTACCTTTACTAACACTGTTATACTAAATAATTTGAATTTAATTATGCTTATGCTAAATTTCCTGATTCACTGTACTTCGAATTTGCTTACACAGTTTATGCATGTAAATAAAACCAGTATTTTGTTATCAAAATTGTAAGCGCATCGCAACAGCGAATTGATATGAGCTAAGCTCTAATCTCTTTCTTTTTGGATCGAGACAGCATCGAGGAAACACCTGTGGTAAAATAAACATTAAATTGAATTCAGGAATTTATATTCTTTCTTTTAATCATTTTATAATTGAATTCAATCAATTCGGAAACAACCAGGAATATGCACTGGAAAAGTCTTATTTCATAAGCCAAACTTTTTGGTAAAAGGGAAGGACACTCTGTAGTAGTAGCAACAATTTTTTTTGTTACAATAACTATTTAAGAAACTGCATTGCTATTGCACATCATCTCGGCAACGCCGCCAATACATGTAAGCACACTAACGGTTTCGTCATCGTTATAACCGGACCTAATTATACTATAAATATGAATCGGTTACCTCTAGCGCAATAAATCTGCTCCCGGCTGTAAGACCATAACAGGAAGCAAGTACCCCCCTTGCATACGCTCATGATTGTATCGAGTCAATTCGATTGTTTCAAGTTTTATTGGCACCAAAATTACGCTTCGGAAGATTTTCAGAAGAGAAATTCCCCGATATAATACATAATATACAAAATTAATACCAAACTGTGAAATTTCAACTGATTATTTATTTATTCACTAACACAGACAAAATTGGGTGGAAGCCATTTTACATGTTCCATTAGATTTCAGAATGGGTGAATTCTTGAGCGAAAACAATTGAAAACGACATTGATCTAGTATTTTGTACCCTTCATTACCATTACTGATTTTTTTCTCCCAAATTTTGCACTTAAAACTTACCAAATTATTAACCAATGCTTATGAGAATTTGTAAAAAAAAAACAAAACTTAGTTCAGCAAAATACTGAATCAAAGGTTTTTTTCACAAAAAAGAAGTAAATCGAATACCGGTAATGTTTCGAAACAAACTAGTTTCTAAATTCTGAGAGTTCATGACCAGAGCCGACATCATTTTCAGTTTGAACTATAACTTTTGGTAGATCCCATATATTATATTTGGTTAGCGAGATGTTTTTTTTCCAATTAAAGGACCTAAGTTTTAAGAAATTTTGGGTCATGAATACTTATTTTGGTAATAAAAAAATCCCTCGTGACAAAAAATGTTTCCCTATCGGAATTTATTGGTATCGCGAACATAATTTCCAGGCAAATTTATTGTCATTTCATACATTTTTTTCAAAGGAAAATAATTCCAGGGAAGATCGCTCGAAAAATTCCGTGGGAAAAAATATTTCTAGGGAAACAAAATTCCCCTGGAGATTGACAATAGGGACCAATTATTCTACATCCAACCATAAGATATTTATTTTTATTACCCTGCTTAGCAGAGTTTATTAAGTTTGTATGCCTTAGGAATATGCCCTTATATTGTAATTTTCATGCAAGCGTCTTAATTTTGTTTGATATTTTCCTTATGAATTCGAGCCTTAAATTAAACTGATTAATTCTTTTAAACTACTTTTTCACTCTACTAGATGATAGATTTAAATATGGAGGTTCAAAATCAATCAAATCAAATCACTTTCAAGCCTTTCCCTGTGGAACTTAAGCAAAAAACAAAAACATTTTGATCAAAATGCTACTTTTATTTTCCATCTTCCCAAAAAAAAAACAAAATAAACGTAAAATGACAAAAGATGCATGTATTTAAAAAACATAATAATAATACATGGTATGGTATTGTAGTGAGAAACTTAACTTAAAATTTAATAAAATAATAATAATAAAAAAAAAACACACAACCTAAGGCACAGAGTTAGTTGCTATCGCAATGGGCCACGTCGTTGGCCCCTTCAGCACAATATCCTCCAGAATTTGTTTGATTTTAATAAATCGTCTCTTAAATTCCAAACCACATCCTTTGGACAAACGAAAGTCCAACAATATCTTGCCATCCATCTCGATGATGTGCGCCTTAAATACCAGGCGCAATTTTCGTCTATCGACTGTCGATATTGTCACCACACTATCGTCATTGATTTTTCGTGTGTAACCCAGTTTGTCCAGCGTCGTAAACAGCCTTCGAATTGTATCGTCCCATTGTGTTGTTACGAAGAATCTTGTCATGCGTCGCACTAGTCTTTGGAAAACATTTTGACTCGCCGATTGTGTTTGATTCATTTGGGTGCACAAAATCAAATCATCCAACAGAGCCGGCTGTGAGAAACAGAATCCATTGCGGGCTTCAAAGGCAGAATTGTTATTTGTGCTGCGGTTGAATCCACCACCACGTGCCGCAATGTCAGCCTCAACGTCGTTTCTCGTTGTTGGCATTGGCTGAGAGCAATATACACGCGATATAGAATCGTCGAAGGGGTGTGAGAAATCTGAGCTGGAACACTGTCGCTTGGACTTTGGCGAGCGGAGATCTCCATCTGTAACATCGCGGGATTTCAAATCTGTGAATAACAATTTCAAAAAAAAGTTTCAGTATTTTAGTTTGTAAAAGATAGAAAAAAAAAACAAAACAAATGAAGGTAAATAGTTGATTTAATGTATTTGATGGATATAAAATTTGAAAAAAATATATATTTTAAATAAAATAAAAATAAAATGAAACGAAAAACCGCAATCATTTGGTTTTTGGTGATAAAGCTCTATGGAATCTAAGTCAACTAACCATACAGCTAAAATCACCAAAGACCAAATAAAAGCGAAAAAGGGTAAATCATAAAAATTATGCAAAAATAAATAAAACACATCACAATAAAATGAAAACACTGCAAAAATCAAAATGAGTAAACAATTGAAAAAGTTAATACTGGCAGCGAATGCGTCGACGACCGATTCTGTGAAAAAAAAAAACTGACAACGAGAACAAACGAGGATGAAATATGGCGTGTGTGGATTAGCAGATATTAATTTTGATGGAAATGCGAAACCTTCAATGCTTTGGTAATCTAGCTTTATGAAGTAAACAATCTATCATACAGCTAAAGCGCCAAAGCAATGAAAATCGGCGTGAAATCAATTATATACTTTCGGTTATTTGTATTATTAAGAATATCCTTAAATGATTAAGAACGATTCTACACTTGCGCGTTGTTACTGTGCGTTTAAATATTGAAGAAGATCATGCGATGATGTTCATTATACGTTTACTATTTTACATTTTAATCGAAACAACAAACAAAAAAAAAAACAATGTTAATTGATTAGTAGTAAGTCTCCTTTATAGTTGAATGAATAATTATTTTCTTCTTGTTGTAGTTTATCAGTAGAACATTCAGTAAATATATTTGATAACAACAAACAATTATAATTATTATTTACACTCTTTGTGCGTTTGAAGAGGATAACTTTTATTTAGGCACAAAGTTACTCTCAGAATTTTGATTGAACCCACTGAGAGTCACTAAGTACCTGAACAAATGTCACCAAAGTTAGAAAATTATTTATTATAATTTTATTGTATTTTATTTTATAAAGCAAAACGAATTATTTGAGATAACAAAAGAAAAAAAAAAGAAATGAGAAATAAAAAACAAAAAAAAAAACACTTTTTTGTAACTTACCACAATCAACAAATTGCATGTTGCACCATTTGTGATCCAAAATTTTTTCCAGATTTATTCTATGGGCGGGTTGTACGGCTAGAACCTTGCGTAGCAATGATATAGCTAGTGTGTCTAATTTACTCCATGGGGTTTTTGTTGTCCATCGGTCGTTTTCTTTCCAATTGACAAACTCTTGACAATTGGTAGAGGGCTGGTCCCATGGAAGTTCTGAAAAAAAAACAAGCACATATAAGCACAATGTTGATACAAGAAATAAAATATTTAATATAAACTTTCAAATTAAAATTATAAGCATTTAAATTTAAATTTTTCAATCACTTCACTTAATAAAAAGAATTGTCACATTTTTTTATCTATTTATTTATTTATATTCAATATCAATGAAAAATGATTTTAGCGTTTGGTTAAAGGAGGATAACGTTTAAACAACCGGACATATTCTTTGATACGGTGTAAAAGATGCTGGACGAATACATTTGTGTCCTTTCTAGGCTTCTACTGAAATGATATAATGCCACTTTCTGCTTTGGAATGTTGAAACACCCCATGACCATCTACACTTTCCAGACTCGAAACTCGCAACTCAGAAGTAAGCCCTATAGCCACTTCGTCGCATTAAGCAAAGATATCAGGTCTTTGATCTTTAAATCGGAAAGTTCGTCAAGATCTTGATAAAAAGTCTTTTCCATTTCTAAGTAGTTGAGTTCTTGTTCTGGAAAGAGCAGGACATTGACAGAGAAAGTGAAAGACCGTTTCTTTTTCATGAAGGTCCTCACAACTACAACAGAAGGTGTTATCTATCTATGTTATGGCCTACATATTAGGTCACTTGTTCGGTTTTTATTATAAGTGGGCCATAATTTTTTTGATATAATGCAGTTAGTTAGATTATTCCACCTGGGATATAATCCCGTTAGGTAAACTAAACAAATATTGCCCTTCATAACTCCTAGCGGAATATTGACTCTTTTTGTTCAAGTGAATTATGAAGGGCTGATCCCTGTCTAGACAACTCACCCGCTTGTTCATTTCCCTCAAAACCACTTTGACCTGGACCCCAGATCAGAGAGATGCCGAAGTTGATGACCAGGCGGACGAGCTCGTTTCGACACTGCTGAACCAATTTAGAGGACGTCGTAGCCGAAAAGATGCCTGCTTTCGTTATGATAGCTACACTTGTATTATGATCTGGATTCAGTTTAAGAATCTTACATGCTTCCACTAATATTACCAAATCATCCACATAGGCCACCGCCTTTAGCCCACATCTTACTAATTTTTATCCATGCCTAAAAGTCATAGTAGAGGAGCTAAAACCATACCCGGAGGAGTTTTACTATTCACAAATTTTGTCTTATTTGAATTACCTAAAGCTGCTCCTGTCATTTAGCATTGAAACTATCCACACTCTGATGTAGCTCTCTACTTCTAGAATGGATTCAGCTAGGACGTTGTTAAAGGCACCTTCTACGTTTAAGTAAGTAGCAGTAGTATATTTATATATCTTTTACGAAATTTTGGGTGCACTTTACCCAGCAATGTCTCATTAGCCGGTTTTCTTTTTTTATTTATAGAAAAGCTCTGAGTAGAGCTCGCGCACGTCGAACACGCTACACATCCTCGGAACGGAAAGCGTTCGGAGCGCATTGATTGTTTTTTCAGTATTTTTGTTTTTCCCCGTTTGTTTGTGTTCAGCATTTTTTCTGCTTACTCGGTAATTTTATCCTGAGCTCATTGAAACGAAAAAGAAATACAAAATTTAAGACCTGAACGCACTGAAGTGAATAAAGAAACACAATTTTTTTGACAGTTCTGGTTCTGTTGTCTTCTTATCAATTCAATTCAAAGCTCAAAGACTTTGGAACTTCCGAAAAACACAAAGAAGTTGATGGCATGCCATAACAGTGTGTTTCAGAACAACAGGTACGTACACCAAGGAATATCTCGAAGTCTTTGCCATGTACTTAAACTCCTGAAACTAAAAGTTTGAGTATTATCCAAGATTTTGATACATCCGTGGGCAACAGTTTCTATTTAAATACTAATGGAATACGAAGTAAGAAGGATTTTCAGAGAATGTTTTAACCGAGCTCCGTGAACCATAACTGCATAAATTGAAATTTTTGAAACATTGTAAGGCTCTTTGCAAGCGTTGCAAGTGAAATACTTGCTCCTGGAATAGACATGCTAGTCATGTCTATCACATTTTGCCAAGAAATCTCAAATAAATCTTGGGGAACACCTGCTTCGTCTAATTCCGAGTCCAAATTCGAATATCGGAAAGCTTTCGCTTTCCGATATTCGAATTGAAAACAAATCGCCTTTGGCAACAAAACATTGAACACAAAAAATTTATCAAGCTGGACATTTGACTTATTTAACAGGAATTTGTGTAAAATTTCGAATTATCAACATAGCTGTTAAGAGAAGGTACAAAACTCTGCAAAATTCGAATCATGAAATTTGAAAACTTTAAAACTTTACTACTCCAAGGCAAATTATTATTTTGTACTTAACACACCGACAAAACTATTGCACTTAGACAGACCGTCTGGGAACTGGGACTCGCGGAATGCAACTGACATTATGCTATAATCTGGCATATAGAAAATCCGGTTTTAAAAAAAAATTTAAATAGTTTTTGGATGGTTTTCATAATGTAGATGGGAATGGAAAATTGTAAAAATGTGACTAAAATCATTCTTCTCCGCGGCCCTTCAAATGGATTCACATCGACTCGCATAAGGAACTATGCGCAAAGAGAAGGCCCTCATATTTGATTAATATCTTGCCATCAGAAAAGATTTGTCTGCAGAAGGGGTTTTAGAAATTTGGCAGAACTTAATGAAAATAGATCAGAGCAGTTATACTAAACTTTTTTTAAAATTTTTTACTGAACCAAAACGACGCGACGTTTTTGTTACGTTGCATCGGGCCGTGTGAAAAAGTGAAATAAATGTCAAAGTTGTGAAGATCGGTAATCGACCCTAACGACTCGGGTACACCTAAACCCTCATCGGTTGGTGTATACTCGAACGTCGCGTCGTCTGCCGAAATCGGCCGATTGAATCAAACGCATTTAGAAGAAAGGCGCTCTCTTTCTTGTAACCACTTCAATTGAAATTGGAGGATGAGGCCCAACAACTACCGATCAACCAACTAAAAATTAGCGTATTATAGCTTTTTTTAAGCTCCACTTAAACGCCCTCAAAATAACCTAAAAGATTTTGAAACAGAAAATAGTCGGGAGAATATTCTGGATGGGGTTTGTTTGTAGTCCAATTTATAGATTTTTAAAGTGAACACATGCGTTTATGATCAAAAGTTTCATATACAAATATTCATGTAAAATGTGATCTCCACGCGCAGTTGAGATGCCTACAGCCCCAGTCATCTCACGCACTTTCATTCTCTGGTCTTACAATGTCTTTGTACGACCACAAAGGAATGGAGTAAACCACATCTTATTCATTGTTATTGATTGTGCAGAGTTCCAATAGTATTTATCAAGATTTTCCTTTATTTCGAAGATATTTTACTACGCATAAAATAATGCTTATCAGCACATGAAACATTTTTTTTAGATTTTCAAAGTTCGTGGGGTTGTCTGTTTTCAATGGCGTCAAAACTAAATGGCACAGCTTTCTCAAAATTTAAAAAAGATGGCAGTTGGAAGCAATTTTGCGTTTAAATTCACTGACTTTAACAACGTCACTGACTTATCAAACCGCCCTCGTTTTCAACAAAAAAAAAAAAACACTTAACCAGAATTTACTTTGAAGTTTGCCTTGATTATAATGAAAATGCTATTTATCAAGTTTCCACTTCTGAGAATAATCAAACAAACATCCACGAAAGATTTTATATAAATATTTTGTTTCCAATAAATATGCATCGAAATAAACTGATTTCATCTCGTGCATAAGATGCATTTTTTTTCAAGAGCATGTTGTTTAAATTAAAATTGTTATAACAAAAACAAAATATATATAAATAAATGTAAACATTGCAGAGCAAATTAAAATGAAAATAAATAATAATGTGCAGCAAGCAATTTAAGCTGGAGCTTTGGTATAAAAGCTTTAGATACTTGCAAATATAAAATCTACAGCTAGAATACCAAAGACTCAGCAAAAATGTTCAATGAAAAAATATTTATTTAAATTAAATTAAATAAAATAAAATAAAATAAAATAAAAATAAACACGCAAACAAATTAATAAATTAAATAAAAATAAAATGCAAACCAAAAAAAAAAAAGACTATATAAAGTGCCAGAAAGTTAATAGTGGTGATTGATTGTGTTAATTAATTGAATTTCAAAAGTAAACAGGAGAAAAAAACAAAATGCATTCAAAATGTGCAAATAAACAAGACAACGTTTGTATTACTCATTACTCACCACCAGCCAGCATTGTGACAAGGATAACACCGCACGACCATATATCTGCCGGCTGTGCATGATACGGTTTAACCAGAACCTCAGGAGAAACATACGGCAGTGTTCCACAACGTTTGTCCAGTAGTCTTTCTTTGCCCTTCATTCTACGTAATATTTGCAATCAACCAAAAAATGTAGGCAGCAGGCATGTCATCATAAATTGAAAGGAGAAACAAATATTTTTTAAACTTCATATTAGTATAATTCAACAAGCTCAATTGTGATTAATTAATTGTGGTGTGGTGTACCTAATACCTAAACATGGTCGCCATTCCAAAGTCTGAGATCTTGATGTTGTCATGTTCGTCCAGGAGCAAATTCTCTGGTTTCAGGTCACGATGGGCAACGCCTCTAGAATGCAAATACTGCACCCCAGATAGTAGTTGTGTGAAATACCTTTGCGCTTCATGTTGTGGCATACCGACATCAGGCTCTGATAGGAAGAAAATATTAAAAAAAAAAAATGAACATTAGATATGTCGAGTGTTCCTGTTGTTGAGGCATTATTTTAATTAATGAGATGGATGTGTGCGTGTGTGAAGTGTAACGATGTATTAATTGACTTGGGAGGCTAGGAGGCAAATTGAAAATCAATATTGTATTTGTTTTTGCAAATAAAAAAAACTAACAAGAAACAAAGATCCTAAATCAAAATAAAATTATTGTCAACCTTAAATTGGGTTAAAAAACACATAAAACTCATTAAAGTTTTACTCCTGCTATTGCAGAGCATGCCAAGAAAAATCTCAACGACAAACATAGTGCCATCATGTCCGTCTGGCTAAAGCTAAGGCACACTGAATGCACAATTAAGTGGTTGTACGTGCTTCAATGAATTACATTATCATTACGATCATCATCACCATAATCATTATTAGTCTCCTGAACTGCTTTGAAAAGGACGCTTGACACTACAGCTTTTTTTTTCTTTCTTCATTCACCGGATAGATGAACCACACCCAATATCAACAAGTTTGTTTTACAATTTAGTGAATACACCTCGCTTCAACAATAACATACTCGTCATAAAATGAGGGGGTAAAGGCCAACGATGGATTTGAGTAAAATGTTTTCTTTAAGGAATTAGAGGGATATATGTATGTTGGAGGAAGGACATTTAAGAATATTTATTGCAAGTCGTAAAATATTTGAAAAAAAAAAATGATCTGATTTTATTGCGTGGGTGTTTGGATTCTTGGAAGCTGTTTGGCATTGGAGTCCTGTGAAAGTATTGCTAATATTTCTGTTTAGTTGACATCTTAACAACCTTTTTTAGGAGGGTATTATAGTTTTAATGTTGATCCTTATTATATTTTTCGTAGCATAAATTGATTTTGTTTTTATTTAAAAAAACGAATCTGTATACATTTGTTTGTTTTTTTTTCAGCATAAGAAGATTGGCCGAACCGATAGTTAATGGTCTTTAGAAAGATTTTTTTTTTCAAAACGTTTGTTTTGTAAATCTTAATACCAATGCTTTTCGAAATGTAAAAGAAGAATCTAGTGAGAAATTTTGAACAAAATTGGTTGAGCCAGTAAAGATATATAAGGCGATAACTAAAAATTATGGCGATTTTGACGAAAAGCGTGTTCAAATATTTCCGTTATTCGTTTTTTTTGAGAAACACCAAAAGAGCGGTATTGTGACAATGACTCATTCAATTAAATACAGCAAGTTTAATTGAAATCATTATAGCCGTTTTCGAGAAAAATCCAATAACTAGAAACCGTTATATGATGTATGGAGAGGTATTTGTTATAATTGAGATACATATTCAAAAACAAACAAAAAACTAACTTGGAAATTACAAAAAAGTAATGTACCAGATTTTAGGCAAATCCGTCAACCCGATTAGGCTGTGGCTCTGTGTACAGATGGACACACAGACGCACAGGGCACAGACCAATTGACGGCATTACGAAAATCACTTTTTTCGACTTCTCCTTCATCGTTATGTTGGTTTTGATTAAATCAACGAATTTTTTTTGACACGAAACCAATACTTGTCCTATAGAGCAAAGTATTAACGGATTATATTTATTTATTTTATAGTTTTAGAAAAATGTTACAAAACCATAAAATTATTAAGAAAAATATCTTGTTAAATATGCTAACCCCAAGTTTGAGTAACGTTTGTTATGTTTGTCCTCAAAACAATGTCCCTAATCGGGAGTCTCTATGGGAATTTTGTTTCTCTAAAAATGTATTGTTCCCCGAATATATGTATTTCTGCTATGGCGAACCTTCGACTTTGAATTATTTTCCAGGGAACAAAAAAATGTATGAAATAAAAACCAACTAAAACATAAGTTATTAGAGAAAATTTTGAATGAAAGCCCGGTTTAACATACTATTTAATTTTATAATTCATGTAAGCTAACTCCAAATATGTTGAGAAGGTTGTAACAATTCGGAATTGTGATTAAAGTTTAAAAGTGTCTTTAGATTTAAGAGCTAAATGATGTCGGATGAAGAGATTAATTTCATATCGATTGCGAAAATTATAAAATTTTGTTAACAAATCCCAGGTGCCAAAAAAAATAAAGAATAAAAAAGAAAAAGCAGCGACTGAGGCAGCTGATCTCTATTAAAAAAAAACGTTCGAATGTGAGCCTTTTCTAGAATTTTGTTTAGCAACGTGCTTGACAGTTTTGCATGCTGTAGTTCGTTCAAATCCAACATCTTGTCTAACACCAAACTGAAATCCAGGTTCAAACAGATATCTCAAAAAAATCTGCATTCTTTTCTCAGAGGAAAGGGCATCTCCTCTGTGCTCTGGTGAGTCCCCTAAGAAGTAATCAGAAAGCTACTGCATATTTTCTTTTGAAAACTGAAAAAAAAATATGTAAGAAAGTCATCTTTCCGAACTTCTGACCGTTGCTTATACACTTTTTGTTGCCTTACGAGAATGAATTCGGCCATTTAAGAACTATAACTGAAGAGAATTCGTGATATAAGTAATAGTTTAAGCCTTCTAGACAGGGTTAAAAGAATCTTGATATTTGTGAAGCTGTTACTAAAATATTCCAGCTTTAGCTATTTTTAATCACACAAATTGAAGCGTATGCTGGAAAAACAAGCTCAAGCTATATGAAATAAGATATTCTAGCTTTAGCTAAATTTTATATCGATTCTATAGCCACAGGTTGAAATCGGCTGTACCACTTCCAGGAACTTCCTGCGAGTCTTTTCTTGGATATGGTTTGGATATCTTGTTTAACAAATACCTTTTTTTTACCCCTAATTTCACAGTACAGGCCTATTAATAAAAAAAGCTTATTCCATCTACATTCATCATCAACCACAAGAAAAAAATAATTCCGGACATTTGTTGCTTATTCCTTCACTAAACCACCTTCCTCGATGGTTTAGCTTAGTAAACATCACTTAGCCGACATTTTATTTTATAAATAACATTTTGCACTTAGTCCGAGGATTAATGCCTAACCTTTTGCTTTTCCGCGTTTTACAATTTGGTTATAAAAGTTTAAACTTAAGTTCAACAATTTATTCAGTTTCACAGTTTCGTTTCAACCTTAAACGAGTTTAATTTTTAGTTCAAGTTGAGTGTCATTGCCATTTCGTTCCTTGCGTTCAACGGACCAAAATTGACAGTAATTACTTTTTGGGGACCCCGATTGGTCAGATGTCATTGAATTTTCAGAAAATCTTAAATTTCAGTGTCATCTGACGAATGAGGGCCTCGCAAAATTAAGTACTTAATGTCCGTTGAACGTAAGGATTGTTTTTTTCGATGATGTTTTTGTTTTTCATACCTATTCCATCCGTAAATAAATATTTTCTGATGAAAAGTAGTTATTTATTCTCTTGTTTACAGTCACTGTATTGTTGAAATTTGTTACCATGTTTGATGTTTTTATTTCACTGCTGAGAATCAGTTGTTGTTGTTTCGCATGTTATTTTCCTCAAAGAGAGAATGAGAAGACAAGGATAGATTGATGAAAAGTTAAAAAAAAATAAAAGTGACAACAACGAAGGATGCTGTCGTTTTCGATTTGAAGTTCGGAATCATCCAGCAGTCTTCTGAAACTATTTTATTGGCACAAAATTGAAAGATTATAACACAATAAAACAGTTTAAGAAAGCTTCTGGATGCTTCGGAAATCTTCTGGACTTCCAATCGAAAACGACATTATTTTCATAAAATTTATTTAAACGAAGTTCAACTGAAATGAAGTTCAGATTTTACTGTGAAACCGGAAAAGTTAAACTAAAAATTCAAACTCCGTTTAAGGTTCAGCTAATCTTATGTTTAAACATTTACAGTGAAACTGGGGGGTTAGACTTCTAATACAGGTTCATACAACTTAAGTGGCTTATGCAATCGACCAGCATAGTATATTGGTCCTATGTCGGCTAATGGAACTCAAGAGTTAAAGTACACTTTAGCTGGTAAATTGTCATGCTGTAATGAATGGACTGCCTAGCATCCTGTTCTGAATAATGACTAGAATATTTTCCTAAATTCTACGCATTACATTTATCTGGGTTCTCGTTTCGACGGTTGCTCTCTATATTTTTCTATTGATTTGATGGAGAAAAAAATATAGAAACGGTCGATCGAAAGATTGTTAGAAATTACAAAAAAAAGTCTAAGTCTCGCTTGCTTAGCATCCACGTTGAACAATTGCGACAAAAATGCGGTCAAAAGAATAATTGTTAGACGCCACCAATTTAAATTTGTGCCCTGCCTATTTGTTTAGTTTTTACTTTTTATTAAATAAATTGAAGTTTTTTTCATTATTTTATATAAATTGACTTTTTTTTTGCTTTAAATCGTCACAACTTTTTTAGAATTAATTTTCCAGTTTTCTAATACGCGTAAGAAAAAAAAAAACAATTCAAAAAAAGCTGCATTGCAAACGCACGTACGCATGAATAATAATAACACATCATTGATTACCCTCTTTTCTCACTTCGACAACTTTGCTTGGTCATAATTCTAGAGAGGTGCTACACCTTACTTTCGTTTACATCTAAACAATTTGATACCCCCATATATGTACGAATATGTGCAATAATAGATACACAAGAAGATTTATTTTTCGACTGAAAATATTTCATCATATAACTTGGATGTGTATTATGACCTAGAAATAGGATAAATAAGATGTAACCCTTAAGACTAATCAGCTAATCATGAAAGTGTTTTTTGTATTAAATTGACAAAAAAAAAGTTAGAAATATTTTCCAATATTGTGTTCATCAAAATTGCATCTTTCCATCCCTGATTTTAGGAAAAAAATGTGTGCTTTTTGTATAGTTTTTTTTTCTTCGTTTCGTATTTCCGTTGAAATTTTACCCCTACCCCATTCACATTCCGCAATTCGCCCCATGCATTCATTCATTCAGGCTTTAAGTACCCTAAGTACGATAAATACATTGACGACAAGGAAACAATAAAATCGAGATGAAATGTACATAAATCACAATATTAATTGCAAATAGCTAGACGAAAAACAATCGGACAATGGGAGAGTAAGGAAAAAAAAAAATTATAATAAAACAAAATAAAATAAAAGCACTCGCTGCTCGCACACACTTCTATCCTTACACTCACGACTCACGGGTACGGGGTTTAAATTCAAAAGGCGGAGCGAGTGAAATAATATATCAAACACGATAGGTGGTCGGTCGGTCGGTCGGTCGATGATGTTGGTTGTCGTGGTAGTGTAGAGTAGTAGAAAGCCTAGAGTTCACCCGTGTTATTTTTTTCGGCAGCAAATTCGACGGCGACGACGACGACGACGAAGAAGACGGCAATAATGGTGTGGGAGTTAAAATCGATATTAAAATAAACAAGAGACGGTGAAAATGCAAAACGAAGCCCAATGACGATGATGATGATGGCAATTGGAATATATTTAAAAATCAAATCAAACACACATTTATACTTATTTGTAGAGGTAAATGCAAAATAAAAAAAAATAAAAAAAAAACTCATGAGAGGACTTCAAGTGCACTCACAAGCAAACTTATTTCTTTAATTAAATCAAAGAGTATCTACTACTAATACTATTACTTTGAGGTAGGTTACTGCTTTGGTTATTTTTTTCTTGTACTTACCGATTCGATCAAAGAGTTCACCACCAGCAGCATACTCCAAAAATATATATTCGATATCACCTTGCGAGCGTTTTCCAAAATAACGCAAGATGTGCGGATCCTGCAGAATTTTTTGTATGCAAACTTCCTTTCTCACGGATAGCACAGCATCCGGATGCTTTTTCAAATCTACCATTTTCATAGCAACAGCTTCGCCGGTTTGCCGATTTATCAACAATTTTACTCTAAATGGAAAAAAAACGGAAGAGAGAAAACAGAAGAATAACTATGAGATGCGCGAAAGGAGAGAAATAAAATTTAAAAAAAAAAAAAAACTGCATAAATGGAGAACAAAAAAAATGAAATAGTTAGTAAGGGTTGGTGTTTAAAATGAAGGATACATTTGGACTCTGCTGTTTCTCAAGACACAATCTGCAAAGCTCTGCGAATAAAAAAAAATTAATTTGAAATCCAAATCGAGAGCACGCTTCTGCATTCTATTGTTAAAATTAACTTCGTTGTATTACAGGAAAAATATGGATTATGGATGTTTAGGGATAAATGAGTTTTTTTTATACTCGCTTGCACTCAAGAGAAAATACATACATAATATACATAGGTACGCGGAGTTGTTTTTAGTTTTATTTTTTTTTTTAATGAAACAAGAACTTGTGTTTTGTGTACTTCGTTCATTTTGCTTCGTTTTGGTTGTCAATTTAGTCTATCTTTCATCTATCCCAATAACATCCTAAAAAAATCAGCGATGTGCAATTTTTTGCCTTGTACGACTGGTCTAATACTATTTTTCTAGTTTTTTAAATAAAAAAATTAAAAATTGAAATTTGGATGGAATGAATCAAATTTACTCTGTGCTCAGTTTTAATTTGCCAATCGAGATAAAAAATTGTTTATATTTCAAATCTCGTTTTTTAGCTATACTCTTTGAAACTCTGCCGACTCAAAGTGGCAACTCTTGTTTAATGAAACAATCTATTTAATTCCTCATAGCTTTATAGTTTAGTCAATCAATATTTACTAAGCCAAAACAAAATTTGTAAAAAAAATTAACAACAAACGAAAATAAAACTAATAAAAGGAGTTCTTTCAAACAAGAAATAGGTATAATTTTTGATATTATCCATTAAACAAGCGTAGACTATCTTTCTTACAAATGTCACTTGGCATTTCTGAAATAGTGATATTTATCCTACAAGGTAATCCTATTTAAATACAATGGGCCGTATTCATAGATGTTGTCAAAGCCTTTACTAAGAAAGACTGAGGTTTATCTTATACAAATAACATGGGACAAAAGCCCAGTTTTTCTTACTTAGTAACGGCTTACACAACATCTATGAACACGGTCTAATAAGTATTTATTTACAAATAGGGTGGCGAGTATTTAAATTCAGGAGACTCCGATGAAAATTTAATACCATAGGAGAAAGTTAAGGACTCGAAAAAAAATTAAACATGATATTAAAATCATGGAGAATACGAAACATAATTCTGTCTGTCCGTGTTTATGTCCGACTAAATTACAACTTTGATGAAGGTATTTTCTTCTAAATATGTAATAAAGGGCTTTTGGAATGATTCTCTAGAAGAGAAATTAATTTTTTAAACCAAAATTTACGATATAACAATTTTTAATAAAATTTTAGTTTGTCAGTTTATTAAGTTCTTAGTTTTGAAATAAAAACAAATTATCGGTTAAGCCAAGTATACAGTTCTTCTCACAAAAAAAAAACCTTATGCATTTCCTGTGGGAGCGATTTTTGCGCAAAAGAAATATTTTACATTTCACCACATCTATCCGAGCTGTAAACAAAAATGGAAAAAGAAAATTTTATATTTCTCACGATTTTTTTTCGCACAAAATAATAGCAGTGACATTGTTTTGGCGCAAAAAAAATGAAAGAATGGCATTTTTTATCGGATGAAGAAAATGTAGTTTTTTTACCACTGATTTTTGTTTGCCCAAAAGAACGCTATACTTAGCATTATTCACGGTATCTCTTATACAAACAGTTTTTTGTTTTTTTATTTTTGACTTTCTTTTCAACAGCAAAACTGATTTAAACGATTTTTTGAACAGAAGTTTTGAAAAAACCTTAATAAATAAAGGAATAGTAATGCTGTTAAAATGTTGGTTAAAATTGCAACCACGATTTAATTTTGACGTTGCGTTAATAAATGGATCAAATTCAGATTTTTGCTTTGTGAATTGAGTAAAAAGGGATTTCTTTAAATTCCCTCATGATTTAAGAAATTTCCTTGGACGATATATTTTTCTTTGCCCGAATCAATTAATTTTATATACAAGATATAGCTTGAAAATTATAAAATTTAAAGTTCCACCCAAAAACTGTAACAAAACTCAGTTTCGTTTGTTTTTTATCGATCTTGCATCCCTTATTTTATATCTGGAAACAACAGTAGCTAAGAAATCTTTGCAAAACAATTTTCTCTCCATTCTGATAAACTTCAAATTTTAGCCCATTTCATTTACCACGCTAGTGTCAAAATTTAACCAAGGTGGAAATTTTATTTTAACTAAATTACATTTTTTTTAAATAATTTTGTTTTCCGATAAAAGTGTTGATTATTTTTTTTATTTAGTTTTAATATAGTCAGTGCTTTGGAACAAAATCAAGTTGAGTTCTCTAAGAACACAGTATCAATGGCAACACCTGTTTCCAACCAGCAACACTTTTTCCATACAATTCGACGTCTATCTGACCCGAAGATGTTAGATATCATCTTCGGATTTCGAATTGTATTGGAAAGGCCTAATAAAAACGTGAACACGAATAAAAGACAGAAATGACAGGAGTTTTTAAGAAACAATGAGGCCAAGAAAACATTAATTTTAGTTTATTTTTTTTTTCAGAAATTTAATTTGAATCATAGAATTGGTGTACGGAGACTTTTTTGAATTGATTTTTCTCGGAATAAAAATGTGTTTTCATTTACATTATTTTTTTCGCAATATTCATTAAAATACTTTTGTCTCAAACAGTTAAAAGTTGGAGCCGTACGGAGACTTTTTGGATTCAGTGTACATACATATGTAATGTATGTGGTTTTGAAGTCTCCATTTGCGGATAAACGATACCTTACAATCGGTTTAATGTGACAAAATAACAAATTTGTGAATCAAAAAATGGCAACCCCACATACTTGACCCTGTTTGAATCTAAGTTAATGCGCCGAATTGGAGATTTCGAATTCTTTAATCCTGAACCGGGGTTAAACCACACTTGAACAATTGGTCAAAGGGCATTTCTTTTTTTCTTGGGATCAACGACACTAATTGTGCCAGTAAATTATTGCTTTGGTTCATAATCTTAGACGCATCGACTGTATCAACTGTTCAAATGAAGATTGTTTTTGTTTGTTACCCAAGAATACTAGCTCAGCACTTTTATAAAATAAAAAAGCTCAAGTGCACAAAAATAATTTTTTTAAATAAATATTTGTAATTTTAGTCAAGTATTTAAAAAATTCAATAAGTTTGTTTTTAACAAAATAAAATTACATAAACACAATTGAGCATGTTCATACACTATTTAGGCTGTTTCTTGGAAAAAGTAGAGTTTTACGATCTAAATTAATCCAACGTTTAAAAACAACTATAAACACCAACTATCAGGTACAAGTATGACCGATAAAAATAAACAACACATTGGGATTGATTTTAAAAATAAAAATTATAGCACAAAAGTTAAAATCATCAATACACTTTCATTCTTGGAAAATTTCTATACTGGTGTAAAACTTTTTCTAAGCTAAGAAATACACACAACACAAAAAAAATATAATGTAGATTGTAGACAAACCCCTATTGACGTCACAAAGCACAGGTTATACTTTCAAAATGTTATTTGAGCTCAATCAACTTGATGTGTTGAACAAAAATAAAAACAAAATACCAAGTCCTTTTTCCGGCTACATAACATGCAAATTTCTGATGAATTCGAAAGCCGCTAGACAGTGTGGTTACTCAATAATATGTACAAGTCACTTTACCCACCCCCAACTATTTGTTATTTTTTTTTTCTTTTTACAAATAAAAATAAAACATAAAGAAATAAAATTAATAAAATACTTCTACCGAACAAAGATTTTACATATTCTTTTTTTTACCAAACAAACACTTTTTAGGGAGTTTCTTCTTTTTTAGAACAAAAAAAGAAAAAGAAAAATGAACGATGGCTATTATGAAATGAGGGGGAGATTAGAAAAAAAAAATTCACGAGCAGATTATTGTTTTTTATTTTTTTTTTTTGCAGAAAAATGAGAATTGAATGGTTGGTTCTGCGCAAAGGTGGTGGATGGTACAAAGATGAACGTGTGGGATGAAGATTCAAGGTAGTTAGTTAGGGTAGGATAAATGCAACAAGAAAAAGGGAAGTTTTAATGTTTTTTTTCATAATTTCAGAATATAAAACACTAGCTTAAAAGAGAAAAAAAAAAGATGTGTGTGTACTTACTCGCCATAAGCACCTTCACCAAGAGTTTGCGCAAGTGTCCAACCTTCGACAAATTCGCGATTACTGCCATTTTGTGTGCAGGACGACGACATTATTTCTGGATATTTTTTTCTTTTTTACTTTTCTTCCTTCCTCCTGCTGTGGATGATTTATCAATGAAAAATATATTTGTCGTCGACGTCTTCGTCTTATTCTCGGAGATTGTAATCGTCTCGTTATCATTCAATACACTTAACAAATAATTATTTTCCAGAACAGAAGAAAAAAATTATAAAACTTAACGCATTTTATTATATTTTTTCTTTTTGTCTTTTTTTGTTTAAAGAAGATGCTTTCTTCCTTGAGTGTAGGTAGACGCGGCGTGTACTACTAAACTTTGTCTCACGGCCACCGCATTGATACAGATGATGATGATGATGCTGATGAATATTTCTTCTATCAGGATATCTCTGCAAATAGACAAAAGATATAAAATAAAATGTGAGTATCCTTTCCGGAATGCGCATTAGTGTGTTTTATAAGAGTAGCAAAGAGAGAGAGACACACACACGGGGAATGACAACGACGACGACGACAACGGCATCTCATATACACAAAAAAAATAACCATTTCAAAAAGATAGTCAAAGGACATAGACAAAGCATGTATCTACACACTTTTACTACCGCTTTCTAGACAAGTTTGTTCAACAGGCCACTTAAAATATATATACGGACAAAAATAAAAAAAAGAAATATAATGCGGGAGCGCTTTGTCTGCGAATATGTTTGATAAATTGCATTGTCTTGCGGAGCAGCGTGGAGCTGCTCAGTTTCCTTCTTGCAATGCTAGCCTATTTAAGTTACCTTACATTGAATGGATTATTTTTTTTTTCTTATTCCACTGCTTAACGCACTTTTTATAAATTTTTCGCCATTTTTTTGCAAAATCTCTTGCTTCCAATATATACGCCGCACCGCGCAAAACAAGTATTCAACCGACAAGGAAAAAAAAAATCCCCTTAGCAACCGACAAAAACTTTTCTCGCGCGAGACACAATTTTCCAAGGAGGTTGGTGTTGTGTTGTGTGGTGTGGTGGACTGGCTTTGAAGTTCCTCTTTTTTTTTCTTTCTTTATTTTGTATTTCTACATCATTTTTTTTTTTTTTGAAACAACTTGCAGCAGCAACACAGAACACGTCGTGTGTCCTCGTCGAATGTCTACTACTGGGAAACCAGAACCAAAAACCAACCGACCGACGACCACGTCAATGCACATCCACACTCCACATTGCACTCAACATATACTCTGGTAGAGATTCCTGTGTTCATACAGCGCAGGAGGCAGCCAGCCGACATCGAGAAACAGGGAGCATAGCAGAGCAGGGAGGCGGCAAGAGTGAGAAAAAGTAAAGGAATAAAAATGAATTAAATAAAATAACCTCCGGATCAAGACTGATTTTCACGAGACGAAGATTCACCGGCTCCAATGATGTGTTGCTTGCTTGCTGCTGTAAAGCTGCAGAACCAAATCATCTCCTTCCTATCGAAATGAATATGCGGCGGGTTTGGTGCCGCCAACGAGTACTATCACCACGATGTGTATATTCCTTTTATTTTTTTTTATTCAACTTCAACATATTCCTGCATTTCAAGTTTTAAAAAACACGAGAAGGAGGCAAAAAAAAACACAATCGACAACGATGAGGAAGAATAGCTAAAAAGGAGAAAAAAAAATAATCCAATCCAATGTCACTTTTTTGTTCGCTATCGCTCTCGTCGATTTCGAATGCACAAGCGTACTATAACCCAATCTAGAGGTAGTATACTTTTCTCTGGCAGATTTAGTATTTTTTCATTATATTTTTAACGGAGATAAACTTTTTTGTTTGACAATTTATCCAAGTCAAAATTTCTAAAAGATTATGGTTGCCATTGGTTAGGTCTCAGTGTACACATAAGTCGAAAAATCATAATTTTCGACATTAATATGGGGGGCGGGAGGGATGATGCTAAAGCATCACTTTTTTCTAAGAGATATCGATAGCACAGGTGTGGAGGGGAATTGAAGAGCACGAGATGAACGACTGACGATTTGAAAAGATTAGGAGAGAAAAAATTAATGTGAGCATGAGTCTTGCTTGGTGTAACAAAATTGAGAACATTTTTTTTTTTTTAGTTTGTTTGGTGTTTCAAATGTTAATACTCATATAAACTCAACTCAATGATATCTGAACAACGCTCTTTGCTAATAATCAAGCAGTTTCAAAAATGCTTCACAGAAATTGAGAACATGACTATGGAAGAGTTTGTTACTCTCTATTTCGAAGGAGGACGAACAAAAAAAAAAAAAAAAATTAAAAATGCTTCCTGTCCAATTACAGATTCCATTTATACAAAATTATCTATTATTGTTTAGTGTATACAGAGGAACTGACTATGTATTGAAAATAATAAAGTTAATATTAATTGGTTGCGAATTTTGAGGACGAAAGGCAAAGGCAACCGAAAATCGATTTATTATTTTTGAATATTCAGGTAGGGGTGCTGCCTACATAATACATATAACAGTATTGCTTCTGACAACCAACAAAACTAACTTTATGAAAAGTTATTCTTAAGCTGTTAAGCTTTTACCAAGTTACAAATAAAAATATGGAAGGATAATGATTAGGGAGGAATTTGAGGATGTAAAATTTAAACCAAATTAAATCCAAAAGATTTTCATGAACAAAGGATTAATTCAGTCGAATATTGGAATTTTCAAATTCGTAGATAGATTTATTAAATTCTTTATTTATGTTTTGTTTGACGATTGCATGGTTTTAGAACATATGAGCTGTGTCAAATACTACCAGTTAACAGTTTCATCTTAGGGGGCCGGTTGTAGCGATCATTAAAGCGAATCAGAAAAAAATTCGAATAGATTTCTTATGTATGAAAACTCGTTTTAAAATACAAAAACAATATAAATAGATGTAAAATGACCCAAAGCTGATTTTGTGAAAAAAAATTGTACAATCGAACAATAATTTTTTGTTAAAACTATTTATTTATTTTAAAAAACAACATGAGAAATCAATTCGAAAATGTTTCCTGATCGCTATAACCGGCTTCTTTTGTAGTATTATACAAAAGATTTTTCAATCATCGTAATGAAGATACACTCTTTCAATATTGTGAAATATGATCTATTTAATGAAAAGTAAATGTGACACTATATGCCAAAGGAATTCAGTTGCGCGAGTGTTTTTTAACTTCAAAAATCTCCCTCTTTGCAGGCTTTATAATTTAAAATTGTATATGCAGCCAGAGTACATAAAATAAATAAGTGGAAAATCGTAAAATAAAATATTTGTTTTTTAGGGGTTAATTTCATTATTAAAATAGAGTTACACTACAGGTCGAAACGTGAGTTACACTACCGTCATTTCCGATTCTAAAAATCATACTGTTATTTCAAAGAAAACCTTTAAAACTACTATTTTTATGAAAAATACTTTAAATTTTCTTTAAGTACTGAATAATTCTTAACATTTTTCAATTACGATTTTCTATTACACTTAAGAATCATACTGGGATAGGTTAAAATAGCTAAAACAGCAACAGAGGTAAAGTTAGTATAGAGAAACAAACTTAAATTGAGCGGATTATTTAAAAAATGTAAGAATTTCAAAAAATATCGCTTGATATCCTTCAAGTTTTACCTAAAAAAAAAAAGGCAGAAGAGATGGGGAGTTCTACAAAGAAGATCCAAGAACAAAACTAAAGTTAGAACCCTCCGATTCTTGGAATAGAAGAGACTGCAACTTAAGCGTTTGCTCGATAAAGCTTACTGTGAAAAATCTGTAATAGAAGCCAAATGAAGGGTCCAGGGGAAAATCTGCCTAAGTCTATTCAGACCAATTCCGAGAAAAACGCAATTAAATTTTTTTTTTTTTTTGTTATACAATTCAGTACTAAAGACACATTTCTTTTTAATATTTTAAAAAAATTAGTACAAACTAATCAAAAAGAACTAAATTCTACTGAAGTAAACATTAGTTTTGGACATGACAAAAAGAAGTGAAAAAATCAGTTAGGACACTGTGGCACTTACGGCATGATTTGAAATTCGCCGCTGAATTTTTTTTTGGGAAAAGAGCTCCCAATCAAAAAATTGATGTGAAAATCGCTCCCTTTTGACTTCGCTTTATACCAGAGAAACAAATAACTAGCAAAAACGGAACAAAATTCCTGGAATTTTTCTATTAGGAGCCCGAGCTCGTTCACTTGAAAAATTTAAGAGATTTTTGTCTGTTTGATGGTAAGAGTTTGGCGACCATCTCTGAAAGACATGTCGTCTTTGACTCTATCAAGTGTACTCCAAGTTTTCTATAAAGATTTTGGTGAATCCAGCATCAATTGATTTATTAAAAGTTGATATTAATTTCAGTTTTTCCCCCAAATTCTACAAATAAATTTAATCAATTTTAGTTTCTTTATCTGAATTTGCTTTCTTATTGCTTGTTTAAACAATATCCAAGCGATGTATCCGTCGGAGCGAAAAATTCTTCGAATCGGAAGATTTTCGCTTCTAGGTATGTAGGTATTCTTCCGAAGAGCAAGAATTCTTCGATTCGGATGAAATTGGAGAATTTTCCGCTCCGACGCAAACCACGTTAGGGCCGACAGATCAGAACATTTTCGTGAGAAACGTCAGAACAGAAAACAACAACAAATATATTTGACAGTTCTAACGAATTTGTTCTGATCTGTTCAGATCTGATAGATAGCGTCATTGAATAGCAAACTGGAACAGTCTGCAACAGAAAAACCTCATTGAACAGCAAAAAGTTGTACTTTTCTGTTCCGAACAGTCCAGTCCAGCGTCATTGAACACACTGATTACCTAGGTACCTACAAGTTATTTTTTTGTACCTTCAATTATTGTACGAGTAATTTTTAATTTCCAACAAAAATGTTAGGCTCATATGAATTTAAGTACAAAAGAAACTGTTAGTTATTCTAAAAGTACATGTTTTCTTTGTAGTAAATTATTCTTTAGTATTTTGTGTCATCAAATGAAAAATTATAATTATGTAGGTACCAACCTATTATAAAACTTTAAAAAAAAAAATATCACAATTAACTTTGCTTTTGTTTCATTGCAAATATTTGAGGTTTTTAATCATATTTTTGGTTGATTTGTTGCAAGCAACTTTAAAATCGAACTATATGCACATTTTTTAAACCTTTTGTTTGATCTTGATAAGATGATTCGTGAGTTAAGTTTATTTAACATTAGTTTCTTATCTTCACTATCAAAATAATTATATATTTTTGTTTTATGTAATTAAAATCCTTACAATTATTTATTAATTACCACGATTCCATGCGTAAAATAGAATTCGAAGTTTTGTTTAACTTTTATCAATCTGGCTCTTTCATGCGACAATGCAAGTTTGCTCTTGTCTTGCACGACGACGACGACGACAACAACGGAAGACGACAGCGACGACGCGAATAGTGTCCATAATAATTATTGACTCGATGTACATATGATGGCGCACTTTTCAGATCTGAGGGCAGACTTTCAATCTGTTCGATTTGGAATTTGTTTTAAGCTTCTTTCCAAGCACATTTTGGCATATAATTCATTAATGCGGCAAGAATAAGAAAAGGTGATGATGAAAATGTCGTTTTATATGAATTTTTATTTTGTTAGAGCCCAAAGGGAAAGAAAGAAACAGACTAACCATCTTATAAACTAGAGAACCTGATTGCCGCACAGTCAACCCCGAGATAGAAAATGAAAGATTGTGTGACGTTGTTTTCTGTTGCTGCTGCGGATGGTTGTCGTTGTCGTCGTAGGTCGTGGCAATGAAAATGTTTGCCCGGCCGGTCATTCAAGACTGGAAAAACGACCAATTGATGCGTCGTGGTCGGTCTTCGTGGGGCACACGGGGAATCAGCCAACAAGACACGACAAAGATGATGTCGATGACGACGGCCATGCTTCAGGGCGAAACCTTGTAAAGAGCGCGCATTGTCCACAAAAGGCATTGACACCGCATTGGTAAGTATAGCGAAAAAAAAAATCACGCTTCTCCGGAAGAATTTTATGGAAGGAAAATTTTAGAACAAAAAACTACTTACATCTCTTGGTTTTGAAGATATCTTTTGGGACCATTTTTTTTCTTTTATTAAATCACTACATCCTTTATTAGATTACAATAATTTTTCATTAAAATTGAAATTTCATTTAAATTGAAAAAGAAATTCCACACTCAACTCTGAAAAATGTATAACTGAATGCCTGCCTGTGTCTGACTGAATCCGAGTGCAAAAAAAATGAAAAAAAAAACTGGAAAATTCTTATCCTGTCTCTTTCTACATTGTTATTTTATTGCAGACTTTTTGACATCTATCTCACTCGCTCTCGTTTACCGTATATGCAACAATTGCGCCAAAAAAAAAACATCGCTGCCGCTGATAAAATTCCAGTATCTCGCTCATAGGAGATCAAAAAGACAGAAGAATGATTTTTTTTCATCTCAGCTAAATGGCCGAGAAAATTTATGTTTTTTTTGTAATTAATTATGCTTACCTTGTTGTAAATAAGTTTTAATTCAAACACAAATTATATTTAAATCACAGATTAATGATTGTTAGACGTAGTAACACTAGCGGTGTCTTAAATAGTTTTAATAATTGATTTTTTTGATTTTATTCCAAAACCCAGGGCACAAAAATTAGCAACGAGCAACAACGGATGAGGAGGATCATTGGAAAACTGAAAGAAAATGAAGGAATGAAGCAAAAGAACGGGGAATAATTTGGGAGACAAAAGAAAAAAAAACATAGAATAGTTATACAAAACAGGGATGCCAATTTAATGAATCTAGAACAAAATTATTCGTGGCCACTTTTTAAGATGGAAAAGTACCTACTAGTAGTACTTAAATACTCTTTTAGGGTGGTATTCATCAAGCGCTTATAAGATATGAGCGCTCGTTTGGGAGTTTTCGGAGTCAGCGCTCTCAACTTCATGAGTGATCGAGACCACTCATGTGACACTACTCCTATATTCCTTCGTGAATAGGCTTATAAGGCCTTATTGTTCATACATTTTTTAATAATGTACGTACTTAGCTTTAAAGTAGATTTACATTCATTAACATCTACAGATTTGAAGAAAACTAAAGCGGGATAGATGTATACCTTTCACTGGAAAAAATGTAAGAGGTGAAAAATGCAGATGAAAACGCTTGTTTGCACCATAAGATATCTCTTTATACCAACAAACGTGGTTTTTGTGTATTCAGATTTAAAGTGCTGATCAGAATGGATCGCTCGTCACCGAGCTACGTCGCTGACAGATGAAATTTGTGTGGTAGTCGCCCATCTGCAACCGAATGACATCGCTCAGCGAGAAGCGATTTGCCGATAATTTTAAATGTTTTTAGCTTTTTCGTGCGACGAATCTGAAATATGTCGGTGACGTCGTCCCTCAGCGACGTCAAAAATAGAATTCTTAAAAAGGGATAACTTATCAAATAAGGTATTAGGTACCAGCAAATACAAGTGGTAGAACTGGTTGCAGGTAAGAAATCTTTATAATAGAAAACGAAAATAACATAGAATTTGTTGTTTCATTTTTAGCTTTGGAATATTTCACTAGTACAAGTAAGACAGATAAGATGTTTACATAATTCAGTTTAAAATTTTAACAGATTTTCTCTTTTATAAGCCGGTTCCACTTCCAGTTTCCAGTTATATTACGTGTCAAAATGTCAACGTTAATTTTCTTTTGTCTACAAAATAAAGGTAAATGCACACCATTGTATCAATGCTTGTCGTTCTGTGGCACGACAGTGCGACAAGAGCTTTCATATGAAAAACGCTGTCGCTTTGTCGCCCTTAGTGCGGGTACTCTCATATGATGCTGTGTAGATATTTTTTTTTGTCTCGTGTCGCACTGTCGCACGACAGAGCGACATTTTGGATTGGAAAAGCCTTAAATACACAGTAGATAGTTGTACCCCGACTCCAAAGCAATTTTTCTTTCCAACTCAATGTCTAACAACTAATGTCGAATTCTTTCCAAAATTAAAATCGTTGCAATGAAATCTATTTTTTTGTTGCTAAGCCAAGTACGTTGCTAAAGCGAAACGAAAAATCCTATACAAAAATCACACAGCGAAATCGTAAACGAAAAAAATTGTTTTTGCTTTTCTTGGTGGAGATTAACGAAAAATTTCGTTTCGCTTAGGCTTTAATTTTAATTGTATAATCAACAAAAGCAAGGAAATCTCGTCTTCCAAACGTTGCAGAAATTTCAAACTTTCAACAAATTAATAATAATGTCTATTAGCAATTCGCAATACTTTACTCCTGGGAAGTCAGCGTGATTCGCAGGGTTCGCATTCGCATTTAAAGCAATTATAAACTTGCCAGGTGATATTATCACTACGAAGAATTTGTGAATAACAAATCTTTCTTAAAAGAGAGATTAAAAAACCAGCGGTATCATATCTATTTGCAGCTATTTTTTTTTTGAAAGGAATATAATTTTTGAGAAAGAAAATTCCGTGAAAAACGCTGCTAAATGAAATTCGACATAATAGCCTGTTTCCCCAATGAGATAAAAAATTAAGCAAATCTGATAAAAATTGTTTTCATTATAAATTATCTCATATCTTTTGGCAGCTCATTTGCTGTTTTTTTTATTATATACATATATGACTCTTCTTTCTTACACACCTCTTTGTATCTGGGATGCTGTGTTTCCTTCTCTCCTGTTTGAAACAAAATTGTGGGATGTGTTCATAAATATTTTGGTTAATTTCCGGGCTAATTTTTTTTTAATTTTCTATAATTTTTCCAATTTAATTATAATCTCAGTTTGACGTTGTATTTGTTGTGTTTGTAGTCAAAACACGTTAAAATGAACGTTAAAGCATCAAAACGCGCGTAAGAACGCTAGTAAAATGCGCGTTGGAACGGGTCTAAAAATGAGGGTCAAAATGCGTTTAAAAACATGCAACAATATTCGCGTAAAAACATGCGTCAAAACGCGTGAAAAACGAGCGTTAAATAGAGCGTAAAAAGCGCGCATAACTGCGCATCAAGATGCGTGTAAAAACGGGCATCAAAATGCGCAAAAAAAGTACGTCAAAATTTCGCACGTCAAAGCACTTTGCGTAACAAAGCGAGTCAAATTGCGCGTAAGAACGGGTGTAAAAATGAGGGGCAAAATGCGCTTAAGAACGGGTGTCAAAATGCGCATACAAACGCGCATAAAAATGTTGGTAATACACAAAAAACGGCTTTAACAATTTGGAAATTTTATTTCTAAAAATACTTCTTTACAGAAAGAATCAAATTGCATATTGCATTTGAAAATTGAAATTTAAGCTTTTTTTCATTTTTTTAATTTTTTTTCTAGAGCTGCATTTATATAACTTTGATTTAAAAGGCTTAGCAACTTAAGGACTACAAAATACAATAGTCCAAAAAAATTAAAGAACAAGATTTATTTCTGAAAATCTTGTGATTATTGGATATACCGTAAATCAGTAAAAATTGTCCGCATTGAGATGAATTAAAATGTCTTATTTTTTCAAGTTTTAAAATCTTTTGACAAATAATTTTTTAAGCTTCAATTATGTTGCAACCATAAGAAATAAAGCTAGGGACCAATTTGTTTTTAAATTTTTGTTTTCGTGTAAGAAAAATGGCAAAAATGGTCAATGCGAACATGTTAAATATAAAACATTGTTCGCCTAATTTCTTGGGCTCGTACATCAAAATGAATCTTGAAAAATTCTATTCCATTCAAAATGCTGTCATTAAAAATATGTAAAATGCCTTACAATACATCTGATACATATAATTTAAAATGACTCATTACTTTATTTACAAAATCATTCTCAAAAAAAAAAAAAAAAACAATAAGTGGAATATAAAAATGACAAAAAAAAAAGATTTTTGGTTTCCATATCGTTATAATACCAAAATGTCTATGCGATCAATGCAAGAGCTAATATTATAGATTCGCTTGTTGTTGCATCTAAATATGCATACTTCCACACCCCATCCAACAATAATAAAGAGATGAAAAGACAAAGTTCAACTCTTTTAAAATTTCATTCAGAATTATAGAAATTTGTAGCCTGCGCACAAGTATCGTCTATTAGTTATTGAAATTTTTGCACTATTCGTTCAATGCATTTGTTCTCCTCTTCCAAACTATGAATCCATGATTTCCACATATTAAGGGTTATATTGGGAGTGCTTCCAGGCAAGTGTACTTCATCCAGAAGCGTATTTAATTAGAATGGGCCTCTTCGAAGGACTTATAGTACATAATTAAAAAAAAAAAAAAATAATTCATGAAATCACTGTGGCGTATACGTACTATTTTTTTTTTTTTTTTTGTTATATGAAAAAGGTTAGGCTTTCAATACTTTTAATTTAATATGAATGCTCATTATTCTTCAGTAAAATTTATGTGAATTTATATGATTCAGTATTGTATATACAGGGTGTCCGGTAAAAATAACTTATAGTTCCATATATTTTTGTTATATCATCAGAGATGTTTAGACTTTTAAAAAACTTATTTTTTTCCAAATTTTTCATTGAAAAATAACTTTAAAACTTTTATTAAAAAAAAAACGTCTTCAAATTTTATATTGTGCAATTATTGTAGAGTGTTATTGCAAAAACTACCGATGAAATTCATTAATATTATGCCCTCAGTGTACAAAACGTAAAGTACGACTGTGAAAAGTACTTGTGATATATTTTTTTAATCAATTTTTTTTTTCAAAAAAGGTCTTTGGAGAAAGTAATTTCTAACCTTTTTAGCTTTATGTCTAGTCTAGGTATGGTGCTGGACAAGAAGAAAAAGAAATAGTACGCCATTTGTTCCCAAAAAAAAAAAAAAATGCACACAAAATAAAGTGCACGACTTGGTCGCACATACTCGCTCTTAGGCTCAAAGTTTCTGTGGACCTCTTCCTTATAAGTTTTACATATAACATTAAAAAAAAATTATATAAGTTAAAAACATAAAATTTATTACTAAAATGACTTAAAGAACTTCATTTATAATTATTACAAAAAATTGGTAAATAAGTTTTATTTTAAATATAGAAACCAAAAGTCTGCAGAGTCTATACAATTATTTTGGGTGAAAGGGTGTTTTTGTCGAGGAGGCACAAAAGGCACAAGTACGATAACTTTGGTACTGTAAAATAATACTTGTTCCTGTACAAGTATTTTGTACTATGGGTGGGGTGGATTTATCTCTCCTCATTTAGGCAGGAGAGGCAATTTTCGAAAATATGACTGAAAATGAAAACAAAAATTATTTAATAACATCGGCAATACTTACAATCAAGAAGTACTTAATGAGAAGTACTTAATTTGAATAGCTTAGGAACAAAAGGTGACATTTTCACTTTTTGTGTTTTTAATTTTTTTTTTGGAATATAGTTCTCGACCATGAATTCTATCGATTGCCAAGAAAATTCAGTTACAAAAACTTAAAAATAGCAGTAAAATTCCAAATCACTTTCGGGTCAAAAGGTGACATTTTTCATTAAATCATGTAATTGCTAAGGAAAAAAGTGTTTTATTTTCTACTTAAAAAGACCAACAATGTTGATGCTATATCAGATCGGTTATTGTACTAAGTGCCCTTTCCTTCGCAAGGCAGTTTAGTTTAACGACAGCCTCGGGGTCAAATCACAAACAATTGAACGAAAACATATTTATTAATTTGTCTCCCTTAATATTTGCACAGATTATGAAGAAGGCAGCAATCGTCAACACATTTATGTTTCTCGTTAGCATTTGTGACGATTCCAACCCTGAATAAACACTGTGCGGTATTCTTTTCCATCCCAATTCAACATATTGTTGGGAAAAGAGTTCCTAACCGAAATATTGGTGCATTTTTGTTCCCAGCAATTTATTTAAATGAGGGCCGTTATCGGGAAATAACGAAACAGTTTCTAGACAGTTCGTGTTTTTAATAAATATATTAAAAATGTTGATTAAGAATTTTTAAGCTATAATATTTAAAAAGCAAATAATCCTGTCGTATAGGTTTTCAATCATAATAAAATAAAAGGTGACATTTACAAAACATAAAATTAAATATTAAATCTATTTCAAAACCTACTGAAAAACTAATAAATGCAATGAAAAGAGACAGTTTAAGTGCCCCATATAAACAAAACAAAAATTAAAAAAACTGCACCTGAATTTCTTTTTTCTCTATTTCTGAGGAAATGAAAAAGTGTAAGTATCACCTTTTGTTCCTAAGCTACTCATTTTTAAAAGCAAACAAAAGACCCACTTCTTCCATATTACAAAATTTTAATAAAGGGTGATTCATCGTGGGGCTTGATTTATAATATAAAATAAAACAAATAAATTTTAGTATCGGCTAAAAAAACAATTCATGGCATTAACTTTTTGCAAATGATATCATATAAATGTTAGCCACGACTATGTCTGACCCTTCATCCCAAAATAATTTTATTGACTCTTTAAAATCTTTGTTCCTAGGCCCAATTCAATATTTATTTGTTTTGATATTTTGCAATAATTTTATGTATTGCTTCGACCCAAAAAAAACAACTTTTCACTCATTTGATTTTTCAATCTTATTAATGGTAAAAAGTTATTACCAAGTTCAACGATGGTAAAAATTGTTTTTTTTTTTAATTAAATATCTATTTTATCTGTACTATTTTAGTTTGGCAAAGACAGAGTCATTTAAAAGAACCGGCATCCAAAAATATTAAAACTGTTATAACCCGAAAAAGGAGTGAAAACAAATAAATTACCTACCCCAGAATCTCAATGGTTTACGTCTGCACTAAGGTGTTGACTATGGGGCACCCTGTTAATGTACATATAAGTAAAGAATATTATCATTATAACTTCAAAAGTTCGTTGCTTCTCTAGATAAATCATGGATCATTATATGTGGTAGGTATAATCCTCCTCACAATATTCATTACCCCTGCTTAGACTCAAGAGTGTCACAACTATATTCAAATGAAATGATAACTCTTTTACTATTTGCCTATTTTTAGCTTCATTTCCAATAAATAGAATTAATTAAAAATTTTACAACAAATATCTATAAGCTGAAGCTGATACCCTTTCATACCTTTACTACCCCCTTGAAACAAACAAAAAAAAAAACATAAGCTTTCCCGAAACTCATATCTTTTCCCACTTGGATTTTTCTACCCCCTGGAGATGCGTTGCCGGTAAAACAGAACAAAATGCCACCGCACCCTGAAGGGATTGTATCAATACACCAAACTACTTCCCATTTAGTTGGAATTGGTTACTGTTTGGGTTCGGTAGTATACCCCCAAAAAAACTTGATTATTTACACGCAATTGTACTGTTGTATCATCGAAAATAAATTGTTATTGAATACTCATACGAAGTATATTTTTGTCGTTATAAAATTGCTTAAAAATTGCCTATAGGTTTTTTTATAATGAACCGCTCCTGTGTGCCTGTGCATCCTAGTGTCATGCTTTATAAACTCGAAAAGCTTGCCCGAAGAGAATTCGCTCTGCAACAAAGTGCACAATATTCATTGCGAGTGCAACGCCGAACTCAACAAAGTTCTCATATAAATCTATAATAGCTGTGTCACCGTCAAGCGAGGAATTCTCGTTGGCAAGCAAGTAAATGCTCGGCAATCCTCCTGCTACCAATTCAGTTGTAGTTTCTCTCTAAACCCGAACGGTCTATAATCTCCTCTGGATATCCTTACGCGAGTGCAACAACCCCCTCTAAAGCAAAAACCACATCACATACAAAAAAAAGCAAAGATCAAAAGTTTTCTGTGCCCCCCTCCCCCACAAAAAAAAAAAACTATCAAAAATTGTGTACTAGTGGCTCAACCCTCCTTTATCCAATTCTTTAGATCTAAATCACCGTGTTTTTTTCTTAACTGGAGGAAAAAAAATTAGGCTCTAACTGCTTTCACCCTTAAGAAGTGGAACACCCTTAACCGCACCACTGCCATTACCGCGGCGGCGGCGACACGACCAGCGAACGACTACTGCCCTTAGCAGGCACTTGGTGGGCAATAAACTTTAATTGCCTGCAGTTTTGTAATACAGAGAAATTATATTCTTGTGTCCCACATTTTTTTTTTACCTTCCGTTTGTTTTATTTTTTTTCTTCTGTGTTTTTATTTTTTTTATATTAATTTTGAGGGAAAAAAAGACTTGAAAAACCACCCATATACCATCGACAGCCCATTCGTCCATTGCACTGGAGGTGCTAAGGCAACAATCTAGATCAATAGCAGCTCTTCGAAGGAAATCCCATCTCAAGGTAAGCAACTCAAAGTACCCCTATTTCAACCCCAACCCCAATACCAAGACCAACCCCCGCCGCCGCCATAGTAAAACAGCACAGCATCCGCTCTTTGACATTTCCGTTTTGGTTCCGTCATTTCGTGGTGATGTATAGTGCGGTTATAGTCAAGGTGAGCTATAAGAGTGGTTTCGCTGTCGCTGTAGCCGCGCCGCCGAGTTCTGGGGGGTGTTTATGGGGAGGGTGGGCTTCAGGTGAACAGACTTTACATCGTGGGTCGGTCGGTGTGTGTATACGAGTGACATTTTACATCTGACTGCTTGACTGACTATGGCTGGATATGAGGTGTGCAGTTAATGCAATTGTAAAGGTGCCAATCCAAGGGATGTATATGTTTGAATGTCTTTGAAATGGAAAAATTATGTGTGTGGGTGTGATGGCTGAATAAGGGGTTTTTAGATTTGGGTTTGTTTATTTTTTTTTAAGGATTTGATAAGTAGAAGGACAAACAAGAGAAAGCACATTGGATGATTGCTGGGTCCATTTATTCAAGGGCGGTTCACACCATGATTCTATATTAAAGAAGAGAGGTGGAAATTTTGAAATGTGTGTGTTCAAGGCAAAACCATAACTTGCTCATCATCATCATCATCATCATATTCGTATAGATTGTAGACACATCAAAGTGTGTGATGGGAAGAAAATGTTATATTCGTGAATGGAAATGACAGGTGTAGTGTTGTGCGAAATGAAAAATGCATTTGATGGTTTTGTGTATACTATTATTGAAATGGTTGAAACTAGGGCAGTTTTATTTAATGAAATTAAAATTAAATGCCGGTTTTGACACTTGAATATTTTTTATATGTATATGTTTGGAAGGTAGGTACAATACTTTGAATACATACACTTAGATACATAGCTGGAAATGTTTTTTTTTTTAATTTCATATGATTTTAATTGAAATTTTGTATAGAGAAATATAATAGTGACGAATGAAATTCTCGTGTATATTTTGATACAAAAATTCCGATGCTTAGAAATTTTTGCTCATTGCTCTGGGTCGCCTATTATATTTTGTACCTACATCTGCATAATCTTTCCATTGTGTGTATAAAAGTTTTTTTTTTTAATTTGTTGATTGCAATGACGACCATTGTTTACATTTATACCTACATTTGTGCCTATATTATAGTCGTATATTGAATATTTGAAAATGAGATGATAAGTAGGTACTAAAGTTTTATTTCGAAATGTTTACTTTCGTATTATCAAACAGAAAAACTACTGCCGATATTTATTCTATATTTCGTAGGCATTTTCAATGGTATATCTTTGACAGAAATATGACTTAGGTTAAGTCATAAATTTAATTTTAAATTTCGTGTGTTCCATACTTGCAGTTCAGGTTGCTGTCTTCCCTCAGTTTTTATTAATCTTTGAACGACAACAACTTGAAGGTGCACTATGTTCAACCTCAGTAGCATTGTTCATTTAAAAATTTAAGCAGAAATAAAAAAAAAATGTTCAGTTTTTTGTTGATTTTAATTGCACCTCTAACACAATTCCAAGTAATGCTTTTTTTTAACTATTAGAATTTTGAAAGCTCATTACAGTGAAACAGATAGTCCTTTCAGTATGCGTCAGGGTGTTAAGCAAGGGTGTAAATTGAGTTTGCTCTGTATATTTAAACGATTTCAGTGACGAAATTCCTGGGGGTATATGACAAACTGGCAAAATATTGCACATTTTGGAAGTTAACTATTAATTTATCAAAATCGAAATGCATGGTTTTCCGAAAGTGCGCCCGCCGCCGCCGTTCACTTAGAAAAATATAATATCTAAAGAGTTCTGAAATTGATGTTGTAAATGAATACCAGTATCTCGGTGTTCTCTTAATATATATATAACCTTAAGTGCAAGAAACATCTTGAAAATGCAATCAGCAATCCAATCGAATAACCAAGCCAAAATCAGTATTACTCGTTAGAATTCAATTAAATAAAGTTCTTAAATAAATAAAAATATCACTTGTTAGAATTCAATTATATAAAGTTCTTAAATAAATAAAAAAAAATCGCTTGGGTGTTGATATCTAATTTTTTCGGTTTTTTATTGTGCTTATTTATAAAAATATTTAAATTTCTTATAAAATTTGTATTTATTAATTATTGATCCATTTGTATATTATTTATTTTATAGTAATTTTTATTATTTAGTATTATTGGTGCATTGATAAAATGTGGAATAACTCCATAAAAATAAAAGATTTTGCTTTCAAAAATACATTAAATAGCGTTACCAAAAGTGGTGAAGCCATTAGAAAATGATGAATGTTTCCGAAACTATTAAATTATATATAATTATATAACTTTTTTAATCCAATATGACTTCATTTCATTTTTTCTTAAGATATAATCCTTAAAGAATCCGATTTTCTACTATTGTAGAATACCTACGAAATAGATAACTTTTTGAAAGTGTACAAACTTTATGATAAAACCCCATATTCAAGCCGTATTTCCATTAAATTCTGACTTACAATACCAAAAACATGCAGATTTGTTTCGAGCATACTAAAATACTCATTCATAGCCCAAAACCGTTTCGGAAATGACATTTTAATCAGTATTATCGATTATTTTCTTTCTAACAAAAGCAAACGAAATATTTCTGAGGTTTTATTTTAGTGGCCTTTATTCCTACCAAAACAGGCGTTCCCGAAATGACGCTTAGTTGATGTGTACGCTCCTTATATATCCAATTTAATTTCAATTACCACTTTTATTTATTTAAAAACATAATCAGCCCTATTCTAAACAAAAATTCCCGGGGAAATGTTTTCGGGAGAAGGGCTCCCAATCGAAATATTCCCGGAATTGTATTCCGTTTTCGCTTGCAATTCGTTTCTCTTGTATTTAGAATGACGTTAAAGTGAGAAGTAAACGAAATTGCTAGAACCTTATCTATTAGGAGCCTTTCTCCCAAAAACATTTCCCCGGGAATTTTTGTTTAGAATAAGGCTGAATGAAAAGACCTTTTGTAGAGCCATCTGCACGTTAGATAAATAAAAATTTGCTATTTTGACATGTAACTACATTCAAATATATTTCTTCGGACAACTTTTATTTATATAGAAATAATGAATCTTCTCATTTTCTCTTTTGGGAATCATTTTGAATTTCGTAATATACAGATAATTTCGACTATTATATATGTTTTTATACTTGCTTTTTTAATTTTTAGTTGCTTTATTTTGAAAAACTGTATCTTGAAAACTGTTTTTTCTTTAAGCGTTTTTATTTAGAGGGTCCATTCAAATCAAACTATTTATCTAATATAGAATGTAAGACATATGGAATGATAATTATCACATCTTTAATAAAGGCGTTATATTTAAATAGACAAAATTCAATATTTAATGGAGAGTCAATAAACTCTGGGCCTAAAAAAAGGGAGAAACTGACCTCCGCCATTTACGGAGAAAACACCCTGGATATATGTACATACGTGTGTCAAACGTAAATGCACGCATATGTAACATAATTCCCTTAAAAAAATCATCACTCAAACAAAACAATAATAAAAACACTCCTGGTCATAAAACAAAATATTGTCAAATGCCACCAACCACCACACCACCACCCATGACGCGCGCCGATAGAATCTATAAGATCCCTTTAACACCCACACTTTTTTTTCCAACAAAACATTCATTGATTGTATTTTGTTTGAACTAATTCTTCCCTTAACACCCACGCTCCCAGCAAGCAAACGACTCTAAGCTCCCTAATTGAATTATGTATATTCTCAGCTTTGATATTCCCCCTTTTTTCTCCGAAAACACTTCTAAAGTTATGGAGCTTTTGCATGATATACCGGAACAAACAGCTCTAGCTATATCCTTCTCCATATTTTTTTTACATATCTACACGCTGTACCGGTTAATATAATATGCATAGCTACATAATATTTAATCAAAAACAAAAATATATACAGATTATATTTAGTATATACAGTTGACAAATGTGTGGCATATTCCATTTAGATAACGGTTCCATTTGAAGTTAAAACAAATTGTAATCGATTCAGCAACCCGCACTAGTGATATGATAAGGCACAAATCTGAGTGGTTTTGATGAATCTAATAAAAAAAAATAAAAACTACCAATATTTGTTTGCTGCATAGGAAACGTTAATATCCTTTGATTTCCTGAAGCGCTTAAGCTCGGACTTCAATTATGTACTTAACTTGAACTGCACTGATCTAATGATATCGTACAATTACAGCTGCAGTCAAAATAAAAGTAGTGCACCTGATCATACAAGTAAATCTAAAAATAAATTTTCCCATTAATTCTTAACAAATCTTCATAGATTTTGTAAATTTTATTTCTGGAAGAAAAATATTGTTTGAGCTGATTTATTCCAATTAACTTGTAGTGGAGTAACTAAAGCAAGTTATCTCTTCATCATCATCGGCCCGACAACCGGGGTCCGGTCCTGGCCTCTTTCAACAAGTCTCTCCACCTATCCCGGTCTCGAGCCAACGCCATCCAGTTGCGCACGCCAAGGCTTTGGGCGTCCTGGTCTACACCATCTCTCCAGCGCAAGCATGGTCTACCACGCTGCCGTCTACCATAGAATGTACCACAAAAGACTTTCCGAGCAAGTTCCTCTTCGCTCATACGAGCTAGGTGCCCTGCCCACCGGAGTCTACCGAAGGTAGATTGCGTACAACTCATGATTGTACCGTCTCCGGAATAACAATTTTAATTAGTTCGAAATAGTATTGTTTCAAAGTCGTATTTTCCAAGATTATACATTGCAACTTATATGCGCCTTACCGTGAATATAGGATTCAAATTCTTGACTATCTCTAATTCTAGAAGACCAAATTGTTGTACTCCTTTTTGGTAACATGATTTATTTACAAGAAACCTTTTTTTTTTTTATTAAAAAAAAAGAACAAATGTTTTTGGGTCAAAATAAAACTGACCTGAATGAACTATATTATAACATCGTACTAAACATTTTTGAAATCTCAAAAACTGATAAGGTTTGAAGAGGTGCAACTTGGAAACTATTATGACTTCGTAGACATTTTTGGGCTCAAATTTTAAAAAATTATGTTTTCTTGAACTCTTAGAAACATAGTTGCAACCAAAAACTAATCCTTTTGGGTCAAATATTCCAAAAACTGCAAAATCGTTGAAAATTTCATATTTTTTTTGCATTTATGACCATGTTGCGTCACGAAATTTTGTTGGCAAACCTCATATTCAGATTCAGAAACCCCAAAAACAAAAGCAATCAAAACCAACCCAAAACTTTTCTTCTAGGAACCTTTTTGATAGCAAATTTACTGTATTAATTGTGAGGTGATTTGAACTGAGGATCGATGCTTGATCTGTGAAGTCATAAATGAATATGGCATAGAAACTAGATCAAAATTTATCACTTCACAGATTAACAGACCTTCTGGGTCCGACTGATATTATCCTCCCTTACAAGATAAGCTAAACCGACTTAATGCTCAAAAAGGTGAACCATAACACTACGTTTGTACATTCATTCAAAGCACTATTATTCGTATCATAAAAAAAATCCTCTTTAGTTCTTATTCAATTGATTTTCAAACCACATAGAGATTCATTATACCTCAAACGAACACTTTAATATTTTCATTCAATATCGTATTATGACCTACTATTCACTTTTGTCTTATGTTTTTGTTTATTCTTTTTTCAGTTGACGAAATGGGGCGATACCAAAGCAGCCGAAGAAGGAGGTAAGTTATAGAGTATTGTGCAGAGTACCTTTAGAACATAAAACATTCTTATTATTCAAACAATGGGCTTACCAATTGCAACTAATATGTTGAACATTTTGTACTCCTTTAAATGAGTCTATCTACATTTTCACCTTTTGTAGCTAATGCATAGTTTTAGCTATGTTAGTATATACAACAACAAAAAGGACTCAAAGAAATAGTCTACTTGTAGCAATAAAAAGAAAATATAATCCTAAAAACCTCAAACAGACACGAAAAGGCAAAGCAAACAACTTATAAGCCTCCTTGCACAGGCATAGTCTTCGTGTGGAAAGAACAAAAAAAAAACAAAAAAAAAAATACAAAATCAAAACTTAAATTCTAGTCTACCATCAAGGACGAAAGCAGAAATGTTATCTACCTGACTGGCAAACTAGTTCAAAACCTTTTTTGCACTTTTCTTTCAAGTACATACTTTTGTCGTTAGTCGATGGCGGTGACGACTATACGAAGAGACATTATGACAACGACGACGATGACGATGATGGCAATATGGAGGAAGGATATAGCGCGAATGGCATCTTCATTGGATTAAGAGGTAGCTTGGAGCCATGGACAAATATTTAATAGGTCGTCTCTATTACTTTATGCTTGGATGAGCCCCTGTAACGCTATTTTGTGAAGGATATGGAGCCCTGTTTTTGTTTATTTTTCCAATTTATTTTCATTACCAGTTTGAAAAAGGAAAAATAGTTTCTAGGGACACGGGGGCGTATGAGTAATATTTATAATATAAAGTTTTTAAATTAATAATAAAAAAATTAGCTATATGCCTGAAAGACCTTAGATCTTTTAAATGCAAGTTGCACGACTCTAGTTAGAAAGAATAGAAAGAGAACAGAACTATTTGCTGGTACGGTAGGACGCTACCGTACCAGCAAATAGTTTCGGAAGTGGAACTTCAGCAGCACCAAACGATAAGCTCATTAAATTCTGATCGGGGTAAAATTTTCAATGGGTAACCAAATAACGTGTTAAATTTAATGCTTCAAAAACCCGATACCTTCTCTTGTCGTTGAAGTTGAACTTACCACCCCTCCCACTGTCAATGAGTGGTACTTGCATCGAAGAAACTGCACAGCTTTCCATTGTCGGTATGTGTGGCACAAACCACCTTTTAAGTGGAACGATCCCATATTTGACGTTGGTTGCCAAAAATACAGCGAAATGCTTAGCTTTCCTTCGACGATGGAAGAAATATTTTTCCCCATCAGATCTGGCTGTAATATATAAGCCGTTCATTTGTCCAAAACTTGAATTGTCATATCTGAGCGGGAACACCTATTACACACCTATTACACAATTATGTCTCCTGGGGTAGAATCCAGAATAGAGAGTTAAAAATGTTAGGGGATGGGACCATTACGGTAACATTTGTTCCACAGGAATATTTTCTGTCCCTCATTATTTTATTTTAACGAACAATGCTCTAATGAAATAGCCAGTTGCATTCCACCCCTGAAACAATTCGCCCGTAATATTCGTATCGACAGGAATGCCCATCAGTTTACCCTAGAGCCTAACTTTGGACGTAGATACTGTACAGTACAGATGTTAATTTTTCAGCCCCACAACAGGAATGTGTAATGCTATACCCGGCTCTATATTTTTCTCCCGTTATGACATTCAGGCATTTAAAACCAAAGTGCATCGATATCTTCTTTTAACTCCTGTGGAGTTAAACCGGCTTCAATAAACGGTAGAATTTGAATTGTTGCGAATCTTACCGCAATATAATGTATACCTTTCTATGCTTCTTCCAATCGCTACTAGACTGTACTTTGCCTGTGTTTTTACCTTAATAAACTGAAAAGACTTATTCTCCATAAACTTTAGTCACTTGCTAAACGATTTCTTCGGGCTGCTTTTGAAAACTGCATACAGAAATAATTTTATGTAGGCCCTATTATTATATCCGTTGCGTATAGTTAGCGTACCCCCATATACTTGTAATAAAAGTAATTGCTCCACTCTAACCTAACAAGTTAAGAAATAATAAATTAAAGAACGTCTAACAGCCTTTATATCTTCTTTATAAATTTATTCGAGGTCGGCAGCCATTGACCTAGTTTCGAATTGAATATTTGCTGCGCCCTCTGTATCAAATCCGTAACACAAAATGTACCTATGTATAAAAGCCCACACCACAAAACGCTGGCATTTCCTCTTCTCCATCTGTCACTGAAGGTCGCTCACCTTTTCTTCTCACTCAGGCATTGTGGTATCTATATTATACATATATCCTTTGTTTTATATGTAGATTTGTGCAATGTGTTGAATACAGATAACATCCATGGTCATTTTTGTCGAAACTTAAACAAAAACTAGAACGACAAAACTGTTATATTGAGTTTATCCGATACACACATAAGAGTATGCATACTTTAAATGTTGAACGTTAAAGTGTTGTCAAATTATAATTAACTTTTATTTTAGGTGAAGAATTTTTGGACTTAGTGATTTTCTATGTAAAATTGCGTACCTCGTAGTTTGTACAATGAGTTAAAGGCGATGATAATAAATAAATTATATCACTTAAAAACACTTGAGAGGGAAACAATCCTATAATTTTGTTCCTTAGGGACATTTTTCGATTTCCTTATTGTTTTGTCCCCTTTTTTTACTTCATTAAAGGTGCATTGGACTGTTGGGTGTATGGAATTGCATGTCATATACTTTTTGAAGCCCCAATGGTCAAGTGTTTCTATACAGTCAGAGAAATAAGAAAATGTTCATGTCATGAAAAAAGATATTTTGTTTGGTTATGTAAAAACAGTGTGAATGTATGTGAATTTTTGTGCTGTAAATGCGGGTCTGTGGGGGCTGGGCATCAGTTTACGCTAAGAGTACTCAAGAAACCTTTAGTTTATAAGCAAGCGTTCCGAAGGGTGTTGAATTTTTTTTGTATTATGACAATAAACTGGTATGAAATAACATATCTCTAAATACAGCTTTATATTTACTATTTTGAGTCACTTAATTTATTATGGAGTAAATTTTTCTAAAACTAAGTATGCAGTTGTGTTCTAAACACTACAATGCATAGTTAAACCTGTTCAAGTACAGTAGAATGTCGAAAAGATGAACAAATATATGACAGGCTACGTTAATCTTTTCGAATTATTCATCTTTTCAAGCATCTAGAATAAGTTTACATACATAAAAAACTTGCATCTATCAAAATAACAATTGATTTTATTTAACAAGAAAACCAAAACAAAACAAAAATAAAAAATTTGTTCATCATAAGAATTTAAAAAACCGACCTATTTTGACATTTTTTTTAACAGGTAAGGAAAAAAGTGTTCATCATCCTGAATTGTTCATTCATATAGAACAGTTCATGTTTTCGAGATTCTACTGTAAGTTTTGAACAAAAACCAATCCCTGTAGCTTTGATTCTAAAAACATCGTATGGAATATTAAAATTTAGATTTTTGTTTTTTTTTCGATTTTCTGAGATATGAAAAAAGTGTTTTTATGCCCTTTTGAAAAGTCGAGGTGTGACTGTAAGATCTGCTGATCTTTTTTTATCAGACAGTTGAATTGCTTTCAATTTTCTATGGAACTTTCAAGATCTTCACTGATTACTATTTCTGGGGAGAAAACTACCAATTGTTGATGCAGTCCTGTTTCACTCTTGTAATACTATTTATACTCACTTTAACAACTTTCTTACACTATTAATGCTGTCATACTGTGTTACTTATTTCAAATTACTTTCAAACATTGTTTTAATGCTTTATTTTATTTAAATTTTAACTTTAAATACTCTATACTACTATTTCTACTATTTTCTGTTGCTTCCAACTTACAATTTAATTTCTATCAAGAAGAAACTTCATTTATGTTAAATTATGAAAGTTTTCGAAGAGTGTATAAAGAGGTATATCTTTGACACAAACCACAATATCTATAATTTTCTTTATATGGCTTTCACACCGAACCATAATCTAGATTTCGTTCAAAAAGGACGAAATCACAACGATCAACCCATACATTTTCAGTTTTCAAAATATTGGATTACGACGAAATCTCCTACGAATCTTACTTGATTTTGCTAGTGGAGATACATTTATAACACACTGTTCTCTTTTGTGTAACAGTTATAGCATCTTTCAGCAGTGAGACAAAGAAAATTTCCAACAAAATCTAGTTTATGTGCGGTGTAGAGTAAATCATCTATTATTTAATATTTTTTTGACTGATTTCAACTGATGGTCTTCTACATTTGTCTTCTTTTAACTACTTGCGTGGAATAGGTTAAAATAGTTTGGTACCCATATTAGCAGTTCATTAAGTACCATATTCTATAGAAGTTGGAATAGGCTTCTCTTTGTGGAGTACATCTGCAGTCTGCTTATTGACTTTCTTGTTGTAAGGCTTTAGCATGTTATTTGTTTTATTTTTTACCATCTTTTTTCTTCTACTATTTCTACTTCCTTTTACCATTAATGCAAACTTCTACTTCTTTTTTTCGTTCTACTATTTACAATTATTTTCTATACCCTTTACTTTTTTCTTTTACCATTTTAGATATCTTCTACTACTATGAATTTTTACTCAATCTACTTTTTACTGCTGTAGAAATACAATACCTTCCATCACGATTTTCATTTTTTTTTCTCTTATTTCCACTACTTTTTGCTCTTGTACTACCTTTTACTACTATATATTCAAACTTTTAATTATTTCTAATACTATTATCGATATTTTCCAATAAAACTACAACTATGTATTTTCTTTCCAATTTTTATTGGAAATTAAAAATGTGTTTATAAAAATGTCTCGCACTGTTGTGACCTAACCCACTGAACCAGGAGTCATTCACTATTGCCGCTTTCTAGTCAGTGGAGCTTTAAATACTCGTTGTAAATACTATTCATCAGACAATAGCAGACTCTATGGGTTTGTATTAGTAATAGAAAAAAAAAATACTTTGTTTAGAATTGTCGGTAGCGGTGGTGATGTGGATGTGGTGGCTTACCACTTCGACCGTCGGGTGATACTATGCACAATATCCTTGTAAAGTACAGAGACTCCAACTCCGACGTATCACCAACTTACCGAACCTTTACCCCAACATAACTGCTGCACTCCTTCTTTGAACCACATTACTCATTATATATGTATAGTTGGGTTACCGTGTGCTTCGTTCAGGGCATTGAACCCTCCTGCTATTCATTGTGGGAAAAAAAAAAAGAATTTATAATAACCCTTCAGTCACGGATATGCAATTGTATTGATTGACCTGGAAACATGTTTTCTTTAGCCGAGGCACTTTCACGTTCGCTGATTTTGACATACTTTCGAAAGTGTTGTTTTTTTTTTGTTATTTTTTATGGAAGGTATTTTTTTGTGTACCTATTATGGGAAGGCATGTTTTTGTTATTCCTATTTCTGGGAGGTAGTAGTTTCTGTTTTTTTAGTGATAAAAGACGATACCAATTTATTGACTTTGATGTACGAGTAGGTTACTATAGTTTATGTTTATATACACGACACATACGATAGTTGTATTATATTTTTGCATGAAACTGATTTGGTTATATTCTTACATGAAAATGAGTCTGATTTCCTCTATCGTAGTTCCTTATCCAATTATACAAAGGTTTAGGGCTTGGATTTAAATTGAATTTATAATTTTTCTTTTTTTTAAAGAAAGAAACGTATAAACGTATAAAAAGTTTTGTTTAGCCAACAAATTCAATTGCTTAACTTAATTTATTAGTATTAGCTTATTGTGCTGAAATTGCATGCGTTGCCATGATAGTGCAATTTCTGGCCTTGAATACCAAATAAGTCCTGAGAATTTATTATCGATACAAATCGGCATCTTCTCACCGATTTCAAAACTGCTTTTGATGGTGTAAATTGATTTGTTTGGTTTTGATAAATTTGCCAAAGTGATAAGGCTTTATTAGGTAGATGCTATTTCTTAAAATTGAAAGATATTCGATACGACCGACCGTTGAAACATCAGCAGAGGACAGAAATATTGATAGGGGAGAATCAAAGTGGCCACCAATAAAGGTTAAATACCGCAAAACCTTTGTTTTTTTTTTTGTGTACAATACAAATTTGTTATTCAGTAAGAGCACTATAGAAAGCAGCCATTTTTTAAATTTTTTTTTAAAACGTATACAAAGTGCAACTCAGTATATATAAAGATTTCAGTTCTCAATTCGTTAAAAAATATTTTGACTTCAATACTTAGCAGAAGACTAATAAAATGAGTCCAAAACTGCCAAACTCTTAAGATTAGGGGCTAGATCACGTAATATAAAAACGATATCAGAGGACAATATCGTTTCCAGGAGATAATGTTTCTCTATCATTTCAATAGAAAAATATAGGAAGAACAATTATAGTTGTGCAGAAGAAAAAGAAAAAGAAGCACAATCATCTGCTAGGTTTTTGAAGAGGAAACCGTTATGTTTTTAGCCTTTTTACTTGCTTTATAGGGCAAATATTGGATTGTGCGTCTGTTCGCCTGTGCGTCCATCTGTATGGCTCTCTATACAGATGGACGCACAGACTAAATGGGTTGACGAATTTGCTTGAAATTTGGTACAGATTACTTTTTAGCAATTTCCAAGATTATATTTTTTTGTTTTTGAATATCTCGATTAGATCGAATACCTCCTATATAACGGTTTTGAGTTATTGGATTTTTCTCGAAAACTTCTCTAACGATTTCGATTAAACTGCATGTTATGTTATGAGTGATTGTTACAATACTGCATTTTTGGTTTTTCCAAAAAAAAAAACGAATAACGGAAATATGATGAATAGTTTTTTTTGTAAAAATTTGCCATAATATATTCTTGCTGGCTCAACCGATTTCTTTGAAAACTTGTCAACAGGTTCTTTTTATAATTTCTAAAAGTATCATGTATTTAATTTTTCAAATGCCAAAACAATTTTTTTATAAATCAAATATCTTGAAAACAAGAATTGATATATTGAATTTTGTCGGCGTGTGTTTTCGTAGAATGTTATAATTTTACAAAGTTGGAGGTTTAGAAAGGATGAGATGGCGTAGATCAAAATTTTTGCGTGGTATCCACTACCACCTCTCCAGCCAACTCTGCCCCTAGCTAGCCACCTCCAGTTACACATGCCAAGTTGGTTCTCCTAGTACCACAATAACCTGTGAAATGGTAGATTAAAAAAATTATAGCCATATTCCGATGTTGATTAAACTCTTGAATACAAAAGGCGCTAATGCATATCATGGGTGAAAGGGTTCTTTTTTCAATTAAATTGACCTTATATTCAATTTTTTCTATCTTACTTATAATATATTGGGACATTTCCATACAAAAAGTATTAAATTGCGTGTTTTTGTTGAAATCTTGTTAAAATCCGTCAGTCTTACACTTAAATAAACTGACTATGGTAATTTCCCAAGACATAAATAAGATGGAAAAAAATCGAATATAACACTATGAAATAGTCCTAACTAAAATTTCGCTTATCGTTGATTAAACCAGAAACGTTGTTTTGAACAGTTTAAAAAAGTTAAAGAATTCGTTTTAAATTTTTTTTCCAGACGAAGGAAAAAAACTTCACTTTGTCAGCCCAGCTAGACGAAAATCAGTCCTTGGGCCAATATTGAGCAAAATCAAAAATAATGCAACAGACTCTGATAGCGAGAAAAAAGGGAGCGATGGTCATGTTATCGTTCAGATTGAATCCGCCAAAAGAGTGAAAGTAAACAAAAGCCATCTAATCTACATTATATTTCTATCTTAACAAAATTTCGTTTAATTCTTAGAGACACAGCATCCATGGAATGATGGAAGAAGAGAACATTATTCGTCCCCATCAGGAGATTCGTCAGTTAACTTTGGAAGAGAAGAAATTTCTCTTAGCTGTTGAGCGTGGTGATATGGCTGGAACTCGAAGGTTGGTTCAACAAAGTTCAAGTTTTTTTGCTTAATATGTCTTTTTCTGTGTTTTTTTTTGTTAGAATGCTTCAAAAAGCTCAGGACACTGAATACATAAATGTCAATTGTGTAGATCCTCTGGGACGTACAGCTCTACTGATGGCAATTGATAATGAGAACCTTGAAATGGTTGAACTGTTGATCAATTATAATGTCGATACCAAAGATGCATTGCTTCACTCTATTTCTGAAGAATTTGTTGAAGCTGTCGAGGTACTGCTTGATCATGAAGATATCAATTTTCAAAATGAAGGAAGCCATGTAAGTATAAAAAGAAAGAGTCTGATTGGCTGATTGACTTTTGAAATAAACACTGTACCAAAAAATCACTACAGAGTTGGGAATCAGCTCCTGAAGATACATCAACCTTTACACCAGATGTAACACCTTTAATACTTGCTGCCCATCGAGATAACTATGAAATTATTAAGATCTTATTGGATCGTGGTTCTGTTCTACCAATGCCACACGATGTTCGGTAAGAGAAATTTTTTACTACTCTTCATTTTAGAAATCAAGACCTAACAAATGTTGGTTTGTTAATAGTTGCGGTTGTGATGAATGTGTTCAATCTCGACAAGAGGATTCCCTTCGTCATTCGAGATCACGTATTAATGCTTATAGAGCTTTAGCTAGTCCAAGCCTTATTGCCTTGTCCTCAAAGGACCCAATTTTAACTGCATTTGAGCTTTCATGGGAGCTTCGAAGATTAAGCTTTTTAGAACACGAATTTAAAGTAAATCAGAGAAAAAGAGAGTTCATTATTTTGATAGTTCTAAAGTTCTCTTAAAATATTAATTTTCAGAATGAATATCAAGAATTGCGGAAACAGTGCCAAGATTTTGCCACTGCACTTTTAGATCATACAAGGACATCACATGAATTGGAAATACTGCTCAATCATGATCCCACCGGTCCAGGGTATGAACATGGAGAGAGAATGCATTTAAATCGATTAAAGTTAGCCATAAAACTCCGTCAAAAGAAGGTTAGAATTTAGAAGACCTTGATTCACTTCTAATAAAAACTGAGACTATTGTTTTTTTTTTCTTTCTTTCTTTTCTTTAAAGTTCGTAGCACATTCAAATGTTCAACAACTACTAGCCAGTATTTGGTATGAGGGCTTACCGGGATTCAGGCGTAAAAATATGGCCCTTCAAACTTTGGACATTATACGAATTGGTACAGAAATCGTCATTAGTACTTTGTTTGGTAGTCTAGGTTTTCTAACAACTTTTTTTCTATTTCTAGGAAGTTTATTTCCAATATTTTCGATTGCATACATCTTAGCTCCATATTCAAATATTGGACAGACAATGAGAAAACCTTTTATAAAATTTATATGTCATAGTGCATCTTATTTTACGTTTTTATGTAAGTTTTGTGGATTTTTGTAAAGTTGTTCCGCACATAGTACTAAGCTTGTTGTTTCTTTTCAGTTCTTCTAATGTTAGCATCGCAGCGTATCGAAACATTTATTGGCGGTTGGTTTTGGCAAGAATCAGCAACCATCATTTCAGACGAAGAAGTGCCAACGAAACGAGGTGCTAAGCCAACTTTTATCGAATGGCTTATATTGGCATGGGTTAGCGGTAAATAATTAACAATTAAACCTACTTTGTACAATATTTGTTTCAATGATTTTTCTTGATTTCTAGGATTAATTTGGAGTGAAGTTAAACAACTTTGGGATGTTGGTTTGCAAGAATATCTAAATGATATGTGGAATGTAATTGATTTTGTAACAAATTCGTTGTATGTTGCAACTGTTGCGTTGCGTGTGGTGTCATTTTTCCAGGTAAGAAATAGGTATTTTTCTTTAATTTGCTGTTGCTGATTTTGGGAATAAGTGTATCAAATGAAGAGTTAAGTTTGTCAGTTTGCAAAGTATTTGTACTTTTTGTTTCACCAAACATATAAACTTTGCAAACTACGAGTATATTAATAATTTAGAAAAGCTTTTCAATAATATGCAAAGAGAAATTTTTGTTTGCAAATAAGATTTTGTTGAAAAGATGTCGATAAAAAAAGTAGTTCGGTGGGAAAGGTGCCGCTTCGACGCTCAAATATAATTATATTTTTTGAGAAATCCTAAGCGGCAAGATACCGTGTTTACTAAACAGAAGGACGAATGGTTTAGGATCTAAGTTTCAGAAAACACTTATTTCTGCTCTCATGAGAGAGATCATACGCAATGTATTTATCCATGTTCCTGCACCCCTGAGAAATTAAACTTTTACAGAACGTTAGAAAGATATTGAAAATATTATTTTCACTTTTCATTTAAAAGGTTCAAAAAGAAATGGCAGTGGACAGATCTGCTGCGGACCTACCGCGTGAAAAATGGGACACCTGGGATCCGATGCTGATATCCGAAGGCCTCTTCAGTGCCGCTAACATATTTAGTTCATTGAAATTGGTTTATATATTTTCGGTGAATCCACATCTTGGACCGTTGCAAGTTTCGCTCTCCCGAATGGTCATGGATATTATGAAGTTTTTCTTCTTGTATGTTCTTGTGCTCTTTGCATTTGGAAGTGGTTTAAATCAATTGTTATGGTAAGTCTTTATAGTAAAGGATCTATAAGTATTCAAAAGGATTTCAATCTTTCGCATTTATTTAAAATGATGTTCTAATTTTTTTCAGGTACTATGCAGATCTTGAGAAAAAACGTTGCCCCGAAGTATCATCGAATGCCATTCTCAATGCTAATGGAACTGCTGATCCAAATGCATGCATAGTTTGGCGAAGATTTTCTAAGTACGAATTGACAGATAAATTGTCTCAATAACTACTTTTCTTTAACCTTTTGAATATTCTTATAGCCTCTTTGAAACGACTCAAACACTCTTTTGGGCAGTATTTGGTTTAATCGATTTGGACAGCTTTGAATTGGATGGCATTAAAATCTTCACTCGATTTTGGGGAATGCTTATGTTTGGAACTTATTCTGTTATCAATATCGTTGTACTTCTAAATCTCCTTATTGCCATGATGAATCATTCCTATCAACTTATTTCAGTATGCATAAAATAATAATTAAAAATGTTCTTCTAGATTTTAAAATGTATCAAATAATTTGTCATATTTTTTATAGGAACGTGCTGATGTTGAATGGAAATTCGCCCGTTCTAAACTCTGGATTAGCTATTTTGAAGAAGGAGGAACATGTCCGCCACCTTTTAATATAATACCGACGCCAAAGTCAATTTGGTATGCATTTAAATGGACAAGAAGAATTTTCTGCAGTGGGTCATCGGCAGCTAGAAGGGAACATTTGAAGACAATTAGGGTAAGTATGAAGTTAATTATAATATGGATAGATGAGACGAACTTAATTTTTACTAAGTCAAAAAAATTTCGGTAGAAATTTATAAAATGAAACAACAATTCAAAGAATCAGTTGACTAGAGGAAGATGAAAGTTTTATGTCCAATCTATGATTTCATAAACTATACAAATTTGAAGAGTGAACAACTAACATATTAGGGGCAGAAAACCCATAGAAACCTTAGAAAATATAGAATTTTCTATCGTTAGAAAAGAATTGTCAAAATTTGTATGAGAAAAATATTCTGCAAACTATAGAACTTTATCTCATAAATTTGAAGCAGAAACCGTAGAAATAAACCTGATAAACTTTATGACGTTTATTTTTATAAGTTCTCTTGGACGTTTAACAAACAGCTGATTGTTTCTAATGGGGTGTTCCTGTAAACCTTTTGCGGAAATTCATATTTTTCTGCAAAGTGGAAAATTATATCTCTACATGAATACCCTTATTATTTTGTCCTCTAGTTTTTGGACTGCACAAGATTTTTTGATAAAACTTTATGTGTCGTGCTTGGGGCTTCCTTTAAGAAATATAAGTCCTGCCCCAGCATTACTCTAATGCGCCATCTTGTCTATTTTTCAAAAATGTACTATAAAGAATAGATATGACGTATGTATGAATTTTAAGCAAAAGATTTCACGCAGGCTGCTTTGTATAAAATTTCATCTCCACCCGAACTAAGTACCTACTACAGGCTTCAAAATGTTTTTCGACATCAAAGGTGATGTCAAATGTTCTTGCTGACTCTGACAGCGCGGAATTTCTCTGTGGCCATACTGCACAAACAAACGAGTTTGGTAGAAGTGCCGAGATGTGAGGCGGTTCTGTATTAAAATTGCAATACACCTAACATCTAGTTTCACCAAAAGGCTATATAAGTATAGATCCTGCAACCAACAAACATCAGTGAGTCGGTTAAATAATAACAGAAATCGAAATTACTAACCAACTACTAAAACTAACTAATACAAATAGACTTCGGTAAGGGGTCTATACTGAAAACCAATTACCACTTCGACTGCGATTTACCAGTTTCGGCTATGATTTACCAGTTTCAGCTGTGATTTACCAGCTTCGGCTGCGATTTATCAGTTTCGGCTGCGATTTAACAGCTTCGGCTGTGATTTACCAGTTTCAGCTGTGATTCACCAGCTTCGTCTGCGATTTATCAGTTTCGGCTGCGATTTACTAGTTTCGGCTGTGATTTATCAGCTTCAGCTGTGATTTATCAGTTTCGGCTGTAAGAGATCTTAGTGTTTCTACACCAAAAATATGGAAATTTTCGGTGAAAGTGCACATAGTGCACATTGCACATACAAAGTTGATGTTACTGAGATCTCACTTGTCTAACTGACTTATTCTTGAGATCTTGAATAATGGAGAATAACGAAATACTTATTTATTTTCAGAGAAAGGCCCAGCAAGCTAATGATAGAGACTTCAAGTACCAGGTAAGTTTTGTTTACTTTTAACACGAGACGCTGAAAAAGTTCCCTTCGAAATGTACCTTTACTTTACAACTTTTTAACGATTTCTCTTCAATAGCAAATCATGAGGAATCTCGTTCGCCGCTATGTAACCGTTGAACAAAGAAAGGCTGAATCTCAAGGCGTTACCGAAGATGATGTTAATGAAATTAAACAAGATATTTCTGCATTCCGATGTGAACTTGTGGAAATATTAAAAAACAGTGGCATGGATACGAATGTTTCCGCTGGACAAGGTGGAGGTGCGCTTGAAATTTACACAAATCAACGAACTTTAAGATAGTTTGTCCTCTTTTAGGTGGCGGTGGCAAGAAGAACCGTCAAAAGGAACGTCGCCTTATGAAAGGTTTCAATATTGCACCGCCAGGCTCAACTGGTTCCCTGGCTCCAGTTGCTGAATTTTCAACGTCATTGGATCAATACGAGAGTCAACATGAATTGCTAAATTCAGCTTTGACAAATAATTTGACTCCGAATTTCTTACAAAAGAAACTCAATCCATGTTGTGGCAATTCGGTATGTGCAACTAATCTGTTGAAAGACCCAACTGCACATGTGCAGGCAATGAATAAATATAATAAATCAACGGTTAAGCCCTATAACAAGCGAATAGCTGGACAAAAGAAAAGATGGGGTGGGTCACCAGAATTTGACAACAACTTGAAGAAATTTCACTTATTTTTATTATAATTACAAGGTACACTCATTGAAGCAGCTAAAGAAGGAAACGTTTCAAAAATGTTGGGTCGTTCGAAATCAGAGGACTCAGTGTGTAAGTCCATGCCTCAAACACCTGTTCATGGAGTTCATGTGACATACGCCCAAAATTGTGGAACATACCGTGGTGACTCAACCCCAAGTGAGGCAAGCCCATGTCACAGCAATGGAAGTATTGGATCAAATTTCTTTCATGCTTCAACTGGTAATTGATATTATTTTTGTAATTCTGCATAATCTAGTGGTGTTTAAAATTATCTCTTACAGGACTCACTGCAATAGCTGCATTAAAAAAGAAGCGCAAAAAGTTCTCATCGAGCAAAAATATCAGCCCTGTCACCGAGTCTATATCGACGACCACGTCTGAATCGCTAAATGATAAGGTTTTGTATATTATGTAAACACTACTTTTTCTATGTTGCTATTGATGCACTTCACCACACTCAACCAATATATCCACCATATCCTGTCAATTAGGACTTCAACTTGTTGATATAACTCCCTGTGTATACGTCAGCAGTATTCAGGTACCAGTGTGTGTTTCCAAAATTACATAAAAATCATCATATTTGTTAAAAAATCATTGTTAAGGAATCATTGTTAGGTATACATTGCTTAGTTCGTGTATACTGGATTGGTATTTACTCAGTTTTGAACTTTATTATTCCATTTATATGCTAGTTTCAATTAAATGAGCTTCATATCAACTTCCTTTCGAAAGAGAGTGTAAATTCTGTTTAATTCTTCGTATAATTGTCCGGCACGTGACAATTGAATGTCCCAATAAAATAATAAACAATGCAAAACGTTTGATATTGTAATATTTTTCTTCTAAAACTTAATTCCAATTTTTGCTATTTAACTTATATTTACTTTTAAATCAACAAACACTGTTTTCATCTAAAACAAACTGTTTCATTATTGCTCTTTACAATTTATAAGAAATAACACTTCCAATTATCAGTTTCACTTATCTTTACCACTTTCAAAATTAAATTGTGTCGATCTCCTTCTTTGACATCGTACTTAGATATACTCAACTCATTTCATCTCGAAAGTTCTATAGATCTCCAGTTTCGTTAAGAAAGAAAGAGACAGGTATACACAGACAAATAGAGACGGAAATACTATATTCTGTTTCGTTCGGTTGGCTGAATGAAAACGTTCAGAGCTAATTGTTTGTGTTGTAACATTAGTTACAATATTGAGTATACCTACATTTTCTATCATTTCGAAATGTTTTAATGGAACTTTTTCTCTGACGTTTTTAACTGACCCAGATATCTTTTTATTCTTGCAAGCTTTTAGTGGTCACATATTCGTTTTTCAAGGTAAAATAAAATGTGTTAATCTGATTTGAAAAAAAAACCTGATTTAAAGAAATAAATAGTTGAGTTATTCAAAACTAAAATTTGTTGAGCCAGAGATCACATTTTTTTCTTAGATAATATGGTTATAGTTCGGTAGAAAAAAACTCTAAAAAACAATTTATTTGTTTGGCTCTAGGGAAATCGCAAAAAAAGCGCCTATTAGGCGTCGCATCTTTCAGACGGAGCGAAAAATTCTCCAATTTCATCGGCATCGGAGTATTTTTGCTCCGAGCTTTTCTTTTGAAGAGCAAAAAATCGAATTGACTTAGTCTGAGCACAGCCTTACTCTTTCTCACGTTGCGGAATATAAATAAGTTTTTTGTCCATGTAGATATTTGGTGGCAAACATTTAACATACCTAGGGTAGAAAGGGGGATCATTTGGTAGTGGGCATTATAAAAAGAAAACAAAGTATACTTAGTCAACTCCGATGATGACAATCGAGTTTTTTTTTCAGTTTCATTGTTGTTGTTTTCAATAAAAAAAAATGTTTTCTGTAAATCCATAACTGACTTTCGAGTGAACTGCCCATGAGAAAGATGACTATGACGTAACAGAAAACCTGCCAAAAATCTAATGAGCATACCTTGTTTTCTGTTTATCATGCTAGTTGGTGCACTTGCCAATCGATTTTTTTGTAAACTATCGAAATATCGATTTTGGTTGCACATTTACAATTGCAAAAAGGTTGACAGTTTTTTTTTTCTCTCGGAATCTTAAAAAGCAAGTTACAAAACTGTCGTAATTATATAGCGTTTTTCTTTTAAAATAACTCTTCTTTAGTAAAATCGTCTTAGAGTTAACATTTAAGCACCTGGCAATACCTTCCCACCCCATGGCGAAGCATCCCCTCCAGGAGGCTTTGACACATCACCTTTTTTTAAATTTAATTATTTAAAATAGAAATAATAAAAATATAAACCTAAAACATACTTTAAAATGAAGATAATAAATCAAAGGAACGTATTAGATATTTGGAAAGTTTAAACCACGGAAAATCTAAGCATGAGGTCAAATTTCCGAAATTCTGGCAAATGCTCCCCCTCCTTCCCTACATTATTCCTTCTCCTAATTATTATCAGCCCTATTCTGAATAAAACTCCCGGGGAAATGTTTTTGGGAGAAGAGCTCACAATCGAAGAGTTGCAACCAATTTCGTTATTTTTTCACTTTTAGAATAAAGTATTCTGAACACAAGGTGAACAAATAACAAGCGAAAATATAATGAAATTCCGGGAATATTTCGATTTGGAGCCCTTCTCCCGAAAACATTTCCCCGGGAATTTTTGTTTAGAATAGGGCTGTATGATTTCTGTAAACCAGCAATTTTGGTGTTATGTATGCCTCTAGCGAACTCTTACTCAACAAGACATTTGTAAAATATTAAACTTTTTCAAATGCATTCTTCCAAAAGCCGCTTCTTTTGTAGTATGTATTTAGGATTTCCAGTCAAATTTATCATATAGGTATACGACATCTAAATTGTACCTAAAAAAACCCTTTCCTAATGCTCTTTTTCTTGTCCTACATTCAATACTATGTTTTAGATTACGAGGTATTTTAATACATATATTATATAATTTTATGTAATATCAATATTTTTGTTTTTTTCTTTATTTTTGAATAGGCCCTAAAACGCGTGTCAAGCTACCCAGCTACTACGGGAGAAGCCCCAAGAGAAGCAGCAAAGCCACGGCGCCATGAGCAAACTCAAAGCCAACACGATTCCGTCGAAACATCTTCGGATTTTACACTCTCCAATGAAATACCCATGGATCCATCCAGTACATCCGTCAATTCCCGAGAGCCATTGATAAGTGCATGTAGTGTTGCCACCAATTAAAATCAATGAAATAAAAATGATTAAAAGTCTTTATATAGAAAATGAGTAGGTATATATAGAAAATCATATTATAAACTATTTATTATAACCCACAAGTAAGCCCACGAAAAATGCGCACAACGAAATCAAACAAAACACACACACACACACATTCATTATTTATGTATATGTTAAGTCATTTGCAGTAAAAAAAAAAAAACAAAAAAGAACTACTGCAGTACATTCATATCTTGATGTAAACGTTGCCTTAGAAGCTTAGATAACAAAAAAAAAATATTATATTAACCAACAAACATATTATCGTGGTACACACTAAAAAACGAAGGCAAACAAATTTAAATTTAAAACTTTTTAGAAGAAAAATAGAAACAATAAATATTTTTAGGGAAATTATTAATTTTATATAACATATTATGCGGTGTTTACACTAAACAAAAAAATCTATTATTTTACTTTTTTGGTATTTTTTTAAAAAAAAACTTAATAACTTTTGTGAATTCCTTACAACTTAGGATGTATATTATAAACAAGGAATGAATTGAAAAGTTTGGAAACAATATATTGAATATAGCTAAAATGAGTTTGACAAATTGTAAGAGAACTTCTTAGCATGTATGTATGTCAATGAAAAATAACAAAAACCAAGCAAAAGTTTCAGTTTATTAAGTTTAACAGTATTTTAAAATATGGCTTAACAGTATTTCACATGCACAAAATTTAATTTTATCGCAAAATTTTTCGTTTTTTTTTTAATTTTTGAGCATTCAATCCACTGGAAAATTTTTGAAAATTAATTTTAAAAAAAGATGTTCATTTAAACAAATTTATTTAAGCCTTAAACAAAAAATATTTTTCTTTCAAAAAAAAGTATAACCCGTTATTTCAAGTGGTTCCGTTAATTTTGTTAATATTTTTTTACATTTCAATTTTTTTTTACAAAATCACCCCTATTTCATCTTGGGAAATAAACCTGACTTTCGTACATATTTTTTTCTTGCCTTGAGGCCAACTACAAAACTCCCGATAGGTTTTCGTCACATTCCCATTGTAAGTGAAAAAAAAACATGCAGACAACTCTTTGACACGCCCATTTTTGGCAATGTTATACTCAGACTCCAACTTAGAGAACCCCAGGGCCACTAGACACTTGTCATTTCGGGCCTACAATATATTTGGAAAAAAAGTCGTACTTGTTAGTTAACTCCTTTACTCTTTTCGTAAGTCTTCTCGGTACAGTGGCCGACAAAAGTCTTTGTACGACTGCCGTTTGTTCAGTGTTGATACCTTGAAGAAATCAAGAATAAAACTAGTGAAATTTGTGATCATGCGAAGTATAGGAAATAAAATAGTGCATCACTATTTTAATATTCAAAAATTTTGATTTTATCGTAGGTCGTACGTAAACTTTTGTTGGCCAGTGTATGTTAACAAATCGTCCCGTTTCTGCGTGAACCACGTAACTACAAAGCAAATTTTGTTAAGTTTTTTTAAGAAATTTTAGTTTTTCTCGAAATTGAAAAATTGAATTCAATAAAAAGAAATCGAATTAACTGTAAAACATATTAATTGAGGTTATGTCACCATTTATACTTTTTCATCTTCCTAACTCATGGTTTTCCAGCTATGTCTAATGTTAAGCAAAATCTTTTAAGGAAATGTAGTTACGAGGTTCACGCAGAAATGGGACGAAATACTAATTCAGTTTAACAATCATAACGGCCGCGTTCACATTCGCATAGGATAGCCTATCCAAGATACCTTCACTATACGAGTATATTTGCGAATCTTTTTCAGTCAGCTGTTAGTTAACATAGGATTACAACAACAGAAAGGTATCTGGATAGCTTTAGATTTTTATGTGAACGCGGCCAATCAGACCGATGTTTCAGTATTGAAGAGACTTGCTCACTGTATTGAGCTTTCCAATGTGGGATTCCTCGATGAAATGTGTTATCAATAGGCTGAAGAACAGGATATACAAGAATTTGTCAGCTGAGTATTGCTTTTCCATAAAACATACGCTAAACCAGCCGACGAATTATAAATGAAACAAAACTAATCTAAAACTTTATGTAAATAGCCATTTTTTCTCTTGCAAATATTTTGTACGTAAAAAATAACTTGATCGTTTCAAGATCAGTATTTACCGAGAGCTTATAACTAAGGAGCGGAAAACCTATTCACCAATACTAGTGACTTATGACATGAGTGATGCTCTTGACCAATATAAAAGTTGAGAGCGCTGATTCCGGTCCGAAACTCAGATAAGAGCCACTTAAGCTAAGTCCTGCCGATGAATACCGGTCTTAATGTATATTACAAAATTGTTGCTGCACCTGGACCCAGTGAAATGTCGACGTCGAATTACTTTCTCACCATAAAGTGGTCAACTTGATCTGATGTCAATAGCTTCCCAAACCATTAGGTCTAGTGAATAAAAAAAAGTGAAAACTATTTTTTAAAAAAGCTAAAGATATCTAGCCATATCTTAAGCAGCAGCTAGGCTAGATAGTTCCTGCTTACGCTTTGTTTCATGTGAATAAAAAACAGAGTACGCTAAATGGCTTAAGCTGGAAAATTCTAGCTTAAGCTTCATGTTTTTTGCTTTTGTTTGCTAATTCACATGTTTTGACGAAGGTAGCTTAAACAAGAACTGCGAATTTATAGATCGGAAAGCAAAGTAAGTAATTTTGGATTCTTCCTGAATTTTTTGTTTTTGCTCCAGGAAACATATATTTTTTTGTTCATTTTGCCTCTGGTTTGTAAATGTATTTCTTGTTTTCAATTTTGTTCGGTTCACTGCTGCTGAGCGACATTGGTGTAATATAAGAAAACCACAAATTAAAAAAAAAATGTTACTCATACGCCACAGTGACCGACTTCGTTAATAATGCGATTAATGTGTAGTATCTTTGAAAATTCTCATTCGATCATAAAAATTAAAGTATCAAACGAACGTACATTTAACAAGCAAAATGTTAGTGTGGGAATTAAGTACAAACAATAGATAGAGAACAATAAAGAAGAATATGTAAAGGATAACATGTGTGTATATTTTGAAAAATTAAAAATCAGAAGCTACTCTAAGAACGTAAATTAATTTTAGTTGATTGTTAATTTTTTGTCGAACTGACATTTCTCAATTTATACGGTGGACTCTAAACTTTTTTTCTGTCATATGTTGGGTTAATCCCACTGTGATTGATAACTTTTCGCTCCATAAGTCCCATCGCTAGAAAGAGAAAACTTATGCCATTTTCATTTGAAAGCGAGAGTTTACCTATGAACTGAACATGTTTATCATTTTTTCGTGGCACGTAGAACATTTACTCTTGATGTTTTTTTTTTTTTGCAAAGTAGTAAAGTTGGAGTAAATGAAATAAAATTCAAAAATGATACAAATAGTACTAAAACGGTGAAGGAAAATGAAAAACAAAACGAAGATTTCTTCGAAAATTAAACTAATTTTAAAACTGGGGATTGTTTAATTTTGAGCTGCATGACGCTGTCCTGAATTTTTTTTTCCTAAACAAAATGGTATATCTTTAATAAATAAAATATTTGTTTATTTGAGTCTATATCAATGCTTTTAACAAAGTAATAATAACTGTTTGTGATCATTTAATACAAAGGAGAATGCCCAAAAATGTATGGTGAAATTAGTTTCCTTAAAACGTAACTTAGAGCACATTTTATTTTTAATAGTTTGCTCCATACTGTTTTTTTTTGTATTATGTGAAATATTTTGAAAAAAAAAGGTTTCAATTTCTTTATTTGTTAACAACTTGCTTAATTTTATCATGGTATTTATGAATAAGCCATAGTTTTTGTTGTTTTTTTTTTTTAATTTAATCAAGAAAAAATGTTATACATAATAACAAGTAAATATAGAGCACAAAAAAAGAGATTGCAAAATGCACAAATTAAAATAATAGTAGAGAAGTTCTACAGAAAACAAAAGTAATTAATAAATGTTAAAGCAATGAATCGATTGAATATATCAGCGAAAAGTATGTATACCTACCTACTGTATTAATATATAATTGCAAAAATAAAGAAAATATAAAAAAAAAACCAATAGACAAATGTTTTTAAATAAGCTTCTTATTTGTGAATGTTTAAACAGATACATACTTAATTGTTTAAATCAGAGGCAGAGGATGTACCAAGACAGTACAATCAGGATCAAGGATTAATGACCATGAGCTTCGCCAAGTTCATTTATTAAGTTCGCGCCGGCTAATTTCGAAGTAAGATGTATATTTTGTTACTAAAATAAAAATGATCTGCTACAAATTCTTCAAATAGTAAATATTCTTATTTATGTATATTTTCGCTGTAAAAAGAAATTCAACAAAGAGGAGAAGACAAAATTGAAAGATACTTTCCAAAAATATTGTTTATAAATTTTATTGAATCAAATTGTTTTTTTTTGTTTTCTTGTTTTTACTATAATCTAGTTACTTTTGTTTTAACATTTTTAAACATTTTTTTTTTCTTGTTTGCAATTACTTATCTTACGAACTATTTTTTTTTAATTTTCATTTTCTAAATTAGAATTGTTTCCCATTTGCATAATGGGAGTTAATAGTTTATTCTCGATCTTGATGATTTTGAGAATCCATACTGCTTGTCCCTTTCGAATTTTTCATGCGATCTTTCTCGGACATCGCGTACGTGTGGTGATTTATCCTGAACGATTAATAAAGTTGTTTTTTTTTTATTGTTTGTTAAAACCTTGACGAACTAACTTTGTATGTGTTTGTTTGCCTTACCCTGATATGATATTTGTCTCGAACATCGTCGTCTCCGTTTTGTACTATCGAAATGAAATTTTATATGAAAAGAAATAAAATAATATAAAAAAATAACAAGTGATTTTAAATTATATATGTTATTTTAACAGTTAAATACCATCACGTCTTCGTTTATGGTCAGTAGATGAACTTTCCTCCATACGTTCTCTTTTTCGACCAAGTTTTCGCTCTTTACGGGCGTCCTTCTCTTCGTCGGTCATTTTATCTTTGCGATCTTTTGCCTTGGAACTGCGATCTTTCTTTGAGCTTTCAATGGGTTCTTCTTGTTTCTGAAATGTGATACAAAATAATTTGTTTAACAAAAAAAGTATTGAAATGTTATTTATCAAAAAATAAAGCTTTTTTTTTCTTTTGTTGTCAAACCAGGATACACTTTGAGATGAAATCTTTTTTTTTTTTTTATTGGGACGTACAGTTTTTCACAACTCACCAAAACCTAGGCAGTCCTCATCACACAGAAACGATAAGCACAATCAGATTTACTCTACTCACTGAGGTTTCTTCATTCAACTTCGTCGATAGAAAATCACGGGATGTCCTTGTATGGTTGTTCAGAAAATTGCGAATTTGATTATGTTTTGCAGAATCAGGAACACGTTTGTAATGAGAGGATCAATTAGGTTCTTCAGATGATTAGATTTGTTACTTGACAAAATTGGATCAAGAAACATTACAGCAACAAAACGGTATTCGATTAGGGGTTTCCGGCCAATATTTTCATTGAGTCTTAATTCCTTCGGTAAACAGTAGAAATCTTCTTTTTGGTAGTAGGATCAGTCTATGAGTAAACTTGGTTGTTTGGATGTGTTCACTTGCATTTCAAGCATCCAAGAAAGTAACAGCAAATTGCCATCTCCTTATAGCCAAGAAATGTTTGGGCCAATTTCAAGGCAGAATATAAATTCAGCATGAATATCCATTAGTTAAGTACATTAATATAACTGTTGTGTATTTGGTATAAGCAAATTTAGGTTGTTTTGCTAATATTTTGTGCTGATTCCTGATTAGGTAATAGTGTCTGTCCCGAACAGCATATAAATCGCGTGTCCTTCTATGAGTTTCGATGTATCCAAAGTTTGAAAGAAATAAAAGCCGCCGCATATTTATCGTAGGTTCGTTTGTGAACTTCGGGTTTTCCAAATTTACAAATATCAAATGTCCCAGGCAGCATACATCATATCTGCGTTTTTTTTTTTTTTTTTTCTTAGTTTCAGAGTTCCCAGAGTTCGAAAGCGTAAATATATTCGGGTTTGTCTCCATCTTGTGTCTTCTTTTTCTTCTAATTGTGTCCTTCAGCGTCCTATAACCTCTGTTAGCTTCCTTGATTTTTTCGTTCTTCTGATTTTTACAGTGTTCTTGAGTTGATGTATTTTTGTTTTTTTGTTCATGATCGTTTATTAAGAAGTTTTTGAAATGTTGTACTGACAAGGATAGTTAAAAATGTCTGATTAAATTTTTTTAGTTGATGTGTTCATTATAAAGTTGAGTGGACAGACAGACGGGTTGGCACGGTTCTCTTTTCGTTTTCTTTTTTTATGGAGTATAATGATTGATTTATTGAAATTAATCTTCACTTCGATTATTTACTTTACTGCAGTGTGGCGAGTTCCATCCAATTCATTGATAGGAAGAGTCCATTGAGAAGTTGAAAGTTTGACGAAGGCGTTCAATTTTTTCATCTGTTTTCCATGGATACAAATCATTCCAAGCTGATGGTCTTCTTCAAAGCGGAGAATTGTTGTTGGTAATTTTAGGTAATGCCTTAAATATCGCGATTAGAATAGTCCATGTTCCAAGAGAAGATGTTCGCCCCACTTCTAGCGCCAACAGCATGTTCAGCATCATGATCTTCTTAAGTTTATATGTATTGAAAAAATAAACCGCAAAATAGCTTTATGAACTTGCTTTAAATAACTTAGTATTATTTTTTTTTTTACTAATGTACGCATTGTACAGTTTTATAAAATATATGAAATGCCAAAGTCAGAAAATAGCAAATTAAAAACTATTTTTCTTCATGTTAAACAAAATAAAGATGAAGAAAAATTAATATAGCATGAATGTGCTTCGATTTGGTATCGGCTAATCTATTTTTTTTTTTTTTTCGAAAAACCGCTCTAAACTTGAACACTTAATAAAAATTGTGTTGAATACTTTGATAAGCAATATCAAACAAAAATAATGACATAATTTTTACTGAATTCATGATCCTTCAGTTTGAGTAAACAAATTGGAAAAAAAAACTTTGTCACCAGTTGTCACTGTCTTGATTTGATTCCCATAATTATAATGTTGTTCTTTTGGCTTAACCACTTCTTGTTATAACCTAATACAGAGTTTAGATATTAAATTGTTCTTTAATTAATATAATTATTACTTGATTTTACTGAACGAATATTATTTCGATCACCTCTTGAGGTTAAGATCATCGATTCCATGCAATATACATGCAGGAAAAAACTTTGAATGAAAACTGATTTCTCAAATATTAAAAATATCACCTTACACCTTCAAGCACTTCTAAACGCTCCAAAAAAATTTTCCAATTTTTTGTGTTTATAAAACAAAAATTAAAAAAAAAAAACAAAAAATCCAAAGTAAAAAAAAAATATTACTTGTGTAGTAAATGATTTTACATATTTATTTAATGCATCGCAAAAAAAAGTTAAATAGGAAAAATTTGGTATATTATAACCGCAAATGGTAATCGACTATTGTATGTCAAAAAAAAGAATACAAAAGTAAAATAATAATTGTTTAAAAATGATTTAGCTTTAATCAGTTGAAATCTAGATTAAATGGTGGAAACGATCAAGTTGCTAGGAATTCGACCTCCCTATGATTATATTTAAAAATTAAAAAAAATAAATAAATAAATAATCAGTAATATAGTAAATACAGGGCTATACCCACCCCACGAATTATAAAGAAAACTACATACAATACTTATTGAGATTGAATGTATGAAAAACTAATTTCTGTTTCGTCTCCTGTTTTTAAAAAAAGATGTAGATTAAATTAAACAAAGTTCAAAGCAATGGGTAAGATCGTTTAATTATGTTTGAAAATTTCCTGCATATTTCATATTACAAAAAGCAGAATTATAAATCGGATGTTTTATTAAAAAAAAATTTCTACACAAGAACTTATTGAATCTTTTATTATTTTGCTTTTAAGGCATCGGTTATAGCGATCAGGAAAAACAGTATGAAATTGATTATTTTTATCGATGGTCGTTTATAGCAATCAGGAAAATTATGCAAGGAAAAATCTAGACAGTATATACTGAAATACCAAATTGTTATATATTGTACATACCACATGGATTTTTTCGGGTCAAACTTATGATTTTTCAAAATTATTAATTTTCACAAATTTTTTGTTGGTATAAGATGTCATTCTAGGGCAATGATAATTATTTTATGGCATCAGCAGGGTTCACATTTAATTCTTAACAAAAATTGTGGAAATTTCAAACAAAAGATCAAAGAACGGATCAATCATTTTAATACCTACCTATTCTAAGTAAAAAGATAGAGCCATTATGCACAAATACGAAATTGAGCGCATTTTCGACTTCGGATGGACACTGTACAGAAATTATACAGCAAAACAAAAGTAATGAGCATTTCTGGTACCTCAAAGAGTATCCTCAATTTTTGTTATTAGAATTAAAAATCATGCGGCACAGATTTCAATTCGAATTGATGGTTATTCCGAATGTTTTTTGGAATAATTTAGTTAGACCCAAAACCAACGGTGCGTGGTTTTAGAAAATCTTATTTTTCTCTTGAAATAAAACTATTACTATTGGAATAAAATAAAATTTGAGGAATTTAATGCTTAAAGTATTTATTTTTTGATGAAAACCGTTATTTTTTTCAAAAATCTGTATTTAAGGTACCTGCTATGTGTTTTTTTTTTATATTTCTAGTTTTCTCTTTAATATACTCCAATCTTAGCAATGTTTTTTTTAATAAAAGCTTTTGAGTTGCCGTAATGTATCTTAGTTACAGAATTTTTCAAAAATTATGGTGTTTTTACGAAAGAAAATGAAATTTATTGTGACCCTTACACACAAACAATAATATGTACTCGTATTTACTTGATTGTTTTCCTTTCTGTACTGAAAATACATTTCATTTTTCTTGACTAAAGGTTAAACATATTTACACTTGTTATGAGGCTTTTAAGCTAACAGAAGTAAAGATTTGAATACACAAAATACGATTTTCGTTATGCTATCATAAAATTGACATTTCATATAATTATGTTGAACTATTTGAGTATTTTCAAACCAATTTTAGCATTTGAACATAAATTCATTAGAGCATTCTCAAGTACTCACCCTAAACGTTCAATAAGCAATTTTGTATGCATCGTAGTGTTTTGTGAATAATCAGTCGTCCATCCATTTCATGTCTCTTCTTTGAGTCTCGCAAGTCTTCTTTTTTTATACAGCAAAATGCCATTTCACTTATATAAATACGGTACACTTATCCCGCGGATCAGAAGCTTTTTTTTCAATTTTTTTTTAATTATTTTACGAAAAAGTCTTAAGTCTTTCACTTTTCTTTTCTTTCTTTTTTTTTGAATATTGTTCATAAATCACATTTGTATCGTTGATCTTGGTACAATAGATGGCATCTAAGTTACTCACAGCCAAAATGGACTTAACACTAAAACACTCATGCGCTTATATTTTGATGGAAGAAAATAATGAGAATTGAAATCGAGAAGAAGAATAAGATTATCCCCTGGGATTATTTTGTTTCAACTACCAGTAGTAGTCATTTTTTTCCACAGCTACACCTTGATACTAACCTTTGAGCTGACTGATTCCATTTTGCGACGTTTAGAGTCTGAAAGCATTAATGACAATATATAAATAATGTTCTGTCAAAAGAAAACAAGTTGTGTTTTACCTTTTTCATATTCAATTATATCCTGACTTCGGCGGTGCAGCGATCCATTGCTTGAATTTGAAACCGAACTTAGGTCACGATCCCGGTCTCTCTCACGTTCATGGTCCTTATTTTCGTACTCATAGTATTCCAATGTTGAGCCATGCTTGTCGAGTACTTCAACTACACTAGGTGACTCCAGACGATAATCTCTTCGCTTCTCCTTGTCGCGTTTACGGGGTTCTTCTTCACGATCACGTTCCTTCTCTCGCGAGCGTTCTTCCTTCTTCATTTCCTTAGCTGTTCGGTGTTCACGGTCATTGAGTTCATCTTTGATTTCTATACGTTCCACACGCTCTGTGCGTTCGATGCGTTCAGTACGGGCCGTTCTTTCTGTTCGTTCTGGGCGTTCTACTCGCTCTGGACGTTCTACTCGCTCTGGACGTTCTACTCGTTCAATTCGTTCCGGACGTTCTATCCGCTCAGGACGATCTGTGCGTTCTATTCGCTCGGGACGTTCTACTCGTTCAGGGCGTTCAATACGTTCGGGACGTTCGACACGTTCGACGCGTTCGACACGTTCAGGCGCTTCAATGCGAGTTGCTTCTTTTTCATTATTCGTGGATACAGCGGCTGAGATCACTTTTATGACTTTCTTTTCAGTTCGTTCCTTTTCCCTTTTTTCTGTAATCGCACAAAAAATGTTTAAAGCTTTTCTTTAAATTGGATGTTTTTTTTTAAGCACTCACCAACTTTAGCCTCGCCATTAGCAACAATCTTTACTTCGGGAACTTCTTTAACTGGCTTCTCAGACACTTGATGGAAATCACTTTCCTTAATCATATGTGATGCTCTATGTTTCAATTGACCGATATAACTTGATGCAATTACAAAAAGATCAGGACGATTGCTTTTCTCTTCTTCTCTGACCTGGGTAGTACAATAAAAATACAGAAAATCAATATCAATGAATATTTTTTTTTTTTTTTTTTTTAATTTGGTTATACCTTTTCAACTTTGCGTTCAATAATTTGTGCAAGCTTAGCTAGAACAGGATAATGGGGTAGTATACGCATTAGTATAATGAGTGCATTACGGATTTGCATGTAGTCTTTTGAATCCAAACAGAAAACAATCGCTTTGGTGATTTTATAATGCCATTTGTGGCACACATGACGGTAATTTTCATATCCCACGTGATCATTGGCTTCAGAGAACTGTTAAATAGAAATTTTAAAATATATTTTTGATCAATTCATTTTAATATTGTTTAAGTTACATTTGATTAGAACTTTTTAATTTTTTAAACTTTAGTTAAAGTTCAAACACGCATATCTAAGAAGTAAATACATCTACAGTAGCGAGCAAAATTCATCCAGTTTCAACGAGAGTAAACACATAAAAAAACTTTAAAAATGATGAATTGATTAATGTATACAGTAATCACAAATATCACAAAAGATACACATATGAAAATGCTGCAATGAAATATAAGAGGAAAACAAGACCATTTAGATGTGACAGGTGACGCAACTTTTGAAAGCAGCCATTTCTGGTTCATCGATTGACTTGCGTATGGCCTCCACTATGTACATATGTACATTCAAAGACTCTTTGAAAACTGTATATTACACATAGAAATCTGCAAGGTCTAAAAATTTCATTGACTTGATTGTCATATTTTGCACGAACGGTGAATACCGATTCAACGAATAGATCTCCAAATATTTCTTTGAATGTATCTTTATAATACAAGGTGAGTGATATTGCATTGACGAACTCATTATTCCAGCAGCTACAGATTCAACCTCAACGCATTGCTTGTCGACATTCTTGCTCTATGTGATGGATATAGCAAATATATGTATAAAAATATATATATAAAATATAAAAGGATACTGAAGTCCGTAGTAAGCTCAAAATCCGTTTATTTTGTTTGTTAATTCTTCCTAATATGTACATATATTTGTAAAGTTGTTTAAAAACTTAATTGGCAAAATAAATATCTCACTATTTTGTATGTGCCAATGATTCATTGAAAATAATTGTTCTTATAAGAGAACTTGGCTTTCTCTTTACACTTGTGCTTTTGTTGTATTATTTGACAAAGACAACAAATTTGAAATACAATATAACTTTTTTGGTGCCATGTACCCTTTATGGTGTCGACTCGACTCGTATCACTGTTGGATCTTTTAATAAGACCACTATCTAGGGTTCAAATTTTCAATACCGAATTTTAAACTGTTGATCCTTCACATGTAATCCTTTCTGAGTCCTCCCCATCTGTCAAATTTAAGATTCTACGATATTTAAAAGTACATCATGCAGGCATTTGACATTTGGCGAACAGCAAATCCACTAATTGGAAAAAAAAAGTCAAATTTTCAAATCAACCAATGTGAAAATGTAAAGAATCTACGAAGAAGTATACCTAATTTTCGATTTTTTCTTTTATATGCAACGCAGTCTACTATTGTGCAAAAATACAAGATTCTAAGGTGACACCAAGTGCTCCATAATTTTGATCATCTATTAGTGAATTATTTCAGTATGTTTAGTGGCTTAGATTGGATGGTAAAGATTCAATTCAGAAACACATCACTGCATACATGATGCTTAATCACCGTTGTCAAACATTCACAAAAGCATAAAACTTGCATACCACTTGCCGAGTAAATTGTTCACTATCGCAAACTTGCATCACCTGATGGCCAAACATCAAAGAAAAGAGAAAGACAATTCTTGATGAGTCGCATCGGCATCAGCTACGTTGCGCATCGGAATCGCCAAAAAATAGCATTGGTGCACGGATTAGTTTATGATTTTATTTACACGCTTAGCTCTGCAAAAAGTTTGAAGCGTCTGGCTTAACTCAGTTCTGAGAAACAGGGCCCCGGAATTGACTCACCAGATTAATTAGTTTAACCACGGGATCAAATTTGTCTGTAAAACATATTTAAGGTGTTTACTCATGGTTAATTTCGTACTAAAAATATGAGAAACTACGCTATAAGTTGACGAACAAATTTTTGTAATGCATAGTGCTGAATAACAGCCATTTTAGAGACCCCTCTTGGATTTATTACACGGTTAATGTATCTGCTTATAATAAAACCTAACAAATTTGATAAAATAGGAGTCTCTACGATTCATCAGAAAATAAACGAGTTAAAAAGCAGTGAAGAAATCTACCTTATTATTTCTTTTTCTTTGAAAGACAATCATCACTTACCTGATTACTAACACGGAACTTTGTCACAAAGCCAGGATAATTGGCGCATTCTTTATTAAATGTAGCCTGATCGGAATGCCATCTCATTACAGTCTCAAGCATTGCGCACAAAAATCTACCATAACGTGTTGCTTCGTTTTCAGTACACGACGTAACCGAGTATGTTATGTCACAAAATATCTGTAAAATAAAATTTCTGTGTTAAAAATTCATAGATTTAAAATATTAACTTACCCTATCATAACAGAGTAAAGTGGAGAAATTCGCCGCTTTCAAATTGTGAATAGTGTGAACAAATTTCGCACAGTACAGGGCATCGAGGGCAGTAAATGTGCATCTATTCGTGCAACAAAAAATGTATTTAATGGGAATCTTTTGTTTGGTTCAATATAAATAAATAAAAAATTTACCTTGGAAATAGACAAAGCTGTAAAAACTGTGTAATTGTTTCGTTTTTGGCTGATTTAGCCGATCTGGAAAGGAACCAAACATCTTTTTGCTGAGTCAGTCTTTGGATTGTTTTATCCACATGTTCTTGCTGCTTTTTTCTTTCATCTTGCAGCTTATCCATCAGAGCAATATAACGTTCTTGTTCTTTTTTATTCTTTGATAAATTCTAAACAAATAAAATAAATCTTTATCAATTAATACTTGGTTCTAATGAAATGAATTAGAAAACAAACCGAATCTTTAGAATCAGCCGCGGCAACAGAAAGATGCTTCAATTTTGTTATCTCTTTTTGATAACTATCCGTAGGCACTTGAAGGTCATACATACTTAATGACCAAAATGTCACCAAAAACTGCGGACTAATGTCTTCCCAGACTTTTGGTCCGTGCAAGGGTCGCACAGATTCTACAATAGGATTCATAACGGCCGTTGTAGCTTCTAGGTATTTTTGTAGCTTTTGATTGGTGGTCAACTTTTTGGCATTAGGATCGGCCTTACGAAGTTGGTCATATTTTTGCTACAAAAACAAAAATAAAGTTCTTAGTAAGAGGTATGATAAAATATCAAAAAATAAACTTACATTAATTTGATGCGAGAACATTGGACGAGCGAGGAAAAATGCCACATCAGAATTAATGTGATATTCTTGCAACATGGCAATGATTGAGGGCAGTCTTTCAACATATTCATCCACAGAGTATGTGGAACCGAGGAAAGTACCAAATTGTACCAGTGTGTCCTGACACTGATCGTACAGCTTTCCAACTAACTTCAAATGACTTTGGGCTGTTTCCCTATAAATGACACAATGTTTTTGCTGGGCCATAAGTAAGCACAGTGTAACTGCTAGATCATTGTTTGCTAGTGCTTCTTTGAGGCGCTGAGATGATTTCTTTGTGTTGCGAACTTGACTAAAATAGCCTGCTTCTCCTCTTAGCAACTCACCACCGGACATAGCATTTAGCTGTTCGTTGGTCATTTCTTCTGCTGATTCAACACCAGCCATTTTTTGAACGATTTCTTTCAGAATTAATAGATCCAAACTAGAAAAAGGAACAAATATTAAGTTTCGATTTCTACTTTAATTCTAATTATTTTACCTCTTTTGAGCTTTTAACTGATTAGCTACGTACTGCAGCAACCCACTCAACTCAATGTTGTACTTTTTGAATATCGCACCGCAAAAACAAGACAAGCTTTGCAACCATACTGATATTGAGGTACCATCATGTTTGAAGCGATCTCGATCGGCCAATGCTAATGATTCAATTAAGCAATAGGCCAGCATGTCGTAGGAAAGTGATGTTAAGTACTTGAGAGAGTCCACAACCGGACCGATTAGATTATCATATATTTGTATTTGAAGCAATATCTGTAAAAAAAATCAAGAATATTATATAGAAATTAAGAGTTGATAGTTTTATTTGATTTTAGTGATATAATAAACTATTTTTTCTAATATATGTACTTATTTAAAAAAAAGATAAAGAAACAAAAAATATAAAATATTTAAACTATAATAATAATCGGAGGTCACTTGTGGTTCTATAGAGTCGGAAGATAGCCTTTACGACAACACTTCCGGGAACAAACTTCAAGCTGATTTTGCGGCTGGCAAAATGTCATTATATTACATCTTATTATTTACAAGGGGACTTGACAGTCTTCAGATCAACAAAGTGTCAACCATATTGATCATATTGCGATTCAAGCCAAGCATTCATCCAATATCATGGATGTCGGGACGTTCCGAGGTGCCAATATAGATTCGGATCACTACCAGGTAGTATAAGTTCGGTTGGGTATATCCGTAGCATCACAACAAAGATCGTCGACCATTTTTTATAGCAAGAAACCACCAGAACTTTTGCTCATCCCGTCTCCCTTAATTTCTCGGAGAGCAGACCACCAGCACCAAGAGCAGAAGAGAATTAGAAACAATGCCAAAACACACAATCACAAGTGCAGCCATTAATATGCTTGGTTTCACGAGGCAATCAAAGTTGATGTTACGACTGGGACCAGAACTGCAGAGAGTGTAGTCCGGGAGCTCTTACTTAAAAAAAGAAGAACAGAACCAAGAATGAAGAAGATAGAGTCTATTGAGTGTTCTACCAAAGGTTGGAACTATCTATTCAAAGGGCACCACCCAAAAAAAAGACTGCCGTGGTGAGAATGCGAACACGGTAGGAAATTTGCAGCCAGAGATGACGATCCGGAAAGAACACTTTTCCAAGCTCCTATACGGTAAAGACAGCCAACCAACAAAACATCAATGGTGACTAAAATACTCGTGGATGCGACCTACAAGGTGTTGGTGATATCAAAATTTAATTTATATGCCAACCGAATCGTTTAAAAGAAGAGGATATTACTACGTCATGAGTAAATGCAATGACCTGAACAAAACTGAAGAAATGTTCACTAACTTGAAAAATGAAATTCTATTGTGGTCGCGCACATCTGGTGCCAGGCCTTCACTTGAAAAATGTAAAATATTGCACATATGTCGTAAATTATCTTGCTTTCAATCAATAACAATAAATATAGTTAATATTATAATTAACTCAGTTGACCAACTTAATATTATACGACTTCATTTAAAAGAAAATACAAATGGAATGATCATGAAACAAACCTTAAAAAGAGCCTAGCTGACAGATTAAATATAATAAGTTATTTACCATCTAACCTTTAGTCTACAAATAAAAGCAAACAATCCTAAAGATAATACAATATTTTCTGTCCAAGCTTGCTGAGGTGTTATATTATTCTCAGGTTGTTCCTAAGCAAGCTAACAGAGGGTTTAAAACTAAATCAACTTCTTCTTCTTCATTTTTTTATTCTATTTTTGATAAGAATCACTTGCTTCATTGGCAACATATGAAGGAACCCAGTGCGGCATCACAAAACATTTCTTGCCAAGTTCATTCAGCCTTTCCACATACTTTCTTGGAGCTGATAACGTAATGAATTTAGTGTTATTGTACGGTTGAAATGTGCGGTTCGAAATTATGGCTCTGTTCAATAAGCCTGTTCTGAACTGTTCGGAACAGAAATGTTTTTGAACTTTTTGGTGTCTAATAACATAGTATGTCTGGAACAGTTAAGTAAAGGATTTTTTGCACTTGCTTTTAGTCAGAACAGATTTGTAAAAACTTTAAAGTGTTTTCTTCCTGTTCTAAATTTTTCTGACGTTTCTCATGAAATTGTTCAGCGCTTCTATTTATTTTAATGAAATTGCTTGGGATGTCAAGAAGTATTGCTTCCTTAGCAGCACTTTCAATAATTTCTTGTAAGTGTTTCAGGTAAAGAATGACTTCCATTGCTGGGGCCCAACTATGTAATTCGATTCTGGAAAAAAAAGTGTTCGAATTCGCAAAATCGCATCTCTGTAATACAGCAACAAATAAAAATTTATAAGCTCTATTCATGTCAACTTCTTCGTTGGGTTATGGTTGGAAGATTTGAAGTGCTTGAATTGATACAAGATTTGTTGTGTGAGTGAAATGAACAGTCAAAACTAAATTTTGAAAGGATTCAAGAGTAACCTCGAGTTACATAGTAAGTCCCCTGCTGTAAGAGAAGTTTCCAAATCGTATTTTGGTCGTTTCTTGTGTTGAAACCAACCGCACGAACAATAGTGTACATTTATCTACTGAAGTTTGGTTTGCCACAACATGTTTTGCTAGCCTATAGCTTTCATATCATTAGGGCGCCTTCTGGCTTAGCAAATCTGTAATTTTTTTAAAATGGGTGTTGGAAAGCCATTTCCTTATAATTTTCAGTCTTCTTTGAATTATATTCCGGAGAATTCCTTCGGAAAGGCCGAAATATCGTATGCTTTGCGAGGTATGAACTCATCTACAACAAGATTCCACAATAAGAGTGATATTCATGTAGTACCGCTCCCTGAAGACAGCCTCTGGTTCTACGTACATTTTCTGTACTCCTGCCTTCCTCATTATATATTAATATCTCAATTTAACATTACTCTCACACTGTTAAGAATAGTTATAATCCCTTGAGCATGCGGTAATTATAAAAACTTACATAATCAAAGAGAAATCCAGGAGAACAGTGACTAAGCTTTCCAATTTGCCGTCCAACTGGTTTAACATTCTCCTTGCTAACACGTTTCATCAATGATTTAATTTGCTTCTGAGCATTACCTCGACGACGTATCAACTGCGGATGAACCAAGAAAGTTTCATTCTTCCAACGAGAGTAAATACTATATCTGCAAGAATTAAACGTTTTTTCAGTATAATTTTTTTTTAATAAAAACAATTTTACAATTCTTACCGAAAATGATATGGTAACACCTTAACGACTGTCCAAATTTCCTCAGCCAAACAACAATTACAATCCAAATATGAAAATGCTGGCAAAATTGATGCATCTAAAATTGTAACAACTTCAAAATACAATTTCTCAGCCTCTGTATTCGTGGCTGGGCAATTTAAACTATCAACACCCATTTCTGATATCATTGTACGCATTATCCTTATTAGTTTGTACATAAGGACAGTGTCGAATTGTAATGATGCACCCAAAGTAATTGCCATTGGAAAGGCATTATCACGTAATTGGGAAAAGTCTCGCGCTTGAATGGCATCAACCAATTCTTTGTCTTCGTGGAGTTTGTTTTTCTTATTGATGGGAGCTTTGAAGACTTTCTTTGTGTAGATATGATCAATGGATATATGAATAAGCGAAGCAAGAGCTTTGGCTATTGGCTCATGAACAATCACCGAATGTTCTGGGAGTTTTTTAATAATTTTCTTAGCATTTTCCCAATCGCCAACTTTTAGCAAACCCTCGCAGAGTCCAAACTTTTGATTTACCGAATATTTATCCTTTTTAAATAAATCACAATTATTTAGTTAAGTAAATTACAAAGAAGAAAGTAACCATTGAACTTACTTCACTGTCATCTTTTTCTGGTTCGGGTTCTGGTTCTTTGTCCTTGTTGGTGATGATGACGTTTAGTTTACGTACAAATTCTTTTGCATCGGCTAAATCCTTTTCCCAGTCTGCTGCAATCGACTTGTCTGATGGGTTTAGCTGTTGAATTTCAACACAAAATTAATTTTGTGTGTCTGTATGTAGATTTATCTAATTTACTTACCCAAATGTAAATATCTTGCAAATCAATGACACCGTGTTTCAGCAATAAAGCACAAATTTGAAACAATGATGGTGGGGTCTCACTATCAGCAAAATGACGAAATTTATAACCCAAAACTTCACAAATAATTGATCCATTAGGCATGTATAATCTCAGCAGTGGTATGAATAGACTATGGCGTTCAGGGCGGGTTTCGAATGACTCAACAATAATGTCCAAGACACGATTAGGATCCAAATTAAAGCAACCTAAAAATTAATGAATAAATTATTTAATTTATTGAATATTCAAAGTTTGCACTGCAATATTAATTTTACTTTAGAAAATAACAATAATTTCTATATTGATGATGATGTATAGCAGAGTTGGTCGTTTTTAAAATTATGTTGACATTAGGTAAGAACTCCTTCTTAAATTAATCAATTAAATTTTGTAGAACTTAAAATACTTTGAAAGACGTTTCCTGCATAGATGACCCCCAAAATTATTTTGGGAACTCATCAGCACAAAGACAAACTCTGATGGCTATCTAGCAAACTTTACTTATTACAACGTTCCATGTTTCATTGCAATAAACTTTTGGCATCTTGTCACACTTACATAAATCGCCCTGCATAATATTGTTTAAACAATAAAAGTAATTGAGATAAAGTTGGATATTACTTCCTTAAATGCCAAGAGGGGCTTCCAGTCAAAGTTGGTGGATCGAACACACACCAAGCACTACATCCACTGTACAATTAAGGATCTTGCAGCAAAAGGGAAACAGGTCTAGTTTTGAGGAGCTACGATGAACAACTTAATCAGTTCTGTCATAAAATAGAGGGAGCTATAGCGAAAATCGCATTAACTACATTCCACATACAACAAATTTATATTTAAATTGCATTTATTGTTTTTTACACGACTTTTAAAAATTGGATCTGCTTCCTTTCTGCTTTAAGGTCCGCAAATGCCACCCAATAGTCTAAAATTCGAGCCTTATAATTTTTTGTATTACTCTAATTTTAAAAAAAGTGCGACTTCAGACTAGTTTTACTAGTTAATTTACCAAATATGGGATATCCTTGCTGTTTATATAGATATTTCAATTTTTTGTTCACTATTGTAAGTGGTAGGACATCAATAAAAACAGGAAAATACTCAATTTAAATAAAAGTGTACCATTATTTTGAGAAGGTTTTCGCTTATATTTCTTCTTTTTCTCTTCAATATTATAAAATCAATGTTTTTGTTCGGCTTTTACTCAATATATTCAAATTCCGTCAAACAGATAATGACATAAATTTGGAAAATAAATAAAATTGGTGAGCGCTTGAGTTATAAAATATGCAATAGGTGGCGCTGTTCCTATGTTTAATGCAAACTCTTAATAAATTGTCGAATTCTTAGCGTTAGGTTTACCGAAAAAATAATTAAATAAAAAAATAACGATGGTCGTGGAATACCGCGGATTTTCATAGAAAAGAGCGTTGGTAATCGAAGAATACCGTGGAAAAAATTATTTTACAACCTGAAGTGTTAAATATTAATAATAATTCACAAAATGTACGCCAAACTTTAAGCTTATTAAGTTATCTTGGGCTAGTTTTTATTAATTTTATACAAAAATCTTCAACATTTACAGGAACTTCAAATTAAATAGTCTAAAAGAGCAAGTGTGTGCGACCCAGTCGTGCACTTTATTTTCATAAAGTTTTGCAAAAATGACCAATATCCAATTATAACATATCTTATTCTCTGTAAAGGGAAAAAACTTTTAATTTGCCGAAATACCTACTTCTGCGAAAACTCGTACAAGTGTCGTATACATTCAGAATGCCTTTAATTTATTGATACGTTATTTTATGCACTTACACGTGACGTGTTGAAATATAATAATTCATGAAACTTTACTGTATGTTCCCTATCGAGGAAAGAATTCTGAGAAATGTAATGATTAGAATCCATCAACATCTACTTCCAAATCAAATTAACTCTTCCTTTCCATTCATACAATTTTATTAAAATCCTCTAGAGTAAGGACTCTTTTTTTAATTTTTGTACAAACTTACCAATTAAAGACTTTATGATATCCATTATACTATTTGGGGTAACATCATCTGCGAAATCCTGATTCAATTCTGTTATCAATTTAGCATAACCTTCGCTCTCCTCGCGAAAAAGATTAAAACGTCTCTGCTTGTAACTAAAAATCAAGTAAAACAAATTAAATAGATGCAAAGTTGATATCTACAAAAGTGTTATGTGGTAATTTCATGTAATTAATATAACTCACTAAAGCTTTGTCTTGATTTTAATAAATTTTGTATAAAAAATCTTATTCTTAACAATTCCCGCCTCTTGCAGCGTGTCAATTTCAATGCGTTCCTTGATTAGAGATTCTGGAATAATTTTCTCCATTGTCTTCAGAATTTGGCAGAATATTGTTCGCTCATCTTGGGCACTATCGCTGGCCAGCGAAGTCTCAGCATCGATTATGTTCATTATGTCGAGTATTACTGATGGATAATCTGGATGCATTGTCTAATAGAAAACGAAAACTAATCAATACCGAACTCATTGCTCAATTTTATTTTGTTCATACCACAACTTCGCCAAGCGTGGATATCATCAGCTCCTTCTTCAAATTGCTTTTGATAGCTTGCCATATGAAATCGTAAATAACTTTGGAAATACTTTTCTTGAAGTCATTGTCCTTGGTAAATACAGGACTCTCACCATCTTTGATAGATTCTTTAAGAAATTTTAACCTAAACGTGAGGAAAAGAAAAAAAACATATTTGAGACTTTGTTGGCCATTGTTGTCGGAGGGCAGCCTCAGAGAATTGCAAGAAAAAAAAAAATTTCTCTAGCTATTGGCCGAGAATCATACTTACAATTCTGTTCTACCGGTTTTTTGGAAATTCTTCCATACATCAGCACTTAAAGGATCTCCCATAGCGAGGAGTATAAATTTTCATACAATTTTAAAGTAATTTCTATTTGATTAATAAGATTTTTAAGGTATAAAATTGAATATTAAAGTAATTTGTCAGGTGTATTTTCTTTAGCTCAAAGCGGCGGCCATATGCAAAGTGTTTGACAGCTTGCGCTTTGGTACAGTAAAAGACAAAAATTAAGAAAATGTAATAGATCATTGGTGGCTGCCAAAGGTTGAAAATATAGTTCTTTTGGATAAAAAGAAATCAGTAGAAACAAAATAATAATTAAGGCTATTAATCCAATTTCGTAATATATAGATAAGTTTATCGTTTGATATTTAGGTAAAATTGACAAAAAAAAACTATACAAGGATTTTGGTACAGAAAATTATCAAATGCTTGACCAAACTAAAGTCTCGCACTGTGCAACAGTGGGATTAAATGGGAATCAAGCACCCCAAAACTTGGTTTAATATGAATTTACCAGATTACTTAAAAACAAAAAACAATAATTTGACAGAGCTGACAAACGAGATGAGATATAATTTGTAATCAGATTTGCAAAAGTATCTTATTTGGGCTTTAGTCAAAACAGGCCATACAGGCATTATACAAGAAAAAAATATTTGGACCTACTTATTTTCAGTAATAAAAAAAATCAATAGATTTCAGAAGCAGTAATTTTGCTTAAAAATTCTAAGCCCTCTAGAAAACGAAGAGCAACAGAAAAGTGAAGGTCTAACTACAACAGCCACTTTTTGTAAAATTAGCAGTCTTAAGGGGCCAACCGTCATAAGTTATGAGTGCAAACCTCGGGAGGCAAAACCCCAGGAAACACAACTCAGATTATCTTTAAGTAGCAAACAGAATTTGTGTTAAATTTTTCTGCAACTTCTCATCCGCAGTCTCATCTACACTCTTGATAAATACCTAAAAAAGTATGAAGAAAAAAGTAAGGCAACTCCATGATAAACAGAAAACAAGGTATGCTTATTATGAACGCCATGTCGCCATTTTGGAAAATTGATGACGTAGTAGTCATCTCCGATGCTGACAATCGAGTTTTTTTCAGTTTCATTGTTGTTGTTTTCAATTAAAAAAAAATGTTTTCTCTAAATTCATAACTGACGTTCGGGCGAACTGCCGATGAGAAAGATGACTATGACGTCACAGAAAACCTGCCAAAAATCTAATGAGCATACCTTGTTTTCTGTTTATCATGAGGCAACTCGAACTGTCAAAAATACACTGTCTAAAGCTCAAAAGACAGCGACAGCGCTTTGCAAATTAACTAATAAAACTTTTCTATTTTTACCTCCTTTAATAAAAACATATAGGTATTATGTATTTATTTTCTCTTTCTGTGGTAGACAACCAACACCACCCTTCCATAAAAAAGAGTTTGAAATTAATAGATTCAGATATCTGACCAGACTACGACAGTAGATACAAGCAAATCATGAGATCTTCCTTCCCCAACGCTTTCAATTATTATTTTTCACAACGACAAAGCAAAATTATTACGTACAGGTCCATATTCCCCTTCAAGCATAAGCACCAATACGGCAACACACTACTCCACCCCATTCTTTTGTCTTGACGTATCGGTGGCTAAACCAAATAACAGTCAACATCACCCTGCTAAATTTGCTGCTCTCCCGATAAAAATGTTATTTCGCGTACCGTCCGTGTCGCACTTTAATGAATGCGACGGCGACTTTGCTATCGCCACCACGACACGTCGTCTCATCGTGCCGGTATCACAGCACAGCCGGCAACTACGTGAACGTGGTTCAATTATTGTCAATTCAAAAAACCCAAAGCAAAAGCAACACCCTTCCGTAAATGAGATTGTATTTGTGTGACCAATCCCTCTTGCTCTTTTCTCTGCCCAAAATACCATTTGCTCCATAAATTCGACGCTCACTATCTCACTCAACCAACATTTAACCAAAGGGGAAGGAAATGGAAGAAAACCCATTGAAACCAAAGCAAGAATTCTAACAACAATTTTGTGGGGTTTTACTGAAGGACGCACAAAACAGCAAGTGGTATTATTTTACTCTGTCTCTCGCCAACGGAATCAAACACAACATCTACCGGTACTTGTGTGTGCTGCTGCTGCCACCACGGTTACGGCAACTGCTTTGGCTAATCTAAAACCAGGAAAAACAAAGACCCCGCCAAAAGAGTTTCGCTTCCCTCTTTTCTACCAGGCAAACATAATTTCCAGCAAGCAAAATGTACTTCGATGTTGCTGAAAGGTTGGCGGGAGCGCTAATCATTTGTTGCACGACTGCGATTGGCACAGAGGCAGTACCACGTGCTGGTTAACTTCCATGTGGGTTTGTTTAATGCGGAGAAGCGTGGAGGGTTAAAATCAACGTTTCCTCCTATCAATGGTATTTTGTTTGTATCATTTTTTCTTAATGCGAGGGAGGAGGGAGAAGATAACCTAAACAGAGAAAAGAACAAGTAGTATGGTGACTGGTGACGTATAAATATATGGAACTGAGAGGTGTATAATAGACACCAAGCCGGTACTTTCGTTTGTTTTTATGTTCATACTACTGCCGTTTTTTTTTTATTTCTCCATCTTTGAGTGCATGGTTTGGGTTTTGGGACACTGGGTGGTTTTGAATACCTTGTTTTTGGTTGTCGACGAACAGTGTGTGGCTGAGGAAGACGATGGCGAATTTGCTTGGTGAATTTGTTATTGAGAATTTGGTTGGTCAGCTCAGTTACTGGGGTATTCAAATTTCCCCGAACATTTGTCATAATGCTTGCTCATTTATCCGGCGCTCAGCGGTATCATAAGGGATTTCCTCAGTCTTCTAATTTAAAAGTACCATTCAAGCGCATGAGTTGGAGTGAAAGGCAAGGCTCACCGAGTTGATACTTTATACATTTCGGAATGCTCGCATTTGTATCGTTGTTACCCCTTCTACTTGAGTGTGAATTAGTGGTTTCAGTTAAATCGATGTAGGTATTTTATAATACAAAAAAAAGACCCTTGCCTTGACATTGTGTGTATCTGTATCTATAAGGCAGCCAAAATGGGGCGGGTCGGGCCTGGATTTTTAATAAATTGCGCAAGATTGCATACGAAACAAGATTTTTTTTTCTCAAACATTGAAATGCCTATGTACCTATCTACATTATTGGATGTTTGTTGTTGTTGGTGTCATTGTTAGTCTAGCTAGACATTTTTTGTCCGTCATTTTGCTTATTTGATGAAAATAGCATGGGCTTGCAGCAATAGCAGTCTTCAGTTTTAGTCTTTTTCAAAGATAAATGCTTTATTTTGATTCCAGTGTTGTGAAAATGCCGCGTTAGTCTACGACTTCCGACAAAGACTTTGCCAATGATAGAAGAAATGTACAACAGCAGAGGTAGGTAGGTATGTTTATCGGTATTGGTTTGTAAGTTGCAACAAACTACTAGGAAGTACCTATTTAAACAAAATTGTACCTACCTATGGGTATTTATATAATGTATGTTTCACTTGATGGCTTGACTATGTTTGACAAAACAACAATTGGTAGGTAGGTAGGTACCTAGGTGAAGGTTCATCATGTTTAAATTATTTAATACTGAACTATTTAACGTCATAATTATGTACCTACCTACTAAAACGAATGACACAAACATTGGTTTAGCTGTGGAAGGGGCAAGATGGACACGCCCACTCCACCTCCTCCCGCAGGATTAAATGCAAACATATTTTATATAGGTAATGCATGCTAGCAACAGATTTTATGGGCCGGTCCGGTAGGTAGGTGTTAATTTAAAATAGGTATTTCATGACATCGAATAAACAGCTTATGCTGCCATTAAGGGTATTCATCCAACACGCGACGACGACGTTTGTACGTATACTCTGCGTAAACGTCGTAAATGACTGTGGTAAACGACTTGTTACCAAATTGATTTTCCATACAAATTTTGACAGTTGTTAACGTCTTTTATGCAGAGATTGTGCAGCCTGTTGCATGATAAATATCCCTTTATTTATTTTGCCAATATATAGGCAACTTAACACCAAAAGATTGGTAGGATCATTCTTTTTTTGTAGTTTGAACTTTGAAAATCTGCTACAGGGTGGCTGATGAAGATTGCTACCTGCATAAAGAAACTCAAATAATTTGTTTTTCAGTGTATGTTAAAGCTCAATCAATTTTATTAAATAACTTAAATATACATAGTTTTAAATTCACCCCCTGCTCGTTGATGCATGTGCTGCATCTTATCAACAAGTTATTCATTACTGCTTGGACAGTTGAGACAGGAATAGCAGCAATATTTTCTCGGCTGCATTCCTTTAATTCATTACAATTTGTTGGTTTTTGCTTTGTAGACTTCCTGTTTGCCATAACCCTACAAGAAAGAATCAGGTGCAGCAATGGTTAGGCCAACAGAATGTGAAGTTTTTATAATTATATATCAACTTATTGCCGTTTAAATCGAAATGGGCTTGTCAGACATAAAAAAGACAGTTCAACATGTTTCCGTTCTCTTCCACCATTTGAAGTATCTTCTGGCAAAATTCCAATCAAATCGGCAAGTCTGCTGCGTTCAGTTTGTTGGCCATTGGAATTTTATAGTGAATAAGTCAAAATCATTGTGTATAATTGACTGCAATGACTGTCTGCACATACCCATTTGAGCAGATAAACTTCTTGTCGAATCTCTTGGATTGTTTTGTATGGCAGCAGCTATACAGCAGCGAATGTTTCCTCCGTCCGAACTTAAGGATTTCGATGATAAGGGCTTTTTTCGACTGCCCCAAGCTATAGGCACAATTGTTAACAAGTCTAATTATGGTCCATTTGGTGTTGCTCGGAGGATTACCGCCAAATGTGAACTTATACTCTCTTTGAACCAAAACTACGGACTCCAGTGCGTGATAGCGGCGGATTCGCAGGGTTCGCGTTCGCATTTACAGCAATTATGAACTTGCCAGGTGAACTATATTATCAATACGATGATCTACCTTACCATTTCCACACATTTCCTCGCCTGCAAGCTCTACAGGTGAAAATATGGCTGAAACAAGTGCGAATCCCGCCGCATCGCATTCGTTGGATTCTATAAAAGGCGTGATTAATTTTTTTTGTAGCGGTTTTCATCAGCCATCCTGTATCGTTGCGGTTATCATTGACTATAACTTATCGGATGACCAATTGACGGATAGATCTCGGTCGGATGGTTTTCAAATGATTTAATTTTCGCCAAAGAATAGACCTGAAATTGTTTTTGCAAAGTATTATAGCTAGATACTGTTTTTGTCTTAAGGCTTAACTATAATGGCCACTTTTATGCAAAAGTAAAATAATTTTTTTTTTCTTTTGAGGTCCATTTGTTTGAGGAAAAAAGTATCTACACCACTTGTTTGAGAATCAAAAATCTAAGGTTTTTGTCACCATTTTGAAATTTTCCGGAAGTTAAATAGTCGAGAAAAATGTGTTTAAAAATGTTCACTTCTGCACTTTTTACAAAAATTTGTCGTTGTAGTTAAGCCTTTAATTGAACGTACAGTAACGGCCATGATATTCACTTGTTAAGGTTCGATTTGAAAATTTATTTGAATGAAAGCAGATTTAAATCCAAAAAATAACTTTTTCTGAATCCAAACTTAAATAAAAAATCTCAGATGTCAGCTTTTTGTATTTTGCGGGGATCTCTGAGACGAAAAATTATTGGATTTGGATTCAATATGTCAAAGATTTTTTAGTTGGTAGGACCGGCCTAATATATGTTTTTAGTGAATAATATTTATAAACCAAAATTTGAATCTTTGCATTTAAGAAATTCGGATTTATATGGTTGAATTCAAATAAACTTTTTATGCCAACTTAATCCAGAGTGAATAATATGGCCGTATAAGTAAGTAACGTCATAGAAAACTCTTAAACATTACAATTTTTCATTGTCCAATAAAGTTCTCTTTGAGAAATACTATCTTCAATAATTTCGTAAATAAAAAATAGAGTGTTTTGTTAGTACACCTTCTTCATAACTCATAAATATCTATCAGGCGCTAAGCTTTATAAGTCGCAGTTTTTTTTCTATTTCGTGCTATTGCACCAAATGAACGCAATCTATTGGGGTATCAAAGAAGCAAGCAACTACATTAAATTAACAATAAATTCTTAACAAAATTCCTCACACAGCGATGAACACCGTCAGCAGCGAGCGGTGACCTTAACCGCCAAATTGTGTTAAATTATTTCTTTTTTTTTGTTTGTTATAGTGATGATGAAAAAAAACTTTCCGCGAATCTTGTGGGCGTTTAACACTTTCCCACAAGAAAACTAATAGGTCCTCAGTAAAAACAGAAAGGGTTTCGATAAACTAAATTTATCCAACTATACATGGAATGTTAAAAAAAGAGAACGAAATATTTTTTATCATCAAAAAGCACTAAAGTGTGGCTTCCTTTTGATTCTGTTTATTTTTTTGTTTGTTCAGTAGGTAGGTATTCGCCGTAACCGGTCCGTGACCATCTCAAAAATCAATGCCATCTATCTAGACGAAAGAGAACTCACTATGTATATTCAGATGGTCGGTGGTCTGTGCACCAAAGTGCCTTTTGATAGTATAGAAGTCTACAGCAGCGCACAGTGCAGGTACACTATCCCCATAATCCCTTATTTAAATTCTTGTTCTCCTGATATATAAAATCAATTGTGGGCCGAAGCTGACCGGTCACGCCTTGGCTCCCCACAAAAAATGTACTACCTACTCGACAACAGCAGCATACGAAAAAAATCTCTATTTATGGAACGGAAACACTCCAGTGATGGTCAATTTTTTTTAGTGGATTGACCAATGAGAATTTCAAAAAAGGCACCATTGCAAATAAAGTTTCGCAGTATAGCACCTAGGGATGCAATCCAAAATTTTGGTGGGCCATGTTTAAAAATTAAAAACTAGATCATTGACATTCAAAAATATGTTAATAACCCCCGAAAAAAGCTTAAACATCTAGTGAGGCACCAAGGCGCTCATAAAACATAATCAGGTGTAGAGTATTACCAAAATTTTGAACCGCCATGCTCACCAAAATTTTGATAGACCCACCTTTCTCTTTTTTTTTAATGAAATCCCCAAAAATTTCTCCCAAATAATCAACAGCACTCTCACTATGCTGAAGCCTATACAATCTACTATACACAACACTACTTGATTTTATTTTAATTTAATTCATGTGGACCAAATACAAGCTGAAAGTACCAGTTCAGTCAGTATACCTCCACTTTAGTTCTTGAATCCCATCCAAGTATGAGCGACCTTCAGTTGTCAGATTTTGCCAACATTTTTACCTCTGACTAAGTAAAAAAGTCCGCGAAATTGACACAAAAATCCTTGAGTTTTAAGGAAATGTCCTTCACTTGGCAATGAATGGGTACAAAGCAGTAAGCATTTCAATGACACGGTCAAGGAGAGAAAGCAACCTTCGGCTCCTCAGACGTCACATCGAAATAAAAGGTAAACAATGAAATTGTCTCACTCACTCCAATACCTAAACAAAAGTAAACAAAAACATAACAAAATTCAACACAATGACATTGTACCGCCAAATGTATCGCTACGTTTTGGGTGAAATAAAACAATTCAAAGTGCTTATCATTAAAGATGGGAGCCTGCTCCAAATGTTGCTGTTGTTTAGTTTTTTGTTGTGCACCGACTGGCATTCATTTTGAAATGACTTTTTCTACTAAAAATGTAAGTGAGAAACGATATTTACGAATTTTGTGTCAAATATATTGCGAAACGCTAACAGTAACAGAGAGATACAAACAACCTCGTGTAAATGGCGAAATGTTGCTGTTGAAGGTGGGTCATTGTTAAACGACAGCGCCGAAGCTAACAGGCGTTCATAAATAACAGTAAAGAAATAAAACAATAAACACTTATCATAGCAAGCAAGTAACAGCGATGATGAAAAATTGAATAAAGTGATAGTGACGCAAATGGGAGAAACAGAAATAGGAAAGACGTCTTTCTTATTTTCCTGGTACCCGGGTATTTTCAGAGAGTGACAGCGAACTTTTGAGATCGTAAACTCTGACGACATGACAAGTCGACAGACCACAAAATGGCTTGCTGTTTTTTTCGAAATAAATGACAGGGGACCAAAATTAATTACACCATTTATTTTCAATGAATTATATTTTACCTTTTTTTTATTCCTGGATAAGTAGGTTGGTACTGTTATTTGAAAGCATCGCCTGATGGCATTTTTCAATCCATCTATTTTAGGTGAAAATAAAAACAAACAATGGAAATCTTAATAAATCTATGGTGTTGTGTAACTGCATGTGCATTGTGCAAGGACTGTTAATGTTAGTAGATAATAGATTGAAAATGTAAGTAGAATAGAAGTTGCACAACATATTCGAATACCCTATTTGAAAGATTTAACGATTCGTTTTTCATTTTATTTCCGAAAAGAAATGATAACTTTTTTAAGTAGAAAGTAAGAGTTTAGGCTTTAACTACAATGGCCACTATTTGCAAAAGAGCAAAAGTAAAAATCTATCCTTTTTCTTACTAGGTCCATTTTTTCACGAATAGTTAAAGTACACCACTTGTTTGAGAATCCAAAATCTAAGGTTTTTGACACATTTTTAAAATTTTTCTGAAGTAAATAGTTGAGAAAAATGGGTTTCCACATTTTAATTTTTGCACTTTTTTGCAAAAAGTGGCCGTTGTAGTTAGGCTTTTATCAAACTATTATTGAATGGGCTTCAGGTCAAATGAAACAAATATTTTCTTTTTGTCACAACGTTTCGTCCATGTATATGGACATCATCAGGTGAACAATAGTTTCTATATTAGCATTGATAAATATGTTAAAAAAATGTTTACAAATTATTCACACAACAGTAAGCATTTACGATAATTATTGTTACATTTATAATAAATAATTGATTTGTGTTGCGTCTACACAGTACAAAGTATAAGTATTAGTTAGGCTTTTATGTTTCATTTGCATGAGTGAAAAGTTGACACAATTTTGTCCATTTAAATACCATTTTTCAGTCCATCATCAGATCGCGTAAATATTCTGATATTAATTTAAAAAAAAATAATATGCACGATTGGGTCGGGTCGCACGTACTTGCTCACAAAGTACAAAGTTACTGTGAACGTGGAAGATTTTTGTATAAAAAAAATAAAAATAAATAGTTAAAATAAGAAATGTTAAATAAAAAAAAAAAAAACTAAAATTCATTACACAAAGGACATAAACAACTTCTTAAACTTTTTTGAGCTCCAAACTAAGTTTTTCAAAAAAAATATTTTTTCATATGTATATAAAAATTCTCAAACCTTGTTTTGATATCAAATAACTTTAGGGTTTTAAAGGAGCTTCCGTATACAACAAATTCATCAAAATTTGTTCAGTCGTTTAGGAGTAAGTCAAAAATGAAAAAAAAAAAACGGTTTATAATAAAAGTTTGACCTTACTAATAAAATTAGTCACAAAAATTTCAGTCAAAATCGTTGGAGCCGTTTTTGATAAAAGTTAACTTTTCCTTAATATGGTGAGGTATATGGCAGGTACCGGTAGTTTCCCTGTAGGGAATCACCAAAGACCCTTAACCACAAAAAATTGAAGAAAATCGATTCAGCGGTATAATTTTTCCAAAAGGTAAAAGGAAACTTCTTAGAAGAGGAAAATCTTTATGCTTTGGGATGAAAAATGGAATCTCCTTGACCTGAATCGTGTAACAAATGAATAGGAGCCTGTATTTCGAGATACTAGTAAGCTTAAACTTTCAAATTATTATGCTTATGGATTATATAAGGACAAAATGGGCCCAAACTAATTAGTGTCATTGATTGGCTCTGAAATTAATAGCTCAAGATCCGTTATTAACATATTTAAATACAATATTTTGTTAAAAAAAAAAAACATGAAAAAATCTGCTAATTTTTAAAGTTTTTCATGTGTTTGCATTTTTTTTTTGCTCCCGTTCAAACTTACCTCATGGAACAGTTTTAGTATTAATAATTTTTTGGAGGAGGTTTCTGTAAAAATTGACTTGGTTTACAGAAATACGATCGATTTCACAGATGTGTGCAAAATTTCAACCGAATATAGCTTAGTTCTTCCTTAAGACAGGACCATACCATTTTGGTCGCTACTGTATATCGCAAGTAAAAACTGATAAGCCAATAACCAACCATGCAATATAAAATGAACCTTCTCACGCCGCAGTTAATTCTGGATCCTACCACTGTATCTATGATGAAATATCCCGTGATAACCTCTGTTCGCTGTGATGAATTTTCTATGATGATGAGCTGGCAAGTGATGAATTGTACTCAACCCAAACTGGAGTTTAAAAACGACTATTATAATTACGTCCCAGCCCCCAGTATGTAGTATAACAAATGTTTGTTCCTTCGATACCTATACATCAATAGTAAGTAACATTAATAACATTAGTTACAAAGTAAACTAACTTATGCTATCCAAATCCAACCGCAATCAATATAATTTAAAAAAAAAATTAAGACTTCTTATAACGTCTGAGTGCCTAGTAGAACGATAGTGACGGAAAGAAACAGGTTGATTTTTTTAACTCTCTGATGACCTCGTCATCATCGCTATCGCCATTTCGCTTCGCTCTTACTAATTTTTTTTTTTTTATCAAAGATTTACTTGTTTCTTGTTGGTGACAATGAAAAGTACAGAATATCAACATTTGAAGCACAGTCATTGTCATAACGACTCGCATAGTAAATTAACAGGAAAAATATAACGACTCGCATAGTAAATTAACAGGAAAAATATATTATTTCTTTACCACAACAATACTATATTATCACTATATGATCTGAACTTAGCTACATTATGTGTTATTTTTTTCATGACAGTCCATTAAATGAGTCATTTTACAATTGATTAAATGCAAACAAAATCGAGGAAGGTTGAAATTTTGCAGGGTGTTTCTGGTATAATTAATGAACTTAAAATCTCAATTTGCGACCACCCATTGTGGAAGTGCAATTTTTTGAGTCATTTCATTTTTTGGCAATAAATCTCAGTTTTCAAACCTACCCTGCGGCCACACATACAAAAGTACTGGCTTGCAAGAAGCCATTATGTACAATTTGTCAAATTTCTATTTGTGTAATTGACGTGACGTAGGCAGCACGCCACTTGCAAGTTAACCTGGTTGCAAGTTCAAATTTGCAAACGATGTTGTTTTTGTATAGGTACATATTTGGATAGTTGTTTTATAAAAGCTGTCAAATTACTTGCGTCTCAACTTGCAAGTCTACATGGCTTTAAAACCTGCATGCAAAAGCTTACTTGTCAGTAGCAAAAGTTTAAATTTTTGAGTAAAAATGCTTGAATGTATGACAATTTGCAAGCCAGAACTTGCACGTGTGGCCTCGGGGTAAAAGATGCTAACTGCCACGCCCATTTTTTCTTATATACATATCTACCTGCTTATTTCTCGGAAGCGGCTTACGAAAATATTAAATATTATAACGAAAATTCCAGCGTTTGTTCATACCTAGACCACTTGTATAAATGTATACAAATTTGAAAGAAAGCCCACTTTTCTTATAAATTGTTTTTACTTTGACGGAGCAGCGAGATTCCTAATGATCAATTTTCACAAAACAAACGAAAGTGACGTGGATGGCGAGATTTGACATTGTATTGATAGGAAATAATGCTCCGTCAGGCCAGATGTCAATTTTTCATTCTTTCATGTTCATACGTCCAAACACCTAAAAATTGCAGGTTCGAGCCACAGCCCAGCCCACCACAGGACTTATAATTAAGTAGTTATAGTGCTGCTACTTTTTAATAACATTTTTAGAATTTATCAATTTAAGCACGCAACGGCAACATCACACGAGCAAAATGCCTTCACTAATCTACGCGTCTACACTACCTCACTTTCCTATTCATTCATAAGCAGAAGAAGTGCTTTTATGCCTAGCCTATTCGCTAGTGTCACCGATGTCGATTGGTTGCTGTTGCTGATTTGTTGATATTTGCTTACTATCTTTTCATTGGAAAAAGACTTTATGATAGAGCGAGACTGCTAAACATTTTTGATTACAGAACTAAAATGCGCGATCGAATATTAAACACTTACTTAAACTTCTACAATTTCTGCTGCCCTGGTATTTAGTGTCATATTTCGCACAGAATTTGGTGTATCTTCGGGTTTTTTTGGATTCCAATCGAATACGGGCAAACGCTGAACACAGTGGACGCAACTTAAACCAATGAACTTCCTTCCACGCTCATCGTGTCATCTCTATTCTTTGCGATTCACTCTGAAGAAGTGCATGTAGGGAAAAGAAAGACAGATGAAAAATATTACACTCGTTCGATTCCAGTTGGTAGCAGTCGACCAAGCGAAAACAGGCAATCAGCCGCTGAAAAAACTAAACCTGCTTCAATTGAATGGAAGATAATTTAATTCTATGAAATTGTGTGGTCTTAGTTACGACGACGCTTACCCTAACACAACTGGCGTGGCGACTGGCGAGTGTTGATAAAAAGAGAAGAAAACATACAAAACTAAATTTGCCTGCTGCTGATTTCTTGCTTCTTGTTGTATTGGCAACCATACCAACCTGATGATTTCAATGCAATGCAAAAAATGTTGGAAATCTGAAGCGTGTTCGCTAATCGCTTCGCTTTATTGTTTGATTGTTGGTTGGTTGATCGGCAGCATGTTTCTGGGAAAGCAACCAGCAAGCACATCACACTGCTTGAACTTGGGAAGGGAAACTTGTCGGTGGTGTCGGTGAACGCGCACAAGCGAAACCAGCCAACGTTCACGTTCAACCGTCGAGCACGTCTAATGTTCCACATTGTATCGGGCGAACATAATTTTTAGCAAGCAATAGGTGGTTGAAGTGTCTTCTGTCAAACTATGCGCGATATTTTTTACTCCTGGAAAGGTTTCATTCAACTTGTGGGTGTGATGTGTTGCTGTTGCTGGAGCTGATGGCTGTATTTTCCTACTAGCTATATCGTACCAGGCACCAAACCAAGTGTTTCTATAGCTTTGTTGTTTAGATAGGATTGTTGGGAATTGGGATAGAGACAGGGACAGCGAGTTGCAGTTTGCAGAGCACACACAGAGAGATGTGATAGCATATTCGACACACAATTTTTCATTCTTTCTTTCTTACTTTTCGACAAACATGGTTACCAGGATGACATAACCGATAATAGTTAACTAGAGCAAAACTGCACCATTAGATTTCCTAGGAAAATCCAATAGAACAATAATATTAGATATACATAAACGACGACGACGGTGGAAATAGATGAAAAGTTTGAAAGAGGAAAACGAGAGAGGGTTATCTGAAAGGGAAAACAACAGGTTATACTGTTGTCATAGTTATTATGAGGGCACAATTTGATTTCATTGGAAGTGGATTATTATGATTCATCAGTTTTGCTGCTGTCAATAAAAAAATGTAGGTATACCTAAAAGTAAAAGACTTTTTCATTGTTAGTAAATTAAGCATTATGCACATTTATACAACAACAAATAAAACCATTCAATATAGGGGATTATCTCTTATGGCTCTCTTAATTTGGCGTTCAGGGCAATTTGTTTGTTTGGCTTTTCAATACGTTCATTAAGCAGCCTAGGGGAAAACTCTGCTTAGTGGATGATTAAACTGAATTTAATCGTTTGCGACTAGGCGCTCAGATGCAACCGCACGCAATACGCTATGTTAAAGGTGGAGGGATTAATTTTAAAGAAGATGTGCACCAATACATTGCACAAAATGTCAGCATTTGATTTTATGATGTGAGAGTTAAGAGGTAGGTATTTATTGGTTTCTGTAGATATCTAGCTAGGTACCTACTTGTGATTGTGATGCTACTGGCTTTGCTGGGGTGATTTTGGAAGACTCACAAGCAAAGGCCATAATAGAGAGTGGATTATTTTATGTACCTATTACATTCACTAATGTTCATTCACATTGTGACAAGAGGATTTTTTTCTTGAAAGCCACAGTCAAATGAAGTTGTGAAGTTTAAACAAATTTAATATAAGCATCGGTGGTTCAGTGGTAGAATGCTCGCCTGCCACGCGGGCGGCCCGGGTTCGATTCCCGGCCGATGCAAAATATTTTTTTTCTTTTTATTTGTTGGAACAAAATCTCAGTAGTTATAAAGAAGTTTATGTAGGTATAGATTTGAAGGGTCCAGGTGAAAAACGACACACACCCACTTTTTGTTGAAATGAAATGAAATGATGAGGTCTCGTAGTATTTATTGAGTACCTACTGTCTGATGGTATCCTCATTTTTATAAAACTAAACCAACAATTTAATTCCTTCCATAAAATTATGTATGTTCCTTGTATTGTAAGTACTATAAGTTGTATGAAAAACTAAATTTTAAATTGCGTTTTTCTCGGAATGGGTTTGAAACGACTTATGCTGTTTTTCCCCTGCACGCTGCACCCTTCAATTGTCATTTTTTTAACATAACCAACAGGACAAGACATTCCAAAAAGTAGGCAAAGGAATTTGGTTGGTAATTGGAAAGTTAGGTTGGTGTTTTAGTAGGTCGAAAGAAGCCGTAGGAGACCCAAGGCACTTGTGCACTAGCAATATATATCAAGATCACGACTTATGCGATGTACCGAGATCGAAAAAGTATTATTAAATTTAAACATGCAAAATGTACGTTATTTGATCTAGGGCGTGTACTCAGGGAGGAGGGAGGCAGGGGTGCGCTCGTCAACTCCCCCACTAAATTTTGTATGCTGATACATTTTTTTTTTTGGTTAATTTTTTATTCGATTAATGTCGCATGAATTTTAAGGGATGCGCGAGCAGTTTATTGTTTCGTTCTCTTAAGATAGAAATCATTAAACAAATGTATTTAGTTTATCACACCTTTTGTCTATAAAACCATAAATACAGGTGAAATAATTGAATCGAAAAATACCATCATGTGAACTACTTTCCGGTATTCGATTTAAGCGTATACGGAAACCTAGTTTTACACTTAAATTTCTGTCTCATCAGTACCTATTACTTCTAGATTATTTTTTAGATCACGATAAAGGTCAGGCGTTGCGTACACTTTGTATGAAAAAGGAAAACCTTGCACCTCGATAACTTAAAAGTTTATATAGGGCCTCTTCCCAAATATTGCTAAAAGTATTTTACTTTTTGCGTTCGTCAGGACCAGTACGTTTTGTAAATCAGTACTGTCACTCGACAGAGCGACACTTTGGTTTGAACCAAGCCTTAACTCAGCAAAATTAAATTAATCTTTTTAATAGGCTAGGTACACGGAAAATGGTCAAATTTATTACGAAGCGTAGTTTATCTTTTTTTATCATCTTCACCGGAAACGTAAAAGGAGTTTCGGTTTTGGTTTACCTATACAAAACTAACATTCTATTTATTTTTCCATGTACCGATTTCTGGTGCATCCCAATACCAAAAATGTGCAACTTTTACTTTATATGATGCAGAAATAATACTGAACATACATACATGATCATCTCAAAAATGTTTTTACTTCTAGACTTTTCAGAGTTTCCATTATATTTATCAGTTTCCTTCACATTGAGTATGAATAGGTATTCCTCTTTAAATATAGCGCACAGAAATAAAAACAAAATTCAAAACGTTTCAATGGATTTTTTCTGTTAGTTGGACTCTCCATCCTCACGAACAAACAAAATCAAAAGGAGGCAAAGTAACAACAAAAACTAGTCAACTTGTGGTTTTTTGAATCCCCGTTGAAGTAATGCATACATATAGAGGAATATGGAAAGGTAGGCAATCATCACTGAGCTAAATGCCAAGGATTTTATTCTCCTCGGAGGAGCCTTAATTTCAAGGTTACACCCAACAAATCCACCCAATCGAGTATAAAATATCATTCAAGGGTCACCATTAGACGCACTATTGTCCTCTGCAAATCCTCATTCAACCAAGTGCTCAGAAATGGTAGATCATCAGAGCAAAATATCAGCAACATCTGCTGCAAAAACTTTTCTTTTAAATCTCCTTGTCGATGTAATTTCTTTTTATTTTTCAAAATATATAAGAAAAAATAAAAAAAATCTTTAATAATATCAAAACACAAAAAAAAAAAAAAAAAACGTTCAACCGAGCCAGCTTGCTGCATCTGTTGGAACAGCACACCAAAACAACTACAACCACAACAACAACAAAAAACAACCCATACGATGACTTTCAAACAAAAGACCAACACAAAAAATATTTTCAATAAACCAGAAATAAAAGCAGCATTGGCCGCAGCGCAGCGCCTATATTTCGTCCCTTTCCGCTTTTTTGTCAAGTCCCATAATCGCAAGCAACAGCACTCTGCTCTCACTGCTGATGGTACATCGAACTCGACGTGTAAACCGGTTGCAAGCTGATTTTTGCAACAGCGACAGTGCGATCTTTCTGGCCCCAAAAAAAAAATGCATAAATGCAACCAATCTTGTGTACCGATACGACAACAACACCACAACATTGGATGAATGTGTAAATATCACATAAGAATCCCCCCAAGATGTAGTATACCCCATTCACTTCCCCTCTGTGTGCATCTGAAGGTTTGGTAGACTAAAAATAAAATAATTATGATAACGAAATAATCAGAACACGTATAGCAAGCTAAGTGACGGCAGAGACAGACGCACCCATAATCGCTGTATCGATTTGAGTTTTCTGAATTCCCAATTATATTAATAGAGTGCATACGCATTTTTTTCAGTCGTCCTTTTAGTTTTTTAAGGATGTTAGAGGGGCTGGAGGTAAGCGATATGCCCTACACTGCCTTAATCACAAATTTTAGAAGAAAAAATAGGTAACAAGATCTTATAACTAGAGCCACGATCTTCCCCCAGGAATCAAAAATCAGGGACACGTTAGACATTAATTTAAAAACTCCAAGTAGTCGCAAATCGATCGCCAACTACAATAGCGGACCAAACAAAAAAATTGACAAAAACAAGTTCAAAATTATTTTGTATTTATTTCAAAATAAAAATAAAGTTAGCCTAAGCATAACACGTGGGAGCCATATTAACAACGCAATGCATTTTCGGTACTTTTAATTATCTTGTGTAGAAGTTTAGTGATATGCCGGATCAAACTCTGTTTGATGACTCGATTTATAAACGTGGTCTCTGATACATGCATGTTCGTTTTTTACTTGCCATATTTTTCTAAAGGCCTCACATCAGGAAGATTAGTGAAAACTTCAGCCAAAATCCGTCATTTCGAAATTGGTTAAATACAAACTTCACAGCTTGTTTTCGTTTGCTAGAGAGGTACTCCAAAGCTCCAATGACGTTCTTGGCATTCCAGTTCATGGCCAATAATAATTTCAAGTGGTTTCAATGATTTAACTTAACTGATGGTCCCTGTGGCGTATGCTTAACCTTTTTTTAATGGAAGTTTTAAACGTTTATCTAATATAAAAATCAATGTTTGTTTGTTTGTTTTGTAAGAGTCTTATGCGCTGTCCTATAACGTTCATCCGATTAACTAATAAGCACTTGCGCAAATTTTATAGGCATAAAAGAACTACAGTAAAACCCGGTTATAATGCACTTCCGTACGGATCATTTGATTGCGATACAATGTTGTCCACTTATTATTGCTGGCGCTTGCGAGATGGTTATAGACATATAAAAATTACAGGATAACCCAGTTAAGTGTATCACCATACTCGCATTTATCAAAACTTTGTGAAAACAGAATACTTCAAACATGATGTTTGAAAAATATCAAATATTCCTTGCACCTTTCATTCTGGAAGGAATATGTTTAACTGAAAACCTTTTTCACATTATGTACATAATTATCTAGTCATATACAATTTGGCATGAAAATTTTGTTAGGTTAAAGAACGCAGCGCAACAAGTGCCACGTTGACAATTAGGTAGTTTTTCTAAAATTTGACAGTTATGATTTTTTGGTTTTTTTTCTTACACACGTCTTTGTATTTGGGATGCTATTTGTTTCCTTCTCTCCATAAATGAAGAATTCGTTGCGGCTTGATTCGCACTTATTTCAACCATATTTTCTCTTGTAATACTCGCAGGTGAGGAAGTGTGTAAGTGGAAATGGTAAGGTAGTTCCCACGTATTGATAATACAGTTCAACAGGCAAGTTCATATAATTGCTTTCAATACGAAAGCTTACCCTGTGCGAATCATGCTGACTCTTTGGGAGTAAAGTATTGCGAATTCATCATAATAGGCATGATTATCTCATTCGGAAGCTCACTTGGCAAATTTGATCCAAATCATCTCATTTTCGCTAGTCAAAACGGGGCTACTACGTTCCCGAACTTCGAAGGAGGGAAACCTTAACGAGGACATTTGTATTTACTATAACCCCACATAATGTCATATTTTAAATTTTTAAGGTTATTTTACATTTCAAAAAGTGTTTCGCATTGGCTAGAAATAAAACTGGTCACTTTAGTTATGAGCGCTTCGTGAATACGTCTCAGTATAAAATACCTACTGTATGTATACGGTATTTCCCCAAACTATCATTTCACCAAGTTTGTGAGGAAAATTCTCCGTGTTTGTGAGAGCTACAAGATAGTTGTTGGTTTATATAAAAGACAGACATATATAACACAAATGATCTCTATAATAAACTAGATAGTATTTTCAATTCAGCGTCCACCTTTTTCTTGGTTTAAATCGAAGACCCTTGTAATAAGGAAAAATAGAGAAAGATTGCAGTCTGACACAAAATTCAGATTCTTTCATTGAACGCGACAATTTGTTCCGACAATGTACTACATAATCGAATTTAAACTCAAGAAAAAAACAGTGCGACACGATAATGCGACAAGAACTTTTGTATTAAAAACGTATTGCGCTTTGTCGGATTTTTTTGTGGGTACTTTCATTATGATGCTGTGTAACTAAATTTTGCCGTTGTCGTGTCGCACTATTTTGTCGTACTGTCCCACTTTGGTTTGGGCAAGCCTTTAAGGATCTTCAATTTGTACCAACATTTTGTATGCATCCACTATCCAGTGTATTATAAAAAGATCAGTCATCAGTGACATAAAAACTGTTCTTAGAAACTTGGTGAAATGACATTTTTGTGCTATCTGCTTGTAGATAGAAAATGTAATAGTTTGATTTCACATTTTTATTTTTCAGTCTGGTCAAGTCAGATTTCTATAATCTTGTACTTTATTTCTTTGGCTACGAGCTGTCATCTTTCATTTGTCAAATGTCATGAGGCTACCGGCTCCAAAAATAAAATGTTTGTGATTTGTTTTTTTTGTTAACAAAACATTTTATTAATTCCTCAAACAAAAACGCGAAATAGTAATTGTATTCTTACTTTAATAAATTCACTTAATTCAAAATAGTTTAAAAACAGAAATTAAAACAATGGCTGCAGCGTTTGAAGTTGGCGGTAACGAAGGACCCGGATTTGTTGGCATCCGATTTTGTCAAGAATGGTTTCTAATTTATTTTGTTTTTCTTTAAAATCATTAAATTTTATTAAATAATTCTTTTGCATTTATTTTCAGCAATAACATGTTGTATCCTAAAGAAGATAAAGAAAATAAAATTCTCTTATATGCGTGCAGAAATTGTGACTACAAACAAGAAGCCGATTCAAATTGCATCTACGTGAACAAAATTATGCACGAAATTGAGTAAGTTATTTCTTGAGATCCTATCCTTGTAATGAGTTTCTTTCAACAGATTGTGTCTGTTTTTTTTTAATATTATAGTGAATTAACACACATTGTACCCGATGTTATATCGGATCCAACTCTTCCAAGAACCGAAGACCATGCTTGTCCAAAGTGTACCCATCGTGAAGCTGTATTCTTTCAAGCCCAAACACGTCGTGCAGAAGAAGAAATGAGACTTTACTATGTTTGTACGAATCAGAACTGCACTCACAGATGGACAGAATAGAACATAAGTGAGATAAATAAATTTGTTTTTTTCTTTCTGTTTTCTTGCAAAGCATTTTTTGTATTTTTATTGGACTATGTTTTCTTTATAACTATGTACTTGTCTTTTCTTCGTGGTACTGCATATAGTTTTAGAATAAAATTGTCTGTTCATTTAGGTTAGTAGGTCATATTTTTTTTAGGAATCTTTCAGTTCTTTTTTGTAAGAACAATTAGTCCTAGCGAGGTATAGTCAAGGTGGGAAACACTCCTATTTCATACTAATTCGGTGAATTTTTGCTTCAAAATGTTCTCCCCATTTGTCTGAAATCGGAGATTTTTCGGCTCCCACGGATACTCACTAGTGCCAAATATGACAAGAAATAGTACAAACATTATTTGGCTCTATTTTAAGGCAACCTCTTTGATATCAATAAAACAATGTTTGAGTTTTAAAAACTGCCAAGAGTTAAAGAATTAGGAACTTGGATTTCAGTTTCAACTTTCAACGGGTGGAAATAGTAGAAACAAATCAGAGAAATGATTCAATAGGTGTACATTGGCAACATTGTCATTTATAAAAGCGATCAATTATGTCTAGTAGTATTCGGCTGGAACGAGCTGTGGCTCCTTAATCAAAACCCCTGCCTTTCGCAAAAATTCTCTGCTAGCGGAAAAGTAGATTCAAGATGTTTTTTTGACTTTTTTTATAGTGATCACAATCGCAAATAAAAAATTTCTAGGGAAAGGGAAACGCCTTTGAATCTTAAGTCTTCCTAATTACTGTAGCGCGTTTCTGGCGGAACAGAATCTCTAGATTCTGTCTCTACCAACTCAACAACAGCCTTTAACTGTCGATCATCTCCGACGGAGATAGCGCAGCAGTTCAATATTCACCTATGCTAATACCTATACTACCAGATAAAGAAAACATTGGTATTCTTATCGCTACGTGTAAACTAATGCTCAAACATGATGCTATAAAAAAACAAACCTTTGGTGGAATTTATATCACTACATGCTTGGCGACAAAGCAGATCTAGATACTACTAGATCTGAAGGGCTCCAAACGTTTATTATTCTTAAACAGATGGCAAATCAGCGTCATAAGATGTTTTATAACTCGACACTGTCTAATAGGCAGGTACGCAATACAGTTTGGAGATTTCTCCAAAGATTTATGCAGAAGCTGAATGAATGAAGAAGAGGAAAAATCGATTCCCCATTTCCTTTGTTCATGCCCCTCCGTATTCTAAAGACGAAGGCTATGTGGGAGACAGTCTAATATAACGACCCTAGTGATCTAGCAAGATATAGTAAAAAAGTGGTTCAACGATTGGGAAGAAAGTTTCCTTTATTCAATGTGGTATCACAATGGACCAACATTTGGTCTAAGTGTATCGGCTCTTCTGCTAATAGCCACGTTAACCTACTTTAATCTAACTTGTATCGGAAATGTTTGGTACCGAGAATACAATTTCCAGTTAAAATAAGGTGTCATTTCATACATTGTTCCCTGGAAAAAAAGTTCATATCAATGTATTTCAGTCACGAAAAGGAAAAAAATATTTAATGTGATCAAATCACTGGTGGAGCCACTCTTATTTACAAAGTTATATCAAGAAAAATTAGGCCCACCTGCAATAAAAAAGTAAAAAACGTCCAGACCCAGGCAAGATAGTCAGGATCGTTGCTAACTGTACCAGGACATTGGTCGATAGGAGACCATGCAGCTTACTTTCTGTCGCAGCTGTGAGAGAACGAGGATACAACTCCCAGAAAAATGAAAATTTTACAAATATGTTAAAAAGCTCGGATTTGGATTATGGAGGGGCAACTATTTTTATGTGAGTGGTTGGATGATCACTTTGGTGGATCGATTTTGATCCATCTCCAATCGACCAGACCTACACGACCCAATTCTTCCACACCTCATCAAGTAATACATTCAGTCGCTTTACGGTTTTTAACAAATAAAACTCTACAACAAATGCTGTCCACTATTTTTCAAAATAAAAATTTTCAAAATCTTCCCTGACCAAAAAATTAAATTCGGTACGAGATCATAACTCAACAGACTTCTCTCTTCTATTTTGGAGAATTTTTTGCCTTAATATTTTGTTTAAAAAAGGTTCAAATTCCGATGTAATAGTGCAAACGTTTTGGAAGATCTTTTTTTGCAAAGTTTAGAAATGTTTGAGGTCATCAAATATGTAGAGGCATCTCTTCAAACACTTTTTGTTATCCAACCAGGTACACCCCCTTTTGGGTGTAAACAAACTTCTCCTTGCATGAGGGTCTTTGTAAAAGTAATAAACGTGTCTAACAAAATATGAAGCTACCAAGAAACACCCTGCGAGCCAGTCTTCGTGGCTCCATGAACTTACCAAATTCCATGACTTTCCACAACTAAAATTGTATTCCCTGACTTTCCAGTTTAGCCGAAACCATGGTAAACCCATATAGGTTAAAACGCAGGTTGAATTTAAAGAAAAATCAAAGTTATTTGTTTTTTTTTTATTATTTCTTTATTTATAAGTAGTACACCAATAGATTTAAAATTCTTTCTTAATTGCTGATTAGCTATGCGGCAAAAAAAAAAAACAAAAATATATTTAAACTCACTGTTATTATGCTGATATAAGTTTCTGGTTCATCATTAAATGCAAAGCGCTAAAAGCCTATAATTTGTAATTTTATGCTTTCTCTTGTATAAATTCCTCAGCAACTTATGGTGCACATCTGTCCAAGAATCTTGGATACAGGCAAACTTCTCGAATGTGATAACGATTGAGTAGCCAACAAACGAAACGTTCTAATCCTAGTCCATAGCCACCATGTGGCTGAGATCCATATACTCTCTGATCAGTGTACCAATAGTATGGTTTAGGATCAATTCCTTCACGAGCATAGCCCTTCAGCAATTCTTCACTGTCCCATATCCTCATGGAACCACCAACAATCTCTCCTACATTTGGCAAAAGTACATCTACACTTTCAGTTAGCTCAGCATCTTCTGGACACTTGGACATGTAGAAGGATTTAATGCCAGCTGGGAAACGGCACAGCATAATTGGCTCATTGATGGCATCGGTCATTTTACGTTCTGGAGCCTCAGGAATGTCCTAATTTCAATCCCAAAATAAAATGTATAGAATTTGGAGGAATTTAGAATCAATTGAGTAAACTTACTTCACCAAACTCATAGAAGGTTCCATCGTCCTTGGTGACGTTGTTCTCCTTCAACCATTTGATAGCATCTGCGTAGTTCATTCGTTTGAATGGCCTCTTTGGCGGCTCAAAAGTTGGATTGAGTTCCTTGACCAAATGACCATCGGGTGACTTGAGCACTCGATCAACCACATCGCAAATCAAATCTTCCAAACGATCGAGCAGATCATCGAATGAAATGAATGGACATTCGGCTTCAACGTGAGTGTACTCAGCCAAATGACGACGTGTTCGACTTTGTTCGGCGCGATAGCTCTGAGCAATGCAGAAAACATCACCCAAAGCTGGTATACAAGTCTCCAAATAGAGTTGAGAGCTTTGAGTCAGGAAGGCTTCCTCACTGAAATGAAATATAAGAATTAGGACCTCAGGAATTTGAAGTTCTAGCCTGGCATTAATACTAACCCAAAGTACTGCAATTTAAAAAGTGTGGATCCTCCCTCGACTTGTGTCTGAACCAAAGTTGGAGGTGTGACCTCATTGTATTTGCGAGCAAGATAATGCCCACGGAACGCCTGCAATATGACAGAACGCATCTTGAGAATCTTTGAAGTGTTCTCTCCACGAATCATGATGTGACGGTTGTCCAACTGCACCTCGGGTAGTGCTTCTTCGTTGAGAATACTCTCTGCACCACCAGCTGGTGCCAGACCAACTAGTTCCCAATAGTCTACATGCAACTCGTGACCTCCAGGGGCAGTCTTTCCTTCGGGAATAGCTTTGAGTGTTCCAAAAAGCTGCACAGAGCTCTCAGTGGTGAGAATCAAGCCAATGTAACACTGACAGAGTGCATTGTTAAGGACGCATTGCAAGAATCCAGTTCCATCGCGAAGTGTAATGAACATTAGACCCTTTCCTTGGCGCCGTAATCGATGTACCCAACCATAGATTCTTACACGAGTCTCACGGTTCTCTGCGCCATCATCGATGTGGATGCGTTTTGCTATTGACCAGGCAGGATCTTCAGCGAGGACGATTTTCTTTGCTTCCTCGATATTCTGTTTCCTCTTTTCGGCATCATCGTTTTCACGTTGCTCCTTGTCGGCGTTCTTGTTGATCTCACGAGCCCAGATCTTGTGAATTTTTTTCAATTGCGACTTGGCAGCTGGTTCGTATTTCAAGCCATCACCGGGATTCTTGGCATCAACAAAAATTGTTGGAAATGGATCTTGTTTGGCATGACGCATCGCCTGGAGAATGCTCTTGAATGGCTGTTCTTGGGTACCTTTGCCAGTTTCATCATTTCCGTTCTTTTCTGAAGTGTAAATCGCTTCTGTAATGTAAAAAAATGTGAGGGATATTTAATCAGGTGGGAATCAAACGATTGCCGACATGGCAAATCGAAGTTCTATTTCTTTTTTTTTTCTTATTTAACCTCAACCCAAGAGAAGAGACGAACGCAACCTCAACTTACCTAGCGTTAAGTTTTTCAACTTTTCTGTTGGCATTTTATTGGTTAATTTTTTTGACTAACTATTTGTAATTATTTTAAAATGAAATCAATGCAAAAGAAATTAATGCTTAAAATTGCATCAGAATAAAATCTGGGATTTGCACGATTATCGGGAATTTCTCAAAATTCAACTCAGTGACTGCAATCTTCAAAACTTCGTGGAAAACTAGACACACACACTCGAGAACTAGACAGAAATTTGGTAAAAGGTCATGGTGTGTGCGCATCGGTGATTATGTAGTTGTGATTTCTTATAAGAATTCATTTTCATTTGACAGATAAAAAAGTTCACTTTAAAATTCATTTATGGGTAGTGAACCGAAAATTGAGTCAGGTGTCAGATGTAGTGCTGTTTGTTTGATGTATTTTGTATTTTTTGTTGCATTCGGTTTTTGTTTATAAATGGGAACATGTTTTTATGCATTTTCAGACCTTTCTGTCATAATTTCTTCCATTTTCCTATCGGAGAATTAGAACTTACACGTGTGCTAATCACAGTGGTACACTGTTTTGTATTCTGCTATTAGATATTGAGCAAAAGTTCATTCAGCAAATCTCAAAAATAGAGATCTAGGAAGTCGGAAGCCAGAAGGGCAGCATTCATTCACCCTCTCGTGGAGTTTTTTTGTAAAGGGTTCTTAAAGGCTTGCGCAAACCAAAGTGCGACACGATTTATGTATGAAAAACACATTTGGTGTGGGTACTCTCATTGACGCTGTGTAAATAATTTCTGGAGTTGTCGTGTCGCACTGTCGCACTTTGGTTTGGGCAAGCCTTAAAACTTCGGAGTTATTTTGGAGATAGCGCTCAGAACTCATGTCGGCAGTCGAGGAAAGCGACAATTGGATAACTAAGCTCAAAAGGTTAGAGATTTTAATTGGTGTCAAGTAAAAGATAAATTGATACTTAAAATTAAAACATAGGGTTGCGACTTTTAGAATGGCTGCATCAATGTGGCAACTCTGTTTGAACGAAAGAAAACATTATTTGTACTCATGCAACAGTCGTAAACCAGGGGTGGAATCGGCTAAGGTGATTGTTGATTGTCACATTTGTGAAAATCAATAGTGATCAAATGAAATTTTCGGTCTGCGTAAGGTGATCATCAAAAATGTTTCAATAATTGGCATCCCTTTGAAAAATACACAAAAAATCGAAAAATTATAGAAGAGAAATTACTCGCGTCCCACAAAGAGAGATCTCTAAGCGCTCCGAGATTTATTAAGTGGAACAAATAATCTCAGCTATCAGCTTCCTGTATTCTGCGGAGATCTCTTGACGAAACGTTTTTGGATTCAATATCTCAGAGGTTTTTTTATTTGGTGGGACGGGCCTTTCAGCTTCTCAATTCTGATCTAATTATTTTCTCGTTGAACACGCCTAAAAACACTCAAACGTCAAACAAAATTTCTTAGTGCAAATGGTTTAGGGTTGCCGTATATTTAGTTTTTCATTTGAACACGCTCTTAAATTTATTTTTTAAACTTTGTACATATTTTTGACTTTGGCATAATAATTGTTGTTTCGCTTCCTCAGCAAACTGAAAAGTTTTAATAGATAAAGCTTCTTTTCGATCAAAAAGATTTAAAATCGGTTTGAATTATTTTCCATCCACTCAATCGATGCGGTTTAACTATGCTACAAAAAATTCTATGTATTTGTTAGGAATCGAATGAAATTGTTCGGATCGGAAGCCATGATAAGACGGAAAACACAAATAAAAACAAAAACAAATTCATATTGTACTACAATTCTTCATCATTCATTTTCATATGCTCCATTTTAAGACCACCCGTATCCACCTCCCCTTCCGTATCAACACCATCCATATCTAAGTCCATGTCCTCTTGGTCTTCCTCAGTACCATCATCATCATATTCATCTGAATCTTTATCCGGTTCATTGTCATCGCTTATGTACTCCTACCAAACCAAAAACACAAAATATACTTAAGTAAAGTTAAAGACAGCGCCAATTACTTACATCATCTTCCATTGAATTTTCTTGTTCCTTTCGATTCTTATAGTACTCCCGCATCGTCTCCTTGAAGGAATTATTTATGATCTGTCTAACTTGAACATCAAAACCAGGAGGTAACCATCCAGTTTTTTCATTACAAGTTGCTCCAGTCAATGGTGTTGGAATTTTATCAAGCATTTCCTTGACTTTGCTTATTCTTAAATCACAATACTGCAAGGAACGCGCTAACATTAGGCTTTAGTGCTGAGAATTTTTAGTTTTACCCGTAAAATCCATTGTCGTGAACGTGGTAGCTTTCCTTCTTCCAAATAAGGATAGTCCTGCCCATGGACAAGTATGTCGGATTCATTTGGTCTTCGTTCCCAATCCTGACTTCTCGATCCAAACTTATGAGCATTCGGAACCTATGAAAAACATAAGAATACTTTTAAAATCAAATCAGTACATTGAGTAAGGTTTTGGTACAAATTCAGCCATGCCAGTCCGATAGCGAAGTCTCAGATCAAAAGTTTGATAGTAACGACTGTTGAAATCCTTACGAGGATCATAGCCATAACGAGTGTACATAGTTCGCCATGGGCCATTCGAAAATAGATATGCAACTGATGGAGTTATGTGTTTGAGTTTGTCATGAGACAGGCCAGATTCATACAACAAGGCAACTCGCGTCCAACATGGTATCTCATCAAACAGCTGGAAGAGAATCATGAAAATATCAATTTGTGGTTTTGATTTTAGTAACTTACCTTTTTGACTATTTGCAACTGTTCATCAGAAACGTATTTCACTCTCATCCGCTTGGCTACAGCTGGATCAGGATGCAATGGAAAAGGTTCAGTTAGTGAAAACGCAAGAACCTCTCGACCATCATAGTAGGGTTTCTGGAGAACACCCAGAACATCTGATTGACCATCGTCCTTTGGATCAATGCGATGAAGATTTGTGTGGACAGTATCTGATCTGGCAAACTGATATGGAACGCAAAGTGGGTCTACACTATTTCTCCTAAAAGTAAAATGTAATTTTCTTTCTTCAACACACAAGACTACAGAAATAACATCAAACTTACGAAAAATAGTCAATGTCTATGACATTTTTTGGAACCAAATCATTTCGTGCACATTTCGGTTGACCTGTTTCTCTGTCCTTAACAATCGGAAGGTAGGTATAATCGGCTAGAGCTATAATATGAACAAAATATCTTATGATTTCATTTCAAGGCTTGACAAAAATATTTCTACAAAAATACAATCAAAGAAGTAAATCTTTTTGCAATGTCCAAGTACTTCAACAATGTATTTGGGCGGTTCGTCTGGATATCGTTTTGAGCGGCGAATTTTTATTTTCAACAATAGACCGGAATTGGTTAGAGCATCGCCAGCTAGGGATTTACAGAATTCATTATCTGGTTGATATCGAACTTCTAAGCGTTTGATTTCGCCACTGAAAACCTTTTTTAATTAATTGTCTTTTATTTAAATTTTAATATAACAAAATTTTAAAAATGGTACCTGTGATAATGTGGTTATGCCTCCCATTGTTTTTAACATTTTGTCAACATTTTGAACATTGCCAGGATATTCAATAACAGCCAACTCTTTATTCACATTTCTGGTATCCATTTCTACTAAAGATTCAGTCATTTTAAGGGCAAATTATAGTTATTTTTGCAATGTTTAAAAAAAAACTTTTAAATAAATAAACATTCAAGCGATAAAAGTTAATTCTGTTTTGTTTTTAAAAGTGACAGATGTCATGAAAAAGCAGCTGTTGATGTTGAACAAGACGAGAACTGCCAGGTCCATTTTTTCAAATTGTGAATTAAAAGCAGTACAGTAAAAACAAAAATTGTAAAGCCATCTGAAATAACTATCATGAGACAATTTTGTTTGAAAAGTAGTAGAATGCACCACCAACTAGGTGTCTCTTGAAGCGTATTTCTTTATGAAAATAATTCAAGAAATATCAATACAATACTATTGCCTACACATGAGTAGATGATAAATTATAATCTTGTTCTATAACATGCGAGTTCCACTTATAAAGGCTTGCCCAAACCAAAGTGTGACAGTGCGACACGGCAGTGCGACAAGAACTTTTATATGAAAAACGCTTTGAACTTTTTTCGCATTTGGTGTGGGTAATTACATATGACGCTGTGTTAATAAAGTTTTGCGCATTGTCGTGTCGTACTGTCACACTTTGGTTTGGGCAAGCCTTTAATGAGCATCAAGTTAGTGAAACACCCATCACGAGTCAAAACGGGATTAGGTTGATAATTTGCCGCTATTTTGTCGCTAATTAGTTGTGATAATTTTGATTTTGTCGCTCACTGTTTTATTTTTCAATCCCTATATTCACAGGAGTAACACGTATACCTTAAATAGAAAGGGACAAATATATTTTTGTTAACTATGGTGGAATGCTGAGGTGAAAAACATGAAAATGAATGCACTCAGACCATTATCTATAAAATAAGAAAATTTTCAGCTGAATCTTGGTAAATCGGTATCAAGGAAGCAAAACATCAACTTTTTTCAAAGACGAGTGAGCGACAAAATCAAAATTGTCACAACTTATTCACGAGTAATAAGCGGCAAATTTTGATATATGTCTAAGCCACTTTTTGAGACGCTTCGCTAAGTTTATGTGTCATGTAAGCAAAACATCAACGCCATTTTTTTTATGAAAACAGTGAATGACAAAATTGAAATTATCACAACTTATTAACGGCAAATTCCCACATACACAACTTAAAAAAAAAAAAAAACACTTTTAAGGGATAGTGTTTCGCCAACTTGATATCAAGTTAGCAAAACGTCATTTTTTTAAAAATGAAATCGTTGACCGACAAAATCGAAACTATTACAACTTATGAGTGGCAAACTAGCTTCAAATTATGGCATACTTAGAAATTTAATAAAATACTTTTTAAGGGGTGGTGTTTTGCTAACATGATATCAAGTTAGCGAAACATCAAATTTTTTATGAAAACGATGTGCGCAAAATCAAAATTATCACAACTCATTAGCGACAAAATGGCGGCAAATTATCCGTGATGGGTGTCTATCGCAATGGGGTCAATCAAACAGTTAATAGATTTGGGGATCTTCATATCCTTATTGAATGCTAATATTTTCGAATTCCGTATACCTACTAAGCTATGAAAATGTTTCGACCTCGTGGCAAAGTTGATCAGCTTTAATCCGTTGTCGGTTTAAACGGAATATTCAGGTCAGGTACTAGACACTGGATGTCGATGTTCGAAGGGCGACGAACAAAAATTTGATGGTAAAAAAAACTACGCACTAAAGTTAGTTAATCTACTAAGTACCATCATGAAAGGTCATAAAACATTCAATGCATGCAAATGTTAGTTACTATCAAAGTCAATATAAAAATTACGAACTTGTTCGAAATCATATTTCACAGCATACATAAGTTGATATGAAAAATAATAATAATTTATGTATTTGATTAAATAAATTTGGAAAACTATTTGGGCGTGGAGCTGTGCAAATGTGAATTCTTTCACTATACAGCTATGATAATGACATTAAAACACGCAACTTGTCTTGTCTCGCGCCATATTTTGGTCAACCTTAAGAATGAGATCATTTAAAATATTTCTAATACGTAGTAAAATATACTTTTAAATACCTACGTGTTACACCTTCTTTCCTGATAAAAATAGCAAAATAGTTACCTACACTCTTTTTGGGGATATTTCTTATTGATTTTTGAATCAACAACTAGCTCTATGATATAAATATAACGCGGGACTCCGCAACAACTATTTTCTCTTCGAATTCTAAAGTAAATCAATCCATTTAGTTTTGTTTATTATGAAAGAAAAACAACACATACTAATAATGTCTCCATTGATGGTTTGAATACCCGCAGTTGTGAGTTCTTAAAAAGGAGTCACCTTGACCCACCTTTTATTTTCAGTATACCTATGCGTATCAGTGTGTTAATTAAGGATTAATATTATTCCCCAGCTATCATTCCAACCCAACTCGTATTTTGTGATTAAAAGTGGATTTGTCTGCTCTGGCTAATAACTTATCATAGGTATAACTTATGTGACTATACTAATCTTGTAAAAGTAATGGTAGGTAAAGGACAAAAGAGTTTTTACATTTTTTATCATGAATATCTAAATCCTACATGGAAACAGGAATGTCAAAACGACCATGGAATTTGGATATTGAACAAAAAATTGTTGTGCAGCGATCCAAATTTATTTTGTTGGAAATTATTTTATCTAGTTTCAATAAAAAAAAAAATCATTTGCATAACACTATCGAGGTTAAAACGTTAAACTTATATATAATTTTCCAACTATAATTATGCAAGAAATGTTTACGAAACCAATAAGGAAATAAATTATGTTTTAAGTCAATTGTGTATAATTTTGTTCTGAGGCCAAAAGAATAGCAAATAAATAAAACTGCCTAAAGTATTCCTATATAAAGCCTACTGTTTTTTTCTAGAAATTGTTGTTGCAAAATATTTTGAAATACCACAGTTTATTAAATATAAGGAAATATTTAGTTTGGAGTGAGTTAATTACTATCTGAACCACTGTAGATAGATTATACTTACTTAGGTACGTTTGTGAAATACCATAAAATCAAACACAATTTAACTAAATTCAAGTTTAAAAACAATTACCATTTCAAAACAAATCCATCAACTTTTTGTTTGAATCTTAATTTGAATCGATTTAATTTCAAAGATCGCAAATTTTTATACCACCTTTTATGTTTGATTCTGCATAATTAATCTTTTATAGGCAAGAGTTGTTTTATTATATTTTTTATTCGGCTTGACATTTATTTGTTTCATAAAAATCCCAATCTTATACAAATTTAAATTTTGTACTTTTTTGTATAATATTCTTGAACCACTTAAAATTCTAGAGTACCTACTTATTATTTTGGCCATTTTCAAAAAAAATTTATAATAAAAATCTGGAACTGTAAAAAATACTGTTAATCAGTAATTTCTGTATTTTGATTGAAAAAAGTGTTAATAACGCGGCCCATACTCACGATACTTGTGTACGCACCGGTGTTGGTGTATTGAAATGTGTTTTGTGTATGGGCTGGTGTGCACACCGATTTCCGTGTCAGGCATGGTGTTCGTAAAATCAAACTTCTTTGATTTTTGGTGTCGTTATCTCGATTGGTGTCGTGTGTATGGCTAAAAACCAAACCGGTGTTATAACACTGGTGCGTGCATAAGTGATGTGTGTTAAGGCCACTTTATGAAAACATAAAACACCCTTAAGCGGCCCATATACACAATACTTGTGCACGCACCGGTGTCATCACCGGTGTGCCATTTGTCGACACAAAATCGAGACACCGACACCAAAAATCAAAAAAGTTTGATTTTACGGACAGCGTGACTCAACACCGAAACCGGTGTGCACACCAACCCATACACAACACAGCACACATTTTAATACACCGACACCGGTGTGGGCACAAGTGTCATGTGTATTGGCCGCTTTATAAAACTCCTGTACTGGACACACCTGGACTATGTGATTTCCGTCCAGTATAGCTGTTTAATAATGCCATTCGCCAAAGAAAACTATGCAAAGATATTTGTGTTCTTTCACTATTAAATCATAACACAAATATTATTTTTCTTTAATATTAATTCTGTGTGCTTATTTAATTTCTTATTCGTCACACTGTAGTTTATTATGCAGAATAGCCAAAAACTTGAATGAAAGACAAAAAATCTATTTTTAATACCTTCACTACTAGCCAGAAGTCTACCAAAAAAAGTTAAAGATAAATATCATTGGCTAGCGGGGGAACTTCAAAGGGATGATTGAACTTTAGATTTGAATTGGTTGTTGTTGTTTTTATGCTTTTAAACTAGTTGCCTTGAATATTCTGAGTTTTGAGCTTTTGGCGTGGTTGGGTATGGTTGGCTCGGTTTGGTTGTTTTGTTGTTCTTCTTTTGAAAACTAATTTCATTTCTTTCGTGCTCGTCGTCGTCGTCACCTTTTAGCCAAAGTAAAAACCTTTCTAACACTCAAATGTGTATCGTAGGTATATAGTCTTTTTTAAGTTTCACGAACTGTTAGGTTTAATGTTAAAAATGTAGGGGGTGGTCATGACTAACAATAAGTAAATTATATGTAAGCATGCAGGTACGAGTTAAGTATATATGTATCTACATATACTTTAAAAAAGAACATGCAAAAAATGACCTAGGAACGGTTGGTAGCATGAATCAAGCATGTGATCGGATGATATGCGGTAATGTTGGCGTGAGCTTGTGCCGCACCTAATTAAATTACATACCGGAACGGAACGTGCATATTATGTTTATTATTTTCTTGATTTTTGAGTAGGAATACCTACAGCATAAATTTAAAATAAAACAAAACAAAAAAGAAAAGAAAATAGAAAAATGCGTTTAGCTCAAAATTGTTGTAGAAGATTTATTTTTGCATTTTTCTGGCGTCTAGCCTAAGTTCCGGGTGATGTTGAAGTGGTGCTGTGTTCTTGCATGAATTGTTTGAGTTGAATTTATTTTCTTTAATATGTATTAGGGATTTTTGAAATTCTTCTAAAAGTTCAATAAAAAAGGCATAATGCTTTAAAAACTATAACGAATTGAAATAATTTTTGAGAGTTCAATAAGATTAAAGCTCTTATTGAAACTGCTTAATTAATTTAACCCTATGTTTGTTGCGTAAACTTAAAACGTCTTTAGAAAGATATTAATCGGGCAAGAAAGCGTCACTATGACGAAGTTCAGTAACCAGTTGATAACCTTAGTTTTGTGGGGCTTCCAATAAATACTTTGACGCTGATTTAAAGACCGTTCGAAGCGCGATAATGAACATCACTAAGACGGTTTCAAAGTCACTTGGGTCTTGTGTGTGAAATACAATACGTTTAGTATTTTACTTACAACTAACATTCAACTTGTATGATAAATGAAAACAAATAAATGCAATAAGTTCAATGTATTTTAAACCTGCTGTTGCATTAGTCTTCTTTATTCCATGGCATTTATGGACAATAGTTGTTAACAGAAACGAAACGGGATAAAAGTTAACAACTAATTCAGCTTGTCAGTGCTTATGAGAATTCATTGACTTTTGACATGTTTTATAATGAATGAAAGAAATACTGAGCATGAACATGTAACATTTCGGTAGCCAATTTCTGTTGTCTATGATGGATGTGGGTTAGAATTGGCCTATGTAACTTGTCATCTATTTCACAGAGACCTAATAGCTAACACACGAAATATGTTTTTTTCTAAATGCACAGTAAAAATCACTACGTATTGTTCAGTGTATTGAAAAGACAATTACACTAAGACTAAGATAGAAAAAAGGAGTTGTCTGATTCTTATTCCAGAAGGAGTATTCTTCTTAAAATTAAACTTTTTAATATGTGAATATATTGGTGGAAAAGTATGAACCCCAAGAAGTACGAAAATGTAATAATAACACTATTGCAATTTTTTACCAAAATTTAAGTTTTTTTTTTCAGTTTTTTATTTTGTAGGGCTGCGTTCATTTTGTGTAACGCTCACAGTGACCTTTAATATTTGAAAGGTCTCGAAAAGTGTAATTTCTTGTTTCTGAGGGCAAAAAACTTAAACATTTATGTTCAACAAGTAGTCCATAAGTGCTTATGTTCAACATAAATATTTTAAGTATTGTAGCAGCAAACGACCCTAATGAAACCCCAATGTATTCAATAAAGTTCTTATTACTTAACAAAATATGTCTTAAACTGTAATTCTACTAAAACAGCATATATTTTACCAATTAACGCCGATATAAAATCAATGAATATTAAATATATGGTGGATATTATCGCTACTTCCTGGATTTTAAACTTCAAAGCCAAAAATCTTTCTTATTTCTATGCCATTGTGTTCAGCACACCCGAATTATCTTTAGTTGATATGAGCGCAGTGTGTTGGTAAAAAAAGTTGCATTTTCGACCAATTTGTAATAAAACTTCCTGGAGGTTTCTTAAAATGTCTTAATTTAGGAATTTTAATAAGACTGAAAAACATTTATTTATTTATTTCGTTAATTTCTAACAGTAGGTTAGTAGGCAAATAGTTAGGGGCAAATAGACAATAATGAGTTCGGACCCGGACAAAATAATTAGCAGGATTTTTATTTGTAAAAATTATTATTGTTGACAGCAATGCCCTTATCTATATCCATAAGGTCCCAACAAATTCAATTTGTTGGAAGCTCTTATTTGGCAAGTAGAAATAATTGAATTGAAACTTTTAAGCATGTTTTCGAAATATAGCATGTGAACAATTAGGCATTGTATTAAAATAATTAGTTCTTTTCAGTTTATTAAAACAAGACTGTTTTTTTTTTAGTTCTTTTTTTTTTTATTTTAATACAAAAACGGTTTTAAAAATATCTTGAATATATTTTGTATCGTACAAATGATCGCTCCATTTTTTTATATTGATAAATTTTTTACACAAAAGGTAGACTTTTCATTAAGTTATTTATCTTTACTACCTTTTTCTTTTGTGTGCAACAGAAAAGATCGATAAAGAACAGACCTACAATCAAATTTATACACAAAAATATCATTAAGTGCAGTCTATTTAAAACCTTTTTTTTTCCTTTAAAGCCAATTTCATTTAGCATTAAATGAATTCAAAATTCTGCTTTCAAGATTCTGCTTTAAAAACTATTTTTTTCTTAAATTCTGCTATTCTGTTTCTCAAAATTCTGTTTTACTAAAATTTGGAAATAATTTAAAAAATGTTAACATTTTCCAAATGAGCTTTTTAAACTATTTTATATGTTAAAAACAATTCTGGTTTTCTAAACTCTGCTTTTTAGACGAAAATTCTGCAATTTTTCTATTCTGTTTGCATTTATGCATTTTATTATTCTGCATTTTATAATTCTGCTTCTTATATTTTTTTTTACCCAAAATATAGCTCAGGAGAATTAGACAAAAAAGTGGCCTGACCCGGACAAAAACCTTACAGCATTTTTATTGGTGAACATTTTTGGGACAAATGCTCTTACTCATGTCCCAAAATTGACAAAAGTTCCGACAAATCCCATTTAACATTGCAACATTGATGCAGATTTTTCAAGGTGTTGGCCTGACCTTAAGTGAAAATTGTTGATGGAACAATTTTCACCAATAATAATGCTGTAAATTATATTGTCTAGACAAAAACCTAATTGCCCTTAGGTAACTGGGTTATTTTTATAAGATGTATTTAAAGGCTATAGTGTGTGGGTTAGGCCAAAATCAGAAAAAACTAATTGCAAAATTGCGCTTTTACGTGCGATATATGTAGGTACTATTATATCAAGTTATGCATTCGTACAACAAAAAAAAGTTGAGATAACAATCAAACATGACATTACGATGATAGAGAATGAGAAAAAAGTCGGTCCGAAAATTCTGTCTATCTGTCTGTTTATCTGTCTGTCTCTCTGTCTGTCTGTCTGTCCGTCTGTCTGTCTGTATGCATCAGAAGCCACAGCCTAAACGGATGGGTCGATTTACTTCAAACTTGGTATGTGGCGTTTTTTAGAGACTATCCCCATACGTTTTGTGAATTATTTTTTTTTGGACCAAACATACCGGTAACTGTCATATACGAGTTTCAGAAAAAGTTTTTTTTTCTCAAAAATAATTCCTACGATTTTGATTAAGAAAATAAAGGTAATTTTTTTGGATAAGGTCTGTCTTTAAATGAAAACCATTTTTTTTTTCAAAAACCGGTAGTAACGGTACCTGCCATAGAACCGTTTTTTTAAATTCTAATTTTCTACTTCATGACTCAATCAATTTCAACCATTTTTTTACATGAAAGTTTTAAGTTGCCGTGATAATTTTTAGTAAAAACAAATTTTGAAAATTATTATTTTATTATGAACAATCAAAAATGAGTTTCAAGATGTTGATAAATAATATTTTAAAAATGGCGTACCAATTTGTACCAATTTGTCTTGCAAAATTTTATATAGAAAAAATACTTTTATTAAGCAACGGCTTTAACGATTTTCAATTTTTTTTTATAAAAATGTATCATAGAAGAAATCAAATTGTATAGTTAGTTTTGAGATTAAATTCATTTAAGAAGCTGTTTTAGTCATTTGAAAATGGATTTTTTTTCTAAAACTGCATTTAAAAAAAAAATAATTAAAAAGGCTTAGCATATACAGTAACCTTAACTATAAGCGAACCAGTCGTGAATTCTATTTTCATGGGTTTTGGTTCCATTTTACCTGTTAAGGCAAAAATATAGACATCCTTTGCTTGAAATGGAGCATAACTTTTTATAGAGTAGTGTTATTGACTTGGTTTTGATGTCATTAAATTAAGCAAAAATACCTTAAAATCATGTTTCATATGTTTATATTGTACCACCATTTTTTTTCTTCATTTTTGTATTCTTTGCCTCCCCCCTATCTTTACTACCAAGATATTTTTATGATCCTTTCGATTCTTTAATCTTATTGCAAATGTAAAGTTTTTGCCCGTATCTTACCCGTACTATATTATTTTGTTTATTTATTTTTTTTATTTTCTTCAATCAAAATTCTTGCACTCACTGTACTTGAAGTCTTGAAGGCGCCCTTATCCCAAATAGTTTATGTTTTTTTTTTGTTTGTTTCTTTGCAATTTATTTAACACACCACTCTGACTTTTATCGCACTTCTTCACACTAAGTCATTTTACAGTGAATTTATTATATACCTACCTACACCTATCTATGTATCTGTATCTCTAACCAAACCATCTAGCGCCATATTCTGTTAGAATCAACGATTCAAGCCAACTTCTAGCTTCTAGCAGCTACATCGTGAAATAATCAGTTCTTCTGTTTATAGTTATGTGAAGAAGAACCGATTGAATAATTATATATTTATCTTTTCTATAGATACGCCGCTGCCGCTGCGGCCGTCCGTCGTCTTCATGCTCCCTCCCATCATCAGAATGATTATGTCAGCTTGATTTTGTTTTTTAAGCTTTTTTTTTTTTCTTTCCTACCATATTACTTCTGTCAAAACAAAATACAGTCATGTTCTACTGACTTACTTGAAATTCCATTTTATATCAAACGAAATTAAAAAAAAATACTAAACCAGCTAAGGGTAGTTTCATTTGGCCACACTATGACTCTACATTCGCCTTTATAGAAGTAAAGTAGTTGTTGTTTTGCTTGCTTTTTTATCCATTTTTCATTCTTCAGTTCACGCGTGGTTCTTGCTTAGCTTTTTAGTGTTGGCTCTTCGTTCTATCTGACGACGACGAGGAGAGTGTAGCTGTGTCTGCCATACAGTGAAGACAGCAACCATAGCAGCAGCAGACGACAACGACAACGACAACGGCATAGAGAACGTTAGCCCCGCGGTTGTGCCGATGTCAAAAGAAATCTAATTTATTTTTAAAAATTAAAAAAAAAAAAAAAAAAATTATCAAACGAATTATTATGAGAATTAAATAAATTATATTTTTTACATCACAACAAAAAAAAACAACAAAAAAATTAATTCTAATTTCATTCTTTAATTACTCTGTGAGTGTTTTTGCTTCTTGAGTTAATGCATATCGTTATTGATGAGCTAAACTGCAGTTAATGTGTCATTTTTGTGTAAGAAAATAAAATACATACAAATAAAATTCAATACAAAGTTTTAATTGATTAATTGCATTGACAACTTCTCAGTCTCGGGGGCATTCTCAAGTCTCTCTCAACCCCTTCTCTGTTTTTTTTTTTACTAAGTTCGTTCCGTATTTGGGATGAATGATCGAAGAATGATGATGAGTGACAAGTGATAAAGAAAAAGTGTAGTAACATCATAACACACAAAACAAAAAGATTGTAATAGCCCAAAGGGAAATTCTTGCTATCTCCTCCACTAACTTATAAAAATAATAAAATTGCATCAAGAGTGACTAAGAAGCTATTCGCCGTCAGACATCATCGTCGGTCGGTCGGTTGTATGAACGTATAATTGTTGTGTGTTCGGAAGTTCGGTTTCCCATCACATTTGAATAAAAAAAAAAAAAAAAATAAAACAACCTACCCCACTTTGTTTTTCTCAGAACCAAACTAAGAAAAAAAAAAAAAACTTGCGCGCATAGATAGTTTTTCTTTTTTTTTTTAATATCGATTTATTCGCCTGAGACAAATACAGCTGAGCAATTAATTATTTATAAATGACGCTAGAGTGGTGAAAAGTTCATTTATAGGTTAGCCGCTTTTTGCCCCACGAATATTAACTTTGGGGTAGTTCAAAAGAAGTTCAATTCAAATCGCAGTGTCAGTGTATTTAAACCTCCCTCCACCCCCCAAGTGTACTATCTACCTGCTTCGTTTTACCTACCAGTCTTTCCCAAGAGTGTCTTCATCGACGACGTTGTCATGTATGTTTTTGTATCTGTGTTATATCTACAATGAAAAAAAAAATAAACAGAAGAAATTAAGGAGTTATTTTCTCCATTCCATGTTGTCATCCCTTGTAGCTGCATGCATGGTAATTGCTATTCTGAACCTTTGAGGAACATTTTTATATTCTAGTTTAAATTATCTATATTTTAGTACGACTTCGCTTGTGTGAGTGTTTTTTATTTTGGAGCCATAAATAAGTAAATATCTAACTGGTGTGGTTTTTTTTTTTGTTTTCATGCATAAACTAAAAGACGGTATCCACTTTGCTAATTAAGGCAACCCTCTGTAAAAAATAATTAGTATTAATTCAGAAACAACAACAAAAAATAAGGGAAAACACTAACTGATTGTGCGGTCTTGTCGTTTGTTGAATGTTTGGACAAAAGAAAATATGCGTGTGACATTTTATTCTATGGAATAACGCAACATCGTTTTGTCGTGACATTAGTCTTTTATAAATCTATCCTGTCAGTTAATGAATTTGAATTATTTTTTTTTTCAATTCGTATACAATATTGTTTGTATAAAAATTGTGTGCAGTTGTTAGATTAAAAAAAAAAAAAACATGGATATAGTATCACATTGCACTATGAAACACCAGGAGAATATGGGAACACCAATTAATAAGAAAATTCTTTGTCAGACATCAGGACCAGCTATTAAGATTTCAACGACATTTCTAACAACGGTAAGTGCTAATATTTTCATAATAATTTACTTACTTTGGAATGAGTTCTTTTATTTATTTTCTTTTCATTTTGTTGTGACAAAATAGCGGAAGTATTGTAAGCAAATAGTGAGAAAATGTTTTTTTTTTTTGAAACTGTCAACAGAAAACAGCTACATAAATTCTGTGATTGAAATCAATGATAAGTTAAATTTGTTAAATGACAGATTGTTTGCGATTTGCGATTAGCAAGGACTTAAAGTGTGCTTACATAGCCGCCGCGCCGCCAACAAACAGTTGTAGGTATTTATTATTATTGATGGTTGGGTGTTTTCTTTGAAGAATCATTTTTTGTTAGAATTCGATTTATTTGAGATTTAAAAAAGGTGTTCTTCAAATCTATTTTTATTCGTAATCTGGTAGCCTTATTGACTTGGATATTATGCACCTGATCTTTTGGACCATCTTGTATAGCTCGATGGTACAAAATGTTTGCTTTTAATAAATATCAATTAAAAAATTTGAGTAAATAAAAAAAAAACTAAAAAAAAAATAAAAAAAAACACGTATACGCCCGAGTGACCCATTAAAGTTTTGTTTTGATGAAATGAATGTAAAATTAAAAGTATAAAAAATTGGTCAAGTAAAAATAAAATATATGAATCCTTTACAAGTCCTTGCAACGATTTTTGCAAGGAAAAGGGACGGGTAAAAAGAATGTTAATTTATTAGTTTCGATTTCAACAGTTTTTACTTGCTCTCTAAAAAAAAAAAACAAAAAAAGGAGGTTTTAATCAAACCCAACATTACGATGATGGAGGAGTCCAAAAAAGGTGGTTTTCGCCATGCATGCCGTCCGTCGGTCTGTTCGTCTGTGTGTCCATCTGTACAGAGAGCCACAGCCTAAACGGGTGATCGGAATTCAGAACTACCGGATTTGGAGCAAAGTCTGATGTATATAATAACTGTACTATAAGTAATATAAAGAGCTGAAGCTTTTCGCCTTATACCGCTACGGCTTAATACAGTCTTGCTGTATATAATCCTGATACCCTTCTGCAAGGGTATGAGAATTTTTTGTAAGTCATCAATAATAGAAGTAATATCTAAACCTATCTCTGGATCGCACTTGCTTGCTCCCATAGATAAAGTTACTATATATGCTAAGCCTTTTTAATTAAAAATTTGTAATGCAGTTTTAGAAAAAAAAATTTAAAAAGCATAAAATTCTATTTTTAAATGACGAAAACAGATTCTTTAATGAATTTGCCCTCAAAAAGAAGTTTGCAATTTTAGTTTTAGAAAACAACTTTTGAAATCGTTTAGCCGTTTTATCTTTTTTTTTACTTTTTCCAAAAAAATTAATTCTAAAAATGTGTGGGGATATGCTCCAAAAAACGCAAGTTTGAAGTAAATCGACTTATCCGCTTAGGCTATGGCTTCTGATACATCCAGACAGACAGACAGAATTGTCTGATCCACTTTTTTCGTATTCTCTATCATCATAATATCATGTTTGATTGTTATCTTAAGTTTTGTTTTTTTTACGAATGCATAACTTAATATATTGTACCCATATGCAAGTAAAAAAGTGCAATGAAATGACTCCAGATCGACTGATGAGATGCTTTTGATTTAATTCCTTTGAGTTTATAAAGCCGCCTTGCATACATAATTTACTGGAAGACTGGGACAATATAGTGGTGCAATATAAATTGTGATTTTTAGAAAAATAAATAAATGAACTAGACGCTCTTGTTTGGCTCTAGACTAGAGTAAATAGACCAGAAAAGATAGGTTAAAAAGGTAAAAAAAATATTTCATGAAATTTTTTGATTGTCCCTGTCTGGTCCTAAGTGCTCCAAAGTTTGCCAAAATCCCCCTATTGCTTATAAAAGTATTTTTTAATGCTGGATCAAATAAAATCGATACGACGTCATAAAAAGTTATTATTACTTTTAATGCAATGATGAATATATTTTTGGTGATATACATGTGTAAAATTTATGCGTAAGCCTTTTTAAAATAATGTTACATTATTTGGTATAAGGCTTTCAATTATCGTTGTAATAGGTGCGTGAAGTTAGCACTGCCATAACAAAAATTCAAAAATGTGAGTATGCAGAAAGATATTTCTAATTGGTAACCTGGAGTTTGTTACTCCATATTTTGACCTTGAAATGCACTTTAACAGTTTAATAAAAAAAAACCAAGTCGCTCAAGCTAAAGGCTCAGTCACTTTTTTTTTCCAAAAACCGTTCTATGACAAACTATGAAACTTAACATATTCAAGTCAAATCGTGGAGCAACAAATTTGAGATTGGGGTAACATATGAGCAACAAATTAGCAACAAATTCCTCCATACTTAAAATTTCTAAAATTCGAGTTTTAAGTATAGTTTTTGTAAGTGTCCTTAGAGATAGCTGAGAGGAATGCGTTCCACAAGATCCAAAATGCGTTTTGACCATAAAAGAGCAGGGCTAAAAAATTGATGCGACCTTTTTTGAGAAGATGAGGAGTAATCGTAAAATTTGGTACCAATCTTTCTTTTCACTATGTGTTAATTTTTGATGGACTTAGTTTTTTTATGAAACTTTTCAAGTGCATTTCAAGGTCAAATTGTCGAGAACAATTTCCTTCATACTTATACTTTTGAAATTTTGAGTTTTGAAAGATGGCGGTGCTAACTATACTTGGAGTTAGCACCGCCATGGGCTTGTGGCAACAAATTACAACAAATTCCTGCATATTTACATTTTGAATTTTTGTTATGGCGGTTCTAACTTCACGCACCTCATGGTCCAGAAGAGTCCATTTAAATATTTTGAGAATTAGTTAGAATTAGTTAGCAAGACTAAGGTTTAGTTCGAATTTCAGTTATTATCAATCAAATGTTTTTGTACTTTCTATATAAAAACCTACCAAACACAAATTTGCCAAGTGAAAAGTTCTTTTCTGCAAAGTGAAACGTTTTGAGGGTTTGCAAAGTATTTGTACTTTGCAAATTAAATAATTTAGAAAAGCTTTTCAATAAATATGCAAAGAGACATTTTTGTTTTCAAATAAGAGTTTGTTGAGACAAGATGTCGCTTAAACACTTACGTTGCTACTTTGCAAAATTCGAACTCAAATGCAAAGTTCTATTTTAAATTGCTGAAACGCTTTTACATTTTCACTTTTCAAACTATTTTTGACTTTTCACTTTGCAAATTTTGTGAATCACTTAGCACTTTTACTTTGCAGGAAATTATTTATTTGCAAAGTGAAAAGTGTTTGGTAAAATAGGCCACACATATTAGCATTTGTTTATTTTTTTAATGCTCCAGTAAAGAATATGATATTAATTTTTAAAATAATGGAGGTGTACAAAGACTGGAATGCTTAATTCTGCAAAGTTTTGGTAAAAATCAGTATTTTAATTTTTATAGATAAGAACTCGTGAAAAATGACACTTTCACTTTCCACCATTTCCTTTCCTAATACGCTTTAAATTTTCTTACAAAACTGCTGAGCAACAGGATTGTCATTATTGTTGGGATCAAGTAGACAAACTTATTGCAGGTGGTGGATAAAAATAATAATACTGCCATTGTAAGTGCCAAGAGTTTGTGTCCGTGTAAATAATGTTGCCACTGCCAGTAAACTTTGCTAGACCCAAGAAAAGTCTAAGGTCAATGTCTTTCCACATTTATTGAATAGATTTTTTTTTATTTAGAGATTTTCGAAAACATTTTCTTTAAATTTTTGGCAGTCTTTGAGAAATCAAATCGGTATAATAAATTAAATTTATTCAATCGATTTTTTTGTAATTTCCTCAAAAATAGCGCAACCTTTAGAATTTCTTTGCATTTCTCCTTAAAACATGCATATATTTATAGTTTATTCATCGCGCATACTTATTCTTGTTTTTAAGAAATAATTGCCGGTTTTTCATGGAATTTTAACACAAACAATTTATTGCACGATGCTGGCCGCCGCCGCCCCACAGCCGCCAGCAGCAGCTGACTTCATACATATTGCTCGAGTATATTAGAGGCAAATTCTTTGAACCAATTGGCTTTTAAATTGAAGCGTGGGCACGAATCACATGCAACAATATACTACACCCCTCCCTACCCCCCACCCCGTCTTAAGAAAAAACAAAACAATAAACCCTTGAAAGAAAGGACTGATTATTATTTAATCTTGATTTTATTAGTTAAGATTGTAGGTTAAAATCGTGTTGCAAGGAGAACGTCAACATATAGATTCTACTCCGAGTATAGAAGTCATGTCACAGCTTTACTTTCAAGTGTTTTTTTATTTTGTATGGTGAACTTAAAATAATAAAACTACACATCCTTTGATTTTGCAACATTAGACCCTTTTCCTAGAATGAATAATGAAGTGATGTGTTAGCTGGAGGGACTAATACTTCAGTTTATGCTTGATTACTGCGACAGTCACGCAATTTTACATACTTTGCCGGTCACCTAATTTTTTTGTTTCTTTTTCTTTACGATGAATCAGAAATGAAATTGCCTTTAGTATGCAAATTTAAGCGCATGACTGTGCTAGTGCCAGAAATAGGCATTTATGTGTTGCTTCATACGGACTCATACTCCCCATAACTAAAAACCGACCATAGAGTGTTTTGGCTCAAAGAAAAACGAATTGTACCAAATTGGGGCAAGCCAAAGTCTAGCATAGGTATACGCGGCTATTGAACTCGAAAATTAATGTTAGTAGTTATTTTGGATTTAGGCCAATGTACTACCTACTGATAAAAGACTCTGTCTATATTATGTTTCTTGGATTTTGTGAAAGTAAAAAATGCAAGTAAAGAACTTTTAAATTATAAAAGTGGACCTTTGATAAAAGCATATGATATCATTGAATCCTTTTAATAGAAATTTGAATGGAAATGTAAGCAAACAATAAGCACTCTTTATATTTCGTGGAGAAAAGATTTTAACAAAATTGGTTTGTGTACCTATCTTTTACTAAAAAACCCTTAGAAACGAAATCAATGCTCTTTCCACTTTGTTTGCTGATTAAACTTATTTTGAAGAGGCTTATGAGGATAAATGAAAGTGGACCAATTTCTTGCTTTCTATTTTTTGGTTCCGAAATTGATTAGATCTGTTCGAGGAGAGCCAGTTTTCAGCTTCAATAAGCCTGATTAAGCTTTTACTAGTTTTTAATTCTGTTGGCACTGATTGCCAGGTTGGTACTGATTGGGTTTGGATGCGTAGACTCGTCGTACGTTAGTGGCTATAACTCCACGTGACCTAGCCATCTCAGTCGCTGTATTTTCAGATTTGTGACCTGGTCGATATCACAGTAAGGCCCCTAGAATTCTTCGTTGTATACTCGCCTCCACTCTCTACTGATGCACATTGAAATCGAAAAATCTCTGGACCGGGCATGATTAAGGTTTCATATAGGGTTGGTTCTTTGAGAGAGCGCTTTAATACTTAATGCCTTCTAAACCCAAAGAAAAAGTGTTCAACAAGTATGAATTTTTGTTTGATCTCTTCACTGATGTAGTTGTACGATTTAATAGTCAATTTCAAGTTTATAAAGATTGGGCGCCCTATTTCGAGTTTCTATTTATTGGGCATACTTTCCTTTGACCAAATTCTATAAATGAGATCGTGTAAGCTCCTGGCTTAGTCATACCCCGCGGTCTTGAATAGTTCGGCCAGCAGATCATCCGAACCAGCAGCTGTATGCAATTTTAGTATCGATATAGCTGTTCTAATTTCTTTTAGGTAGGGTGGATGGAAAGTTTGGCTATCGAAATGCAAATTATGAATGAGTGTTTTTGCATATCAGCGGATGGTTGGCCATCTTCAATGTCAAGAAGTATTTCCAATTTTTATTACGGTAGGAGCTGCTATCATTGGAAAGATCGTTTTACCCTTTGATAGAACTTACAAGCGCTGCTTCTGACGAAGCATCTCAGTCGCTTGCTTTTTATGACCTTCAGCAAGTGTTCCTCTCTTTTTTCTTTTCCATTTATTTCACGGGGCATCGATTTATAGGCCTCGCTCTTAGCTGCATGTGCCTGGCGGCACTCTTCCTTTGTATCAGGGGTTTCACTTTTTTTGTCTTCTGAAACCCAGCAAATCAGATACAGCACTTCTGCTGATGAAAAGTTGAAAATGATTTCACTGCTTACTTATATAATTGGTGCCGTAAGTGGGGTTTTTGAGTGATTGAGCGAGACGCCTGCCGCTAAAGTTCTGGCATTCTCTTGTGATGAAAGTTTTCCGATGTCCAATTACTTCATAATATCCACTCTTCACTGGGATGATATTGATGTCCGCATCCGAACTCTAGATACTATCAGGTAGTGACCTGAGCTATTTTTGGCCAATCGGAACGAATGTCTAGCGTCTACCACAGCAAGATCAACTTGGTTTACAGGAAATTCATCTGAAGACCGCCAAGCCAACTGTAAATATTGAGATGTGGTAATCAAGTGCTGTATATGGTTCTATTTCTCCCCCCGCCTAGCAAAGTCGATCAGTCTAAGTCCGTTTTTGGAAGTTTTGCCATTAGGGCAGTGTAGTGTACTCCAACTGGTGAACCAAAGATGCGCTCTTTTCGATATTGGCGTTAAAGCTGCTAGAACAATTTTTAACCGTACTTCGGGTACCCATCATACGTCCAGATGAGAGGTTCGTGGAATGATTCATTGTTCGGATCATCTGTCTCTTCTGTTAGAACATATGCCAACATGATGTTCTGAAATGTATCCCTGATGTGGATTGAGACAAGGCGTTTGTCTAGGAGCGGAATTCATAGTCGTTACTCAAATCGAAGTTTTTCTCAACTTGCGGAAGTTGAGTAATATTTTATAGGCATTTGCTCAACCGAAGACCGTATTCAAAGACAAAGTGGAGGCTACTGAAGTAATCCTCAAGTAAATGCTTAAGATTTCCCTCACAATCTCGATTATGAATAGTTTAAGTCGCCAAAAATCTCCTCAAGAAAAATTTTGACTTAAGTGACGACTATGAATTCCGCCCTAAATCTCCCTCTTATCATGGATCATGAGTGGTCCTTCGCCAAGTCGAATCTTACCAGAGGAACTAGTGAAAATAACCAATCATACCCATAAAGAACCATAAATTCTTCGCTTATTCATAAATTCAGTGGGCATTGAATTGAGGATGTTTTAGAAACCATAGACGAACCTTATAATACAGTAAATTTGTGATCAAAAAGTTTCCTAGAAAGAAGGTTTTGGGGTAGTTTTCATTTCTTTGTGTTTTTTGGGGGGGCTAAATCGGAATGTTATGGTTTTCTACAAAATTTTGTGACGCAATATGGCCAAAAATGCAAAAAAAAAAATGGGAAATTTTTAACGATTTTGCAGTTTTTGGTACATTTTACCATTAAGGATTAGTTTTGATTTTGACGAAATTTTGTTGGAAATTTTTGGATGTTGATATTCGAATTCAGCAGCCCCAAGAACATTAAGTATGAAATAAATTAAAACTACCCCAAAACTTTCCTGGTATAAACACAATTGGACTGAATTATTAACTACAAAACAATGACCAAAATACAAAAAGATTTTCCAATTTTATTTGCATACCCATTGGATTGGTTAGTACTGGACCCTTATATATAAAATACTATTGCATTATACATTTTATATTATTCTCGTAATAAACATTTAATATTATATGTATCACCCTCTATTCCGGTAATAACGGTAAGGCTATTTTTAAAATTTCTATTCTATTTCAAAAGAATATTTATTTTTATTTTATATAAAAAATCTTCAAAGTTCCAAGAAGTTTGAACTGTTATAAGTATGTAGATCAGGCGTAGTAAGTACATAAATTTATCATGAATTTTCTTTGAAATTAAATTGAAATTATTTTGTTTAGATCTTTCATTTTTTTTGCCCTTTAAATGAAATAAAATGATCTCGAATAATAACACTGCGTTAAATGCCTGATGAGGTCAATTATCATATTGATTCGTTTAACGAGCATGCTAAAAAAAATAGCATGACATAGAAGTTTGCATGTATCTAATAAGGCTCACACGCTTCTAAAAAGATATAAAAATGATGTTGTATTGTCACTTTTCTAATTAAGAATCAATAAATTTTTGGAAACGATGACGTCAAAAGTATTTCATTTGAAATTTGAAAGTTGAACTTATTTGATACCATTGGAGGCATTTTTTTAGGTTTTATAATTGCCATAGAGTGTGCATACACACTACACGTGTTTGTGGCTTTTTTCTCTTCAGATCCTAGGCTAGTTTTTATCAATTTATTATGAAAACAAACAGTTTTCACGCTCCGTTTGTTGAGTAAAATAATATTAAAACTTTCAAAGAACGAACAGTGCAGTTTTTGGTACATTGTAAAGAAGATATTTTGACAAAACAAAGTGAGTTTAGAATCAATTTTTTGTACGAATGCAAATTATTAGTAGGTAGAGTCTAATCGTAAATTTTTTTTGTAAAACGTGAATATAACAACGATTTTAATCTATTCATTAATTTAGAATTCTAACAGGTCACTTTCAATGTTTTCTATAAATCACAGGTGAAGAAAAAAATATTCCTGATATTATGTCACCTATTCCTAATCAATTGAACCACATTGTATGCGTAGCGATAAGACGCAAGGGTGAACAACTTTTCATTTATCAAATACTATTTTGTTGAATTTGTTGCTTAAAAGCTTTAAAGTGTCTTAAATATAAACACACCTTTGCCAATACAACATTTTCAGTATCATCTCGATATCATAAAATGATTAAATATTGATTTAAGTTGAGTGTAAAATTTTGTTTAATTTGTGTGTGGGTATATTAATGCACAAGTATTGGTCAGACTTATCATTGTTTACGATTCTGTTTATTTATAAATACACACACACATACATGTGTGTAGCTGTAGATATGTTATAATTATTCAATCTTAAACGTTTATTTATATTATTCGTTAAACTTTAAATACTATTAGATTGATATAATTTGTTACTTTTTACTTGCGATATGGGTACCATATGACCATTCGTACAAAAAAAAATTGAGATCACAATCAAACATGACATTACGATGATGAAGAAAGAGAAAAAAATGGGTCGGACAAGTCTGTCTGTCTGGCTGTATGTATCAGAGACCACAGCCTAAACGGATGGGCCGATTTTCTTCAAACTTGGTATGTGGCGTTTTTTGGAGACTATCCCCAGACGTTTTTTGAATTTTTTTTGGACCAAAAATAACGGTACCTGTCATATACGAGATTCAGAAAAAGTTTTTTTTCTCAAGAATAGTTCCTACGATTTTGATTAAGAAAGTAAAGGTCATTTTTTTGGATAAGGTCTATCTTTAAATGAAAACCATTTTTTTTTCAAAAACCGGTAGTAACGGTACCTGCCGTAGAACGGTTTTTTTAATTCTAATTTTCTACTTCATGACTCAATCAATTTGAATCATTTTTTTTACATGAATGATTTTAAGTTGCCGAAATAATATTTAGTAAAAAAAAATCGAAAATTATTTTTTTGTATTTTTAAAAAAAGTTTGATTTTTTTTTTTAAATCATTTTTCGAAAACTATTCAATATTTTTTTTTTCAAATTTTAGTTTTTAGATGTTGATAAATAATATCTTAAAAATGGCATACCAATTTTTTTCTATAAAAGTCCTTGTAAATTTTTATATAGAAAAAATAGTTTTTTTAGAAAACGGCTCTAACGATTTTCAAATGTTTTATTCTAAAAATGTATCATTATAGAAAAGATCAGTTTACATACTTCGTTTTGAGGTTTAATTCATTTAAAAAGCTGTTTTAGTCATTTGAAAATAGAATTTTATGCTTTTTTAATTTTTTTTTTAAAACAGCATTTACATTTTTTTAATAGAAAAGGCTTAGCATAAATAGTAACTTCATTTATAAGAGCAAGTACGTGCGACCCAGTTAGTTAAATAAGTTAAATAAAGTTGTGCAATTTGAATAATTGGTATTAACATTAAAAATTCCATTAAACAGTAGATAGGTACTACAATTTTTGAATAGTTACTTTTCAACAAATAATTGGAAATTAAAGGGGTTCAAAAAGCCATTTTATAATGAAAATATAAGCTTCAAGTTTCTTCACTTGAATAATTTGCTTTGGAAATGCTTGTGGAAAGTCTTTGACATGTTGTAGAATGTAGAACATAAAACTATACAAACAAATGCGAATCCTCTATTCGTCTACTTTGTGGACAAAAACTGGCAAGCTATCAAATATTGAAGAGCAAATAAATGACACTTTAACTTAAGGATAATTTGAACTCCTATTGTCAACAAAAATAACTCAAATTATCAGGACTTCGAGTCATACAAATTGCTCATCAAAATTTTTAAAATGAAAAAGTTTACAGTTAAAATATGTACTGTGGAAATACTTGGTAGGCGGCTTTTAGAACACCTGCTCAGAAAGCCCAATTAGCGCCGGGTGGCGCTATTTTGATACCATATGTCTTATGACAAAGGGAGATAAGAACTGTATGATCACTGATCAGTTAGGTAGTAAAAGACTGTTGGTCTAATCCTACCTTGGTAGATACTTACATAGCTCAGGACTGACAATGAAATGGTTTGTGTAGTGGCTGGAAAGTTGCTCAATGTAAACCATCGCCCAGTTGAAAAGTCGTGGCGTAACGATCTGTCACGCAGACGGCCGCTACCTTGGGCTTCGGTTACCATTCAGCTACTCAGAACCTAAAAATGAGTTCGTCTAAAAGAGAACCCACTGGAAAATCTCTTGCTTGAATAAGGTCAACATGAGATTCACTCATTTGGTGGGCTCTAATTGGCTCTGTTTGATTTAAAAGCTATTACACCTGAAAGTGATAGATAGCATTGATAAATTAGTGATGTTTATAAGTGCAAACAGTACCTAAGCATTTTTGCAAGCCATCATCAAATGATACATAAACGTAAAATGTAAATTAACGTAAAAAGTATGCCGAAGTATCTTAAAAATTTGTTGTGCTTATTCAGTTGAAACGGAGTGTATGTTATTTACCAAAAACGGAAGTGACTTAAGCAAGTTGTAATAAATTACCTTTGTTCAAAATCTCTGTGATAATTTTACTCAAAATTTGATTTAGTAGAATTACATATTCAGCCAAGAATGTGCATTGCTAGAAATATGAAAACACGCCCTACATTTACAGTGGTGCTTGTTTATGACCAGTTCTTTTCGTACCTTGAGGTCTATAACACAAAAGTACATATAAAATCTTACATTTTTTTATGCAAAATTGAGCAATTTCACTTTTAATACAAGTACTTGTAGTTTTGTGTTATGGGCAACTGGAAATAGAAAATTCTCCTGTGTTAGGTATGATAAATCTGAGATCCATCAGATTCATGCATCCATCTTTGATTCTTTTATTTCGCTAACTAACAAGACCCCAAAGAAATATTAGCTTGACCTAAAGGGCTAAAATAAGGTAATAATAATAAATAACTTTTTTTCTTATCAATAAGTTATCACAAAATTGCAAGATAAGATTTTATCAGTTCAAAGTTTTGCGTGATTACATTTATATTAACGGTTATGGCGTGTGTGTTCGTTCAATAATTGTCACCTGTAGACTGGGGGGTTTGTAAAAACTTTTCCTACAATGATTAAGCAAAACTTGTTATCTTAAGCCTAAAATATAATAATAATAACATATTTGTTATACCTACGTGACACAATGATATTCTAATTGCCTATATAATTGCCTATATTCAAAGTATATAACAAGTTTTGTTTGATAAGATATTATTAATATTGTTTTCTAGTTATTCAAATCACTAATTAATCAGCTATTCCTTCTAAAAGGGACGAGCTGATTTTTTTTTTTATATATTGAAGCTTATAAATTGTAAATTCACAGTTTATAAGCTTAAATATACAAGAAGGTCAAATGATTTATGTTTTCTTAGAAATTAAATTTGGTGAAAAATTGCATTTTAACTACACAAAGTATCTCAGTCCCTAATCTGAAATTAAGTACAAAGTTTATTTATTGTATAAAAGAACTAGTAAATAGGTTTTCCACATTAAATCTACCATTTTGCAAATCATAATAAATAAAATTCACCAATTTTTACATTTTGATGTTATATTATTTTCAGAAATAAATTGTTTGAGTATATGAAAAAATGAATTTGATTTGCAAAAGGATGAATTTGGTTAGTAATTAATTGAATTTAAAATTAAAAACTTCGAAACGTCGAAATCATACAATAGAAGTGGCTCGAAAAATCACAGACTTTATCCGATGCAAAAAAAAAAGGAAAAGTAACAACGTAAGGATCAATACCAATTGAACTTCCGACACTGACCCGACTACTGTGAGGAAACAACAAGAGATACGTACAGCAATATCTTCAAATTTGCGATTCCCAACCTTAAAAGCAACACATTGAATGGACGCCCCATTTTTGATTGCTGTAGTCAAAGTTGCACTCGAAGAGTAAAAAAATGACAAAGATTCTGCATCGGATTGTGTTCCAATGGATATTTTGAATCAAAAACTTCAGATCTCGTTTTGAAATTAACAACTGCGCTTAAGTGTTTACGGTTCTAATTCTCAATATTTTTATATAGCTCATTTTAACTTGAAAGAGGGAAACTTGATTTGTCGAAGTGAAAATTTTGCCATTTTTTATCGACGTTTTGAGGTCACTATAGTCTGAATTCATCGTTTTTAGAAAAATGTGCTTGTGTGTATTTACGTTCGGACGTTCGTGACATTATTATCCGTTCGAGAACGAATCATATTAACTTTAGATAAATTTTATAGTACAATTTATAACCTCAAAAGATGCACAAAGGAGTTTCAAGAAAATTTAATAAGTAGTTTTTTTATTACTGCAATTTGAAACAAAATTGTTGTCAAATAGCTTTCTTCTCAAATATCTTCAGAACAAAAAATTATATCGACTTCGGGCTGGTTTTATTTTACACCTTATGACGTAATAAAAAACTGGTTTATTAAACAAAAAAAAAAAAAAATGAACCACCAGTTTTTTTTTTTAATAAAAAAGTATGAAACATTTTTAAAAATTGAGTATTCGATCAAATATCTTGAGAACAGCCAACGCTATTATCTCCGGATAGTTTGTATTCTTCGCAAAATACCGTTATTATTCATTTGTAGGGCTTAGAAAAAAATATAATTGAAAGTTTTTTTTTACGTAAGAAAATTGAGCATCTGAAAATAAATCTCACATTTTTAACTTCTCATCGAAAGTTATTGTGCTTTGTGAGATTTGTCGAGGTGAAAATTTTGACATTTCTCGCCGTTTTGCGGTAACTAGAGAATAGAAAGATGTCTGTGTATGTGTATATAACTTCGTACGTTCGTGACACTTTTTTTCGTTCACCATTATCTCGAGAACGAATCAAACTTTGTATTAATATTTTATTTTGGAGACTTTCCAGATGGGTCTTTGAAGTAAATTTTTTTTGATAAAAAATAACAGTACCTGTCATACCGCGGTTTTAGAGAAGCTTATACTTTTAAATAGCACATGCTATGGTTTTTATGAACAAAATCATGAGGTTGTTTGTTGTCTATCTTTTTTGAAAATCGTTTTTTTCAAAAACATAGAACTGTTTTCTTTAAATTTCTGCTTCTCTCCTTAATGACTTGTACAATCTCATAGATTTTTATATTTTAAGGCTTTTAAATTGCCTTATTAAAAGTTAAGCATCAAAATTTTCCAAAAATTGATTTTTGAAAAAAAAAACCTATTTCTTTTGTTTTTGTTTGAAAAATGTTAAAAATAATAGGTATACAAAATCTTTATTAAAAAACCTTAAAATTTGTATGTGTACAAAACACCAAGAACCAAAGATTTTGAAAATCTTTTTTTTTAAATTAATCTTTATAGAAAATTATGAAAATTACCTACTTTGTTCGACATCAAAGTCATTTAAGAAATTGTTTTCGTCGTTAAAAAAATAAAAGAGATTTGTCTTTTGGTTTTTAATTTTTTTCTGAGAATGTATTTACAAATCTTTAATCAGAATTTCTTATGGCCGATTTCACATACATTTAAAAGCCCTTTAAATTTTTAAATTAAGGTTTTTGTATGGAACAAACGTCAGTTTGTAGTTTAAGAACTTGTCAGTGTTTTGAGTTGAAATCGGTGCATTTTTAGCTAAAAGATTTAGTCCTGCATTTTATTCTTCTAACAAAACTGATGATAAGTTTGCCTTCCTTTAAAGCCTTTAAAGGCAATCCAATAAATTTTATAGTTGCATCAATGCAATAAATTTTAAATTTTGTAGTCAAATATAGCAACAGATTGGAGTCACAAAGCAAACAAATAAAGTTGTTTTCATCTGCACAGTATGCGAAGTCTTATTAATTGAATCTTCTTTCAACTTTCATGAACACATAGACAGAATATTATGTAAACAATAATAATAAATTTATTAAGACATCATCCCCCTCAATCTTTCTGTAAACATCAAAATTATAATTTTGCTTATGATGAGATACTTTTGTGACACAAACAAAAAAAAAAAAAAAACTTTTTGTTTATATGTGGAATGTTAATAGTTTGTCGAAATGATGGAAATAGCACCACCGTCAGTAGCATCACGCACGCGTTTGATAGCTTCAAGGTTAAATGCCCCCCAAATCATCATATTTTAATTCTCATAAAGTCTATACGTAGGTATCCTAGTTCAAGTTCATATCAAGTCCAATTAAACTTCATACAAAAATCAATCAATTTCTTTGTTCGGAAATTAAGTGTGAATTTGAAAAGCATCATAAAATGTACAAAAAATCAAGAGTGATTTAGGAAATCGATAGATACCACATTTTTTCGTTCGTTTTTTTTGTCAGCTTGGTTTCTTAATTATGTTAATGGCATATTGTAGTACACTAATGTAAGCTACGTGAAACGAGAGTTGGATAAGGTAATTGACTTAATGATAAATTAGGTGGCTAAGTTAATGGTTAACATTTGTTTCAACTAATGTTTTGTTTTATGAATATGGAAATGAGTATTTCTTAAAATAGGAGAATAACATTTTTGCTGTTCAATTTTGTTATAATTGATGTAAATTAGCACTTTGAGTTGACACAAATAAACAAAACAGCTAAATATCTTCTATTTTTATTCTAAAGGATTGATGGAATTATTCCCTTCCCTTTAGCTAGTCCACTAATACTTTCTGTAAAGTAGAGTTATCAGTGCCCTAGTTTACCTATAGTTTGATGTCTGCATATCAATCGTGGTTGTAAATGGCTTTTGGTTGTGGTTCTTAAGTTCAAAAAGTGAAGCCACAAATTAAAATTATTTTTTCCTTTCAATTAGAGTGCGCAGGAAATGTTTATCACGGCTCTTCAATCATTCGTTGCAATAATTGAATTTGCGTGTCTGGGGTTTTCCCTACCCACGACATGAGTAAGTCAGCAAAACAAGAAAAACAAAAGGTGCGTGATGGCCAGTTAACATTAGATTTACACTGATTACACTGGATAAAATTGCAGTTGTCTGCGGTTTCGTTATATTGTGTGATCTGCATTTAAAAATGGTGGATTTACATTGATATGTCCATAAAGGCAGATAATGTGCTCCACATTCGTGTAGTAAGGGCAAAGAAAGAATCTCTGATTTTATGAATCCAAAATTGGGCCGAATAATTATTATTTTTTTTAGGAAGGAATTCAATTATAGTAAGTTAATTATTTTTACTTTTGCTCATTTGTGTATATCGCTCAATCATCACAAATCAGACAGCCAAAAGATAAAAATTTGTTAATTCATAATAGTTTTGAACTACATGAGCAAGTACATGCGATCCAGTCGTGCATTTTATTTTATTGAGATATCGCAAGCTTTTGGTGCATTTAAATACGTTACAATTATCTTGACTCCAAAAAAAGTTATTTTGTATAAAAAATTTCCAATGCCTCAGACAGCTTCTCACTTATAAGTAAATTAGACCAGAAATTCAAAATTTTCAATTGCCGGAGCCGGACTAGCTGCTTACTAAGCAGTATAATGCTCTGAATTTGTTAAAATAGTATCATTCATATAAGTTCGACTTTTGAACCATGGATGTTTTATTTATGACATGAAAAATACATGTGCTATTACTAAATAAATGCCTCGCTCTATTTAAAATTTAAAAATTTAAATTAACATAGCCACAAATAATATATGAGGGAAGAAATAATGTTTTATTTTAGCATTGAAATACATTGTAGGTATCTATGTGAAAAAAAATGTGAAATATATTGAAATCAATAATAGGTAAATTAATTAAATGTTAATAACATTTGTTTATTTTCTCATGCCTTCATAAATCAATCAAATTGGTCTAATTTCTCATTTAAATTGATACACTTCGTTTGTGAGAAAGTTAAATTGCAGACGTTCAAAGAGAAGGGACTTTTAGTTCCACTTAGCCCCAAAAATGAGTTGTGTCAAAATCAAGTTGCACTGTATTAATACTTAAGTAAGCTTCCAAATTTTTTCGCGAAAGAAAATTATTGTTTCATTGGTAGGTACAACTATGGTGACCAAAAAAGCCGAGGAGAAACCTAATTTTTCCACTATCACGAAAATATTATTATTTTTCAATTTTTCTAAAATTAATTACTATGAAGGTTTCATATGTTTTTTCACAGAACGAGAATAACATTTATGAGCGAAAAAGTGAAAAACTTTTCGTTTTACGACCTATTTAGACGATTTTGTTCATTCTTAACAAAATCTAATTCTTCAGTGTAAAATTCTACAAAATTGTGCAGAAAGTTTGAAAATTTCACATTTTTTGCACTTTTTGAATGAGTTGGTAAAAATATTTTGTTGGCAAACTTCAGGTTCGAAATTTGAATTACTAAATTATCTTTTTTTTACAAATAACACTTCCAACCAAAAATTTCACAAGTACGAGTAGGTACACTGGACCAGTAGTACAAAACAAATAAAGTTGTAGAATGTCTTGTATTACTGGTCTAGTAATGTATTTTTAGCAATGTGCTTCCCGAAAGTTCCTCAGACTAGAAGCCTCTAGCTTCGTTCAGAAAAAAATATTGCAGTCTCAGTAAATTTCATACTGCTTCGTTTGTAAAATGATATGGCTAGTGCCATTCCTAGCCCTTACCTGGGGCAAGCTCAGAAATCGCGCCTTTGCCTATACATACATATACTGAAATAAAGGTCTAGGTTTTTCTCAAGGAGGAGACTTTTGGTCACTTAAACTATTAATAATGGAGATTGTGAGTGAATGCTAATGTCTTCACTTGAGAAATACTGCAAGTGAAATCGAAACTCAAGTGTCAGAAGCTACCTTAAGCTTTTTCTTGATACGTTGAATCTGTCAATTCTTGTTTGTTTACACAATTTTTTGTGAAATGCACTCACTCTTATTTTCATGCTTTTTTGTTAATAAACCAAGAGTTTCCATTTTGTTTATGAATACGAATTCCACTTGAGGAAAGTTCTTAAGATTTTTCTCAACTTACGGAGTTAAGAAAAATCTTCAATTGAGTAACGACTATAAATTTCGCGCTTAGTACCAAACCGAGTACTGTTGGACTCACAATGAAAATTACCGATAAATTATTAGGTACCAATCTATGAAAGATCGAGAAATGATTTTTCTTCTAAGTTTAAAATCATATAATTTTTTGAAGTTTTGATACTTTTGGTCCTTCTTATCACCGATTTCATAAAGCCCTTTTTAACATTGAAACCATAACCATAAAGCTCTTGGTTGTATTTCCCGAGAAGTATTTTGGCATGCCTAATTTTAGGTAGTTTTGCACAGTCCTTCGTTCTTCTAGTCTCCTTGGCTTGATTTATTTTGTATTTTTTTCTTATGACATTTTCTCCTATTACGCAGTAAGGCTCGAGTCCCATTAGAGGAGCCATTCAGCCATTACTCCTGCTTTTGCAAAGGAGTCCGCCTACTCGTTTCCCTGGACCCCTACGTTCCCAGGTACCCAGTGCAGAGTGGCTTTAATTAGCTTGCCAAGTTCGATAAGTTTTTCTTTACAATCACAAGCTTGGAGTTGATTGTACATGAGCTGAGTATTTTAAGTGCAGCTAGACTGTCATACGTAATGGCGCTGTTTTTGCTCCGGTGATTACCTCCGAGATTAAGTTCTGCACATTTTACAATGGCGTTAACTTCAGCTTGAAATATACTTGGGAATTGGCCCATCCATCCATACGGATAGTTTGGTCCATCACCTGTACCTATCCCTAGGCACGACCATAAATATCGCTACTTACCGGAAGATGGCGCTGCATTTATTAAGGGGCAGCTTACATCTTATTTGTTTCAGGTGTGTTTACCCTTACGTGACCCTCTCAACAATTTTCGAGCGTATAGTTAGTAGGAATGGAGGGGACATACAAAGTGTTTGCCAATTGCGTACGGCTCCGACAACCAGACTACGATGTTTTGTCAATTCCTCGCAAGAGGCAGTAGGTACCCCTAAAAACTCAAGGTTGCATATGCTGGGAATGCAACCATTACGCCAAGCAGTACTACCGTACATTCCTTACAGTATGAAACTATGCTTTTTGAACAAGTTGATATAAAACTAAATTCCACTGAAAACCAAATCCATTTTCAATAGCCCTTGTTTGAGGTTTATCCGGTGAAAAAAAAACGACATAAAAGACGTACGGTACCTTATTTTTGTGTCTCTGTCTCAAGACAAAAGTAATATTCTAAGATCTAAATTCAAATTACACATACGGGCGAAAGAATCAGAAGTTAATAAACAACAACAACAAACAAATATGAAAACGACTCAGAGTTTCAGGTAAAAAAACGACTGAAAAGATAAACAAGAGGATTTCTTTGAGTGAACCAGTGAACAGACTGTTTTTTCTTCTTATAGTATCAATATGAACACAATACACAACAGATATTGGATGTAGGTATATACGCAAAAGCCAAAAACAAAACAAAAAACTTGCATTTACACACTGCACCACGAAAACTGACATGGAACTACCACCACTACGTATGTACGTGATCATTGATTCAGTTCAAAATAAGAAACGACTGACGCACACTGTATTCGTTCGCATTAACATTCGCTCTCACAAATTTGTGAACAAAACGAACCACATCTGAACTTAAAATCATTCGGTCTCATTCACCCAAACATGTTTCTGAATTCTATAAATTTACCCCAACAACCATTTCATTCACTCTGTATACATTTCTTGCAGAATTGATGAAATGAGCGAACAATATAATTTTCATTCTCGTTCGTTATTTTAGTATCAGTTCAGTGGTTGACGACGACACGCGAGTCGAATGTTCCAGAGAATTTTCCTTTCGATTCAATAAAGATTTTAATAATTATTTCTTCAAAACAATATGGCCGATCAAGATTTATTATCAAAAGCAACTAAACGAAAACGTTTCCACTACGCAAAATACGTGAATTACGATAAAGAACGCAACATCTCCGAGTGTCTAGTGTGTCGCAAACAGTTGAAATCACTTTCCACGGGCAACATAAAGCGTCACTATCTAAAACTACACGACCGGAATCTCGATTCCGATGCCGACAGTAGAATTCGGTCGTTTCCACTTCGGAAATTTTGCAAATTCAAACCCAGCATTGGGATGAACAAGAGTGAATTCCTAACATGTTGTGTTGGCTTGGTAGCAGTGCGCAACATTCCAATCTCATTGTTCGACGATGAGGATTATTTTAAGAAACTCTTTGCACCATTTGAGGAGGAATTCAAGATGACATTGAATTCGAAGAATATCAAAGTCTATCTGAATGGCGCTGTGAGTGAATTGAGGAGTGTCATTGCTGATGAAATACGAGCCAAATTGGTTTGTTTGAAGTTCGAAGTTGTGACTCGAGGAGAGAGGGGATTTCTGGTCATGAATATACAGTACATAGAGGAGTTTAAGATTGTCGTTCAAACAGTTGGAGTGGTTGAGATGGTGAAGAACCAAGAGACTGAGATGCAACAAATATTAAGGAATTTAAATGAATGTGGTTTGGATGATTCACTTCTTTATGTAAGTTCTTCGGATACTTGTTCGAATGTTTATATTCCCGAGTTACATGGCGAAGACAATGCCAATAATGACGAAGAATGGAATAAAGAATATGAGAAGATTCATTCGACCATTACGGATTGTGTAAAGTGTCCTTCGCAGAGTCTTCATTTCGTAGCAAAATCTGTCCTAGCAGATTTGGGAGAACAGATTGAAAAATGTCGAAAAAATGTTATGATTTTGCTTTCGATGAATCACAATTCCACCAAAGTTCGAATGCCATCGTTGGACATTTCCACACGATGGATATCGACGTTTTACATGATTGAAGCGCTATCTAAACTAAAGACGTTTGTTGAAGGTCTAAAACAACCATCACTTGATATTGATTGGAAGTTTGTTATGCAGTTTGCCGGAGCTTTCAAACCTCTAGCTGAGTGTGTGGAGAAACTGCATGAGGTGAATTACATTATTGGTGATTTCTATCGTGATTGTCTTTGTTGTGAGATTGAATTGGAGGAATTAGTTGGGAATAATATCTATGCCGGTATATTGCTCAGAGAATTCAAGGCTGGAAAAGAAAAACTTTTGGAGAATGGAACATTTCTAGCAGCTTTGTATGTGGATCAAAGATTTAATTTTATTAAAACACCTTTTCTAACCGAAGAACAACAGCATCATGCTTTGGTGAGATTTTTCTTATTTTTGTTTTAATCAATTTATAAATTTTAAATTTCCCAGGACCATCTTATGACAACAGTGGCAAATTTAAAACGACCCACAATCAAAGATGAATATTCAAGTGATGAGGGTGAACGTTCAATGGATGTCACAATTGACAATGATCCTTTTGTTAAATTAGAAGAAAGGACCAAATCAATGATTGGCTCACTAACACCATCCAAAGGAAAAACCATTAAAGAGAAATTAGATTGTCTACGATTTGGTGAGAGACTATCGTTTCATGTTGACATTTTGAATCATTGGAAATGTTTGACTTATGAAGATTTTGAAATGAAACAATTGGTAGAAGCTGTGTTGGCGAGTCCTTGTACTCAATCATCCATGGAGATGACATTGAAAGAATTTTCAAATGTTTTACAAAATGCCGAATCGAATGTGATATCGAATAAGTCAATAGGGAATATTCTTATGACAAGGTTAAATAGTAACATTTTGAATTTTATTAATTTAGATGTGAAAAATGAAGATATTGGTTTAGTTTAATTTACCTATCTAATTTGCAAATTGTAATTGTTGTTGTGTAATTATTGATGTCTATAATTTATAAATAAAACTATTTTTGACTATTTTTATTGTTAGGTCTTTATACTTGCTCAATAGGGCAAGTATTGGTTTCGTGTAGAAAACAAAAAATCAGGTTTTAATCAAAACCAACATTACGATGATGGAGAAGTCCGAACAAGTGGTTTTCGTCATGCCGTCTGTCGGTCTGTACGTCTGTGCGTCCATCTGTTCACTTCTATACTGCCCAAACGCGTGGACGGATTTTCTTCAAATTTGGTACAGATGATTTTTACGTAATTTCGAAAGTTGTTTTTTTTTTTTGTTTTTGAATATCTCATCTAGAACGAGTACCTACCATACAAATTTTTTTAGTTTTTCACTACACTACATGATCAAGTTCGTGAGATCCAGTGATGTGGGTATCATCAAGGTTAAAGTTATGCTTATTCTATTCATTCAATTCATATAACGGTAATTTTACGCCTTTTTTTCCTAAACCATGCGAAAAGTTATAGATTTTATTGTTCATTTGATTAGACGCACTTTTTACGCTATTGAAATAATCTGTAACCTTGAAAATGATATTAAAAAGCACTATTCCTCAAAAAAACACATAACATTTTAGGGCATCTTTACCAATTTGGAACCAAGCAATATTGTAATCGCTTCATTTAGGTCTTGGCTGCCTTAGTAAAACCTACCTCGTTTATAAACCTCGCGAGTAAGCCATATGCAAACGATTTAGTAGGATGGAGATCCTGAGAATGCAGTGACATTTTGTCACTGACAATCCATTCTTTAACATCGTGTAAGATGTGTATATGCACGTTATCCTGCTGGAATACCCTTGGAATAGGTCTCTAACCATAAACCAGCTCCTTCCAAAAAGATTTATTAACAGAAACAGAGTTTTTATTGGAAATATTAACTGATTGGAATGCCTAATAATGTAAAATGATGTTCATAAACATGTTTTCTACTCGTTTATTATGCCAGTAATAATTTTGGACATCAGTACCATCCAGGATTTACTTCTTTTCATGTTATATCCAATTTCATTACAAATAAGTACGTGTAAACTCTTGGTGTTTTTGATTATGTTCTTGATTAAATAGGATTTTTTATTGTAATTTTGGAAATTTTATGCATGCAGCACCCAACGCACGATTTACAGTTGATTTACTACAAAAATATTAAATAATTTTATTATTTTTGTTCCCTGATTAAACAGAATAAGATGCTAATCTTAGAATTCACGGCTTGTATTGTGTTATTATAAATTTTGGGATTATTTTCGGTGGATTTTTTTGCCACTTTAAAAAATTTCACACAAAATTTTGTGTCAAGGTTTCACTTCCTACCAATTTTACGGGTATTTAATGGAATGGGTGAGCGTAAAAACTAAAAGACTTTTTCGCATCTGATTATCAGTATTGGACTACAAATTAATAGGAACATTTAAAACTTAAAACAAAAATTACGAGATTATGTAAAACATGTTTTTGTAAATAATAGTTTAAACCGGAAAAAAATTAATATTTTTTGCAATATGCAGAGTATGAAAAAAAGTTGTTCACAAACTATCAGCTAAAATAGCTTTATTTTAAAATAATATTCAAGAATAGGTTTCCGGCTTTAATATTTTTTCTTGTTGTTACCGTTGAATATTTATTTTTTAGTAAATTGTCCCTCCTGCCCGAACGAGGGTATATAGACCCCCACCCCTTACAATTTTTATTTATTTATTTGACCTAATCAACACGTTCTAATAGTTTGATTAATGTTATGGGTAACATTCAGAATCAGAATATACTCTATTCTTAATCCAAAAAATAGTTCTTCTTTTTTTTTCTTAAATCTATCAAATTATTTTTTAAACTCATTTCAAAGTTTTTTGTTTTAATATTTACCTAATGGGCGATAATTATCTAAAAGTTTTATGACTTTTTATAGTTAGTGAAATGATAATAATAATATATTTCGTTTTTTGATTTCAGAATCCCATAAAATCGGATCGAGAAATATTGGCAAATTCTATGCTTGAAGATGATCCAAATGGCAATTCAACACTGGAACAAACGTTCAATGAGAAAAAATCACCAAGATGGGGGCCACAGCACAAAGGAGCACAAGAGTTGGCAAATCTTTATAGTCCCGGTAAGATTATAATTTCAGTTTTAATTGTTAAGTAATATAAGTTGTTATACTTATGTTATTATACTTTTCTGATTTTACTTTTAAAATAAAATTACCATCAATATTTAACTATGTAAGTTGGAAAAGACTTAAATGCTAAGCCAACTTTCATTTATTATTTTTAAGTTAAATTTAAGCACCAAAATGCTTGACAAAAAGAGTACAATAAACCTTGTGTGGTGCACTATAAAACCATATGCATGTTGAATTCTATTTTTTCATGAAAAATAAATTTTTACCTTTCACGTGACAAAATACTTTACAGCAATTTTATTGGTAGAAATTAAAACCAAAATTTGTTGGTTTATTAAACAAGCTAATTTTTATGTTGAATCCTCTGAATAAGAAGTACAGGCCCTTACTATACAAAATTGAGGAATCACGATTTTTTTTTTTTTATATGGACTTTGAAATCATAATATCTAAATTAAGGGGTAGCAACGTTTTTTTATACTTATTTTCACATTACTTCTTCTAAAATGTATCGAAAAACAACCGCACACGATTGCACTGTATATGTTATTAACACCTAGTCCTGTTCTTCTTACTCAAAGGTTGAATCCAGTGAGATTAAAACCAAGGCAGTACGACTACTCTTAGTGGCTATAATAGTCCTTTTTATATAAAGTCCTATTTTCTGTGCAACAGGCGTAATTTTTTTAGAAAACCCTCTTTCAAAAGTGGTACAGCTATAAATTTGACATGAAAGTTTAATTTGCCATGACAAACAAAAAAGAAAAGAGTGCATAGAAATATTTGGGTTTAAATGGTGTTTTTTTTTTTTTTTAAGGAGAAAGAACGTTGAGCCAAGAGTACCAAAACACCCTGTCAAATTAATGGCAGATTTAAAAAATTGGTAAAATTACTATTGTTTGAAATGTCATCTTGATATAGGTGGTTGTTTAATCGAAAATAAGTTGAATCACCAATGTGATTTCGCACATTTGATTTCATATTAAGTGGAGAAATTAAACAGAGATTTTTCCATTTTTAGTGAAATAGTCACAACTCACACACTCCACAATTAATCACGATTGACGATATGACAAGAAATAAGATAATTTTCAAAAAATTAAAGACAATTTATTTTAATTATTTTCTCTCTCTCTCACCAACAGGAAAACGTGCCCAAGAAATAATCTGCGTCTACACCTGCATAACATTAATGTTTATCAACTTAATTTTAATAATCAAACATTTTCGAATTGATCGTATCAGTGTAGCATGTGTGTCCGCATTCTTTGGCATATTGACGGCAGATTTTGGTTCTGGTTTAGTTCATTGGGCTGCTGATACATGGGGCAGTATTGAACTTCCAATTATTGGAAGGGTAAATATAAATTTAATTTTCTTCAAAAGATAGAAAAAATTATGATGATTTGTTTTTAAAATAATTTCTAGAATTTCCTTCGACCATTTCGTGAACATCATATTGATCCAACATCAATTACCAGACATGATTTCATTGAAACTAATGGTGATAACTTCATGCTAAGCATTCCAATACTAGCTACCTTGGCCTATAACTTTATGACAAAGTCACCTCAGGACATTCAAATGGACTTTGGATGGAGTTCCTATCTATTTTTGTGTTCAATATTTGTCGCTCTTACAAATCAAGTAAATTTATAAAAAAAAAAAAAAATTAAAAAAAAACAACATTTTGAACAATTATTGTTTATTATTATTTAAGATACACAAATGGTCGCATACGTATTGGGGTCTGCCTAAATGGGTACAGTTCCTGCAGAACCATCATATTGTTTTACCAAGAAAACATCATCGTATTCATCATGTTGCTCCACATGAAACATATTTTTGTATTACAACTGGCTGGTTAAATTGGCCCTTAGAGAAGTTGAAGTGAGTTCTTTTTTGAAAAACTAATTTTTAAATCTAATTTATACTTTTTTCTTTGGTTTTGGAAGGTTTTGGCCAGCAATGGAAGGTCTGATAGAATGCCTAACTGGATGCAAACCTCGTGATGATGACTTAAAATGGGCAAAGAAAAGCTTGTAGCAGCAACTACAAACAAGCTGCCAAATGGTTCGATTTTTATAAGCAATTAATTACTAAATAAATATTTTACACCAAACAGAACAAATCAAACAACAACAACAAATGTATTCACCTTAACCAGCACATGTTCACAAAATAATTAAAAAATAAACAAACAAGTCTCAATGCAATGCAATAAAAAACAAACATAAACAAATTAGCTTTTCATTTTTCTATAAACAAATTGAGTGCTATATTTTTTTTTTCTTAAAATTAAAAAAAAAAAAACAACGAAACTTTTATAAAATATGATTAAATTTAAAAAAAATCGTCAAACTTTTATAATGCAGATAAAAAACTAAAAACAAATTTAAATTTGACAAATAATAAGACTTTGCAATAAATAAAAAAAAAAAGATTAATTATTAAATTGCCTTACACAAAACCAAGAGCTGAGATTTTATATTATGTAGTTATCAAAAAAAAAAAAATAAAATATTTTAGTATCAAATTCATATAAATTAAAAAAAAACTAAAGAAAATCACTGAGTACACTTGCTACGTGCAACAAAAGCAATATTTGTATTATCATAAAAAAAATATATGCTGTTTCGTCCAACCATCTGGTTATTTATAAAAATGTTTTGTTTTTTATCCTAAATGAGTTAAGTGTACTTATGTATTCAGTATATATTTTATATAATTAAAGCACGTTCCATTGTTTTGTAAATTATTATTATAATTATTGTTTTTAGTTTAGTTTTTGTTAAAAAGAAAAATAAAACATTTATAATATAGTCTATGTATACACTTTTATTTTATTAAAAAAAATATATATATTATATGTTGCATATTCGAGAATTATTATAGAAAGCAAAATTATTTTTGAAATAAAATTGTATGAATTTTTAAGAAGTAAAAGGTTTTATTATTATATTCCGTTTCTATATCATCATCATCATCATCATTATAATAATACGCAAACATGAATTCTTCCTCTCCCTTTTTGAGTAACTTAACAGCAACGGATTTTAATAATCTTTATATTCTATATGTGTTGCCGTTATTCGTGATTTTACGGTCAAATTTTGACCACTCGGCGGTACTAGTAACAAATTATTTGTTAGATAATTTTTCTTTAATAAAATAGAAGTTATAAGCAGTGTGTAAACTTTAACGGTCACTGTGGCGTATGTGTAATCTTTTCTTCGGTTCTCTTGGAATCCGTCATGAATCTGTCAAGGTTGGTCGTAAAAAACCTTTGCTAAAATTCATATCAATCTGTTACACCATTCAAATGTTGTACTTTGTTCCTTGCAAAACGCCACGCTTGCGCCTTGAATTTGGCTGGCTTACAGGACTCACTTTATAGATAAGACTCTGAAATGTTCATTAAAAACAAATTAATTGGAACAAATTTATAGAGATCTTCTTCCTTATTTTGTACATATTTTTAACTACTGCATATACAGCTGTCAGTTCCCTCAAAAATGGAAAAATGCCAAGGTTATTCCAATCCCAAAAAAATTACACCCAAAAAGTCCCTCAGAGTTCAGGCCCATAAGTCTTTTGTCGTATTTGTCGAAAATCTTTGAAAAGATATTAGCCCAGCAGATACAAGAAAATTTGGATACGTATAACAAAATATCAAAATGGCAATCAGGATTTCGGAAAAAGCATAGTTGTGAGTCCGCAGTATTAAAACTTACTTCTGATTTAAGAAGAGCAATGGACTGCGATGATATCAGTGTTATGGTGATGCTTGATTTTTCAAAGGCCTTTGATTGCATTGACCATCCAATACTTCTGTGGAAACTCAAAAACAATTTTAATTTTTCACGCCCTGCTCTTGAACTTATTTTCAACTATTTAAGAAACCGATTACTTTGCGTCGAAACTGAACTTGGAACTTCAAGTCCATACGTTGTCAACACAGGTGTCCCACAAGGATCTGTTTTGGGTCCTCTTCTTTTCTGTATCTTCATAAATGATCTCCCTGATATTATAGTTAATTGTAATGTACATATATACGCAGATGATGTAACTATTTCCTTGTCAAGGAAACCTGGGTTGATAGAAGACTGCGTGTGTCGAGTAAATGAAGATTTGTCACATGTTCAGGAATGGGCTGAGTTAAATAAAATAAGACTAAATCCAATTAAATCGTTTGGTATGGTGTGCTCAAGAAGAGAAATTTCTTTACTTGATGTTCCACCCCTTGACTTGAATGGATTTATCTTACCTTATGTCGAAAAAGTTAAATATCTGGGCTTTGTATTAAATAGTAAATTGAGTTGTTGTGATGCTACTTCGGATACGATTAAAAGAATTTACGGTGGATTACGAAGTCTCAGAACGTCTTCAAGCTTATTGCTCCCGAACATGAAAATGCATCTAGTAAAGTCCTTGCTTCTTCCATTCTTTTCTTTTAATTGTATTGTGTACCCCTGTTTAGACTCTGAATGCAAGCGCAAATTGAATGTTGCATTAAATGACTGTATGAGGTACGTTTATGGCTTGCCAAGGCATATAAGCGTTTCTCGGTATAAAACTTCGCTATTGGGAATGAGTTTGGATGCTTATTTCGAGTTTAGATCTATTTTGAAACTTCATGATATAATTCATAATAATTGCCCTGAGTATTTGCATGAATCTATTAGTTTTCTTCAATCGCCAAGAGGCCTAAAATTAATACTACCACGTTTTACACATACTGTTGGAGAGCGGTCTTATTTTGTCAATGCAATTCGGCTGTGGAATAGTCTTCCACACCAATTGCAAAGAATCATCTCGTCGCGGGAATTTCGGAGGGAACTACTCAAACACATGTCGGAATAAACTTAAAGATATAATTTTCAAATAATCATTTAAATTAAATTATATTGATGCAATTTTTCTCAATTTGTATTATTATTTATTATTAATTATTATTTATTATTATTTATATTTTATAATTGTTACTGTTAATTAACTAATTTAGCCTATAACTTCACCATTTATTCAAAGATACACCGTACTTTTGTAATTTAAATTTTTATACTATTTATGAGATTAATCTCGAAGTATTATGTAATATAGTTTTATATGAAATAAATAAAATAAAAAAATGAAAAAAATAAAGATTGTACAATTTTAATTGTACCATTTTACTTGCTCTATAGGGCAAGTATTAGTTTCGTATCAAAACAAATTTCGAGGTTTTAATCAAAACAAACATTACTATGATGGAGAAGACTAAAAAAGTGGTTTTCGTCATGCATTCCGTCGGTCTGTGCATCTGTTCGTCTATTCGTCTGTTCGTCTGTTCGTCTGTTCGTCCGTTCGTCTGTTTGTCTGTGCGTCCATCTATATAGAGAGCCACAGCCTAAACGGGTGGATGGATTTGCATGAAATTTGGTTCAGATCACTTTTTTGTAATTTTCAAGGTTTTTTTTTTTTTTTTTTTTTTTTTAATATCTCGATTAGAACGAATACCTCCCATATAATGATTTCGAGTTATTGGTTTTTTGTCGAAAACGGCTCTAACGATTTTGAATAAACTTGGTGTATGTTATGTTATGAGTGACTGTAATAATACTGCGTTTTTAGTTTTTCTCAAAAGATATGAATAACGGAAATATGATCAACACGATTTTTGGAAAATTTTAATTTTTTTTAGTTATTTCCGTATTATATCAATACTAACTCAACTAATTTCGTTAAAAACTTTTGACCAGGTCATTTTCATCATTAGTAAAAGTATTGTGTATTTAGTTTTTCAGAAAAAAAAAGTTTTTTTTTTCAATATACAAATACATAAATAATTTTAAGCTACAAGAGCAAGTTCTTGCGATCCAGTCGTGCATTTTATTTTTATTCGCAATTATAAGTGTACCGTTTTTAATAATTTTAATTGTTTCCATCTACACAAGTGGAAAGTGTGATAGTTAAATGATGAAATCAAATTCAACTCATTTTCTCTTATAGTGGAAGGCGCTTAAAACCTCAAAATTCTCTCTGTTCTCTATTGCTGCTTGCAGTGTTGCTTTTTATGAGTTTTAGCGATTAAATTAATTTCTGTTACCATTTATTGGTAAAAAATTGATGACATTTTGTAAACTTAGAGATTTTATTCTAGAGAATACAAAAAGTCTACTAACTTTTTTATTTACAAAATGGTGACAAGAATAAATTTAAAACAAATCATTCTCCGATTAGAATTCTAGCTTAATTGGTGTGAAAAAGGTGCTTAAATGCTGACCGTAACATAAACTTTATCAGCAAAATCTAGAATGAAAAGAAATGGTAGCAATGTATGTAATTTGTACAATCAGGGGAAAAATGCAACATACAAATTAAAGATCTCTAACTAAATTCGTTTGTGTTACATATTTTCACGTTGAGGTATAACTTGGTTCAAACACAAGTTATTTCCAACAGAGAGTATAGCACAATAGTTAAGACTGTCGATTGGTAACTCAAGCACCACTGGTTCGTATACTGGTCGCGCCCATGATTTTGTTTTTGTTCTCGTTTATTTTATTCAAAGTAGAAACGTTTTTGAATTTCAAATTTTCGTGTTTGCACCGAAATTAATAACGTTTGACTTTCATTTAAAGTATTTTTTATTGATTCTATGTCGTTTTTAACTCAGGTGTATGTGTTTTTTGGTTGCATCAATTTTGTAAAAATTAGAACCATTTAACAATGGAAACTTGGCCAAGAGTCAACATGTTTGGTTTCAAATAAAAGTTGATATTGAGCGTATTAATGAAATATTTTCTTTAGTGGGAAAGTTGAGATATATGGGCCATTTCAAAATAATTGTTCATAATTTGCGAATTAAATGACGTTATCGAAGCGTTCCTGGAATTATTTTTCGGGTATATTAGATCGAAAAAAAAAACAAAAAAACTTTTCTGAGGCATTTGTCATTGATTTTCATATTGCTATAACCGACCTCTAAATTATAAAAAGTAATAGTAAAAAAGTTTCTGTTAAATAAAAGTGTTTGATAAAATTATATGTAAGTAAAATACTACAATATATTTATTTCAAATTTCAAAACTTTACTACACATGTACACATGTATTGTTCTTGATAAAAAAGCTCTTCTTTTAACTAGTCTGTCACCTCTCCCGCCGTCCATAATTGATTTTTAGTTCTTGCATGCTTTGCATTTTATCATTGGTTAATGTTACCTTTCAGTTAGTACCAAACAATTCGTACCTAAAAATGAGCAATACCCTTTCGGAAAATGTCACGTCACACCTGTCATTTTTATGAAATAACTTTTCCTTTCCGACAAGCGTAAGTATTTCGAATGTTAAAATTGAAATGTTTACTAAGAAAATATGAATGAAATAATAGACATAGACACAAGTGGTATATTATTTCCCAAGGCTCAAACATAACTGTCTAATGTCAATAAAAGTAATTAAGTAACACCTTGGTCCTAATAAACTCCGTCCGAAAAATAAATTAGTTCCAACTCAAACCTCTGCTAAGCGGAAAGACAATGTTAATTGATACAGGGTTTCTTCTTCAAATCAACTGTCTGAAATACTCGGGTTTTCTGGTAATTTCTCTCAATCCTTGGATTATTTTAACAATGTTTTTTGGATTAAATATTGTATTATTAATTAGTACCATTGTGTGTGTTTTATTACCTTATAACTACGAGGAATTTGCTTACAATAAGACTGGTGTTTTCTTTGAGTATCTATTTTACCTTTTGGCCGGTTTCACACAAGTGATTATAAATTTGTTATTATATTTCGGAAAGGATATCAATCTAAGGATTATTGAAAGGTTATTACGTTTGAAAAATAAATATTCCTTCCTATCAACAAATAATACCTTAAAGAATGACAAAAGTTTTTGGTTGTTTATTCTAAACTTATCAATTTGTATTTTGTGTCTTCTAAACGCGGCTATTGTTCATACTTGGGTCTTTGATTGGCAACTTTTGTACTCGCTGCAGTTTGTTGTGTACACATTTCAGTTGTATTTTATTGGAATAATTGCCACATTTTTTACATCACTTATGAATCTAAGTGAACAAATTATTATTTCCATCAATGAACGAATTGAAAGTGTTGTTAATTCCAAATCGAGTATGTTTCTGTATCTTGTGCAGGAAATGCTTCAGGATCGTGAAGAAATTGTTCGTATGTGTGAAGGAGACTTAAGTTGGCTTTATGGTTTTATAGTTATTTTAATGTTGATGCCTGCCTTAGTGAATGCTCCATCTGGACCTTTTTATATGGAAACAGCGTGGGATACTGTGCATTGGAATCTTAGAAATGTAATTTTAACATTTGTTAATGCATCCACCATATGGATACTACCGTCGATTATTTATCCTTCCATGGTATTTTGTCAGAATGTGGCAGAAGAGGTGAGTAGAGTAGTATACCTACTGAATTATCTTTCTATCTTTTAGTTTTAGAGGTGGTAAAAACTATTTGTGCAAACATTTTACTAAATATCAAAATATTATCAGTTGTGAATGCATGCCAATACTATAAGATAGTTCGCTCTCCTTCTGAGCGAGAACTTTTAATTTGTTAACTAAACCAATGTGTGCTGTTCCTGCACTAACCGAACATTTTTCGTTACAAAATGTAATTAATGTTAAATTTTTGAACTGGATGTTATCGAACCATTTGTTCAGTGACCTATTTCTGTAAAAAACAAACACTCGTCCTTTTTTTGAACGACGAGTTTAGTTTTCATACAAACTTCGTTCTTGTTGATTCTCATCAATCAGTATGACTAAAATTATAAATAATTAATTTAAATCTTATGCCAGAAATGACACATTATCTCTTAAACTGACCATTTTATAGCCATAATATGTTCCCCAAATATGTTGCAAACCTAAGTGCCACTTATGTTAAGTTTTTACTTGTTTTTTTTTTTATACTATTTTTGGAAGTTAAGACACAAACTGCTTCAAATGAGAAATAACTTTAAAATATAAAAGGTTTTTTTGTAACTTATTGTTAAAAAAAAAATTAAATTTCATTTCGACAGACTCAAATATTATTTATAAAGCAATAAGACCTTATACTTGAACATCATTGCAAAGAATTGTGAGTTATTAACATTGTAAAGGTACAAACTTCAATTCTTTTTGTGCTTTTTTAGTTGATAGAAATTCTTGTTTAGATATTTCAATATTCTTGTTTATTTTTGCAATTTATAAGTGAGAACCATTAGAGTAGAGTTATTTTTTTGCAAAAAAAAATTAATAATCTAGCCCCACAAGTTAAGGACCCTCCGCCGATGAGTATACAAATCGTGCGATTTGTCAACTATTCTGTTATTAGCTAGACAATGAAAGGTTTGCTTTGAAAATCGTCAGAGAATTGCAGAATAGTTGTAAAAATCACAAATCGAATTTGGTCAACTATTCGTTACAGAATTCGTGAGTGATTGATAAAAGTAAATATGCAAATTTGCTGTTAAAAGCACCCGAAACACGAATATACAATCATAAATCAACGATAAGACTTCTAATAGCCAAGAAAACGCCATAGCGTTACAGAATCCGTGAGTGATTCATAAAAGAAAATATGCAAATTTACTATTAAAAGCACCCGAAATACGAATATAATAATAAATCAACGATTGCATTTCTAATAGCCAAGAAAATGCCATACAGTTACAGAACAGGACAACCTAGAATAGAGAGACAAGGCTTGAATAGGTTACTACACTAGTAGAAGTGTTTTTGGTAACACATCGATAGTTCTGAAACCATATTCATTGGATGTTACTATACATGAACTTACATTCAAAATGTGAATATTAAAACAAGACTATTTTTTTTTTGTTTTCTAACAAGATTCAATCTCAAATAAGAAAACGTTTCATGCTTCATAAGTTCATGACTTGTATTCAACTTATAGAATAACACAAAATTACAGTCAAAGCTGTTAAACTGAAATTTGTGTAACATGTATTTTCCTTACAAAAATTATACCCTGTGTAATGTGAAGACACCTAAAAAAATCGAACCAACCAAAAATATATAAGCAGATTTTGAATAAGGGTGTTACTGCGTTCTGTGTTTAATCCATTTACGTGCACCAATCCGATACAGCACAGCACAGCGGTAAAGATTTTCTTTTTATCAATAGATACTATTCATTTTAAACAGGAAGAATATAACAAATGTAAACGGACCCTTAATAGCTGCAGCACTATCTTGCAATGGCCGCGTTCACATAAAAATCTTTAGTTATCCAGATATCTTGCTGACACATGTAAGTCTTTGGTTCTGATTAATAACTAAAGCTCTGAATACTTCCACTAAAACTTCGAACTTTCGAACTTCGAACGGAATGAAACGGAACGAAACTGAATCAGTCTATATCTGTCTCTATCTGCCTGTGTATATTTTGTTCTTTTACTTAACGAAAATAGAGATCACTATGGAACCTTCGAGAATAAATGAGAGAAGTATAAAAACGAGGTCGGAGAAGGAGTTTAATTTTAACAGTGATAAGTGAAAGTGTAATTTGGAAATGTTATTTTTTGTAAATTGTAAAAAGGAACAGTTTTTTTTTTTATAGATGAAAGTGTTATTTAGTTTCAAAGTAAATAAAGTGAATTAAAAAAGTGTGAATAATTTTTATTTGAACCCAGAAAAATATTACATTACTATAATAGAAGTTATTCGCTTAGCCGGGTTTGACTGTTTTTATTTTAGTTTTCAATTAATTTAATTAGTAAGTAAAGGTGCTTCATACTTACCAACCACTTAGATACATAGTATCCTGTTCGAAAAATGAATACCAAACAATTATATTATTCAGTATGTGCCAGGATGTTCATTCGGAGAGGTTTGAGATACCATATAAATTGTTTGATATGTAGTGGATTCCTTCCAGGAGCTCAATACGAGAACAATAAATTAAAATCTCAAATTTTTCACGCGATATCAATGCTAATATTTGTTGCGTATAACTTGATCATGTTGCTTTGTTCATTTATTTGTGCCTTTTTTAATAGTTGGCTAGAAATTTATAGCTATAATGTTATTGGACAAACCTATGAGTTATATGTGCTTACCTTCATGGGATGCTTTCAAATAATCGTGAATTTATTTATGTTTGTTAACAGAAATTTCAATCTGAAAATTATCAAAAGTGTTATACAAATTGATAGCAAATACAATCGAAAGCAGGATATTGTATCTGATAAATCTATGATCCTCTTTGTTTTGAATACCATCGTTTGTATTGTTTTTGTTACAAATTTTATATTTGCTTTAAGTATAGATGGATCTTGGAAACGAAAAGATGATGTTTGTCAGTTTTTGATTTATAGTTTACAAACTTTCTATACTGGATTGATTGTAACATCTTACTCGATGTTGGCTGTCATCTCAAAGGAAATAATTGTGGCTATTAACAAGAAATTATTAGAAAGTGAAATTATTGTAACCAACATTCATGAAATCAAACAGATCTTAAAAGATAGAGACGAAATATTGAGAATATGTGAAATTCAGATCAGTTGGCTGTACGGTATAGCGTTGTTGTTTATTTTGGCTGTTGCTATAGCAATTGCACCAGCAGGACCGTTCTTTGTGATAGTTGAATGGGACAATATACCCAATCATTTATCACATAAAGTGTTTGTTGTTTTGAATACGTGTATACTGTGGATGGCTCCATCAATAATTCTTCTTGTCATAGTGTTTAATCAGGATTCATCGGAAGAGGTAAGAAAAACAAATTCATCTATATCTTTTATCATCTATCAATGTTTTTTCCAATTTTTTAATCGACTTCATAAAAGAAGGAGGTTATCTATTCATTTGTATGTTTATTTTTTTTTTTTGTTGTATGTTTGTTACCTCAGAACTTTTGACTGGGTGGATAGATTTTGATGATTTTTTTTGTATATGAAAGCTGGTGGTCTCCATTGGGTTCAGTTTTAATTTGGTTCAGTTTTTATAACGGCATAAGAAAACATTAAAACTCTTAAATTTGAAGACTGTTGTTTTTCTTTTGAAAGGTATTATCAGTACAAAATTCCGGACATTGGGTGATGCTTGTTTTTCATTCCTTAAAACACTTTTTGTTTGTTATGCATACAAAATTGTTCTCGGTCATACATAAATTCAACAGTTTTCTTATTAAGTCTTTGATTTTCAAATAACAGGGACTGAAAGATGAAGTATTTCTAAAACCAAGAAAAAAAAATGCTATTTTAACCCCATTTTGTTTTTTTTTTTTAGAAATAAATTTTGTAGGTATGAAATTAGTTTACCTGTGTTTAATAATTAAAAAAAAATACTTTGAACAAATTTGTTTTCGGTTTAAAAAAAAAAAAATTCTGTGAGCAATTTTAAAAACTCTAATTCCAGATTTGAAGATGATTTGAAGAAACAAATCCTCAAAGATTATCAGGTTTTTCGTGGTCTTAAATGAATTTTGTGCTTATTTTCAGTGTTTTTTTTTTTAAATTAGACCTGACCGCATCCGACTGCTTATTTATGAGCATTAAAAATTGTCTACTTTAAAGTTACTGCATTTTCAATTCCATTTATCTCTAAAACTTTTAGCCTTACAACAAAATCTTGTAATACGTTTTTATGGAAAAATTAGATTTCTACAAAATGCATGCAAGCATTTTTGTTGTTAATTTATTGCTTTTAAAAATAATTGAAAAAAAAACTAAAAACATATCGATAAATAAATTCTAAAAAATTTACTTACATTTATTTTCGAATCAAAACCATTGAGTTCACATGTAAAGGTAATATCACACGATTTGTGATAACACCAAAATTTGTATAAAAAATTGTGTCGTTTGGTCATCCTAATCCTAACAAAACAATCCTAACAGCAAATTGGATGACAGCAAATGACGTATAAACACGATTTGTGTATCATTTGCTGTCTTCCGAATTATGGTTCAGGTGATCTGAGCTTAAGGTTTTCATCTACCTTATTATTTTAGCTTCAATTGGAGCTGAGCATTAAATACAACAAAATCCTTTAATATTACATTCAAAATATATGAACAGATTTCGAAATTATTTAATATTGAAATTAAAGGCTCAAATTTGGTGAGAAATTTTCATTTGGGTCTAAAATAACACTGGTATTTTGTCTGTAAGCACCCTTTCACCCAAAATATTGCATTTTTTTGATTTTCATGGAAAACAAAATGTTCATACTTAACTTATCACTATCATTATTTGAAAAGCTTTTTCAACCAAAGCTTAAATATTGCTGCAGGTTCTTACATTTTAACTGAAGTTATCTTATTACATACATTTCGTTGATTAAATTTCTAAAACTTCTGAATTCAATCCCAGAACATAAGCTAGAAATGTTTTCATTTAATAGCGAACAGTTAGAGGTTGGAAGCAAATACGAAAGCTAGTATCACTTGATTTGTGAAAACACTAAAATTTGTGTATAAATTTGTACACAAAAACATTTGAACAACAAATTAATTGACATCAAATGACATACAAACACGATTTTTATGTCAATTTCTGTCATCCGAATGATGGTTTAGAATTTTAGATGCTATTGAGCATTTGAATTGCAAAAATACACATATTTTTGTGTTTCCAGATTTCCAGATGGTACCTAAAATTTTACCAAACAAATTTGTTTGGAAAAGTTAACCATATTTTGGTGACGATTTGTTCTAGAAAATTTGACAGTTCAATTACCTGATTTACTAATTTACCAGATTTACCAGGTTGCATGAATTCCCTATTATTTAAAACAAAATACATAGGTATTATGTATTCTGACAAGTATTGCACAGTTCAACTGAGTTTTTTGATCAAATATGTTATTAAATTACAAGAAACACGATCTACAATTCTTTCGTAATTATTTGAAAAACGTTATACATACTGTGATATTTTTTTGGGTTCAATAAAAACTTATTTCTACTTTTTACTAATTTACTTTTATTAAATTTCAACTCAACAATCACTTTTATCTAATACAAAAGTGTTTCACATCTAGGTTTTTTATTACAGGAAATAACCACTTATTTTCATCACTGTCAAAATTAATCTTTCTCGATCTCCTTATCCGACCTCGTATTTATACTCCTATAATTTCTAATCGAAGGTTCTGGAGATCTCTCGTTTCGATAAGTGAAAGAGACGAGTATGCACCGATAGATAGAGACAGATATAGACAGATTCCATTCGAATCCATTTCTCCCCGTTCGAAGTTCGAAAGTTCGATATTTTATTAAAAGCGTTCAGAGCTTTATTCATTAATCATAACCAAAGACCTACATTTGTCATTCACAGTTGGGCGTAGAAGTAGTTGGGCCTATGTTCCTAAAGGGGATTACAACGGTCTCATAAAGACCTAAGTAGTAAGTAGAAGGATAATTGGAACTAACGTATTTTTCAACAATCTGAAAACCATAGAAATCCGCTAAAGAAACCAGTACACTTCTTATAATACCTATAAAACTGCATACTCAGATTTTGGTTATTACTCCACTTCGAAAGTTTGCTGTCGGCTTTCGGTCTATTTATTTATTCTTTTGTTTTCCTTCAATTAAACTAATTAGTTAATCAAGGTACTTCATAATTAACTAACTACCATGACACCTGCTCGTAAAATCAGTTGCAAACACCTTGTAGATAATTCAGTATGTGCCAGGATGTTCATTCGGAGAGGTTTGAGATACCAAATAAATTGTTTGAAATTTATTGGATTACTTCCAGTAACTCAAGAGAAAAACAAGAAAAACCGTGAATTAAAAACTCAATTTTTTCACGGAATATCGCTGCTAATATTTGTTGTATGTAACTTGCTTATATTGTTTTTAACACTTGTATGTGCCGTGTTAGAACAATGGGTTGAAGCGAATACCTTTAGTGTTATTGAACAATCATATGAGTTGTTTGTGCTCACTGCCATAGGATTTTTTCAAATAATTGTAAATTTCTTCATGTTTGCCATCAGAGCATATAATCTGAAAATTATCAAAAATGTTATAGAAATTGAAAGCAAATACATTCAAAAACAGAATATTGTTTCTGATACATCGTTGATATTATTTGTAGTGATTGCAACGGTTTGTATAATTTTTGTTACAAATTATACATACTCTGTTAGCAAAAATGGAGATTGGAAACACATAAATAATGTTTCTGAGTATTGCATTTATAGTTTACAAACTATTTATACTGGATTGATTGTATCATCTTATTCAATGTTGGCTGCCATCTCAAATAAAATAATTGTGGCTATCAACAAGAAATTATTAGAAAGTGAAATTTCAAACAACATTTGTGAAATCAAACAGATCTTAAAAGATAGGGATGAAATATTGAGAATATGTGAAGTTCAGATAAGTTGGATGTACGGAATATCGTTGTTGTTAATTTTGGCTGTTGCTATGTCCATTGCGCTAGCAGGAACGTTTTATGCTATAGTTCAATGGGACAATATACCACAACATTTTGCAAATATGTTGTTTGTTGTTTTTCATACAAGTATTTTATGGATAGCTCCATCAATCACTTTTCTTGTCATAGTGTTTAATCAGGATTCATCGGAAGAGGTAAGAAAATAATATATGCATTTTGAGACAGAACAAAACTTTTGGATTCCTTCATTAGGTTGTTATTCTAAAAAAATGGAATCAATATTAATGCTTTTGAAATCCTAATTCTCTTTTTTGGGAAATATGTATTAAGAAATACAGAGGGACCATTTTTTTTTTAATTTTTGGTTTTGTTTCTTAAGTAATTTTTTTGTTTGATTTTTTTTCGGCCATATATCTTAAAATGAAAAATTGTACTTTTTATATGACGCGATAGTTCAGTTACTCGTATCTCGTTTTTGGAGACTTCAATTAATTTTCTACAAATAAATTTTATAAGCAAAATATAACATTTTACTTTAAGTTGAAAGAGATACAAAAAAAGCATTTTTACGATTTTTAAAAAAAATTACCACTATTAAATAACTAATGTTAGGTTTAATTATTGAAGCTTTTACAGTTTTGTGAATTTAAAAATTGTTCCATCGACCCGTTTTAAGAAACCAACATTTAAAAATTTAAATGGCACAACCTTAAGATACACTGTGGGTTGCAATAAAAGACAAAAATATTTCCTACAACTCTTGTTTAACAATTTTTCCACTAAGACCAATATGGTTTTGTGGATATCACTCGATTCGCGTTTTTCTCCGACTCGTGAGCAGGTAACATACATCAGCTAATCTTGAAGAATCATGGAACAATGTGAAAGACCGAGGAAAAAATGTATAATATTGCGGAAAAAAGTGTGGAAAGTAAGTAAGTGAAAGTAAAAAAACGTGAAAAGGCTCGAAAAAGTGTGGAATATCTTAGAAAGAAACATATATGAGGTTGTAAATAAATGCTTTGGATACCGTTCTTTCATCACTTCACCAATATCCCGCACTTTTATTTTCCGTGACTTTCCACGTCTTTCTCTGTGAATTTCTTTGCTTTTCTCCGCGCCATATTAAGCTTTTTTATGTGTTACTAAGCGTTTTTTTTTTGTGATCTTCTTTGCTGTTCTCCTCAGTATTTTGCGATTCTTAGTAATTCGCATATTTTTCCGCGGCTTTTCACACTTTTAACCGCGAATTTCCACGCTTTTTTTCTGTATTCTTCAATCTTTCCGGAGTATTCCGCGCTTTTTTATCGCAGTTTTCCACGGTTTTTCGTATAAATTTCCGCACCTTTTCACACTTTTTTCACGACTTTCCACGCATTTCTCTGTGAATTTCCTTGTTGGTTTTGCGCTACATTTTATGTTTTTTTCCCCACCTTTTTCATGACCTAACATGCGATATTTCGATTAAATGATTGATACCGACACAGAATGACACCCTCTATGGCAGGTCCAAAGTCTGTTTCGCTCTGAAGAGGATCAGTAAAGAAGGTGGAAAGAACTTAAATAATACTAAAATTGCTTCAAACATTGTTGTAGTGTAGCTCACGGAAAAGAGCCGGTCTCTTATTTAAACACGGCCTTTTATGGTTTTTTTTGTTCTTTTTTCTTGGGTATGGATAAAACAGTAGCGATTTGAAATTATTTGTAGAATTTGAGGGAAAAACGGAAATTAACTTCGACGCTTGATAAAAACTAACACCAACGATTGATTCGCCTCAATCTTCCGGTGCACTTGATGAAGTCAAGGATTTGTCGGTCAGAAATCATATATGTCGCTAAAGTTCTGCCCTCAAATACAAAAATACATTTTCAAACAACCCTCTCAATTTTAGTTTCTTTCTCTATAATAACTTTACCTCTGTTGCTGTTTTAGCCATTTTTTTTCTATTCCCAGCTTGATTCTTAAATGTAATAGAAACTATTTTAAATTTTCTTGTAATTGAAAAAATGTTAAGAAAGTGTTTTACTTTAAAATGTTTCATTAATCTATTTAATGTAAAGTACGCTGATACATTTCTTTGTTATAAGGACTGTAAACAGCACGATTTTTGAAGTTAAAGAACACGTTTGCAACTGACTTCTTTTGACATGTAGTGTAGGTCACATTTAACTTTTCATTTTATATTTATATCATAACTGTTACGATGCAAAACAATCTCTTCGCAATCAATTTTCTTAACCACTCAACAAGATAGACGATCGCGTTCTCTTCCTAAGGAAAAATGTTTATAGTTAACCGTCCGTACATACGAAAACTTTTATTCGTTTTCACCCTGCCATATGATACCTCTTGTGTCATAAGGCCACAACAACATCGGTACCTAATGCCTTTAAATTAATTCCGTGCAGATTCCACCAACACGACAAATCAAATATCAATATAAGAACTTCAAATCCTCTAAAGGTAACCCAACGAAGAAGTTGGTAGGACCACAGCTTTTAACTCTTCGTTGTTGAGTTACAGAGATGCGATTTTGCGAATTCGAACGTTTTTTTTTGTGGAATCGATACTAGCAATTAGCCGCAACAGAACATTTTTTTTTAATTTAAAATGAGTTTTAAATATACCTAAACATTGATCTCTATAAACACTGAGATCTATGAATTTTTTTTATAGCCATGAGAACAAAACACAAAACACAAAAAAAAAAAAAAACATAGACGGCTACCTGATGCATAGATGGTCTCACTTGATGTGTTGCATCCCTGTTGACGTGTTGCATCCTGGTTGTTGTTTTTTTTTTTTGCTGTTGCTTGGATGTCTGCTGGATGTGGTGTTGTTGAATTTTCAATCTGAAAAGGAAAAGAGAACATACATATTAATATAAAAAGACACCAAAACATAAAACGAAAAAAGTCCTTCCATGTTGTTTGAAATATTCAAGATGCACCGCAGCTTGAATCTTTCAAACAAAATATCAGACTCAATATTGAGTATACTTACCTGGAACTTGAAGAAAAAGTTTTACGGCAACCTAAAATAAAGAAATAAAAGAAAATATTAGAATTTAGTCAAATAAAAATATATAAATAATGTAAATAAAAGAACTTACCTTGCTGAGAAACGACCGCCATGAGTTTAATTGAGAATTATTTTGTTTTCACATTTCTCAAATCGATACTCATGTTGGCTCGTTTTGCGCATGAGCGAATGCGTTCATCTCGTTTTGTCAAAGGGAAAAGGGGGTTTACAAAAAAAGTTACTAGTATGTGTGCGAAAGTTTTCGCGCAGTTGGACTAGTTCATGTTCATGCTATTGACAATCAGAGAAAGTTTTTTTAAGGAAGTATGCAATAAATTGCATATGTTTTAACTAAGTTTTATGGAATAATAGGAACTGGGATCAATTGGAATTTGGTTTAGGATTAAGATCATTATTATCATTAGTATGAAACAAATTTGATGGAGATGGTTAGGTGTTCATATGTGTGTGTAAACATTGGACAAGTGGATAAGGGGTTGGATGCAAATATATGGATAGGAGAAAATTCCCCACCCACCATAATTTGAAATGAAATTAGTTATCTCACTCAGATATAGAGGTAACTATTTACTGAATTACTAAAGCTAATGCAGCTAGATAAAAGAAAAGGATTTTATGGTCATTGCAAAATCGTTTTTCAAGTAGACAACGGCTACAAGAACTTTGTAATTTTAAATCAAAATTTAAAATAGTGAACTGCCAAGCAATTTTTTTTAGCAATTTGCAAGGCAAATTAGTGAACAATTTTTAAATTATAGTAGGAGATAAAGGTAATAGTAATTGCAATTAAAGAAATATAATTATATAATTAGATTAAACTAAATGTGATATATATATATATATATATATATATAGATATAGTGCAGTTTGCTGGATAGAAAAAAGGCTGTCTTGGAGATACTGTAAGAGAAATCTTTACACAATTTTTACAAATTAAGCAGAGGTATGTGAATTTAAACAAGAAATTTTAGTGAAAGAAACTAATGGTTTAAAAATCTATAGGTTGAAGATCATAAGATCAAGATCTCTGCTAGGGTTTGGTGTATATACCTACATATACATATAGAGGGATATACATAGAAAGCAGGAGGAATCCTTTTATTAAAAGAAACTTGGCTTTGTTCGCGACGAACAAAGAAGAAAGTTCTCGAGTTTGAAGTCACCAGGATAGGGTACATATATATAAAGTATATATACTTCCATCAAAAGGAGTCTTCTAGAAGCAATTTGCGAAGAGGAAAAAGGGATTTTTGCTGAAAGAAAAAAAAAGAATAATAATTTAGAATCAGTGTAAAAAATTCAGTTCTCCAAATTGTTTTTTTTATTATTAAATTAAATTTTAGTTTTTTTTTGCTTAAATTTGAAAGACTTGGTGAAATTGTGAGCAGTGTAAATTTCAATTTTAATTAACTTTTATTTGGTGAAAGATAGTGGGTGCAACAAAGGCACAGTTAAAAAGGAATTCTTGGAGGTGCTGCCGGCAGAACATCAAGGAACCTGGAATTCGGTGAGTCAAAATTTTATTAGGGCACAAAGGCCCATAAAGTTATTAAGGTTGGAAACACTTGTTACACGATTACCTCCCTTTCAAATTTCATAATTATAAAACACATAACTTTAAGAATCATTTGAATTAAATTGAGAGAATATTGAATTTTTATTAGTTTTAAGAAAAAGAAACGAGCGGGAGAGCTTGATTTTTTTTTATGAGATTGCTGATGAAAACATCCAATAAATTAATAATTTTTGAGTGAAGATAAAAGTGTTATAATTATGGATTGCTAAATACTTAGCTGAAGGTGTGTGGAGGCTTGCAAAGCCGTCCAGAGGTAAATTGTTTAACAGGACATGACAGAATAGAACATCTACGAACACGGATTGCGGCTGGATCACCGACTTAGGGGCTATCTTCACTATAACATCGGCCATGAAGATAGCGTTTGGTTTTATCGTTAAGATACAAGGGTGGGCAGGCCAAATCAGGCGAGCGTTCGAGATTCAGCGGAGCGTTATCTGAGGAGATAAAAAAAGTATGTGCTTTAGGTATAGGATTTAGTAGTAGGCTTATTTTTTTTATATAAATATACATATACTTTTTGGTGGTGGTAGAATTTACATTTAGGGTTTATCGATTATTGGATTTAGGTATTTTAGTATAGGATTTTTGGTGTAGGGTTATTAGGTTAGTTAGATTAGATTTTTTTTTGCTATTTTTACCGAAGCACTATACTTACGTTTTCCTTGGATGGCGTTCACGTTCCTAGAATTGTTTCTTCTCTTTTCATTTCTTCTTCAAAGTTCATTAAGTTTTTCTATTTCCTTAAAATTCACATCTTCTTTTATTTCGGCACGATATTTTTGTTTAGTCGAGAAGGAGATACCAATGGAAGGGGCAAGAACTTACCCCGTCCGTCGAACCTAGCCGTGCGACCACAAGCGTGCCACAGCCTCTTCCATGGTATCAAAGACATTCCCCTGTGGAATCCTGACTCCTAACAATGGCCATTGTTAGGAGTCAGGATTCCACAGGGGAATGTCTTTGATACCATGGAAGAGGCTGTGGCACGCTTGTGGTCGCACGGCTAGGTTCGACGGACGGGGTAAGTTCTTGCCCCTTCTTCATGGCCGATGTTATAGTGAAGATAGCCCCTAAGTCGGTGATCCAGCCGCAATCCGTGTTCGTAGATGTTCTATTCTGTCATGTCCTGTTAAACAATTTACCTCTGGACGGCTTTGCAAGCCTCCACACACCTTCAGCTAAGTATTTAGCAATCCATAATTATAACACTTTTATCTTCACTCAAAAATTATTAATTTATTGGATGTTTTCATCAGCAATCTCATAAAAAAAAATCAAGCTCTCCCGCTCGTTTCTTTTTCTTAAAACTAATAAAAATTCAATATTCTCTCAATTTAATTCAAATGATTCTTAAAGTTATGTGTTTTATAATTATGAAATTTGAAAGGGAGGTAATCGTGTAACAAGTGTTTCCAACCTTAATAACTTTATGGGCCTTTGTGCCCTAATAAAATTTTGACTCACCGAATTCCAGGTTCCTTGATGTTCTGCCGGCAGCACCTCCAAGAATTCCTTTTTAACTGTGCCTTTGTTGCACCCACTATCTTTCACCAAATAAAAGTTAATTAAAATTGAAATTTACACTGCTCACAATTTCACCAAGTCTTTCAAATTTAAGCAAAAAAAACTAAAATTTAATTTAATAATAAAAAAAACAATTTGGAGAACTGAATTTTTTACACTGATTCTAAATTATTATTCTTTTTTTTTCTTTCAGCAAAAATCCCTTTTTCCTCTTCGCAAATTGCTTCTAGAAGACTCCTTTTGATGGAAGTATATATACTTTATATATATGTACCCTATCCTGGTGACTTCAAACTCGAGAACTTTCTTCTTTGTTCGTCGCGAACAAAGCCAAGTTTCTTTTAATAAAAGGATTCCTCCTGCTTTCTATGTATATCCCTCTATATGTATATGTAGGTATATACACCAAACCCTAGCAGAGATCTTGATCTTATGATCTTCAACCTATAGATTTTTAAACCATTAGTTTCTTTCACTAAAATTTCTTGTTTAAATTCACATACCTCTGCTTAATTTGTAAAAATTGTGTAAAGATTTCTCTTACAGTATCTCCAAGACAGCCTTTTTTCTATCCAGCAAACTGCACTATATCTATATATATATATATATATATATATATCACATTTAGTTTAATCTAATTATATAATTATATTTCTTTAATTGCAATTACTATTACCTTTATCTCCTACTATAATTTAAAAATTGTTCACTAATTTGCCTTGCAAATTGCTAAAAAAAATTGCTTGGCAGTTCACTATTTTAAATTTTGATTTAAAATTACAAAGTTCTTGTAGCCGTTGTCTACTTGAAAAACGATTTTGCAATGACCATAAAATCCTTTTCTTTTATCTAGCTGCATTAGCTTTAGTAATTCAGTAAATAGTTACCTCTATATCTGAGTGAGATAACTAATTTCATTTCAAATTATGGTGGGTGGGGAATTTTCTCCTATCCATATATTTGCATCCAACCCCTTATCCACTTGTCCAATGTTTACACACACATATGAACACCTAACCATCTCCATCAAATTTGTTTCATACTAATGATAATAATGATCTTAATCCTAAACCAAATTCCAATTGATCCCAGTTCCTATTATTCCATAAAACTTAGTTAAAACATATGCAATTTATTGCATACTTCCTTAAAAAAACTTTCTCTGATTGTCAATAGCATGAACATGAACTAGTCCAACTGCGCGAAAACTTTCGCACACATACTAGTAACTTTTTTTGTAAACCCCCTTTTCCCTTTGACAAAACGAGATGAACGCATTCGCTCATGCGCAAAACGAGCCAACATGAGTATCGATTTGAGAAATGTGAAAACAAAATAATTCTCAATTAAACTCATGGCGGTCGTTTCTCAGCAAGGTAAGTTCTTTTATTTACATTATTTATATATTTTTATTTGACTAAATTCTAATATTTTCTTTTATTTCTTTATTTTAGGTTGCCGTAAAACTTTTTCTTCAAGTTCCAGGTAAGTATACTCAATATTGAGTCTGATATTTTGTTTGAAAGATTCAAGCTGCGGTGCATCTTGAATATTTCAAACAACATGGAAGGACTTTTTTCGTTTTATGTTTTGGTGTCTTTTTATATTAATATGTATGTTCTCTTTTCCTTTTCAGATTGAAAATTCAACAACACCACATCCAGCAGACATCCAAGCAACAGCAAAAAAAAAAAACAACAACCAGGATGCAACACGTCAACAGGGATGCAACACATCAAGTGAGACCATCTATGCATCAGGTAGCCGTCTATGTTTTTTTTTTTTTTTGTGTTTTGTGTTTTGTTCTCATGGCTATAAAAAAAATTCATAGATCTCAGTGTTTATAGAGATCAATGTTTAGGTATATTTAAAACTCATTTTAAATTAAAAAAAAATGTTCTGTTGCGGCTAATTGCTAGTATCGATTCCACAAAAAAAAACGTTCGAATTCGCAAAATCGCATCTCTGTAACTCAACAACGAAGAGTTAAAAGCTGTGGTCCTACCAACTTCTTCGTTGGGTTACCTTTAGAGGATTTGAAGTTCTTATATTGATATTTGATTTGTCGTGTTGGTGGAATCTGCACGGAATTAATTTAAAGGCATTAGGTACCGATGTTGTTGTGGCCTTATGACACAAGAGGTATCATATGGCAGGGTGAAAACGAATAAAAGTTTTCGTATGTACGGACGGTTAACTATAAACATTTTTCCTTAGGAAGAGAACGCGATCGTCTATCTTGTTGAGTGGTTAAGAAAATTGATTGCGAAGAGATTGTTTTGCATCGTAACATAACTTACAACATTGCAAGAGCGCATCTTTGCAATATGTGGATAATTGAAAAATCTTATACATCTGCTTAAGATGATTCGTAACATAAGAAAAATAGAACGCCGCTCATATCAAATGTAGCCCACTTGTTTATGAAACATCTTAAAACTTTTAATATAGCCACGTCGTAAATCTAATGATGAAATTCAAAGGAAAACAGGTCAAGAATCCATGTAGGCTGTATTATAGGAAGATGTGAGTGGTGATTTTGTCACACGCTTCAAAAAGGCAACAATTTTATGATTTGGTCACACGCTTCAAAAAGGCAACAATTTTATGGCAAGCCTAGCGATGCAAAGAAACTCGCTCACACAAGCAAACAGAGGAGTGTATCGACCGATAAGAACATGTTGCAGAATAGTCAAAGCGGAATCTAAACAACTGGAAAAACGTTGATAAAGAGATCTCAAGTACATTTTCAAAGTCGTAAACTATAATGGGGACCTTATGCCCCTTAACGATATCACCACAAACGACGTAAGCAATCAAACATGTTATTGGATTCCCATTCCCACCAATTAACTAGCAGCTAGAGCTACACGAAGCACTTCTTTGTTTACCTAGTTTATCTGCATAGGTGATAGTTTAATCAACAATCAACGCAACACAGATGTTGAATGTGCCGAACCGAAACAGAAAGACTTTTGGTGACATTTGTCAATCTGCTTATTTGATCAGAAATGTCCAAAACTAGTACAGCCTACACCTAACATGTCATTCTATAAATAACTCCTTTGTTTATTGTATTGAAACAGAAAATGGAACAGAACTTTTAGGTTTTTTCTTTCATTTCCCGGAAAGAATTCGACTATTCTATATATTCTTAATTCCACTAATGAGAATTATTCTTCTATTGTCGTCAGTAATTAAACTAATTGGTTAATCACCGATAGGCTAAATCAGCTAAAATTACTAACAATATCCTCAGAATTTCCAGTAGGTTTGACGTGAGCCGTGACTATGTTCATACGCAAAGGTCTGGAATACCAAATATTTATTTTCAAATTAACTGGATTTCTACCAGTAACCCAAGATGAAAAAATCATTAAATTTCATTGGGTATCATTGCTAATATTTGCAATATATAATTTGTTGATGTTGTTTTGTTCACTTGTCTGCTTCTTCGATAGCCACTGGTTCGATAATGATAACTATAATGTTATTGGGGCTATTTATGAATGGTTTGTGATAATATTTTCGGGATTTTCACAAATATTTGTTAATTTTTTCGTGTTTTTCTGCCGGACATACAATATGAGAATGATCAAAAGTATTATACTAATTGAGAGCAAGTACTTGCGAGAAAAGGACATTGTTCGTGATAGATCTTTGACATTGTTTAAAGTGAACGTGGCGGTTTGTATTATGTGTGGTGTGAATTGTTCTGCAGTTCTTAGTGCATTGGTTATCTTGAAGCGTAAGCGGTGGGAAAAAATTTGTCCATTTATTATTTATATGATGCAAACAGTTTATAGTGGATCAATAATAACATTTCATGCAATATTAGCTGTTATCTGCAATGAAATTTTAATGGCTATAAACAAGAACATAGAAAGTGGAGTTGAGAAAAGCATTTGTAAAATCAAACAGATCATAGAAGATAGAAGTGAAATAATCAGAATAAGTAAAGTTCAGATAAACTGGATCTACGGTATACCGTTGTTGTTTATTTTGGTTAGCGCTTTAGGCACTGTGCCAGCTGGACCGTTTTATGTTATAGTCGAATTGGATATATCATCGAAAAATTTGGTCCAAGTCATATGGACTGTTTTAAATACGTGTGTTATATGGATAGCTCCGTCAATTATTTTTACCGTCATGATTTTCTGTCACGATCCATCGGAGGAGGTAAGAATAAATATTTTTTTTATGGTTGGCTCCTATTCCTAAATTATGTGGGTATAATCGTAAATACCGAAAAAAATTTCTTAATTTATTTTAGCTCACCAATTCGTTTTTATTTCAACAAACTATTTTATTAATGGAAATTGTTATTCCCTTACTTATATTCGGAAAGTCCCATTGCACTTAATTTTACCGAGTAAGCATTTTGAATTATTATTATCAATTTATTGGTACAATATGCCAATATGCTTAGTTAAGTATCGACTTACCGGTATGCAGTCTGTAATTTATGTAAGCATAACGTTAAGAAGAAATGTTCAATTGATGACACTACAATAACCAGTTGTAGTGTAGATCACAAAATAAACAGAAGTGTTTCTCTGACTTTAGCGAAAGTTCTACTACAAATTGGAGAGACCTTTCGCGTTTTGTAGAGCTTTTTGCACTGATTACAAAAATTTCGTAACACCCCTAAAATCTGGAGTTAGGACCTTCATCCATTGTTAAAAATCTAGCTTCATCAAATGTGTACCCAATTCATGTTACCTACTTGAGATATAGGTATTATAGGGCAAGTTTAGGATTCGTAAATAATCAAAATCAAGAAATATCGTACTTTTGAAATAAAAAAAAAATATTTTTCAATCGGTTAAAAACGGTACCTCCCATAGAGCCGTTTTTCTCTTTTCTAATTTTCTCGTCAGCAACTCCACGGATTTCGATGAAAATTTATGCACAAGAAGTTCTTAATATTATTTTATATCAAAATTTTCAAAAATGTTTTTTTTTATTTTTAGACAAATTCCTTTTTCAGCCGTCTGCCAGGGGTTTGGCGACACTTGAAGTGTCTGTCATGGGTATTATTGTTATCAGAGAGTCCAGGGCTACAGAATGCGACAAATTTCAAGTTCTTACCCTAAATAAATCCATTTTCAGAAAAAATGCATTTTCGGGGCCGTCTGCTTGGGGTTTGGCCCCACAAAACAGCTTTCAATGCCGTTTTTCTCATTGAAGAAGTAATATTTTTCTCGAAATTTTGTGGGTGTTGAGAGAGTATTTCATAAAATTATCATCCTAGAAGTTTCATCGAAAAGTAATGCCTGCTAGTAAAGTTATTGAGATAGGAAGACTGTAACGGAGAAGACACAAACTCCGGCTTCCCCATCACCATCTTTCTACTTGGTAACTTTACTGGCAATTATTAGTTTTCGATGAGACTTCTAACACGATAACTTTATAAAAAGCACTCAGTACATACCAAGTTTCAAGGATATATATGACTTCTTCAATGAGATAAATCTGAAAGCGTGTTTGTGTTTACTTCGTGATTGCGGAATGGCCGTTCTATTTCCTAAACTATAGGTTTTACGGAAAAAAATTTGTGAAAAATTGTACAGGCTACAATTTTGTTACAACATTTTTTTCATGAAGTTGATAATTATCGAGAAATTGAAAAAAACAATTGTAGAAAACCTCTTTTTTCATTAACCTTCCTTCCAAAAAAAACCAACGGTCAGAGTAAAAAAAATTAAGAGAATATTTAAGACCTTCAACTTCAGGTTGTCGCAAAAATTCTAAACAAAAATCTTAATTTCAAAATTAGTGTGTGGGGACCATTATGGTAGGATTTAAGTATTTTTCGCTACAGTAATTTCGATGGTTGGTTGCAGGCCAATACTATGTAGCGAATAAATCGGACTTGGTTCATTATTATTACTCAATTCTGAAGTAGATGTTAGTAACTTCCGTTTCAAATATTGATATAATTGTAAGTAATGAAGTATTTTTGAAAAAAAACTATTGCATTTTTAATGTTTGAAATACCTACATTCATTCTTCGAGCAATATTCATTAACTTAACAAGTTAAGACGAAAAAAAGATAACAAGAATTTACCAATTCAGTATTAATCAATATGTCCTTATTGCAGGACTTTGTGTGTTGCCTCCGGTTGACCAAGTACTTTGGTGTTTTTACAATAACTTATGACCAAAAGTCATCGCAACTTGTTGTGACACTATTTGATAAAATCTATGAAAATATAATTGTTTTAATTTTATGTATCGCAATGTATTATTCGGGTGCAGCCTTTTATGTATATCATGATGACGCAAATGTATATGGAAACAATAAAACCGGTGACAAGACTGCTATGATTCAATTGTTTGCTGGCCCTTCAGTGAGAATCATAATGTTACTGTGGATGTCCTTAAATCGCAAAACTAACCATAAGATTGTTTCGGAAGTTTTGATATCTTTAAAGAATGATGCAGTTCTCCTTGATCGTAATGCTCTTCGAGCTAATTATTTGGTTTCTATAGTGCTCATTATTTTGACCATAGGAAATGTGGGTGCTGCATTTTTTTGCAGGCTTTCGTATTTTCTAGTTTTAGCTGAATTATGCAGTGCTTTACAATCATGTTATCTTTGCATTAACTTGATGTTTTATTCTTGTATTATTGTCTTAATCGGTCATTCATTGGAAATGTGTAATGAAGAGTTAAGGATATGGACAAATGATAACAATAAGAAACTAAATAAACACCGAATAGTTGAATGTTTGCACAAAACATCGGAATTAATTTTTTTGTGTACAAATAATATCAAATTGGTTTATGGTGTATCTTTTCTATTAGTGTCTGCTGCATTGTTTATTGTAATGCCATCAATGCCACTGGTAATGTCTATGTTTATTTCAAGTTTTGAAATGAATGATGCCATTACTTTAATCAAAATAACTTTTTCAACTATACTGCCATTTGTGTCATTGAGTGTGTCTTATGGGATGGCTATGGCAGCAAATAATTTGGAAACAAAGGTAAGAACAAATTATAATACATAATCAAACGAAATATTATTGAGGTTTTGTTGTAGTAGTCTTGATTTTACGTCTTAATATTGATACAAAATTATGATTTTAACCTTTATTCATCCCAAAGCATGCGTTCCCGGAATGATGCTTATATATAAAATAGAACTTCAGTTATCACTTTATTTTAATTTATTCATGCAGAAAATTATTTATGGAACGATAAACTAATTCCATGACATTCCGAAAAGCCATTTGTAGTGCCATTTGAACGTTAAATAAATAAAGAAAAATAATATTTTCCACAAAATAATATTTTTGCACATTGAGACATATAGTACATATCTTTGGACAACTTTATGGGCACACGCCATATCAAAATTTTGGTGTAGAACTGCGGGTTCATACTCTGCTCCATCATTGAAATCTAACTGTGTCAAAAAATTCAGTCATCCATTTAACTTTGATAAAATGTCTGGAATGATCGAGCTTTACTTTCCGTGTTCCCGCTGTTTCCTGATTAGATAGATAGATAGATAGATATATAATTTTATTTCAAAAAAGGTTTAATAAAAACAGTGTATGCTGGTATAAAATTAATTTAGACAATAACATTACCTGTCAGGTAAAAAGTAAACTTTAAAATTAAGCTTAGTGAGTAGATTTATTGTTTAGATTTGAATAGCAGTTGCCATTTAGAACATTGAGAAACTCAGATCGAGAGAGCACGTCACTGCCAAGAAATCTCCTTCTGTACCCTTTGAATATAGGACAGTTTCCGACGAAGTGAAAAGTATTTTCCGATGCATCCATGTTACAAAGTGTACATATACCATCAGTATCTCTTTGGAACGCTCTTCCATTAAGATTAAGGAGGCCGCAGCGAGCTTTGAAGATGATTGAAATCTTATCCCGGGAGTTCAAGTCATCAAAGTAGTTTGGTACTTCAGAGTACATCAAGTTGCAGTACTCGTCATGGAATTGAGACTGTGTGGCGCTGGTAGTAAATTCAATCCAGTGTTTTTCTCTCAGCTTTGATAGAAGAATACTGTGCAGTCCATGCCATTCAAGCAAACTTATGTCGAAAGAAAGATCCATCGACGTTCCACGAAAAATGGCCAACCATTCCTTAGCCCAGAAGATTTGTTTAGTAATGATGGCTTCAGATAAGATTCTGGGTAATCTATCATTAGGAAGAGATAAGGTTCTTCTTATGTAAGCAAAGTGCAGCTTTAGAGTCGTAAGAAAAGATTTAGGTAAACCAGTTTCGATATGCAGAGCATAGTTCGGCGTATTATAAGTTAGCAGGAAACATCTCTTTATAAAGAAACGTTGCAGTTTTTTAACTTGGTTATGTTCACGATACCCCCATACTTGTGCACAGTACAACATTATAGCTCTAGAAGCAGCATCATACACTTTAAATTTAGTAGAGTGTTGGACAGAACTATCCCTCAGTAGCCTGGACCAAGTTGCATTGATGGAGTTTTTCGATGATTCCAATCTGTTATTCAAATGCTCATTCCAAGACATATTATAGTTGAAAACTACGCCTAGATATTTGTACTGGTTTGACACATTTATATCGGCACCATTGAAGAACCATTTTTCGCAAGCAGCTCTCCGTCCACCATTTCTAAAGATTACAATTTCCGATTTACCAAGATTGACTTCAAGGTTCCATTAATTGCAGTATGTAATAAAACTATCTATAAGTTGTTGTAGATTAGAAGGCTTATCCGATAAGAGGACAATATCATCAGCATATAAAAGGGCGTTGATTTGAAGACCATTTAAAAATAGTCCAATAGGTAGTTCAGCATGTAAATCATTCAAAAAGAGAACGAAGAGAAGAGAGCTTAATACACAACCCTGTCGAACACCTTTGTTGGTGGAGAAGAAATCCGACAAACCCATTCCATCCCAAATAGCAGCAGCAGTATCCTGATAAAGAGATTTTAAAATAGCGATCATTTTCAAAGAGATTCCAAGAGTCGATAATTTGTAGAATAATGCATTTCTATCGACGTTATCAAAAGCAGCCTTAAGATCGATGAAAAATGCATATAGCTTCTTCTTTTGACTAAGTTGAAGCTGTATAATGCATGAAAGATTGTAAACTTGGTCCACAGTCGAGTAGTTACTCCTATAAGCAGCTTGAAATTCGTTTATGATGTTGTTGTTTTCCAGCCAAGACGTCAATCTATTTAAGAGAGTGGTAGTAAATAACTTATAAAGCGTGTCCAGGAAAGACAGTCCTCTATAGTTTGACACTACATTAGCATCTCCTCTCTTAAATAGCGGGTATATAATTGACTTTTTAAACGACGATGGTATAGTTGCAGTTTCAAAAATTTCAGTAAATAACTTATGTATTTCCACAACTAAAGCGGGGGTCGCATTTTTATAGAACTCATACGGTATTCCGTCCAAACCAGGAGTTTTGTGATATTTTGAGAAAGATATAGCAGAATATATCTCGTCAAGCTCTATGGGGCAATCCAACTCAGAAACTTGCTTTAGAGAAAGAGCATATGAGATTGTGGCTGTATTAATTGACTGCGTTAATAAGTTCTCCTTGACAATTTTCCACCACTCTCTGGCGGAAGAAACAAATTGTAGACTTTTTGCAATTTTTTCGAAATAAGCTTGTTTTTTAATTTTACATAAGTTCCTGAACTTTTTATTGGCATCACAGTACTTTTTCCTACAGACTTCAAGGTTTAGTTTTCGAAAAGCTTTGAGGTGTTTAAAAGCAGTTTTACGGGCAGAAAACAAGCTAAATCAAACTAAGGCTTCTTGGGCTCAAACTTATAATTTATCTTTTCTTCTTTTGCACATACAACTTGGGAGCTGCTCTTTCAATAGTTCTAATCTTACAATGATTCATAAGCCTCGACCATGGATGTATTTCATATGCCCGTCACTGGCACTCTTCATGAAACCAGGGGTTGATTGCATTGTAAAACCTAAAACATCAATGCCATATCTGATGGAAATATGATAATGTTAAAAATTATGTTCATTACTTGTATTCCACAGAGAAAAAATAGTTTCTGTTTTTGTTTGTGATCCATTAAACTAATTGCTAGTCCATCAAAGTATTTCTTAACAATTTTTGATTAACAAATTTATCAGCAGTTCAAGCAAATACCTCAAACCATTCAGTTAGTGTGACTATGGTCCTTCGAAAAGGATTAAGATACCAAATAAACTGTCTAACATTTATTGGACTCCTACCAGTAGCCCAAGATGAAAACATTAATTTAAAAACTCAAATCCTTCATTGGCTATCAATACTTGTATTTGCAGTGTGTAATTGTTTGATGTTGTTTGTAACATTAATCAGCTTTTTTGATAATTACATTCTTGAAAATGATAATTATTATAGTCTTATCGGGGCAACCTTAGAGTGGTTTATTCTAACAATGTCGGGATTTTTTAGAATTATTGTGAATTTTTTAATCTTTGTTTGCAGGAGATATTATTTTAACATTGTCCAAAGTGTTATACAAATTGAAAGCAAATACATTCACAAAAGGGATATTTCTCGTGATAAATCTTTGATTTTATTTAAAGTAAACATTGCCGTTTGTATTGTATGTGTTGGCAATACTTTACTAATGTTAACTGTTGGCGGATTCTGGAAACGGTTAAATGTAATTTCTCAATATATGAGTTATAACTTACAAAGCATTTGTAGTGGATTCATTGCAACATTTTATTCAACATTGGCTGTTATGTGTTATGAAATTATAGTGGCTATAAATAATAAAATAGAAAGTGAAGCTTTGAAGAGTGTTTGTGAAATCGAACAGATTTTAAAAGATAGAAACGAAATAATGAGAATATGTGAAATTCAGATAAGCCTGATGTACGGTATACCGTTGTTGTTTATTTTAGTTACTGCTTTAGGCACTGTGCCAGCTGGACCGTTTTATGTTATGGTTGAATTGGATACTTCATCGAAGGATTTTTTCGGTGCTCTATGGATTGTTTTAGATGCGTGTGTCTTATGGATAGCTCCATCAATAATTTTCCCAATTATGATTTTCTATTACGATGCATCGGAAGAGGTAAGAGCACAAATTTCCGATATTTACATATACCTTGTGGTAATTTTTTTTGAGGTATCATTTTTCGGGATACTATCCTACTATTGTATGCTACTTAACTATAAGTATAACATACAGTATTGTTGGAAAAATTATGGTTAAACATTTTCTTACCATTTTCGGGCGTAATTTTGGTAACAAGGTAACAAAATGCTGTTCAAATAGTGCATAAAAGTTGATGTTTTTATAAAGTAAGAGGTGAATTTTGCTTGTGATAACAGAAAATAACATAAGACTGGCACTTCCAGCAGAGACAAAAGCGCATGGAGGCCAAAAAAGTCAAACCATTTGAAGATCGTTTTTTCATGCTTTACAGCCGTCAGTTTGTCAGTATCAGTTCAAGACTTCGGTGGATCTTAAAGCGGTCTTTGTCGAGCAACAGCCAGTACTGAGTCCGGATTTTCCAAAAAAAAAAAAATCAGAGAAAGGATCAGGAGCATCTTAATTGGAGTCCAGAAATGTGGCATAATGTTATCTTTTCCGATAAAATCAAAGTTTTAATTGCATTTTGGATTTTGAACGAAGATAACCAAAAGAAAGTCTATTACCACCTAAAATAGCTTAGTTCTTGCTTCCGACAGGACCATACCATTTCGTTTGTATTTTTTTTTGCTCGCTACTGTATATACATATGTCGCCAATAATTACCTAATAATTCTTCAATCTTCAACGCAAGGGTGCCCAAACTGATATCCTTGGAGTTTGCTTTGAAGAATTACGTAATTTGACTTCCGCAATAAAACAACATCCCACAAATATCCCTGTAAAAGGAGTAGGGTATAGGTATGGATGAAACAGCCCTGCTCTAATGCATTTTTCTATAATTAAAATTAATTATTCGACATTTTGCAGAAGACAAAAAGTGTTGACGATAAAATAAAATGTTTATAGTAAGACGACATACGCTCTCTGCTTTTCAGTTCCCAACAGAATGCCTCCACTGCAAGACTTTGAAAATATTATTCGTTGGGCTAAGTTCTCCGGTGTACTTTCAACTACTTTCAATAATTCACAACTAAGTGTAACAAAATTTGATAGAGTTTTTGAACAATTTATAGCTCTAGCTATTGGTTTTGCTGATATATTTACGACAGTTGCATTTTTTTCATTGCTATCTCCGCAGTTTTACGGTGAAACCGTAACTGGTCATAGGACTTTTGAAGTTCAACTTGCAGTTGGCCCAGCACTAAAAATAATGGAAATATCATGGATCTATCTTAATCGGAAGAGAAATCTTAAAGTTTTGCATGTTGTCTTACCAATTTTGATTAAACAAGAACATTTAGGAAACAATTTCGTTGGCATAAGATATCGTTTTGTAATAGTTGTGTCAATATTTCTTACTGGTAATGTTTGGCTAGCATTATGATATAGATGTGGAACCAAATCTTGTGTATTCATAATCATAGCAGAAGTTTGTGCATCCATACAAATGATTCATCTTTGTGCATTGTTATGTTTTTACTCGTGTCTTGTAATTTGGATGGGATTTTGTCTCGAAACATGCAATAATGATTTGTGCCTGATGAATCAACGATTTGATGATAATCGGATTGCAAACTGTCTTCAAGAGAGATCAAGTTTGATTTTGTTGTGTTTAATTGATGTCAATCGGATTTATGGAGTAGTTTTTATTGTTATAACTGGCCAATTGTTTATGATGACACCAACAATACCATTTTTGATATTGAATATTGTGGAGTCTAAAATTGTGGATGGCAGAGAAAGTTTTGAAATTTTATATTCATCCTTGGCTCCAGTTGTTGCATTGTATATTTTTTACTATCTGGCGTTGACATCTAATAACCTAGAATCTAAGGTAAGTTTTCTGGTAAATTTCATTTTGTGACATATTTGCAAATGTTTGTTTTTAAAGACGTACAATTTGTGTAGACATCTAATAGTTGCAAGTGCAAGTACATTTCTTCTATCAAAGATTTCATTTCATTTATCGCTCGACTTGACAAAGATTATGGAATAATAATTTTGGCTATCTGTATTCTATTATTACTAAGCCTAAATTTTCTTCAAGAACTCTCACGTGCCTAACAAAAACTTGAGAATATTCATTCATAAAAGTTGTCCGAAGGAATTATTTCTGACTGTGGACAAAATATCATTTTTTTATTTATCTAGCTAAAAAATGGTCTTTCCAGTATGTCATGTAAATAGTTTATCGTTGCATAAATAGTTTTCTGCATGAATAAATTAAATTGAAGTGGTAATTGAAATTAAATTTGATATATTAGGAGCGTACATCAATTAATCGCCATTTTGCGGAATCCTATTTTGGTATGAATATAGATTATAATTATAATTTGTTGACGATTTATGATGCAAAATCAAGACATCTATAATTAGACCTCAAAAATATTTGTATCATAAAGTGTAAAAAAAAAAACTTCAAAATATTATCTATTTCTTAGGTGTTCTAAAATAGTAGAAAAACGTTTATTTTTAAGGAATATATCCATAGAAAACCTGAAATGAATCATATTTGACTAATAAAATTATATAACAATATATAATTCAGATTAACATAGTAAATATTTCGAAGGCCACAGTCGTTTTGGAAACATCCATCATTTTCTGATGTCTATCCATTTCTTCATCATTTCCGTGAACGCTTTTTAATGTATTTTTGAAAACAAAATCTTAAATTTTAATGAAGTATTTCAACATTTTATCAATGTGGCAATAATACTAAATTTTACGCGTATGAGATAATAGAATAAAAATAATAATAAAATAAAATAATTAATACAAAATACATATAAAAGTCCAAACGATTTTTACTTGCGATATTACATGAAAGCTTTTAAGTTGCAGTAAGAATTTTTAGTAAAAAACAATTCGAAAATTATTTTTTTGGATTTTTTCGAAAACTAGTAAATATTTTTTTTCAAAATTAAGCTTTTAGATTTTGATAATATCTTAAAAATAACACACCAATTTTTTCTTTATAAAAGTCCTTGTAAGATTATGTATAGAAAAAATAGTTTTTTTAAAAAACCTCTAACGATTTTCAAAAATGTATCATTATAGCAGAATTCAAATTGCATGCTTTGTTTTGAGGTTAAATTTATTTAAAAGCTGTTTTAGTCATTTGAAAATCGAATTTTATGCCTTTTTATTGTTTATCTATTTTACACACAACATTGTTCATCTTGGTTAGAAATAGCTTCCAATGTTTGGAAGCGGGTTTTGAAAAATTTGAAAAGCTTTGTGTGAAAACTATCAACAAGAGAAAGACAAGCAAATTTATAGTTCTTATCGGTGGGTGGAAAGTGAAAGCATTTAAAGATTTTAAACCTTTCCGTAACAGTCACAATAAATACAGTCGACTCCCTCTAAGTCGAACTCTCTTCTATGTCGAATTTCCCACTTACTCGAATTTTTTGCCAAGTTGTTTATTAATTCCTTTATGTCGATTTTTTTTTTTTAAACTCCCGCTAACTTGAATATCATGTAAAAGTTCGACTTAGAGCGAGTCAACTGTTATATATTTTTTGATCAAAACCGATAAACTCATTTATTAGAAATTCTACCTACATTATTGTGACCGGATATGGACAGTAGGTACAATAATTGCTAGAACGGAACACATTGCAAATATGAATTGCTGTTCAATATTTTAAAACTAGATCAATTTGTAATATCAACTCTAAGAAACCGTAACAATACCATTGCCATATTAAAAACATTAAAATAGGTTTTAGTAATTATCTGCAATATTTTTTTAGTAAAAATATCCAAGCCAGAAGATTGCTGCTATATTAGTTTGAAGCAAGATGTCTATTAAAAAGGACTTTGAAAACTTTTTACGTCTTGCCAAAGTCAATGGATTTTTGTATACAACCTTCGATCATAAATCATCAAAGTTTATTGTTTCAAAGTTTGATAGAATTCAAGAGAAAATAGCACTCATTTGTGTGTGTATTTGTGGATTTGGCGATTTGAAATTCTTTTTAAATATATTATTGGAAGAACTTCTAAAACACGGAGCTACAATTGAAAGGACTTTTCAAATTCAAATTCTAATTGAATTTATTTTAAGAATTCTAACAGTAAATTGGATATTTTTTATTAGGAAAACTAACTTTAAAATATTGCGCATAGTTTTTGGATATTTGTCAGAAGTTAAAGACAACTCGAGTACTTTTTGGATACAAATCAAGTATGACTAGAAGATACACGGCATATAGTTGGTGTGAATGGCTAGTTTGTGGTGTTTTTGTGTTGGTGTCGCATTGCTACATTTATAATTTTGTGTCATTGTACACTTTTACAGTGAGTTTTGTTAGAAATTTGTTGGAAATATTTAATAGAGAACTCGTGGATCAACGAACGCGTTGGTTTTTTATACCATGGCTATGGTGGCAAGTTGTTTGGACGAAGAGGTGAGTTACTGAACTTCAAAGATTGTACACATCCAAACAATGTAATAACAATATTAGTTTGGTATTTTAAGCAATTTTGTTCTGTACAAGATACTCTATAAAATAGATCTAGTTTTGAGAATGGTGACTTATAATCCACCTAATTTGTGTTGTACCAGGAAAGTTTTTATTTCTTTCATACTTTATGTTTATCCAGTTTTTGGAACAATTTACACTTAAAGATTAGTTTTTAAAACCAATTACTATCCTACCTAAGTGTGCCAAAATTCAACCAAAGAATCTATATCAACAAGATTCTAAGAAAGCCGGTCCAATTTTTTGTTTTTTCATAAAAGACTGCTGCGTTTGGTAGCAAGATAAGATAAATCAAAAAGATGTTTTTTTCAAATTTGAATTTTCCATTTTGCGTCAGCTGTTTACTAAAATTAATATTCACCCCTATTACCGATGTCGTTTGCACTAAACCGACAAGAAAACGACTGGCTTTTCAAGACACAATTGACGGTCCAGTTAAAAATTTATTAGCGAAATGGGAAGAATAGCGAAAAGCGAAGAGATTGCTGAAGTTAAATTTGTACCAAAACATCTTGCAAGCTGAATGTGACCACATGTGACTTCCATATTCAGATATGCACATCGGAGCCGCTTACCTCTTTTATTTAAAACGTTGATGTTTTTGCCTTCCCCCAAAACTAGCATTTTAAATGAAGCCTAACTGAGGTCCCAGCTAGAGTATGGAAGAACTCGATATAGATTATAGAAAGTAAGGATCTATCTTAAAGTAATACTGTTTTTATCACTCTTACACAAAAGTTGAAATTCAGTCATTTTGAATAAAACCGTTTTGTATTTTATACAAAAACCCTCTAAAAATGTCGAAACACCCTAAATCGATTTTAGCTTACTTACAATTATTGTACCGAAGTAAAACTTTGCACATATACCTATGTAGTTTGGATGACAACACAATATTTTGGTGGTGTGGACCCAGGGACAAGGGGCATTGAGGACTCAAAACACCTTAAATCATTTTAAGCCTAATTCTAATAATCGTATCGACTTTTTTATTACTATTCCGTGACGTAGTAAGCGACTGGCACACATTTTTTTCACAATTAGTCTTTTTTATCACAAAACATCATTAAACGTAAAGAACACGTAACGGTACCTCAAAACTTAGTAAGAGTTGACATTAATAACGCAACAAGCTAATTTTTAAGGTAGCTCCTCACCACGCTTGAGTTTCGATTTCACTTGAGTGGAGAGAACTAAAGCGTTTGCTGAGGTCTTACAAATGCAACCTAAAGTGTTAATACTTCCCCAAGCAAATGCTTAAGTATTCCGTCAACATCTCTATTATAAAAAGCTCTAGTGGCCAAAGCATTCCAAAAGCGTACACTTGACGAATATGAATTTCAACCTTAAGCACTGACGTAATGTTTCATAATTGTCCTCGTTTTATCATTATTTTTGTAAGATATGCTGGGTACATTTCTCCCACAAAAAACAATAACACTGTAATAACGTAACACTTGCACTATCTACACCACGTTTTCGACCATCAACCAAGCTGTCATTTAAACGAATTGTTTTACATCTGAAAATTTTCCAATTCCATTATCATTAACATTCATTAGGTATTTGCCATAGCAATTACTAACGACTTATACCAATATCGAAAAATATTGGCGCTTATCAGTTTAAAAAAAGATGTCTAATAAAAAGGACTTTAAAAACTTCCTACTTCTGGCCAAAGTGTATGGATTTTTGTGTACCACCTTTGACTTAAAATCTTGTCAACTAATTGTTTCAAAATATGATAAAATTCATGAAAGAATACAAGTAGTTATTTTGTCTATTTTTGCAACTGGCCATATGCTTACATTTTATAGCATCCTCCTAGAAGGGCTATTAAAATTCGACGCCGTAAGTGATGGTTCGGTGAGAATACAAATTATGGCTGATTGTCTCATAAAAATCCTAATAGTAAATTGGACATTTTTAACTAGAAAAAGTAATTTCCAAATTGTGCGGCAAATTTTTGTGTTTTTATCGGAAGTTAACGAAGGCCCAAAGATTGTTTTTATGGGATTTAAATCAACAATTGCAGTAGTGGCTGTAATGACACTAAATATCTGGTTGATTAACTTTTATTCGCCCTATTGGTGGCAATGGATTGTAATTGACATTTCGGTTTTTGTGCTGCATAGCTATATTTTTACACTCATGTCGTTTTACAGACTTACACTTGTTTCAGTTCGGAATTTGTTGGAAACATTTAATAGAGACCTCGAATGTGAAGGAACAAAAAATATATTTGAAATTAAAAAAATTCTGATAAAAAGATCGGCCCTAATTGAATTGTGTGAACAAAAGTTATGTTGTGGTTATGGAGTTACTATGGTGCTTTTTTCTGCACACTTGCTTATTAGTTTGCCAATTGTTTCTGTAATACTTACAACTATTACTGAAGATTATGACAAAATTAAAGAATTTGTTGTGTTATTTAAAGTATTTATATCGTTCTTTTCATGTGTTTGTCCACCATTGGTTTTGTATTGCAAAGTTATGATGGCAAGTAGTTTGGATGGAGAGGTGAGTTATTGAAGTTTAGTTTTCAATTTTGGAATTTAAAGTATGCATAAGGTATCTATTAAATAAAATATTACATTTTTGTGTAAGGTGAATGGCTCAAGAAAGCTCTAGCGAAATTTTGTACCAAAAAATATTAAGAACTTTAAAATTTGCACTAAAGTAAATGGACAAACTAAAACCAGTTTTAATTCGCACAATCGGACAAGTTTGGCACGGATGCCGAATTATCAAATGGCTCTGTATAAGGGCCAGTTATAGCAATCAGGAAAAGTTGAAACTGTATGAAATTGAATATTTTTTTAATTATAGCGATGAGGAAAATTATGTAAGGAAAAAGTGTCCGGGCTTCCTGATTGAAATGGACACGAAAAAGTTTTTCGTACATAATTCTGTCAGTGCAACAAAGAAAATTGAAATCAAATCATTGAAACGGTTTGTTTCATTTTGGAAAATAAAGCAATACATTTTTTACCAATAAATATTTATTCCATAGTTAAATTTTGTAGCACAAAAAATTCTTTGAGTTATTGGCCATCTATTAGTGTAGTAATTGTGTTTCAAATTGATTGAAAACAGCCTTCAAAATCCATTAGAATATTTTTCCTGATTCGTTTTCCTGATTGCATTAACCGGCCCCTAACTCGTCTCTACCTACGTTCACCAGCAGCCTTATACAATTTTAGTTTTGCAATAATTGCTAACCGTACTTCATCTAGGTCAGGTGGATGAAATTGTTAGCCAGGTAAAATAGCATAGTAGCAGAATATTGTAGAGTTTTCGAATAATTTTCACAAGTGGAAAAAATGGAAGGATAAAAAAATTGATTTTTTTTAGTGATTTTCGGGAGGGTGTATTTAAGTGAAAAATTGTCGTACTGAGACAAATCAAAAAAAAAAAAAAAAAAATCATCTTGTTGCGGGCAAGAGGAATCGTAGGATGAGGGTCGGTAAGGTGGTAGGGTAGGAAAAAAAAGGAAGGGTTTAGGAAAATGGAAAATGAATGGTTTGGAAAGGGACACGAGTGCTGAGTTCCAGGGGACGCGGCCTGCTTGCGATGCTCAGCTCAGTTCCCCGGAATGGGGGGGATCTTGCCCCCGAAACTCAACATCACCTGCAACAAAAACACAAATCAGGCCTAAAACAGAAACGTCGAAAAAAATCGAAGAACTAGACTGCGGACGGACGATCACCACTTCAAGGCACTGCTGATGTTGTTTGCAGTGTTGCCAAACCCACCCAACCTTCGGAATCAGGCCATTTAGATTCCCCTCAGATATTCCAGTTTTTAGATTTTTTACTGAACTATTCTTAAAAATCACCGTTATCACGTAGTCATAAGGGAAAGCACGAAACCAAAAAATTTAAGGGACTTGCTGCTTGTTGCATGCGTCAGCCGACATTCCTTGTCCAACCAGGAGCTTAGTTTTTCGACATCAATTTTTTTCACAGCATCTGTTCGGCGATGCATGTGGCATCATAAATATCGGCGTCCTTACTTGAGACCACCGTTACCGCTGTGCCACTTAAGAGTAAAATTGACCGATTTTCTTAGGCTATGCCACCGAGCCACCACCTTTCTGTCTATGCTACATTTTTAGAATTCCCAAAACAAAAGCAATTTGTTCCTAAAAGCTACTCTTTTTGCAACTTTAAAAAATATCCAATGGTAACACTCCTCGAGACACTACTATAAAGTGGTCTGACTCAACTTTTTCTCCAAGAAAACGTTCGGACATTTAAGATATTGGGAGCATGTCTGGCGTCAATCTCGATGTGCTCAATTTGGTTGACGGCTTTTTGATCAGAGTGACCGCCAAGTCCTATATATCTTGAGGTTAGGGATATTGGTTTGGTTGGGTTTGATAAGTAGAATTTTTTTAAATCAAAATGTCGACAGAAAAAAATTAGATTACTTAAATAGCTGACTTAGCTGACGCTAAAAAAATAACGATTTGGTTAAATTATAGACTTTTCAAAAGATCGACAGTCAAAATATTGACTGTAGTGTACTATAAATACTTATTCGATAATTTGATGGTTGATTTGTATGGGTTATGTATTATTTTAAAATAACGAAACTACACAAATTAATTCATACAAAATAACTGCAATAATTTTTTTAATCACTATTTTAAAAATTTTCAGGCGAACAAAACAGCAAGAATTCTATCGAGAATATCCAGACGTGGAACTGGAATAGAGAAAATGGTAAGTAAAAGTTTTTTTCCTCGTTATTTTTGTTTGAAGAGCTCCAAACAAATTTAGCAAAGTCCCTAATTGTTTTTTTTTTTTTTTTTTTTTATATATTTCGAAAAAGGTTGATAAATTTCTAATTAAGAACATGCAACAGAAACCCATTTTGACAGCTTATGGATTTTTTCCACTCAACAAACGGACACTTTTTAAGGTTTGTTTTTTTTGTTAACATAAAAACTTATTAGTATTTTAGAAAGCATTTTAAACAAAATTATTTATTTATTTTGTTTTAGATATTTGCAGCGATTTTCACATACATGGTAATTCTGATACAATTTAAGGATATGGAAAATACAAGTAAACTTCTTGCAAGTCCGAAGGCAACAACAACAACAGTTGAAGTTTCTTAAAACATAGTGATAGTCTTAAAATTTTACTTAATTTTAATAGAACATGTAGTGATAAATATGTAAAATAAATAGAAATAATATGTATGTAAGTGTGAGTGGGGAGATGAAAACAATAAAAGCTTTTTGTTTCTATTAATTCAAACAGTAATGTGATAAAGATTAAAAAGTTAGACTAATAATGCATTTAAAAAAAACGACTTCAATTTTAAAACTCATATGGTTTTCTTATAGATACCATGGTCAGAACTGGACCAAATTAAAATTGGACCACATGGAGACCACCCGCTTTCAAATAAAAATAATTTAAAATCAGTTCACCCAATCAAAAGTCCTGAAAAATACAAAAAAAATAAATACTCAACTTAGTTTGAAAGTCAGTATTTTAGTTACTATTTTTGGTCCTCTGTCCTTCGCTAGGATAGAACAGGTAAAGGCGCCCGGGGGCGGTTCGCCGCGGCGCCTAAGTTGTGCGGTTTTTTTTATAAATAAACATTACTTTTGCAAGGCCGGCCGTTTCGTAGGTTCTATGAATTTTACGTACCTTTTTGAAATGCAACACAGTTTTTGTTGTTTTTATTTCCTCTTAAGTTAGGAACCATAAATTATTTTGGTTTTCAGTAGATCTAATCTACAGGACGACCTACTATCATAAGATATAAAAAAGTTTGCATAAATTAGAAAACATTAAATTTAAAAACTAAGACAGCTACGATAGAAGCTGTCAAAAAATGCCTCAAGAAAAAAATTTATTTTTGAGTCTTAAAACTTAGGGAAAACGAATTTAAGCCCACATATTATTGGTGTCTACGACTAGTATGTCCTACTGAAAACCCAGACACAAACTTTATATATGATGGTAGAATGCCCGTCTTAGACATATATCTGACTTGTGTTCTATGTGCGCCCCCAAACTTAAAGGTCTCCAGCTGACGATAATTCCACCACAGGTCTTAAAACAGAAAATGCGCAATTTTTACACGTACAAAACAAAATCTTAAATTAAAAATTTGGTGGGTATGTGTCAAACAGTTTTGAATTTTCTTTCCAACAACATACAATTTACTTTAAAAAAATAGTACGAGTTGTAGATTGTTTTGACTTTTTTAAGTTCCCCTCATTTACCCTACTAGAATTCTAAATAAAAAAAAATCGAAGATATCTAAATTTTTAAATTTAATTTTCTTCGAAAAAATATTTTTTTCACACCTTTTAGACCTGCAGTATAGACTGGGTCTGGTATTTGCGTATATTTTTCTTACAAAAATTTAATAACACGAACATGTTTCATGAACAGGAATCGAATAAAACTTTCTGACTTTGTTCATATTGTCTTGCATCATCGTTACCATACTCATCAAAATCATATTCAACTCATATAATGCCAAACCCAAATTCCTCTAATAATTATATTAATTGGACCTTTCTTTTTTTTAAATTGTTTTAAGGACCAAAATTAACGGCACCTGCCAAATGATGAAAATGGAAAAACTTATTTTTTTTTAAAACGACTCAACGATTTTGATTATATTTTTGTGTGGATTGATAGCTATTTTCAAATTATTTCATTACAAGATTTTCAAAAAAATTTGTTTGGATTTTTAAATAAAGTTTCAATTTTTTTTTTCAAAAATCGATTTTTCGAAAACGGGTAAATGATTCCTTTTTAATATTTTCTTGAATATGGCATACCATTTTTTTTTTTTTTTTAATATGGTTTGAGAATTTTTATATATAGTAAATTATTTTTTTTTTTTGAAACGACTCTAACGATTTTCAAAATAAGTTTTCTATAAATTTCTTAACAAAAACAAAGTTTTTCAAGTCATTTTAGTAATGAAATTAAGGTTTTTTTTTTTTTAAATTTCTTACAAAACTGTTTATATTTAAAAACTTTATATAAGAATCCACAGCAACTTTTTGCCTCAAATCAAGTGCGTGCGACCCAGTCGTGCATTTAATTTCTTTTCGTTTTCTGTAAGAAATATAATCTTAAATTATGATAATGTTGCAAATTGTGTTCATAACTTATATTCCGAAAATAGTTCTACACAATATTAATTCTATTTTTTTTTGTCTTGTCAGTTTAATAAATTGGTTAATGAAAAAAAGGACGTCATAAGTAGTAATCATAAAGTTCTTTATTAAAAGTTTGGCTAGCAAACACCTTAGACCATTTAAAAAGTCTGGGTATGGTTTTTCGGGGAGGATTAAGTTACCAACTAAACTGTCTGAGATTTGCCGGATTCCTACCTGTTACCCCAAATGAAAACATGAAATTAAAAACTCAAATAATCCCTCATTGGATACCAATTCTTATATTTTCAGTGTTCAATTTTTTAATATTGTTTTTTACAGTTGTCGGTGCTTTTAATAGTCTATGGATAAAAAGTGATAAATAACATTTATAATTTTCCTAGGGCAAGTTCTGAATGGTTTTTGTTGACATTTTTTGGGTACTTTTCAAATAATAGTGAATTCAGTCATGTTTGCCTGCAGGAGATAGTATTTGAGCATCATCAAAAGTGTTATACGAATTGAAGTCAAATACATTCAAAGAAGGGATATTAGTTTGGATAAATCTTTAATTTTATTTAATGTGAACGCTGTTGTTTGTATTGTGTGTGTTGGTATAATTCTTTACTAATTGCAATTGTAGATGGATCCTTAAAGCGGTTGGATAAATGTTCTAAGTATATGATTTAAAACTTACAAATCATCTGTAGTGGACTAATTGCAACATTTTACTCAACATTAGCTGTCATCAGCCTTGAAACTATTGTGGCTTTAAACAAGAGCATAGAAAGTGAAGTTGTGAAAACTGTTTGTGAAATCAAACAGATCCTAAGAGATGGAAGTGAAATTATGAGAATATGTGAAGTTCAGATAAGCCTAATGTACGGTGCACCGTTGCTGTTGATTCTAGCAACAGCTCTAGGCATGGCAACATTCTATGTAGTTGTTCAAATGGATGCTCCATTGAAAGATTTTTATAATGCTCTATGGATTATTTTAGTTCCATGTTTTATATGGATAGCTCCATTTATGTTATATTTCAAGTCATGATTTTCTATTACGATCCATCGATTAAGGTAAGAATACAAAATTGTACCATGCCAGTTAATTTTTTTTTTCTTATACCAATTTTAATTTACTTTAAAACTCCTTTTAAAAAAATGATTTGATCTATTTTCAAAAAAATATTCGGAAGTAACTTAAAAAAATCCGCGAATTATGAAATGCTGTTACCGGAAAAAAAAACAAGTTGAACGAGCGCTACTGATACACAAAACAGACATCAAAATAAAAAAAAATGTTGGGTTTTATTTTATAACATTTTATACTAAAACAATATTGCAATTTTCAATGAAAACATTTGCAGAATATAGAATCATAAATTCCAAACGCATTTTATTGAGATTTAAGTCCTTTAATGTTACCGCATTTGTCATTTAATTCTATTTGAACGACATATTCGTTTCGATGTTGTTTCTCGCTTATTTTAAAAGCTCTGCATTACAAGAATACAAAAAGTATTTCATTGTTCAAATGTCAACATTCTGAAATCATAAGATTTAGAATCATTGACGCGGTTTCTCAGTTGCAACTATTTTATTGCAACTTATAGGTTCAATGATTGTTCGTGTATTTTATTTATTAAGTAAACACTAGCTTTGTTGATTTTTGATGTTGTTGCTTTTTCTGGTGGTTCATTCAAATAAAGGAGGTATCAGTCAATTTTATGAGTTTAAAGGATTCCTGTCATTTAAGTGGGGGAAGAGGGTACTTATTTGATCGTAGTTCTCTTGATAAGGCGTTAGAAGAGCTTATGGACAGCGTATCTTACTTCAATTGGAAAAGTCCTTCTTCTGTTCCCAGCAGAATATAATAGCTAACCAATACCAACATAAACCACTCCCTTATCATGCAGTATATTAAAATTAAAAATTTTGTTGACACTTCACGAAGTTATTATAATTCTATTTCAATTTAATAAATGTAATAAAGTTTTTCGCAAGTTTAACATTTTTAATTTTTTGGAAGCATTTATACTCCGACCAAAACTCATTAACTTAACAAGTTAAGACAAAACGCATAACAAGCAAGAACCTAAGAATTCAGTGCAAATCAATATGTCCTTATTGCAGGACTTTGTGTTTTGCCTGCGAATGGCTAAGTACTTTGGTGTTCTAACAATAACCTACAACCAAAAATCATCGCAACTTGTTGCAACATTATTTGATAGAATCTATGAAAAAGTGATTGTTTTAGCATTATGCACTTCAATGAGTTTTTCGGGTGCAGCTATATATAAGCACCTTTACATAAACTTATATGGGACCGATGATGTTGGTGCCACAACTTCATTGATTCAAATTTTAGCTGGTCCTGTAGTGAGAATAATGATGGTTTTGTGGATGTTCTTAAATCGCAAGACTAACCATGAGATTGTACAGAAAATTCTCACATTCTTAAAGAAAGATGCAGTTTTTCACTGTCATGATAGTCTTCGAGCAAAATATCGGATTACTATGGTTTATATAATTTTAACGATGGCGAATTTGTGGCTGTCATACAACAGCAAGACTCCATATATTCTATTGATGGCTCATTTCTGCATGAATTTTGAATCGTGCTATATCTGCATTCTTATATTATTCTATACGTGTGTGATTATATCAATCGGGCGTTCATTAGAAATGTGCAATGAAGAGTTAAGGTTTTGGACAAATGAAAACCATAAAACACTTAACAAACATCGAATATGTGAATGCTTGTGCAAAAGATTAGACTTAATTTCATTGTGTACGGATGATGTGAATTTGGTTTATGGTGTTTCATTTTTGCTAGTATCTGCGACATTGTTCATTATGATTCCAACAGTTCCATTAGTAATATCTGGATTTATTTCACCTGCTTATAAATTCCAAGATGAAATGAGGACGGCGTATTTAGCTGTAGCTCCGATATTTTCACTGAGTGTGTCTTATGGAATGGCCATGGCAGCTAATAATTTGGAAGCGGAGGTAAGATCAATTAAGAGTTTAAGTAAAGAAATGGTGATCTTTAAACGTGTGCCTATTGAAGTAGTGAATTATTTTAAACAGTTTTCAAAATACAACTTTTCAAAGAATAGCAATAAAAAGAGTATAACAAAAAGTATTCTATCTATTCTGATCTATTTATGTACTTCTTTTCTGTGGAAGCAGATTCATCAAAGATCAAACAAACCTTGAAGGACATGGAGTAAAGTAAAGGAAATTAAAAATTAAAAAAATTTAAATATTCCTAGACTGGTGTTCCCGAAATGATGCCTTTTTAATGTACCTACGCATTTTTTTGTATGACTCAAAACAGCATTCCGTGCACCAAAGCCGCGATAAAAAAAAATGTTTTATTTTCATCAAATGTGGGGCTATGGCAAAATTTTTAAGTAAAAATTGAAAACACATCATAATAATAAAAACTGTCAGATTTTATCTTATAACTAGCTGACATAGCCAGCATAGGCAAATTTGAAGCTTTTATGACGCGTGAGCATGCCACATACAGTCGTTCATGTGAGAATTATTGAACAACACGAATTCGTGGAAAAGCCCGGTATTTCAAAGTCCTTTGTTCAACACTATTCCGTTCTTTTTTCTAAGCTATTCCTCTTATTTACCGCGGTAGTACTCAAAATATCGCATATTTTTCGCAACTTTCCAAGATTTTCTTAATGTTTTTTTTTTCTATTTCCTATGAGGTATTCTACGCATATTCCTTAGGTACGTTTACTTTTAAAGCTATTTTCTACGGAATTGCAAGGTCTTTTACCAGTACTACGTGCAGTAGTACGAGCGATAGTCCGCGGTATTTCGTATATTTTCTACTCAATTCTGGTACTTTCCACGCTTTTCTAGGTGACCTTTTTCGCTTTTTCTACCGTTTATTTTGTGCTTTTTTTATAACTTCCTATGCTATTTTCGGCGGTATTCTACGATCGTTTGCCAGTAATTCCCGTTTTTTCAAGGTTTTGCTCGCATTCCAACTCCGCTTTTCACGTTTTTTTCGTGAATTAGCACTTTTTTTCGCACGGTGGTGGTACTTAACCTTTTTTTCTTCATGCCTTCCTATTTTTTCCCGGTAATTTACAATCCAATACCTAATTCAATTTCTAAAATTTGTGTCAGAATAATCTAATCAGAAATATATAGGTTCATTAAAAACTGTTTACACAAAATTCTATTTTAATTGTTTTTAATTTTCCTGGTTTTTCTTGAGGATTTGCGAAAATTTCTTTCTACGTAAACAGAATTCTATTTTAATTGTTTTTCATTTTCCTGGTTTTCCTTGAGGATTTGCGAAAATTTCTTTCTACTTAAATAAAATTCTATTTTAATTGTTTTTTATTTTCCTGGTTTTCCTTGAGGATTTGCGAAAATTTCTTTCTAAGTAAACTACCCCGATTTACGACAAAAAAAAAAACCAGAAAGTAATAATATCAATCGGTCCACCCCTTCTGATTTATCGATTTATTGCTACTGTGTTCCGGATTTATCGTTGAATTTTATTTGAACGACAAATTCGTTTTGTTGATGTTTCTCGTTTTTTAAGAGCTCTGCGAAACAAGAATAAAACAAGTTCTTCTTTAATCAAATTTCAACATTCGGAGATCAAGATCATTAACTTAAAAATAATTGAAGTGGTGTTTCAGTTGCAAGTATTTTAATGCAACGAAGTCCAATAAATTGCTCGTGAATTTTGTTGTATATTTAAGAGAAAAGGTTTTCTTGTTTTTATTGTTTATTTTCTTAATTTAGTGTAACAAAGGAGCTTTCTGTCAATTCCAGTGGTCATTTCAATTCTATTGGTTACTGTCAATTATATAAATTAAGCAATACAAACTTATATCCACACCTCTGCTATGCAGGTGCAATGTATTTATTGAAACCTTTGTTGTCACTTCAATTTAGTTCTATTTCAAGTTGATACATAAATGTAATGAAATTTTTTTTCTGAAAAACTTTTACATTTTCAATTTTTAGAAAACATTTATCCTTCGACCAAAACTCATTAACTTAACAAGTTAAGACGAAACGCATAACAAGCAAGAACTTAAGAATTCAGTGCAAATAAATATGTCCCTATTGGAGGACTTTGTGTTTTGCCTGCGAATGGCTAAGTACTTTGGTGTTCTTACAATAACCTACGACCAAAAATCATCGCAACTTGTGGCGACATTATTTGATAAAATCTATGAGATAGTGATTGTTTTAGCATTATGCACGTCAATGTGTTTTTCGGGTGCAGCTGTATACATGCACCTTTACATGAGTTTATATGGGACCGATGACGTTGGCTCCACAGCTTCAATGGTTCAAATTTTTGGAGGTCCATTAGTTAGAACCATGATGGTTTTGTGGATGTTCTTAAATCGCAAGACTAACCTTAAGATTGTCAAGACAATTCTCACATTTTTAAAGAACGATGCAGTTTTTCACTGCCATGAAAGTCTTCGATCTCAATATCGGATTTCTATTTTTTATATAATTTTAAATATTTCTAGTGTTTGGCTGTCATACAGCAGCAACACTCCATGCATTCTTTTGATAGCACATTTCTGCATGACTTTAGAATCTTGTTACATTTGCATTCTTATATTGTTTTATACGTGTGTTGTTGTATCAATCGGGCGTTCTTTGGAGATGTGCAATGAAGAGTTAAGGTTTTGGACAAATAAAAATTATAAAAAATTGAATATGAAGCGAATGTGTAAATGCTTGCGCAAAAGATTAGACTTGATTTCATTGTGTACGGATGATGTCAACTTAATTTATGGTGCATCATTTTTACTGATATCTGCCTTATTGTTCATTATGATTCCAACAATTCCACTAGCACTATCTGGATTTGTTTTACCCGGTTTTGAATCCCAAGATATAAAAAGGACGGCGTATTTAGCTGTAGTTCCGATATTTTCACTGAGTATGTTTTATGGAATGGCTATGGCAGCAAATAACTTGGAAGCAAAGGTAAGAACAAATAATAATAAAAATAATAATGCTCAGGGATTGAATTCCGCCATTCGTTCCTTGTCCGCTTTTAAACTTAATTTCAGACATTTAACTTCAAAAACACTAGCAACCATACACTACGAGTGATGAGTGGCTGAGCACAAACTTTTCTTACCCGTTCTTCAATATTCCGATTGCAGTTCAATTTATCATACGAATAAATATCTACGAATATATCTTTATCGGGTAAGAACAAATTGTGCTCAGCCACTCATCCCTCCTAGGTAGTGAATGTCTAAAATTACTGATTAAACCATGAACAAATTTTTATAACACTAGTGGAAAAAATGAAAGGATCAAAAAAAAAATTGATTTTTTTAGTGATTTTCGAGAGGCTGTATTTAAGTGAAAAATGGTCGTATTGAGACAAATTAAAAAAAACTTGAAACCTCAGATATTCTAGTTTTTAGATTTTTTACAGAACTATTCTTAAAAATCACCATTATCACGTAATCATAAGGAAAAGCGAGAAACCAAATATTTGAATTTTTTTTGTTTTGTTTTTCAATGTCACTTTTTAAACATTTTTTTTTTTGAGCTAAATCGTTATTAAGCCCGGAAAGCCTATGTATTCAGCTTCAATTTCTAATTTTTAAAAATTTGATACGTATTTTTTTTAACCCACGTATTGGTATTTGAGTAGAAAATGACGTTTCTGTTTTTAAACATCAATTTCTCTGCAACCAATAATACTGTAAATTAAATTTAAAGACAGTTTTGTAAATTTCGTATTTGTAACTTTAACGTATTTATTATTTTTTGTTGTATCTGACATTAATTTGAAAAAAAACAGCAAAAACAGGGATATTTATGAACTTTTAAACAAATAACGGTTAACTTACAGCTATCTTTAAAATGACCAATGTTGACTGTGACTTTTATAGCTAAATACACTGACAAAATTACTGCAAAGTTTCAAGTCGATCTAACGAACGGTTTCTTTGTTACAAGCAATCAAACTTTTGAAACAAAATTAAAGGATTTTATGGTTTGCTATCATGATCATGACTAAAATGAAAAATTAAAAAATAAAATGCAGGACTGGTTTGCACGTACCTCCTCTTATAGATAAAGTTTCTATATATGCTAAGCCTTTTTAATTAAAAATTTGTAAATGCAGTTTTAGAAAAAAAAAATTAAAAAAGCATAAAATTCGATTTTCAAATGACTAAAACAGCTTCTTAAATGAGTTTAAGCTGAAAACGAATACTGCAATTTGATTTCTTCTATAATGATACATTTTAGGAAAAAAAAATTGAAAATTGTTAGAGCCTTTTTTTTTAAACAAAATATTTTTTCAATATAAAATTTTCCAATGACTTTTATAAAAAAAAAAATGGTACTCCATTTTTAAGATATTATTTATCAATATCGTAAAACTAAATTTTGAAAAAAAATTTTGAATAGTTTTCAAAAAAAAAAGTTTCAAACTTTTTTTAAAATCAAAAAAAAAAATCGAAATTTTTTTACTAAATATTATTACGGCAACTTAAAAGCAATTATTTAAAAAAAAAAAGTTGAAACTGATTGAGTCATGAAGGAGAAAATTGGAGTTAAAAAAAACGGTTCTATGGCAGGTACCGTTAATTAGGGTTTTTGAAAAAAAATGGGTTTCATTTAGAGATAGACCTTATCCAAAAAAATTACCAGGATTTTTTGAATCAAAATCGTGGGAACCATTTTTGAGAAAAATGCGTTTTTCTAAAACCGGTATATGACGGGTACCGTTATTTTTGTTAAAAAAAAAAAAAAAAGAAAAACCTCTGGGGATAGTCTCTAAAAAACATACCAACTTTGACGTAAATCGACTCATCCGTTTAGGCTGTGGTCGCTGATACATACAGACAGATAGATAGACAGACAGACAGAATTGTAGCGCCAATATAAACCTACCAGACTTTAAGATTCGGTACCAAGATGCATGAACCTACAAAACTGCATACTCACATTTTGGTTAAAACTCCATTCCCAAAATAAGCTGTCGACTCTAAGACTATTAGAGCAAGTACGTGCGCCCCAGTCGTGCACTTTATTTTTGTAAACATTATGCTTTAAATTTAAATTGATGTCGAAGTTGGGTAAGGGGTTGAGCGTATTCAGCTTATATAGTCTAGATCTCTAGGTGGTTTAACCAAACTAAATTTTTTACATTTTTGAAAAGGTCTGAATGTGTTTTTTTCAAAATAGTAAAAACAATCCAAAATTGGTAAAAATTGGACGAATCTAATGGATGAAGGTCCCAAAAACCGTTTTTTTTTTCCTTACACCAGATTTTGGGGATGTAACGGAATTTTTACATACAGGTTTTGTAATCAGTGCAACAAGCTTCTCGCACGTTTATTTTTTACCCATTTTCTGTCACACAGTTTAGTCAGAGATAAGAGGCTTTGTTTGAATAGGATTCTGCAGATAGACATTGGTTATTGCTATTTGCCAAAAAAGAACACGACCTAAAGGAAATTTACAATTCAATTAAATTTTAACTGCCTCATCTACGACCTGTCATTTCTATGAATAATTTCACAAATGGTTTAATTCCATTACCATAATAATTATCATTATCAGCGATAGCAGTTGCTGACTGCATACCTACATAAGAAGCGGACATTGAAATAGAATAAAAGTTTATATTAGTAAAAAGCACGATGTCTATTAAAAAGGACTTTGAAAACTTCCTACTTCTGGCCAAAGTGTATGGATTTTTGTGTACCACCCATGACTACAAAACTTCACAACTAATTGTTTCAAAATATGATAGAATTCATGAAAGAATGACAGTAATTTGTGTGTGTATTTGTGCATTCGGTTATATGATTTCGTTTTACAGCCTCCTTCTGGATGGACTTTTAAAATTCGACATCGTTTGTGATAGGACAATGAAAATTCAAGTTATAATTGAATGCGTTACAAAAATTCTGATAGTTAATTGGATATTCTTAACTAGAAAAACTAATTTCAGATTTGTTAGCCAAGTTTTTGATTTCTTGGCAGAAATTAAAGACTGCCCGAAAAGTGTATTTTTTGGGTTTAAATCAACAATTGCAGTGACACTTATGATGCTACTTAATTTGTTTTTAGTCAATTTTTATTCAGATTATTGGATGCAATGGCTTGTGATTGACATTTGCGTATTTCTGCTTAATAGCTACATTTATGTATTCATATCATTTAACAGTTTTACACTAAAAACAGTTCAAAATTTGTTGGAAATATTTAATAAAAATTTCGAAGATAACCAAACAAACAATAAATTTATGATTGAAACAAATCTTTCGAAGAGATCATTTCTCATAAAATTTTGTACGGAAGAGTATAGTCGGGTTCATGGAGTAACTATGTTGCTGGTTTCTGCTCAGATGTTTATTATTTTGTCGAGTGTACCTGTAGTTTTAACAGCTGCTAATGAAAGTTATAACAAGATTGAAAAATTTGCTGCATCATTCAAAATAGTTTTATCATTCTTTTGTGGTGCTGTTCCACCTTTGATTTTTTATTCCATGGCTATGGTAGCAAGTAATTTAGATGAAGAGGTGAGTTTTTTAAAGTCTGGTTCTCATTCAAAAAAAAAAAAAAAATGAACATACATTGATTCTAAGTGTATTTTTACTCTTAATAAAATTGAAAAAAATATGATAGATTCAGCATTCAAAAATACATTTGGACCATATATTCCATTTTCGATAATTTAAAAAACTGTTTAATGAAATTTGATTTTAAAAATAAAAATTTACAAATCAATTCGTTAAAATAAATTGAACTAAAAAATTGTTTTTTTGAAATGTTTTCAGGCCAACAAAACAACAAGAATATTATCGAGAATATCCAGACGTGGAACTGGAATAGAAAAAATGGTAAATACAATCTTGTTTATTATATATTTTTATGTGCCTTTCAAAATTTTGTTAAGTAATTTTTCTTGCTATTTTTATTTCAAACAAAGGTTGATAAATTTCTTATTAAAAACATGCAACAGAAACCCATTTTGACAGCTTATGGGTTTTTTCCACTCAACAAACGGACGCTTTTTAAGGTTATTACCTATAAATTTATTCAAAATAAATCATTAATTATAATATATTTATATTTAAGATATTTGCAGCGATTTTTACATATATGGTAATTCTTATACAGTTTAAGGATATGGAAAATACAAGTAAACTCCTGGCAAATTCGATGGCAACAACAACAACAACAACAACAGTATCTCAAGATGAAATTACCTAAATTATAGTTAATGCAACTAAAAGTTAATAGAAAACGTATTGATAACTATTTATTTTTCTTTATGTTAGAGATACAATATTAAATCAATTTTATACAATTTAATTTTTCTTAAATTAAATTATAAATAAATATAATAAAATAATGTCGTAAATAAAATTAATTACAAAATAAAGTTCAAAAATTTGTATGTTTTTGCGTGAAAAACTATTCTTTTGCCTTAAATAAGATGTCACGTGCTTTCGCAGATTGGCTCCTTCACAACGTTCAAAATGAATATTGGCGATGAGTTTAAAACAATAGAATTTTGTGGTATTGCGTCCGAGAGATAAATAGATCAAATATGGAGTTCTTGCATGCTGTAGTAGGGCCGTTATTGGTGATATCTAATATAGCATCAAACAAGTGTTAGACATCAAACTATTGTTAAATTACAGTGAGTTACTTTTATTCCATAAACAATCCCTAAAAAAAATCTAGTTTTATCTTGTTGAGGACATTTTACTTCAAATGACATGCCAGACGACACCTATTTAGCTATCGTGCAAATACAATCATTTTGACGATGGCGCTATGGTAATAATCGAGTTACGGAGATCAAATTTTCAATCGTCGATCGAAACGATATCGTTCAAGACGATAGTGATTTTGAAAGTTACGGAAATCAACATCATCGTCGAGATGATATCGTTTAGCGATAATCAAATTACGGAATGAACCCTCTGGCTTGCAAAATTGCTTCGCGCCCCTACTCGCTCGTTTAAAAAAATGTTAAAAAACAAAAAAAAACAAAACAATGCTTAAGTTTTTTTATTTTAATTTTTATCAAATATAATAGAAAACATTTGTCAAAACAAAAACCGCTGTGCTTCGATAATTCAAAAAAAAACATCAGTTTTTTTTAGAAAACCGAGAACTAAAGTCCTCAGAACTCAAAAATTATTTTAGTTCGAGTTCTAAAATGCGAAGAAATGCCTGAGTTCTAAATATTTTTAGACAAAGATCTAAAGAAAAACTAGCTAAAAATAAGAGTTTTAAAATGATTTTAGAACTTTGTCAAGAAATTTTTAAAGTTAACCTTTAACGAGGTACTCCAAATGACATCAAAAAAGTTTAAAGTTGCTATTTTGTTGCAAATTACTCAAAAAAGTAGCATGGGAAGTAACTTGCTTTAGACGAGATATTCAAAAACAAAAAAAAAAAAAAAAAGAAGTTACGTAAAAATCATCTGTACCACCCGTTTAGTGGATTGATAGACGCACAGGCCGGTGGTGGATGGACCAAGAACACTATTACGATGATGGCATACATAATAGTAGTTTTGACAAAATTCTCCACATTTTATTTTAACAAAAAAATAATATTTGCCTCATACGCAGAGCAAGTAAAAATTATTAAAAAAAAAAAAAAAAAATGGATTGAATTTGACCTTCAAGCAAAGTAGGTATGCTATTTAATCTCCAAAATGGATTTCTTGGAAAACAAATTCGGGAAATCATTGGAGCATTTTTTTTTTATAGAATATAAAAATATATTTCTATGTGCATAAAAAAATTTCGAAAAGATTTTTCGACCAAAAACTTGTTTTGATTTTGATGAAACTTTAAGTCTAATTAACAGTTCAGCTCGAAAAAAAACTTAAAATAAAATATTTATCTCTTTTGTGCATCGAATAGTTATTTTATCCATGTAAATATTTGCGTCTCACCGTATAAACACGTTAATGATCCATTATTGTATATCTATTGGAGTAGTAGTTTAAAAATGCAAGGCCACATAAGGTCACATATCCTATTAAAATTAACAATAAGAGAACAAAAACCTCTATTGCAATTGTCAACTATCAATTGCCAAAAATTGATAAGAAAATAAAAATTGATATCGTATTTGTAAAAGTTTTCATAACTGAGATAATGAGAATGATGCTTACTGATTTGTTAGTTGAAATAAAATTGATAAACAGTTTAAAATAGTTTGGCAACCACCAATACACTCAGAAAATAACGACCTAAACTCAAGAATATGGGTTTCAAATCAAGAAGTCTGTTAAGGTCGAAAATGTTTAATTCCAAACCGAACAGTTCTCATTTTGAGCCTTTATAAACCTTGAATTCTCATTTGTGATTTATAAGATAAAAAAAAAAGGGATTCGAAAAATGTATGAGCCTGCTCGTACTTGAATAAAGCTTACCTTTTTTCTGGGCGACTCAAAAGTGTTTTCTTTTCTCAAAAAGAGAATTTGAGTACCTTCTTATTTGGTTTTCTTGCGTGTTTTTCTCGGCCGATAGTCAGTCCTAAGTGAATATTTAGGTTTGTTTGGGTAGGTATCACTGAACATCGTAATGTTGAATGGGATGTTCTGCATAACAGCGAATGGTTTACTTTCTTCGCAGCTAAGTAGTTTGGAAAAGTGTTACATCACGGCAGACTTCTGTTCTGGACTAATATCTTTACACTCAGAACAAAAATCATTGTTATTCTAAAAACTTTTTACTGTTGCAAGATTTTGAATTAAAAATTGTTGACTCAACAAAAAGTTCTTGGAGCAACAATTAATTCTTAATTTTTTAACAATCAAGTTCTTGATAAAACAATTTTTACATTGTTAATCATTTTCAAGAACGGAAAATTGTTAGTCTTACAATGAAATTGCTGTGTCAAATATTTTTGCTGTCAAAAAATTCTTTCAAGAATGACATTGTTGGCCCAACAACTAGTTCTTGAAGTTAAAATTACTACCAAGAATATACATTGTTGACATATGAAATTGGACCAAGTCATAGAAATATATTTTCTTGGAGAGATGAGGAGCCATATTGAAAGATAAGCAAAATGTCAAATGTATGCTCTGAGAGTTACCATAACCTAAGAAAATCTGATATTTGTTAAAGTTAAATCGATAATAAATAACGTGAACCTGCATTATTTTAAAGGGGCTATCTATTTTTTCGAGGTAAAATGTGTTATTTAGCAAATACAATTTTAATCGCAGTATGCGAGAAATAAAAATAGGTAATAATAATACAACCAATATTATAAGTATGAATAATAAAATCACAAGACATTTTTTGTGTTTCATTTTGGGAGAGAAAGAAAAAAGAAATAGTAATAAAGAGAAAGCAGGAAAGTATAATAATATAAAAATGAATTTATTAACATTTATTATTATACCTCTTTAGTATTCAAGTCCATTTCTTATTATTTTGTGGAAACAGAAGTCATTTTGACAGCATTCTAAAATTTTAACAATTTAAGTTGTTGGGTTAAGAATTTTAAGTTCTTGGGTTCATTTTAACTACGAAATTTGTTGACCCAAATTATAAAATTCTTAACTTTACAATTTTTTTTTTCTGGGTGCGTAGAACAGTTCAACTTTTGACATATTACAGAATTACCTCTGTCGAAGTACCCCTTAATATACTCGACCGCTATTTGAAAAACGGCATAAGTCCATTCAAACCCATTCCGAGAAAACCGCAATTTAAAATACTGTTTTGCATACAACTTAGGATGTACTAAAGTCACATCAGTCTTTTGTTTTTTTAAGAAATCATTAAATTGGTTTTCTAAAAGTTAGGATACCATCGGACAGTATTCAATAAATACTACGAAGCCTCATCATTAGTTTAACTTTGACGAAAAGTGGACATGTGCCGCTTTTCCTCTGGGTCCCATGATTAACCAAATAGCCAATTCTCTATGTTTGCTTATAAATATTTACTTCATTTTTTCGTTTAGGAACAATTTAACCAAAAGTGAATCAAACTGCCTTTTGAATTTATTCTAAATAAATTCATTATTTTTATTATACGAGTTGAATAACTTCACTACTTAAAAGCTTGAGCTTAATTAATTATAAATCAATTAGAAGGTACATTGGTAACCTTAATTAATTACTCCTGACAGCAACGAAAATGATATAAATAATAATTCATTTCGATGTACTTTTAGTAGTAAATGAAGTTCGTTCACAAAGGTCATGTTTATCTATAGAGGAATTTTGTGTCAAATAGTGTTCTTAAGCATTTTGGGGCTGCTTCCAATTCCCAATAATTTTGGTTTTCTAGAATTGTTATCGAATAATTGTAAACAAAAGATAACCTTGCTAGTTTTTATTACAATAAATTCCGTTTTGTTTGTATGTGCTATTATTGTTTCAATTTATCCACATTGGACTTTGAATACCAACGACCCTGAAATAATTTTGAATACAGGTATAACTTATGAAAAGTTTGCCAATGTTTTAACCGGTTTAACTCAAATCGCGGGTAACATAAGTCTATTCATTGGGCGGGAAAAACTTTTGAAAATTGTTGAAAGCCTAATTCGATTGGAAAATAAGTACATGAAAGGTTCCTTCGAAGTGCGAAATCTTGATAAAACAATTTTAAAACTTTGTATCTTATTTATCATAATGTGTGGTATTTTTGTATTAAATTTTATGATGGAAGCATTGGAAAAACCAATTGAGGATTTTGATTACTTTGTTTCACATGCAATTTACATTTTACATGTGATTTGCTTTGGCATAATTTCCATATTTTACACATCACTCATAACGATTGCTAATGAAACATTAACATCTTTGAACAATCGGTTAGAAAGTGATTTAACATTCTGTCGTGTGAACGGTGATTTAAATAAAATGCTCAAGGATCAGACAGATATAATTAATATGTGTCACATTGAAATAAGTACTGTGTTGGGAATACCTATGCTTTTTCTTGTGTCTGCTGTTTTGTGTTATGCACCATCAGTATTTTTTTATACGATTTCAGTGTGGAAATTCACACCATTAACGGTGAAGGATATTGCAAGACTACTTTTGCACTGTATTCCTTGGATATTACCACTACTGGTATTTTGTATGATGATCTTTTATCGCGACATGAAGTTGGAGGTGAGTTTTCTTCTTTGATGAATTGACTGATTTTTAGATATTAGTTAGTAAAAACTAAAAAATGAATCATGGTTAGGAACAGGCTGACAGGTAAAATTTTATTAAGATCCGAAGCAGTTGACAACATATACAATCTGGACATATCGGACTTTCAGACAAGAATGCAAATCTATCAAACAAAACTAGCTCAAAGAATTAAAAGAACAATTTTTGTTTTACCAAAATATTAGTAAATTTCGATAGGCTGCATTTCAGTGAAAAATGAAGGTCCTTGTCGCTTTCTCGCTCGACACTTTGGTTTGGACAAACATTTAGTTTTGTTTTTGTTTTGTTGTTTTTTCGGTCCGATATCTGTGTTTTAATGAAAAACGTTGCACGAAAAGTTCAAGTCCCGATTTAAAAACTTCAGTTAATTTTCTACAAACATGTGTGGTAAACTTTGATGAACAAAATTTACTTTTACATTTTATTTAGTAAAAGATACAAAAATAGGAAAATTTACCGCTTTTCAATAGTTGTTGATGATGATGAACACTACTGTCAGGCTTAGATAATTATTGTAGCGTTGATCTAACAAACCGTTTTTCTTAATATGTAGATAAATTACATAATGTAGACACAAATAAATTAGCATATGTACCTAATTCCAACTCTAAATCTTCTGTAATGACATTTTTTCGTACTTTCTAAAAATTTAAACAGCAGTTTTGATGATTATTATAATTATGAGGAAGTGGTATACATTCAAATTAACATTTGACATCACAAAAATTATTAACAGAGTTTTTTTTTTGCTTTTTATTGTTCCTTGAAGCCTTCAACATAAAAACCAAAACTGGCATATTCCCCTCCCCTGCGATCTCCCCACCCCATTTCCCCGCTTTAATTTTTCGAATTGATGTATTTCAAATCCTATTGGTCATAGAGAAATAAATTGTGAAAAACAAATATTCAACTTGACATTTTGAACATTTCGACATAAAAAACAATCAAAACAACTAACAAAAGTTTCATTCAAATCAGATATGTTACCTTCTGCCTCCAGAATTTCTGGGGCAATACCCCAGAAATTCTGAAAATCCCATTTCAAGAAAGAGACGTCCCTTAAAAAAGTGCCCTTAAAATCGAAAAATGCATTGCTTTTCAAATGAAAAGGGTGATGGAATAGTCTAATTAAACTTTCAACTAAATTTAATTTTTATTAAAAATGCTTATTTTCATATTTTTCTCATTTTCATTACAGGCATTTTTTAACATAAAATGCAGGGTGCACGAGAAACATACTTTTGCCCTTGCAGAAAATACTACACTCATTAAGACCTTTCATTTGATGTTGATTTATGTCTTAATGTGTTACACCATAGGTCAAAATTTGACAATTCTCCCAGAGGCAGTTATACTTCACCGATGTGAATAATATTTTATACACTTATTGTCCATAACTAAAAAAAAGGTGTTTTGACCCACCCCATAACTCCATTGGTATTGACTTAATTTAAGTGAGTCTTAGGACATTTAGCTTGGACACAACATTATGACAATTAATGTTTTTCCACTATCATCCAACAATCTAACAATAAGTTAATTAGAAATGAAATTCCTTTCTGATAAACACTACACTATAATGAATAAATATTCGAATTCAGTGTAAATCAACATGTCCTTTCAGCAGTACTTCAAAAATTTCCTCAAGTTGGCTAAAATATCGTGTGTCCTTTCTACAACCAACGATAAAGTTATTAGAATTCAGTGGATTATCGGTTCGGTTTCACGAGTTCTGATGATACTTGCGATGGGTGTCAATCGTGATAGAAATTTTAGAATTGTACAAACTATATTTGAATTGGCAGTCTAAGAACTAATTTAAGTTGTCAAAACCTTAAAAAATACTATCTTCTACTGTTGATCTTGATGTTTTTGATCTCCACAAATGTGTATTCTTTGCTGGTGACCAGAAAGCTTGCAGGATATTTAATGGTTCTAGTTTTTATCACTCAGTCTTTGCCCTGTCTTTATATAAGTGTACACCAATGCATGTTTACGTGTGTTATTGTGTCAGTTTGTCATATATTTGAAATTCAAAATAACGAACTGAGTGGTTTAGAAGATAACTTGAATATTATGAAAAACAAACGGAGTCGGGCATTGGAAATCCTTAGAAAAAGAGCTTATTTAATAGATTTGTGCAAGAGCGATGTCAGTCAAGTTTATGGAAGGCATACGGCTTTGTTTACAATTCAAATTTTTCTTTTATTGACAACAATACCGGTTTTGATTGAAGAAACACTTTTAGAATGGAAAATTCCAATTTTACAAAAGGTCTTTGTATCAATTAATGTTGTTGTTTGTTGGATTGCTTCGGTTTTGATTGTTTACAGTATGCCATTCATAGCAAACGACCTGGAAAGTCATGTAAGTATAAACATTAAGTTTTTGATTTCCTGCTTAAGCCCAGTACGCTGCTGAAGCGAAACGCAAATCACATAGCGAAATCGTAAACAAAAAAAAAAATTGATATTGCTTTTCTTCGTGGAGACAAGGGACAAATTTCGTTTTGCGTTTGCAGCTTACTAGACTTAACGAGTTAGAATTTGTTCATATTTTGTTTCTTTTAAAACGTGTGTTTCCAGCTTCCAATAGATTTTTGACATTGCCTCTAAAATCAAATGTGCATTTTTCAGAGTCAAAAAGGCGTAGTACAGAGTAAAAATCCGGATTTTATCAAGAGTCACACTTACCTACTTAACATTCACTTTCACACAATACTAATTTATTGGAAATGAATCGAAACGTTTTCTGTTGTTTATTTGTTATAATCGATAGTAAGGGATCCTTTTTCAGGTCAGGGGGATTCGAAATTTCGGTCAATAGATTCCCAGATTTGTAGGGGTTAACCAGACTGCACCGACAGCAGCAGTTTTCAAAAGGTGTTGTAACTTAGTGAATCAGAGTTAAATGACATGATTTATGTTCTAAAAAACTGACGTCTGACTACGAAGGTTAGTTCAGTCAAACGAGATATTCTTACGTTTTAATATTGAGATATACGAATGACAAAAAAAAACTGCTGAAAATACTATGAAGTAATGATGTTCAGAAATGCGAACGCAAAATTGATTGTGGGGTCAGAAATATGGGTTACCGAAATTTGACAGACATTTTGAAAAGATTCGTATAGTTACGATAGGATTGTAACCAAAAAATATTTAATTTTTGAACTGAACTTCAGGAACAGGCAACTATTTTAACACCGAATGTGAGTGAATCACAGGACAACAGTATTTTAGAAAAGTAACAGATTTATAAATTGTATTTATAAAACGGATGTAGTATTAAAAAAATGACAACTACTTTAAGTGACTGCTGAATTAAGAATAATATGAAAACGATAAACAATTGAGAATTAAGCTAAGATCAGATGATTTGTAAATATACACAATCTTCATTTGTGTTATTGAGCATATCTCGACTTCTGTATGCTACAAACATTTGTGGTTCAAATTTTTTTTTTATTTTCCGACAAGAACCTAAAATTTTGTTTGTGTAAAGCGTGACACAAATATCCCATACACAAATCAATTTATGATTACATAATTTATTTCTACATAAATAGAATTTGTGAATATATTTGTATTTATGTCAGATTTTGTTTTTTTCGATTGTGTCTATTTAATAAAATAAAATAATTAAACAAATTAATGAATATTTCCTACAGTCATTCAATAATTTCTCGTTAAGCTAGAACAGATGTATAAACTACAAAACGACTAACTTCGGGTTTGAAATTCTATCATGGAGAAAGAATTACTTGGTAACATAAAAAAATAAAATGTTTATACAAAATAGTACGTATACGCCGTGGCTTATACATTTTCTTATACAGTTTATATTTACAAACTTGTAAAAACAAGTTTATGAAATTGATATGGGTAAACTCCGAAAAGTTTCCTGTGTTACAAAAAAATTGGAACTGTTGTCAACTTATATGCAAAGTTTCAATAATGTTGTATGATGCAGAGCTTTATTGAAATTTTGCGTTAGGTTTACCAAAAAAAACAATTAAATGAACAAAATAGAGTATAGAATTTCTTTGATTATGGCTAAAATACCACAGAATATAAACCGCAGAATATATGGTGGAATACTAGCATTGAAATTGTGAAAAGTCGTGGTATAAAGACTGAATGGTAGCGGAAAAATATGCTAAATATACGGAGGAAAAAAGCTCGGAATATAGAATAAGGAAGGAAGAAAATAATTTGTAAATAGTGACGGAGAAAAGCGTTGCGACTCAGAAAGTGTTAAATAAAAACCGGGAAAAAGTGTAACATACCGCTGGAAAAAAAATATGGAAAGTCGCAAAAAAAAGGTGAAATACCACAGACTGCCGAAGAATACAATTGCATAAGACTTTAGAAAAGAGCGCAGAATACCACAGATATTAGCACGCAATTAGTTACGTTTTTCCACTACTTTCCACTCTTTTTTTCGCGATATTCCGCCCCAGTTAGAAAAACAAGAAATAACTCCAATTTATAACAGTCAGTAGCTAGAGCAGCTAATTTTAGAGCCTTTTCCTAGAACAAAATATTTTTTAATATTCAATTTATTCTTCTGATAGCTTTACTGAAGATTTCAGGATCCAGGCTAAACCAATTACTGAAAACGAAAAAATGTGTCGGTTCCAATAACTACTGTAGTTGTAAGACACTAAATGTTAACACAAAATTTAAATCGTTGTGCAGGGCAGGAAAATATCTGGAAGATATCAGCAACCCAAAAGCTTTAAATTAATACTGGAAAAGGCGGAACAAAGTCCACCGGGTCAGCTAGAAATTTAAATAGATTCGTAAACCGTAATTGATCTTTTTATATAAGTTGGATTCTCATAATTAGCTTCTTCTGCTTAGAAATCCAAAATCAATAGCTTTTCATTGCAAACGACTTGAAGGTTGCAGCATAATTGAAAATTAGCTAGCTTCTTTAAAGGTAGGCCAGAGGCCACTTAATTGTTTTATGGCGTACGATTATTTTGAGTTGTAGGTAAGTAATATGCTATTCTTCTTAACAATTATCGAACAAGTTTTCTTGCAAACACCAATTCTATTAGGAACAGATCTTAGGAAATCCGTATTTGCAAGAAAAATTTCTGTTATTAATATTTGTTTGTCCAACTTAATTTGCGTTCGACCACTGTGAACATTTGTTTTTGAAACAATGACCTTTTAGCGGTTGGTCATTGAATCTTGGAATTCTGCGGTCAAAATTCGACCACAGAGTCGTGATATGTATAAAAATTGACTTCAAGGATGAAGGCTGCCTGTACCTACCTTTCAAATAAAACCAAAATTATTAAAATCAGTTGCCCGTAAGAACCAATAGAATTCGTGTTTGCGTATTAATATACATATAGGCAGTGAAGTCTAAAATAATACTTGAAACCATTTTTTCTATAATTTTGAAACTGTTCAGCTACATGTACATCTATATTCATGGAATCCAATGACCCCAACGTTTCATACAGTATTGATTCATAGACCGATTGTCATTCAAATTAACCTCCCACCTATTAGTTAGCCCTCGAGAGGGGGTGCTGAAACGAGAAATAAATATTTTCGCCAATATTGCGAACATTTTTCGAGGAAATTTGCATTCAACTCTCCTGAAATTATTCCTATTCTCAATAGGTTGCTTTCCTTCTTACTATCAGATCCTCTCATGTCTCATATCAAGTATGAGAACATTTTTTAGCTTCCCATTGGAAGTAAGCGATTTTTCGAAATGAAAATTTTGACATTTTGAGATCACAGTCACAGTCTGAATCCGTCATTTTTAGATGCCTGTGTGTGTATGTACGTTCGTACGTACGTGACACTTTTTTTCGTTCACCATACCTCGAGAACGAATCAAGATATCAACATCGGCAGGTAACGATAGCCGGAGTGACAAGTCAACTCATTATGACGGATAAGACATTGCATACACCCAACCTCAAACCTACCCCAAATCCCAAACATGTAAGTTGCAGAGGGGCAGTATGCTCAACCAAACATATCTCAACTTTGCAAAGGAGTCGAGTTGTCGTGAGTCGGGTTATACCCAACCCCAAAAAGTTCTACTGCTTACATACGATATGTTTTTTTACAATTAGTTTCAAATCGATGTTCAGTTTTAAAAAACTGAATTTAATAGGAATACGAATGTACTTACTGGATGATTACCTGAACAAAAACCCAAACAACTTCTTTATCGATTGTATTATAAATTATAAATTAGAACAATTATTTACTAATCAACTAATTGAATAATTACGGAACAGAGCATTTTTTAGAATCTTAGAGTTTATAATAAAATCGTTCTGATAGATACTTATAGAGCGTATAATTTTCTTCCAATAATCTTGTATTTGTCGATATTAAACTGAGTTTTCAAGACGCTTTCAGCTCTGTTACATCTGTTACCTTATTGAAATGTGGTTATAGAATAAACATTTCTACAGAAAACTATTTAATAGCTTCCCAAAATGTAAAATGAACATTCCCAAGGGTCTGTTCCTTCAGTTGAAGTTCTTCAGACATCTTGGACTCTTACCAGTAGACTACATCGAAAATGAATTAATTTGGATATCAAAAAAGTCAGAACGTTTAAAATTTTTATTTGCTCTATGGACATCTTGTTTTTTGTTGTTTTTCGCAAGTTTGTGGTGTCTTCTAAATCCTTTATGGCGAACTGTGTCCCATTATAGTAAGACCGGAGTAATTTACGAATTAATTGCCACTGAATTCGCTGGCATTTCTCAGATAATAGTAAATTTGTTTTTATATTTCGGTAGAGTGCGAACTTTTCGAATCACCATTAAGGTTTTAAATCTCGAAAATAAGTACATTCCCAAGAAAAATGTTGACATAACATTACGCCTGTTTCGCTTGTATACCGGAATCTGTGTATTGTGTACCTTCAATATGATTTATTTATACGCAATCGTTGCAAAATGGTATTCAGTGTACTTTTTTCAAGCAATGATATTTTTTATTCAAATGATAACAAGTGGTCTTGTTGCCGTTTTTTATACATCATTAGTTGTGATTTTAAACCGAACGATGGTATGTGTAAATGAACAAATAAATTTGAGTGTTTTAATTGGTAAATGTGGCCTCAATGGTAAATATCAACTAAAAGAGATTATTGCTGACAGAAATGAAATAATTAAACTTTATAAATTGCATATTACTAAATTTTATGGTGTTGCCATAATTTGTATTCTGACATGTGTTTTTATCAATGCACCTATTGGACCATATTATGCGTTATCGGCGATAGAATCGAACCAACCAAAGAGTGATTTGTATGTTTCATTGCTTTTTGTAAGCACTTATTTAATTTGGTGTTTGCAGTTTATGTTTATCCCAGTGATGGTTTTGTATTTGGATGTCACTAAAGAGGTTTGTTTAAAAAAGTAATAGGTACACAAAAGTGTGCGTCTTCGCCTCGAATATAATTCAGGCAAAGTTGGAAATGTTATTAATTTATTTTGAAGCAAACGTCCCAAATAAAGAGCAAATTTACTACGGCATCTCTTATGAGGTCCACTTTTTTTAAATTTTGGGCTATTAACATCTAAATGGTGATAACTTAAATCTAACTATAACTTACGTTTACAAATTTCAATTTTTTAACGAAACTTGTATGTGTTTCTTATAGGCAGACAAAACAGCTAAAATTCTATCAAGAATATCAAGGCGAGGTACTCCAATCGAAAAAATGGTATTAAATATATTCAAATTAACATGTTTCTACCTATTTTAGATTGAAAAATTTTATCCGCAGTCATATTATTCACTCGTTTATCTTAAAGTTGCGGTCACCAACTCCGAATTACGGTAAAAAATTCTTATAATTTGCAGACATTGCTCAACAGTGTAGAGTTTAGTGAATAAATTGACAATGACGTTCACAAATTAAATCAAAAGTTGTCAAGTCACCATTTGAAAACTCTTTACATTCATAATAAACTTTAATCCAAACTGAGTGAATAATATGGCTTCTAGTCATTACTGTTTATTAAACTTTAAATTAAACAAACATATTTTGTTAGTGCCTTACAATTTTTAATTTATGTTATTAAAAGAAAAAAAAATGTATTTTATTAATATTTCAAAGGTCGATAAATTTCTCATGAAAAATATGCAACAGAAGCCAATTTTGACAGCATATGGATTTTTTCCACTGAATAAACAAACACTATTTAAGGTAAAAATTCTTGCAAGATATAATTAAAAAAAAATGCCAAAATCTTTGGAAAGGAAACAGAGCTACAATTAAGCCAAATAGGTACCAATCTAAGAATCAAATAAATTTGATTAAAACAGAGAAAACAGTTGACATATTACAATTCAAATTTGTTTGTTTTTATGATTAAAATACAAAGAAAAAAAAAATAACAGAATTTAACTTTTTTCACAAAAAAAAATTAACAAATTACTGTTTTGTATTAATTTCAAAGTAAATTCCTGGATTATTTTCAAGGATCCTTTTCAAATTAATGCAATATAATTGTATCATTTTATTTTTCAGATTTTTGCTGCAATATTTACATACATGGTAATTCTTATTCAATTTAAGGATATGGAAAACACGAATAAAAAATTACTCAGTGCAAGGACTACAATTACAACATTGCCTTCTCAGATTCATCAGTAAAAAATATAGTAAACAAAAATTGTTTTGCACACATTAAATGTACATATAATGGTTTATGTAACAAAAAGTTTAAAGATGATTTATAATTTGAAATAGTTATTTAATTAAATCAATTTAGAGTTTTAAAAAGCTCCCAAATTGTATTTGTATTTATGATTTTGCCTAGATAACGAATGTTAAAAAAAAATAGTAAAACTACAAAATAAAAATTGATGTTCATAATCAAGTGAGACGTGTGTAATTGTGTTCTTGTGGTAATGTAATTCAATGTTGGGTTATGCCGGATTTATACGAGTGACAAAATGTCATTATTTTTGTCATGAACTTTAAATTAATGAACAAGCTTTCACTATTTTGTCATTAATGTAGACTTAATGAAAAAAATAATGAATTACACATTCTTGTGATACAGCCTCTAGCTGTTCCACGAGTAGTCTAGAAGTCAAGATTACCTTAACATGAAAGTGGTACCGGAGGCAGTAATGAGGGCTTGCACTCCTTACCTCTTAACGTGACTAGAGCTACCCCGAAATAAGGTTTTAACGATAGGTGCTCAGGCAGTGGTTTTAATTGCATATTAAAATCATCTATCTGGAAAATTCAAAATTTCTCAATGTGGCCGTAGTGTGCTTTGCCAATGTTTAACTGTTCCAGTTGTAAAAATCTGATAAAATGTGAGCAAAGTAATGGGTCACAGAGCCTCAAGGGAAGGCAAGTCATCTTCCTCTATCATCACTCCCTCTGCCAACACCATGCATATTTCTATTAAATTTCATTTGGACATGATAAAAAATTTACATGGTTCAAATGGAAAGGCTTATAGACAAATTGCCCAACATTAATATCCTAAAGGAATTCAAAAATATTACTTCGTGATAATTTATTATTTGTCGATGCAATTTTGGCGATACTATTAAAATTCATTTACTTGATGGGAGTTGATTGCATTAAAAAAATATAAAAATTTAGTTTTGTACCCCGATCGAATTTTATTGACTTAGTATATTGTAAAATGTGTATCTCAAAGGACGTGCTTACATTTGTACGGTTTGCCAAATACATTGGTGTACTTCCAGCTACATTTGACAAGAATTCATTAAACCTAGTCACCAAAAAACTTGATAAAACCATTTCATTAGTATTTGCTTGCAGTGTTTCTTCAGCAGCAATAATTTCAGTTTTAGCTTACATTTACAACAGGACATATTTGAAAGCTACATACGGTGAAGGTGTAACCAATGCAACTGCAATAACATGCCAAATGATTATTAATTCTGCAGCCAAATTTATAACCATACTTTGGATGTACTTCAATGGGCAAAAAACAGTGAAAATAATGAACGAAATCTTAAGGATTTTAGTGACTTTAAAAGTTTCCAAATACAAGATTTTCATTCGTCTCACATTTCGAATATCGATGATTGTTTACACACTCCTGGCATTTGATATAATCTTATCATTTTTTATGAGGGCATTTTTAATTCACTACATTCAAGCAATTACTTGGCTAATGTTATCATCAAAATCACTTTACATAACATTGTTCTTTATTTTCAATATGTGCTTGGTTATCATAATTCAAACAATCTTCGAATTGATCAATTTGGAATTGAAGATTTTGCTTGAAGTCAGAAAAGATCCAAATTTTCATCGCATCCGAAGTATATTGAGGGAGCGAAATAATTTGTTAAAATTGTGCGCTGTTAATGTTAGCACAATAATGGGTGTACCTATGTTTTTTTTGACACTTCAAAATTTGCTGGTGATGACTACAGTACCATTTCTTATACTACATGTTTTCAATGATTTTAAATTGCGTGAAACACGGCAAGTTGCAACTTTTTTAAACACAGCTTTAAGCTTGACTGTACCGATGATAATTTTTTATTGCTTGGGACTTGTGAATACAATTGACGAAGAGGTAGGAGGAACTTGTAGACAGCAAATTTTAAACCGAAATTACCTACTATTGTTACTATATCAAATTCATTTTTCAGGCAAAAAAAACACTGAGAATTTTATCAAGAATGTCACATAGAGGATCGACTCTTGAAAAAATGGCAACAAAATAATAAATTTATTAATTACATTTTATTGATATACATTTTGTTTATTTAGGTTGATAGGTTCTTACTTAAAAATATGCGACAGAAACCAATTTTGACAGCTTACAGATTTTTCACACTCAATAAGCCCACACTTTTTAAGGTATGTGTTGACAGTAAAATTGGATTTCTTTACTAATCTTAATTAATTTTAGATGTTTGCTGCAGTTTTAACCTATATGGTTATTCTTATTCAATTTAAAGATATGGAATATACAAATAAAGCGCTGTCATCGAAGATGTAACAATTGAATAAATTGGTTCTGTGGTGAAACTGTTAACTGCAACAGTTCTTGTGAATCATCTTAGTAAGGCATTTTTTTTTCGTAGCCAAACCAAAATTTTCTTTGATAACAAAATTGAGCAACATCTGAATAAATGTGTCACCTCAGTAAGGAAAAGAATGATTTTTTTTTCTGTAAATTTTTAAATTTTAATTTAAGATGGCGCTGAAGTCATCAAGGGGAATCAAGACAATCTGATTACCACGAAAGTAATGCCACTTTTTAGTAGAAATTTAACTTTGTAGTGAAATTTAAGACACTACATGAAAAATTCACCATGAATAGTTCGGAATATTTTTATATTAGTCTCTTTAAATTCTGTATTGAAAAGTATTATTAAAAAATGTGCAATTTTTGTAAATATTTACTTCGATGCTCTACTCGAAAAACAACAAAAACTATAATTTCAAAGTATATTTGTAAAAATTACTCATTTATTTTTTTAAGCGACCCTAAGCGATTTATTGTCTTTTATTACAGACCTGCAGATTAAGGTATATCAATTTGTTTTTAAGTTTTACTACAGAAACAAAATTGCATACCTTGTCCGACAGATTCCAGTGAATAAGAAAATGTTTTATAAATAAGAATTTATGAAATTAGAGTGAGTGCATAACACCTTATAATGCCTTTAAACCAGAAAACCTTATTCATAGAACGTACGCAACGTTCAATAGAGATATTATTATAAGCGTATTTAGAGGTTGAACAGTGCCTACATAAGGGTCGAAATGTCATTTTGAAACTCCATTTAAGAATTAAAATTGTCGAGAAAGTGTTGAGATTATTTTTTTTTTTAATTTTGTTTTTCTGATTTTTTTTTCTATATACAAACAAAAAACTATAAAAAGAATATACCCGCACAAAGCTGCCACTTGGATGAAAATCAAAGTGGGTAATTCATTTTCAATTTCAATAAAAATTACTAGGCATACTACCCACAGCTAATAAAAATTTTATCCAACTAAGAATGCTTTTTTACTTTTCTTCGTTTCTAAGTGATTGTAATTCTGAAAACTCTGCGCCCGGTGCGTGACGGGCGCGCTGTAAAACGCCGCTAAGTGTTAATGTAAAAAATATAATAAATTGATAGCCCATGTTCTTTTGGCTTTCGGTGAATCTATTTTTTTACTCCCGTGAAGTTGTCCCCCAAACTTTCAAAAAGCTATTTATTTTTTTTTTTTTTAGTTCTGGGTAGATTTGAACAAGTTCTAGAGTTTTTGCCTGAAATTAGCAGTAGTTCCGTGTAATCTTGGGCAGAAATTGAAGAAAAACGATATGGTGGGCCAACTTTAAGCGCCCCCTTTTTTTCGAGAAAAATAGTTCTGATTGGAAATTTAAGTTCTTGATGAAGAGTTCTGGCGTTTTCAATGAGTTTTGGAAAAAGTTCTGAAAAATTAGTTTTTGGAAAAATTAAAAAAGAAAAAAATATTTTATTCAAAATTCCGTTTAGATTTTTAGATAGCCCCCCAATAATTCTAAACAAAACCGTAAAATCTTTCTTTATATAAATAAAAATTATTTTTTTTGTTGTTTAGGAGATCTGGCTTTTTTTCAGACCTATATTTTAAAAGTTTTGGACTAAAAAAAAGTCCAGATGTAAAGGGAACATTTGAAATGCATTCCATTGGAAATCGATGTAGCACGGCATATTCCAAGGAACAAATTGATTACCTTGCAACAAATAGGAGACAAGTCCAATTTAGATAAGTTGTGGTAAGAACCAAAAGATTTATTTAAAACTACATTGTTTAAATGCAAAATATACAGAATACACCCTCCTTTTTATTGACGTCATCTAAATGCAAGTGTTGTTGTTTTGCTAATGTTGAAACTGCTGAAGGTGGTAAAATACAAAAGGTGAATTCATGTCACAATTTAAATGTCAAACCATGTATTAAAAAAAGCAGACAAATTCAGCTGACGTCATACAAATAAGAGAGATAGGATGACGAAAATCTAAGTATACTCTTTTTAATACAGTAAATTTGTAATCAAAAATGTTCCTAGAAGGAAAGTTTTGGGTTATTTTTTATTTCTGCATAATTTATGTTTTTGAGGGTGCTAAATCCGAATCTGATGTCTGCCAACAATTTTTCGTGACGCAACATGGCCAAAAATGCAAAAAAAGCGAAATTTTCAACTATTTTGCAGTTTTTTCGATAAAAATACCCTGAAGGAGTAATTTTTGGTAACTACTTTGTACAGGAAACAATAAAACTGGAATTTTTCCATTTCGGCTTTAATTTAGCAAGTCATTGTCCAAAAACTGCTGTTTTCATGTCAAATTAACGTGTCTCAACTGTTTATTTTAATAAAACAAACATTAACACAAATCGGCTATCAACCATAAACTTTTAGTAGTTCTTATGCATGTAACTATAATTTCATTACAACAGGTAAAAAAATACAGCAACACCTTAGAAAATAATGGTACAGTAATGAAATTCAGCATGAATTTTTAATTTGTCATACAGAACTAAAATTTAAAGGTTCTTAAAAAAATATTTGGACTTACCACTATTTTCAAAGAGATTTCTCTGTTATTTTACCTGTTCTACTACTTTACAAGTTTAAATAGAAAAACGAAAACGAGTACGTCAAGTAAGAAAATTTGTTCTTGGTATTGGCTTTATTAAATCCAGCACTTAAAACAACATATTTTTTTCACTTGTATGAAATCTCTAAGACAATGACTTACCAAGATATGACCAAAGCGCGATTTGGCGTTGTTTTTATAAATGGTGGGTCATGCATCGGTGATATATGTTAGTACTTTTCACAGTGAACATTTTCAACAAATTTTAGATCGAATAAAATGGTTTTGAATCAAGACACCGATACATTCTACTAAACATTTTAAAGGTCTCAGAAATTGATAGACTTTGAATAGATGCATTTTGGAAACTATAATGGCTACGTTCACAACTTTAAGCTCAAACTTTAGCCAGTTTTCTTGAACACTTAGGTACAAAGTAGTTACCAAAAACTAATCCTTAACAAAAAAAAAAATCCAAAAACTGCAAAATAGTTAAGAATCTCGCGGTTTTTTGCTTTTTTGACCTTGTTGCGTCACGAAATTTTGTTGACAAACATCAGATTCGGATTCAGCACCCCAAAAACATCAAGTATGATAGATGTTAAAACTACTCTAAAACTTTCCTAGTAAAAACACAATTTGACTGTATTATTTATATTTTGTATATCTTGGGTTTGATTTAAAAATAGGTAGGTCAATTCCGTCAAAAAAGAAAAGGGGCTTTAGAAAAGTTTGCATCTACTACAATCCACTAAGTATACCACGAATGTATTTTTAAATTTAATTTCTTATTTTACTACAACTTTTTAGAAATTGGACTAGATCCTCATTTGCCTCTTCCTTATGATTAAACAATGAAGTTTATTTTTAATGTCAAATTGTCAATCATCGGCAGAACCTTTTTTGAATGAACACTTCCATTGCCATTACGAAATTAAATAAAAGCTCATTAAATTATCTGCCATTCATTAGGTCAAACGAAAACGAAAAATTACACCCCATAATAGTTTAAAACAAAATGTCTATCAAAAAGGACTTTAAAAACTTTTTACGTCTGGCCAAAGCCTATGGATTTTTGTGTACAACTTTTGACGATAAATCTTCAAAGCTTATTGTTTCAAAATCCGATAGAATTTACGAAAGAATTGCTCTTATCTTTGTGTGTGCTTGCGCATTTTATTATGCTATTTCAATGTATGAAATGCTTCTGCACGGATTATTGACACAAGACAGCGTTAGTGAAAGGACAATGAAAATTCAAATTATAGCTGCATGTGTCCTAAAAGTCCTTACAGTTAATTGGATATTTCTAACAAGGAAAAGAAATTTCAAAATTGTGCGCCAAGTTCTTGTGTATTTGTCTAAAGTTGAAGAATATCCAAACCATGTGCTTTTGGGATACAAATCAAGTATTGCTGTAGTATCAATCATGGCAGTAAATATATGGACGATAAGTTGGAGTACAATGTGTTGGCGACAGGTAATAATTGCTGTTTCGACGATCGGGCCGAATTGTTTTGTTTACACGTTCGTATCGTTTTACACTTTTACGGTAAAATCAGTTCGGAATTTATTGGAAATATTTAATATTGAACTGATGGATAAAGGAGGAAATAATAAATATGAAATTGAAAGAATTCTTTCGAAGAGATCTTCTTTGATGGATTTGTGTGCTGGAGAGTTTAGTCGGGTTTATGGAATTACAATGGTGATTATTTTTGCGGAATGGCTTTTAACTGCACCAACTGTTCCTATAACTACATTGGCAGTAATTGAACATTATGTGGTTGGAGACTATGTGGAGTTATTTAAAATTTTAATATCAACTTTATGTGGTTTTGTTCCAGAAGTGTTTTTGTATTCCATGGCTATGATGGCAAGCAGTTTGAATGAAGAGGTGAGTTATTAAACGAAAATAGTAGTTCAAATATTAGATCAATTTAAATGTTCCCGATCGATAGTTTTTTCTCTCAAATATAAAATTTTGTAATGGCCCCACCATCGTATTTTACAGAGAACCTGGCTGTTTGAAATGTTCAAGCTTTACAATGACGAAATCGCCTATGGTCATAATCTGTATGCCAAATGCAGTCATTTTTATCCATAAATGACTGCATTTGGCGTACAAATTATGACCACTTGTGTAAAAGAAAAGGGTTCAAATTGTTGCTTCTTTTTGCTTCATGGAAGTAGTACAGTCAATAGAGAAAAATCTGTAGAATGCCTTGAAGTTATCTATATTTGAATGAAATATTGAAAAGGGATTGAATTTTTGTTCAGATTTGAATAGATTCCAGAATTCTGAAAAATGCGTCAATATCTTACTTACTTACTTAGGTCCTTATACCCTGATGAGTCCTTTGTGATCCCCTTAAGCGGCATAGGGCCTCAACTACTCCTACGCGCCATAGTGTATGGTTTCTGGACATATGTATATCTCCAACTCTTTATCAGCTGTGCAGATTCCCTACGCCATGTGCTTCTCGGCCGACCTGACCCTCTACCTACCTGTGTGAGTGGATTCCATTGCATCGATTGCCCAGCAAATTAATCGTTGCCTTTTCGAAGCGTATGACCAACCCACTGACACTTACGTCTGCGTATAGTACTGTCTATGGATTCTTGACCTGTTCTCCCAAGCAGTTCTTCCTTAGAAATACAGTTGGGCATGAAAATACTTAAGATTTTTCGTAGACAATAGTTAAGATTTTTCACGTGCTGCAGCCATACAGAAGCACAGATTTGACATTGAAGCGGAACAGTCTTAGGTCGGTCATTAAGCTTGTAGAAGTATTTCTCCATATTTTGGACAGCATTCCGAAAGCAGCCTTTGTCTTTTTAAAACGGCTTTCGACGTCTTGTTCGGTTTCGCCTTTGGTAGAGACAAAACTCTCAAGATATTGAAAGTCTTCCACTTTTTCTACCGATTGTCCAGAAATATTGACTTGAACGGATGCTTCTCCCTCCACTCTTGTTGCCATTTGATGGAAATCCATGATCCTATGAGAGAGCAAGCATACGTCGTCCGCGTAGTCCAGATTTTTTAGATGGGATGTCAGGTTCCATTGAATTCCAACATTTCCATTCAACAGGGCTACACGCAGTACTTCACATAAGACTAACAAGAAAAGTATAGGCGATAGTATGCAACCCTGCCTGACTCCACATTGGACTTCGACTCATCTGAACTTTATGCAGAACGTGGCATTTGCATCCATCGTAGGTTGCTTTAATAATAGCAATTAACTTATCTGGAATGCCTGTCCTCCGTAAGGGAATCCAAATAAATTCTCTGTTGACACTATCAAACGCTTTTTCAAAATCAATGAACAGCAGGTGGAGTGGTGATCGATATTTAACGCACTGTTCAACAATGACGATCCGCAAGGTGTTAATGTGGTAAACACAGGATGAACCAGTACGGAAACCTGCTTGTTCGGCATCGAGTGTGTCTTCTAGATGTTCCTTTATTCGCTTTAATACAATTTTTGATGCTATCTGGCAACCGCAGGCAGAACGCATTTAAAACGTCCAGTCCTACCACCTTGTTGTTCTTCAGTGTTTTATTTGCTGCAATGATCTCTGGGAGGTGTGGTGTGAATTCGGGCATTTGTTGCTTCGGACGGGTCGCATCGCTGGCGAACACACGATTTAATACCGAAGCGAAATGTTCCTTCCACTTTCTGAGCTAGTCCTCATCCGTCAATATCTTGAGAGTGACTTATCCTACAAAAAAGTAGGCAGTAGGTTTTCTGATAGAAAATTAAATTAAATATCATTCTTTCTTGCAAACAAACATCATTTTCTTATAAAAGTTATATTTGCCACACAAATCCAACATTTCGTTAGCTGTTATGAACTGCAAATCAACCCTTCTTCAATACTCCATTGAAACTTAGATGGTTTCAAAAATTCTGTTGACTGTACTAAAGTGTTTAATTAAAGTCACCACTTCGAAATATAAACCTACTTGCTGGAGCTTGGAAGTCGGGCCACATTCTGCCAATATTCGAAGCTTTGCTTTGCATTCTTACCATTTACTTATAGTAGTATAGAGTTCTACTGTTCAACGAAACGAAGCTCCCAACTGACAAGTAGAAAAATATCGACGCAACGTTGGATGCCTCAGCGCCTACCTTTATGGTGACCAGCCATAGCAAATACTCTGGTCGATTGGTGTTAGGACCCTGGGAAATGTGAATGATAGAAATCCGCCGTGTCACACCCAGAGTTAATAGCAATCGCAACTAACATAATTTTGTAATGAAGTTTATTTTTTTATGTCAAGTCATCAATCATAAACAGACATTTGAATGAAAAACACCATACAACTGATGAAATTCCATTACTTTAACAAAAAACGAATCATTGAATAAAAGTTAATACAATTTATTATCGTCACTTAATTCACTTAAAACTGGATCAGAAAAATGCCAATTGATATCATATTTTAGTTTAAAACGAGATGTCTATCAAAAAGGATATAAGAAACTTTTTACGCCTAGCAAAAGCCTTTGGATTTTTGTGTACAACTTTTGACGACAAGCATTTCAAATTAATTGTTTCAAAATCTGATAGAATTTATGAAAAAATTGCTCTCGCCCTTGTGTGTATTTGTGCATTTAATTATATGATTGCATTTTATAGTGTTCTCCTTGACGGACTTTTAATACATGATACCGTAAGTGATAACACAGTGAAAATTCAGGTCATAACTGAATGTGTCTTACAAATCCTTACAATCAATTGGATATTTTTAACAAGGAAAAGTAATTTAAGCATCGTGTGTCGAGTTCTTGAGTTTTTATCTGAAATTAAAGACCATCCGAGTAGAGTACTTTTGGGATACAAATCAAATATTGCATTAATATCAATAATGTCAGTGAATATATGGACGATAAATATGTTTTCCGCTTACCGCTACCGGTGGTTATTTATTGGTGTTTCGATGTTGGTGTCACAAAGTTATGTTTATGCATTCGTATGTTTTTATATTTTTTTTGTGAGCTTAGTTCGGAATTTATTGGAAATATTTAATAGAGAACTCGAGGATAGTGGAAGAAATAATAATTGTTATAAAATTGAAAGAATTCTTGCAAAGAGACATTCCCTCATGAAATTGTCCAACGCAGGGTTGAGCCGTGTTTATGGAGTAACGATGGGACTAATTACTGCAAGATTGCTTATAATTTTGCCAAGTGTTCCGGTTACAATATTAGCGGTGATTGATATCTATGCACTTGAAGACTTTGTGGAGTTATTTAAAATATTTTTTTCAAACATTTGTGGCATTGTTCCGGCAATAGCATTATACTCCATAGCTATGATGGCAAGTAATTTGAACGAAGAGGTGAGGTGTCAAAGTTTTGGTTGTAAAAGATATTTTTATTATTCAATTCATTTAGAGTTGTTTGCTGAAACGTAACTTAAGCATTTATGTTTAACATAAAGCTTTGTGTGACAGTTTACGCAAAGGGCTATCTGCATTGTAACGGGTGTGATACAGTTACATTATTTCTTGTTCATATTTCCCTTAATTAAATATTTAAAAGCTTTAACACCTAATAATTAGTTGTTTAATATATTACTTGAGTGAAATTTCTTAAACCTATTTTTGTTCGTCACAATTCCTTAATATTAGTTGTAACGGGTGTGACGTTAGAAATTTACTTATAGAAGCAGTTTGCAAAAACGGACAAGTGAAAATAGCTCCAAAATCTTTTCGAGCAGTGCATACATTAAGGGGCTGGTTATAGCGATCAGCAAAACGAATCAGGAAAAAATTTCGAATGGATTTTTTATGTTGTTTCCACTCGTTTTAAAATACAAAAACAACATTAATAGATGATAAATAATAATTTTTTCATGCTTAAATTGTACACATAAAAAAAAGTTTCAGCAAGCTTCTTAACTTGCATTGGGCTTAAATACTTGAGAAAATTAGAAAAACACAATCAAAGAATATGTTTTTTTTTTGTACTTATCGAAGATCTCATAGTTACTGATGGTCGATATAAAGGTTTCATATATGGTTCGTTGTTTCAGTAAGAGATTCAAAATACACAGCAAAAAACCTGTCAGTTTCCAGTAATGAAAATACAAACGGCTGGAGGTGGAACAGTTTGTCGGCATTTTAGTTTTATAATTTTAAGAAATATACCGAAATAAATTAAACAGATATGGGATTATTAATGAAAAAACTGGAAGGATATATGTATCATCATTCAATTTCTTTAACGGTAACTTTAATTTTTGTCGAAAAATTTTATTTTATTTATAAATATTTTAGCATAAATATCAATAAAAGTAATTCTAGTTTTTAAATATCTAATTCTTTTGAAAAGATATTGTTTTCCTCTTTCCAACGATATATTGTGTGTGTTAGTCGGACCAGAAACCATCGAGTAACAGCCGCTCAAAGTGTACAAAAACCTGATTTTTCGACCTTTTTGGAAAATTGTTACATTTTAATCGTTCATTCAATTATCGGATCTTCATGACAATTCAATTCAATTTTGTTTTATTGAACATAATGTTTACAATTTGACTTAAGATAAACTTACAATATAGGGGGCCTAACTTTATACAGTGGCTTTGGTTAAAATTAATAAGTTATATTTCACATATCAAAAAAAAAAATCTTAGCATTTAAAGTCGGTTAACTTGGATCCTCTAGGGGTGTTCCTTCCCGGTTGTCAAATGACAGTGTTGCTTTGCGGTGGTGGTGACGCTTAGCCACGATAATGGGCTAACCCAAGGCCAGAGTAGAAGTTCACTGCTTCGTCGTGGTTGATTGCTGGAATGATTTCCTCGTTTAGAATTTCCATTGCGGACAAGTACCTTTTGGCTTGGATTGTCTTTGTTGAGTGGTCATCCTTTCTCATCAGTTGGTTAGGATACTTGGCGATACTTCAGACAAGTTTCTTTGCTGATAGTAGCAAATACTTGTCCAGTAAGTCGTTGGTTGCTGTAATGTTTCTGCCTCTGTCGGTTGAAGAAACTTCCGGTGCAGATCCTCAGTATTTTCCTTTCAAACAGTTGGAGGTTCTTCATGGCTGTTTTTGAGATAGTGTACCATACTGGAAAGCTGTATCGGATGACTGGTCTAAGGAGCTGCTTGTTTATTAAGACTTTAGTTGGCTGGCTCAGTCCGGTTCTTCTGTTCGTCAAGGGGTACACGCGATGGAATGCTAGGTTTTCTTTCTTCAGCACATCCCTTGAGTGCTGGTTGAATCTCAGGAGCTCGTTAAAGTTGATGCCTAGATACTTAGCGTTTCGTTTGGCTGGCAATCTAGTTCCACCTGGGAGCGTGAGTGTTATGCTTCTACAGTTTCCAGCCGAACGACTGCCTCGTCCGCCTGTTCTCTTAGGAACAAAAGTTTCAATTTCGATGAGTTGATTCGGATACCCCATTTGTTGTAGAAGTCGAATTGATTCCGGATATGCACCTCAACTTTTCGAACAGCTGTCCCTGGCGATGATGATGTGGAGCATGTAAGTAAATCATCGGCGTAGAGCAGGTTGTTGATGCAGTTATTAAGGATCATAGTTAAGAAGATCATCACTGTCTGGAAGCCTCTCTAAAACAAAGTTAGATATTCCATCTGGTCCAGTTGATTTATCCGGCTTGGAGTAACCGATTATTTCGGCAATTTTTTCTGGGGAGCTCAGATTTAGGCTGTCAACGGGATCACTTGCAGGATTGGTTGGAATCTGTTGGATTGTTACCTTAACTTCATCTAGAAAGACAGGATCTGTGAATGTGTTCGGTGTGAAGTTTCCCTCGAAATGAGCTGCAAATGCGTCTGTTATATCTTGTGGCGTTGTTGCTTCTCCATTGTTGTTTATAATCACTTTCGGCATTGATGACTTCTGATCAATAATTCTGTTCATGTCCTTGAATTTAGTTTTCTTTAATACTTAGATTCATGGTTGTAACTAAAAAGTAATCCTTCAGGGTAAAATTAGCTAAGAACTGCAAAGACATTGAAAATTTCGCTTTTATTTTGCATTTTTAACCATGTTGCTTAGCTAAATTTTGATGGCAAACCTCAGATTCGTATTCAGCCGATTTTTTGACTAAAAGTTCCAAGTTTTGGTTATAAAGGTTTCAATTTATTCCACATTTCCCTATAAAGAAAAATCAATGCAAAACTGTTACATTATGAAATAAGCTGTGTTTTTTTTTTAATTTAATAAAAATAAAATTGCCATACATAGCTAAGATAGGGCTCTCAAAATGATACTCGTATACAATATTGCAGGAAACTTTAATACCTTTTGGGGGAGAAATGAAGTAAATCCACTCTTACTTAAAACAAATTCCATTGCACTTATCCATTTTAAAAATTAATTCTTGCTAAGTTCCCATACATTTTTTTAATTATTCAATTACATACATTACCTTTTACTTAGCATAATTTCTTTTAATTTGGCTATTATAGAAGCAGTGATTGCAAATTGCAATGGTAGGTACCTTCAGTTCGGTCAATTTTTCAGTCATCTACTGTAAATAAAGTCATGCACATTCATAAAGGACTTTGTCTTCAAATAAAGTGTTTAAGCTTTTTTGGGATATTTCCGGTTTGTCATAAAAATGGTCATCTCCAATTGATGACAACTACTAATGGCAACTATAAAGTATCAATTATAATTTTTACTGTTATTAATTCACTTTTGTTTTATGTTGCTGCCAACATTTGTTTTTCTACTCTTCCGTTTTGGGTTAAAAATGAATCGGATAAGGTTTTCCAAAGTTACAGTGAAACTGGAGAAATTTACGAAATGTTTACCAATGTTTTGTGCTCCATTTCTCAGCTAGCAACCAATATTTTTATATTTTTTGCACGAGAAAATTATTTGGAAATTGTTAAAAGTGTAATTCGATTGGAAAATAAATATGTAAATGATGAGTTGCAAATGAGACAACTTGGCAAACGAATTTCCAAACTGTTAACTTTGTTTATCATAATATGTGGCATTTATCTGTTAAACGCTATTCTATTTTATTCTGAGACATCGGCATTGGATTTTTCTTTTGGTCTTGTGGTCATAGTGTACTTTTTACAAGTGATTTTTGTTGGAATTATTTTGATATTCTATGCATCACTTATTGGAATTATTAAAAAAACAATTTCATGCATTAACCATCGAATGGAAAATGATTTAAAAATACATTGCAACAGAAAGGTAGATAATCTTATTGAAATGCTAAGGGATCGAATGGAAATAGTTTATGTGTGTGAATTTGAAATAAGTTGTTTCTTTGGCATACCTATGCTTTTTATGTTAACATTTATGCTGCTGAATACACCGGCTGCTCCGTTTTATGCAATTTCATTGTGGGAAGTTACACCACCAACTGTAAAAGATAAAACATGGCTGATATTGCATGGATGTCTTATATGGATGGGACCATGGTTGTGTTTTTATATGCTGATATTTATTCAAGACATAAAGGAGGAGGTGAGTTTTAGATTCTATAAATAGATTTACATTTTAGACCAGAAAAGATAGGAGATTTAGCTTCTTGATTGGTATCGGCGAAGAATGTCAACCTCTATAGCTGGTCCAAAGTCCCCCGAAATCTCATGATTGGGTTTTTGAAAAACAGAATTTAAAGAGGGGGATGTGAAGACTTATCAAGCTGCAGAATTATGGTTAATACAATCCGGCTGTATGAGATAATGATTTAAGGGTATTTTTGATCGATTAGGACCAAAACTAACTCAATACGACAACGATATAAAAAGTCATTTTTATGTAGTAAAATATTAGCGTTAACCTTTTTTTTTAAATAGTATTACATTAATAGAATTTGGTGTAAGGCTTTCAATTGTCATGAGAATCCAGGAATAGAAGAGTCAATTCAAATATTTACGCTGAAAGGTTGTTTTTTAGTGTACAGAACTTTTTGCAACAACAAAAACAAAACTCCGATGTTCATTAGAATTAATATTCCAAAAGTTAATTTTTCTGTTCTTTGCTGTACTTATGTTGGGAAATTATTAGCAAAGAAATGTTATTTAAGTATCATTTGAAGTCAAAGTGTCAAACTGACTTGTTATTTGCTGTCTAATAAATTATCATGGTGCGCCATGACAATTTTTCTAAATTTTAATTCTAGGGTCTACCCACAATGTGCAAAAGTTCAAAAGTCGGTAGCGCCCCTAAAAATTGTATTTAGGTACAATTAGGGGGTGCCCCATTAAATTTTCTGAAGCTTAGGGTTTATGAAGCACCCTAACCTACATACTTTTCCCCGTTTTAGACATGGTACCCAAAATTTTATACAGATTGAAGAGAGCCCAATCTAAAATTTCGTATGATTTTAGTTTTTAACCTTGAAAAAAAGGTGCAGAGGGAACTAAGTCTAAGTGGACTTAGTTCCCTGCACCGTCAAAAATTTTACATTTTTACTGAAAAATTTGTGTTTTTAGTGTATAGCTATACCGATTTTAGCGTTCGTACGCGAATTTTTTTTAAGATTGAAGAGACAAGAGAGCCCAATATAAAATTTGGTTGTTTTCAGATTATATCAATTTTGGAGTTGGCCACCCGACATTTTTTATTTTAAGTCCCAACTCATCTTTCATTTGACACCAATTTAAATCTCTAACCTTATGACTTAGTAGTCCGACGAAGGTGTAAAGGCTTAGTTTAAAAGGCTTTAAACAAGAAATTTCTTTACCAAATTGCCATAGGAGAATTTTTTTAAGCTACAGTGCTGTGTGAAACATTTGCAACTTAAACTATCAGAGCTCTTTAAAAAGAAAAAATGGGTTAAAAAGCAAACAGCAATTTTTGAAAACTTTTTTAATGCAACAAGTTATCACTATATATTCTGGAAATTCTAATTGGGATCTGTTTGTTCGAAATCAAAGCGGGATCTTACGAGTTTTTTTTCTGAGAAGTAATGGCTTTTCAATGTTCAATGTTTGGAAATCAAGCAACCTAGCCTTCAATGGGTAAGTGTAATACAACTTTGTCTTGCTTAGAAGATGCTATTGATTTTTTCGTAAGAAACTAATAATTTTCCTGTCTTTTTTTTCTACGTCTTTTATGATGAAATGCTAACATTCCACTCATAATCTGACAAATAGTAGATGTATTTATGGAAATCTTTACTTAATTTTCGTTCTGGATTATTTATTTTTCAAAGTCACTCTAAATAACTGATTTTGTTTTCGGCAACTTTAATGAAAATCCCTTTTTGTTTGTTTTTTTTTGTATCCTAAAAAGGTCTTGCCTTGATCAAACACCCGGCTAATACTTACTCAGCGAACCAAGCTACAGAAACACATTTTATCTCAAAATAAATCAATTAACCGGTAAATGGCCGTCAGTTGCAAGTGTTTTGCATGGCCAAATTCATTACTTTTTTTGCAAATGTATCGCACAACACTGTTTATTAGAACCAGGAAACACTTAAGACCAATGAAGCAATTCGGGAGCATGATGACACTAAATATGAACAAAGTATTTTCTGCTGTTTAACTGTAACGGTGGTAATGTGATAGTTTCTTCAGCATCCCTCTGTAGCCTGTCGACATTAAGTCTTCTAAGTTAAGGAAGTGTTCCGTTGGTTCCGTCATTACCAGTAGGTATGGGTTTAAGGAGCTTGTAGCCTAGTTGCATGACAGGCACTATTGTATTTAGTTACTAATATATGGAACGATATAAAGAAAATTAGTTGTCCCATGTTGATGGGGTTTCCGGAACATTGATTTGTGTTGTCAAATGACTTGTAGTGAATATTAGGATTGGGAGCTGTTGATTAAAAAAAAAAATCAGCTAAGAGAGTAGGTCAGCTGCTTAAGTTATGGTGACAGAGTCAAGATCCTTGGTTTGGCTCACTTTCCTTTTTTCTTGGAATTCTTCTTTTGAAATTTTTTAAATCGCAATCAGTCTTGAGAAAAATGCGCCACAGTAAATAAAGTACAAAATTAAAAAAAAAAATAATGTTTTTACAAAACAATCGAATTGCGTAGAAGAAAACAATTTCCCTGTAAGCACACTGTTCTTAAAATTGTCATTAACATTTTTGTATAATAAAGACCTTACTTTTTAAATATTTATGATAAACCACTCCAGAGCATTGAATTAACACAACAACAGCAGACGTCTCATGCATGTGTGTTAATTATACTCCTCATATGGGGTTTCCATATCATTTTAAATCTAGAATTGCACTCAATGCTTTTTCAATTTGTTAATGTACTTAGTTCATTTAGAATAGTCATGGTAATTCATAGAGGTCTTCTTTTTCAAATAAAGTTCTTAAGCTTTGTAGGGCTACTTCCGTTGACAAATCAATATTGGAAGCAAAAGATTACAACGTTAACTTTTGCTATACTTAACTTAGCTTTGTTTTCGGGTATTATAATCGATTTAAACATACCATTCTGGGCTAACAATGAGTCTGACTTGGTTGTCAAAAATTACAATAACACTGGAATAACTTACGAACTATTTGGCAATATTTTGTCAGCTTTAACCCAAATCGCAGCTAACATAAGTTTATTCCTTGGTCGAGAGAAACATTTAAAAATTGTTAAAAGTTTACTTCGATTAGAAAATAAGTATGTGAAAAGTTACTTCGAAATGCGTCATCTTAGTGAAATTATTTTGTATCTTTTTATTTTATTTATCATAGTGTGTTGTTCTTTTGTGTTCAATGTAATAGCAATATCATTGGCAAAGCCAGGTCGAAATTTTGGTTTCTTCCTTGCACACACAATTTATATTTTACAAGTGATTTCCTTTGGAATAATTTCGATATTCTATACTTCATTACTAGTTATTGCTAATAAAACAATGACTTGCATAAACAATCGCATAGAAATGGATTTAACATTTTGTCCTACTGGATGTGAGCTTAAGAAAATGCTAAGAGATCGAATTGAAATAATTTATTTGTGTCAAATTGAAATAAGTACTTTGTTTGGCATACCAATGCTTTTTCTTTTGGCAGCTTTTTTGTTCAATGCACCAGCTGGTCCTTTTTATGTGATATCAGTGTGGAAATATACACCGTCAACAGTTAAGGATATTGCATTTTTGATGTTTCATGGATGTATTGCGTGGGTATTACCACCAATAGTGTTTTGTGTGCTAATGTTTATTCAGGATATGCAGTTGGAGGTGAGTTTTATTTTTTTATGATAAAACTTGTGATAAGTTTTAATAACTCGGTTTCCTTATTCTTTTGTTATCTCTGATATTTCTGTTCCGACTGTAAAACCTAAGCCCCTAAAGCTAAGAGTAGAAGAAACTTTGTTTAGCAGTCAGTAACCTGGGGAGTGTTTTAACAGTGTAACCAATCTATGTTCTTTAAAAAAAACTGTAAGGCAGGAAAGATAGTGAAAAAATACCCCCTGGTGAAATCAGCTATTTTGGAAAAATGCGAATCGATCTATATCTTCAAAACTGCTAGTAAAAATTTTCCTTAACCAAAGCTTTTTGATCTTATGTCAAGTCAGAAGTTAGAGGCATTAGTACCTACTCTACAATAAACAATACAAATTTTAATATGAGTCAGCCGCTGCATAACTTGCATCGATATGTGTAATTTTAAAAATGTTACAACGCATCTAAAGTTTTTGATTATAAAATGTTGCATCTAGTCAATCGTGTCAATTGTTACTGACGATTTTTAACAAAATATTCAAAATTAGAATATTAAATGCATCGATATAGGTGTTTTTGGAATCCTGCCGGTACCCACATAATTTTTGACATTTGAACAATTATTTTCAAGACAATATGTTGTTCAGTAGAAAAGCCTCCAGAATTTTTCGTAGCAGCCTTGCGGTCGTCAGTACTCGTATAAAGACCAAAAAAGTCAAGACCTTTATGAGTCCGTTGTGATCCCTTTGAGGGGCATAGGGCCTCAACTACTCCTACGCCCCATCATCTACGGTTTCTGGAAATATATCGTAGTTCTCTACAACTCTTCCCCAACTGTGCGGATTCCCTTTCGACTGTCTTGCGCCATGTGCTTCTCGGCCGACCCGACCACCCACCTGTGTGAGGGGGTTTCATTTCATCGCTTGACCAGCAATGCAATCGTTGCCTTTTCGAAGCGTATGATCAATCCACTGCCACTTACATCGGCGTAAAGTACTGGCTATGGATTCTTAACCCGTTCTTCTATGAAGGTCTACATTGGAAATACGGTTGGGCCAGAAAATCCTTAAGTGCTTTGTAGACACCTATTCACGAACGATTGCAACTTACTTGTGACAGTAGTTTAGATTTTTCAGGTGCTGCAGCCATACAGAAGCACGGATTAAACATTGTAGCGGAACAGTCTTAGTTTGGTCTTTAAGCTTGTAGAAGTATTTCTCCATATTTTGGACAGCATTCCGAAAGCAGATTTTGCCTTTTACATACTGCTGTCGACGACGGACGTCTTGTTCAGTTCCACCTTTGGTAGAGACAAAACGCCTAAGATATTGAAAGTCTTCTACTTTCTCTACCGGTTGTCCAGAAATATTGACTTGAAAGGATGAGTTATTTCCAAGGTTGATCATTTTTGTTTTTGCCGGGTTAATTTACATCCCCACGATTTCTACTTCTACCTCCCCCTTGTTGTAATCTGATGAAGATCCATGATCCCATGAGAAGGCATACGTCGTCGTCCGCTTAGTCCAGATGTTTTAGTTGAGATGTATGACTCCATTGGATTCCACCATTCCCGTTTAACAGGGCTGCATGCAGCACATTACTTATCATTAACAGGAAAAGTATTGCCGATAGAATGCAACCCTGCCTGACTCCACATTGGATTTTGAATTCATCTTCAACCTTCCTTTATGCAGAACGTGACATTTGCATCCATCGTAGGTTGCTTTAATTATAGCAATTAACTTATCTGGAATGCCTCTCCTGCGTAAGGCAATCCAAATAAATTCTCTGTTGACACTATCAAAAGCTTTTTCAAAATAAATGAACAGCAGGTGAAATGGTGATCGATATTCGACGCAATGTTTAATAATGATCCGCATTGTGTTAATGTGGTAAACACAGGATGAACCAGTGCGGAAACCTGCTTGTTCGGCTTCGAGTATGCCTTCTAGATGTTCCTTTATTCGCTTTAATACAATTTCGTGTTCGCAACATTAAACAGAGACCTTGGATTCAGGTCAAGAGCATCAGTGGAGGAATTCTTTTTTTGTAATCTTGTTAAAGCGTTTCAATGTCTTCATCGGTAGGTATCTGAAGAGATACACTATTTCTCTTTTCTTGTTATCTGTTTGTGCAGCATCGTTATTTTAGTGCTTGAAGTTGAAGGGCACGGAAATTTTCACAAGCAGCTATGTAATCAAACAGCTTCAATTTGTTCATACGAACCTTAAAAAACTCCGGGTACTCTTCTTGGGCTTTTAATTTAATAATACCTTTCTCAATAAAGAACTTACCAACTGCCAAAACTGAATAAAAATTTTCGGGAAAGCGTTTCCATTTTCATTTTCGATTATTTAAAAAAAAAAAAGGAGATCGTCATAAGGTATAAATGGCAGCAGTATTCGATTCTGATCATGATAACATGCAGGACAACTGGGGTTGAGAGCTTTTCGTATGGTTATGCACTTTATTACTTTTTCATCATCTCTTGAAAAGTTATACGTCCGTCTCACATTGTGGTTACCAAAAAAAACTTATTGTTCGAAGGAGTCATCCTCTACTAAAAATGGTGCACTTTCAGGTACTGACATTTCTAAGGCAATGATTCCTTCCAAAAGAAGCCTGAAGTTGAACTTCAGGCTAAAAATGGTGCACTTTCAGGTACTGACATTTCTAAGGCACTGATTCCTTCCAAAAGAAGCCTGAAGTTGAACTTTCTATGCAGATATGTTCCTAGCCCAAGGTGCAATGGCGAGCAGTGATAGTAATTGCGTGAGCATTGTTAGAAAGTAAGCAATTTTCAGTCTATTCTCATTCTTTCCTCTTAAGCCTTTGATTCTTGATCTTGAATGCTTCAGCGGCAAACCAAAGGATATATAGTGGACTTCTTAACTTGTTCCGCATCCAGATTTCAAAAGTTTTTACTCTACTGAAAAACTGCTTCGTATTTAACTCGTTTTCAAATAATTACCAAAAGATTATCGCCGCACGCGCACCCTGCGAAAAAGAGCTGCTGCTGCATTAAGCTTATACTTCCTAAAATTTCATTAGTTAAAAGCTCAAAAGTACATAAATATTATCGATATCATTCTAATTGATTCTCATGCCTCAACTCTATAGTCTGTAGTGAATTCATATATTAAGATGTCAAATGTTTAGACAAAATAGTGTAATGGTGAAAGTTGTCTGCCTTCACCAGCTACTGGTAATCTAAAATTAATTAATTACGCGGAAAAAACTCTTAGCTTAATATTCAATAATGTGAAATAGGAAATTCATTCGTGTTCAGTATAAACCAACATGTCCTTTCACCAGGACTTTAAAAAATGTCTAAAGTTGGCCAGATATTTATGTGTTCTCTCTACCACTTACGACCACAAGTCACTGCAACTTTGCTACACAAAATCTAGCAACATTCGTGATAGGATCACTTTGTTCCTAGTTTTTTCATTACAAGCTGTAACCGGAGTTATATTTTACAAATTAACATTGAAGGACCATTTTGGAAAAAATGAAACAGACGATAAAATTGTAAGGATTCAGTGGATTCTCTGTAACATTAGCAGACTTCTGATGACACTTTCGCTGTTTGTTAGTCATAAAACACATTTTAAAATTGTGCAAACAGTATTTGAATTTTCCAACCAAAACAAAGATGCACGCTGTAAAAATCTACGAAAGTATTATCGTCTTTTTTTAATTGTGATTTTTCTCATGGGCACAAATATATGGTCCTTGCTGATGACCGAAAAAGTCGATGGTTATTTAAGATTATTTCTTTTTATCATTCAGTCGCATTTATGGGTATATACGGGAGTATATCAATGCATGTTTACATGTGTAATTGTGTCGGCTTGTCATATTTTTAAAATGCATAATGAAGAATTAAGCTGCTTGGAACACAACGATCAAACAATAGATAAGCGCTGTCGAGCATTGGAAATCCTTAGAAAAAGAACGCTTATGATTAATTTATGCAATAGTGAAGTCAGCAAAACTTATGGATTACAAATGGCCTTGTTTACAGTTCAATTTTTCTTTTTTATGATAACATTTCCGGTTTTGCTGGAAGAAACAATTTTGAGTTGGAATGTGCCAGCTTCGCAGAAAGTTTTCATATTTCTTAATATGTTTTTTTGTGGGATTGCTTCGATAATATGTATATACACAGTGCCGTTTATAGCAAACGACCTGGACTATGAAGTAAGTACGAAGAATTAAGAAATGTATCCATCATGTACCTTTTATTTTGAAATATAATTAACTTTCTATAGAGAACATAGGGCGAGCATGGATCGACATTAGACAACATACGAAGCTTGCCCATATGAACGAAAATGTTTTGTTTTCTTGGCGAGCCATGTTCCCCCATGTGAACCCACCGACTCGCACTTAAAAGTTTTTGACAATCATATTGTAATTAACGAATTTTAAAATGACTTTTGTATCGAAACTAGTTTTGAAAAGTTTAAAAGTTGAACATTTTCCACAAATACACGGTCACCCAGGAGTCCTGACTCTTTTTGAAAATTAATTAGTGCGAAAAAAATGCTAGGAATAAAAACTAATATGCATCCCCCTCACACTCATTGATTTTCGAAAAGAGTCACGACTCTTGCGTCACCGTGGAAAACCTATCTAAGCATTATTTTCGAGATCTTTGACTTTTGCCAATTTTTCTATTACAAAATCGGGCGGTTAGGTAGTATGTACCTAAAAGATTGACATGAACATAGTATTTTTTTTTTGTAGGGGCAGTTTCAGTTAATCCGCTATTATCCGAATTCTAAAGAGTCTTGTCTCTTTTTAAAATTCAATAAAGAACAACCACGTTTTTTTTTTTTTTTGAGGAAAAGTGAAGGTTTGAAATATGTTTCAAGACACATGTTAAAATATATACTGAAAGTTAATATCTTCCAGTTAGTTCCAAGATGGCTGCCAGATGAGGTGGCTCCTATCAAAAATTTTAAGCTTAGCAGGTACGCAGTCTCTGAAAAAATTTAGGTGCTTTTGTACGGCAGGTTGACATAAACCCCGAATTCGGAGCTAACAGACCGGACTATATGTTGGGGGCGACTAATAAAATATTCATACCAAATTCGATCAATGCCCCATCACTTTTGAAGAGTTTTCGTTGATAAGCTTTCTGTTGTACTGTAATAAAAAGGCGATCCATGAAAAAGAGCTGTGACTTTTTTCGAGGTCATTCGATCGTGTTGATTCTAGTTTCTTTGGATTCCAAGTAAAATAAAATGCACGACTGCACGTACTTGCTCTTGTAGATAAAGTCACTATTTATGCTAAGCCTTTTTAATTAAAAATTTGTTTTAGAAAAAAAAAATTAAAAAAGCATAAAATTCAATTTTCAAATGACTAAAACAGTTTCTTAAATAATTTAAACGTCAAAACAAAGTATGCAATTTGATTTCTTCTATACTAATACATTTTTAGAAAAAAAAATTTTGAAAATCGTTAGAGCGGTTTTTTAAAAAAAACTATTTTTTCCATATAAATTTTGCAAGGGCTTTTATAAAAAAAAATTGGTACGCCACTTTTAAGATATTATTTATCAACATCTAAAAACTAAAATTTGAAAAAAAAATATGGAACAGTTTTCGAAAAAATGATTAAAAAAAAAAAAAAAAAATTCAAATTTTTTTTAAAAATCCAAAAAAAATAATTTTCTATTTATTTTTTACTAAATATTATTACGGCAACTTAAAAGCATCCATGTATAAAAATGGTTGAAATTGATTGAGTCATGAAGGAGAAAATCAGAATTAAAAAAAAAAAACAGTTCTATGGCAGGTACCGTTATTAAAAATGGTTCTCATTTATAGATAGACCTTATCTAAAGAAATGACCATGATTTTTTTAATCAAAATCGTAGGCACCGTTTAAGAGAAAAATGAGTTTTTCTAAAATCGGTATATGACAGGTACCGTTATTTGGGGTCCAAAAAAAAAAATTGAAAAAAACGTCTGGGGATATTCTCGAAAAAGCGCCACATACCAAGTTTGAAGTAAATCGACCCATCCGTTTAGGCTGTGGTCTCTGATACATACAGACAGACAGAATTGTCGGACCCACTTTTTTCTCATTCTCTATCATCGTAATGTCATGTTTGATTGTTATCTCAACTTTTTTTTTGTACGAATGCATAACTTGATATATGGTACCCATATCGTAAGTAAAAATTACACTTTAATTATGTACCACATGTTTATATTAAACCAACATTTTTTTCATCAATGTTTCATTTTTTAAATGCTCGAGATGGTGAGCAAAAAATTCATTTTGAATTATTAGATGTTTCCAATTTTAATTGTGTCAAAAGGAAACCAACATCGAACCGAAAAATTCAAACTTCGTCTCTGTGAAAACTAGTTCCTACTAAAATCCTATACAACGTATACTAATTGATGACATTTTAAAATATATTTCGAAATTAGTGTTTGTTTACCTTTATATTAAGTTCTAACTATTTTTCACATCCAGAATTCTTTTGTGTTTCTTATTCCTTATGTACCATATATTTTCCAATAATGTAAGTGTAAAAACCTATCTCGAAATTTCTAGTCAAGTCCGAAAATAAGGGGCAGTTGGATGCTTATAAATCACTTTCTAACTTTGAAACCATAGATTCTATGAAAATAGTTTCATTACCATTTTTTAATAGAATTGTATAAGCTAGAATTCTGCATACCATATTTTTCCATAATATTACCTTTCAAAAGAAAAACAACCGACTTCAAATTTAAGTCTTTTAATATTTTCTCATGAATGCAGTTATCAAAACTGAACCAAATCAAAGTGAACCAGTCAAAAGTTCTGTGGTAAAAAACATAAAAAAAAAAAAAAACATACACACAAATTGATTACCTCCTCCTTTTTTGAAGTCGGTTAAAAATGATAATTAATTATTTTCCCCCTCAAATCATATAAAAAATAAAGTTTGTTGCATGTATCAGACCTTTAAATAAAAGTTCTCACAAAAATTCGACTAAATCCGACGATTTTTCAAATTTTATTGGACAAAAAAATATTTCGAAAATCATAAAATATTTTCAGTGTATTTATGTACCTGATGGGCAAGCACCTAAAACGTATGCTTAAACTAATTACACCCCCTTCGTTGATTGAAATATAAATTATAAATAACATCACAATGGCTTATTGGACTTCAATTTGAAATAAAAGAACGTTAATTGATTTACGAAGACAGATCTTCCTTTATTATCTTAGAATTGGAAATGGTATCCATACAATAACAATTTTTGAGTTCATTCAATTTTCAATTACATTCTTCTGTCACATATGTAATATATTAGTGAAAAAAAGCACAAAAATTATAAAAAGTCTATCGAAAGTAATAGCCAATTAGTATGTACGAGATGAATATTCCTAAAGGAGTGGTGCTTCAGTTAAAGTGTATCAGATTTCTTGGACTCTTACCAGTTGCCTACATTGACAATGAATTAGACTGGATTCCAAAAAACTCCGAACGTTATGCGAGTTTGTTTGCCTTAGGTACATCATGCTTCTTGATGTTTTTCGCATGTTTGCGGTGTATTCTGAATCCTTTATGGAATAGTGTTGGACCACACAATACGACCGATGTAATTTTCGAACTAATTTCCACTGAAATTGCTGGTTTTTCTCAAATATTAGTTAATTTGTATTTGTATTTTGGCAAAGTGCATACTTTTAAAATCACCATTAAAATTTTGAAACTCAAAAACAAGTATATTCAAAAGAAATCGAATGACATAACATTATTACGCCTGTTTCGCTTTTATCTCGGAATCTGTGTATTATGTACTTTGAATATGATTTATATGTACGCAGTTGTTCCAGTATGGTATTCAGTGTACTTTTTCCAAGCAATGATATTTTTTATTCAATTGATATCGAGTGGTGTTATTACAATTTTCTACACATCATTAGTTGTGATTTTAAATGAAACAATGGTGTGTGTTAATGAACAAATAAATGAGAGTGTTTTAATAGATCAATATGGCCTCAATGGTAAATGTAAACTTAAAGAAATTATCGTTGACAGAAATGAAATTATAAAACTATGTAAATTTGAAATGAGTTCATTTTACGGTATTCTGATGATTTTTATTTTAATTTGTGTTCTTTGCAATGGCCCTGTTGGACCTTATTTTGCAATGTCGTTGATGGAATCAAATAATATCGAAAATTTTACATTTACTTTATCGATTTTCATAAGCAGTAATTTACTTTGGTGTTTGCAATTTATGTATATTCCAGTGATGGTTTTTTATTTGGATATCATGAAAGAGGTATGTTGAACTTAGTTTTTTAAATGAATTTTTGTAGGTACTTAAGACAAATGGTTGGTTAAAAGATTTATTAACCAAAAATGTTTAATGACGTTGGGTTAATTGTGCTAAGTAAAGGTGATTCCGAATTTGTTCAAGTTCAAAGACATTTAAGTACTCAACTTAGAACTTACTTTTCACCTCATAATGCACCTTTTTATGATTATGATTTATGTAAGTGTGCTTAAGGGCCACTTTTATTCTTGGTTTGGATAACCAATTAAATATTCCTGCAAAAATTTTAGCAATATAACCATCATCCATCACTTTTAGAGGGTTTTTGGTGAAAATTCAACTGTTTAACTGATAATTAAACAACTTTTGTCATGCCAGTCGGATTGTCTTGAAATTGGTCTGTTCGAATTCAGTATAACTTTAAAATATGTGCCTTGTATGACCTTGAAAAATGCGACACACGGACATGTGATTTATTCTGACTTTTGAGATATGTTAATAAATGTCAAAATAAAACGTTTTGACAAAAAAATTTGTTCGTTAGCATCCATTCCGCAGTTAAATCCTTATTTGACCAGACTCTAATTAATATTATGCAATTTTATAAATAAAAAATGTTAAATTTGAAAAAAAGTTAAATTTGTTTTTTTTTGTTTTTTTAGGCTAACAAAACAGCTAGGATTCTTTCAAGGATCTCAAGGAGAGGCAATGGAATTGATAAAATGGTTGGTATAACTAAGTGAAATAAATTGTATTTGGTTATAACCTCGTATATGTATGTTTTACTATTTTTTTTAAGGTTGATAAATTCCTTATGAAGAATATGCAACAGAAACCAATTTTAACAGCATATGGATTCTTTCCACTGAATAAACAAACATTGTTTAAGGTAAAATTATTAATATCTATATTATATTGTGTTTCTGGAAATCACGAAATCTGAAAGCTTTTCGGTGTTTTCATTTGGGATGACATTGAAGATAAGAAAGCAGTTTGTCCCTTAGAATAATGATCAAAATAATACTGAAAACATTTAGAAAAAAACATGAACTTTTTTGTTAAAAACAAATGCATACAATATATTTTACTAATAATAATATATTTCTTTATTTCAGATTTTTGCTGCAATTTTTACATACATGGTTATTCTTATTCAATTCAAAGATATGGAAAACACAAATAAAAAACTAATGACTGCAATAAGGACAACAATGGCAACGGCATCTATAAATTCATTAGAAACAAATTGACAGATTCAAAAAATTGTTCTTTATCAACTTTTCGATTAAAATAAAACACAATCGTATAATATAGATGAAGAAAAAAATGTTTACCAAAAATTGAGAATTTCTTTTCAATTTAAGTATACATAACGAACTGCCAAGAAACTTACAGAATTTTCTACTACAACATAATACATAATCCTAAATGGTATAACCTACTTAACTTGCAGTTTAATAACATCTATTGATTTTATAAATCTATAAAAGTTAGAAGAACTGCTTAAAACAATGAAATAAAACCTTACTTTGTACAATGATTTACTTTAAAGTAAGTAGTCACTAAAATTTCTTCTTTTCTCGAAATTCATTTAAATTTTCCTTGCCAACATTGTATACTACAAAATAACGAATGAACTTATAAACTATTACACGAATAAATGTTTAAGATTCAATTCGATAGTAGTAGCTTTTATAGTTTTTTTTTAATAATTGCATTTAAAGAAATGTTTCCCATTTCCCAACCTTTTTTGTGTATTGCCCCACCAGAACCATTTCAAAATCTTATGCCCCCCTTACATATACATATGTATACAAATTTTAACATTCAAAAACTTTAAACGTTCACTAAAAATAATCTTGAATAATAAGTTTTTGAAGAAATCACTATAAAATACATTTTAAAACATTTAAACATTTAAAACTGAAATTCAACTTCAAAATAATTTAGTAATTAAGTTCTATTTATTTTTTTTATTTTTTAAGATCCTAGCGGATCTCAGGTCTGAATTTAGTTAACTTCAATCTCAAGTCTGGAGTGTGTTTCAGTGCAACAGATACATTTTTTCTGAAAACCTGTTTTAAATAATGGTACGCAGTACATTTTCTCGGCACCCAACATAAGTGAATATTAAATTGCTGCGCCATCTCCATCAGAGATGATCGACAGTTAAAGGCTGTTATTGAGTAGGTAGAGACAAAATCCAGAGATTTAATAGCTGCTTGGCTGTCCGAGAACATACGAATATCTTGGTTTGATATCACGTTTTCTTTAAGCCAAGACAGGACTTCTTTAATCGCCAAAAGTTCCGTCTGGAACACGCTACAGCGATCTCATCAAAATATAAGTTGGGTGTAAGAAGTGTTTTCTGTTTTGTATTTACAGCAACCCGACCCGACATTATTGACTTGAACAAAAATTTCCACCACGAAATGGATGCAAATTGGCAGAACCAAATGCCAAATATTTGTATGGACAAAAGTTCGTAAAAAGCTTTATTAAATTAATAATTTAACAATTCCACTTAAAAAGTGGATAGTCTTCTACTTGGCTGAATTATTCCAGTTTTATATAGAATTTGTATTGTTTTATATATCCTTCATTCGTTCCACAGTAACTGAAAGGTCCAAGGGAAAAATAGCATAAGTCCATTCAAATCCATTCCGAGAAGAACGCAATTTTAAATTTTGTTTTTCATAGAACCAAAGGCACATCATTATTCTCTTTTTTTAAGAAAGAATTGAATTGGTTTTCTAAAAGTTGTATACACAATATTAGACAGTACTTGATAAAAATATACTACGAGACCTCATCATTAGTTTTTTTTCGATAAAAAGTGGATATATGCCGTTTTTCCCCTGGGCCCTTCAACTTATTACAATTATTTTCCTCATCATTTTCAATTAATGATTAATTAATTCAATATTATTGATGATAAAATCATAAAGAAAGTAATAAATTATGCCTAACATCACTACCTTTTCATACCTAGAAACCATAACAGTAGGTTCTGACGTTTGAGTCAATAATTTGCATTACTTAATTACTTGTTGTAGTTTTTTTTACTTTTTCTTGCAATTTTTCATTCTATCGGTAAGTTTAGTTACATACTTTCTCAAATCTCAAAAGTCATGTTCGTTCATAGAGGGTTTCTTCTTCAAATCAACTTTTTATGTTTTTTGGGATTGCTTCCGGTTGCTCATAAAAACGATGGTTCTTTAGAACTCTTGCCAAATAATTTGAAACAAAAGATGGCATTCCTTGTTTTTACTACAATCAATTCTGTGTTGTTGTTCTGTGCTATTGCAGTTTCAATACTTCCATATTGGATTATTACTAGCAATGAACCTGACATACTTTCAACAACAGCTTTCAATAGCACTCGAACAACTTACGAATTCTTTGGTAACGTTTTGTCTGCTTTAACCCAAATCGCTGCTAACTTATGCTTATTCATTGGACGGGAAAAACATTTGGATATTTTGAAAATTTTGATTCTCTTGGAAAATAAGTACGTGAAATGTTTCTTCGAAGTGTCACATCTTGATAAAACAATTTTAAAACTTTTTACTTTGTTCATCATAACGTGTTGTGTTTTTGTGTTCAATTTTTTGATTGAAGCATTCAAAAAGCCTGTTTGGGATTTAGCTTATTTTTTGGCGCATACAACTTACATTTTACAAGTGATTTGCTTTGGAATAATTTCGATATTCTATGCCTCACTCATAGTGATTGCGAACAAAACAATGTCGTGCGTAAACAATCAGATAGAAAGTAATTTGAAATTGCGTCTTTTAAGCTGTGAACTTAAGAAAATGCTTAAAGATCGGGCATCAATAATTTATGTGTGTCGATTTGAAATAAGTTCTTTGTATGGTAGACCTATGATTTTCCTTTTGACAGCTGCCTTGGTTAATGCACCGGCTGTTCCTTTCTTATTGATTTCAGCGTGGAAATTTACACCACACACGGCAATGGATATTGCTTGGCTACTTTTGCATGGGTGTATTCCATGGATGCTACCATCATTGGTGTTTTGTGTGATTATATTGAATCAGGATATGATGTTTGAGGTGAGTTTTATTGTGGTCTTTATAGTGCTGTGTCAGTTATGTTGGTTTGTTGAGCTGAGGGTTTTTTTAGTAAACAGCATCACTTCAATTCTCTGGTCCTCTAGGATGGGGCTTGTGTGTCGGAGTAGCTTCCCTACCACGGAAAAAAGACTGTTTCGAAATAAAAACATGCCTCGGATACGGATAGCTTTAATCTTGACAAACCCAACAAACGAAACAAGGACAACGAATTTCGGATCTGTACTGTCCTTATACAAGCCACGTGCAGACGAGCAATTAGTGGAGAACCTGGACAGACTTAGAGCTGACGTAAAAGCTATCCAGGAGGTGCGATGGAGAGGGCATGCGACGGGTGAGATTGTGTGACATCTACCATGGGAAGGGCTTCAAGAAGCAGAGTCAGCGATTGTTTGGGTGTTGTTTTGTTATAAGAGGAAGGCTTAGGCAAGAAGTCTTGGGCTTTAATGCGGTAAGCGAGTGCCTGGTCACAATCCGCATCAAGGCAAAATTTCAGAACGTGACGCTGATCTGTGTTCACGCCTACCACGAACAGAAAGATGACCCAATTATTGACGAGTTTTGCGACCTCCTCCAGCGCACGTACGATAAGTGCCCCAAGTCCAATAACAGACTCAGGATGATTGACTTTGCGGAAGGGCGAAATGTCACCATTGCGAGCACCCAATTCCCACACCTCAATATACACAAAGGGACTTGGTGTATATTGATCACATCACGATTGACACCAGACATGCTTCCAGTATCTTAGATGTCCGAATGTTTCGAGGAGCAAATGTTGACTCAGATCACTACTTGGTAGTGTCTCGAGTTTTTTCTAATAATTTTCATATAATGGTTCAAAAATTGGTCAAAAGACGAAAAAAAAGTTTTTGCTTTCTGCTCTTAAATGGCGGAGTTTGCGAAAAATATTTTACTCTTATTTTGTAGATAATAGTGTATCCAAAAGAGATGTCATGACAAGTTTTTCGATACAAGTGATCAATTACAAGATATGACGAATTGAAAAATTGGAATAAAAAAATTGGTACTTTGGAGATTTTTAATGTTACCTGAAATATTTTTCGATAGCCGTTAAAAAAATATATGTGAAAAAAACAATATTTTTTGAAATAACTTTTGACGTGCACACGATCTGTCAATGGTGTTTCAAGTGTGTATTCCTTAGAGCAAAACAAAGGTAATTGCATTTAAGAAAACTTCACTTGGAATCTCTTTCGGCAGATTGGCCTAATTTTTGTAGATTCTTCCTGTGTTAATTAATACGAATTGGATAAATTTAGCTTCGGGGTGTTCTTCCGAAAAGCGTTTGAAATATTTTTTAGACAAAATCTAAAGAAGTCTAGAGAATATGCCCCAGTACGATCAACTGCATTTTTGTTGTTATAATTTAGACGAATTTTTCTCTGATATACTCCAAAAAAATTATGCATTTCAGACGAATACATCGGTAGAGTCAAACACTTATGAAAAATGGATTTTTCTAACTCACCAAAACTTGTAACTTACAAGAAATAAGAAATTTGTGAGTTTTCAAGATTCTTTTATTTTTTTTTCACAAAAGAAAAATTATAAATTTTTCTTTCGTTTTTGAAAATTGTGTACACGAATCAAAACGTCTCCGCTCAGAAGCGTATAGAAGGAGGGGGCCTCAGGGAACTCACCCCCCTCCCCCCGCAAGTTTCCAAAATCATGATATAATTTAGGTAACTGTATCGACGCCCAGATATATTCAATGAGCCTGCTGCTCCACTGAAACTTTAGATAAAGAAAAACCGCCCGATCAAAAATAAAACACAAGCTTTAAAGTGGAAAAATATGAAATTAAAAAAAAACCACTATTCTGTTTCTTTATTGCAATAATAATCCTGCGAACCTTCTCGCCTGCTAATCTTTTTAAGACTGAATAATAATTCTTTTTTTCCTTCGTTAAAATATAAGTTTCTCTTATTCGTAAAATTTATGAAAGAGCATCTACTGCTCAGGTTGTAAAGCTCAGGCAGTACGATACAGTAACTTTATCATAATGTATATAATTTACTAAATTTTTTTCGTAAATCTTAGAGATTTAGAGGAGACTCAGGTACTAGAGCCCCTCCCCCCCAAATTTTATGTCTGGATACGCCACTGTCTCCGTTATTTTTTTTTTTTTTATAAAAATTTGTAGCAATGTCGGAGACTGTCCTATTTCCTATCTACAACGACAAGCTAACAAATAAAAAATTAGTATTAAATATCAAACTGTCAATCATCACGCGGAAAACAGTCCATTATCATATTAAAAAAAAAACACACACACACACACAAATTCATAAAATATGTAGTCTACAACTACTAATGAGGTCAAAATCATTAGTTTAAAACAAAATGTCTATTAAAAAGGACTTTGAAAACTTTTTGCGTCTAACAAAAATCTTTGGATTGTTGTGTACAACTTTAGATTCTAAAACTTCTCAACTTATTGTTACAAAATATGATAAAATTCACGAAAGAATTGCACTAATATTTGTGTTTATTTGTGCATTTACTTATACATTAATTTTTTATAACATGCTCCTGGATGGGCTATTAACATACAATGACGTTAGTTACAGGACAACAAAGGTTCAAATTTTATCTGACTGGCTTTTGAGAATCCTTACAGTTACTTGGATAAATGTGTCAAGGAAAAGTAATTTAAAAATTGTGTGTCAAGTTCTTGCATATTTGTCTGAAGTTGAAGCCTATCCGAATTGTGTGCTTTTTGGATACAAGTCAAGTATTGCTGTGATATTAATTATGACAGTGAATATATGGACATTAAACATGTACGCATTGCCTTGGTTAAGACAGCTATTAATGAGTGTTTCAGCACTAGTGCCTATGTTTTATATTTACATATTCTTGACATTTTACACTTTTACAGTCAGTTCTGTTCGGAATTTATTGGAAATATTCAATAGACAACTACTGAATACTATCCAAATTAATGATAAACACGTAATTGAAGGAATTCTTTTGAAGAGGTGTTCTCTTATAAAACTGTGCATCACAGAGTTTAATCGGGTTTATGGCATAACGATGGTGCTTATATCTGCAGAATGGCTTATGCTTTTGCCAAGTTTACCAATTTTAATTGCACCCATTATTGAACTATATGCCATTGGGAATTTTGTTGTGTTTTTCAAAGTCTTTATGTCAACTACTTGTAGCATTGTCCCTCCAGTGGTTTTATATTCAATAGCAATGGTAGCCAGCAGTTTGGACGAAGAGGTAAGTTATCGGACGGATAAGTTATAAATTTCTATACATACTCGGGCATTGGTTTTTCAAATCGACAAATCATTAATTTTTTGTTTACTTAGTCTTGCCTCTTTGAAGTTTTAATAAGCTTCCGGTGAAAAGTGTTCTTCACCGTACAATAATTGAACTTTTTTTTGGAAGATTTTGGTCCCTTAATATTAGTCTTACAGTTTTTGGATTGTATTTTTTGGTTTTTGCCTTGCCTCGGAAGACGTCTGTATTTTAGAAGCGGATATTTCAACCTTTAAATTGACTTTATTCATTCTTTGAGACAATGAGTACATTAATCCACAGGGTACCTTTTGTAGAATTTTCCTATTTTATTGCAAATTTTGAAAAAAAACTTTGGTTCTGTCTGAGAAAACTGTCAAGCTGTCACCAAAAAAAATTATGTATTTAGAAATTGTTTCGTCTTTAATTTCATTACCTTTAATTTGACACCAATTTCAACCACATCAAAGAGTCATGACATTTTCTCTATTCACGCTTTCATACGCGACTTTAAAATCGATGAAGAGGTGGAGTGTATAGATGTGGAATTCCTAGGTTTTTTTTCTTCTTAATAAAGTTTTGACAGGTATTTTCAGGGAAAATGATTCTTATTTTTCAGCTAAAAAGGATTAAACCTATTTATATACCGTCTTTTACCTTTTTGTCAAGTTTTTTTTTCTCTCCCTCCTAAAAAGTGATTGCTTCTAGAGAGCGCACAAAAATTAACGAGGTAGGTTTAAAAATATTACAACTTCTTGCCAAATAATTTTGTTGTTCGAACTGCAAAACAAACTCAAGGGCACAAATGAACTTTAGAAAAATATTTGCATCTGAATCAGAGCTGTTTTTAAACTTTTGCTTGTATTGCGTTTGTTGCGAACCATCACATCCCCATTTTGATACAAGTTCTAAGGACCTGCACTCATTTTCTGCTAAAGTTTTGTGTACATCATCCAAATATAATTATAAGAGTAAGCGTCCTGTTAAATCATACAGCTGGACGCTTTTTCTTATATTTGGATGATGTACACCTAATTTTAGCAGAAAATGAGTGAAGATAATCAGTCCTGCAAGTTATCTTCGGGGATTGGGTAGCACTGTTTTTTTTGTTTTTTGGAGAATACTATAGCAAGAACAGTTTTTTTTTTTTTTACTATTTTTCACTATTTTATATTGGTTACGTGAAAGAAACATTAAAAGCTTACGATTGATGATTTCCAACTGATGGTGTGGCGAAGTGCATACAAAAAAAAGGACGGAGAATTATTCCATGTGTATTTAAGTACAGCTAAAAAAAATCACTTCTCTATTCTACATTTTGCCTTATATAGATCTTTTTACTCTTTGGTAGAATTTTCAAACATCCCCTCTGCCGGTAAAATCTTCAATATATTCGACGCCCCGCTTCTCGTGTTACCTTTTTTTATTCCTGAGAATTCGGCGTTTCTCTTTTCTTCTTTGACCGTAAAGCTCTCACTCTCATTAAGTAAATTTAGGGAAAAAAAAACAAATGAAATAGGTATAACTTTGATAAATATAATCTTGACTTTTTGACCTAAGGGACACCAAAGAACTTAATATGTAATAGTTTTTCAATTTCTAGTGCCAATATCATGGAATCTAAAATTAAATTAATTAATTAGAAAACAAACAAAAAAAACAAACACTTTGTTCAATGAAAATAGCGCGATAGCTAAAATTAATTCGATTTCAGTACAAATCAGCATGTCCTTTCAGCAGGATTTCAATAAATTCCTTAATTTGGCAAAATATGCATGTGTTCTTTCTACAACATTCGACCACAAGTCAATGCAGTTTTCTTTCACAAAAGCTGACAATATACGCGATATAGTCACTATGGTCGTAATTTCTTCATCTGAAGCTCTAACAGCAATTATATTCTACAGATTAACACTGAAAAATCATTTTGGAAAACATGAAACTGAAGATACTGTTGTTAGAATTCAGTGGATTATTGGTTCTATTGGCAGATTCGCAATGATACTTTGGATGGGTGTCAATCGTAAAAGAAATTTAAAAATTATACAAACGATATTCGAATTAAGCAACAAAAAAAAGGATATTCAGTGTAAGAGCCTTCGAAGCTATTATCGTCTCGTTTTGATTCTGATTTTTCTGATGACTTCAAATGTTTGGCCTTTGCTAATTACCAGAAAGCTTGATGATTATTTAGTGGCAATTGTTATTATCACCCAAACTTTACCAAGTGTATACGTAGGTGTATTTCAAAGCATATTTACATGTGTTGTTGTGTCAGTTGGTCATATTTTTGAAATTCAAAATAATGAAGTGAGATGTTTATGTTTTGAAGACAACTTAGACATTTGTACAGAAGACAAACGCAATCGTGCATTGGAAATCATTAAAATAAGAAATCACTTGATAAATTTATGCAACAATGATATTAGCCGAGTTTATGGAAGACACAAGATTTTTTGTACAATTCAAATTTTTCTTTTAATGACATCATTTCCGGTTTTAATTGAAGAAACATTTGTGGAATGGAAATTGCCAACTTTGCAAAAAGTATTTGTGTTGATTAATGTGGTCGTTTGTGGGGTTGTTTCGATACTAGCTATATTTAGTTTACCGTTTTTAGCAAATGGCTTGGAAAATGAAGTAAGTAAGAAAAACTTGAATTTTCTAATTACAATTTTAGTACATATTGAGATTTTGGAAAAGTTGCCTTGGAATAATGCTTAAAACATTTTGGCTGATATTCAGAACTCTAGTCAGAATTTTTTTTTATTTTTTTTAAGTTCCAAACTGTTTAGAGGGTATTCATAGTTGTTTTTAAACTGCAGTTTATTTTAGACTGGGGCTGGGGTCTTACCATGCTATTTGAATATGATATACTCCAGGCTTTCTTAATATTAGCTCAGAAAGCGTTCTATTTGTTTATAACTTTTTTTAATTTCTTAAAACTGTTTTTTTAATTCTATCAGGAACACTCTTATTTATCAGTCGAAAAACATGTTCAGAACTATTTTATTTTTTGAATAAATCTTGCTGTCTAAGTTGGCTAACAATTTTGTTCCACTTCTGGCACTTTAATTTAGCAAAACTATTGTTTTTAAGTATAAGGAACTCTAGAACTATTCTGTTGCTAATTGGCACTTTTACTACTTCAAATGCGAGTGATCATGTGGTTGGCTGATCCATTGAGACATAATTTCCATCAGAAGCTTACGTTTCTCTGTAAATATTCTATCCTCCTGAAATCTATTCTGCTTTTGTGAATCTTTTCTGAAATAATAATTATTGTTCGAGCCTAGTTCGCAGATCGCACTAAATTTTAGCCAGTACTTTTCTCTCCAAACAGCAACTAGAATCATAGCTAAATTTTGACACATCAAAGTTGTGGAGACTGTGTAATTTCGTTTTGAATTTACCACTCTGAGATTCTAATGGTTTTTTTATTTTTACATTTTTTTACCATTTTCGAGATTTTTTCTGAGTGAAATATATTGCCTCAGCCTATTAATCTTTCAAATATTTCTAAACACAGATTTCCAGGCTAAAAAATTTTACACAAAGTCCAATAACAAACAAAAATGTAAAAATTCAGCTCGAAAACAATGTGCTGAGCATTTATTTCTTGCGCTAAATTCTGACAGTTGGAAACAAAAATTTGATAGCTGGAACTCCTACGCTAAATTTTGGAGAGATTTTTGTGTGAAAGCTATAATGTAACGCGATCTACGTACTAGGCTTGAAAATGTTCTGATGTACTGATTTGAAAATGTTTTGATTTTTGCAATTAAATTTGATGAATAATTTATTTTTTTTAAGGCAAATAAAACAGCTAGGATACTATCAAGAATATCAAGGAGGGGCAATGGAGTTGAAAAAATGGTACGTCCGTTTGTTTTATGCCATAATGTTTTTTTTTTTAATAATGAGTACCTACCTTCTTATTTTATATATTTAAGGTTGATAAATTTCTAATGAAGAATATGCAACAGAAACCAATTTTGACAGCATATGGATTTTTTCCACTGAATAAACAAACACTTTTTAAGGTAAAAAACTTTTATCATTTATTTTGCTTCTGGAGAATAACAAATATAATGTAGGTAGGTACAAGTAAAACAGTTTTGAAAGATAGTTCAAAAAAATAACTGTAACCTGTTTACAGGGTTTCCCCATGGTATAGAGAATACAAGGTATTCGCCATTTTTGTATGTGACGTCACATGGTGTGACAGCTAATTGTGATGTTGTTATTGTTTTGATTGATTTTAATTCATTTTCAAATTGAGATTTTTCACTCCCGATGATGCCACGATGCAGCCGAATGAACTGTCAAGCTTACCTTGTCTTCTTTATACCATGGGGTTAACCTTTAGTCACCAGAGGAGACCAAAACCATAGATTATTGAGGTCATTCTCGCAATTTTCTCTTTTTCGAGTTATCTTATAACGGGTTTTTATGATTTTTTGCGAAATCGTTACATTTGACCGAAGAGTCTTTTCGATTTCAAAGACTTAGTGCACTGAAAAAAATGCTGGAGTACCGATGGAACAACAAATTTTGATACTATTCGAGATTTGCCCTACTTTTTAAAAAATTATTAAAAAAAAAATAAAATTTTTCTAGAACATAAGAGTTACTGGCTGAATTTTGTAAAAATATTGAAAAATAAAATTACCTCTTTGAAAAAAGAAGTTTTTGGTTTAAAAAAAAAACTGTTTTAAAAAACAAAGTTTTTACCTTTATCAAAATATTAAGTTCTCAAAAGAACTCAGTATTTCAGCCCACACGCCACTTCTGGGGCGAGAATTCGAAATAATTTAACGAGAAAATATTTTTTAAGCTAAAAACACAAACGTTTTGGATAGTCTTAAGCTATATTTTAAGACTAAAAACAAAAAAATTGTCTAGCGTCGTATTTAGTAATGAGCGTTCAAAGTCAAACATATTGATTTTTTTTGGTTTATTTTTAAATCAAACCAGGAATCTTAGACATATTTTTTGATAACTTGTGACAATTTTGAAAAAAAAACAAGTTCCAAATATATCAATATTCTTAGTAGCATTCTAAGGACCTTTATTTTAAAAATCCTTTCCGTTTTTGTAGTGACTTTTTGAAGATCTAAAGATTTAAACATTTCAATCAAAAAGGCTTTTAAATGCTTTCGGTTTGAGTAGTCAAGAAAAATAGTAGCATTTTTCGGTCAATCGTGATTGGGTCAAATGTAATTCGGGCGAACGTAAATCAAACGTAGCCAACCCATAATTTGTGTGGCTTATTATTAAAGCTCAGTTTATTTTCTTATTGTTTGGCGAACTAAAACACTTAAAAATTTTTGATTGAATAAAAGAAAAATTTTTTTAACTCAAAAACGAAGCGAAAACGAGAAAATTGCCTCTTAAGTTTTTTGACATGGAATGACCCCAGGAACCCATGGTTTTAGTCTGCGGCAGTGACTGTGGGGCACCCTGTAGATTTTGAAGAAAAAATAGATTGACTACTAATAAAAGTGTCCTAAATAAAATACATAAAATTAGCGATAGAATATATGAAAATAAGAAAAAGGCTCATTCTTAAAATTATAAAAACACAATCAAAACCGTTTCATCGTTCGTTCAATCGAATCGTTTTTCAAAACATTTATTTCATCATTATTAACGGTACTCGTGTTTAAAATGGGAAAACAAAAATATAATACACATACATGTGTTGTGTATGTAAATAAATTAGATTGACCAGATAAAAAATCTTTTCTTTTTCAGAGGCACCTGCATCAAGCTGTTCCCAAACATGTAAAATAATTATCCTACAAAGATGAGCGTTTTTCTCAATTTTTAGCTAAGTTTCGAATTATTTTGCTATACCTTGGTCCGTGTTAACGATGATTTCTCTGTCAATAATTACGGTAGAAATGATATTGGGGTCTTCATTTTTAGAAGAAATACTATCCTTTGAGTATTAATTGCGTTTAAATAACCTTGATAATTGATTTGTTTGGTTGCTCATGCATTAAGCTGTTCCATTGTTCTTGCCCCTGCAAATTTTTGACTTTGAGGTCATTTTCCTTCGAAAAAATGGTGATAAACATAGCGTTTTGTTATTTTTTTTATTTTGAAGGAAGCAAATATAAAAAGAAAAATACTATTCACAATTGCCAGAAAACTAAAAAAACCCATAGAAAAACTGCAAAAAGTAAGATCTTAAGAAATTGTTTTTTTCTTAGAGCTCAAAAGGCTAAGAATAAAAAGTAATTTGTGTTGTTAAAGATGTTTTTGATTTAAAGTGTTGTTATATCATGTGTTCAAAGTGTTTTGATTTGATTGCGGATGCTAGTTGATGCTAACTGCTGGCTCGCTTTTAATGATTTTGGAGAATATTCCGCTGATTCAACTGGGTTCTTCATTTCACCAACATGGTATGTAGAAGTAAAGGTGAGAATTGGCTAGATCAAGAGTACAGTAAACCTTCGAAAGGAAAAAATTGAACAGTTCATTGGCCTTTATAGTATTCCCAACCTGACTGTAGTTATTTTTTTATACGGAGAAAAATTAAAGACATTTTTTTTCACTGAAATATCAAAAACAGCAACGTAAACTAACATCCGAAATGAAATCCAAAACGGTTAATACCTATTTCTTCTAAAAATAAAAATTCCAATAGCATTTTTACCATAATCATTGACAGCGGAATCATCATTAACATGTGCCAAGGTATAGCAAATTAATTAATTTAAAAAAATTTAATTTAGCTATAAATTGAAAAAAAGTTCTAGCGACCTCTAAAACTCATTATTTTCTTTTCATCTTTGTAGGATAATTATTTTACATGTTTGGGAATAGTTTGAGTCAAGTGCCTTTGAAAAAGAAGAGTTTTTCTTGTGGTCACTCTAATGTACATGTAAAATGTACCTACATAGAAATTTGCGTGTCTTGTGTTATTTTTGTGAGCCTTACTTCTTACTTTCTACTAAGAACAAATGCATTTGAATAATTTATTTAAAAAAATTTTTTTTTTTAGATTTTTGCTGCAATTGTAACATATATGGTTATTCTAATTCAATTTAAAGACATGGAAAACACAAATAAGAAACTCATGAGTGCAAAAAGCACAGAAATAGTAACAACATCTACATATCCACTAGAAACACAATAAAATATGTAGTAATATGTACTAGTTAATTTATTTAATTAATTGTTTAAATTAGAGCTTAATATCTGCTGTTTTACGTTATGAAAGATGGGTCATTTTATTTTTACAAAAGAGGAATAAATGTTTAAAAGTAAGTTAAGTCATAATCTTCTACTCGTACATAATTATGTGGTATATTTTATTTGTATGTAATTTGCTTTGTGTTTTCTATTGAATTGATGCTTATATTCTTTTATCAATTAATAAATAAATATTACCTATTATTTAAACTTAAAAAAAAAACTTGAAATAAAACAAAAGGAGAGGATCTTGGGATCTAGGAACAAAACGGGAGGGTAGGTATCTGGGGTGTCGGGAACTTAAAAGCTGAAACACAATCACGCTTTAGAGAGACGCTTCGTTGCGTTACGTTGAGAAATCCTCAAAGCGCGCTTCTGTCAGAATGACAAACAGCTGATTGAAATATTCTATCTGTTGTCAAAAAAAACATTCAATAAATTTCAAAGAATTAAAAAGAGGAAAATAAAATGGAAAATAGTGCTGAAAAAGCGGAAAAAATTATTAAAATTGCCAAATTAAGCTGTGCCGCTTATTTAGCGTATTTGGCATATTGCGAAAAAGAAGAGAACGATGAAACTCATTCCGAGAGAAGATGGTGGGTCCGAGAGCTGAACCTAAGTCGGGATACAAAAGGATTTTTTGCGACAAACTTTCAACAAATGAAAGATAAGGACCCGGAGCAATTTTTCAAAATAACACGGATGTCAGCAGCTACATTTGATGTTTTTGAAGAGCTTGTGGAACCCCATTTAGAAAAGAGTTCTTGGAGGATGCCAATACAACCCAAAGCCCGATTGTTCCTGACTTTGTTGTAAATTCTCTCATATAATTATTTTTTTCTTTTATTAATAAAAAGTTATATTTTCTGTAGATACTTATCGCAGGGCTGTCCAAAACAAGTATTGGCTTGGATGTTCCGAATGGGCTATTCCACTGTCGCCAAAATAATTTATGAAACTTGCGACATTTTATGGGATTTGCTCATGCCACTTTATTTAGCGCCACCAAATGAAGTTGACTGGAGATCCATAGCTAGAGACTTCGAGTTGTTTTGGAACTTGCCCAACTGCGTAGCAGCTATTGATGGGAAACATGTAAATATTCGTTGTCCCCCAGGAGCTGGATCGGAATACTACAACTATAAAGGCCATCATTCAATTGTGCTTCTCGCAGCTTGTGATGCTAATTATACATTTGTTGCAGTTGATATAGGAGCTTACGGCAGCCAAAGTGATGGTGGCATATTTGCAGAGTCCTCCTTTGGAAAAAAAATTTTATCGGGCGAAATGAACTTCCCTCCCCCAAAATTACTGCCAAACTCAAATTTTAATTGCAACCATTACATGGTGGGTGACGCAGCTTTTCCGTTGAAGCCATACCTTATGCGTCCATATCCCGGAAAACTTCTTGAAGCTGACAAGTTTTACTTCAATAAACGATTGTCACGCGCCCGCCGTGTAATAGAAAATGCGTTTGGGATTCTTGTCGCCAGATGGAGGATTCTAGAAACCACATTAAATATGCTTCCATCAAATGCAGAGAGAGTTGTAAAGGCAACCGTTGTTTTGCACAACTTTATAAAACTGAACGATCAAATGTATTGTCCTCCAGAGTTAGTCGATGTTTGCAACAACGATGGTGAGATAATTACCCAAGGCCAGTGGAGAAATGAAGCAGCACCGCTGCCAAAAAGCAGAACCATAGGTTCCCATAATTCCACTCGTGAAGCTTTTACGATGAGAGATGAATTAAAAGCGTTCCTCAACGCAAATCGAATTTAATCAGTTTTTTTTGTTGGAATTTGTATGTATATTTTCTTACGTTCAAATAAATAGTTCATGGAATATATTCGAGTGAATCTCTTTTATCATAAAGCACAATATGTTGGCGCAATAGAGGGGCGGGAGCAGCCGCCATCTTAAAAAAGAGGTTGGTTGCATTTTTATTTAACCCATTTGCGGCGGCTTCTTGTTTCAGGTGAGTTAGAAACATGAAATTTCACATACATTTTGGGTCTAATTGGATAAAATCCGAAAAAAAATTTGAAAAACATTCTAGTTTCCCGGAAAAGTCATGTTGCGTTTTCGCAACGTTAGCCGAAAGCAGTAGCACAATTAATGAATCAACTTTTTTAATTTAAATGAATTTATCTTTCTCAGATGAATTAGAACTATCAAGTTTTTTAACCCCCTTAACACCATAGAATAACGCGAAAAATACTCCAAGGTTTCCCAATTCCCATTCCCAAAATTTGTTGCTGGCTCTTACAGATAACTTGATTTTATTTCTCGCTTTTCATTCTGCATTGCTTACAAAATATGTGGACTACAATAATATTTCTCGTAGCATTTTCCGAAAAACGCACAGGAGGTCTCCAGACTTAGCAAAAATGACAGAGCATCATTTTCAATATTAAAAATTTCAATTGGAGTGTATATATCTATCTCAAATGAAATGGAATAATCGCTTTTCGCCCTAAAACCACATAAATCTGAAAAATAAACCTGCCAGACTTTCGAATATGAAAGCAGGACGTGTATACCTATACAACTAAAACTGCATACTCAGGTTTTAATCATACCTCCACTCCCAAAATTTGCTGTGGGCTCTTGGTATATAAGTCAAGTAAACATATTTGATCAGCCAATTCTGTTAGTCAATAGAAAATTAATGTTTAGGTGATTTTAAAAATTATGAAAATTGAAAACTAACACTAAAAGCCATAGTTCTTCGGCTACACACATTATTAAATTTTCCGCCTAACTAGAAAGGTATGCCAAAACATACATAGACCCCTTTCACATTTTTTTTTTTTAAATTTCACTACTTTTCGGAAGAAAAATTTTTATTTATGTATTTATTGAGTTTGAATTTCTTTTCAGATTTGTTTTAAAATAAAACTGCATTTTTGTCAAGAATTACAATCCCGTTTATAAAATATATTTGAAAGACTTAAATTTTGACGGAAACGTAAATAATAAATATGGCTACAATAAATTCAACAAAAAATCTAACAAAACAACCAAAAAGTATAGTGCCACTTGCTAGAAAAGTTTCCCAATTAATTCAACCTCATTTTTGGATTTTTGAAAATAAGTTCTTTTGCCTCCTACAGGGAAAGTATTACACATTGCTAAAATACATTTCTTGCCAAAACACCTCTGGAAATCCGGAAAAAACTCTATTGCCAAATTTTAAGTAATCCACATTTGTGATCAAATTCCTAAATTCATTCTTTTTTTCAGTGGTTTTTGGAGTAGGTACGGTACCTATGTAGTTAAGCCCCACTAACGGCTCCCTAATGATAGCATAATATAAAAGAGTAATGGCATTATTTTTGTATCATCAACTTTCAGTGTTTTATTTAAATCAATTGTTTTTGTTTGTAAATTACATAGAAGTAACTGGTCATAATAAATTATTATAGTTAGAACAACCACTTTGATGCACGTTTAAGCCTTCTATTTGACATTACTTTCTTTCTTACATAATCAATTGTTTGATTTTTGTTTTTAATTAATTTAAACTATTTTTATAAAACAAAATTAAATTAAAGAATATTATAAATCTATTTGTTTGAATTAAATTATAGAACTAAAAAAAAAAATAGCATTGCTTATTATAAAAACTAAGAGTAAAACTTTAAACTTAAGTAAATCACAGCTTGCACAGGCAAAATAGCAGAGGAATGAATGCTCCGATTGCAATAAATACAGGCAGCATCACTGATGAATCATCCATTGTATAAGGATTGGGCTGTTTGGGTCCACTGGTTTTGCGAGATTTCAGTGACGGCTTCTCGACGAGGTCCTCGATGGGAATCTCAGTCTCTAATGAAAATTGAAATTGATAGTGAATAAGGGACATTTTATAAATAAAAAAGAGCTTACCTGTGATTGTACGGTTCCAGCAAACTTGAGAATTGTGGAAATTTCAACTTTGTTCGTCGCAAAGACATCAAATTGTGTTGTTTCTGCCCACAGTCAAAACATATATACACTAAGTCAACGAAAAAGAAACAAAAAAATAAAAAATTAATATTTCTATTAGTAGAATAGTCCTCTCGTTCGTTTTCGATCTCATCGAGTGGATGACTGCAGCAAGCGTTGGTATAAGTGTTGGGATCTAAAAGAATACTTTGTTGAGTTCAGAAAAATTCATGAAATAAAACAAAATTATACCTTATACAAAATCTTCGCTGTACTAGCAACTCTCCTTTCGTATTGTCAGGAACAGGGGGGGGTATCCAACAGCTGGAAGATTTGCACTTGGTTTAATCTGAAAGTGAACTAAATAAAAAAGAAAAACGACCCATTATGAAAGAAAAAAAAAAAAAGAAAAGATATAACAAATATAAAATTTTATTCGTTAAGGTTGGCAAGGAGCTCTTTGTTAATCTCCTCCATAATTTTGGTATGCAACCGCATTTTGGCGGCAACATTAAGGGGCTGCATCCTTCTGGCCATGTTGACCATGAACTCCTCGTCAATATCTCTTGGAGTTGAGGCTATTGACGAGGGAGTTGCCAGTTCCATAACCGTCTTCTGGATGCCCCCCAAAAATGAATTGAATTCGCTGCTTCGCCGCCGCTTTCGGGAGTTTTTTGGAGTAGGAGTCTGTTCGAACTCCTCTCCAAAAAAGCCTCCTTCCCCCAACAATGGCGATTGAGGATCTGGGGTCTCCGGCGGGGAGCAATAGTTTCCGATTTGTCTGTAAAAGAAAAGTTATGAACAAAATGAAATAATAATTTTAAATACCTATTACCTTCTTGTTTGGATTGAGTCCGAAAGGAACTGAAGGGAGTCGAAAAACTCCCAAACAGCTCCTTGGTCGGCAGCGCTTCCCGAGGGAGCTTCCATCTTCCTTTTTTCCTTTATGAAGCGGTCCCTCAAACTTTTCCAGCGCTGCCGACATTCACCAACTGAAACAACAAAAAATAAATATATGCAGGAATGTAAATGTTGATAAATGTTATATTACCTGTTCTCCCCAACTCCTTAGCTATGGCGTCCCACGCCATGTTCCTCTGATTCACGTTTTTGTACTCCTTCATCTTAGTGTTATATAGGAACTCTTTGTCCTTGACCAGAGCAATAAGTTGTTCTTCAAAAATCTATACAAAAATATTGGAAATAATTTTTAATTTGTTACCAATTAATATATTTTTCTTACCACATTTAAATTTTCCATTTTACAAATTAAAAAAAAAACCGATTACAAATTAAAACACAGAAACAGACTTTTTGAAAATTGACATTTAAATGAAATTATGAATGAGAAACGTCAGAAAGCGCGCAAAAGTTCAACCAAGTTGAACTTTTTTTTGACTGATGGTGGCTTTATTACGTTTTCTTACGTTTCCTTACGTTTGTCAAAAAAAGCGTACGCAAGAAAAGCGTCATTGTGTGAGGTTACACAGATTTCCTATAGTTGAACTTTTCGCAGTTGTCAAAATCGACGGCAAAGCGTGATTGTGTTTCTGCTTTAAGGAATGTCAGCTAGGGGAGCGATGGCATGCACGCGAAGCACGACTTAGCTCGTCGGACTTTGGGGGATCTTACTTACTCCCATAGAATGACCTCGCCTCTTCCAAAAAAATACATTTATCATGCCATTTATTTCACTTATTCCTCCGCTTCAGACGAAATCACTACACTTCGGGGGCCCGCCCGCGAGGTGATTTATAGTGATAATTCGTTTTATTTTATTTGGTGGCCGAAGGTAAGGATTTAATTGAAGTTAAAAGACTATATATGTCTTTTATAGGTTTATCGATGGTACCAACAAAATAATAATAACAATAAATTTAAGGGTTACTTAGCGTCCCAGGTATGGCACGGGCTTTCCTAACTTTTAAATTTCTCCGAAACTCTCGATTCCCAACAATAGGAGTTATTTCAACGTGCAACTCTCTTCGAGCTTTCGAACACCAGTATAAATTGTCGGCGGTGCCGATAAAGATAAAGTGAATTGTCAAGAACCAATTGTAACGTCAAATTTTCGGTTATCTTCTTGCCATTATCGTCTTCAGTGGATTTTCTACATTGAGGCTCATTATTAAATGACTAATTAGATAAATTACCATTTCTTAGAAATTCTTCTCCATCGGATGTTTCTGAACCTTACCTATGTACTTGTACATTTAATACGTTTTGCATGATGATGTCTACGTGCGTCGTTGAGTTTCTTAAGCTGACGTGTAATCTGCGGTTCAGGCAGCTTTCTCTGTTTTCTCTAAACTCCAAAATATCACAGTAGCGTATAATTCGATGGCCAGCCATCTATCGGTGAATATCTACTTTTGATAAAATTCAATTAATTGGGGGGGGGGGGGGCATTTGCACCATCACTTACTTTCATCAATGTCAACGAGCCCAGTTGCTGAGTAGTTCGGAAATTCATTGTTATCAATGAAACGAACCACCACAAAGTCCTCTGACATGATAACTTCTTGTCAACACAACACAATTATAACAAATTTCGATCAACTTTATGACGGACCTGTTATTTTCGGTACTTTTATTTACACATGGAATAAAAAAGGTAGCCGGATACGTGTGGAATGGGCCTAACTTATTTAATAAGTGCGTATTAAGACCGTTGCAACTGTTTGCAAAATCTATTAATTTTAAACACAACACAGCTGTAAGAATAGTTCAGTAAGAATATGTATGAAGGTGCAATCGATTTCATTATACACGCATAGTCGTATATTTCCCTATAATAAATATTGACAATAATCAATCAACACAGGTAAACCTTTTAAAGAAATTAAATTAAATATTAAGTGTATCAACAATTTTTCAAACGAATAATAAGTTTATATTTCCAAAAGTGTCAGTTCATCAAGTGCATACAAACATCACAAGAAAAACAAATTTCATTAGAATTCACACAAATAAGAAGCGAAAAATGATTATAATTCGGGAAGGTTTGTTCGTTCAGCTGAGCTGCTTTAGTTTATTTGGACTACTACCCATAATTCTTGATAACAATACCAAAAGGCTTGATCCTCAACCAAAAAACTTTAAATACTTTACAAGCTTTGTTGTGTTTTCGGCAACAAGTTGTTCCTTATTTTTGTGTATATTTTTGTTTGGCATTGATCCCTATTACTGGTATTCGGTTGAGGGTGATAGTGTCACAAGAATAACTCATAAATTCTACTGCAACATTATATCCGGACTAACACAAGTTACTGCCAATCTATTTTTATATTTCGGCAGAAAACTCAATATTCGAATTGTCAAAAAGGTGTTATTTTTCGAAAATAAGTATGTTTCAAAAACTCATATTCTAAGTGATAAGACTCTGCATTTGTTTTTGATTTATTTGACAGTTTTTCTATTTTGTATTACAACGGTCTATTATTTATTTTGTAAAACTCATTTCTGGGATGCGATTTCTACCTATCAACTGCTTATTCTGACGTTGCAAATGTTATTCAGTGGCTTGATCTCAACTTTTTATTCATCACTTATAGTGACAATCAATGAAACTATGACATTTATCAATGATAAAATCGGTTATGTTATGTGCCGAGAAAGTAACTTAAGGAAATGTGAAATGCAGGAATTACTTAGAGATCGGGCGGAAATTGTTAAATTGTGTGAATTTAATATTAGCGCTTTGTATAGTGTACCGATAATCTCAATATTGAGTGCGGTATTGGTTAATGCCCCAGCTGGTCCATTTTATTCGATTCTAATGTTGGATTCAAAGATGGTGCAGTCAAGTGGATTCTTTATTACTTTTAAAGGATTTGTGTCATTGTTGCCGTTAATAGTTTTCCCAGCGATGATATTTAATACTGATCTAGAAAAAGAAGTAAGTTGGTTTGTTTATTTTAAACTATTATAATGAATGCTTTTTTTCAAAGTTGTGTTTTTTTTTTTGTAAAAAAAGTGTTATTTTCATTTTGAATGTTAGTATTATTATTTTTAATGGCCCAACAGTTTATCGACTAGCGTTTTCAGAAATAAGTGGAAGCATCTTATTATTCATACATTTCCAACTAGCAGTTTCACAACCAATTTATCTTTAGCACTTCCAAAATTAAACATGCTTCGATCTCCATTTACATGTACGGCCTCATATTAATACCCAAAGCTACTCTTTTAGAAAGTTCAAGAGTAGAGTTTTCTAGTTTCGTTGAGAAGCAATGTTTCATTTCCATCAAATTACTTTAATTGAAAAAATAACAACCTTTCATATCTACCAATATTTTCACAGGATGTTGTGGTTGTTGTTGCACAACGTTCTTTATCGATAAAAAATATCGGGTGCAAACTCAAAAATGGGTATAAGTATACGGAGAATAGTCTTCATTCCGCACCGTCCAATAACGGACTCATTATGATTAACTTTGCGGAAGGGCAAAATGTCACCATTGCGAGCACCCAATTCCCACACCTCAATAAAAGTACACAAGCGGACTTGGCTGTCATGTTATAAAAAATAACTGTCAACCAAATTGATCACATCGTGAATGACGCCAGTATCAATGCTTCTACCGAGATGATAGGGGGAATATGGTAGTAGACACACAGTCAGTGCTGAGGATCCGCTGTTGTTCCATTTAATGTAGACGACGATTGCCAACAATTCCGTCCACCTGACCTAGATGAAGTGCGCTTAGCGATTGGCAAGCTAGGAGTATGCACCAACTCATCTGTAAAATCTGGAACGGATCCTTGGCATAGTGTGCCCCATCCATAAAAAAGTAGACGCTCTGACATGTACCAACTACCGAGGAATTAGCCTCCTAAACGTTGCATACATAATCCTGTCGTCGATACTGTGTGATCGCCTTAAACCTCTTGTCAACGAGCTGAGGCAAGTCAACAGTCGAAAACTACGACAGATTTGGGAAAAAAATCGGGAATTGCAGATCGATACACACCACCTCTTCATCGATATTAAAGTCGAGTATGATAGCGTGAATAGACACGAGTTATACAGAGCCATGTCACATCTCGGAATCCCTGCCAAACTCGTCCGCTTGTGCAGGATGACAATGGAGAAATCTCGCTGCTCCGTCAAAGTCGGTGAGAACACCTCTGAACCGTTTGATGTTGAGAAAGGTACGCAGATTACAAGTCAACACCACTGGTAAAATTTATCAAAAGTCCGTTCAAGTACTTGCTTATGCAGACGACATAGACATAGACATAATCGGCAGAACAAAGTGATCTGTGGTTGGTGCATTTGACAGTATTGAATAGGAGGCGGCAAAAATGAGATTGGCTGTTAATGAAGACAAACCGAAGTATATGCTATCAATGAGAAGAGAAACTCAACATCGACGACTCAGCCAAAACATCACGGTTTATAGTTTTAACTTCGTAGTAGTCAAGGACTTTGTCTACCTGTGATCCACTATAAACTCATACAACGACATCAGTGTAGAGATCAAACGGAGAATTACTCTTGCCAATCGCTGTTTCTTCGCTTCAAATCCATAGTTTTGGACCTCCATCTTGTAGGTAATATTATAAACTAGCTGAATAAGTTAAACATCTTTCAATACCTATCAGGGCATGTAATTTCGTTTTTAAGTGACGTATGCAAATTTCCCACGTTCGATCAGCCACACAGCATGTGAACATGTGCACAATGAAAACTAATCAGGATCTTCTGTACGTTGTAAAAAAATTAGAAAAATTATTCACATAAAATTAAAATTAGAGTTACTAAATTTTACTCAAATTTTGTTCGCGTTGTTTTCATACAAAAAAAATATGACTACCTTCAAAAAAATAAAATGTACCACTATCTATTAACTACCTTTACTTATCAATTCTGTAGAGAAAGACCAGCCTATGAAAGAAACAAACTAATCAGCCCAATCACAGATTCCATCGTAATCGAAAATGTTCTACGAATCCCGAAATTTCAATCACAAAATCCGTTCTTAGTGAAAATTGAAGCTACGAAATTCAGAGTTCGTAGAATTTTGTATCAGTAAATCAGAATGAAACGAAAATGTGTCTCCATTTTCTATGACAGGTTGATCTTGTCGTAGACTAAAAGAAAACCCCATGTTTCTATTAAAAAAAAAAAACATAATTTTAAGAAACAAATTAGGTTCCAATATTTTATTTTTTCATTTATAAGACGAAAACAACAAACAAAACACAATTATAAAACTTTTCTTGATTGAAAAGCAAACTTTTCCATTATCAGTCCAATGGGCAAATTTAGCCACAATTCAGAATAGGTTTAAGCTAATCGATTTACGCAAATCAAACAAAAAATGTGTCTGCAATTTTTATGAATATTTTAAAGCATAATTGAATGGTAGTATACAAAGTTAGCTATAATTCACAATTCACAAAACTGAAAATTCTTCAATGCAAGCTCGAAACCACTTTATTTTTAATTAAGTTTTATTTTTAATTTACTTTTTTATGGTAAAAAATACAAAAACTTTCAACAAACGCAGAAACCATCAACAAAAAAAATTTTGTTTTATAACCTCGAATGATTTGACAGCTGACACAATCTTAAGGGACAATAGGAAATTATTCTTTGTGAGAGATTTTTTTTAGATATTTTTATTTTTCATAGAATAAGGCTTTACAAATATTTGGTAAATACGCAGCTTGCTCAGAGATATGATATTTACATTATATCTTACTACTGAAAAATTTGTTTTAAACATTTTATGAAATAATTTTGCAATTGAAGATAACATTCGAAGGAAAACTATGATTAAAACCTTCACTTAATATGTTTAGTTTGATTTTATATAAAAAAAAAAATAATAAAAAAAAAAAAACTTAAAAAGTAAGGGATTTGCCAGGTTTGGAAATATATAATAGTGAATTTAGTATATTTTATAATACAAAATCCAATTTTTCTAATTATCAACAAGTGTGATTAATGCATAACAAAAAATCGAATTAATAAATAAGTAAACAAACAAATAAACAATCGAATAAATGTACATTTAATTAAATAAATTGAAAATAGATTTAACAATAAAGAGAGAAATTAATTATTAAATAAACAAAAGAAAAATAAATAAATAAATAAACAATTAAATAAGTAAATAATTAAATAAATCAATAAATCAATAAATAAATAAATAAATAAATAAATAAATAAATAAATAAATAAATAAATAAATAAATAATAAATAATTAAATACATAAACAAAGAGATAAATAAATTAATAATAGAATAATAAATTAACAATTGAATACATTTATAACAGTATACAATACATACAATATACATATAAAGCAAACAACAAAGGAATCATTACAATTCAAGTTTATTGATTTATTAAATTTTGTATTAACAAGTTTTCTGAATCATTGCATCTTAATATAAATCTTTGGTTGAGAATTTCAATTTTCTTTGCAACTTGTAATACACCAGTTTGCTCATGTAAATGTCTTGTGGAAAAATGCCAGGGTAAATTTACCATCATTTTCAAAGTTTTATTTTGTGAAGTTTGAAGTTTTTTAATGTGGGATTTTGCATAGCTTCCCCATACTGGACATGCGTAAAGTATTATGGCTTGAAATATTATTTTGCAAATTATAATTTTATTAAACTTACTCAGGGGTGATTTCCTACATATGAGAGGGTACAACATTTTGGTAGCTAAGCTAATTTTATTTAATGTATTTGCGATATGATCCCGGAAAGTTAATGTCTTGTCTAAATATACACCTAGATATTTGACAGAATCAACCCAAGGGATATCGCAATTTTCTATCCTAAGCTGACCGAATGGAAGAGCACAGGTTTTTCTTGATTTTCCATGTTTTAAAATATTGCACAATTTTATTAAGGCCATACTGCAAATCATTTTCAATTTCGAATCCCAAACTGTTTGAGCTATAAATAGCGGTGTCATCTGCAAACATTGCTATTTCACAGTTCCAAATTTCAGGAAAGTCGGCGACATAGGTAATATATAATAATGGACCTAGCACAGATCCTTGTGGTACACCCGAGGTTATGTTTTTTAACGCTGATTTTATATTATATAAGTTTACTTGAAATTTTCTGTTCTCAAGAAAACTTTGAATAATTTTGATCAAATATAAGGGACAGCTATACAATTTTAGTTTGTGGAGAAGACCGTCATGCCATATACTGTCAAAAGCCTTTTCAATATCCAATAGGACAAGACCAGAGAGATTTTTTTTAAATTCGAGACCGAAAGAGAAAATTTATGTCGTTTTCCATTTGAAACATATTTATCAATTTTTCGTGGCTTATAAAATGAGAGTTAATATTTTTTTTTTGCAATCGTTTTAAAAAAATTACATACCTGAATGTCACATACATACATGAGTTTTCAAATCCATGTAAAAATCGCTGTTAATCTAGTTAACAATCTGGATTTCGGGGGTAAGAATTTTTTACTACCCGAGTTAATAAAATAAAACAATAAAAATAGTATTAAAACGGCAAAGGAATACTCAAACTGTTGAAGCCCAGTGTAAATGCACTTGCCTCTTGAATGCGCCCATAGAAAAGCTAAATTATAAAACCAACGAGAGATGTCATAAAAAACGTCAAATGTCAAGAAAAATAGAAATGTCACTTAAATTATTAACCCCAAGTGTGCATCGGCAATAAATTTTATATAAAGGAAATTGTGTGTTTTTATTTTCATTTTTTTTAAGTTTATTTTATTCTTTTTTTAATTAAATAAAAGTAAGGCTAGTCAGCCGAATCACAAACACAAAGTAGGTATACTCTAATTTCGGAAATGGAAAACAGAACAAGATGTCTTCAAAAATTATGATGGGCCTGAATGTTTGACATAGATCAACAAATCAAACCAACTATCTTCGTTTTAGCTTCGAAAACAGTTGTTTTTGTTTAAACCAGTTGAATGCAAATGCCCCCCCCCCCCCCTGGGGGTCGTGAGCCCCACGTTGGGAAACACTGCTCTATAGACTATAATGTCCTACATACAAAAGTTTAGGATATGCTTTCCTGATAAACTTAAAAAAAGATAAAAGTCTTCAATTTTCTAGAAGTGCCAGTACAAATTTAATAACTGCCCATACTATTTTCTTGCTCATTTATAATACGTATTTGATTGCAAATGTTTCATGCGTGTGACAAGTATAACGCTTTAAGTTTTTTTATTAATTGCTAGATAATAATTTGTTAACACACATCTATCGAATGAGAATCCTTTCACTTACATTTATATAATTAAAAATACTTGAACTTAGTCCATATCAATATGTCTCTATTGCAAGACTTCAAAAGGTATCTCTGTTTGGTGAGGTTTTTTGGTGTTGCCTCTACAACCTTTGACCGTAGTTCATCGCAAATTGTTGTGACAAAGTTTGATACAATTCGCGAGAAAATAGCTTATTTATTTATAATTGGTTGCGCTATAATTTCATCACTTACGTTCATTCGTCAAACCCTTGCCAAAGATTACAGAGTCATTGATCAAACTCATGGCAACCTTATTAAAGTTCAAATTATATTAGGTTCGGTAGCCAGACTTTCTATGATGATTTCCACCTACATCAAACGTCAGCAGAACTTTGAGATTATAAAAACTATATTCGGATTGTTTACTATATTGACTTATAAAACACCGAACCATCATAGCAAAAGTCTTCGTAATAGTTATTTTATATCAATTTTTATCATATTCTTACTAACTTCAAATTTTTGGTGTGTTCTCTTGACTAGATCATCGAGCATATTTTTATTTCTTTGTGTGGCTATCAGCTCATCATATCCCAATGGCTTTATATTTGCTTATCAATCCTTATTCACTTGTTTGGTGATTTCAATTCGAAGTATTTTAGAAATAATCAACACTGAACTAAAGTCTTTAATGAATTGTGAAATTGTAGACAAGTGTAGAGTTGTGGAGATTCTGCGAATAAGGTCCAATCTAATTGCAATGACGGTAAAGGATATTAATCAAGTTTATGGAATTGCAGTTGCTATGATTGGCCTTGAGCTCTGTTTTTTCGTTGTATCAATACCAGTGTTAATTGATGAATCGATTTCGAAGTGGAGAGATTCAGCGTTGAGTCAAATTTTAATAATTTCGAATGTGATTTTGTGCGGAATAGTGCCGATTCTTATTTTATACTGCATGCCACTTCTATACAATACATTGGAACTTCAAGTAAGTAAATAAATTAAAAATATAAATAATTGAATTTTCTTTTAAATTAACAATTTATATTGAAAAGAGTATGCCTTAGGTAAAACTCGACTCAACTCATTTCAAAGAAATCAACTTAACCCGACTCGATCCTCAAATCCAGGAGGCCCAACTTGTCAATTCAGCGTATACAGATATATGTACACAAACCGCATGTGAAGTTTCGAGATAAATTCATCCCAATTGTTCAGTCTTGCTTTTAATTGAGAACAGAGTTAAAATTGATCAAATGACCGTTTCGAAAAAATTGGCATAACTCTATTAAAGAATGTGAAAAAAACCGGTCTATCATTTTTGCATGTATTTTGCTTTCTAGACGATTACCGAAATTTTATTTGAAGAAAAACGTTTTACTTCAACAGAAATGGTCCTCAAAACCTTGAAAAAAAATCTATATTTTCTAAAATAATGCAGCTTTGATTTCGTTCATACTTTATGTTTTTTTTCCAACAATTTTTTTTTTTTTCCTAAGTCTGGAGACCTTAACCTTGATGATCCGATTAATGGAACACAAGAAAAATGCTATTTAAGCGAACCATTTTTGGAGACATTTCTGTTTTATTTTTGTTTGTTTTTCTAATCTGAAAAGTCTCAAAAAGTCTTCAAATCTAGACTTTGAATCAGGACGCATATACCTATAAAACTGCATACTCAGATTTTTGGTTTGGCTCTTAGACTAAAATGATGAAGAAAATCGCCTTCAAACCAAACTATACGTTTTAAAAAAATTTTGGAACGCTGAACCTGAATCTGAAATCACGTTTTCAAGATATTCTTTAATATGAACATGTCAATAACCCGTATGTTTGGTACATTTAACGTCAAATTTCCTTACTGGTAAATACTTTATTACAAAATTATTAATGGGATGTGAATGAAGTGCATTTCATCTGTCTTAATAATTTTAAATCATTTAAAAATTAGCTTACGGTGCAAAGATATTGCAAAGTCAAATTTATAATTTGTCCAAAATACTCTTTTTAGTCCAATTAAAGCGTTTTTAAAGGTTGAAAGTTCTGAAGTAATAATTTTCAATGGTTAACTTTATGTTTTTTTTGGGATGCTGAGCACGAATTTGAAGTTATTTAACAAAATTTATCACACGAAACATGAAAAATCATTGAAAAACTTACAAAAAAAAATTTTTACTATCCAAAATATGAACATTTTTGGCTAAAACACTAATGTAGAACAAATGTAGACAAAAATTTAAATTTATGCCTTGAGTTATTTTTTGTACGACTTCTGGATTCTTCACAAAAAAATGTTAAAAATCCATACATCCAGTCCTTTTGGAAAGCATAAAATATCCTTTTCTATTGCTTTTCCTCTGATTACTGCTTTCTTTACACCTTAATTAACTAGCATTACTATACTCTCCTCTAAATAAGATTTTTTTGCAGTGTAGTACATCCCAAAAACTACGGAATTTATGTCGATTTTTTTTAAATAACGGTTAAAAATGTGACTGTACATTGATTAATAGGAAAATCTGGTTTCACGTCTTGTGATAAGTTCTTCAAATTTCAGCAGAATTGGCCACACTTACCCCACCATACCTTACTATAGTTCATAAAAAATTAACCATATTTCAATTTCAACATTATTTCTCCATCTAAAGATATTCACTCATATATTTGGTAAATACCTACAAACTACTCTACTATCCTTTCACATTAATTATCTAAAATGCTAATTATTTCATAAATGTCCTTCCAAATTCTTCTAAATGAAAGTGCGTACCTATTTAGAAAATTAAAATTTCTACTAAGTGTTTTCTACTTACTAAGTATTTTGTTTGTCGCATTCGAAATGCTAGAGGTTCAACGCGATGAGTATTTGCAACAAATTATTTCAAATTCAATTGTCGTGCCTAAAGCATTTGGGAATTTTGCCCATTTACTTTCACAATAATTGTGAACTAAAATTAATTTTGGGAAAAAAACAATTTTGTATCTTGTTTTTCATTTTATGTGTAACAAATTCTGTAATAATTTCCGCGATAGTTTTTTGCTTATTAAGTCCTTACTGGCATCTAGCTGCTTCATATAATCTAACTGGCATAACATTTGAATACTATGCCAATATTGTTCTTGCTTTATCGCAAATAATAACGAATTTGTGGTTATATTCGGGCAGAAAACTAAATCTTCGAATAATCAACTGTGTTATGTTCTTCGAAAATAAATACATTCGAAATTGTACTTCGAAATACGTGGGAAACGTCACTTTGCGTTGGTTTCTTGTTTACACTGGTGTTTGTGTAGTTTGTGTGCCAAACATAATTTATATTTATGTCAATATTAAATTATGGAGTCATATCTATTCATGTCACATAATTGTATATGTTTATCAATTGCTTTTAAGTGGACTAATTCAGTTATTCTACACATCCATAATTGTGATTTTGAATGAAGCACTAGCTTTTATTAATAATGAAATCAAAAAATTATTTCCTTCTTCGGAAAATCGCTTAAGTAGCAAAAAGTCCCAATTAAAACAATTGCTAAGTGATCGAGAAGAGATTATGAATTTATGTGAAGTTGATATAAGTCATTTGTATGGCTCGGCAATTCTTTTTATTTTGGCGGGTGTCTTGCTAAACACACCCGTCGGACCGTATTATGGACTTTCAATGTTTGAATATGGGGAATTCACAATTCAAAAAGATCGAATGGTTGCATTTTTCAACACTTTTATTTTTTGGATATTACAATTTATGGCTTTTCCTCTGATGGTTTTTCACCAGGATATCACAACTGAGGTAAGGATATTAACTATAAAAGGCACTTTAAAAGAATGGCATATTTTTATTTAGTTGTGGTTTTAGAAATGTAGTTGCTGGCATTTCGAATTTATTTAAAAAAAATAAAAAAGATCACATTCATATCATGTTGTACTCTTTTGCGTAATGGTTAGTGAAAAAAAGTAGCACGCCGCCGCGCGCCGGCCGCCGGTTCAATTCCCAACCTATGCCACCTTGATTCCTTCAAAGAAACTGCCTCTTTCCAAAAATTGTAATAACCTCCAAGAGTCTAAGTTGTCACGAAAAGTGCATCTTTTAAACAACAATTCTAAGCAAAAAAGGTTATTTGGCAAATTTTGTCATTTGAAGAACTTTATAACAGTGACAATGCCTATTCTGTATAACATATAACACTCTATCTTTTGTCTGGTCTTATTCAGCGTTGCCCCTGCTATTGTAGTTTTTTTGCAATTTTTTTTTTTGAACTATAATTTGGAAGTAATTTTTAGTTTATTATTCATCTCAAATAATATTAGCTACTTTCGCTTCTCCAGTTCTCCAAACCCTCTTGAGACTTTAGCTAAATTTAGAAAAATGCTCTGCTTTCTGTTTTCAATAATTTAACGAACTTAAATAGATGTTCCGCATTTTGTATATTTTTTGTAAATTAATACATGATACTTTTTGTTTAATTTTTACTTGCATTCGTACAAAAAAAAAAGTTGAGATAATAATCAAACATGACATTACGATGATAGAAAATGAGACAAAAATGGGTCCGACAATTCTGTCTGTCTGTCTGTATCAGAGACCACAGCCTAAACGGATGGGTCGATTTACTGCAAACTTGGTATGTATGAAGTTTTTGGGAGACTATCCCCAGACGTTTTTTGAATTTTTTTTATTTGAACCAAAAATATCGGTGCCTGTCATATACCGGTTTTAGAAAAACTCATTTTTCTCAAAAACGGTGCCTACGATTTTGATTAAAAAAATCATGGTCATTTTTTTGGATAAAGTCCATCTTTAAATGAAAACCATTTTTTTCAAAAACCTTTATTAACGGTACCTACCATAGAACCGTTTTTTTAAATTCTGATTTTCTCCTTCATGACTCAATCAATTTTAACCATTTTTTTTAAATGGATGCTTTTAAGTTGCCGTAATAATATTTAGTTAAATTTTTTTTTAAAAAAGTTTGAATTTTTTTTTTTTTTGAAAAATCATTTTTTCGAAAACTATTCAATATTTTTTTTTTTAATTTTAGTTTTTAGATGTTGATAAATTATATCTTAAAAATGGCGTACCAATTTTTTTTTTATAAAAGTCCTTGCAAAATTTTATAAGGAAAAAATAGTTTTTTTTTTAAAACGGCTGTAACGATTTTCAAATTTTTTTTTTTAATGTATCATAATAGAAGAAATCAGATTGTATACTTTGTTTTGAGGTTAAATTCATTTAAGAAGCTGTTTGAGTCATTTGAAAATCGAATTTTATGCTTTTTTAATTGTTTTTTTTTTTTTTTCTAAAACTGCATTTACAAATTTTTAATTAAAAGGGCTTAGCATAAATAGTATCATTATCTACAAGAGCAAAGTACGTGCGACCCAGTCGTGCATTTTATTTTTTTTTCAGTTTCGAACCGATTGAGATGGAAGATTATATCAATGAGTGTGAAGAAGATGTAAGGAGTGCAAAATGTGAAAATTCCTATCAAATGTCATCTTCAATTTGAATCACAAGAACTGTTATATTTATTTTATGGAATACACTATCCAGTGTATTATAGAGATCAGTGGGTCTTAAGCTCGTGAACCAATATCCCCTCCAATACCAAAGTCAAACCTGACCTCGGGTTCAGGTCTCAGCGAAAGTCTAACTATACCGTACTAATAGATTCCATCAAGAGATTTCATCCCCTACCTATCTCCTGTAAAGTATGCAAATGTTACACACGAGGAGTTGCGTCAAAGCAATTAAATTAAAAGTTGGTAAGACAAATATTTGTTTGGAACACCTGTTGACACTACTTGTCATATTCTTGATTGCACATATCCAACCTCTTGACATTTAAAATATTAATTTTCCAATTAATTTTTCTCAGTACTTTATACAATAGTAGGCATATTAATTAAATTTAATTAAGAGCTTTTACCAGATAAGTTACAAGTGCCATCATGAAGGTTTCCATTCGAAAAGGAATTTCACTTCAAATATTTCTTTTAAGAATATTGGGATTGTTACCAATTCACCATCAAAACGGTTATTTTCAATTAATTCCAAAATCATTCGAACTTTATATATCGATTTTTGTGCTTGCAATATCTAATTTATTATTGACAGTTTCTTCAATATATTGTGCACTTAATAACGTCGCCATATCAATAGAAAACTACTCCAATACTTCGAAAAAATACGGACAATATTGTGGTGTTGTTGCTGGTTTAACTCAAGCTATTGCTAATTTATTGTTTTATTTTCAAAAGAAGCAAATACTTCAAATCATTAACTGCATTTTGAGACTTGAAGCAAAATATCTTGCAAATCATATTCAAGCAAATAGAAAATGTGACTTTACCTTGTGGTTTTTTGCATTGTATCTAGCGGTATTTGTTTTGTGTACTTCAAATAAAATGTATTTATATACTTTTGTTCCATTTTGGAATTTATTCTACATCAATCAAATAATTATTTTTGAATTTCAAATGATATTTAGTGGATTGATTCTAATATCTTATACGTCTCTGGTGTTAATAATTAAAAAAACGTTAACCTGCATTAATGAAAAAATTGCCTTAACTGTGATTTCAAGTGAAAAGAATTATCATTTAAAAGAGATGCTTATAGACAGAAATGAAATAATTAATTTATGTGAAGAGAATATAAGTTCATTTTATGGAATTCCAATAATATTTATGCTGATGAGTTCTTTATTTAATGGGCCGGCTGGGCTTTACTTTGCGAATTATCTCTTTGATTCGGCTGGTCCTTATAGTTTTCGAAGAATTTTGTATTTGCTTGTGAATGCGTGTATTTTGAACATAGTGCAGTTTATGCTGTTGCCGAGCATTGTTTTTCTGCAGGATTTCACAGAAAAGGTAAGATCATTATCATTTAAATTAAACTTAAGATAATTTAAATGATAATGCAAAAAGATGGAGAACTTCTCACTCAAAGAGTTAGCAATTGTAGAACAAAATTATTAAAATCGGTTGCCGGTAAGTTAGTTAAAAAGAGAAAAAATAGGAATCGTGTTTACGTATTAATATAATGATTTTTTTTGTTATCAGTCGTATCGTACCTACATGAAAGTGTGAAGATCATTTTAATTTAAATTGAAGCTATGTAGTAACGCTGGTCTCTAGGTCCCTAGTTGAGTTTGGTTCAGCTGCTGCGAGAATTTCATGGTCATCACCATTCGCTGTAGAAAATCCAAACGTGAATGAAATCAACATTTTGGATAGTTCCTCACTGGCTGCTTAATCGAGAAAGTTCTAGTTTTGGTGGGTCACTGTCCACACAAGTTTGCTTATTTCGAAAATTAAGCAAAAATCGATTTTTCAAGGGATATTTTATTTTTTGATATTTTCGATATTTTGAATAAAAACTAAAAAAAAAACTGATTCTGCATCTACTAAATTGATTATTTTTTTAAGTAAGACTAACTCTGTATCGTAAATTATCATCAAGAAATAAAGTTGTTTTAAAGTGTTTTACCACACTGTCACTAATTTTCTTCACAAATACAAAAAAACAATTTGCAAATTCTCTCACTTTTCAAATATTGGTTCTTTTTGATAGATCCGTAGATTATCACTCAAAATATGGACCGAAAATATAAGATGCTTTAAAAAAAAAAAAGACAAGAAACTTAAAAAATTATACATACAGTGTTCACTTAGTTAGAAGCACTACAATTTCATTTTAAATTTTTTTTTTGTCGCATAAGATCAATCTATGAGTAAAAAAACTTACTTAGCGAAAAGGAAAATTAAAACTGAATGAAACAAACATAGCTTAAGAGCGGTGAAACCACATAGGTAACTGTAATTTTTCATCTTTTTTCCTAAAACATGCTAAAAATCAGCCATATTTTTGGTTTATTTGATTAGACGCACCAGTGAAATTGGTTAACTATCAGCCAGTAATTCCCAAAGAGATTGTTAAGTTAATTTCGGATCGAATCATCGTGAATTTTACTTACCAATTTTTTAATAATTGACAGAAAAAGAGAGTTAGTTATCGAAAAGAGGTCTTATGTTAGAGGCATCCTTTTCAAAAGTATTTTCACCCATTAAATACCCGTAAAATTGGTAGTAAGTGAAACCTTAACACAAAATTTTGTGTGAAATTATTATGCAAAAACATCCACAGAAAACAGTGCAAATAGTTATATGAATTATGAATTCAAAGATTAGAATCTCATTTTTCAATTTTATCACATTCTTTTTAAGTTTATCATAAGTCCCATTATTTTATGTTCAATAAAACAAACAAAAAAAAACATCTTCTATACCTATGCACTGTCCGTGTCCAGTCCATGTTCATCCCATTGCACTTCCTGAATGATTGTAACATTCTTGATCTTCTTTAGGTTTTCCACTCTCCACTCGAAACATGGCCTCTTTAACAAAATAGTGATTATTGATATCCAACGTGCAGATATGATTTTTGCTGTCAAAGTTGTCATTATAGGCTTTAATTTCATTAACTTAAGTCATTATAATTGTCAACTTTAATCAAAGAAGCGATAACACAGAAAATGGACTCAATTTAATTAAATAAATTTGCGTTCAAACACATTAGAAACTTTTTGAATTACATTAGTAGATTAATACAGTTGATGCGATGAAAAGGTTTATTCGTAGAGGCATTTCACTGCAAATATATTGTTTAAAAATACTAGGATTGTTACCAATTTGTCATCAAAACAATAATTTTCAATTGATCCCATCAAATAATCTTGAGTATTGGATATCAATTTTAGTTTTTGTTGCATTGAATTTATCATTATTGGTGTCTTGTGCAGTATGTGCTGTTAATTTAAATTCCTTATCATTTCTCACATACGCCAATACTTCAAAAATGTACGAACAATACTCGACTATTATTACTGGGATCACTCAACTTACTGCTAATCTATTGCTTCATTTCAAAAAGGATAAAATACTTGAAATCGTCGAGATAATTTTAAAGTTTGAAGAAAAGTATTTGGAAGACGCTAATGAACGAAATGATTTTGACACCACATTGTATTATTTCGTAGTGTTTTTGGTGATAAGTATGATATGTACTTCAAATATGATTTATTCAAATACTTCAAATTCTTTGTGGAACATATTCTACACCTCACAATGGATAGTGCTTGAAATACAACTAATCTTTAGTGGATTAATTTTAACATTTTACACTTCTTTGGTTTTAATAATAAAACAAACACAGAAAAACATAAATGACAAAATAGTGGCAAGTGTCATCTCAGGAAAAATATTTCATCATCCTAATTTAAAAGAAATTTTTATAGATAAAAGTGAAATTATAAGTTTATGTGAAGAGAAAATAAGTTCTACATATGGAATCCCAATCATATTTATGTTGACGGCTGCTTTAATCAATGGGCCAGCTGGCCCGTATTATGCAAACTATTTATTTGATTCCGACCTTCCCTATACTTTTCTGACAATTTGCTATATTATTGTGAATGTTTGTTTGATATACGTAACGCAATTTATGTTGTTTCCGACTATTGTTTTTCTTCAGGATTTTACAGAAGAGGTAAGCTAATAATCTAGAATTTTAAGTAATTAAATAGATTCTCTAAAATTTCTTCATCAAATTAACATTCATTGACAAAAAAAAAAAAAAACATCAAAACAATTGATTTTCTAATATTATTTCTGAAAGGCTGAATTAAAAACATCGAAACAATTGATTTTCTAATATTATTTCTGAAAGGCTGAATTAGAAACAACTTATAAGCCAATCTAGTTCAAAAATGCTCGAATACGCCCTTAAAAAGAAAAGATCACTTTCGCAACGAAAGCACTAAAGAATGAAGACTAAGAGAAGACTCGACGATAAAATTAGCATCACGTTTTTGAGATATTCCTGTTTGAAAGTAAAAACACACAGGTTTTTGAAGCAAAGTTTTGAACCGATTTGTAAGCAATGTAAGGGTTTCTTAACTGAAAGAACTAATTTTCTTCTCCCAGACTCAGTTTAAATCCTTTTGATAGCTGATTTATTTTCCGAGAAATCTTAAGTTGAATGTAATACGTTCAGTATTTTACATTATACATTTTCTCGTTAACAAAATGAAAATGGGTCAAGTGTTGGAAAATGCATCGACCTTTATATCATGAAAGGTCGGAAAGGTCCTTTTTATAAGGGAGTACAGTGGACCGTTTTGACTTTTTTGGTTGCAAAAATCATATCTTCTAAACGAATAAAGATATTTTTTTATCTTTAAGGAAATTTCTATGGCTATGAAAATGATGAGTTTCAAAAAAAAGTGTTAACAGAAATTCTTAAAGCGATTTTTTTTATTTTTTTGCTATACAAGACTACATTGATCATGTATTTGAGATATATACAAGTCAAACAGTTGAAACACTAGATTGTTTGAAAACTATCATCTAAATCCGGGGTAATGTGTAATAAACTCATCATTTCAGGCGAGTATCGTTCTTTCAGAGTATCGTTCTTTCAGCCTTGAGGAAGAAATAAGTGGATCCGATGAAGTTGCAAGCATGTTAAAAAAATCACCATTTTGCCGAATTCTTGAAACTTGGGACGTATTTTAATATCTGTATTTCTTGTAGTCTTTATTTTTTGCATTCTTGGGCTTCTTCTGACAATTCTCCAAGTGGTAGTGATTGATATTTTGACTATGAACCAATATTTTGTGAAGAGTAGGTGTGAGTGATACTTGTTTTAAAAGCTTCGCTGTTTTCTTGGTATACTCTCCAAATTTAACTTCATTCACTACTTCCCTGCAGTTCAAAACGTTCAGTATTATTTTGAGCCTCCTTAATCCAGTTACTCCATTGACTCCAGTTATTCGAGCGGTTGCATCTAACTACTCAATAAAATCTCCTTGAAGTGTTTCCATCACTGCTTTGGTTTAACCACGTCAAGTCCAAGCCATTAAATAAGGAGAACAGGAAGGGGTGTGCGCTACACCTACAGTGTTGGTGAGTGAAGCACTAAAATTTTCTGATTTTTGGCCCTATATGTCAAAATAGTGCCCTATCTGTCATTTTTCCGACCTCGTTTTTTCAGTGGCGCATTATTTTTTTCGTGACTTGAAGGCGCTGAATTTTTTGATAACTTTTACTGCAGTCGTAAGATTGTATGTTTGATTCACTTATTTTTCTGATAAGATAAATGTATATCCATTTTGAAACAATCTTTAATTTTGATTGAATGGTAAATAACATTTCTTTTGGCGGCTCACCTATTTTTAATCCAACTGCACTCCAACCCTTTGTCATTGCATATGTGTTTGTGCAGCTTATACTTGTAGAAAAGTGCTTCACTTATTTTTGAGAAGACCCATTCCTATGAAATTGAAACATTTTTGTGTCTGGTTGCATATCGGACACGACCGCGTAGACTTTGTTTTGATTGATTTTTGAAAAAAAAAATTTATTTACAATAAAAATCTTTAATAAAAATTCACATTTTATAACATTTTTATTATTTTTATCCCAAACACACATCGGCTGACGTTTGACACTTTTCACCAACTTGCTCTATCACAAAAGTAGGGGCAGACAATTTTGCCCTAAACCGTTCTAAAAAAAACTTCATGGAACACAAAGTGACAGACTTTTCTGATCTTTTTTGTTCTTTTCTGTTCGGAACAGATTCATTAAACACACTTATAGTTAAAAAGAACTCATGATTCACAAATCAAATGTATGTACTTTTTTCTGCATTTAATTTATATATTGCTCATTCCCTTTACGAGATACAGACTTACGCCCATATCACAAAAGGTTGCATTATCTTCCTGAAAAATAAAGTTTACAGCCGCAGGATTATCTTTAAATTCATCTGGGGTATATTCATTAATTTCTCTGTATTTTTCCACATTCATTTTGAATTGTTCCGACAACCAAATGCATCCAAACCCATCACACTTCCACATCCCACTTGAGTGCCAACTCATTTAAACTACTTTTTCATGTCACAATCATGCCGGGACCGTGAAGATTAAACTTTTTTCATTATACTTAAAGTGACGAATTTCCACGAGGGACATTTATGCCATGTCATCTCTTGCATACCTGCTGCAAATATCAAAAAATACCAAAAACTTTGCAATAAAAATTCAATATTTTAAGTTAAACTCATTATCTCTATACTTATTTCGCACAATTTACTCGTATTTTATAGTTAAAAATGACAAATCACATGTTCTAAGTATATTGCTAAGGTTTTCTGTTAACATTTTGCTAACATTATGTTAGCAACAATGTCTTCACGTCGAATTAAAAGACGGTTTGAGAGTTACCGTCTTTAAACTTATTTCATCAAATATACGTTTTACAAGAACAAAATCATAATTTCCAAATGTTTACCGAAAATAAGATACTGATGGAAAATATTACTAAAACTTTAAATGAAATTGAAGTAGGGGGTAGGTAATGCAAATCCTAATTTTCTAACAGCAAATCAGGTTTAAGTCAACTATTATAGTTAGAAATTTCAAATATGTTCAGCGGCAAGTATAAATCAAGAAGATCAGAACTGTTGAACTAAATATGTCTTCCTTATTGATTTTGACCTTAAATTCACCGCAATCATGGTTGGGTCATCTTTCTTTACCATTGTTGATTTTTACCAAGCACTACATAGCTTCTAATTCTAATTCTAATATCTTAAAGCACGTCTTACTTGAGTCTTTCCGTCATCACAAAGAATAAGACTGGTATTTATCAAGCGCTCATAACTTATGAGCGCTTGATGAACACCAGTCTATACCTATGTTAAAGGGTTACCTTTGGGACACTTTAGTTTCAATTTGACACCTTTTGAGTCACTCATTTTTGGACACCTTTTAGAAATTTGGAACTTTTCAAAACAAACAGAATACAGAAAGTCTGTTTTTAAAATATTTTTAAAATAAGTATAAAACAGGTCGACAAAGATCGACACTCATAAGACCACTGTAATGATAATGATTTTTTTTTTAATTAAATTTGTACGAATTTGTAAGTTAAACGTTGACTTCCTCGTAAGCTGAAAGACTATTTTCCAAACTGACTCTAATTAAAATTAAGCTGATTAACAAGTTTAAAGTAAAAACTTGTTTTGTTTTACGTATAATACAAAAATTCAATTGAATTATATGTCGTTGCGTTTAAGTTGACATTTGTATGTGATACTTTTTCCACTTTTTGAAAATTTGCAGAGGTAACCCTGACTATGTATAACAATTTATATAATTTTTATCTTCTGTATGGCTGTTACATTCTTTTTGATCTTGTTTAAATTCTAAATCAGTCTCCACTAATTGTTCGGCTGCACATGGTCACTTTAAAGTTCAATGTACACATCCAAAAATGTTTGTCAAAGTTTCGACAGGCTAAATAGTCGGAAAATGGGGGTTAGCTGGAAAGTTTTGTTCAGAGATACGTATAATTATATTTAAGACCTGTTTTTCATACGACTCGAACCACTGTGCGCTCTTCAACTAAATGCACCAATATAATCACAGTTCGTGCAGTTACACTGTGTACTTAACAAAATGAGATCAAAAGTGTATTAAGTTAAATTCCTATAAACAGTTTTAATCTAAAAAAAAATGGTTTTGCCGAAGAACAGTTTTTATGGTGACTTACGAGGAAGAGATACGATGTGGTAAAGTAAAAATTCGGAAAAAGCACCTCAGAAACTATAAGATATCCACCAAAAATTTCCAAGTAAAACTACCACATGACTGGACTATAAAATTAATTAACTTAAGTCATTATTATTTCATATTTATATGAACAACTATAAATCCAGCAAGCGATGACGCATAAAGGATTATACTCAATTCAATTATTAAAATATAATCATTTGTGTTCAAATAAACTAGAAATGTTTTGAATTAGTACCTACATTAATACATTTTGTGCGCGATGAAAAGGTGTATCCGTAGAGGCATTTTGCTGCAAATATTTTGCTTAAAAATACTAGGCTTATTACCAATTTGCCATCAAAACAACCACCTTCAATTAATTCCAGCGAATAATCTTGATTATTGGATATCGATTTTAGTTTTTGTTGCATCTAATTTATTATTAATATTGTGTTCTGCATTGTGTGCTTTTAGTTTGAACGTCTTATCGCCCGATGCCGCAAATAGTATAATACTCTACGAGCAATACTCCTCTGTTATTACTGGTTTCACACAAGTCACTGCTAATTTATTGCTTCACTTCAAAACAGATCAAATACTAAAAATCGTAGAAATAATTTTAAAGCTTGAAGAGAAGTACCTGGTCGACACAAATAAACAAAATAATTTTGACGTTACATTGTGTTATTTCATATTGTTTGTGGTAATAAGTGTGATATGTTCTTCAAACATGATTTATTTAAACACTTCGAATTCTTTTTGGAATATATTCTATACCTCACAATGGATAGTGTTTGAAATCCAACTAATATTTAGTGGATTAATTCTTATATTTTACACTTCTTTGGTGTTAATAATACAAAAAATCATAACGCACATCAATGAAAAAATTATGAAAAGTGTCACCACCATCTCAGGACAAAAGTGTCTTTCTCATTCTCATTTAAGGGAAATTCTAATAGACAAAAGTGTAATTATAAGTTTATGTGAAGAGAAAATAAGCTCTATATATGGAATACCAATCATATTTATATTGATGGCTGCTCTAATCAATGGTCCAGCTGGCCCTTATTTTGCAAACTATTTACTTGATTCTGAAATTGCTAATTCTTTTCTTGGAATTTGCTATATAGTTGTGAATGTTTGTTTGATATACGCAACGCAATTTATGCTGTTTCCGGCTATTGTTTTTCTTCAGGATTTTACAGAAGAGGTAAGTTATCTAGAAGTTTAAGTACCTTATTAAATAGGTGCTCTAAACTCTCTCTATCTAATTAACATTCTTAATGGCAAATCAAATTCATCCTTTTGCAAATCAAAATCAACCTTTCGCAAATCAAATTCACTTTTTTTTTCAAAATAAGAAGGTATACTTTTACATATTATTTATGAAAACAAAATATCAACGGATTTTAAATCGATCCATTGAAAAAAAAATTTAATTTTAGATTTCGTGCTAATCGAGTTAGAATTTGTTGATATCGAGCCCTTCCCGCCATTTTATAGTAAACGATAAAAATAAAATTTGATAGGAAGGGTTTTTTTTCTATTTTTATCCTAAGCAATTAAATCAGCAGGACCCAAAGACAGGAACTAAATTCATATATATGTAGGTATACACGAATTCTATTTAGACTAATCTTGACATTTTTTCATAAAAGTTTTCACCGTTTTTGACGTTTTTAACTAAAAAGTAACTAGAAATAGAAGTACAGATGAAAATCTTGGTTTATTTGCATTTTAATTGAGTCACAACTTTAAATGGAGATTTAAAGCATCTTACCAACTTTGGTCCATTACGATAATACGAGCTATAGGGAACAAGATGCTCCCTACTAGTTAAAAGCACTTGGAGCTTCTGAAGAAGCAAATGAGACTATTAATGTCTGTGTTAATGAGATCGCTAGGTTCATTGTAGAAGTACTCTCCTAAATGAAGTTTGCATCACTTGATAGTACACCAAGCGGTGTGTCGTATCTACCTATAAGACAGTGTCCAGTTATGACACCTATTACGGAGCTGATCTGAGAAGGCAATTTAACCGTTTCAAATCTAGTTTGGGCTTTTCCGTTCCAATTCTGGCAAGTTCATCGGCTTTAGAATTCCCCGGAATCTCCATCAGAGACGATCGATACTCTTGTTCTGTGATGGAGTTTGAAGTGGTTTATTAGGTGGAAGGAGTGACTAAGGTTTAGTCTATCTAAGTATGGTGATGGAATGGTGACTTCAAGTCAGGCAAGTCGACGATTGGTTTGACGTTTGACCGAGAAGCACATGGAGAGAACTAAAATACATCTCTATAGAAACCGAACACATAAACCTACTCTTTCGTTTTTATGTATCCTCCTAACAAAATTCCAAAGGGTCACAATCACAAAACACTCCACGTTTTTTATAGACCGTACTCATTAATTAATAACTAAAATAATAAATCTAATTAACTTAAGTTGACACTTTTGTTATTTTTCTTAATGGGAAAAACAATGAAACAACCAATTTGTGATATAAAATTCAAGCACGGGCATTTGTTTTCTTTTAGTGGATTAAAGTAGTCGAAGTCGACTCGACTCGGTGTGCCATGAAAAAGTTTATTCGTAAAGGGATTTTACTGCAATTATTTTGCTTAAAAATATCAGGACTACTACCGATTTCTCACCAAGATGGCCACCTACAATTCATTCCAAAAACCCTTCAATACTTAGTCCTTGGTGGGTGTAATCTAACTTTATTTGTGTGTTCCGTATGTTGTGCTCTGAGTTTCGATGACATGTCAATGTTCAACTACGCCAATACTTCAAGAAAATACGAGCAATACGTATCGGTTGTCACTGGTTTAACTCAAATTATTGCAAATATATTCATTCATTTAAAAAAAGAACAAATTTTCAAAATCATCGATGCTACTTTGAGGATTGAATTCAAGTATCTTGGAAACGGACCCGGATATAGTGAAATTGACCAGACATTATGTTATTTCGTCGTGTATTTAGCAATATTTGTGTTGTGTTCCTTGAACATGACTTATTTATATTGTTCATCTAGTATTTGGAATATATTCTACATTTCACAATGGATTGTTTTTGAAATACAATTAATATTCAGTGGATTAATTCTAACATCTTATACGTCTCTGGTTTTGATAATTAATAAAATATTAATCTGCATCAATGAACTGTGAGTTCAGGTGAAAAGCGTCAATATGATCAGTATTATATAAAAGAGATCCTTATGGACAGAAATGAAATTATTTGTTTATGTGAAGAGAAAATAAGTTCATTGTATGGAATTCCAATAATATTTATGTTGACGTGTGCCATGTTCACTGGCCCATCTGGCCCTTACTATGCAAACGATTTATTTGATCCGGGTTTTACTATAACTTTTGAAGTCATTTTCTATGTGGTTGTGAATTATTGTATTTTAAACGGATTGATTCAATTTATGCTGTTTCCCACCATTATTTTTCTGCAAGATTGTACAGAAGAGGTAAGACAAATGTAGAATTCTTAATTGTTTTTTTTTTCATGTTGTTTTGGTGTTTTTTCATGGGGTTTTCGGAGGCCGAAAAAAATGTGGTATGAAGGGATTTCGTAACATAAGGATCCGGGAACTCCTTAGGCCAGCGTTTGACGAAACCTAAAGAATCTGGAAACGATGAATCCGTTGGTATAATAATCCGTGTTGGCGGGCGGAAACGTTTACGGGAATATGTGATTGTTTGGCATTTAGAAACATTAAGTTCTAAATTGTTTTTTTGACACCAAACAAAAAATTTATTTAAACCCGTTTTTAAAGGCAATGCAATCTTTAGAAGAAATTCTTCTAAAGATTTTCATGTCATCCGCGTACGTAGAAACTTCCGAATGCTCATTAAATGAATCAGTTAAAAACCAGGAATATTTGTGTATGGACTCCTTAGTTCTTAAGGATTTCTGTTCAATAACAGATTTTTACTTTCAGGAAAGCAAAAAGGTATTTTTTTTTTGTCAACTGTGTTTGGACATCTGAAGTCTGCCGTTTGTTTTCAGTTGCCTGACATTTCTGTTCTGTTCTAACCTGTTTTGCTCTGCCTTTTTCTCATTAAACACAGCTTATTTCATATGAAAATGATAGCAAAATATCCGTCACCAGAAAAAGTCACAAAAATATAATTGTCAAATATGACAATCATTCTGACTGTCAACTATCAAAAATCATCTAACAAGATTCCTTTCACAGTACCCTTTGAAAGTGATTTTTCACAATTGAAATCGACATTAATAAGAAAAAAAAAATAAATAAGCTATTTATATGTCATTTCCTCCATAACCAAGCTTATTGTAAGATTGCATATCAAAGTACGAGTGTTTTCCAAAATTCCGAATGCCAACCACAAACAGCGCTATAACGACAGATACGAATACGCGAAAAACCCCAAAGTTTGCTATGCTCTCTTGGAAACTTAGGGGTCAACAGATCAAACAAATAAAACATGACGGTCTTTTAACAGATAACTAGAATAGGTCTTACTCATTTCTTAAGTGTATTTTGTGTAGGACCTACTTAAGTAAATAAAACTATGACCAAATAAAAAAATATATTCAGCTTGGAATGTTGAACATTTCATTCTATAAGTCTAAGCTATATAGAATGTAGCATCAACAAAGATAGCGAGCAGCAAAGTTCCCAACACATTGTTTTTCATGTGTTCACAAAAAAAACCATCAAAACAAAAAAAAAAAATTAAATACAATGTTGCTGGTAGTGTGTTTGTAGGTGAAGAAGGATAAGAACGTTTTTATACCTACATACATACATATATCTACAACATATACCTTTAATTTGAGACCATTACCATTTCTGAATATTCAACAGTTTCTAAGATAAACAACATTTTCAGTTTTATTTTTTTTTGGTTTCTCGTGAGCGGATTTCGATGAAAAATTTAATATAAGAGGTTCTTAACAAAAAAATTGTTTTATATCAACATTTAAAAAACAATTTTGGATTTTTAAAAAAAGTTTCAAAATTTTTCCAAAACGTTTCACTGACTCTTTTTGAAATTTTGGTTTAAGATGTTCAAAATAATCTTTTTTTATCTTATATTTTTATGTACATACGTACATATATACAAAAATTAATTCTTAAAGAATTACAGTTTTTGTATTTTTTCCATGTTTTTTGTTTAGTGAAATTTAATATAAATTTTTTATTTTTATATATTTTTGTAATAATAACTAATTTTGCAATCTACTCCGATTTTTATCAATCTACTACATTTTTTTCTTTAAATCTACTACAATTTTGTTGCCGGAAGTGGTAACGCTACTTGGTAGTGCTCATGTTTTCGGAAACATGCCGAAGCAGTTTGGGCGGATTTAACATTACCCTATGTAAGCTGATGCCTATTATAGTTTAGCCTTTAGCCCAGAAAAAAACCCCAAAATAAAAATAAATAAATAAATAAAATTCTTAGGTGTGATGCTCATGTTATTTTCGTTATCACTGTTCTTAATTTATTAGATTTATTAACTTTACGTGAGTGGTATTTAAGCATTTAAGTTGCAATCAAAAGTCACATTTGTGTTTTGAAATTCAATCAGTGCTAACGTTTCTACAAATAAATTTGAAAATGTTATTTTTGAGAATCTTTATATTTGTGGCGATTATTATTGACTTCATCAATTGTGTTCAACTTGACATTCAAATCGGCGAGGAGATTGAGAATGGAAAGTGGCCTTCAAAACATAAAATTTCGTTTCCATTCACCCTTGAAGGTGATCAATATTTTTGTGGTATAAGTAGAAAAGTAATGTTTATTCGAAAACTGGAAGAAAATGGAAGAATGTCCATTGAAACAGATAGTCGTAATTGTCATAGTAATTATACCCACGCATTTTCCTTTAGCAGCAATGGGAAACAATTTATTTTTCGCATCGATGACAAAAAGCATTGGATCATCCAACAAATATTAGAAGGTGGAAAATTTGGTGACGAGGTTGATAATGGAGACTGGGAAACAGAACCTAATCTAATAATTCCATGTGATATTGGCGGTAAATATTATGTCTTTGTGGATGATACCAGGAGGTGGTTCAGTATGGAACTATTACCGAACGAACAAATGGATTTACAGGTAAACTATAAAAAGGCTGGAAGATATACATTTGGATTCTCATTTTCGATTGAAGGAAGGCAATACATTTATAGAGTCAACAAAGACAATTGGGTTATTAAGGAAATTTTACCTGGTTTTGACACCAGTCAACCGGTCCAAGAGGGAATTTGGACAAAGGATCAGTATATAAGTTTTCCATTTAGTAGAGATGGCAAACAATATTTTTTTGGTGCGATGCGATATCATAAAGGCAACGCAAGTGAATGGTTTATAAGGGAATTATTGCCCGGAGGCAAAATGGGTACGGAGCAGCTAATAAACATTTCTCAACCTCTTGATATAGTGTTCATTTATGACAGTAAGGGAAGACAATTTCTTTATGGACTAACTGGAAAAAGATGGTTCATTCGTGAAATCATTAAAGAACCTATTACTCCAACTACCACAGAAGAAACAGTCACACACGCTGATGACCAAATAAAACCAACTATATCAACTAGGAATAATGAAACAGTTATTAATGGTGATGAAAATGATGGTGTATTAAATATAATTATATCAAATCCTAATACAACAGTTGTTGCTAATGATAAACTAATTAAAGGTCTATTTCCTTTATTCAACCCATCTTTTTATATAAATAATGTTCATATATATAATAATAATATATATAAACCTTAAGAATATGTAACAAATAAATATATGTGGAATATGCTCAACAAAGTGTAACTTGTATTTCATTTAACAGCGATGCCAAGTGGGGCAAAAATAATTTATTATTCCTTTTTGGGCGTAGTATGATCGACACTGAGACTTTTAGGTTTTTAACTATCCTGGATATAAATTTATTATTTATTATCTATTTATTTATTATTTCATTTTGTTTTTTTTTTCGAAAATGATATTGTGGTGCCATTTTATAGGCCTATTTAAAAACGAATTACATCGCAGAAGAATGAAAACGTTAAAGCTAGTTTCAGACGATTTGTATAAACACAATTTTTTGTGTAAACATATACACAAACCGTTTGAATCACAAATATGATTACAGCTAATGACAGACATTAACGATTTGTGTATCATTTGTGTACAGACTTCCCGTCCGAAGGGTTACACAAATAATGTCTTATGACTATTTGTGTATAATTTATTTATGTCAAATCTTTTGTGATTTCTGATAATTTAAACATTCACAAATCTCGAGCCGATACACAAATGATTTTGCAATTTAAATCGAATATTCAATATATGTATAATTAATTGTGACACAAAAAAAACATTTAACTAAACATAGAACTTTTCTTTCTATGATAACACCGCCGCCCGCCTTCCTACAAGACTCACTCAACAAATGCAAAAATTTATTTGTATTTGTTTGTGATTGCAAGATATTTATTTCGTGCAATGATAGAAAAGTCTCTTCTACTCTTCAAGCAAGAACGCGGGTCCAAGAAGTTTAACATCGGGCAGAACGCCCAATGCAAACGCACTCAAAAAATGAAAAAAATCGATTATCGAAATAATTGTGATAGCAATAAGATATTTCTTTTTTTTTTTTTGCGTTGCAAAACGTACTTTTTTATAAACATTTTATTTTTTATTACCAAACATTTCTGTCTCCATGATAGAATTTCAAACCAGACCTAAGTTATTTTGTAGTTTATATAGGCCCCAGAAAGTATTGAATCACTGTAGGAAATATTTATTTGTTTAATTATTTTATTAGGGTTATTCATGTAATCGCGGAAACCCCATAGAAACCTTAGAAATTATAGAATTTTCTATCTGTAATAATGAACTGACATTTTCAACTAACAGTTTAATAAAATACACACATTCTTATGAGAAGTGGAAGTGACCTATAAGAACGGACGCAATGTAAAAAGTAGTCGAACTTTTAGCGATGGATTCTATGGTTAAGCCTAGAACAACTGCTCAGTAAACCCAGTTAGCGTCATTTTTATACCATAACTCTTGTGACCAAAATTATTTGTGGAATGGATAGTTAAAGATAAGAACTGTGTGATCAGTAGGGTCGTAGAAAGACTGGTTATCTTAATATACTCTGATAGCTAGGGCACATTTGACTTTGGGATACATTCATCATTGCTGTTTTTACTACCAACACCTCTGTGTAAGCCCATTATTTAAATGCAGATCGATTCTATTTTCAAATTTTTAGGATGCATTTTAATTTGACAGTTCTAGCTATTCACCAAAGAAAATTAGAAGTGTTTGTTTGTTTCTTTTTTCATTTCTGCTCCTCCCTGTAATTTTCGTGTTCATGTGTGTAATTATTTTTTAAATATTTTTTTAATGAAATAGAAGTGATGTTTTGTGAGTTGTGTTATCAAATATTAAGCAAAAAGTATAGCTACTTGAATGATTTCAGAATTTAAGTTGTTTTGTTATAAAATCTAGTTAATGAATTTTGAAACATCGGGGAGCATTCGTCATTTGCGAAAAAGGCACATTCGGTACCTAGAAGCCGGAGAAGGGGAAGAGATAAGTTGAATTCAGACAATCTCGAATTCAGAAGCAGCATCTAAATTAAGGGCTAAATATTGTTCTGAAATGGAAATGGTTATGTCGATTAAAATATTGTTTGTCGAAAGTGCCCCAAGGATTGCCAAATTCAGCTAAATTATCAACCATTTTTATCAACCAAATCGTTATTTCACTGGTCTCTTGAAGGGAAATAATTTTTGTCACAGTGTAGTTGGGGAGCTGGGTAAAGTATGTAACAGGTGTAGTTCTTTTGGCAGCAGAGTCTAGTTACACTTACTTACTTAGGTCTGTAGACTATTCGATGACTTGTCCATTGTGGTTCCTATAAAGGGCATATGGCATTTACAACTCTTATGCGCCGTCGTGTACAGTCCTGGGAAATATATGTGCAGTTTCGTTCTCTCCAACTCTTCCGCAGCTGTACGCATTCCTTTTCGGCTGTCCTGTGCCATGTGCCATGTGGTGTGTTTACGAAAATCATTTTGAGTAATATTATAATGTTAATAATCACTATTTTGTACACGGGGAAAAAAAAATAAAAAAATCATTTGTTCGTTCGGTTTTGACATAAGATTACGTAAGCTTACGTTAGCTCATTATAGTTAAGCCATTACTCCCATAGAAGGAGTGAAAAAATCAACCCGGCCTGGTACATAAAGTTAGTCCCACAATATGTGTGTGTATGTGCTTGTAACTAACTTTCCTACAATTTTATCCTGCACAATTTATCTTAATGTCATTTTTCATGTGAAATCATTAATTTCCTTATATCTAATGTCTAATCAATTGCACTATATTCAAACATCGAAATATACAGAATCTATAGAGGTAGGTACCTACATAAGAAATCAATCTTTAGTAATGGAAAAACCACCATCATGGACAATGCGAATACGTAAAGGATTTTTATTGTGCCTCATAGGCTTAAAATATTTCGGTCTATTCCCCTGGTCAAGTGACGCAACTTCATCAAAAATAATCTGCAATTCATCCGATACGAGAAAAGCTCTAATTTTATTAATTTTCTCTAACCTAACTTCTGTGTGTTGCATTGCTCTAGTTTATAAACTAGAATACGAATCAGTGATTTTCGATAAACAACTTAATACAACTGGATTCATTTACGAAACTATTGTTTTATCAGCAGCAGCAATAACTCAAATAATTACAAGTGTATGCTTCTGGAGGAATCGTCAACGAACTTTAGAAATTGTTGTCAACATAATTAGCCTCGATAACAGATATTTGCCTTTGACAAATCTTAAAGACGATATTACATTTAAACTTTTTATAATTTGGTTATTTTTCATGTTATCGTTTATTGTACACTCGATTTATTTATTGACATTTTTTTTTGTCGAAATTTCCCCACTACACGGTCTTTCAGTTTTCCTCCGAACATTTCCGTTGTTTATAAGTGGACTTTTAATGTTTTTTCATTCGTCGGTTGTTTTAATTACTAAAGAAATTATGTTAATGCTAAATTTTGAAATCGAAAGTGTTTTAAATTTTGATAGCAGAAACTTAAGAGTGAAATTGAGACCACTTTTGACACAGAGAGCGTGGTTAATTGAGTTTTGCTCTGAAGACGTCAGTGAGTTGTATGGCATTTGTGTGTTATTTAATGTGGTATTCACTTTGATAGTACTGGCCAGTGTTCCCTTATCGATTGAATATTTCATTAACCTTAAAAAAGCTACATCTGCAGGCGGTTTTTGGATATTTTTTGGAGTGGTCATTTGTGCACTTCCGACAATACTGACTACTGTCATAGTTTTTAATGAAGATTTTGTGCAAATGCAGGCGAGTATTTATAAACTAAGAATATTGGTTGTTGCCATCATTTGATAAGCCTGCCAGGTGTTTTTATTTTCAAGTAATTTAACGTCCATTTCTAAATTCATAATGATTACATATTTTATTTATTTGATGTAGTACTAAAATTTTCATTACTTTAATTATTTGTTGTTGTAAGTAACTGACATTTGTATAATAATCTTATACATGAATTTATGTTAGTTGTTTTTTTTTTCATTTGATAAAAAATGCCTGATAAAGTACACTCTTTATCAGGCATTTTTTATTAAATGAAACGTTGCACACCATATAAACATCGTGTTTTATTGACCTGGAGCCTGCTACAAAATATTTCATTTCTAATTTAAGTTTTAATATTAAAACTTTCGCACTAAAGTTTTGAAAAAGAATCAAGGTCTTGTAACAAATTGTTGTTCTAAAAAATAGTTTTTTTGTGAAAATTTGTGGACTAAAGATTTTTTGCCTAAATAAATTGTGAAAAAGTGGACTAATGTTGTTATGAATTGTGTTGATTACAGTTTAACTATAATTACTTGGTCAAATAGTGTAACTCATCTAATAGATTACTCGTAAAGGATTCATTATCTGTCAAAAAATCATTTATTCGAAAAATGGACTTATATGTTGTTTTGCCTATCTGCCACCGGTTTCAGTTTTTGGGTATTTTTATTTAGTTTATAAAGTTTTAAAAGAAATTTTAAAATACAAACATGAAACGTGGAAGAAAAATAAATGGAAACGGTCAACCTTTAATTTTTTTTTTGTTGAAAATAAACCAAAAATGTCTCATGCTAGGAAAACGTCTAATATGTTCAATACATTTTGTGTTTCAACTATTGAGTGGTTAGCAATGTGCAACATTTTATAAAAATCAATTTGAAACAAAATTTTGTCAAACGATCGAAAACACGACTTAAGTTAAGGAATAACTTTATTCGCATAAGTATTTGAAATTAGCTCCCATTCAAAACTGTATAAATACCTCTCGGTAATGTAGACCAATTTGTCGCCTCATTCTATGCAGATGAGATTTATTTTTTTCTCTCGGCGATAAATGTCACTGGTTGACCGAAACATAAAAAATAAAAAAATAAAGGTTCCTTTCCCCTGACCCTGAAGGGAAAAAAACTTTTTTTCTTAAATGAAGGTTGTAAAGTGACTTTTATTGTAAATAACAACTAATAAGAGTTATTACAGAACCTTTCAAAAAGTTGAGGTATAACCACAAGAGTGATACATCAAAAAAAATCAGACGTTTTATTTTCGGCATTCACCCAGCCAGACGTCCTTGTAATTTGAAATGTATTTATTAGAAATAGGCCCAAAAAACTTCAGTTTTTCGAACTCAACCATATACTGACCCCATTACCTTATGATTTATATATCTATGACTTAAAGTAACCACACACATTCAACACACAAATTTAAAAAAAATGCGTTTTTCAACAGCCCAAAATCCCTCTGCATGAAATTCCGCCGCTTCCATACCATTCTATTTTGCTGTTTAGTCACTCGATTTCATGAGAATCAACAAGAACGAAGGTTTCTACTACGTTTTGTTTTTCGATGTCATCTCTGATTTGATTTTCTAATACTTTTTATTTTGGAAACTCGAATGCATGAGAATCAACTGGAACAAGATATGAAACAAACTCGTCGTTCAATTAAAGTATAGGTATAAACCAGTGGATAGGGGCACTTGAAAAATTCTTCAGGGCAGTGTCGGATGTCAGCGGGTCAGGTGGTTGCTGCGATGTTTTGTTCTTTTAAGAAAAAAAAAACGATAATAAAGAGATTTGGAGTTTGAACTTTTGTTTTCCGAACAAAACTGATTTTCTTTACTTTGGGGGTATATTACGCCTTGTGTACTCGCAGATCGCGTTTAATGACAAAAATTGTTTTTTTTTTTTTGTGTCAGAACTTGTATCACGACTATGCCATTTTTAATTCTCTGTTTACCCAAAAATCACAATTGAATAGTGTCAAATTTTCCCTATCGATGACTGCTGGTTTGGCCGCAAATCGAGTTTAAAGATAAAGGTATTTTTTTTTTCGTTTGAAAGACTTTTTCGATTGAAAGGTTGCACTAGCCTTGAATATGGAAAATGCGAGGTATGCAACTACCCTGTTTGTGGTTAATATAGGATTTGGGATGGGTGCAAGGTCGGGTGTATTTCATTTCATTTCATTTCATTTCATACAAAAAATGTGTATGCAAAGTTTTTCTTAATTGAAATTCCTTTCCATAAACAAATCACATTAATATATTTGTCTTCGGTTTAAACTATTATAGGGCACTTGAAAACATGAGAATCAAAAAACGCGCCGACCTAAAAATCATACAAAAATTGATGAAAATCAATTTGACATCCTTTTTTTCGATATTATTATTGATATTAATTTGAACAACAAATCATTGAAAATAAGAATTTTTGAATTTGAAAGTTTATTGATAAAATGCCAGCGTAAACATTTATAAAACACGAAGCTGGACTGTTTTGTTCTAGATTTTCTTCATTAAACCAAATTTACAGTTAAGCGCAAAAACAAAGCAATAAGTAATTACAAAACGTTTTTTTGTCTATAGATTTTATTAAAAAGCAAACTTGTTTGTCATACCCCAGAGAACACGTAGGATACTTTTTTTTGTAACCAATCAAAACAAAGGGATAAGAGTGCAAATTGTTGTTTTTTTGCATGCAAAATTTTTTTGAAATAAAAAAAAAAATTGCATTTGTAGCCTCTGGTACCAATTGATATGTATAGGAAAAAAAGGGAAATTTATGTATTGGTAACGGTGTTTGGAAAATATAAACATCAAAATATAGTACAAAATTATGCCCAAAACAGATTAAGATTAGCTTTGAAGTTTTGTTTTTTGTTTTTGCACACTGAACTGTAAACAAGTCTTTAAACACAACTATTTACTAAAAAAACACATCTTTTTAAAGAAACCTTGTCAAAACAAATCAAAAATATTTTTGACAATTGTCAAAAAATATTTCAACCAAATGTCCCCAAACAATTAACAATTTTCGATAAAAAATTCCAAAGTATTTTGACAAAATAATTTGCAAAGGGTGAGAATTATGAAATAAATTTTATTGAATAGATAAATTGAAATGATATTGAGCTTTTGTCAAGACAAAAATTATAAAAAATCAACTTTTCAAGTTAAAAAATATTTTCATAAATCAAATGTTTTCTAAGACATTTGAAAATGATGTTGGTGTGGGTAAAAATTATGTTTTATTGAAAAACTAATTATACACATTGATAGATATTAAACAAAAATTTAAGCGTCTAATTGGGATTACATTCGAAATGCTTCATAACGGTTTTTTTCGAGCTTTAAAAGACAATTACGTTTTTGAAAGTTTATGTGGGTGGTTTCATGGAATAACGGGAAAAATATTTTGCCGAAATAACTTTTAGATTTATGTGTTGTTTTTACATGTGTGATGAAATTTAATTCTTAAACATTTTTTTTTAAATAAATAACAGCAAAAACAAGACTTTTCAGTCCAAGTTTTATGAACGTTTTTAACGTTATGTTATTTTTATAAAATAAGAATTTTTTTAATTTTTACATTTTCAGACTTCTAATTTACACAGCCATTAGATATTGTGTAAATAATACATTTTTGTAAAAAAAAATCACAATTTTCTATAGTCTGTGAGCCAAAATAACGGCGAAAAGAGTTTTTTTGTATTTACATTTACCCAAGCCTCATTAAATTATGATTCAACTATATTGAGCATTACGATCAAATTACCTTTAATTTGATGCATCACACGTAACTGTACACTACATGCTTTAAAAGCTTCATAAACTTAAATTCAACAAAATTGTATTCTTGGTCATCGGAAGAATGTGGAGATAAGACACTCACAAGCTTCGCAATATTATTAAATAATATCAAAAATAGTATAAATTCGATTTCTCACATAAACCTGTTAAAAAATTAAAAAAATATACTTTTCACGTAAACAAAATATCTTTTAACTTTAGTAAAACCTAACCGATTTTTGAGTTATCAATGAAAAGATTGAAGCCTCTGTAAAAATACAAAAATACAATCATATGCAATTGTTTGATAAATTGTGTAAATATAGACTCCACAAGGAAAAAGTGATCAATTTTCATATTATTTACCGTAATTTTTTTTATTTATTATTTTGATTTGAATTTATTATAATGACAAAGTGATCAGCGGTAATTTTAAAGCATCAGACATTAATGTGATGGATCAGCTACAAGCTTCAAAAAGACCGAACGCAAAAATAAACCAAATTACCGGTCGATAAAATATCAATTATGAAATATGTACTTATTTGAATTAATTTCACAAAAAAGCTTCTTTAAAAAAATTTCCCTTCTAAAACTTTTCACTACTTAACTTAAATAATTTTACATATCCAATAAAAAAACTATACAAAAATAAATAATGATAGAACTTATAACTTCTGGCGCGCATACATGAGTACACACACCTTTTTTTTAATTTTTCGGTACTTAATTAGTACTTCATTAGCACTTAAAAAATGCCATTACAAAAAATATGTTCTTTCCACTTTGTCCTACTAACTTGATAATTAGGGACATGCAGAATTCTATATTTTTGAACAATGTTAACGAAACGACACCATGAATAATGTACCCATGTTTTTTTTGGAACTTCAATATACATGATTTCTTTGCTTATGAAATAGAAAGGAATCATAATATTGTTTTTGGTCTATGAAAACCAACATTCGATCTTAATTAGTTCCTATTTCTAATATTTGTGTGTGCTTACAAACTATAACTATTAAACCAAATGTTAATTTCAATTTGTTAATTTGTTTATTTTATTTTTCACCCCAAACAGTGTATTAGCTTGAAAACTAAGATATGTACATTAATTATTCTATGTATTGTTTTTAAAAATCACAAAACTATTCAACTGAAACGTTATTGTATTAAAATCATAGGCATTTATTTCTGAGAAAATGTTGTCAATTAACTTTGAATAGGGTCTCAACTTTCGTTCAGATAAAAGACGTTTGCAGTTCAGCATAAGTATTCATTTAAAGCCCACCATAATGTACATCTCCAAAGGACTATCAGTTCAGCTTTCCTGGTTAAGTTACTTAGGAGTTTTTCCGGTTTATAAGGACCAACAAAACGAATTCCATTTCTTACCGAAAAACTCAAAACGGTCGTATGCAGCTCTTTTTGCTTTTTACCTGTCCATAATTGGCATACTCAGTAGCGTCACTTACACAGTTCTCAATGCATTCTGGTTAAATCCTTGCAGTACTTATGATATTTGTGATATGATTAAAACACATACTCTATTTGCACTCATAATTAGTGGTGTTTCAAAAATATTATGCAATATTTTGCTATTTCAAAGGAAAGAACTTAATCTTAAAATTTTGAAAGGTGTATTACATTTGAAGAATAAATACAAAATCTTGTGTAAAATTGATAAAGTTGAAACTGATATTTATTTTCGATTATTTTTGATATATCTGACGCTATTACTTGTTTGTTCATTCAACCTATTATTATTATTCGGGATGTGCTTGTGGTTTCCAAAACCAATTAAAGGAAACCGATGCTATTCCCCAATTTTTGGCATTTCAGAACTCTTATTCGATGGATTGCAGTTAACTTATTATGCGTCACTCGTTAACATGATCAATAGAACTTTGATTTTTATGAACAAAACGATTAAACAATTATCAACGCTAAAAAGTGACACCAAACATGTTGATCGACTACGAGAATTGTTAATTGATCGAATTGAACTTACTCGATTATGTAAAAGTGATATTTCATTATTGTACGGACTTGTGTTGCTCTTGAAATTGACATCTACAATTTTCAATTTATCTTCTGGATTTTTGTATATATTTCTTTCACTGCGAAATGATATGCCTGTTGATGATAAAATATTTTTTCATGATCTTACATTCATTATTTGGATCATTCCACTATTTTTTTACATTGTGGTAACATGCTATCAGGATATAACAGATGAGGTAAATAATATGTACAATTAAAGAGTCTAGGATGTTAAAATATCGACTTAAAGAGTACTTATTTTTGAAGCTATACTTTTCTACAGGCGATTTTAATTTTTAAATTTTTTTTTTAAATTCTTAATAGTTGGTGTGGCTTGTCATCTTATATATGTAATTTGCCTGTTTGATAAAGAAAAAAACAATAAGGAAAGAAATCACACTAGTTAATCTCAACTTTAAGAGTCTTTAAGCAGGTAGTTCCATTAGACAAGGCGTAATTATTTGGTTAACGAAAGTAATTTGTTTCTTAACTGTTTTAAGTTTTTTTTTTTTTTAACTCAAGCTCTAAAAATGGTATAACAATTTTCTAGTGCTGGCCAAATTGAGAAATCAATGGACTTTTATTTTGTATTACGCTCTTAAATTGAAATTATATATATATGTACAGCTGTGGTCAAAATAATAGTAGTGTACCTGATGGTAGGTGTAAATCTTTAATAAATTAACAAATTAATCTTTAACAAAAAAAGTGGTCATGTGAATTTCATTGGATTTCATTGGCTTCCATTTTAATATAGTTCAGTTCAGAGAAAATATTAAGAGTTTTAAATTTGAAGTCGATTGTTTTTCTTTTGAAAGGTATTAGGTATACTGAAAGTTTGTCCAAAAACAGCTGTCAAAAAAATAGTATCTTTTATTACCACAAGGAAGTAAAATTAATGGAATATTTTATTCATACAAATTAAACTTGTATTAAGTTTCATTTTCGTTTTTGGTAAATAACGGTAATTAAATCGAAGTTTCATTGATTTTATCAGTTTTGTAATCTTTTCTGCTAATATCGACCTCCATAATTGCTGTATAGCTTCCCAAATTAAATTTGCAAATTTCCTTCTTTTGTACAATTCTGTTGTACAAGTCATCTATTTCGTCAGGGCTAGACAAAAAGCGTGTATTAGTAGTCCAAAAAGAAATGGTCTTAGTGGTCTTAGGGGAAACAGCTTCATGTATTAGTTTCGCCTAGTTTAGATTTACACAGGGCAAAAAACTAGTACCTACATTATTTTACTAGAAATAAAAAGCAACAAACAATCAATGTTTGTTTTTTTATTGCATATTTACTTGTATAATTATTTGAAGACAATACCTCATATTCATAGACATTAGAGAATGCGAATATAGAAGGTCCTGGATCTGGAAATATTTATCTGTTTGTCTGTCTTCATCTTGAGCTATAGCCTAAACCACTTGAATGACTTTCTTCAAACTTAGGATTTTGGGTGAGAGGGAAAATTGAATTTTTTTAGGACCAAAATTAACACCTTCCATAGAACCGTTTTTCTTTTTTCTGATTTTCTCGTAAACGATCGAAAAAGATCTCGTATTTCTGGAATTTCTTTTTTAAATTTTTGCATAAGAATTTTTTAAAAAACTAATTTTGTTATTTATTTTTTTTTTAACTCAATTTTTCGAAAACGGGTTAGTGTTTTTTTTTTTTGAAATTTCAAAACGTGGGAAAATTATTAATATCCCAACTGTCATAATTGCTTGAACAATAGTTAAGAGTCAAGTTTTTGTATCTTTGTGAAATTGTTAAAATCATTGTTATTTGTTAAAACTCGTCTCAATGTATTTCTTCACTCACAACGAAATATAATGTACAAAAGAAGAAAAAAGCCTAGTACAGATTTTTTTTCCACTCTCAATTTATAGCACGATTCACACCAAAGCCCAAGGACTTTCACACACACTTCTGTATTTGACATTTCTCTGAACATTTGTTGTTGCTAATTTTTGATAAGGTTTGTTTTATATGAAAAAGTTTTGCACACAATCATAAAATCAGATTTCATCTTCCATTTGACGACATAAATCTGGAAATTTCCAGGTGGTTTTGTCCCTTTTTATGCAAAAAAAAAAATACACAAATTTTGGTGTTTACACAAATCGTGTAATAAAAAATGTCTTACATTTTGATTTTATGCAACTGTAATTCTTCTCAATGGCCCCCTATAGGAAACCCCAGCGAAATTTTGTTTTCCTGGAAATATTTTGTTCCCCCAGATTTTTTTCACCAATCTTGAATCTTTCTTGGAATTATTTTCCAGAGAACAAAAAAAGAATGAAATTACACATAAATGTGTCCCTATAATTATGTTCCCGATACCAATAAATTCCGGGGAAAACATTCCCTCGGTATTTACATTCCTAAATTTCTAACGGAGGGGGGATAGGGGACATTCTTGAAACTAAGCCATTATTTTTTTTTATACTTATGTAGGTATATATTGAAAGGCATATATTTTCATAAATTTTGAATTTTTTTTATATTTTCAGGCTAACAAAACAGCAAGAATTCTTTCAAGGATATCACGAAGGGGAACTGATATTGAAAAAATGGTAAGTAAATTATCAACTTTTCAACTTTTTTTTCGTTCATTAATTAATTAGTTAGTGAATTGAAGTAGCGAAAAAGTATGGTTTCAGTCAGTTTTAATGAAATTTTATTGTTAGTTACTTTAATGTCAAAAATGATAATGCATATCACCCCATGAATATGAAAATGCAAAAGCTAGAGTGAAGGGGAATTGAATTTGAATATATGCATTGGATCTGTGTTTCACTTAGATAGTTTGATAGGGCTTTTTACATAAAATAACGAAAAGTAAATAACAAAATGGGAAAAATTATACACAAATCACCTAAAATCAATATGGATCAATATTTTTATCATTTACGATTATATCTTTCGAGATTTTAATAGGTTCCTATTTGTAAATCTTCGTTTCCTAAGATTAAATCACAAAAAAAAAGAAGCAAAATTGTATTATTAAAAAAGATAAAAAACACTTTATCTTTCTTTCCAGATTGATAAATTTTTAATGAAGAATATTCAGCAGAAACCAATACTCACAGCATATGGCTTCTTTCCACTGAACAAACGAACACTATTTAAGGTAAATTTTAAATATTAAACTAATGAGAGCACTAAAAAAAAACAATAAACTATGTATTTCCTTTAAGATTTTCGCTGCAATTTTCACATATATGGTGATTCTTATACAATTTAAGGACATGGAAAATACTAACAAAAGACTTATGAGCACAAAAACTACTACCATGTCAACTACTAGTTTACCGTAGCTTCGAAACGACTTGACTGGCTCTTAATATGAATTGTCAAATATTCGTATTCTAATTGAGGATTTTCCAACAAAAGGAAAGCAGGTTCACTTTTGAGGAGTTGGATTAAAATTGAAAAAAAAAAAACATTGGCTGATTTTAAACTAATTTAGTTCTGTGAAAATTGCATCTACCACAATTCACATACAACAAAAATATATTTCTTAATTGCATTTCTCGTTTTTAGCAAGACTATATAAAATTAGACTTGCCTCCTTTTCGCTGCAAGATCATTATAATTATAAAATAGTATGAATTATTACTATAAGCCAAGACTTTTGGAAAGGAGAATATATCTTCTGCTGGAAAAACTACTTAGAACGGAGAGTCATTTAAACGGAGAGTCATTAATTTAATACAGAAAGAATGAGTAGTCCAGAAATCAACAAAGAGAAACATATTTTTTTATACAAAACGTATTATATTGATTTAAAATTATTCTACATATTTGATAACAATTCAATCATATTAAATTACATATTATTGTTTTCGGGATTAAAACAAAAATAAAAAGAACACCTAACAGAAAGAAGAAAAAGAAACTTTCTTCAAAACAAAAATAAAAATCCTGTTAACCAATACCACACTCTCATACAAAGGCATCAGTATACAAAACAAAAAAAAAAATATAAAAATTTATAATGTGTATAAATAAAATTTTTGATAAGGCACACGTTTTCTGTTGTTTTTTTTTTTTTTAATTTTGCTGTTGTTTTAAAATTAAGGATAAGTGATATTTAAAATTTAAACAGACAAACAAAAATTATGTAAAATTGCGCTATTTAACAAAAAATATATAAAAAAAAAAGTTAAAACAATTTTATGATTCTTAAAAAAAAAAACAAAATATTTTATACAACTAACAATTCAATACAGCTAATAAAATCGACTTTTCATCAACAATTTGTGTATAAATGTATATTTTCTTTGCTTATTTTCAATTAGGCACACGACAAAAAAAATCTTGAATCTTTATAAAACTATATACTTGACTCTTTTTAACAATAGATTATATAGGTATTTTTTTTTCTTTCTTTTGTTTTTATATTTTTAAATAATTGTACTTTAATTTTTTTGTTTATATAAATTTTTTTCTTTGTAATTAGGTATTATATTTATTTATTAAAAAAAAAAAAAACAAATTTCGAATTTTGTAGTGTTCATCTTGACTATGAGCCTGTAAGATTGGGGTGGTGGCCTGGAGTGTTGTTAATCGCTTTAGATACTTCTTCCTGTAGTGTTGATGGCGGGTCAGATAAAATATCAGTCGTTGTGGATAAGTAACGCAGTTTGTTTGAAACAGCTGAAATGAAAAATGATTGCAAATTATTTTATATGATAGTGAAACTAGCTTAAAAGTCCCATAAAATCACTCCTCAATAAAATAACCTCCAAAAAGTTAAACAGTTTTCCAATTTTTGTATTTATGATGGTGGGGAGTTTTACATTTATGAAGGGGCTCATATGTAATGAATATATAACATATTTGATGCTACATGATGATACTCTTCCCCTTTTAATAGTACATAAGTTTAGACTGACTATTTTTTTTGGCTTTTGTTCAAACTATGTGAGGAAGTTCTGTCACTGTGAAGAGTAAAGAAGAATGAAGAAGTAAATCTTCGGTGATTAAATTTTCGATCGCGTCGGTTTCCCGGTATACACATTCAAACGTTAAAAAACGTAATTTTTATTCTTTAAGTTTTCATAATTATCATTAGTTCACAGCCAAAAGCCCGTAAGAACGTGAGCCTAGTTTTAAACAGAGCGCGGGTCCACAACTTCTTTTTAAAACTCATACTGCATTAAAAAATTATTTGTTTTGTAAGAAAAGCATATAAAGTGTTCAAATCTAAACAACACGGCTATTCCAAAGTAACGGAGAGGACAAAACACGCTTTCAATGACGTTTATCTTATCAAAAAAGTAATATATTTTCATGAAACTATGTGGGTGTTGAGAGCATTTCATAAAGTTATCGTCCTAGAAGTTATTGAGATAGAAAAACGGTAACGACTATTGCGTCTTCTCCGTTAACGACTTTCTACTCAAAAACTTTACTGGCAGTTATTACAAAACAACAAAAAAAAAACAAAAGTAATAATATTTGAATGTTTCTTCATATATCATTCTTACCTGGACGTAAATCAACCAGCGAACAGTGCTGATCCACCCATAAGAAAACTGTCCGTTGGAGTTCATCTGCACTAGCACTCGATACAGATGTTGTATAAGAAGCTAAAAGTGGCTCCAATATTAATCCAAGCTAAACAACAACAAACAAAAAAAAACAATAAAAATCAATCTAAAGGATTCTTTAATAACAATCAATCACTCACAATCCAGAATTTCCAATTTTGCATGGTACGACACTTGACATAATGCTCGTACAATTGTCGAACGTGTTCAGTGCGCTGGCGGGTAACTGGTGCTCCATTGGCAGGTAAAATAGAGTGCAGGTGCCTTTAAAATTTTAATAAAAACAGAATTTTAAAAATAATTTTAGTCAGCCATAACATAATAATTCATCTTACGATAGTGAACTGTTTAAGTTATCTCTCTCCTTGCGAAGCAGATCCATTTTCTCCTTGAGTATACTGCGTTCCGATCGCAACTGCTTGATGTGTTCAGCACCTTTTTGCAGCATTGCTGCCTTACTTAGCTGCAAAAGAGTTATAAAATATTTAAATAAATTTTCTAAAAATCTAAAACGAAGTTTACTTTTGCATTTGGATTCTGTTGTAATTGTGGTATCAACGAATGCAACATATCGAATCCATTCTTGATGTTGTACCTTCTTTTTTGTTCGGCATGAATATGTCCCGCACGTCGGTGTGTCTCTCGTGGATACTTTAAGGTGTGCGTTGGCGATAGAGGTGAATCTTGATCATGAAACGATTCAGGCGATAGACTAATGTTACTAGTGGACATGTGACCTGACGGTGGGGGAAAGCTTAACATCTGCAAAGACAATCAAGTTAAAACAAAAAATGGTTAAAAAACAAAATACAATTAAACTCACCTTATTGCCGGGAGGGCTATGCATCATGAGTGGTGGTGCTGGGACAGGTAACGAAGTTGACTTCTTTGGAGATATTGGTTTCGGCATTGATTGATGCAATCCATGCTGATGATGCTGTTGCTGTTGCTGATGGGAAGACCCGCGTATATCACTTGCTGATGGCACATAACTACTGCTGCTCGAACTTAAGCTAGTTGCTGAGGCAGAGGGTGGCTGACTAGGGGCTGTCAGGAGTTGTGCCAATGTTGAGTTTAACATTGGATCACTAGTTGCTGTCTGTAGCCGTGGTACTTGCAAATTCGATCCACTATTTGTCACAACACCACCGCTAATCATTGTCGAAGAACTTTGATGGTGTATGGAGTTGCTGCGTGAACGAGATTTATTACTTTTTGCTTGATACTTGGGCACAACAAAATGCTCAATGCTACGCGATTCGAGCTTTTGTAATGAAGAATTAAGTGGCAGACTATTGGAGCGGAACATTTCTTTAGTTGTTAGAATTGGTTGTTCTTGCTGATGCTGCGGTTGTTGTTGTTGCTGTTGCTGTTGCTGCTGACTAGATGCTGATGACGTGTTTAGGGGTAGAATTAATTGATGCTGACGAAGGGGCGTCGGGAGGGAGTGAGAATGAAGTTGATGTTGTTGAACATGTTGTTGCTGCTGCTGTTGTTGTTGTTGTTGTTGTTGTTGCTGCTGCTGCTGCTGCTGCTGCTGCTGTTGTTGTTGCTGCTGCTGCTGCTGCTGCTGCTGTTGTTGTTGTTGTTGCTGCTGCTGCTGCTGCTGCTGCTGCTGTTGATGTTGTTGTTGTTGTTGTTGTTGTTGTTGTTGTTGTTGTTGTTGTTGTTGTTGTTGTTGTTGTTGTTGTTGTTGCTGCTGTTGTTGCTGTTGCTGCTGCTGTTGTTGCACATGACCCTGCAGAAGTGTGTTCATATGAGAACCAGGTACATTTCCTCCCACTATAGCAGCACGAACATTAATATAATTGCCAGTTGAAGCGGACTTGGGGAAATTTTGTACATTGGGATATGGCTTAAAAGAGGGCAAAGGTAATGAGATACTAGGTTGGGGGGCTACTTGTGAACGATTTGCTAGTCGATGGAAGCCTAAATCGCCCGTTGGATTATTACTATTTATAGTGTACATCGAAACAAGTGTATTGGCTGGTGCTGGTGGAGGCTCGATTTTAACGTTCGGCAGAAGAGTGCCCTTTTGCGCGACAGGATATGATTTGATATTCGAATTTTGAGGTATATTGAGCAAGTTTTGGGTTTGATTCATGCTAAAGGTGTTTCCATTGTTGTTCATCATAACTGTGGGAAATTGTTGTTGGGAAAGTTGTTGTTGGATATTTGATTGTTGTTGTTGTTGTGATTGATTGGATGCCGATTGTTGTGCTTGGATTTGAAGGGCTAGAGATTGTTGCAGATGCTGTTGTTGTTGTTGACTTTCCGCAAGCATTTGCTGATAGATTTCTGTTTGATGGAGGGTGGGCTGTGCTTTATCATAATTATGAGGTTCTCGTCTAAAAAAGAGTACATTGTTTTTTTTTTATAGAAATTCTTTTAGTAATTTAAAAAAAATATATTTTACCTAAACGGTCGTTGTGAAGTCTTTGAAACGCGGCCTTTAATAACACTCTTTGTTGAGAATCCCTGCATTTGATTACCAGAATTTTCCATTGAAATTGGAAATGTTTTGATCGATTGGCGCTTAGGTGACGTACTAAAATCTGTATCTGCCGTATGTTGCTGCTGCTGATTGTTGTTGTTGGTGTTGTTCATCAACATTGTGCTGGTAAGATCTGGCTGGCTACCTAAATTATTTTGAAACTGTCTTTCAAGTTCCGAGTATTGTATGGCATTTAGAGGGGTATTCAATTCCATCATGGTTGAATCTTCTCCATTGGACATGGATTGATTTTGATTTGTTACATCCATCATATCACTGGAATCCATTTGGTCAGGACCTATGTTAATTTTTTTAGGGCAAACGAAAAACACTAATAAGTATTAAAAAAAAAAATAACAAGAATTTAAAAGTTTACCCATGATTGCTGAGAAACTACCATAATCTACAGCTTTTAACATATCGTCGTTTCCCTCTTCGGGTACTGAAGGAAGACGTGTATTCTGCAAGAGTTCTGATTCAAACAAAAACTTGTTAGTTTGGACGTTGAAAGCAGCTAAATGTGGATGAAGCCTACCTTCAAATGTTAAATCTAGGTCATCCAAATTTGGCTGCAATGGTCCTAAACTGGGTTGTATAAAATCTGCATTTCCTGCTCCTCTAGCTGAAATTTATTAATTAAAAAAATTTATTCATGCAAAAACTGTTATTAGTTTAAAGTTATTGTTGGTTTAAAAAGTTTTCTTACCGATTTCACGTGGATCAGGGAAGGGAAATGGAACATTTATAGCTGAAAATAAAGTGTCTGTTGTCCAGTCTTCAGTTAGCATTGGTGACCATTCAAAAAGATCCAATTCACTTTTCTGTTAATAAAAGGAAAGAAAATATAATTATATTTAAGGATGAGTCTTAGGAAAAAAAAAATAACTAACCGTGTCGTAAATCAAACAGCCAGAATTATTTGACTTGAAATTACGTCTCCATTTCCTGTATTCTGCTTTGATGACAGTTAACTGCCGTTTCCAGTACTTTCCTTCAAGAACAACACTCTGTAAAGAGTAAAAAAAAGAGCAAGGCTATTAAAAATGTTTGCAATATAAAAGTGTTGTATGTAAAACAGTGCAAGAAGTTCTTTATTAGCATTTAAAACAAATGCGTTTAGATTGAAAAAGAATAATTTTCGTGAAAGATGTAGGTGCGAATGCAGTTCTGCGACAGTACCTTCCATTTAGTCATTTTAAATTGTGACCTGGATTCAAATAAACCAAAACTGCAATTTCTTTAAAATGAATAAATGTACAAAATTATTATATGCAGACCTGAGTTTTAGTAAGTATAGTATGGTGAATTCAAAACCGTGCTTAGATTTTCTGTATCAGCTCTAGTTTTTTTTTAGATACAATGGAGGAAATTCCCTTGAAAATCCTGGATTATGTCATATAAATGTATTGAACTACTTTTAGGCCTTCGGAAAGGAAACCATAATGTTTCTTGCGAAATAAGTTTAATTTTTTTTTCCAAACTAAGATTTCTCGAAAAGGAATTTTTTTTTCCAAACTAAGATTTCTCGAAAAGGAAGTGAGAGATATTAATATTCTAATTGGATTCAAAAGATAAAAAATGGTACTTTAAGATGTAGACGATTTTGTTATCCAAAAATTTAGCGACCATGTAACTTAAAATTAAATAAAACATAAAAACTGTTTTGTTACTACATTCAGATCAAAATATCTCAAAAACAAGAGCTGGTAGAGCAGTTTAGAGACCGAATTCGGAATAAGCGCACCAAAATCCATAAGAAAAACATATTATTTTTTTTTTTTTAATTTTGTCGGCGTATGTAGTGGGTGGATTGCAAGAATGCTTTACTCATTGAGCAAAAGAAAATTTGATTTTTTTAGAAAGATGTTGTTTTGGGCAAAGAAAGATTTAAATTTCAAAAACAAGACAATGTTTTTCAGATATGAGTTAAGGGCTTCGAAAGTTTTGAAATAAATGTGACGTTTACAATCACAAATCGGTGCTAATGTCACTTTTTTCAATATATTGAGTGTGATATACCAAGATTTGCATATCAAAAATATCAGATGGTGAAAAAAATCTGTTTCAAAATGACACAATTAAGAAGTTATTATTATTTCAATTTTGAGTTTGGCATCAAAAACATTTCACTACACGACTAAAATAAAATATCCCTTTTTTACTTTTTTTAGTTAATCTTATACAAAAAAAAAAAAACATCCACCAATCAAACAAAATTTACTGCATTGAATTAAGTATCTTGAATATTTAAGAAACTACATGTTTCCGCCCTTTTACTGGGTTTCATTATCCAATTTTTTTGCCTCAGATTGATAATAATCAACGACAAAAATATTGTTTTTTTCTGAAGTTGAAAAGCTATCTTTACCCAAAACTGTTGAAGTTGTTAACATAAAATCAACTTTGTGTAAACAAATAAGTAAAAAATTTGTATTGTTTCAAAACTAAAAATTAATAAATGTATTCTTAAAATATTCTCGAAACAGAATGGAATCTTTTTCTTTTGAATAAGAAAACTTTACTTTAGATAAATAATAATTCAATAAAACATCACAAAAATAGTGTATATTTTTAGAATTTCAAAATTCGATATGTATCTCAAAAACTTTGCATGTATAGTAATGCTGATGCTAGATTCAAATTCAAAAGGTCAAAATTCTTTGCAATGGTTTCCATGGACACTCCTTGATGGCTATTGTTACGGTCATTTATGAAAAATCGTTGTTTGTGTTTAATTTTTGACAATATTCGCCGCTATAGTTATGTTTCTTTTTAAATAACCTAGAAAAAGACAATTAAACAAAAAACGCCATCTTAGAGTTTTCAAATTTTTTTTTCGTAACCGTTTTTAATTGAAAAATTATTTTTTTTAATTAAAGTCGTCAAAATGAAAAAAATAATATTTTATTGCAAAAAAAAATTGTTATGAGTAAAAGACAGAACAATGTACAATAACATCAAGTTTTATTAAAATTCAATTATTTAGTAAAAGATTAAAATAAAAAAAATTAGTGTTTTTGCATGTTCCCAACATTTAAAGGTTATATAATTACACTGGTCTGCAATGAGAATCGTCTTTAAACTAAAATATACTTTTATAAATGATTTTGACACGCTGAATCTGTCGAAACTGCTCTAGCACCACATTTTTGTTGGTACATTTAACGTCGAATTTCTTCACTGGTAAATACTTTGCTATATAACTGTTAATAAGATATGTAATAACATTTCATTTTTCAAAATCATTTTAAATTCGTTTTTCACGCAAAGACATTGCAAAGTAAAATTTACTAGTTGTCCGAAATATTCTCTGTAGTCCAGCGTTTTTGGGGTAAAGTTGAAAATGTGAGCAGTTTTCTCTCTAAAACAATTCATGCAGAATAAGTAGTAGTAGAGAAAATTACAAGTAATTTATTTCTTAACCATTTTTTTATACGACTTTTGGATTCTTCACATAAAAATGTTGAAAAATCCATAAAAATCAGTATTTTTTGAAAAACAGAATAAATGTTTTTTTATTAATTTTCCTGTGCTTAATGCTCTTTTTTCATCATAATCAACCTGTCCAATACCAAAAGTATAAAAATTCCAATGTCCTTCAAATTAGAGGTTTTTTTCAGTGCACATCCCAATAAATACGAAATTTTGAAATATATGGTGATTTTTTTTTTAAATAACCGTTTAAAATGTGTGTATGCATTGATGAATAAACATCTGATTTCTGGTTTTAGCTTATAATATGTAGAATAAGTACTCCAAATTTGAGCCGAAGAAGAAAAAAAATTCTTAAAGCTAAAATTTGTAATCAAGTTGGCTTTATGTTTTGTTCAACATAGATTTTTGTTTAATTTATTGGAGTCTTAGGGCCAATACGATACGATACTTTAAATATTTATGTTGAACAAAAGCGCTTATTGGCTCCTCTAATTGTTCCTTTGCTTAAACTAGCACAAAAGACTTAATTACATAATATTTAAGAAAAACAAGTGGTAAGTCGTTGAATGAAATTTAAAAAACAAAATACTTCCAGATAACAGATGATCGACATTTGAAAAAAAAAAAAAAAAGAAAAAACTCTCATCAGAAAGGCACACTTAAGTTGTAGATAACAATAGAATTTTATTATAGTGTCATAAGACAACGTTGATAGCCTTTAAGATTTGTAAAATCCTCCGCGAACTTAATTTGATAACAATAGACAAGATAGTGCCACATAACGTCAATAGCTGAAGCTGATGAAATTTGTAAAATTTCCCCTAGAACACCAGATGCTTAATCATATACGTACATTATTTAAAAATACAAATTAAAAACCACAAAAAAAGAATACCCTTTATCTTGAAAAATGTCGACTATTCAATTTGTTAAATTAAAAGTATTAAAACTATTAAGACAAACTAACTGCAAGCGGATGTTAAACGTGGTTTTCTGTATTTTTGGTTTAAAAGTTGTGTAAAAGTATTTTTTTCTTTTTTGCTTTGGCAATCTTGTCACGTGTTTAATTTGATTTTGTTGTTTTTTTCTGTAATTGTATTGAAGTCATTTGTACAATAAGAAGAGAACAAAAAAAAAAAAAAATACACATTCAAAACTAAGAATTTATTGAATGAATTTGTAAAAATAAAAATCTATTAATACACTTACCTGTGGATTACTGTGAATATCTGCATCCAATGGTGAAGCAAATTGGCACACTGGGGTTTTTCTTTTTAATATAACTGTAAAAAGAAATAAAATAATTTAATAAATTTATTTATGTATTTAAAATATAATAATAAAAACCAATTTAATTCAATGTGGGGGTATTATTGTAGGTAGTTTTTAAAATTTCTCTAGAAATCTTAGTCGGTGGAAAGCAAAATTGTTTTAAGTCCTTTGTAAATCCTATGAAGTTAGAACAATTTTGCTGTTCACCAACGGAATATGGGTTTGTAAAAAAAAATAATTGGGACAATTTTCTTCAGAATGTCTTATAGATTCTGAAAAAAATTGGGCAAAATCATGGAGGTGGAAAATTTGATGTCCAGGCTCTCGATGAAAAAATAATATACGGTTTTTATTGAACCCATATCAGTGGAATCAGTGTTTCTCTTTACTGATTTTTTTTGTTGCATAAAAGCTTTTAAGTTGCCGTTTTGTGTCGATTTTGGATTTAATTTGTGAAAGCACCCTTTCACAAATCATCGAACTGTCATGCCTCACGTTCAACTGACATTAAGTACATACTTTTTCGTGGTCCTGATTGGTCAGATGTCACTGAAATTTCAGATTTTCTGAAATTTCAGTAACATCTGACCAATCAGAGCCTTGAAAAAGTACTTAATGTCGGTTGAACGTGAGGATTGTCAATTTATTCAGTAAACTCAAAATTTTCATCATGACAAAGAACACGTTTGAGCAACGTCTGCAAATTATAAAAAAATTCTACCGAAATTCGGAGTCGGTGACCACAGCTTTAAGATCCAATTTTCGGTCATAATTCTCTCTCTAGCAGACAGGCAATAACAAGTTAAATTTGACCACTAGTCCACTAGTCTACATATTCGTTGTGTGATGTTGCCGTGTCAGTGAGACAACGGCTTGGTCTAAAATATCGCTACCGTTCGATCGTCCGTAGCAAACGGTCCAAATCAGTCAATCCACGGCGTTCTCAAGAATTGGGTATCACTCAGACTATTTTTTCAATAGGATGGTGCCACAACAGGATGGTGCCACAAGCCATGCAGCACACCTTACAATCGATTTATTGAAGAGAAAAAAAGTTGTCAAGTCCTTATTGGAAAACATTTTACTATTAAAAAATATCTTAAAAATGGAATACGAAATGTTGATCAAAATAAAGATCAGGATTCTGGCTTTCGAGTGAAACAAGTAAAAAAAAAACATACAAAATGCATTAGAGCATTTTTCCTGATCGCTATAACCGGTCCAAGGGAGATAGAATTAAAAAAAAAAAAATAAAACGTCACCAAAATAAACGTATTCGTGCTCAATTTATAAATCAATCTTACCTTTTTGTATACGTTTTTAGATCCGTAATAACGGTAAGTACCTACCTAAATATTTTTCATTAAAGGTAACAAGCTAATTCAATTTTCACATTCATATTTCATTCTTTATTTTAGTAAAAAGGTTCCAATGGTACAATACATACACTACCAACATTATTCATTGACGCATTATAGGGAGTTTTTGTAACAAACCGCTATGATGCAGCCCTTGTAATGTTTCTAAATGCAACAACCTTATCCTTATTCATAAAACTTGTTCAATGTTGAATAGAGACATTAGTGCCTGGCTACGCTGTGACCGGCAAAGCGGCTCAGTGGCAATTTCGAGCGGCAACGTCAACTGGGTCATATTCGGAGCGGCCGTACAAAAATTATATGAATTGTAGAGTAGGTTTTCGACTATCACGCTTTATACGCTCATTGATTGTGACTAAAACAAACAAAAATTTATTTAATTAAAACCCCCACTTAAATTGAAGATCGAATTTCACTTAAGACAATTCCATTTTTTTTTTCGAACATAATAATTACTTCAAAACGCTCTAAGATATCAGTTTTTAAGGAGACTTCCGTTAAAACTTAAAGATGCACTTATTATATAGACGCACAAACAAAAGAAGAACATTTTTTGAGTCATCTACTAAGAGTGATATTAAATTAAATTAAAACCTTAATATATTTCTATTTATGTCGGCGTTAACCTATTTACTACCAAGTTCGTTTAAAACTCAAAACTCGAAATTTTTGTAACAAAACTTTATTGAATATGAACATAAGATTCCAAAAAAATATTTTTAAGTCACTAATATGTTTGTTAAGCTGACCCAAGCAGGTACAATGGAAAGACATGGGTTCTATTTTTTCGTATGAGATTTTTTATAGCAGACTTTTTTAACGCTCGAAGTTATTTCACAAAGGACAAAGCTTAGAAATCCATTCATTGCGTGTTGTATTTTGTGCACCTTATAGTGTTATTAATTAAAATTGGGGTAAAACAATGCTTGTTAAAATTAAGCGCTTTTAGGCTTAGGGTTGTAAGTTTCTGTTTAGATAGAATCGATCAACAATTCTCTGCAATGCTATTATTTCATCCTGGCAATCGGCTGTGACTTTTTAAAGTATCCAAGCATTTACCAGTCCAAAACTTATAATTGTCGTAAAGTGCGCCCCATAATACTCCGTTGCTCGCATATTGATTTTATATGCATACAGACTGGTCGTGTAAGTCATGATATGGTCATCTCATCATAATCAATAGGAAATCAAACTGATAATGATAAGTATGAAATCGAACTCTTGATTTCAATATTCAATGCAGGGAACTAGTCTTATCTTTATACACTTTTTTTGTGGCATGACTAGCTCTCGAAGAACCAAGGCCTATTGCCTGACACTCTCAACTACTTTTTATGTGCGTGTTGTTTAGCAGGAGTTCAGAAGAAGATCCACTTTTGACATGTCAACCAGTAATCTTGAAGGTTTCGCCAATTCCTTTCAAGAGGCAGTACCCCTGTAAAATTCAAGTTGACATGGGCTGGTAATCGAACCCAGATCTCAGATGTGATAAACGATAGGCCAAGGTGTACTAGAATCACATCTTCATCTGGTGGTATTTCTGCAATATGAAGCAGGATATTTTTGTCATATTCTTCTATTGCAATTATACCGTTTGGAAGATTATTGAATCTACTGCCCTAACATAAAACTAGGCAGTTTGATTTGAAAAAAAAGTATTTATCTGTTTATCGGATTCTAATGAATAAGACTGTACATTTTTATGTTTAGACGATATCAATGTAATGTTATACTTAAACCTTTAACGTCAGTAACAACTCTCACATTTCGCATTACAAAATATACTGACAACTCTACGCCAATTCAAGAAGTTAAAAATGTTTAGTTAGTAGAAGTAAGTGAAGAGTTGGCTCACTGACAAAAATATAATACACAAATGCTTATGCTAAGATGATTTAGCGCGAAATTCATAGTCGTCACTCAAGTCAAATTTTTTCTCGAGATTTTGAGAGATTTTTTAAGCATTTACTTGAGGATTACCTCAGTAGTTTTCATTTTGTTTTTGAATAGGGATTTCGGTTGAGCAAAAATGCCAAAACAAAATTCTCGACTTACGAGAATTGAGAAAAATCTCGACTTAAGTAATGACTATGAATTCCGGCCGTAATCTTTGTTATTTAATGAATTAAAACTTTAAAATATTAAATTATTTTGTACAATTACCAAAAGACATCCATTGAGTACCCGTAATTTGTAACGACTGCGTCTTAATATACAAAGGACAAAACTATATTTGAACATTCTATTCATGTATTTAGATTTATATTAAATAAGTTCAAAAGTTACTTGTTAACTTTACTCGTAGGTTGAATTTACGTTGATTAAATAGATTCACTGTCTATTTTTCTTTTGTTGGTAAATTATAGATATTATAAGATGAAGATAGGAAAATTTAAAAAAAACACTACTTTCGAAAGCTATTCGAAATTTAATTCTATTTTTATATTCGTTAACTTTTACAACATAAACAAAAAAAACTTATTTAATTTAATAAAACAAACTAAAATTCACCGAGGAATACTGAAATAAGGGTCAAATGTGGTAATTTCAATAAACCGTCTACTGATAACAAATCAAACTTTAATCTTTAGCGAATTCAATAAGCGATTTAGTCACTCTTTATTTTATTAATCTTTTTTGTTTTTAATTTATTCGTGCACTTTGAAAAGGAAAATCACCATAGACTATTGAACTCAGCAGCCTAGAAAACTGTTCTAGTACCTATGAAAGACTAAATAAGCTAGCAACTTCTCAAACTTAAGTACAGTAAGAGTTAGTCTAGACGAGTTTAGAAGAGAACTGATGAGATTCAATTGCCCATATACGGGTTGGAGACTTAAAGGGGGCTATGTGGAAAATTGTTTTTATATCACATTTTGCAAAGATTACCAATTTTATTTATTTATTTTTAATTTTTTTTTTGTTTTTGTTGTTGTACATATGATTCCATCTTTAGTGCTTTGCCTTATCAGTTATAAAACACTTTTACTTGCTCTCACTAGGGTAATGTATTGCTTCCTTGGGAATTTTATATTGTTGACTATGGCTATGGTTATAAAATTGCTTAAATCAACAATATCTGATAAAAAAAATACACTGAACAAAATTACTGCTAAATGTTTTTGTTTGTTTTTCAAAGCAGATGATTTTTTTGTATTTGTATCTAATCTAATAAAACAGATATCAATATTAAGTGACTGCAATATCAATTGTTTTATTTTATTCAGTCATTGCAACTTTTCTTCATTTTGTCATGAAAAGGGAAGGAATAAGCAAACCTTTTCTTACGGTAAGTTTAATCACTAGTGCACACTTCCAACGCTCTTACTAGTTTAGCAGTTGACGATCTACACATTCGAACAATCTATAAGTAAGGAACGGTGTGTTCGTCCAAAAGTTCTAAGTTAATGGAAAAAGTCGGGAAGTCTAGCTCTTACCCGTGCGACACAACCTCTTTCAACAGATTTACGGTACTTATTTTCGCATACCAATATTCACAAGAAGACATGGAGATTTAAAAATCATTCAGCCAGTCAATTTTACGGACGATATTGCGATCGACGACATTTTTATGGATTTCCGAACCTACCAATGTACGGATGCTAATATCAAGACCATCGCCAAAATATGGAAACACTGTGATTAAGGTTGACGTCGGAACTCGGAGGGCTTAAATCGCAAGCGAGTTTCGATAACTTCTTAAGAGTTATTGAGAATCAGTGGTAATAAAGGGGTTTCAAATGGGGACTTGACAACTTTAGATTTAATTTGTGAACGCACCCTTTCACAAATTATCGAACTGTCATTGTCAATTTATGCAGTAAACTCAACATTTTCATCATCACAAATACACGGTTCAGCAACGTCTGCAAATTCTAAAACTTTTCTACCGAAATTCGGAGTCGATGACCGCAACTTTAAGAGCCAATTTTCGGTCGTAATTCTCGCCCTAGTAGACAGGCAATAACAAGTTTAGTGCAAAAAGTTGAGTCTACTTATTCGTTCCGTGATGTTGCTGTGTCAGTGAGACAACGGGTTGGTCGGAAATATCGCTGCCGTTCAGGCGTCCAAATCAGTCATGTTGGTTTCAACACGATGGTGCTACAAGCCACACAGCACACCTTACAATTGATTTATTGAAGAGAGAAACAAAAAAAAAGTTGTCAAATCCTTATTGGAAAACCTTTTACTACCAAGAAGACATCAGACTCCAAAGACAAATAAGGGAACATCGAAGTGAAATCGCATCTCGCTGCTAGACAGAAAATCAACTTTGAAGGTGTACACCAACAATTCTTTTTCCCCAAAGTGGGTGAAATTAAAAAAATAATTACTTAACTGAAATCCAAAAAATCAGCTGAAGCCGGGGCCCTTGCTACCGAGGTATTCAAAGAAGGAGACAATTATAGTAGGTACCTTGTTAGATGCACACACTCATATTGTCGGAAAAAATCGTGAAACTAAAAGATTATTTGCTCAGTCCTTAAGAAGGCAACCTCAGCATTACCGTATTACGTGATTGCCTGAAGCCTTTCTTTTAAATCAGGAAAGTTCTACTTCTAGTTCAGTGGGCTATACTACCATCGATAGTAAATCAACAAATTCTAAGCCGCTTATGATAGCATCTGTGGAGACGAACTGGTATAGAACAATGTAAAGATTGAGCATCCCTTTCAAGCTTGTAAGTTTGTACAGGAGGATATTTAAGAACGAACGCTGTTCCTTCACGGTTAGTCATTATCACTTTGAAGTCAAAAGATGTTTTTATATCATTATTGAAAGAATTTTAGAAAAGGAAACTTAAAAGTGAACAATATTTCAAAACTGCTTGCATATGCCGAGGATTGACATAATTACAAAAACACAACTTGATGTCATAAGCGTTTTGTGTAAAGAATTCAAACGGCAGTGGCTGGAATAGGTTTAACGATCAATAGGAGCACTGAGTGCCAGACCAATAAATTTGGTCATCAAAAAAGAACACAAAATAACGACACGTCTTGAACAAAACGTCAGTATGGACTTTAAGGACTTTATCTACCTACGCTCCTCTATACTCAGACAAAGATGCAAGAATCAAGATCAAACTTCACAATTCTTTCTCTTGTGTTCACGAGAGAGGATTTTGATTATTATATTCAATTGCCTTAAGTGTTTTTCTACCAGACGCTTTTCTCCTTAGGGTGCAGACTGCAGATGCAAGCACTAAGCTAAAAGTGGATGAGAACATTTTAGATTATTTTGAACGAAACAAAAATGTGCCGAAGGGAACTAAAGAAAAAGAAACAACAGCTTGGTGGGTTTGGGTATAGCCTGACTTAAGACAAATGCTAACCCCCTGCAATCCAAATACTTGGGATCACTATAGGATTTGGGGTAGAAGCGAGTTTGAATGTATGTTTAATCTGTAATAATTCTTCGAGTTGTCGTGTGTCGCGTTATATTGACCCACTATTATTTTTTTTTTCGTTAATTTGCCTGTAACCAAAATTGTAGCTAATATTTGAAGTATACCTACGGTAGCCCAAGGCATTCTGGCACACATTTTTCACTTTTTAATAAATTCCACTCAATTACCCTTCAGGCAATTCAGTTCTTAATTGTTAAACTTTATTAAATGTGTATCCTGTCCAAAAAGTAATTAAAACAACATTGCTTTTGTTTTTCTGGCTTTTGTATAATGTTACCATGTCGAAGATTTGCTTTATCAAACTTAGATTATAAGTTAAATCTTATATTACCTGTTATCTGGTATCAAAAAACTATTTTTTTTTTTTTTAGAAAAAATTGAATTAGGTAAATAAAATGTATAGGATAATATGCTAGTATTTGAAAATGAAATAAAATGTTTGCTTGAGAATCATAATCAACCCAAAAGATATTTATCGATATTTACGTGACTTTAAAGTAGTTTATATGATTAATTTAATCCGTAAGTGGATTCAAATTATATATTATTTAAAAAAAGAAAACATAATACTTACATTGCATATGCCAACATCTCCAAATAACATTGTTTAACCGAATTTTGTCTTTCCAACGTAATCGAACTCCTTTGAAGTGATTCCATTTTGGCGATGTAAGCTTTTGACTGAAAGAATAAAGAAGCAAATGTAAAATTAATATATATTTGTTGTACATTATAAATATTATGTAATGGAAAAAAATAAGAGACCATATTTAATAACGGTAATGAGAACATTTCACACCTTACCCAAAATTCATTTCTTAATGGAACGTTCAAAATATTTACATCTGTCTTACAAAAAAGCGTTCCGGCGTGGATAGAGTCAAGGAATCTGTTGAAAGAGTTTCAAGCTGGCTTTAGATCAGGGTATTTGACAGTAGACAATATTTTTGTTCTGAAGAGTATAGCTGAGAGTTGTCTTTTTGCAAGGCAGAAAACTTTATGTGTTCTTCATCGATTTTAAGGCAGCTTTTGATACTATTGATCGAGGAGCTTTGTTTTACAAATTAAATGGTCTGGGACTATCGCATAAGTTTGGACGTGTACTAGAGGAGTTGTACACTTTCTCTTTCTGAACTTTCAGAGTGGTTCGAAACAAACTCTGGTTCGCACTCTTCATTGGTGACCTGATTGATAATCTACCTGGTGGAGTTGATTTTGCAGGTATGCGTATTAAGGCTTTATTTTTTGCAGATGATATAGTCATGTGTTCATATTCCCCGGAAAGTCTACAGCTTATGATAAGCAGAGTGTATGACTATTGTCGGTTATGGAACTTAATAGTCAACACACAAAGATCTAAGGTAATGATTTTTAAAAGAGGTAGTGGATGGTTCTTTTGATGGAGAAAGTATGTATGGTAATCAGGTTGGTCGCATGGTCATGCTCATAGAGTAGGATCGTGTGGCACTGGGGTGGGATAGTCCTCAGAGGGCATTACAGCTAGCTCTCCTCACTTTCACAAGGACTCAGAATTACATCTTCACAATAATAAGACGATTTTCAGCTTCGCGAATTTTCATACGATTTTAACGGCATGAAAAAACGTAACGGTCGTCTAGTTTTCCTGCTCAAGAATCCCCCCACCGACGAGCTAACTTTTGGCTTTGCAAGCATTCCGCGCAGTGGGTAAACTAGACACCCATCCACTTTTGCTGCCAGGACAGTTTTAGAGTCCCTGTAAGCTCTGAAGCCTACTGGTAGTGTACCGAGTGGGTGGTTTAAGGGGTTGAGAATTTTAATTTTCATCCCTCGCTCGACAACAACTCGAGCGTACGTTACAAGAGTGTTTCAACGAATACAAATATCTTTGCGTAAATTTTTCGAAAAACCTCAATATGGAGACGCATTTCAATGAGAAGCTGCCAAAGGCACAAACGGCAATCAACATTTCATGGAAAAGATGTTTTATGAATAATAACATAGCGCATAGCAGCAAATTCAAGATATTTGAAGCAGTATCGGAAACTAATTCTTCTTGATGGATCTCAAGCTTGGGGATGTAAAAACTTCGACACAGTTGAGAAACTCTTTAGGTATTATGTGAAGAGGATATTTCATCTTCTACCAAATACGCCAAATAACATAATTATGCTTGAAACGGGACTATCGGCTCTATACATAAAAACACTAAAATTACAAGCGGACTAGTTGCTTAAGGTCTTTGCGATGCCCGAAACCCATCTTATCAAAAAAATTCCACATGCCCAACTCTAAGAGAAACAAGAAGACTCCTTTTTGGTGGTGAAAATTTGGAAAATTTATTTCAAATATAGAGAAAGAATAATAATTAATGAAGAGTTTTGAAAAATAATGTAACTAAAGATAATTCCATATTATGCATAAGAAAAAAAAACCGTATGTTGTAAAAGACATTAAGACATTGTTTAAAAATTTACAAAAGATAAGTTTATCAAACTATAGGATAGCTTTTTAAAATTATTAATTTATTCTGTCAATCTGGCAGACGGCTTCATGCCATGCTTTTGTATTATCAATAATTATATATTTAAATGAATAATTCAATAAAAATCTATCTTACCCAAGAATAATCAAAAATTATGGAACAAATATTAATAACATAAATAATTTTTCCCATCTTTATCTTTGTATTATGATGTTTTTAATTGCCATTAAAATTAGGATTAAATTTACACTAACTTTATTAACTCTTAAAAAAAATGCTGATGAATCCAAGCTACATAATATCCATGGCATGCAGTGATCTTCTAAGATTTTTATTCAATCAAGTTATGATGACCCCAGGAAGTACTATAATTCTGTTGCAAAAAAAAATAAATACCCATATAGAAATGGATAAAAGAAACCATCATTTATCTAATAAATGCGTGGAAGAAGTCATCATTGAAACTGGATCAATCCAATCTGAACTGATGCCTTCCTAATAATTTTGTTTGGAGAGGGCAACTAAAGTCATGTCATGTGTCGCCAATTGAATTGTAAAAAAAAAAAATTAAAATGCACGACTAAAAGATTAATCAGAAGAAAGTTTTAGTTTGGAAATTAAGGCCTCGGACTTTATAGAGTTCCATTAAACTATGCCCATTTAAATTTTGTTTTTTTGTTATTGCAATTAGTACATAGTTGCTTTGCTGTTGTTAATCAAAAATTGTGTCGAATTTTTATTTTCATAATCTTATGATTTTTTGGTAAAATTTTTGTGGAGAGCAAATTGAACATCTTCGTGGACACTATATGCGCACTATGATCAAGATGTTTTTAACTAGTTTAAATCAAAATTGGTAAAACCTTTTGCGATAATAGGTATACAAATAACCAGAAAAAAGAAGGTTTTTGTAAAAAAAAAAAACGCTATAATCGTACTTTCTCCAAAGCGATGTGAAGATTTAATCCACAGCTCGGTGGGATAAACCATCAGATCACTAGTGGAAGTCGATCGAAGCCGTTCTGCCTGTCAATAAGCGGCTCCAGTTCTTCGATGCTTCGGTGATTTATATGCGGTTCCACGATCTTCAAAAGAATGGATGTAAGTGCAATCGTTCGATAGTTGGTTGAGGGTGCGTAAGATTAACCTTTTTAAGGGACTAACTTAACAAATGCAGTTTTCCATGCACTCGAAAAGAGACCAGTAGATTGTAATATATGGAAAAACTTATGCAGTGGTTTTGCTAGCGTGGAAGAACACCTCTTTACAACAATAGCGGAGATCGAGATACTATCCAAGCCAGCAGATTTGTGGTTGTCGAGATTCTTTATTACTCTGAATTCTGCACGAGTGCGATAGAAGATTGATCCTATAAAACTTTTTACTTTTCAGCAAAAGCTATGTTTTAAAGGTTTTAATTCGAAATAGAAGATTTTTAATGGAAAGATCCGATACGGGTCTAAAACTCAGTTTATTAAAAAATGTTTTTACCGGGTTCAATTTCCCTCATTCATTGATGTTTCAATCACGGTTTGCAAGAATGTCATTTATCTGTCAAACCTATAATAATAAATAATATCTCTGTGAATGTTATATTTTTATACTGGAAACAAGATCATAAGTATTAAACTGTTTAGGTAAGCATTTTATAAGCTATCATCATACTTAAGTGGGCCGAATGCAGATAGACTGACAATATACATCCATACATGCATTCTATTTAGATATCGATGATATTTAATTTTGCTTCTTTGCAATTTTGTGCAATGATATCATTTTAAAAAGGTGCACTCACATTTTGTTTTCTTTTAATAGGAGTAGTTTTTGTTGTTGTTTTTTTTTTATTTATTTTTGCTGTCATTGAATACCAACTTGTTGACTTTCATTTGCAGAACATCGTCACAATTATTTGTCTACAAATGAATTTTAAATACAAACATAAACTGAAATGTAATTTAATATAAACCTTTGTCTGGACAAAGGTTTTCTATCATGCACTTTTTGAATGGCAATCACGGTTTCGGAAGTCGGGTTAGTTTGGTTTTTGTTGGTTGTTTTTTTTTTTTTTTTTTAAGTTCTATTTGAATTCATAATTTGACATAAATGTGAAGAAATTTGATACAGTTGTACATTCACTCGTTCAAGGTTCATATATTTTAAGATCATCAATTTTACTTAGGTAAAATTATGTTGGGGGGGGGGGGGGCATACGGAACCATCTCACTCGAGTCTCAAAGGACCCATTCCCACTATGAGTGAAAACGAAAAAAAGGTAGAAATGTAGAATGGAGGTCATGTTAAGAATAAGGTTCGCAATGAATTTAAGGATGAATTCGTAGAAAAATATTTTCCGTGGATTGTTTTCCGAGTCTAGGTCACCAAGAAAGTAATGTGAGTCCTCTTCCGTTTATATGGCCTACGGTGACACCCTGCACATAAATAAGGTCTGCTAATGTCCATTTTGGAATATTAACTAGTTTTTTTTCGTTAAGATTCCAGTAAAGAGAAACGATTAAGTACTGAGGATGAGGAGTGTTAAAGTTAAGAGCGATTTTGGGAGAGAGTATGATAACTGTGGCGCCAAGAAATGATAACGGTTTTTTGGAGAACACTTCAATGCAAGCATTTTTACTTGCGATATACATGCCCATAGGTAAGGTCTATTACATCGAGTTATGCATTCGTACAGAAAAGCAAAATTGAGATAACAACCGAACATGACATTACGATGATAGAGAATGCGAAAAATGTGTGTTTGACAATTGAATCATGAATAAGTCCATTTGAGAATACTTGTGGGAAATAGCAAACAACTGAATTACTGGGGAGAGTACGATAGCTTGGGCGCCGCAAATTGATAACGGATTTTTGTAGAGGGGTCAAATACAATTTTTTTTTTATTATGGGTGAGGGGATGTCTATCTCCCCCAGTTTGAGAGGGAGGGGCAATTTCATGAAAAAATACTAAAAATGGAAAAATAATCATTACAAAATAACGGTAATACCTAGAAGTACTATACCATTTTGAAATACCTCCGTTCTGTTAGCCAGTTTTTAAATCAATGTATTTTAATGTATAGTTTTTGAAAAAAAACGAGTTTCAAACTTGAAATTTGGGAAAAAAAACATAAACAAAATAATTTCCAAAACTACTATTTTTTTTTTTTAATTGTTAAAAAATGAGTCTTCAATCAAATATTTTGAGAACGGGCAATGATATTGACTCCAGAAAGTTTGTATTCTTCGCAATATAACGTTATTATTTTTTGGTAGGTTTTAGAAGAAAGAAATGAAAGTTTTTTTTTTAAACAAAAAAAAATACCAATGAATTTTCTCCAAAATTTAGTTTTTAAATGTTAAAAATTATCTTAAAATTGGCATACCTAATTTTTTTTTTGGAAAAATAATTTTTTTTTTTTTAAAGGGCAGTGAATTTTTTCCAATGAAATGAAATCAATCAGCTTAGTAAAAAATGTAGGTACGTGCGATCCAGTTGTGCATTTTACTTACTATATCAGGGGGATTATCTCCCCCGTGTGGAAGGGAGGTGCAAAAGAAACTTTGCATACACCCAAACTAGCACCTACCCAAAATCTTATAGTGTGCCTAAGCAGGGGTATTTCAGGAGAGCAGCGTTATCCCCCATAATACCTCAACGCACCTGTAAAGCAGAGTGCGGAAAAAATAACAAACGGCATGCGTTAATAATAATTTATTTAATAACATTTTAACGAATCGAACAAGAAATTTTCAAAATTACTCAAAACACTGCCTTATCAAGTGTAATATGGCAGATGGTAGTGTTAATCTTCTGATGAGATCATAGCTTTTATAAGTTATAAAAACCTAGATTGTGATGCTATTTCAGTATTAGAATACACACTTCTTCGCTCACTTCAGTTTAAGACCTATCACAGTTAGAAGTAAATAAAAAACAAACAAAAAGATTTCAAGTTTATTAAAAAAATAACAAAAACATTATCAATGCATTCTATTTTAAGGCTCATCATTGATAAAGGCACACATTTTATAAGGAAAAGTTTTTTGATTCGTGCTTTAAATCTTTGACTTGCGTATTATATCTGTTTTACTATTAAACCTTAAACTGAAGCAATGTGTAGAGGAGAGTGGGACAAAAATAACCACATTCTGATTTTGGTTTTAAGTTTTCAGATATTGTAAAAGATTTATATTAGCCATGATTTATTGGTTGTTGGGTAAGCCGCGCAGTAAAACTTTCTTTGATTAATAAATCAATTAAATATTAATGATCTGAAATTATTGCAAATAAGAGAAGTAAAACATTTGACTAAAAATTAATAAGAATCTTTTTTTTTGTCCCATATTTCATGTTGCCCCAGTCTCCCTTACATTTTTGATAATTTTCAACTTTTTTTATAGGACTCAGAAAAGATAAGGTTGCAATTTGAGAGAAAAAAATAAAGCTTTGTTAGTTTTTAAAACTTTTTTTTCCCATCACATAAAATGAATTAAAATAAAAAGCGAGAACATGTACATTAGGGTGGATCGTTTTTTTTTTTTGCAAAAATGCGAGTTTCTTTACCGCCCTTATACATTTTATGTACTTTGGGTCTGTAATGCAGGGAAAAATAATATTTTAAAATTTGAGCTCAATATTAGAGATCGGGAAGACCTCAAAGTTTTACAAAGTGCTAATTTTTACTCTTTTTTTCAGTACAATGGACAAAACCTTACCCAACATTTCTTAAAAATAATGGGAAAGTGATCAAATTTAGCATGAATGTTATTTAAATTTCGTATGTTTCCATACTTGCAGTTAGGCTGCAGTCTTCCGTCAGTTTTTCTATTAATCTTTGAACAACAACAACAACAACTTGAAGGTACTACCACCAACATGGCTTAGAGTTATAGCTATTTCAAGGGTGCCAATCCTCTCATCAGACTCCTTTTTCTGTCAATTCCATTTTGTTGCATGAATGTTTTATTTAATTTTTTGTGTCAAAAAAAGCAAAAGCGTGAATTTCTTTTCAATCAAATTTCATTTGGTCCGCCCTAATGTACATCCATATTTACGTGAAACACACTCCAATAATCTCATTTTGAATACCTAAATAAAATATTGTTTTCAAAAATTACGTGCTGATTTATTAAGAAGTTGTTTTCGAATAAAGGTTAATTTTTTTTTTTTTGTTGTTATTGAGATAAGAGAACTTGACGTAACAAACAAAGGCATATTCTTAGTGCTCCTCTATATATATGTTCATTCAATTATTATCTGCATCTTATCATTTGCTTGTTTTGTCATTTTAAATTATTTTTAAAGAGTTTACTTAAGACAACACTTAGATTTATTTAAAGTTACACAAACCAAGGAGTTGTCTTTTAATTAAATGATTGAAATGCAGGCGCTTATTTTGATGACCAAGAGGAATATTCCATATTTCTTTTAAATACATAGTGTTATCTGTTTTGTTGGTTTCGACAAAAACATCATATAGCAACAGATGGTTATTAAAAATAAAAAAAAAGAGAGATTTTAATTGTCATTTTATTTCATCAGTCAAGGGTACCTATATAAGGCCATGATGGAAATATACCCTAAGAACACTAGATAAGAGTTTCTTATCAGTAAAAAATAGTGCTATAAATGAATATTCCAAAGCCGGAAAGTGATTTCATAAGCAGATAGAAAAACACACCCCTATTACACGCCCCCATAAATATCACACTATATTAGATGCATTTTCTCCAGTATTGTTGTATTACATTTTAAAACCGAGTGGTTTATAAGCAACTGACAGTTCAAGAGGTAATAGAAATATGGCACTTGTTTAACATTTGAATGGTCTTGCAATTAAATTTTCTAATTATAGTATATCAAACGAAATATCGTGATCGTAATGAATCACACCAAATACAAAATTTGAGTGAGAATCATTTGAAGTCAACGAAAAATGTGTGGAAAGTAGTAAAAAAAAACATGAAAAGTCGGAGAAAATGTGTGAATATATCAGAAATAACTGCACGGAATATCGCGAAAAAAAGCATGGAAAGCGGTGGAAAAAGAGCGTATTTTTTAAAGTTTATTCACCAGTATTCCGAGCTTTTCAGTGTTTTTCTCTCTGTACTCAGTTCTTTTTTATGACTTCCCGTGCTAATATCCGCGATATTCTGCTCTCTTGCAGAGAGCAGTCACTCGACTTTCTATGTTTTTATCCGAGGCATGTTACACGGTGAACTTTATTTTTGAGCTTTCTGTTTGACGCTTTTTTCCTGCACTTTTTTTAAGGTATTTTAAGTTTATTTTTCGTGGTACAAAAAGCTTTTTTTATGATTTCCCGTGCTTTTTTCGGCAGTATTCCGCACTTTTTACGGCACGCGATAATCCGCGATATTTTGCATATTTTCCCGCTGCCTTTCACTCTTTATACCTCAACCTTCCACTTTTTATCTGCTTCTTAGTGTATCCTTAACGCTTTTCTCATGAATTTCTACTTTTTCATCCGTTGCTTCGCGCCTCTACGCCTCTTTCAAAAATATTCCATGACTACACACTTTGCTTCGTGAATTTCTTCACTTTTTTAACGGCATTTTTTTTTTTTTGTCGAACTAAGAGCTTTTACCTTGTTAACTTCTTATGCTCAGATTTTTTCAACATTACTTCTCTCCATAGTATTCCGCAATTTTTACTGCGGTAGTCCACGGTATTTTGCATTTTTTTTTTTCTCTTTATTCAGTGACTTTGTACGCTTTTTTCCGTAACTTTCTTTGTTTTTTTCGCAGCAATTTACACTGTTTTCAGCAATAATAAGAACTTCATGATTTTTTCTGAGGTATTAAACGTCTCTTTCCGTGTTACTTTTTTGACAGTCATCGCACATATTTTCCGTGCCATTTTACATCTTATTCCGCGACCTTCCACGCTTTCTTCCTTTTTTTTCCGTTCCATTTTATGCTTCTTACATTGGTACGAAATACTTTTGCATGACTTGCTATGCTAATTTCCCCGATATTACACGATTGTTCACCAGTGCCCATTTAAATGCAGCTTTTCAGCTTTTTTTCGCGACTCACCACGCTTTTTTCCGTGGCATGATATGAAATTTTCCGGTGGTACTAAACCCTTTTTTATGACTTCCCATGCTATTTTCCTCGGTATTACACAATCCATAACTATATTCCGCGATGTTTCACCAGTATTCCGCGCTTCTTTCCGCAGTATGATAAGCTTTTTCTCGCGGTAGCTAGGTAGCGCTCTTTTCCTGACTACCCATGATAATTTTCGCTGTATTTCTCGATGCTTAACGCTTTTTTCTGTTGTAATCCGTGGAATTCCACGATTCTTTCTGCAGTATTAAACGTTTTTATCCTAGATACTATTTGAGCCATCATCGAAGAAATTCTATTCTCTATTTGCCCCATTTAATTATTTTTTCTGTACGCCTAACTCCAAGAATGCATAATTTTATTGAAAATTTGCATATAACTTAACAACGGCAACACCAATTTCAATTTTCTTTAACGCAGGAACCTTTTCGGAGTTTGCCTGCATCAATTTCAATAAATTTGTTTTATTATCTGACAAACGTTATTTTGCGATTTATGACATCTTATTAAATTGCTAGAAAAACAAACCTAACAAAAAGCTTGCAATGCTCTGTATTCTCAAAAAATACTTTTGCGTGGACCCATTACGTTTCGAAGGACTTTTCGTGATTCCAAAACGGTATCTACAAATTTCACTACACCTCAAAATCTGGATTATGGTCAAAAAAACGTTTTTTTCTTAGACCTCAGCCTCTGCAAATATTTTTAGAAAACAAAATTGGATTTTTTTTTTAATAAATTCAAGGCTTTTCTTTTTAAAAATAATCTCCGAGCACTGAGTGATACTAGGCAACTTATTTCTAAATTCGGAATATATTTTTCAATCAAAACGAATCCATGCACGGATTTAAAAAAAAGTTTTTTTGTATCAAAAGCGTAGGAGCCATTTTTGAGAAAAAATATATTTTTCTTAAACCACTTACCAAGGTTTAAGTAAATCGACCTATCCGGTTAGGCTGTGTCTTCCGATTCATACAAACAGACAGACAGACAGACTATTTATTCTCGTGCATTAAAATAAATGCTCATTGATTTTCGCGTGCGAATAAATAAATATCGAGAGTTAAGTTTGCGAGATTTCGAATGCAAGATATACTATGGGAGTTATCAATATGCAGGAACTTAAAAATGCGGTAAACTGTATAACCAATAATAAAAATGTTGAGATTATTAAGTTACTAAGAACAGCAGTATTTATTATTTCATCAAAGATAGTCACGTAATATTAATTAAACGTTAACAAAGAATAAACAATAGATATGAAAGTAAAATCAATTAAATGCCACACCCGCCACTTGAAGAATTAATCTATAGTTTTAAGGGCATTGACAATATTTACCGAGTACATAGTTTGAGGACTTCTCATTTTGATAAATGCAACAAAAAGCCCAACAACAAAAAAATAACAATAGCAAATAAAATTTGTATATTCTTGTTGAATAGATAAAAATAATTGCATACTTACATCACTTAATAAGCAATAGTAGTATTTATTAAAATGTGTTAAACATTTATTAAAGGAGTCCTAGATAATTAAGAATTAACATCATTTCTTTTTATAAAATTAAAGCACTTATCAATTTTGAATGTTTCAAATATATTAGGGGTATTCATGAAACGTGGTAAACTTTTCCAACGCCCCTAAAATCAACTTGGGTAAATATTTGTAAATTATGTATTGATACTTGAAATATTTGGAGAAAATAATGGTTCATCCCTTGTCTTCATCAACTAGCTACACATTAGTGACAGGGTAATATCTTAAATGACCAAAGTGAAACGTTAAAAGTAAACATTTACCAAACAAATTTGTGTGGAAAAGTTTACCATATTCTGGTAAAGATTTCCTTTAGAAAATTTGACAGTTCAATTAACAGATTTACCATTTTACCACGTTTACCAGGTTTTATGAATACCCCTATTATTTTTCTTTGTCGAATTTACAGATTTTCGATTTGATAGACATTACATTACATATTAATAAAGGAGAACTATGGGGTCAAATAAAAAAAAAAACAATGGGATTCAGAAGTCATAAGGACAAAAATATAGTATGTACGCTTAGGTAAGAGCATTGGAAGTTATACTAATCCATTTTAATAAAATATGAATTACATTGGTAATCCCAAACTTTTTCCTACCGCTGCGCTGCAAGATTTTTTTTTTTTTTGCAAAAAACAGTGTGAAATATTGATTTTTAGTAAGACTTTTGAATATAACGGTTTTTGGATACCTCCATTATTTTGAAAATCAGTACCATTGTTCATTGGAACAATTAAAAACAAAAAATGCAAATTTGTAGTACTCCCCATATACTCACAGAAATAATATTTTTGTTTTCGTTTGCCGCTAATGAATATCCTTTTAATTAAATGAAAATGATTTGCTGGAGAGTTAATAAAATCCCCGCAAAAATTTCTCATTCGTAGCAACTGTATTACATTCGATCCAAATTGTAATTCTATAAAGGCAAACATAATGCAAAACAACCCATTCGTTTGGAGCTCATTTTATGAGTTGATTGCAGCAAACGAAAATGCTTCCCACACGTAAACACCATTTTGTTTACTAGAAAATTCTATTGTTTGCAGCAAAGGAATAAATAGTTTACGAAGAACCTCTTCAGAAAGTAGTTTGTTGCAAAAAACTTCACTTTTGGTGTAAATATAAAGTTAATTTACAATAAATGACTGCAGGAAATAAGTTTTTTTAATAATTGACTCTGTGTTTGTGATTTTCATATACATTTTATGCTACACGCAAGTCATCTAGTTCGTGGCGCAATTGCCACAGACTTGGTTCGCAGTCGAGAGGTTGCATGTTCAATCTACGGTGTTACGCTGAACTTTTTTTTTTATTTAGTCTTTCTTATAAACACTGTTTAAACAAAACGAATTTAAGAGTTTTCTGAAAACAAAGTTGAAATTGAAAAATGACTATCCAACAAACGAAAATTCGTTTAACGCAAACGATTCGTTCTCTCATTTTGCTTATATGCATTCTACGCCAATCATAAATTATACAGTCCGTATAGCAGAATGTCAAGATACCTGCTTCGTAGGCAAAAGGTTGCCGGTTCAATTCCAGGTATTACGCTAAACTGTTTTTTGTTTTACTCGTTCCCATAATGTGTTTAACCCAAACGAATTAAGCAATTTGCTGCAAACGAAGACGAAAAATTGGCCAGCTAACGAGAAAGTCGTTTGGGAAATTTTTTCGTTTGCCAAAATTGATTTGTTCTCTCAGTGTACAAAAGTGAAATTTTTGGAAAGTTTTTGTACAAAAATTCCAAGAGGGTTTTATTCTAAATGGTTTAATTTCGAACTTTACCTATAAGTTTAAGTAATCCTCAACCTTTGGCGTTTACAGATTCTTATTATCTCGATTCTAACAAAAGTTATCGGGTTTTAAAATTACCAACGCCGACGACGACATTCATACATTCATGGTCCCTGCATTGTGCTTAGTCCCTTAAGCACAATTTTAGACGGAAATGTGAAGGATTCTTTATTTGATCGTATTCGTATCAATAGAAATTTAATAGATTGTCTTTGTTAGTACCTACTGTTTTCTTGTATTTACTTTTGACTCTGTTAACTTTCCGTTTTTTTTTTGACGCCATTGTAAAAAAAAATCCATATTTAGTGACCTTCGGACAAAACCCCATACATTCTTGCCCATTCTCCTTTGAACCGATCAATATGGAAATTAAAATTTTTACACCCGAATAATAATAAATATTGATTTCCTTAATAATTATAAAACTATACACAATTGTAAATTTAACAGTCGCAAACATTAATAGCTTACTGTTTTAATAGCAATTAAAATAAAATATGTATTAAAAATTAGAGAACACTTAAAAGTACGAGTAACTAGAAAATTCCCAGATTGTCAAGCGTGTGGATGTGTTAATTAAGATTCAGATAAAAGATAGCGCTTGATTTTCTGGTTTCATTGCGATTGTGAGTCATGAGTGAGACTTTGTTTACCCATTTAAAATCAATTCGTAAATTCTTGATAAATACAATTTTTTTATTAAATAATTTCATAATAAAAGCTTAATTCTTGTGAAATCAATAAATCCCGATTGACTTATGTTTATGTTAACTTTTTTTTTTTAGTTAATTCAAATTTATTGAAAAATTGACTCCGTTGCATTTTGAAAATACACAACTTATTTAGATGTGAGTTAATAGGCTCTACCAATAATCAAATGTAGACTGGAAAAAATACCATACATTGCATGAATCCCAGAAAAATAAACCATAAATAGTTTATTATTAAGAGGCAACTTTAATATTTATATCATAGCATGGATCGTTTATTAATCAGAGTCCATAGTATAAAGTGGTGGTCATATTTTGAAGGACAGACATTTTCTGTTCTAATTGATTTTCTAGAAAAAAAACTTTGGCAAAGATTTTTGAAGGGATGATTTATTTTCACCATTTATTACGGAACTTAATATACAAAATAAAAAAAAACTTAAATAATTCATACATTTCAAGAAAACTAAAGTTTTAAGAGGTTTTGCATTCGGAAAGTAGACCCACTTCATGCCAAGATAAAAACATGCCCACTCTTAAACATTACTGCCATGTTTCATGGTTTTTATAGTCTATTTTTTTTTTTTTTTTGTATCCTGACATCGTCGCTTCACATAATATTATTCCATTTTTGAGGAAATTTTGAATTTCTGTGATTAATAAATATGACCAGCACTGTAAAATATACTTAGTCACAATAGTTTTGTATTTACTTTTGTGATAAATTAAAATTTTGAAAACTTAAGGTGAGTTTAAGTGTGTTGAAGTGTGTTTTGATAATAAAAAAGGTATGACTATTTTAGATTCGTTACGTCAGAATATTGTGTTCTATTGGGTCTGTACTCTATCCAACAAGGATTGAGAAATTAGGATATCATTTGCATCTCAGTTTCGTTGCAGCGTGTTACATAAGTCTTTCGCATGAAAAAAGCTTTCCCATAAGATGTGTACTGACAATATTTGTTGGGCAGTGTATAGTGTATATAAATTTCTTTGACTGCAGTTTAATTTCATATAAAATTGGAATTAGATTGGAGGCTAAATAAAACAACTAAGTACAGTACTTGAATAAAAATTAATAATATTTTAAACAGAAAGTTTTTGCAATGCAGAAATTACATTGGTTAACAGTTTAAAAAAAAAATTTACGGGAGTTATTTGGTTCTACAAAAAAAAGGCTAGGTATGAAAAGTTTTCAGGGAGTTTTAAAAATAGGTATTTTTATAGATTTCGATGTTATTTAACGAATTTCAACTCTGCCACATAGGCAAAATTGCACTCAAAAGCAGTTTTTTGACCATAGCCGTGTTTCATTGGTTGTTGGGTAAGCAGCGCAGTAAAACTTTCAATGGAAAACAAAAACAAAATGAATGAGGCTGAAAAATAAAGCAGTAAATAACAAGATGCCGATGCTAGCTAAAGAGCTTTGAAATATTGAAATGAAGAGGGCGCAGAGTCATATTGAAGAAATATTTTTGAAGGTTGGCAGTTTCACGTGCGATGGATGCGTTCGTTGATTTTTGTTTTTTAATGCAGCACGTTTTGACTAGAAAAAAAGAATAACGAAAATTACTCTAAAATTGATTTAATTAAGAAGTTAATTTATATCTTCACCATCGCGCAGAATAAGAAGAAATATTTGCCATTCGTGTTTTATTTAAAAAAGAAAGGTAGGCAAACTAAGAGCACTTCATGTTGCAGATCGAAAATGACATTCGATAAAGTTTGTGAACACACCCCTAAACTAGTTTTATTTTGTTATAAATTGCGTCAGGAAACATCAACATGGTACCACCTTTCAAACACTGAATGATCAAACGAGTAAAATTGTTTCATTGGCATTCGATGTTGTGCTTTCTACCTATCTACCAATAAAACGCAGCTCATATTTCCTTTGCCATTCATCGAACGATAAAAATATAGACGGTTTTGTTATTTTACGTTTTAGCCATTGCAATAATATGCAAGGAAATCCCAGTTTATAATTTTTGAACTTTTCTCCCGATTTTTCGTCTAATTTGACTGAACTATATCTGGATCCGAGAATATGCTGAACTGACAAAAATAGAAAAAGTTTGACGTTGCGTGCCAGAGCGTACATTCAGAAAGCTTCAACTCCATATACAAATACATTGAAAACCTGACAAAAATATTTCTGTTTGTGCAATCAACAGTTAATTTTCGAGTTTGAGATTTGAGTTCAAAAACCGAAAACTTAAGATCCAAAAATCCCAAAAAAAAAACAAAGAAAAAGCAAAAATTTCAGGAAACGCAGAATTTTTAAGCTCCATAAACTTCAAAATGCATAACAACATACGAAAAAGTGTCATTAAAAAAATATTGTATGGCGTATGAGTGCTTTTTCACGAAAGTGAAAAATTTACCAAAGTTTTGTAGATAGCACATAGAATCACCTAATTTTATATGCATTAACTAAAGATCATCTACAGTCCAGTGTGTCCTGTCATGGAAAATGTTCAATGGAGACACCGGTTCAGAAGCTCCTCATGGCGATATCTGAACTTGGGATCCCTTATTGGTCATAAATATAAATGAAATTAAAAAAACCATTTCAAAATTAACAATTGCTAATTTTTGAATAGTAAAATAGTGTCAGCTAAAAATAAATAAAAGATAATCAGCCAAAAAAAAAACATTTCATGCGAATCAAGTTTGACAGATCGGCACTCGGTTCGTTGCTAGCAGCCACTTAAGCCAATTTAAACATTTTAATAGTGTGGCATCTGCATAACATTAATTATTGCAATATACTTAAATGAATAAAATTTAATTCTTTATTTACAAAATGTTCCTTCTATTCTATACCTAACCTATCTGTTCATCACATTCAATATTGACGGAATTGTTTTAAAGCTATAGATCTTTGTAGATATTTATGTACGTATGTATGTATATAGTATATTTATAGGGTTGCCTTACGTCACAGTCACTGTCATTCATTGACGTAAAATGACGTATGAGATAAAGCTCATTTAAAAAAAAAAAAAAACAAAAACAAAGACAAATACAAATACAAAAAAAACAACTAACTTCAAATGAAAAAAAAATTAAACAAGTGAAATTTATTATATTTGTTAGCGCAAGTCATTAAATAGCTTGAACGTGTCGCCGCACACTAAATGCTTACAAATCGATGCGTTTACTTGCGAATTATTTTTTTTTTTTCTTTGTTATTTATTATTTTAATAAGCTTTCATGAGAATAGCACTTTGTGAGTAATTTTCTTTTTTTTTCGTTGTGTCATTGTTTAGTTTTTAACCTGAACTACTGTAGTAGTTCAGCTTCAACATCAAAACAAAGACCAAAAATAAACAGAACTTTGAGCAATAAAACGGAGGGTGTGTGTAAAGTGGGTGTGTTTATCGAGTTAAATATACAAATATTTTATTAATGAATGTGTGGTGTTCTTGACTTTGTACATTTAAAAATTTTATTTATGTATGGCGACAAGTGTTCTTATTTATGTGTTTTTAGGTATACAGGAGCGATGATGGTGATTTATATGAATTATTTTATCGATAACGGAACACTGATCATTTTTTTTTTTTTCTTTAAAGCATCTCGCTCAATTTGTTTTAGTTTATGGCTATTTTTTGAAAGTTTTATAATAACTAGTACCACCAAGCGGTACAAATTTGACCGAAGAATCAGAGATAACGGCAACAAAATGAATTGTAGTAGGAAGAATACAAGCATATTTTCTAATAAGACCAAAATTATTAGTGTTTAAAAAGTAGCATGAAATAATGCCGATATCCATGATTCGACCTTATTGCACTTTTAGAAAATTAAATAGCCCGACATTTTGATATTTTGCCGTAGGTATTATAATTTCTGAAAGTGAAAAATAAGAAAATAAGGGAAAACTATTAACGATATCTAAGGTGACGCAAAACCATAACGGATTCTAATAGAGACACTAAATACAAGTATTTATACTTACGATAAAGGTACTATAGGGAAATTTTGGATTAAAAAAATTGTATTTACTTTTGTTAGTATGGCAAAACTTTTCAAATGAAAGAAATATTTTTAGAATAGTTATTAACGGTACCTACCATAGAACGGTTTTTTTTCATGTTTCTCTTAAACGACTATCCAATTTAGATGAAATTTTTTGTACGGAAGCTTGTTAATTATTATGATATCAAAAATTTTCAAAGAGTAATTTTTGGATTTAAAAAAAAAATTCAAATTTTATTTTTGAAAAATCAATTTTTCGGCTGTATTTTTTTGAAATTTTGGTTATCAATGTGCATTAATATTTTCTTTAAAGAGGCATACCAATTTTTTTGTCAAACAAGGTTTGAGAAATTTTATATATGTATAACAAATTATTTTTTTTCAAAAACGGGTCCAACGATTTTCTATACTTAGTTTGGAGGTCAAAACAATTTAAGATGAAGTACATATATGTATTTTAGTAACGGATTTTATTTTTTCTGACACTATTTTTTTCAAGTTTTTCGTATGAAATTATTAATTTTTAATAACTATATATAAGAACTTTTAACGTGCAACTTTAAGATTAAGAGCAAGATCGTGCGACCTAGTCGTGCATTTTATTTTAATACGGAAGGGAGGGGAGGGTTTAAACAGGAGAAGAAATTTTCTAAGAAAGTGACATAAGACTAAGCGCTTATGTTGCCAATGTTTTAAATGTGGCCCGCTTCGCGTGTTCTCAGAGTTTTACTCCCTTCTCGGGGGTTGTCGGTTTGTTTAACAGAACCTACCTTTTGAAGTTAGTTACCAAAAAGTTATCTCTTTTTTTTGTAAATTAGTCAAATATGTATCTCAATAAATAGGAGGACAGTTTGGTCAAATAATAAATCTCAAAAAAAATCTTTATTATTAAATTTTTAAATTTTGTTTTATATGTTTTGAGTTTCAAATTATTTTTTCCAAAGACTATTGACATAAATTAAAAAATTTCTACACACAGTTTTGTGCTTTCTTCAAATTGTGTGATACTAGCCGTTGCCGTTGTTTAAAAATAGTTGTTATTTTGAAAACTGCCCCACACTGAGATAGACCCTCCACTTAGATATTTAAGTGGATCGTTACGTTTGACTGTGGCTCAGTAGCCCGTGTAACAAAGTTTACCAGCGAATTTCTGAAAGACGTTTTTATTTACCTAATCCCGTGGCTTATGATATCTCGTAAATATTTCCACGGGACTGGCAATACTAAGTACTTTTCGTACTTTTGGAAACATATGTCTATTCGAGATCAATTTTAAACTCTCTCAGATAGTTATAACTTCGAAGCAGTCAAGGACTTTGTCTAGGGATCCACTATAAACTCAAACAACGACATTAGTTCAGAGATCAAACGAAGAATTAATTACTAATCGCTGTTTCTTCGGGCTGAGAAGGCATTCAAGGAGTAAAGCCATCTCTCATTGAACCAAAGGAAATCAATTTTCTTATTATTCTGAAATGTGCGGTCATTGAATCAATATTTATTTTTATATTTAAATTAATGATATTTTTCTAATTTTAGAATAAAATATCTTTAAACCTAAAAGGTCTTGGCCCTTAGCTTGAATAATGCATTTTTTTTTTTCATTTTGTAAAACGTAAACAATGAGGATGAACAATTCACAATATTGTTAAACGACAGAATATTATATTTGACGCGATCCGATCATCCCACTCAATCATGAAAAAAAAAGATTAACTAGTGTTACTAACCCAAGAACAGATAAGGACCTTCAAATTGAGGTCGCAAGATAAGCCGACGTTATACTCGAAATATTTATGTAAAATTTATTTTTAAATCAATGAAAGTAAAGCACTGAAATAAAATATCAATTTTTGTTTGGAATTCATATTTCAAAACAACAAAAAAAAAATATAAACTCACCTGTAGGCCAAATTCATGCACTTAAAGAGCTTTGTCAGCGATGTCTCAATTTCTAAATGCGACGCAATCAAACTCATTGAACCATATTCTTTGACCTTGATCGGAACATAGAGCTGCACTTGAGTGCATTCGCTTGGCTCATCCGGTTTTGATAATGTTGGATCCTCTGGATCGAGCATTTTAATTTCACTATCATCATCATCTTGAGCTTCTTCGGCTTCAAAATGTGACACCATAAATTGGCCTGAATGAATTGTTTCTTTGCCAGCACCAAGTGGTGATTCTCCACCACTTCCATTGCCACCACCGCTACCGCTTGTTCCAGCAGCACATACAATTGGTAAGGATTCTGAAGAAATAATTAAAGTTGGAGAAGCCGAATGACGTTGCTGTTGTTGTTGCTGATGATGATACATTTCATAGGGATTCGACATAGTTATCATTATTGTTTAATGTTTTTTTCTTTTGCCACTCGTTTGCACACATAAATTGTTAAAAAAATTGATCTAAAGTATTGAAAGAGATAATTTTGTTTAAAAGAGAGTATTTATGCGTTTAATTTGTATTTTTTTAAATTGTTCATTTTGGTTTTGCGAATCGGAGAGGTAAATCGAGGGTCCTACTTTATTAAAACACAGAGTGGAAATAGACAAAATTATCCTGTAAGATTGAAGAGAAAATGTAACATTTTAAATATTTTATGGTCAAAAATCATGGAGATAGGGCTTTTTTTAAAATCAAAATTACATTAAATTAAAATATATATATGACGTACCGGTTTAAATAATTGAGATAAATCTCTAAATTCATTAACTTTTTTGAAACAATTATTGTTTTTGTTTTATTCAATCTAATATAGCCGAAAAATCATTCCGGGAACGCTTTCATAACTCAAAAACTGAAATTCAAGTGACAAACAAAATGCACTAAAATCTGAATCTGTGTTAATAACTTGTTTGTCATACCCCAGATAACACGTAGGATACTTTTTTTTTTGTAACCTATCAAAACAAAGGGCTAAGAATGCAATTTGTTGTTTTTTTGCATGCAAAAAAAAAACAAAATTGCATTTGTAGCCTCTGGTACTAATTGATATAGGAAAAAAAGGTAATTTATGTATTGGATACGGTATTTGGAAAATATAAACATCAAAATATGGTACAAAATTATGCCCAAAACAGATTAAAATTTTCTATGAAGTTTGCAAAAAAAATTGAAAAAGTTATCTAATTCGTAGCTATCCGAGAATAGTAGAAAAAGGGATTTTTCATTTCAGGAAACTGAAATGAAGTCATATTTGATTAATAAAGTTAAATAATATTATATATAAATCAGACTGATAGCTTTTAAAACACTACGGTCGTTTTTGAAACATCAATCATTATCTGCATTTCACGTTCAAGTTAGTTAGTTAGTCAGTTAGTCAGTTAGTCATTTAGTCAGTTAATCAGTTAGTAAGTTAGTCATTTAGTCATTTAGTCAGTTAGTCAGTTAGTTATTTAGTCAGTAAGGCAGTCAGTCAGTTAGGCAGCTAGTCAGTTAGCTGTCATTGTAATAGAAAATAATTAAGTTTTCAAACTTGAATCGAGATTTGAAAAAAATTGCAAGAAATTGTCTACAGGATTCTGGACGACCAAACGAAAATTTCCTAAAGTGTGTTCAATGACGTTGTTGTTGACTGTTCGGAACAGAAAAGTACAACTTTTTGCTGTTCAATGAGGTTTTTGTGTTACAGGCTGTTCTAGTTTGCTGTTCGATGACGCTGTCTGGGACAGTTTAGAACAAGATTTTCTTTACCTGCCTTTGAGTCAGAACAGGTCAGAATAGATTCAATAGAACTGGTTAATGTGTTTGTATTGTTTTTCTGTTTTGAAGTTTGAAACTGTTCTGTTCTATGTTCTCGTTGAACACAGCTCTAGTAATTTTTTTTTTGGATTACACAGCGAACTACGGCTTTAAAACGATTTATGTATTTTGTCTAATAAAATGCTTTAATACTTGAAAAAAAAAAAACAAAAACAAACATATAATCATTATATTGTGTTGCGTAGTTTTGGTGTTACTTATTTAAGCTAAAGTAAAAAAAAAAAAAAACAATCTTTATAATAAATTTATCTTTATAGCCACTTAAGAAGATTATTCTTCGTAAACTGATAAAACATTTTAAGATATTATTCATTTTGTTATCAATTTTTGATACAGGGCGATTTGACTATGATTGGACTTAAACCAATTTTTTGTTGACAACGGATTTAAGTCGCGAAATAAGCGAATAATAAAAAATCTCTGGAATCTCAGGAAACCTTAACTTGCTAATTAAAGAAGCTTGACTGTCAGGCGTAACGGCGGTGTTAACTTTACAATTGCTTTAACTCCAGTCTAAAAGATATGTACTTGGGGATTGTGCAAACTGAAAATATTGTGCACTTACACGTTCAATATTATTACACACTACTTAGTAATGCGCAATAATATTGTGTCGTGTAGTGCCGCCTTACACGACACAACATTATTGCACAATAATATTGACCAAAAATATTGTGCAAAAAAGGATCGGCCATTCACGACTTAATATTACTGCGCAATATTTCTATGTTTTTTGCATATCTTTTTTTTAATATCAATATTATTGCACAATACTGATTATTGCGCAATAATATTGTGTGGCTGGCATAAGGCCGGTAAAGGGCCTTCGGCGTGCCCGAATGATGATTTTTTGTATATGCTCATTTTCATTCGAACATTGCCGTGAGTTGGTGAATAGGATTTTTTACCAAATTGTCAAACTAGCCAACTTTTTGGACCAATGACAGTTCTAACATGAAAAAATATAAACGTCATTAGACCAAAGTGTCGATTTGACGTTTAGAATCTATGAGGCAAAATGAGACAGAGATGTATTGCTTTTTTTCTAAAAAGCCCTATATAATAATTCTACCCTAAAATTTGACTCACCCTCAATACACGACTATTGTCGTGTATCTAACATTTTTTTTGATCCTTCACAGACTTTCGGCTCCGATTTCAGCATGGTTCGGAGAGGTTTTAAATAGGGCTTTTTAGAAAAAAGCAATACATCTCTGTCTCATTCTGCCTCATAGATTCTAAACGTCAAATCAACACTTTGGTCTAATTACGTTTATATTTTTTCATGTTAGAAATGTCATTGGTGCAAAGTGTTGGCTAATTTGACAGTTTGGTAAAAATCCCTATTTAAAAATAACTTCGAAATCTGAACGCGTCTAATCATTCACATATTATTTGACGTTTATAATGCTACGGTTCCACCGGAGATAAATCTAACTTTAGCGCAGGAGATTTAGCAATAAATTTTGTGGTGTTTCCACCAAAGAAAATAAGATTTATTGTGACATATTTGAAGCCTGTAAACAAAAAAAAATACAAACGCGCACTTATTCTGTTGTTTTCCATTTGACATTGAGAATACACTCCTTTTTTATGACTGAGGGTAAATATATATTTACAATTGTTTGTGCGTTGCGCAAATATGTCTTAATATTACTAAATATCATATGAAAGAGCTATTACACTTGAAGTAATCAATTCTATCTATTTATTTTGAATATGAAAACTAAAAAGATTAAAAAAAAGGGCAGATATGAAAAACGAAGTATACTCTCTGTGGCAAAATGGAAAATGACATTTGTAGACAACAAAAAATGACTGCATCCAGCCAAGCAAATTTAAGTAAAATTAGTATGTTTGATTAACCACATTTTTGTTTCCAAGTAAATTTAGAAGAGATTTATTTTAAATCTTGATTTGAGGAGATTTAACGTGATTTATAGGAGATTTAGCGTAAACCAATACTAAATCTAGATTTAGCTCCGGTGGAGACGCAGAATAACACAGCATTTATCCAAATAAATAAAAAGGTCGTTCATGCAAACTTATCAAACATTTTTTTAAGCGGGTTCTCAAGATTTTAACACCTCTTTTATAATTGCTATAAGTGAGCCTTCTTGTTTTCTTTAAGTTTTTTAGGAGGGAGTTGAAATGTTAGCGAGAAGCCTCGAATAATGATTTTCACTTTAAAACTGTCCTGGATTACAGCACAAACCGCCCAATTGCTCTCGTGGTTCTGCGTGGTTAAGAAGTATTTTTATTCAACACATGTATTTAGCAAATTCAAGTTAATTGAAATTTTGAAAAACTGATATAATAATAATTACAAAAATCGAGATTTTTTTTTCTTAAAAAAAAACAGTTTTTCGACTAAAGGCTTGCCCAAACCAAAGTGCGACAGTGCTTCACGACATGTGCGACGCGATTTTTATATGAAAAAGTTTTGCGATTAAGCTCAAAACATTTTTCATATAAAAATCGCACTTTGGTTTGGGCAAGCCTTAAAATGAATAACTTTAAGGCTTAGCACCACAAATATAATGGAATTGACGGAAAAAGGAGTCTGATGAGAGGATTTGCACCCTTGAAATAGCTATAACTCTAGCCATGTTGGTGGTAGTACCTTCAAGTTGTTGTTGTTGTTGTTGTTGTACAAAGATTAATAGAAACAGTTTTTTTACTTTTTAGAATAATATAAAATTTTAAGAAATATTTGAACGGAAAATAAACCACACCTGCTGGCAACCATTAATTCAAGGAAACTGTCAAAATAATAAAAAAAAGACAAAAAGAAAACAAACATCCCACCGCACTGTTTTGAATTGTTTTTGTACCCTTTGCTCTCAAAAGAGCCATATTTTTTTTTGAATTGATGATAAGGAAAAGGAACAATATTTTTGTGAAATTCTAATCTCCCACAAATTAAAATCTCTCAAAGAATGCGGAAATAATTTTAATTATATTAAAATTGATTAAACTATTGTATACTCCAAAATTGATTTAAGGTAGATATATTTTTTTAATAAAATCCAACAAAACCAAAAATGAACGCAAAGATAAAAGACAAATAAATAAACAAAAACAAAACTCACTTCAAAACAGGTATCTTTGGTTGTTTTTCTTTCTTTTTTTTTTATTTTATTTTTGAATTTATTGCAAAAATATTTTTATTTATTTCATTAATTTAGGTTAAGCAATTCAAAATATTTCAAACACACTGGATACTCTCGACCAACAAAAAACACAATCGATTATTTATTATTTTGTTTTTGAGGGCGAATTATAATTTGTTTCTTTTTTTCTTTGAAGAAATTCAATAACCAAATTATGTGGGGAGAGACACAAACGTGGTTTTTCTATTTTCGCATAGAAAAATCCCAAATAAAAAACAAATCACTTTATAATAATATTTTTTTTATTCGAAAACGCACGTTGTTTTGTAGGATTTTAATTATCTGAATTAATTGTATTACACTTGTTGCCCGTTTATTAGATTGAACAAAAAAAAAACCACGCGACACTTGTTCTCCAGAAGTTGACCACCAACCAACTCTATGGGGTGGTTCTATAAAAATAAATATTCTTCACAAAATTACGTCGTGATTGTTGTCCGTCGTCCGCCGAGTTTACTACGATACGAATAGGAACGTCCTCGATTCTGCTGACACCGTCGCGTCGTCGTCGTCGTCGTCGTCGTCGTCGTCGCTTTCGTTGTCGTCGTAGTTGTACCGTGAGGCAGAAGATAACGATGAAGTGAAGTGGTTGGCTTTGGCAATCGAAACCCCACAGATAAACAGCTGAGCATGGAGTTATGAAATTTGTTGTTCATTTAAAATGATTAATAAAATCTAATGTTGAAGTGTGAGCTGTTTTGAAGCTTGAAAGATGTGGTTTAGATCTCATTAAGATTAAAGACCGAAAGTCTTGACGATTTGGACATAGAGAGCACAATAATAATTCCACAAGGCTAGTAATTTTGTGATTGCTTGCTAGTAGCTGAGGCAGCAGCACTAGCACTTTAAAATCAGGAGAAATGTCATTCAGGTCGAATGTTTTGATTTGTTTTTCCTCAACTTTCTTTTACACACACTACATTTTAGGCAATTCCACGGATATTATAAAATTTGATTTAATTGAAATGAGAATTTTAAATGCTTTGTAATCATTCTAGAGAGGTTTATATAAATTCTTTTCGATAGCAAACAAAAGGATTTTATGTAAAAGAAAAAATTGCAAAGTTGTTTGGTTGGACAAAAAAAAATCCACTTTGGTTTTCTTTTGGGAAAATAAAGTGAAGTTTCTAATCTTTTTTTTTCCTGATATTTGGTACATTCCTTTTCTGTATTCGAATCTAGTACATTTTCTTAATAGTGCCCTCTTGGGGAAAATAGAAATTTTGAGGTTTGTTTGATTTAATTTCTTAAGGAGCACCTTAATTTTTTTATAGTTCAGTATTCTTACTTAATTGTTTCTTTAGAATTCGTTTTGTAATAAACAGACACCACAAGTCCAAACAGCACTTAAGTGGATAGCTTTTTACTATTTCGTCGCTTTGAGGGCAGTAGTTAATCCATCATAACAGAAATCTGTTTATCATGATGTGTGGTTGCATCAATTCGTATATTCTAAAATAAGTGCTATATTTGAGGTTTAACTTTGGTTCAGGGTTTATAAATGTTAAAATAGCTAAGTACGTACAAATGCTTGAGAAAAAGTTGACGAGACAACGACAAAATTTATTTACACAGAGTCATATAAGAGAACATACACAAAGCGTATGACAAAGCGTTTTTCATATGAAAGCCCTTGTCGCTTTGTCGCATGGCAGCCTTTATAAGAAAACACGCTTTTTCACGTTAAGTATACTCTCCAGGGGTATTCATGAAAACAAGTATACTTTTCCATCTGGTAAAATGGTAAAGTATACCACGCATCACCTTAAAGGCTTGCCCAAACCAAAGTGCGACAGCGCGACACGACAGTGTGACATGACAACGCCAAAATTTATTAACACAGCTGAATTGCTTCACAAGTCAAGTTTTGATGGGTTTTCGCGAAAACGAGTGGTTTAAAAAAATATATGGAAATACTTGTTGTTTTTGATATAGTTTTGGTTTTTTTGCGAAGACCGCGTTTTGGTTCAGTGTGAAAAGGCTATAAAAATTCATGTAACGTAATAATTTTCCACTTTGCAGAAAATTATTAATTTCCGCAAAAGGCTTACGTGAACTCCCCACTAGAAATATTTGTGTAAACATGGGAAACAATCAGCTGTTTGTTAAACGTTAAAGCGAACGTATAAAACGTCAAACCTCACGAAGTTTATCATACCCCTAGTGAAAACACTGCCTAACAACAAGAACTGTTCGATTCCAGATCAATGTCAAATTTGGTTCTGATCTTGGCTAAATGTCAAAAAAACAAAAAAAAAAACAAAAAACTTTTCCAACCGAAGCTATCTTCGGAGGTTTTTACCTAGCCAGCCATCTTTCCCAATGACATCAAAAAAGAATAAAGTTTATAGTGTGTTTATCGAATTGATTTTACGGTGAAAATGTCTTTCTAAACGCTTTGCAAAACGCAAACAAACGCACCACGCGTGCCACACAACCTAAATAATCTAAAAATGTTTTCAAAAATAGTGTAAGTATAAATTTTTCTAATAAAAAAGTGATTTGAAAAAAGTACAAACTCCCATGTAGTCAAGTGCATTTTACACATCCGCCATGTTGTACAAATGGAATTGCAAATTAAGTCATTTTTTTTTGTTGACATGTTCCAAAAATATGTTTTTTTAATTTAAATCCATTTAAATTTGATAAAATTTAAAATATCAAAATCAAATTAGAATGTACACAAGGCGCGCTATCGAATAGTCTAAAAGCCATGTGTCGTCACTGTTTTGTTTTCCAGGAAAACTGGATGACGCAATAATCCAAAGATGCAGTGTCATTCAATTCAATTGCAAAACCCCCACATGATACCTATTCATCAATCGTTTGGCTTATATTTTGTGTTGTTTTCATTTTTTGTGATTCTGTTTTTGAATGCCTTATTGGTTGGCATGTCCTCTGTGCCCCGAAACTAGTTACACAACAATAATGTGTGGCGTTGATTGTGGGGTTTCTTAATGGAGCATTATGTATGCTACGGTGTAACTTGCCTACATTTTGTGTTGGTTGGCAATTTCGAAAGTTTGTGAAATGAAAGTTGAATAGCAAGCGCCAAAACAACCAATGCAAGGGAGGTGGGGTTTTCCTTAATTTTCGCAATGTGGCGAATATTATTGGTTCGATTGTTTACCATGAAAAATGTGTACACTCCTTACTTATTTGTACGATAAGCTGATCACGCTACATGCTTTTTTTACTTGTTTACAATTAATATTTCATATAAAATACTTGCAAGAGATATTTTTGGGTGCTTTTTTCAATTGAACTTCAATAATAACAAACTAATTATAGACACTCCAGACGATAGGGGGGTTTTTGACCCCACCTAATCTATTCCTTTACAAAAAAAAATATTTGGTTTCTATAAAAAACAGAGATAGACACCTAAAAATACCAACCTTATACTGTTGGTTGGGCCCAAGCTAATCAAGAGATAAGTCGTCTTGAACTGCTTTTCAGAAGACGGATTAAATAATTTAAAGAATATGAGTAAGACAAATTTGTACCTACAGTTGTGGCGAACTAATTAGGAACGACCTCTTTCGCTGCGAACTAAGGCTTTTGAGTTAATTCTAATAACTTTAAATGATGCAAACACAAAATTTCAAAAATAAAGAAAATGTACGTGTTATTACAAAAAGATTTTTTTGGCCTGGCGATATAGTTAGGAACAAATAAAAAATGTTTGTATTCTCTTCTTGTTATCTACGAAAAACTAATTATTTAGACTTCGGCTTGTTACCAAGCCATAGCATGTTGTCGAATAGCCCTTGTTTTTGAGTACCGCTTCACAGTGTTGCGGTATTCTACCTGGCTTTTTTTTATTTAATGTTCTTCCGTTCCTTGTCGATATTTTTATTTAAATCGGATATGTTTTTTTCCTTTTTTCTGTTCTAAAGCCTTCTTTATTTTTGTTCTCAAGTTCTCCGTCGGAGTAAGATCCAGCATTTGCAGTGGCTATTGCAAGGTTTAAGTATTTTCAATCTCAAAACATAAATTCTAAGTTATGCCGTTTAAATTAGCTCCGCACATTTCCGCTTAAGAAATTTCGGCTATGTAGAAGGTAATATAGTCAACTTGGACCAAAAGTAGGTTTTTGCTTAAAATGTTAGAAAAAAAAATTATTCTTCATACTTTCATCTATTGAAAGGCTTAACGCAAGTATGTTATTTGTCTCCTCAAACCTTTTTTTGGTACATAAAAAAGGTAAAGCATAGCTAACAGCTAATATATGGTTAATTTTGTGTTGTAAATCCTTGACTTCAACTTTTTCTAACCTTTTTACTGATCAAAATTACAAACTTGTATTCTTACAATTCCTTCTATATTTAAAGAACTGGTTAAAGTTTTGAAAACGACATCCATTTCCTTAGTGGGTTTGCAATTGAAAAAGTTAAGAGTTGGAAAAAGATTGTTTCTGTCCATCATCAACGAAAATGTTTTGAAATCTAGATTGGCTTCTTACTTTGTGTCGTAATTTGTAAGCGCTTCGTTAATATTTCAGTCTACTTGATTTCAAGGAGGAAGTTTGCTTACGCAGCTATCTTTTGGGTTATGAAAATTTCAAATACAAGGAAATACAAAACATTTAACAGATGTTGTCATGTCTGAAAACTGCCTAGCTAAATAATTATAATATCAAAAACTACTTTTAATCACCCCTATTACGATTGTCCTTTTAACTAAAACGCCAATAAAACGACTCGCTCTAGAAGCTACAGTTAAAGCTACGTTTAAGTCAATGAACTCTAGTTGCAATGGGGAGAAATGTAAAGAGCGGAGAAAACTGCGAAGTTATATTTTTAATTCAACTGCAACTGCCGTTAATAGTACTCCTAGCTGTTGTTTTTTGGCGTTTTAGTCAAAACGACAATCGTAATAGGGGTGAATATTTGCTTAAGACCTTAAAAGATAACTTCTGCAGACATTATTGTGTAAGCTTTGAATTACTTCCCAAATCCAATTTTTGTTTAAAGATAACACATCATAATGTTACTTAAAGCAGCAAACGGCTGCAGGAATACCCTTACTAGCGAGAAATAGACTACTTCTGTACAATAAATTCTCGCGTCTTTAGTGTGTAGTTTATATTTTATCCGTTTTTTTTTTTTTGATATTTAAATAAATGATATTAACGTAACTATTACTCTTTCTTTTAAGCAGTAACTCACCAAATATAGATTTAATTTAAAAATGTAAGGATTTTTCTTAATTATGTCGCCAGGTGATAGCACATTATTTTTTGTTTTCCAATTTTTTTTAAATTTTTTGGTTGTAAACATGAAGCTAAATCAACGATCAATTTTTTAAATCTTAAATATGTTTGTTTAAAGGATGATGGGCAAATTTGTATTTGAAGTTTTGTTAAATATGAGAAAGTCTGGCTTACCAAGGCATACACTGCCATTCACTTAATATATCCTTTTTTACTCATAAAAGCGATTCTAGATCTGTGAAAAAGTGCTAGGAATTTCGTCACCTTTTCAATTGTTCGTTATTCTAACACGTAATATGAACAAATTGCAATCGAAAATGGAATGAAATCCTGGATATATGTATTTCATTTCAATATTTCTCCGGTAATTTTAGCTTTAGCTCTACTAAATACCATTTATTAGGAAAACACCTTTCTCGATAGGTTTTGAAAAAAAAAAAAAATACTTATTTTTTTTTGTCGGCTCACCAGAATATATCCAAGCACTCAAGTTCTTCTTTCCATTAAAAAAAATATTATGTACATATATCACATATTTTTAACTCATATTGAATTTTCAAAAAGTCTTAAATGTAACATTTAAAAATACGTCAGCAAAATGCTTCAAAAGAATGGGGGAAAGTATAATCTCTTAGAGAGTCGGGACTATTAAACCAATTCACTGCAACTTACGTCTTTGTATAGGTAAAATAAGCACAAATGATGTATAGTTGAAACTACACTTGGTATCACCAAGTTGATGCCGGTCAGTACCTTTTCGATATCTATAACATCCAAACTAATTATTACTTATTGTTGGAAATTTTCAACAAAAAAAGCGTTTAATTTTTGTATTTCTATTTCCAGTGCCGCCATGGCGCCCCTACACCAACCAAGTTTACCATCAGGATACGACTCCAATTTCTTAATAGAAATACCATCAACATCGTCTTTTTCGTCAGACTTAAATTATGATTCCGAAAAATCTTACTCTGGAGTCGTTAGCCCTTCCGCAGGATTTATATTGGAACGGCAAAATGGAACCAACATCGCCGCCCAGCAGCGAGCTCTTTCCGATTTCTGAATCGGTTGAGTCTTGGCTATTAGAAGATAACTTTGCAAATGGTATTTTTGTTGTTATTTTTTTTAAATTAAATAGATATAATGCAATTTTCTATTTTTTTTTCAGATATTTTATTCGTAGATAATAAGAATGTAGATATAAAATTAAATCCCTCAGAATTCGACAGTGACTTCAATCATGGTGAAGAAGAAATCATTCTCGAACTTGAGTTTGATGTTAAAGAAGGTAAGTTTTGTACAAAGTTATTTACAAATAAAAAAAGAGAAGAGTTCGAAGGCTTTGGCTTACAGAAATCTTCATTGACTCACGACTTATAAGTCGATAAGGTTGAATTTGAACTGGAAGTTGAAATTGTTTACCATGAACGAATTTAATATTAGAAAAAGAGGGTGTTGGCTACCAAAATAATTTCTATAATTCAAATTAATAAAATTAAATTAAAAAAAAAAATAAGGGCACTCAAATTGAACTTGGACTACATAAGACTTTACGTTGCACTTAGGTATTACACTCCAATATGTATCTATCTGAAATTTATTTATTTATTTCTTCTTCAACATTTACCTTTTCACCACTAAACTAACTCATTCCTTTACTGTTTTGACAAGGTCGGGATCAATGTATTTCCGCCCGTTTCTGGAGTTCGTTCCCGAATTTAGCTAATCTAAGAAGAAAAGAGATGAATTCAACAAAATCTCCTCAAAGCCGCAATTAAAACTTGTCGGTTTCGAGAAGTCTTGGAATCCATTTAGGCAGAAAGGACTCATATCATTTTCATCCTCAAAGAATACTTTTTCGAAGAATTTCTCAACAAAATAACTAATTTTTCCGCCTAGCTGCCCTACCATTTTCCCAGTCCAATCCCGGCGAGCGATCACTCACAGCTCTCTTTGTTCCTAAAGAAGTCAATGTACTCAGGAGCACCTTTTTTTGTATTGTGTCGTTAAAAATTCAAATTATTCATATCTTAACAAAGAGTTATTATCACTGAAAGTGAAACCTTTAATTACATTCGATCAAATCATTGATGAATGTGTTCCTTGTTGATACAAGTTATAAATCGATTAGATTTCTGAGTATCCTGAAAGGCAAAGAGTGATGCATAGTTGGAAACATTAATAAAAATTCTTTAATTTTTAAGTTGAGTTCTAAAAATGGTTTCCTTGGAAAAATGAATAAAAATTCTTTAATTTTTAAGTTGAGTTCTAAAAATGGTCTTCTTATGTATCTTTGTGAAATACATTTTCTTATATATTTTTATTAAATTTTACTGTGCTTCTTTGTGGCTTACTTTTGATGATATGTACAGTATAAAAAATCATGAAGATTTTGATTTTATTTATCAAAAAATATGGGAAATTGAGAAAATAAAAATAAAGCATTAAATTGACGGACTAAGGCAGCATAAAAAAAGCCACTCCAAAATTGAAACCATTCCTTGACTAGTACAACTTCTTATCACTCAACTGCCTTCTCATAATATGTACATTGCACAACATGGCTTAAAACGAGTACGGAGAAAAGGCAACAAAAAATTTAACTGTCATTTCATATATGTATTTTTTTATTCCCTGGAAAATAATTCAATTTGATAACCAAATCTGCTTAATATTGACCAATATATTATAAGTATTGTTTTTACGTTGCAAAACTATGGTATAAAAGTAGTCAATTACTACTATTACTATTACAATTACTATTCATTAAAAATTGCTTACCCTTGGTCTCCTTTGCTGGTAGTTGAAAATTCTAGAATGAAAAATTGTTTTAAAGTTGACGATACAACGATGACCAAGGGTAGGTACAAACTATCTTTGTTTTTACGGGTGTTGGCAACAATGAAAATGAAACAAAAATTGGCCCGGTGATTCGCTTGTAAAATTGTGCTCAGCTCCCAATATCAATGAAAAAATCGAGAAAAAGTTTTTCGTGTAAAAGCAGTAGCAGAAGAAAGTACGTATACGCCACAGTGTACACTTTCATTAGATTCTTTAAAATATTGTTTGTGTCAAAACTATCTAATGCAACGGCTTTCCTTTGGATGAATTAAAAAAATTGGTGTGGGCTTGTAATGGTAGAATTCAAAGCACTTTTCTATACAATAAAACCAACATAATGTAGCTAATTTGGTGGTCCAGGCTTAGAACGCTTGAGCGTTTGTTTATAAATTGATCATAACGAACAATAAGGCTAAGGGACTAAAGGCGCTGCGGCAGCTTGTTAATTCATCCCTTAGTTAAAGGTTCACTGAGAAGATTTTTTATAAGTTCCATCCATAAACAAGAATGCTTGCCCCTGCAGCACTAATAAAATGACCATTTGACCTTCAGATTACACAAATGTTGCAGCGATTACCTTTGTGTGTGTCTTGAATGTATTACAAAAACCGATTTTTAAAGACTTATTGAGTTACTGATGCATGATTACAGATAAAATCTCTTAATTAGAAGCAGCCCAACAACAACAAACTAAGTCTTAAGACTTCCTTTAAAATTCAATAAGTTTTTTTTTCGGTAGGAGGTGGAAATCTTCTAAAGACATTTGGCAGTAATCGACACCAAGTAGTGTATGACTCTTACCTCACTAAAACCACCTCGTAATCAACCAATCTATGAAAGGTCGACCACTGACTTTTCTTTCTCAATGTTATAATCGCTTTGGGAGGAGCTTAAACTTTTAATACTTTCCCATAGCTTTTGGACCATTAGCTCATGAGGCTTGGTTCTTTTTAATCTCTAAACATTGCTTCTAGTATCTAATATGGAATCCATTTCAGAGTTGATAGATATGTAGGGTATATGTAGGTCCTAAGACACTTCCTTGTTGAACACCGGATTCTATTTTCTTTAGTTCTGAATATTCTTGATCTTACCGTACTCTAAAAGTCTAAAGGGTCAGTCTGGTAAATCCCTTGACAGTTTGTACTCTAAACCCTCATGCCATAGCTTGCCAAATGCTTGAGCAACATCTCAGAATGTAACCGAACATACTTGTTTTTCTTGTAGTGCTTTTCCAATTACATCCATTATTCTATGAGCTTGGTCTATCGTGGAATGTTTATTTCTTAATCCAATGAGTGCAGTTTTCAGTGTGAAGCCGGAAATAAATAGTATTCGAAAACTGCAAAAACAAAAACAATCCTGAAACTTATCAAAAACATTTCCGTTGTGTCCATAGGTAAACAAAATTGTGTGTAGCATGAATATCCATAAATCTCTTCGAGGTTGATAGATCTGATTGTTGTTTTGTTACAAAAAACAAATAATTTACATACTCCTCGACATTACAATTGATAGCTTTAACCTTAATTTTACAATCCAATCAAAATGCAATTCATTTTACACCCTCCCACCTGTCAATGTGTTGTGTATCTAAACGTGTCAAGCCAGTTTTGTCTATTTTCCGCAGACAGATATGATACTGGTAGATAAATTGTTACAATTTATATATTTTTGTGTGTTACTTCCCTTTCAATTACAATAAAAATAAAAAAAAAAATAAAACACCACAATTCAAGTAGGAATATATTTACTAAGTGGTTCGGGAGCTGGGGATCGTTTCAAAGCCATTACTACAATGTAGGTATTCAAATTGAGTATAACTATATACAACATTCCTTTAATCGATATTTATAGTGAACAGAGCGTGTGCGCACATGGGTCATAGAATCATAGAATCAGTCTGGCGCTACCAGCTGTGATTTTTTTTAACAAGTAAACAACCTTCAAACGGTTTGCAATTGCAGTTAATTTGTAGCACGCGTTAAAATTTATCACTTAAATAATAAATTGATAGGACAAACAAATCAGATCAAAGTTCCAGCCAGTTGGTTGGACATGATGCCAATTAGAACTCTTTTATATTCACCCTCAGCTTCAGCTTCAGCTTTGTTTTTCTTGTTTCTTAATAGCTGCTATGTAACATTTGTGTGTATATATTTAATAACAATTTAATTTAAAAGTAAAACAAAAAAAAATCATACAAGTATAATAGAGTACTACTACTTGTCCTTGTTTATCAATATATGGATTGATTTATCAATACTGCTTTCATTTTAAAGCCATCACCGTTAAGATATTATAAAAAAAAAATAAAATAAAATAAACAAGTGAGTTCCACGAACTTGCTTCGTTCGATTACTCAAGGCTATAAAGTTGTTTAGAATAATTGAAAAGGATTGATTTATAAATATGTAAATAGTTAATAAAAAAAACAAAGGAACAAAGTCCTGTTATGGTAAACTAGACAACCGGGTGTTTTTTGAATTTAGTAAAATGAGTGACTTTTTAAAATGGGATAAAAACACTTTTTTTTCAAATGAACACAACTCGGAGTTGTAATTTTCTATATGATTTAAGTTTTCATCTGTTCTTAGACTACTACGCTTTTTTTCTGCAGAAGGGTCCACCCATGGTCGACTGGTCGAAGTGGAGTAGGATATCGATGAACAGTTTCGGCAAGCATATGAAGCGAAGGACGAGGTCTTTAAGTCAATGCTGCAGTCCGCGAGGTCTATGTGCTAAAATGACGATATGAATACCGACTTCTAAAAAAAAGAACAGGGAACACGAAAACAAGCCTTCGAGTCTATTGCGAGCTGCTATGACAGGGGAATTCTTGAAAATTCTATTAAAATGTGAAACAATCTACTCAAGGATAGACCCGCAGTCGATGCTGAGAATGTGCAAAAAAAACAACTTTTTGTATTATGTAGAAAAACCCATTCAACTTAGAATTAAATCAGCAGCTTTATGCGACTTACCTCTCGATATCGATGTTCTTAGTTCTTCTTTGACGGACGGAAAGATATTTTGACCATCATCGTCCATGTTGAGTGGTCCAACTTCAATGGATTGCTCTGCATTACAGCGTTTTTGCAGCTTATCAATAAATTATGAGTATTCTTTCCAGATTCTCAGACCGACTACTGCTTGTTCCTACCGTATTCCCTTTTGTATGACTGCAGTCTTATGTCATGACCTGAACTTCTTGGGTAGATGGTATCATTCTTCTTTACGTAGCATCCTTTAATATACTTGGCCGCTTTATATTTGTGCTTCCTCTTCTTTCTTCTTAGAAGTTGGCGTTTCAACCTTAAAAAATCCATTAAACAATTCTTCTTGAGTCGTTTTCCTAATCGCTATAACCGGACCCTTACAGAAATCGGAAAATAATATTATGTATTAAAATAATTTAAATAAAATTCACAATTTGTCAATATTTGCGTAGCATGATTTTGTAAAAGTATAGTTTCTTTTACAAACCACTGTTTGTTTTGTTTATTTATTTATATTCATTAGCAACAAAATTGTTAAACCGGTTATGTGTAGTAGGTGTTTATCGTAGCCAACTCATACCTTTAAATTAAAAAAATGTGTTGTTATGTGAAAGTATGAACGAAATATGAAAACAACGATTTTATTTCATATTTTTCTTCTTTCCAATCGACAACAAGCTTGATATTTGATTTGCTGATAACTTTTAGTTGTTTTACATGAAAGGTGGAAATCTATTATGTTTTAATTGATCTTCTTTTCTTTTTGTAATAAGATTAGAATTATTTATTTTGTTTAACAATAATAAACTGATTGCTAATGATCAGCGAGAGATCACGACCTGCATACAATTTAAGTCCAAGATAAAGGTAGGTGTAGTCTTCTCTGATTGCCCTTCATAGATTTTAAAAAGAGTGTAACAGGCATTGCCACAATTATTCGAACAATAAAACACCTCGGCTGATAAGTCCCGGGTCTTACCCCTAGAATGTGTCACAATTACTAAACCACTATGACCATATTAAAGTACCACCATTTTAATGACACCTGTTAAAATGTCATTCTAATCGCTTACACGTTACGCGTGTTGAAAGTGAGACAACTTTTGAAATTTTGGAAGCCATTGATAACCAAAAATAGCAGTGTCGATGATTCCGAAACTGTTTCAAGCTGTTTCATCGGAATAAAAAAGATTTTTGTCATCAGTATGTTACAATGGATGAAACATAGATCCACCGCTTCACTTCGGAGTCAAATCAGCAGTCAGCTGAGTGGACAGAAGCCGATTCCCGAAAATCCATGGCTCCCAAAATTTCCAGGGTTGCCTAACGCGAAACTTTCGAATTTGATAGATGTCATTTAAATGCTTTCCGGTGTGCGTTTTAGTCTGCATAAATGGATCGGACATACAGTCGAGTGCAAACGGCTAAGAAGAGATTCACTCTTTAATGACACAAGTTGTCTTAGTGGTTTGTCAATTCGCTAAAGAGGCAAAAACGAGGTGGCATAGGCTGGAAGGAATAGTCCATAGCAATAACGATTACGCCAATTGTATTACAGCCAGCGTTAACTCTCTAAAGTTGTTGAGTTTACTTGTGAGCCAACACGTTTTCAAAGTTGACTACAAAATATGCAAGAGTTGTTAACTTTGGACTAACCCCGAAGCTAGTATGATCTCTTATACTGAAAAAACTATGAATCGTACTAACTCTGATATTAAAAATAGTTATACGTATGACCTTCAAGCATTATTATAAATTTAGTTGGATTTATTTTCTTCAATGGAAATCACGTACCGTCCGAATAATTGTTACAATTACTGTAAAAGTTGGTTGCAAATGAAAGTTTAATTTATTCTTATTGTTTTTAATCAATTCCTCGAAAACGATGAGACAGTAAAAAAAAAATAAGAAAGAAAGAAAAAAAAACACACTTAAAGGTGAACACGAAAAACAACAAATTAATTACATGATCATTTCTGGGTGTATCTGGGGGAATAAAAATGTTGTTTATGCGTGAGGTTGCTATTGAATCTTGTGCATCACCCGATTCATCCATACTCCATAGTGCCTTTTTGGGGGATTTCATGTAATCTGTATTGTGTATTATTTTTGATTTTTGATTTTGTTTCTTTTTTTTTTTTCTTTTGTTTCTCAATCTGGAGGAGCAAGCCGGTCAGTGATCCTCTGCAGAGATGCAATTGGATGTTGAATTGTACTCAAAAGAAAAGTAAATTGTTACTTTTTATTTCAATAAGTACGTACATACACTTGTGTTTGCAGAGGGCACGTGTAGAAAAAATACAAAAATAATTTCTGAAGGGGTGTGTGTGTTGTGGATTAAATTTTGTTGACCTGCTAATAAAGTTGGCACATGTTGGATATTTTGACCTTTTAAACTTCCTTTCACTTGGCCTTTTTATTTTTAAACATTAACATTAATAAAGTCATGTAACTTCATTAATTTGTATGGAATGTTTAAAAAGTTAATAAATTTCCACTAATATAAATTTGATTAGGCTTCTTAATGTCATCCCTGAATCTTGGTCGTAAGTAGAGTACGAATCTAATAGATAGAGTGTCAGCGACAACGACTTAGAGTAAAAACAATAAGGTCCGAAGGTGAAAATTAGTATTCTTTATTTTATTAATCAGCTTCCCTTTATACATTATGTTGAATGTTAACCATTTACAGAAGCGTTGGCCCCTTATAGGTTGAAAAATACGTAAACTGTATATGTTTAGGTAACATACAGCCAAATCTTTATGTTGCAGATGTTAATCTTTAAGTTCCATTTAGAGTTTCTCGGAAGCTTATGATGTAAAAAGTATCCAAAAGGACGAACACCATAGCATTCAGACACATCGAGTACTAAGGCGGACCATAATGCATTTAATTGAACAGAAAACACAAAACCTGTTAAATTAATTGAAGTGAAATGTGGAAACCGCACTTCCACTTGTAAGCTAAAGAAAATATAAATTTAATTTGAAAATTTTGTTTCAACTCGAAGTGTATTCTTTGTCACTTGATTACGTTCATAAGGATTAGACAAACATAGTCTTAAACAAATCAAAATATTTATGGAATAAAATTAAATTAAAAATTCTGAACGAAAACTCCCGGGGAAATATTTTTGGGAGAAAGGCTCCCAATCAAAAAATTGCTAGCAATTTGGTCCCCATTTCAATTTAACCTTATTCGGAACACAAGAGGAAGAAATAACAAGCAAAAATGGAATGAAATTCCGGGAATATTTCGATTGGGAGCCCTTCTCCCGAAAACATTTCCCCAAATTAAAAAAAAAAAAAAATTGAAACAAAAAAAAAAAAAAATTAAAACAAAAAAAAATAAAAAAAAAAAATTAAAACAAAAATAAAATAAAATAAAATAAAAAAAAAATTAAAACAAAAATAAAATAAAACAAAATAAAAAAAAATTAAAACAAAAATAAAATAAAACAAAATAAAAAAAATTAAAACAAAAAACAAAAATTTAAACAAAAATAAAATAAACAAAATAAAAAAAATTAAAACAAAAATACAATAAAACAAAAATAAAATGAAACAAAATAAAAAAAAAAACATTAAAACAAAAATAAAAAAAAAATAAAACAGAAAACAAAAAAAATAAAACAGAAAACAAATAAAAAAAATAGATGAAATAAAATAAAATGAAAAAAAAAATAAAAATTTAATGCTGCACTGAGATAGAGAATAAATTACCCCGTTTTTAGCCTTGTTTCTTATACGATTTGGTTGTTATGTTGTTTTTTTTAACTTTGACGTATCCGCCTAATACAATCTTTGTTCATTCGTCCTTTTTATTTTTCAAGATGGCAACGATTTATTCCCACTAAGAATAACACTTGAAAAGGTATCATGAACCTGCATAATTAGGCTAATATCTTAGTTAAGTTTTTCGAGATGTTAAAATTAGTTCTGAGGGTAAACTTTTGGTTGTAAACAATTAAATTTGCATGTGGTGCACCAAAATGATAGATCTTGCAGGTGGGATCATATGGGTTCAGGTAGGAGCTGCAATTTTGTAAAAAAATTAATACAAATCAGAAAAAAATATTTGTATATTTAAAAACAACCGTAATACAGTTGATATCACTCATTTCTTAATATGTTTAAGTTAATAGTTTTTAAAATATTAATTTTCTAACTCAAACATGAAAAAAACAAATAATTAATAATAATTATTTATAATTCAAAACTGATTTTACACTTTGTTCCCATTCCAAGTTCTACTTTTTTTTTAATATTCTGGTGCTCTTGTTAAAATTCATTCAAATGCTTAAAAACCGCTTGAATATATGTGTACACATATGAATTTCAGATTTTTAGAAAATTGGGAATAACTAAAACAATTTCTCGCATAAATAAAATAAAATGTATTTTCATTTTAAACCGTGAGAACCATAGTGGCCTAACTGATTTTTGAATTTTTTTTTTTCAAAAGGCAAAAACTTGTAACTATGGTCACGAAAATTGGTTTCTTTTGAAACAGTTATTTATATGACATAACAATAAGTATGATTTTTTTCAAAAATAAATAAATACTATTAGGTTAAACTTTAGTTATGGACTTGAAAAAAAGTGACAAAAATCAGTTAGGCCACTATGGCTCTCACGGCCTGATATATAGTGTTAAATCTATCGAAAAAGTTTATTTTCATTAAAAATGCCGTCACAAAATCAATAGTTCAAACTCAGCTAACCAGTTATTTTTTATTTTCAATACATTTACAAAACCAAAAATTGTTGCGAATTGTAATTTTTTTCTTTTAGATAACGTAAAAAAAAAAAACACATTTTATAAGCGTTAAAAAAATTTAATTTTAATTTGCTGTTCATAAAAATTAAGGAATGAAACTTTGTCAACAATCACCTTATCCGCTTTTTTCTATTTAAAAACATTTATTGCTTTGAAAAAATGGACGTTTTTTTCCGCTGCAAACATATTTTCTTTAAATAGCAAAGATGGTATAGATAAAGAGACAGTAAAACCATTCTAATAGTAAATTATATTAATAATCTTGTTTGAACAGCTCATAAATTGATAGAAGCAAAGTTCTAAAGAGTTATTTTGGTACAACTGTATAAAATTCTAAAAAAAATATTTATTTAAAATAAAAAAAATAATTTACAAAGCCTAAACGTTACTGGAAAAAAACTGTGAATACTCGCTTCCAAATCAGTGTTAACAAAAAAAAAAAAAAAATGAAAACAAGTTGTATTTATAAAAGGATTTACTATGTTTGTTTTTTTGTTAAAATAGAATAACAAGCACACTTGATCAAATAATTCATAAAATGGAACTACTACTTTCTACAAAACATCTCTTAAAGTAACCCTCGGTCACATGGTAAACACATTGTTTTTCTATGTTAAACGTACTGAGCTAAAAAAAAACGTTGTTTTTTTAGCTGGATTTTCGTCATGTTGCCAAGGTGTTAAATTGAATTTAAAAGTTCAAGTGACTTTTACTCCAAAATGCGTTTCGCCGAGGTACAACAGTGGGCTCATCAGCTAGATATTGTTGTCCCCTTTCGTATTAGACGCGTTTTTTGGATTTTTACCAATGTTGCGTTCGGTGCTCGAGGTCGAAAAATCGGATTTAACATTGGCTTAACATCATAAACAACTTAGCGGAAAATCAAAACTAAAGGGTTTTACGCAAGGTCTGATGTATGTACATAATTACTGTTCTATTAAGACTATACAAAGCTTCTGTGATTTTTAGGTCAAAAAATAATTTCTCGTTCAATTATATCGAATTTTCGCCCCAGAAGTGGCGTGTTCTTTTGAGGACATATTTTGGGAGAGGTGAAAACTTTTTTTCATAAAATAGTTTTTTTTTTAACTAAACTTTTTTCAAAAGTAAATTTTTTTTCAATATTTTTACAAAATTCAGCCAAGAACTCTTATGTTCTGGAAAAATTCAAAATATTTTTGTTTTTAATACTTTTTCAAAAATTTTCGGTCAATCGTTACTCCGCCATTTTTTGTTCAATGCACTAAGTCTTTGAAATCAAAAAGTCTTTTCGTCAATCGTGATTCGGTCAAATGTAACGATTTCCTTTTCGCACAGACATGTACAGATTTCATAACACCTACAAACTTTAGATTTTGGTACAAAATGGGTTTTTAGATATTCAGCTGCAACACTTCTAGCTTCGTCAATTTCCAAGAAATTTTAGTTTTTCTTTGGCTATTTTGGATGATAGATCCAACGATGTATAAAACGGGGTGAGTATAGCTTGACTCACAAAAACTCGACTCACGACAACTCGACTTCAGTACAAAGTTGAGATATGCTACCCCCTTGCTTTAGATCACTATAGGAATTGGGGTAGGTGTAAGGTTGGGTGTATGCAAAGTTCAGCTGAGTCGAGTTCTCGTGAGTCGGGCCCTACAAAACGTGATAAGTTTCCGCCCAATTAATTTTAAAATGTGTTACATTCTAAATTTTCGCTTTTTCGCTTATATGCACCGCAAAGTCTACCATTGTGGAAAATTTCACATTTTTTTCGGCGACATGAAAAAGTTCATGATTTGGATGATCTGTTAGTCAGGGAGTGAGTGCTGCAGTGAAGCTTTGTTACTCTTAAACTACTTACCTATCTGCACTAAGTATCTGGAACTTTCTGAAGGTTCTTGTTTTTGACTAGATTAAGGAAAAAGTGCAAGTATTCTGACTTACAGAACTTAGAAGGGGGTTAAAAATAGCCTGATTTGGTTCTTTTTTATTAAGGGTGTAGTGAAAGAAATTTGACCTTATTATAAAACACCCTGTGAAATTTGCGATAAAGTCATCTACAAAAATAAAATTAAAAAAATTAGTAAAATCTGGAACTTTCATTAATATTAAAAGTATCAAATGAAGTAAACAGGTTCAAGGTGCTCTAGTTCATGTTTCTATTTTGCTTCTGAATATTTTTATAATTTATGCATTTTATTTAGAAAAGCGAGCCTATGCACATATCAAGGGCGTCAACTAGTTTTGCATATTAAAAAAAGATAATATCTACATATTAACAAAAAAAAACAATAAATTCTTGTCAATCAACTTATAATTCTATTTAATAATTACAAAATTACAAATCAATCGTACAAAAAGAAAAGAGGAAAAAAAAACTTCCTGCATCCTAATTACACGCTATTTTAGCTACTGTCTTTGAATATTGAATTTGTATAGGTAAACGATCTCAATAACACAAATCTTTTCTTGTTGTCACTCACTTTTTGTGATAAGAATAAAAAGAGGACAATAATCACAAAAATACGAAGAAGAATTAAATAAATAAAGTTTAACTAATATTTGTATAAAATAATAAAGAAAAATACAACAACAACAACAAGAACTAAAATAATATTACAAGTATGTTTGTGTTGGTTGATATATTTTGTTTTATTAAAATTTCGAATTCAGGTTGTCACGCCTAACACAATCAACAATCAGAGTATGTTAACATTTTATACAACAACAACGAACGAAAAAAAAAACATTTAGCAATACTACATAACAACAACAACGACTCCAACAACTGGTCAGCAATCTCTCGATACTTCGTTCCTTCCTCCCTTTATCGATGATTTTGATTTTGTTTCTTCTTATTTTCTTCTCGATTATTTGATCTTGATCAGTTCGGTTATGAATCTGGTGTTTGTCTGTGGAACCAACTGCATGAGCATTTTGTTGTTTTTACATTTTTTTAACATTTACACACTGTCTCTAGCTGAAATTTAAAATTCATACAACTTTGTTTTTATTTTTTTTCTTTACAAAAAAAAAAAAAAATATGTACCCAACGACAACTTGTTGTTGACAGTAATTCTAGATAAATGGGGTTCCCACTTTGTGTGTTTCTGTTCTTGTTCTCATTTGTTAAAATTTGTTGAGAGAACATTTTTTTTCGAAATGCAACAATGGGGATCAGTTTAGAAAAGTCCAGCCATTTGGATAAAAACAAAAAAACGGCGTGACGTAGAAAGTTTTGGGCTAAATATGAAAACTGGTGTTTTTATAGAATTAGAAGTGGTATACCTACTTTAAAGTTGTAGACAATTAAATATAATCTTATCTGTACGATTATTTTTTTAGAGAGCAATATTTTTTGAAGTTATGTCGTTAAAATTTCTACTTTGCATTTTTTTTATTCCCTAAGGAGCTTATAAACAAATTATTTTGATCACAAATCGGCCGTCTAATAAAAAAAAACATGCATAAACGCTGTGCATATTGTGTCTATATGGGAATTTTTCAAAATAGTACATTTTGAAAATTAGAGATCTTCGCCCAAAATTAATAACTATAATTAAATCGATGAGTTTAAACAGTGTAAGTCCCAAAAAATTAATTTTGAGGTGAATATGAAGAAATGTGCTACGCATGTAGCCCTACCAAATCGAGTTTTCAGAGAGTTTAAAATGATGCGGAATTATGTTGTGTCTGACCTTTCGTGCAGAGGCATGGTTTTTTTTCATGGATAAATCGAGGCTTATCTAAAAGTCTTAAAACCAAATTTGCACCACCTGACAGCTTTTTTTTCCAAAGTTATTGGTAAAAATGTAATTTTCGCCATTTATTTGTTTGTTTTTGTGTGTTTAATTATCTCAGTTCTGGTACACCGCACAGATAAGAGATTCAAATGACGATTTATTTAGAAAAAACATTACCTATAAAAATATTTTTTTTTAACTTTGATGAATCGAATGAGATATCACATTTTAAAATCGGTTGAAAATTATAGATGGCAAATATGTTGATACCAAAAATGAAAATTATAGTGTTGCCACATTTTAAAAAAAGTATGCATCAACGTGGAAACCCTGTTTGAACGAAAAAAAAAAGATTATAGAAAAAGGGAAATATGTTATGCCAAGAAAAGTAAAAAATGTGTACCAAATAAAAAAATGTAAAGAGCGTAAGGCTGAGAGTGTTGTAAATTATTAACACACCCAAATAATTCTTATTTAAAGAAAAAAGTATCAATATTTGTAGAGTTAAAAGCTAAAATATACAATAATTTTAGCCCGAACTTTCTTCTCTATCTAAAAAATGTCGGGTGCCGGCCGTATACAATGGGTATACACTTATACACAGGGCAGCCATATTTGAATTTTTATTTTCGTGACACGAAAAATGTATTCGTATCATGGAAATAAATAAATATATTTCAAGCAAAATTCTTTGAGTCATTTGTCAACGATTTATGTAGTATTTGTATTTAAAAACAAATGAAAACAACATACAAAATATATTTGAAAATAAATTATTCCAGATTCGTTTTCCAGATTGCTATAACCGGCACTTGCTAAAAAAAGAACTTGGTCATACTTGAAACTGTTCTTTTAATCCATTTTCGTTATTTAAACATTATTGAAACATTTGAATGATCAATGATATTTAATTTCGCGTTTTTGAGTCTAGTTGGCAACACTATAACTTCAAAAAAGTAATTTTTTTAATGAGAGTCTATTAGTAAGATCGCGAAATTGCTTATGACAAACAAAAAATCAAAGTAATAGTCCAAAAAATAGCTCTAAAACACTACGCAAAAATGAGGGTGTCTACATACATTGCGGGCAAAAACGGTCTTGTTTTTCTGAACTCGTTAGTTTTTTGTCCTTTTTATTACTGAAATATGCATAATTACGTTGTAGTCAGTATTAAGTGACCTATTTTAAATAAATTTAGCCAAAATTCTATCGTAGAGATCGATTTGTTTTCAGTTTATCATTTTCATAGCTTGTTCCGGGCAATACAAAATTGGCAGACTTTTTGAATTCTCCATAATTAAATCTCCAAGGCCCGTTTGTTTATTCGATACTTAAAATATTTATGTTAAACATAAGCGCTTACTACTTTTTTCTCTGCGTAAACTGTCACATAAGACATAAGTACCAAATTTCATTAATTTTCCTCAAGAAACGGCCACGGAAATGAATTTTGTCGCTGAAACTCATAAAAGGCACCACTGTGCGGCGATGCGTTGGGTTTTAGGATGAATTCTTTTATACACCACCCAGATTTATAATACCATTGGATAAAAATCTTAAATTGCTCATAAGTTCACAAACAAATTGTTAACTTGTAACGCATCAAGATGGATCATATGTAAAAAAAAAAAAATCCTGAACGGTGTTATGACCCAGCTCAGAGAGTGAAAACACACGATGGCTTAGCTTAGTGCCTTCATGTTTTGTCTGAAGATTTGCCTACTTATGATTAAAAGAATTGTTAACATTGATGATTACTTGGTAATCGAAAATACCCTAAGCGAATCGTGGGTGACTCCACTCCGTGCTTAAAATATCTAAAAACCAGAAGATATTTCTTTTAATTTGTGTGCCCACTTTTTACCATTTTCAGTTCCTTAGTGTCATCCCGGTCATACTCATTTTTAAATCAGGAGAACATACCTGTATGGCCTTGGAATCATAAAAGTATGTGTGTCCTTATGATCACAATTACTTTTAAGATTTAACTTAAATAAACATGCAAATTGTATTTAAAAGACCTTTACACTTTAAACAAACGTTAAAAGTTATTTTATAAAAATAAAAGCAAACAAAAGGCTATACAAGATCGTTGATCCCGAATACTTTCAGATTAATATTCATGCTCTGAAACTTTAAATAAATCTGTACAAAGCTTAGAGATGTGATAAATCAGATTTTACCATTGCAGATGCAATTATAAGGTTTTTATAAATGTATACTTTCCTTTAAAATCCTATCATGACCCCAGTTCATTTATTGGTCTTGTCAAATCTGGGGGTCATGGAAGGTATTGCATTCATGGCAACTTTTCTTAGAAAACTTAACAACTTCATTCTTTTATATATTTAGTGCTGATTAATGCTTGTAACTCCTAAAATGTTTTTCTGGGAACGTTGAGTTTAAAACATAAACTCAAATCAGTCAAAATAGTTTTTAAATACTTCAATTTTTTTCTATCACAAATAACCTTAAAGTTGACTTGAACCATATAAAATAAACATGAAAAATTTCACTTTTGATCAACAAACAACATTGACAGTATAGGTTTTTTTTTTTAAATAAATTAACTGTAATGAGATTTCAATTGTGTATATTTTTTTTTTTTTTAACTCCAAAGCACCTGCCATCTACCAATCTCAACCAGACTTTTAAACCAAATAACATGTCTTTCCTGATAATAATAGTAACATTAAGAAAATACAAAAAAAAAAATTAACCAACCAACCAAACCTGAGTTGCAAGCCCTGCCTGGCAATTAAGAAAACAAAAAAAAATCTGTATAAATTTCAAGTGGCAACACTACTTTCAAATACCAACACCAATACCACCGCGAAACCAAACGAAACCAAAAATACCTCAGTATTCTGTGTGTGGAACAACAATATAATTAACATTAACAATCAACGTCAACCTAAAGAGCGGAAAACTTGTATAAAGTAAAACAGTTTGAAACTTTCAATCGGCCCGTGCTATACAAACGACGCATTAAATCGTTTCGTTGTTTCGATCTTCTATTTTATACTTTTTTACATCTCTAGATAGAGAGCCCTCTCTCTCAAAATCAAAATAAATGAACTTCAATAAAAATTGTTGACTGTTTTAACTCTTTATGGTGTCTTGAAAGAAGTTTTGATAGAAATCCTGGATTTTCCTGGATTTAACTCAAGGACATTCCAATAAAACAAAAAAAAAAAAAACACTAAGAGTGAAATTTTTTTTAAATTCACTGAAAATTGAAATAAAAGTTTCATTATAATTGCAACATCCACTCGTCCTGGTGTTACATGTAACAAAATAATTCAAATCTAAAAAGCTCAACCGTGAGCATGATACCTCACTGCGGATATCGTTACACATGGAACCGTGAAATTGTGTTCAATTCACAGAAATTGGTGAAGAGACGTTAAACCCTCAAACCCTGGAATATTCTTCAATACAAATTTGCAGCAGCAAGCGCGTTCTTCGTTCGTTTGTTCGTTTCTCAATTTGCTCAACTCTTTCATTCATAAAAAATATATATTTAAAAAACACAAGAGTTTTTTTTTCTATTTCAATTTTCCTTAAATACTTTTTTTTTTACGCCAAGAACAATAAAAATAAAAAAAAAAACTATAACTTTATATAAATATTTCACTATTTTTCATTTTTTATTTTTATCTTTAACTTTTAATGTATGTACATTATTATATCTTTTATAAAATATATCTCAAACACTCAATAAATTAAATTATAAAAAAAAAACAATAGTTCAACAGGTAGACTTAAATAATTAAAAAAAAAAATTCAAACAAAAAAAAAATCTCTAAACCTTCCATTAAAAAAAATACAAAAAACAAAATTGAAGAAATCTGTGATTCGTTAGCCATTCGGTTCTAGTTAACACAAAGAAATTAAAATAATTGCATTTTTGTTTGTAGTTGTTGTAGATAATAATAATAATAATAATCTGTTGCTCTAAAATAATAATTTTATTTAATAATAATTTAGACTTATTTTGATATTTATATTTAATAATTTTTGCCATAGAATTGTTTTTTTTTTTTTTTTATTTTTATACAAAAAAAAAAACAAAACAAAAAATCTCAACTTTTATCTCATAAGTTTTTTTTTATGTATTAAATAAGTATCTTTATACAATTTTCCATTTGTCGATAAAATATCTTTTTGTTTGCATTTGAAATTCGCGCCGAAAATACGAGTATCTTGCTGCTGCAATTATGAATGCCTATGCGACAGCAAACACATTCGGTTAGTATATTTTATATTCTTTTTCTTTTTCAGGGTTCTTCAAAATATGCGGATGTAATTTTTTTTTTTGTTAAATCACATTTTAATGATTTCTTTTCTATGACAGTCGTTCAGGTTTAGATTATTATGTTTAAAGGAAAGTTTTGAATAAACGTTTTCTAAGTGTTATAAGGAATTTTTAACATATTTAAAAACAAATATTGTTTTGGAAAAATACCGGGGAACTACGTATTTCTTTTGTTATTTTTTTTTCTATCTATTTTTGGAAACAAAAAGAAAAGAAAAAGAGATACAGGCGAATAAAAACACTAAACAAAAAAAAAATAGAACAAAACAAATAAAAACATTCACATGGCATGGATAGAAACAGACTATCTCTTGGAGAGTTTATGTTTTGTTTTTGGGAATCTTTAAGAGTGTCAAAAAATTGTTGCGAAGTAAAAGAATTCGTTTTTTTGTTGTTTTTTTGTATTATATTTTTTTGCAATGAGATAAGGTGATTTAACTGGTGTGGAAACACCGACTTTTCATAAGTTAGTTTGGTACTTTTTTTTTTATCAAATAAATCTCAGGGTCGTTGGATTAATCTAAGGAAATACCTATTGAAGATTTTTTTTTCTAGACTGATAATTGTTTTGTGATTTCTGCTACTTGGCCTTCGAAATGTATTGAAAAAAGTTATGTTTATTTGGTAAAGCATGAGTGATGCATGTATCTCTCTAACGGTGAGTTGTACAGTACAGTTTTTTAGGATTTTAAAAGATCTACAAAATTGTCATAGGTCATTTTTTTGTAGGTCTACTCTTTCAAAATCAGCTTTTGATGGTTATTACTTTTCCATACACGTAGTGTAAAGGATAAGTACATATAGCGAATGGCACAATTATTTCTTTCAGAATTAGTCTATTTCATCATGAAACACCATAAAATGCATAGAAAACACGTTTTCGAGACATTTTTATGTGCGTGTGCCTTTGTCATCGGCATCGGTGTTGGAATCTGTAAACGCCAAAAGTTGAATAAAACCTTTTTGTACTTTTCAAACAAAAACCCGCCAAAAATGTCTTTTTTGTATGGAAGTAACTACAACAAATTTTCATTTTTTTTAAATGTTCTAATGAACAATGGTTTTGATTTTTAAAATAAACCGGAATACTTCATTTCCAAAAGTTTTGGTAAAAATCAATGTTTTGCACAAATAAAATGTACGTGCGACCCACGTACTTTTTCTTATGTTCCAGGTCGATATGGACGGTAAAAGTTTTTATATGAAGATTTTAAAACTATATAATTTAATAAGTAAATATATTAATAGAGCTCTAAACTAAGTATGCCATTTGATTTCATTTAGAAAAATTAATTTTTATAAAAGATAAAATTGAAAATTGTTGCAGCGGTTTGAAAAAAAAATAAGTTTTTATATGCATACCTACCTAAATATAAAAATGCATAAACCATGTTTAAAGTTGATATGTCATTTTTAAGAAAATATTAATGATCACCTATAAGCAAAATATCAAAAAATATTTAAAAAAAAAAATCAATTTTTTTTTTAATCCAAACATATAGTTTTTGAAAATTTTGGTATCAAAAAATCTTAAACCTATGATAGAAAGGCTTTCATATAAAAAAATTCAAGAAAATCAGTTAGTCGTTTAAGAGAAATGAGAAGAAAATAAAGGCACTTTTAAGTAGTTCTAAAAATACCATTAACCACCAAATTTGAAGCAAATCGTTTCCTTATGCTGCAGCTCGAGGTATCCATAGACTGACACATTTTGGCAAATGTTTCCCCTAAGTTGGCAAATTATTTTATTGATATGAATAACTTTTTAAAAAGTAGACCGACAATAAATGACAATTTTGTAGAGCTTTTAAAATCCTAAAAAAAATTCATCAAAACCGTTCGAGAGTTACTTTACGAAAAAAACCAAAAGTGCTCAGGTATTAAACATTCATTTTAAGAGCTGATTTTTTGCAGGCCTTATTTTTTTAGCTTAAAAAAAAAACTTTTTAGCTTGCTGGGCTTGCATGGAGTTTTTTTTTTCGAATCACCCTAATGAACTGAAATCTTAAAACGACCGATAGCATTAAGCATAGCGTTAACAACATAGATAGATGCACAAGGTAATTAATTACCTTTTAAGAGATGTGGATACCAACCCTATAATTTCAAACCACTTGACCACGTTTCAAATGCAATATTTTGTTAATGAAGTTTTGAGTGGTCCAAACTCAAAGTTGTGTTGACGATTTGAAATACGCCATTATATAGTTTCCACTCGCTATTTTACAGTAATAATTGGATTCCTTAATTTTTTAAAGTATTCTTCTAAATATTACATATAAAGTTGCACATGAGTAAGTATTTCCTGTTGTAGAACTGACTTTTTTGGAGGTACAAGACTTCCATCAAATCGTCTGGTTGAGATGCTTACCACACCTGAAAAATTACAAGACATTGTAGAAAATATTTCAGATTAATCTGAATCGGACTGTGAGATGTACCTGACGAGATGTATGTACCTTTTTTCATTTTAATTTAATTTATTATTTAAAATTAAATAATTATTGAAAAATCGTTTTTTATTTATTTATCTGCATGGCTTGCATTCTTTGAGTACATCTTGTCTGGTGGTCCTAGGATAAACATTTTTTGTGAATGGGTGGGAAACTGGTATCATTTACAAAGAATTACCTTGTAAATAAGAGTTTATACAAAAAGTACGTATACTCCGTAGTGTACACATTTTCCTAGTGCAAACTCGTACCCGTCGAATATCAATCAATTTTTTCTTCGTCTTGCAAAGACGTCTTGCCTATGTTTTACCAAAATCGGTACATTAGTTGTAACAAAAGTCCAAAGTAGAAGCGAAAGATTTTTTGTTGTTATTATAATTGTTTATCGCATTAGTTTTGTTTTTTTATATGTCGACGGCGGAAACCAAAATTGTTCTAAGTCCTTTGAAAATCCTATGGAATAAGAACAATTTTGCTTTCCGCCGACGATGTATAAATCAAATTCAATGCGATGTTATGTTGAGTATTCGATTTCCGACATTTCACTAATGCAATGTGATAAATCTTGTTTGGTTGGTTCATAAAATGTGTCTTTCTATTACTAAGTTTAAATTCTTGCCCCTACCATACAGCAAGAAGTCTAATCTATTTACAACATATTCGTAAAATAACTTCAAATAGACCTTCACCTACTAAAACACTTTGGATACCCGTTTTATTCACAAATTGAAAAAAAAATGCATTGCCTTCAGTTAAATTATCAAAATTAATTGTATTTCGTTACACCTTTGATTATTACAAAAAAAAAAAAACAAGAATAAGTTTTTTTTCGTTGCAGTATTGTAAGTAACTAGAAGTGTGTTATGTATTACACTTCCCACTTATTCGTATAAAGTACAACATAACTTTAAATTACTCGTGCGGAAAGATCAACATAAACTTTGAATTTGTGTAATCCAGTTTTTTCCACTCCACAATATCGGAAGCATGACAAAATAATATTTTATGTCCGAATGCTGCAATATTTGGAAATGGATATTTATCTGTTTAAACCCACAGAAGAATTCGGTCCTGTTCAATTTTGTAGGTGACAAACAAAAAGTATTATTTATTGGTTTTCTTTTTCTTTTTGAAAGCAAATTTGACGTCCAATCTTTATTTCTTAGCGAAAAATTAAATGCATGCGTAGGTTCATGTAATCAAGTTCGCAGTCATGATTTGATGCAAAAATGCTTCTGATTTTTTGATCATTAGCAAATGTTGGGAAGTGATTTTATAAAAAAAAAAAATTGTAATTAATATTAAATTTAAATGGCTGTATTGCAAATATTGCTTATACAATGCTTTCTATACTCTCGGAAGTAAAAACAAAGAAGCAGTAAGAGCTTACAACAACTTTAACACAAAGAAACCATTTTTTTATTTGTTTATAACAAATATTTAATTAACTGTATTTATTCTGCATAAACAACAAAGAGTTAGATTTATAATTTCTTTTTCTTTTCCGCGCATTTGTCTTTAATTCACTGTCGGTAGTGTATTTATTTTAAAAATACGTACAGTAGTCATACTACATGCACAGCACAGTGACGCAAAACGGCGTGAAATATATCTTATTAAATATCAAAATATCATAAATTACAAAATGTGATTAATGTAAATAGAAAAAAATATAAAGGTGAGAAAATTAAAAGTATTTTTTTTTTTAAGAATTCTAAGTGAACTTTTTTATTCTATGCCACGACCAAAGAACAAATTATCTTACCATTAGAAAATTGTTGAGTATTCGACTATCACACTAGAGGTTCTGCATTTTATTTCTGTTAATGTCGCCATCAGTGCTGGACCAACCTCAGATGAAAGCAGTTTTGCCAACAAATACCACCTTATATTATTGAGACATTATTCACGAAGAAATCTTAATGCGAATCGAAGTTTTGGGCGTAGCATAACCTTTAACGTAGGGAACTATACAATTTTGAAAAAATAAATCCATATTACTATTTATGTTAAGACTTTTATAATCCATAGGTTTTAAGATAACTTGGTTTTATTAGAACACCTCATTTTAATTTCACTATATGCATCTAAGACAATTTAATTTTTTCCATAGACAACAATACTTAAAAATAATATGAGATGACTTAAAATTAAGTAGACTTAAGGATGTACTTTGATGTGCATTCATTGTATAGACGCACCAACAAAAACCAAATTTTTTTTACCTCTCGACTATATTGCTATTAAATTAAATTAAAATCTTAATTTGTTGTTTTGAACGAAAAAAAATCTTCATTATTTATTACAAAGATTTTTCGACAAACTCTTATTTGCAAACGAAAATTTCTCTTTGCATATTATTGAAAAGCTTTTCTAAATTATTAATATAATTTGCAAAGTTTATGTGTTTGGTGAAACAAAAAGTACAAACTTTTCACTTTGCAGAAAAGAACTTTTTAATTTGCAGAAAAGAACTCTTCACTTTGCATAAAATAACTTTTAACTTTGCAAATTTGTATTTGGTGAAACGTATATTGCATAGAGGAAAACTTTTCAACTTTTCATTTCAATAAATACCCTCTTTGCAATTTGACGTTTGGTGAAACGAAACTTGCAAAGTAATGTGAAAAGTTGCAAAGTGAAAAATTGCAAAGTGAAAAGTGTTCGATGTAATAGGCCCCTGGGTTCTGTTTCACAAAAAAACTTACCACTTTTCACTTTGCAACTTTTTAGTTTTACTTCGTAAATTTCGTTTCACCAAACACCAATTTGCCAAGAAAAAAGATAGAAAGTTATCATCTTTCCTAAATACGTTTCACCAAACACGAATTTGCAAAGTGAAAAATCCTTTTCCCCAAAGTAAAAAAGCTTTTTTGAATTGTTTAAAACAAGAAATCTTCAAAAACTGAACACTATTTAGGCATCTAGTTTTTACATTTGTCCTTAAAATTAATAGATGCACTGAGTATTAAAAACAAAAATGTGCTTAAAACATAAATTTTTGAAAAAATCAAATTAAAAAGGAAAATGTACAATTTTTTTTTTTTAATTTTGAGTTTTAAGTTTATTTTTTCAAAAATTGTTTGCAGAAGCAACTTTATTTAACAAAAAACTAAATAATAGATATCTGGCTTTAGAAAAAATTATAATTTGATATTGTAAGTGTTGCCGTTGTTTTTTCATGTTTTTTTTTTCAATTTTAAGTAATAATTTTGAAAAATTGCCCTAAACGAGGAGACATAGACCCCCGCTCCTATAAAATTTTTTCAGGTTTTGACACAAGCTACTCCACTAGCATTTTTGTTTACATCTTATGCAAATAAAATTGTATGCTTTTATCATTCATTTATTAAGGAGTCATTTCCCCCTTCCAAAATGTATCTGATATTAAATAATATAATAAAAGAAAAATTATCAAAATCAGAGCTGTTTCTGGGGACTTCCGAGAAAAATGCCTTATTGTTTCCACTAATTTGTTCTTTTCGTTTAACCAAAACAATAAATTTTGTAAAATATAGTCAGAATTTTGAAACGCTTTTCAAAAATATGCAAAAAGCTATTTTCTTCTGCAAATATCGCGTTTGTTCAATTGTCGAAAAAAATATTAAAAGGAATAAGTAAATAATAGTGACCAAAAAATTGTTAACGTAAGAAGTAACTTTAATATCGACAATGGAGAATTTTCACAAAAACAAAAAAACAACCATCGAAATTATTTTTTTTTTGTCATCCATAAGTTTGTGGCTCGGGCCGTCTAATTTTAAAAGAGAATTTACTAAATAATATTATAACTCTTTTATTAAATCAATTAGTATGAAAAAATAAAACAAAAATACAAGAGAATTATTTAATTTTTATTTCTTAAACTTAATTCTCATTGCAGTGATGAAAAAATTCCATTATACATATGGGTTGGGCAACTTTACCAGTTCAGTAACTATTGATAGCGAAACAAAACCAAAAAAAAAAACAAAATAAAATAAATAAATGTTATTTTTTTTTTATTGAATTTGAATATTTCTATATCATGTTTGCCTTTTGATGAATAATTGCATTTAAATAAAATTAACAGCTGCATGATTTCAAGTAAACAAAATAAGTTGTTTTGATATAAATGATGGACTCGTAAGACTATCACTATTAAACCACTTTTTTAAGTTGAAAATATATGATACTTAAATTTAAATTGTATAGGAAAGGCAGAGTTGTTATTTTCAATGCTTACAGAAGGGTTCACATTGACTAACTTATAATCATTTAAAACTCATCCCACCGATGTCAAGCCGGCCATTTCCATTTTGACAGTGTGTCGTCCGGTAAGCTAGTCAATGTATCAAATGCTTTAAATTTATGTCGAAGTTGGGTAAATGGGGAAAAAATGGAATTTTTAAAGTTGTTAAGCTTATACAGTCTAGGTGCTTTAACCACACCATACATGTTCTTTACATTGTTAAAGGGTATTCTTTCCAAAAAAGTAATAAATTCTAAAATGGGTAAAAATTTGGATAAGATAGATTTTTTACAATAAATGAAAGTCGAAAACCCCTTTTTTTGCCCCTAACACTAGATTTTGGGGGTGTTACGGAGTTTTTACATACCATTTTGCAATCAGTGCAACAAGCTCTACAAAACGTGATAGGTCTATACCCGCGTATATTTTTTTAACCTGTTTTTGTCACACAGTGTTATTAAATGCGTCAATTTCAATCCACCAAAGAATTCAAAAATCTTAAACTTAATTCAAAGCTGCTTAAGCACATTTCAGAATTTTAACGTCCTTGAACTAGTAAAATATGTTTTCGCGCTAATAAACAAATGAATCACAAAACAAAATGCCTAACGACCTACTCGTATGGATACAACAAGTATGATAATTTTTCAATATTTAACTAATTGTAAGCTCCTAACTAAACGTAGGTACAAGTACGAGATAAAAAAAGAAACACAGAACATTTTGAATTTTTAATGAAGCAGGTGTGACTGCGTCTTAATAAACAATTTTTTTTATAATAAATTCGATTAAGTTGCTATGCCGGCTTTATAGGGTAAGATTGAAAGAAAAAAAATAATAATAACAAACTTATTAATAAAATGGGGTTGAAAAATCTATTGACAAACTCGATTAGTTTCCAATAACAAGGAAAAATCACATTTCAAAAGTGGAACGTGTAGATATTTTTTTTTTTTTTTTTATATTTTAAACAGATCGGGGTTATTTTCCTGTCAGATTGATATTTTCTTTATTACTAACAATGTATTGGTTTGTTGATAACCTTTTTGACTTTAAGTTCATATACGACTGAAGTAGAACAAGATTTATATTTTTCTCAGTAATATATAGCGATAGCGATAGCTTGCGGGATAACACCAGCAAAATTACCAAATGATTCACAAACTCAATTTAATATTGTGTGTTGTTGAAATTGATTTCCTGATAGAACAGACAAAAAATTGCCAATGACGAAAGAATAACAAACTATTTGACAATACTTGAAAGATCTTTCAGTTTGACCTATTTTTTTTATTTTCATTGTACAATGTGGGCATTCCCCTAACTGATGATCAGAAAAATTTCGTCTTGTAAAGCTCGGAGAGTTTGTCATTGAGTATTCTCCTCCACTCTTCATCGATGCTTTTGAGAAAAAGAACTTAACTTGAAGAATATTTCTGTAAAAGAGATCCAGCTGATTTTTATCCGATCTCATCCGATCAAACAGGAATCTGTCAATTTACAGGGAAGACAATTTGAATTGTTGTTGCACAAGGATCAACGTTCGCACTATTTCTCTTCAACGCCTTTAACTACGCCCTTACTTACTATTTCTCGTCAAGACCTTTACATCCGATCTAGCACCATTGGAAAATGCTGAGAGAAGTTTTGAAGAATAGGAGTTTCAATACCAATGAGGTCTGGCAAACGACTAAGTTCTTATCGAAGTTCTAAATGAGCAAGCTGGCCAATCTTCGATCGAGAAATTTTAATACAAGGGAATCGAAGGAAACTACCAGGCCTTTGTTGGAGAGATATCCTTCTAACTAACTGACTTAAGATGCTTACAATCCGGGGTGGAGCATGGTCTTAACCAACAAACCTCTTAAGCCAGCCCGTTCTTAAGCCACTATTTACGCACACCAAGTCTAGTTTACAACGTAATTGGATATGAAAAATCGTTGGACTGGTGTTCATGTGTTACAAGCTCCACGAATTCTAGTTATCTCACAGATTTTGCTGTAAAGTCCGCAGAAATCGTCATTGTAGCTTTTCCTCCACTCTTCACCGATGCGCAATCCAGCTGCCTTTCAATTGATTTCGACATAGCTCATGCCTCTTTCTCATACACCAGGACTAACCTTGATTCTTTAAGAGAGGGCTTAATTAAAAAAAATGCCTTCTAAGCCTGAAGAAACAGCGGTTTGCAAGCGAGATTCTTCGTTTGAAACTCTGCACGGATGTTGCTGTATGATGTAATAGTAGCTCTTAAAGACACTCTTTTGCTCTACGGTCGTTAATTAGAGAAAGTATGAACAAAATCTTACTTAGAAACAAAACAAGAGCAACTTAGGGTTGAAGAGGTGAAGCTTAAATCAGGATATGCAGAAGGATTTAATCGATAGGATAATTTCTCTTCAATATCATCACCTCGACCAACCCTGTCCTGAGAACGTGAAGAGCGTGTCAATGTTATAAAGTCTCTTTTGTTGATACTAGCCACTAAAAGTGGCAAGGCCCTTATACAATGCTTGCTTAAGTTCTTCCAGCAGTGTTGGGGCCTTGAAGATCTGGAAGAATACGGTCAGGCAGTTACTTAAGTAAATTCCGATGAAAATATCCTAGCAGCAAGAGGTTTTACGAACAAGTAAACCACTAACGTGCCTGATCTATTTTATTGAGAACGAGAGTATGAATTCTTTTAAAGACTATTCAAAGATCACTCGGAACGGTTGAAAAAAATGTGCTTTTTAATTTACGACCCGGTTTAAGTTGATAGGTACCACAATGTCTAGTGGTGAAGATACAACAGTGTCAGGAACTATTATAATAGTTGAAAATGTAGACTTGCTATTGGTAAGGAAGCTACGTATTGAAAGTTTCGAATAGATGCAACAACTAGAGCGATTGAAGACCAAGCTCCAGAGCTAAAAAGTAAGAAAAATAGAGGAAGACTTTATCTCAGATCGAGTCACCAGTTTAATCTGACGACTTGGACTTGGAGCGAAATTGAAGACAGTGCAGTAGTTATCGCCCTGGCTGCATATTTAGTGCAGCCTTGGTTTATCTAGCCCTGAATGCCTGATATACTTACTTAGCACGTAAAACTTGTGCACCTTCCTCTAACATAACATGAAGAGTTTGTTGAATCCTTCTCGAGAAGGTGGCTCCTAAGCCATTTTAATTGGTGTCGTTAATACCAAGCTAATTTGCTCTTAATGGTTAAGCCCTTAAATCGTTTAAAATTAAGCTACCAAATCACTACAGGTAGCCACCCGAAACTCATTAAACTATCATCCCATTCATTTTGTTCTTTCTTCAAAAAAATAAAAAAATACAACATATTACTAGGATTCTAAAACACCCTGTTATCAAATTTTCTTGAAGCTTATCAAATTTATAGCTGTATGTTTTACGTTTATTTAAAAAAAAAATTATTAAAATGTTTCAAGCCGTTCAAAGTTATGAATTTTGCAACGAAAAATGAAAATCAGTATGATTCAGAACCCATAAGAGGTACTGTTGCCCTTGCCTTTGTTAAAGAGTCTGCCTCTTGGCTTTCATCTACATTCTACGCAATAATGTCTAATACGTCAGTAGTTGGGGCAGTTCAGAGCATCTCCATTTTTGTGGATAGGTCACATTATGCTGAGTATCCATTAGACATACTTTTCTCGTATCAAATTGTTCAAATTAGTTGGTGTTTACTCCTGACCAAGTCATCTCCAACTGTCTAAAACAGTTCGACCGGGAGATCATCCATCCACACCAGAAGCATTCTGCGAATTTAGTTGGGATATCGCTATTCTAACTTCTTCTAGGTAATTTAGTCCAAATAGTACTATTTCGTACTATCAATGAAATTTCACTGTAAACAACCCAATCGTGTTCTTTCTAAACATGCAATATTTGAACTACAAGTAATTGTTATACTCCCATTTATTGATTGCATTAATTTGTTGAGTTTATGTCGACTATCTAAATCAAATAAACAAGTAATTAGGTTATCAATTAAAAACAACTAAAGACATCAATTTAAAAGAAGTTTAAAACAAATCTAATGTGAGATAAGAATATGCGACCGACCAGTGGCCCTTTGTTGCCCCAGCAAAATAATATTCTCAAGTATTATGCACGAGTTTGAACTGGGGTTCCCAGTTTAAAAATAAATCTCTGGGTATAGTAATAAAAATAATAATGAAACTTGTTTCCGAATTTCATAATGTTTTGTCAAAAAATGTATTTTCAATTTGTGAAGGCGCCATATTTAAGTGAAAGAGAGCACAATAATAATAAAGTTTCCATGACATAAAATTGAAATGTGTTTGTGGGATGCGAAATAAATAAAATATTGAACTCCAAATGTAATGATCGAAAAGTTTTTTTTTTTAAATCAATAAATTCATTGACCTTAATGATGTGGGGTACAAAATTTGTTTTGATTGGTTTAAGTTGGAATTTGACCTTACTTAGATGGAAGAACTTTCGCTTTTGTTACTTAGCTCCAATTTTTCAAAATTCGTTATATATCATTAGTAAAAAAGTTCCAAAAACATTTGCACTTATTTATCGAACTAAAATAGATACGGTTCATGGTATCCCATTCAAGCACAGGACCCGCAATTAATTAATCCATTCCAAACTGCCTCTTGTATGCATCACTTCAATAAATTTTACGAGCTTAATTCAAATTCAAAATGGTAAAAGAGAGCCAATCTGAAATTAATCAAACGCTGCTTTTAGGTATAGAAAAAAAAAATAAAACCTTTTCTTCCAATTCACCAAGTGCATTGCCATTGTAACTTAATGAGATATCGGATAAATAATGGTAGATTTATGTATGGAATATTTTACTAAATGTTTCTTCTGGAGTATTCCTTATTAGAAGTCACTCAAAACTCTTGATTTTGAAGCCATTAAAAAGAGTGTAATCACACTCGAAACGTCGACTATTTTAAATATAGTAGAAAAAGTAAAAGAGTTTCTATGATACCTAATGTATAAAGTCTCTAGAACAATAAAACCAATTGAGTTTTAACAACTTAATAAAAAATATATGGCCTTTTGATAAAAGTTGCATTAGCCAGCACATACAGTAGCGAGCAAAAATAAATGCAAACGAAATTTGAAATAATATGAATCCCAGAATGCCCCTATACAAATGGGCAATCATCTTGGCTAACTAAACAACTTGGTGACGGGAGGGTGAACCATTGAAAAAAACACTAATTTCATTCTATCAATATTTTAAATTACTTATCCTACCCCAAATTTCCTACCAGGCCACATTGGCTATGCGAAAAAACTCGCAAGCAACTTAAAATATTAACGGCTTTTTTAATGGTTCACTCTCCCTCTAGTAAGTTGTTCAGATAGCTACGTAAGCGCCCAGATGATTGCTCATTTGTATAAGGGGTCCAATACCCCTGAAAACAACTTATTCCAACACTCATGACCCAGAACACATCAGACAGCTGGTAAGAAACTTTTAAGAAGAAACAAATCTTCATGTTTTGGGATGGACAATGCAATTTCCTGGCATGAATCATGTGGAATGGGTTGCTAACAAAATATTAACATGTTAAAATACAATACTTTGTTCAAAGAAATGAAAAAAAAATCTCCCTTTCAAACTTACTTTTTTGACCAATTTTAATATTATTAATTTTTTGGAGTAGGATGCAGTAAAAATTAACAAACATTACCACTTAAAATAGTTTAGTTCTTGCCTAAAACAAGACCAAACCATATCGTTTGCATTTTTTCGCTTGCTAGTCGCTACTGTACATATTTGTCATCTACGGTAGAGTAACCTTTTATGTGGAATCTGGCTTGAAATTCCAACAAGATATCATTATATTAACCCTCTTCTGGATAACATTTTATCCCGAGTTCAACGAGATACCTATCTAATTACCAACTTAATTTTTGTTACCATTCTTAAAAAGCGGAAATATGATCAATTTTAGGTATTTCATGGGCAATTCTCCTGTTGAGCAAATAGGGATAAGGGCATTTGTAAAAATTGTAGAAATTACTGAGAAAACATAGCGCTTAAATATTCAAATTTAATAATTTGAATCATAATTTTTTTTTCTGAATTGTGAAATAAATATTCAACTTTTTAAATGACAACTCTAAAATTATCATAATCTAAAGTGTCAGTGCTGCCAAGTGATATTTCGATTAGTTTTGATGTACGTTTTTTTTTGTATTTTTTGTTTATCGCGTGCAAAAAAACACCTATTATTTGGCAGAGCGTAATTAAATTGAGTGCATATGTATACCTGCTTTCAAAAAAGTGCAGTAGTTCTCTTCAATTTCTATTACTGGCTTTTTTCTTTAGCCGCTCTTTCTCCGCAGTTACGGAGATACTTTTAATACGTATCTTCTAGACGTTTGTCCGCATTGAAATCAAAAATTAACATAACGTAATGTCATTTATTGCATTGAGGTCTGAATTTTTACTACCATTACATAGATTAAATTTGAAAACTTCTGGAATATTTTTATAAGCTTATTAATTTTATTTGGCGTAAGGCTTTTCAAGTAGCTTAAACGCTCCTTGGGGGTGTTTCTGGTTTTCAATTTTCCACTTTTTCTCACCTCATTTGAACTACATCAACCATCAAATTTTAGTTAAAACGTTAAATTTTATTAAAAACATAATTTTTAACACCCCCAGTAGGCGTGTTCTTTATGAAATTGTTTACCCTTTATATATGATATATAATAATCAATCACTAATATCATTCTTTTATATTAAATTTCACACATTTGTTTTAAGAACATACTTAATTTGTACCACAAAAAGTTAATTTAACGCCCCCAAACAGGAGTGGCCTAGTCCTTGGGGTGGAACATGCTATATAAATTAAATAATAAACATATGTTAACGTATTCATGTTTATTTCTTCCAGGTGTCATTAATTTTAACTTTTTATAAAAAAAAAACTGCCTGTTTTCTGCAATAAATGACTCCTCTATAACATTACATAGTTGCGCCCTTGTTCTTGTTGACAATTTTGCCCTTCGGAAATACCTTGTTTAACATCAGCAGCTGATTTTGTTAAGTTTTTATTTTTTTTCTAAACAATAGTTGCTAAATAAAAGTTCTTAAACGTCAGCAACAACATAAAACTGTAACTCAGTTGATATTTTAAAATTTACTTTAACATAAGTAACATTTAATATTGATAACTGTTTCAATAATACAATTTATATACATAACTTTTCTTCAGAAAAAAGATTTTATTATCAAAACAAGAAAAAAAAATCCAGATCGTCAGATTTATTATAAATAAAATTGCAACAAAGACATTTTTGTGTACGTATCTTCTTGTCCTTCTCAAGCTTAGCTCTTATCAAAATGAGATTTATTCTAATGCAGAGATACTTTTATTATACCAAATAAACGTGAGATTCAAACAAAAAGCTTATCTACTAAAATTTAATTTGTGTTGCCAACTGCAGTTGTTATATCAGTACATTCAGCAGATCTATGGAAATTATTATTATCAACAATAAATATAAATATTTTGGTTTGAAGTAAAGTAATTTGAGTACTATTATAGTCTTTTGAATATTAAAATATTAGAATATGAAAATAATGTTTGAAGACTTTGACTAAAATTCCATCTAATTCAAATTTAAGGTGCGATTGATTAAATTTATATTAAACTAAATTTTAAGCCAATACCAAAAATTCTTTTAAAAGATAGTTAGCAGAAATTTATATTATCAGTATAGCAACGCTAAGGTACAATCTTAATAATAATCCACTATCTTCAACAAATAAAAAGCACTTCTGGTATAGATATAGATGAGGTTGGTGAGATTGCGTCACTATGTTTGCTGGAATGCGATCTTAGAGTAAAATTAGTATTGTTTCCTTGGTTTTTTGTTTATATTATTAATAGCAACTGACTTTATCATTCGCAATCCTCTGTAAATCTGTTGTCTTTCACATGGTGATTTTACATCGGCCAACTCGTTTCCTCCAAAATATCTAATCAAAAGAAATTAACTTTACATTATTCTCTTTCTTTTCTTTGCAGAACCATGGTCTGAAGTAAAATCATCTTCAACCCAGCAACTGATTGATTTTGAATCATTCGAATCAGTTTTTCATCATCCATCTTTGGTAACAAAAGTACAAAATCCCTATGAAGGAGACAATTGCAGCAAATCAATTTTCAATAGTGCAACCATCTTAACACAATTAACACCGCCACAATCCCCACCTCAAGCTGCACTAACACCACCACAATCTCCACCACAGGGACCCCAGGATGTAAAAGAGGTATAAAAATGGTTTTTCATATTTTTTTTTCATTTTACTTTCATGAGTTTTCATTTCACGTTTCACAAAAAAAAATAGTTTTCATTTAATTTATAATTGGTGCTGGGTCTATAATACTTATGATGCAACATTAATCTCTAAAATTTGGAAGACTGACAAACGGACCTATATATTTAGAAGATTTTTTTTTTAAAGAAGATGTGAAGGAAAAATACATACCCTGATTTGTATAAAAAAAATACATACCCTGATTTGTATAACAGTATACCAGAGTGATAATTTAAAGAGGGATTCATAAACAACAAATTTTACAAAAACTATTCCGTCGATTGAGTTTTCTTCGAACAGAAATGATAAATTTCAGAGTTGGCAAATTCTCAGGAAGAAATTCTGTTTTCCTTTTGTAAATCAAAATTCCCAAAAAGAAGGAATATTCCCATCATCTCGCAATACACAAATTAATAGATTTACTTTGACGTCTATGCAATCTGTCTCTATTTTTCTTTCTTAAATAGAACGAGATAGCAATATGAGTTGACGTATCTACATATATCTTCAACTGGAGTAAGAACAACTGTTATACTCTGTAAAAAGTGCATTATTTTGATATCTGTACTAGTATATCCAAAATATTTCATTCCATAGCTTTTTCACACCAATCTGATTTCGCAACAAGACTACAAAATCTCGTTGACTCGTTCACACCGCACATAAACTAGATTTAGTTTGACATTTTCCTTTGTTTCGCTGGTAATATGCTACAACTGTTATACAAAAGAGAACAATGTACGTTACTCGATATTGCTCAGTTTAGGGAACTCAATTAAGCTAGTTCACGCATGTGAGATTTGAGAGCACTCAGAAATCTCATCAACTCACGTTTTCCTGGCTAAAACTAAGCAGACAAATGCAATTATCTGGTCTAAATTAAAGGCTTAATTTAAAGTGCACCAATATAATTGAGAACTACCCACTTCTGAAATCAAATAACAAATTGATAGGTAATCTAGGTTAGCGAAATAATATACCAGCAAAGTTTCAAATATTGAATCACTTTATTTGTCATTTAATTGGCGTGAGTTGTAAATTTCAAATATATCCCTTACTAAATTTTTGAATTTGGATTTTCCGTGTTTTTCTTAGGATGGCACATCATTTAAAAATGACACACAAAACATGTATTGTGATCGCTTTAATAACAACATCCAGTTGCTTGATTGTTTCAATTTCTGAAATATTAGGCTTCTAAATACTGGTTCTAGTCCAAAGTTCAAATAGAAGCCCAGAAAAAAAAAAGTCGACGGTTCCAGTTTAAACTAGTTTTTTTTTCTCTATCAAAATGTTTTCTCATTTATTTGATCAATTATTCTGTATCTGGAACATACGTAGGTTTTGTTATTTTGTTATTTTTGATACACCTGTATGTACGTATACACTTATTTTTTTTTTTATAAAAGTCAACATTATACATATGTACGTAGGTACTCGCATAGGAAAATTACTCAAAATATTGGTTTAATCAATAAATGTTCATGCAGAATCGAACTAATGGCGCCAGGTATTGCCAAATATGATTTTCCAACCAACATAAAAAAAACAATTGTACCTATAAACTTTTTGTTTTTAATGTTCCATCACTCAAGTCAACCTTAGCATCAAAACATTGAAAAAAAAGTATGAACAAAATGTGTTATTGTCAAGATGATGAGTTTGCGAGCTTGATAATTGGCGTAATACTCTCCGGCACATTTGTTCAAATAAGAAACAATATTTGATTTTCTATATATGTATTTGCTTTGAATATCTATTATTTCGGATTAAGTCTGTTCTTTAACAGTATGATTTTGTTTACGTAATTGGTTAAATAAATGCTCAAATTTTTCATGTATCAGGTTCAAGTTTCTGACACTTCAGCAATCTGAGAAACCTTAATAGAATTCCATAGTTAATTATGAATTCACCTCCCCAGTCTCTGTTAGTGGAAATTATTTTAAATCTCAGCAACCTGTGCCTGCGGTCTGCGGTAACTCTCGTTTTGCGATGATGATATTGGAACGTAATTCATTTAGATTTAAAATCTTTCCCACCAAACTTGAATAGAGCCGATCTGAAAATTTTCAAAAAGTGTCCAAAAAAGGTGTCCGAGAGGAAAAAAAGTGTCCCATACAAATCATAATATTAAAACGTTAACACGCTTTCTATTTCTCCCTTTTTAACTAACTTACCGGCAACCGATTTTAATAGTTTTGATCTTATTTGAAAGTTATGGGCAGCCTTCCTCCTACAATTAGGTTTTTACCTATGTCATGATTGTGCGGTAAAATGATTACCGCTCGGCTTCTAGTTGTAGTTAAAACGCAACGACATTCAATTAAATTTTTATTTACACCTAAAACGAAACAGAGTAAGCTCAGAAAATAGTCTTTCAACTTACGCAGTGATACGAAAAAGTCAATTTTAACTAAAAAATTGATTAAAGAAATTCATTCAAGTGGATTTTTGAGTTTCGTTGTTCTTTGAATCAGAACTGTTTTATACTTTTTGTTTTGAAAATATCTTCAAAACAAGGGTTATTTAGCTTATTTTCGAACAAATTGTCTGATTATTTTGAAAAGTATCCAAATTTCTAAAAGGTGTCCGAAAGTGATTTTTAAAAAGATATGTTTTGGTGTCCAAGTGACTGAAAAGGTGTCAAATTGACACTAAAGTGTCCCAAAAGTAAAAGTAAAGATCTCTTCGCAGTAAACACCATTCTCTTGTTTCGATTTATCTCCAGTCAATTTGTTTTTGGAAAGATAATTGTGTTTTATTCCTCAATATTATTCCTTGTAGTTATTTCAACAAAAACATCTTAAGCCTTGTACTGATCTCTCGTGAAATGAAACTTGAATGCGTTCCAATAAATGTTATGGGTAACTTTACCACTTTCTCAGAATGTGACGGCAAGGAAAAAATCCTATGGTAGCATGCTAAACCTTGAAATTCGCCAAACAAACAATTTAAACTGGAAATAGACGCTTTGAATGTAAAGCAACATTTTTCGATCAAAGTAATTTTCTATGAATATTTCATTTCCACCCAAATTGAGTACTAAGCTTAAGTTGATAACAGTCTTGCTGATAGCATGAGTACACTCAACCTACATATATCCGGTTAATGTTACCATTCAACTTATTTTTGCAGTAAAGCCATGTCCATGTCCCTCTGAAGATAAAAATTGTAAAACACAGCGTTAACTCCTGGTTTACTATTGAAATGCTTCATTATAATAATCAATGAAATCATGTGTATGCAAATTGGCAAGGTCTTAGGGTAAAATGCGTTAGTCTTATAAATTGTACAAAAACCGGCCAAGTAGTCTGGGATGGGGCGGAACGTGTAAGGAAAACCTAGGATGATGGTAAAGTCACGCTCTTGGTTCTTCTTAACTACTCGAAAGCATTCAATACAATTGACCATAACATCTTGTGTCAGAAACTATCTTCTCATTTTAGATTTGCTCCAGAAGTATCTAAACTCATATATTCGTACTTAACCGAAAGGAACCAGGCAGTGGTATCTGGAAATCGTGTTATAGACTTCCTTTCTCTCCGTGTTGAGTGGTGTTCCTCCAGGTTCTAGAACCAATTTTGTTTTCAAGTAATGCGAACGATATTCCTAGTCTCATTAGACAAGGGGATGTGCACATGATCGCTTGCAGCAGAGCGACAGTTTTTCATTAGTGGGAAACGTTTTTGGAATTTTGTATTGCATAGCGTCCTTTCATTCAAAAAAAAATAGTTGTTCAATGTTCTCATCATGGATTTATTTATGAGTGGAGACTATTCTAAACCAGTGGTTACCAATTTATTTTTCCTGGTACCCGTAGCACTGACTGGCACCAATGGTTATAAACAATAAATCATCATCAGCATACTTAGTGCCAATAGAACATATTATCGTGTTGTCCTTGTCCATATTCCATTTGAGTGTGTGTTCATTTTAAGTTCTTCTAATATCTTTTCTAATTATTTTTTTTCCTTTTACTTTTTCTTTTATTTCTATTTTCTTCATTGGTTTTGAATGGGATACTTGCATTCTCAGATCTTCGATTACTTTTCATCACAACAGGTCACCACCACCCATCAGCATCTGCAACAAGAACACCAACAACAAACAGCCCATCATGTTATCCCGACGCAATCAAGAATTCCACTCGTCTATCAGAACATCTCCAACTCATCAATTCCGGTTACAATATCAGATTTGGTTAATTCCCCTATGCCAGTCAATGCTTCCCAATTGACATTCACACCAAATCCATACAACAATGCAAACCAGGACATTGCCCAGAATTGTCAGATTGTCGATGAAATTGTCGAGACGCGTGCCAAGGAGCTACCCGATTGGCAAGATGAACAAAGCACCGAATTCAATACATCATGTTTTATGTCCTCATTATCGCCGCCATCTCAGTCGGTCGATGAAGATTGGGGACGTTCATCGTCGCCCTCATCATCCGATTCATCCTATTCATCGATAATTGGAGATTCCTCGTCCAGTGATGGATGTGGAAAAATGCAAACGAGCAGCAGTCTCGCCAAAAAGCGTACCCGACCCTATGGTCGTGGTCCCGAGGACCGAAAAAATCGCAAAAAGGAACAAAATAAAAATGCAGCCACACGTTATCGTCAAAAGAAGAAGCAAGAAATGGAAGTTGTCCTTACCGAGGAACAGCAATTGTCAAATGTCAATAAGGCATTGTCGGCCACTCTTGCTGATCGCAAGCGTGAGGCTAAATATTTGAAGAAACTGATTATGGAATTCTACCAGAACAAAAAGTTGTAATTATGTTGCTTTATAAAAATTCTTATGTATCTACATTCATTCAAATAGCAAAAAAAAGGAAACTTTTTTAAAGATTAATACAAAAGTAAAGTAAAATTTACAATACAAACACAAGTTTAATAATTATCTCAGTTTTAAATGTCTAAGTTTTTACAATTTGCAAAACAAACAATATAATTATGTAATTTTTCTTTTATTTTATCTTTTTTTAACTTAATTCTTAAGCAGCTTAGTTTTCTTTGTAACATTTGCAAAGTTATAAATATTTTATCTTTGTTTTAGCCAAATTTCCATTTTTTATTTTAAATGTAATTTAAACAATTTTATTATATTTTTTTTTATACAAACAAAATATTATTAATAAATATAATTATCCATCTTATATACTATATCTATGTATGTATATGTTTAGTGCTCAAACAGAATGGTTTATGTCTATGAAATGTTTGATCTTAATACAAATTGAATTTTATGTTTTGTCAATTCCGACAATTTGTCTTATTTGTGTTTATGTAGAATTGATTAGATCGAATATTTTTTTAAAAACACTCATGTCAAAAATATCAAAAAATAAAAACAATAAAACCCTTAAAAAGTATATATCATGTCATCATGTTGATCTTGTGTTTTGAGATTATACTGTCTGTTTGAGTTAAGAAAAAATATTATGTTTATCTTACACGAAAAATATATAAACAAAAGGGTTACAATAATGTCAAAGTTGTTTTATTTTGAGGTTTTGACCAATACGTTTATGACTAGGTACTCACTTGGAGCGAAATATTTCTAAAGACACATTTTTAACAAAATGGTTATATACCGAGACACGGGAGGTAACCGATTCATATTATAATTATAATAAAGCCTAGTCATAGTGACTACGAAACCGTTAGTCTGCCTACATTTATTGGCGACTTTTCCGAGAAAATGTGCAATAATAATGAGTTTTTTAAATAATTATGGTAAATAAAAAATGCCAACTACAATAGATCCTATTTCCCTGATACCAAAAAGTTTGGTTTATGAGAATTTACAAGACAATTTAAATGACAGAATTTTAAGAAAAAAAAAAACAAAATTGGTCTTAGATAACAACTAAATTTTAAGAATTATCAAACCCTACACCATCCATACTGCAACGAATGAACTGTTCGTGCACGACTTACCTCAAAATTCCTTTTTTTTCGTTATATTTCACCACAAAATGTTAAAATGGAGGAAAGTTTCAGTTGGTCGTCCTCAGTATTTATTACACTAGTTTACAAATTTTCGGTTCATAGTGAGTAAATGCACAAAAAATTACTACTTAAACTAGTGTTATTTTCTTTAGTCAAGATAAGATCAATATCCGGGATACATGTAAGTATTTCGGGAAATGTGTAAGTATCTTAGAACTTTATTTTACATAAAAACAAATGTAGGTATCTTGCACAAAATCTGTCTGTCTTTGAGGGCTATGTGAAGTTTACACCTCATAAAAAACTGTTTTCTTTTAGAAAAACACTATATTTATTTTTCAATAAAATCGAGGTTATGAGAGTAGGTACCTACTTCTAAATAAAAACCATATTTTTTAGAGTAAATTCAACCCTTTGAACACGTTTCAGAACAGCGTAATTTTAACAATCCCCAGTTTTGAAAATGAGCTTAGTTTTCGAAGAAACCTGGGTTGTTTTCTCTTTCGGTCTCGAATTAAAAAAAAAAATCCCTCATAAGAATAATTTCCCATTGTCTCTTAACACTACGTCAGCTGTCAAATATGTAAGGTTATATTTACAAAAAAATATCTGTGTTGTTGATGTTTTGTTCGTTTGTGAAAGTTTTTTGCATTTTCACAATAAAAAAGGTAATTCAATAGTAAAGATTTAAAATAAATTAGTTTACAATGAATTTATTGTTGCTCCGAGGTGTTTTGAAAGTGATGTTGTGTCCTTTTACTTTCTCGATTTGTTTTTCCTCCGCATAGTTTCAGTTTTGTGTATTTATTTAATAAAAATGCTCTATTTGTTTTTAAAAATATATTATGAAATTCGGTTAGCTAAACCTCATCATAATGGTGTGGCAAAACTCGTCGAAATGACTTAATAAGAAAAGTCTATTTTTTTTAACCTAGAAGACTTTTATAATTGTGCTCCAATTGTTTTTTTCGGTTTATAAATAAATAAAATAAAATAATTGAACCTTTTTTGTTGTTAAATTCATGGATTTTTGGCAAACACAGGGTATTCTATAAGCCTACGACTAGACGAACTTTTCGTAGAAAATGGCCACAAGTTTTCGTTTCATTCGGATTTACTGATACAAAATTCTATACGAACTTCGAATTTCTTAGCTGCAATTTCCACTACGAGTGGATTTTGTGATTGAAATTTCGGGATTCGAAGAACATTTTCGATTCCGATGGAATCTGTGATAAAAGTGACATTTTTTTCATAAATTTCAAGTAAATGACAAAAATAACGACATTTTGTCACTCTTATAAACCCGTCCTAAGTCACACATAATTTGAAAAATTTTATGAAAAGTTTTTTGATCTACATATTTTTTATGTGTGGAAGCGTGCGTAAAACCGATTTATTTTGATAAATTTCAAGCCTACCGCTTTCTACCGGTTTTTTTTTTGTATTGATACCTGCTAAAAATTCTGATATCATCTTGGACAGTAATCCTTTTTTTATTCAAATTTGAAATTTGTGCTCTAACTTTACCTGGTATATAAACAAAAAAAAAATAAACCTATTTATTTTAAACATTTTGATTTGCCATTGAAGTGGAATCTAATTATCCTTATGAAACTTTTCTATTACATTATACATTCAAATTTATGAAAAGAACAAAAAAAAAAAAAATTAGAAAAGTTTTCAAAGATTTTCTGGACAAAATGTAAACGACGACGACCGCCAACGACACCTGGAATAATCCTCAAACGATAATAAGTATCGATGAAGAAATTATTATGCAGCTGCATGATTTCATATGAAATAAAATTATCATGTTTTCATTCCTTTTTTTTGTTGCGAAAACTGCTTTAATTTTTACATATAGAAAGTTCATAAGGACACAGTAATGTTTTGATGGTTTTAAAATTTTATTTTTGTTTTGTTCATGAAGACAAATAAAAGGGATTCTAATAATTACAATAACTTGTCTGTATACTACCTACTATAATTGCTTTTAAAAATAGTCTGACCATTTTTATAATTACAGAATAACAAATTAAATGAGACAACTGGCCACTCCCTGCTTTGTGTTGAGAGTGTTGGTTTTTAAAAAATAAACTTTCTAAAAATCAGTTTCAGCTTTTTTTATTGATAAGACTTTTATAGTTAATTTACAGTTAATTTGTTTATTTATAAAAGTTACTTTTAACTTTTTACTTATGCAAAAGCATTCATAAAGTCAATCTTATTTCCTGTACATAGAAATAGGAAGATTATAAAAGGCTAAAATTCAGGGAAGTAAAGAAAAAGTTACCCGCTGCGAAGGTAAATCTGTAAAGTAGAAAAGCTATAGATAGGCCTCCCTTAACTCCTAACTTAACTTAACTTTGTCTATTCTCATTAACGGTAAACATGTGTTTATCGGCACAGCTCCATTGTTTTTAATTATACTTTAAAATTGTTAAATACGAGTATGTATGCATCGTTATTACATCGTGTCGTGGGATTAATATATCGGAAGAATAGGCTTAAAGGAAGCAAACATGTGAGTTGGTGTACACCTAATTGTAGGGAAGTTGAAACTGAATTGAATAGATTGGATAATGACAGTGTATATCTAATTACTCTTGTTCTATTCATCTTCTGATGGTTGAAACCTTTACGATGTTTACAGAAAAACTAACAAAAAGTTATGCCTTTTAGAAGGACATATTTGAATAGTAAATGACGAGCTGAGCTGAATGTGGTACAGTGTTTTGTATATCTTTATCCTTAGCCAGTCTTATTTACGAGTTAAGTGGCTTTACTTTTTTGTAATAAATCGTTGTCCATTTTATATCAAAGGACGAAGGACAAATTAAAATTCAGTGCCATCGCCAGAGAAGATGGGTAGTTATTTGAAAGGCCGATACATTTTTTAGCTCAAGCTAATTCGATGAAGTATAGCAACCACACGCATCAAGGATTTTCTTGATTCTCTTTATTGCGCATCAGTTAGTGGACATTCGCTTCAAAAAGCGATGGTGGTAGTGCATTTTATTTCACCTGTTTCTGCTGGTTCCACAAATCATAAAACGCCACATGTAATCATTAATTTTATGAATGATTACTGATTAACGAATAATGTAATCGTCAACTGATTAACGATTGCCATTAATCATCAATCACTTTAAATTTCATATTCTTTTCAAAGTTTAATCAATAAGGCTTACAGCTTTTAACTTTACAAGTTTTAAAAATGTATTTAAAATTTTAAATTTTCAAAACGTCTACTATCTTAATCTAGAAGTTTAAATATGCCATTATATGACATTATGCTCTGTCATTTTCCCTGAGCCCGGAAATTTGATAATCCAATCAGTGGAACTTAAGATTTGAGCTTTTTAAACGGACCATTTCAGCCTTTTTTTGTGAGTTGTTTAATAAATCAAACTGACAAAAAATAAAAAAAAAGCCTTTCAAAATGAGGCTGAAATGGTTTATTTTAAAAAAAGCTTATACATATATTTAGCTCTACTGAAAGATCATAGCAAAAAATTGCAGATCGCTGATTTTTTAGGATGTTGTTAGGAAATATGCCAGCAGTAGACGACCAAACTTGCAGCTTCGAAAAACGTGTGCTAACAGCATAGTGCACCAAAACCGAGACTTATGAAGAGTGCTAAAAGTCTACCAACTTTTGTATTTACAAAATGACGGCTACAAAATTGCGGCCGGGACAAGCAATGAAAATGATAAGCTGAAAACAAACCATTCTGTTGGCTAAATTTATTTAAATTAGGTATTTCTTTAAATATTGGCTGCAACAAATTTTGGCATATTTCATTTAAAACAAGGACATAAAATAATGAGTTCACTAACAAGTCTAGGTGACCCTCAGCATACACCCGTAGAGCAATTTTTGTGCTCTATAGCTTTGATTTTTTGTTTGTAATAAGCAATTTCGATTCGAGATCTAACTAATTAATACTCATTTAAAAAATTAGTACCTGTACATACGAATGTGTAGTATTGCCAACTAACTTTTAAGTTAGCAATTTAATAACAATGTCCTCATGAGTCGGTTGGAAATTCCTTTTCTGTGTCACCTTTAGAAATGGACATTTTCTTTTATTAAATCGTAGAATTAATAGTTGTGCTTATTAAAGTCTATAAAAGCCGGGAGCAGATTTATGCAGTTTTGCTTCAATAGTAACCAAAAATGTTCCACATACGCCACAGTGACTTTAAATTTATAATAATTTATATTTGTATATTGGTTTTAAATTCAATTTAATTCATAAAAAGTAGAAAAAGAGCCAGTTAAATTGTTCTCAAGATTTATGGTCTAATCACAAAAATATAAAATTGTGATTTTCTTTAAATTCAACCTGAATCTATTTTTGGAACAGGGTGTCTCATAATCTTGGTCTCCCATCAAATAAAGCATTCAGCTTAAAATGAGAAGCAACCTACTAGCATTCTTCCGATGTTTCTTTTTTTTTTCCAAGGACTACGTCAAATGACTTTTTAACCTTCTCATCCGGGGGAACTTTAATCATACATTTATGTACCTTCCTTTCAACAAGCTTGAAAGTCTATTGTGCCGGGGCAGAGAAGAGTATTAAATTATAGCAAATAGAAAGAAAATCAATCTCAAGTCTTAAATTTTGTCACACGCAGCAGACATGAACGGGTGGTGGTGGCGTCGTCGTGGGTCGGCGACGACAGAGGTGATGGCGACACGACAAGGACGAAGCGGACTCTACCACCACCACAATGTATTAGTATAGCACCAAAGCAAAAGCATCAGCTAAAGCAGCAACACCAATGACAAGGACAACTCCCAAACGTAATTTGTGAATTCATTGAACTGAGTAAGTGTGAAAAATATCAATTTAGATAAAAAACACAACCACACACGCATTATATTATGGTTGTAGAGATATGTTTGCTGCTTTGGCCTATGGTTGTGGCATAGGAATTGTATACTGGAATCCTGATCCCAACTCCTGGTGCTGCATGCATATACTGCTGCTTTGAATCCGTTCAACTTGGTATTAATATAAATTAACGAGGCAGAAAATTTAGTTTAGTAGTGACGGGAAATGATGTTGCACGTAGGCAGGACATCAGTCATCTTAAAGCCGGAAAATCAAATGAAAAGTGTAAAAGGATTTTAGCTAATGTTTTGGTCTAATTTATTATATTTGTTTATATTTGTGACCAGGACGTGTGGGTAGAAAATGAAATGACCTTGCTAAACTTATTATTTAGCCTTTTTTGCTGTTTTTGTTTTGCTAATAGAAAGGTATAATGAACTTAAACTGTTTTTAAGCAATAGTTTTTGTACAATACAGAAAACATTTTGTTCGTTATTCACATACAGTCCATGGCTTGACCCTTTAAGATTCAAAATATAAGATTTTTAAATGAACTGCTTATCTTAACTTGCCCTGTTCCCGATTGGAAGGTACTTTGTCGTCTTTCATAAATTTGAAGCTTCAATAGGCACTCATTTTGAAGACCCATGATCAACAACAGCGTACGATCTTAAACCGAGTTCAACTTAAGGAAGAACATCAGATGCCAATGAAAGCAGAAGATGAAGGAAAATTAAAAGAAAGGCGTAAGCGATGGAAAACACTATTTGATTGGGAATAAAACCCAACTAAAAAAGCCATAAGTAACCGTACTTACCCCCTTCTGGAACTTGGGAAACCAGTTGACCTAAGCATATTTTAAGGGAAAGAACACATTGGAGTGCGGAAAAAATATGGTAATACAGTTATGTTCTCTAAAGACAAGAAGCCAAAATGTTCAGTAAATGACAACTGCCGTAAAAGGAAACTGCAATGTTGAGGAGTCATACATAAACTTTAGTCCGCCATACTTTCTATAAGAGAAAAGCAACAATTTAACAAATTGGAAATCTTAGAACTAATGGCGAACATGGAAAAAATCTTGGAGGAATGTACTGAGCTACGACGGTAATCTTGCCAAAATGAATGAATTCCTCTGGCTTTTAGGGCGCTTATTAACTTTTCGGTGAGGTATCGCTATAGGTAATCGCTATTTAATGCTTTACTGAAACTATAACCATGTCGCCGTCATTTCGTCACGTGGTCTGTACATTTTCCAAACAAAATAATAAAGCGAAACTGATTCGTATCTTTTAAAAATGTTAACCTCTGAAGAAGATATAATTGCATGCTATTTGTACCTGCGTTTACCCTAAAAAAAGCAGTTCTGGCGGCATCCGTATACATATATAGAAAAAATTAGGTACTAACTATTGGCTTCTTGTGGGGGACAGTAAAAAATCTTCACAGGACGATGTAAAATTTCAATCGGTGTAAAAAATGTCGAAAAAAAAGTAAGGATTGCGATCTTTGGAACGGTTGATGCATGACATTTCAACCGGAACAGCTATTTGATATTTGATCTTGGTTTTAGATTTTAGCGGAACTTCATCTTCAAGGTTTTTTGTGGTGCTGGCCGTTCTTTTCAAGATCTGCATCATGTTCGCCTAAAACACACTAGTTCCAATTTGCATGAGTTTGTTTTAAAGTCCCAACACTGAATTCGAAAAGGCGTGCGTCGTGTATGGGAGGTTTCTTTGTTCTAGAACCGCATTAAAGAGCCCAAATCATGGAGATGAGAAATTTCACTGTTCAAATCATTAAAAAATCAAATTTGTTTATTAATTAAGCTTTTGTGCTCATGTATTGAGTTTAGGTATAATTTATTGGTTCACGAACGGGCAGAGCTCAAAATTATTTATTTTTAAATTTATCATAAAATATTGAAATTTGACTGTAAATTCATTTAGAAAAGAGATAAATTCCAATAACCAAGACAAAAACAGTATCAATCTGAATTATATATTAAATTCTATAACTGTATTTATGAAATATGACTTCGTTTTAGTTTTCTATGGAGAATACCTACGAAATAGATAACTTATTTAAGTTTTTTTTACAGACTTAATGATAAAACTTTATATTCAAGCCATATTTGCATGAGATTCGATTTTATTTTTAACCAGAGCAAACGAAATATTTTTTTAGGTTTTATTATAGTGGTCTTGATTTTGCATCATAAAATCTTCAAAATATTATAATTTTAATCTTTATTCATACCAAAACAGGCGTTCCCGAAATGAAACTTAATTGATGTACGCTTCATATATATCACATTTAATTTCAAAGACCACTTCAATTTAATATTTTCATGCAGAAAACTATTTTTGGAACAATAAACCATTTCCCTGACATACCGAAGAGGCCATTTGTAGCGTCATCTGCAGTCTGCACGGTAGATGAATCATATTGTGTCAATGTCCATCCTGGATTTAAGACGCCACCTTAAGTTATGTTAAGAATACAGGTTGCCAAATTTAATTGATTTTAGTGTATAAAAAAACATAAACTAACTCTGTTCCAAATAAAGTTAATACATTCGGAGATTCATCTTAATTATTTTAACCGGTAGTCGGAAGCAAATTTTAATTTAATGTAATTTTGATTTAAAAAACAGCCTGGACATCAAATTTTCCACCTCAATGATGCGGATGTCAGGAAAATATCGGCCAATAGGAAGCTTTCTACGTTCTTAGGACGTGATTAGTCTGGTCTGAGGTAAGATGTTGAAGCTGTGTTTGGTGGAGTCTTGTACAATTTTGGCTCGTTGTTTTTGATTGGAAGCTTCCTATTTGGACGTTAAATGAAAGGTAAAGAAAAAGGAGTTCTTAATTTCTTCGATGATATTGTCATGAAATTAATGGAGCTAATGCATAAGCTCTCTTACCATAACACATTATTTTTTTTTGTCAAGAAATCATTTGTATCGGTTAACTTGTTCTTGTGAGTGTTTAGTAGTCCAACTAAAAGCTCTTCCAGTATATTCTTCGCGTCGGTCGTTGGGGTTATGATCTGCTTTTATAAATTTAGTGACAACAATTCAGTTTCATGGTTCGAGTCATTAGGTCAAACGTAGTTTTGTAACTCTGGTGGACGAAATCTACCGTTGAAGGGATTCTTGGGAAGGTTTGGCTTCGGAACAATCGCCGCACCAGTTCAGCCAATACGGATATTTACGGTAATAAACAAAAAATAATATTGAAACAGAATGAGTAAGAATAAGGATATAAATCCGAAAGATTAGAGAATAACTATACAATACTCAAAGGTGTAGTGAATACACTTTTAATGCGAATGATTATAAGGACAAGTATGTGCGACTCAGTTTTGAATTTTATATTGCTAAACCCCCTAAATAGAATACTTATACTTTTTTTTCATTTTCTCACTTCTAAATACAGATAATGATAATAATGGGTTCATTATGAGTTGTAATTGTGTGGTAATGCACTTCCATTTGTCCATCTTATGACATCAAAAGCTTTCTTGTCCAAACTAAAATACATACTCGTATTGTTTTCTTTCATATCCAGAGTTACCACACACAAATCTACTCTACCAACACTCTCTTTCGCTTTCAACTAATGAACATGTGTGTTATGAACAACGTCACAGAGGCCGGGCAGGAGGAGATAATCCAATGATTACATATCCTCACATCCTTAGATATAAAATAAGTTTATACTTTCTATCTATTCAATGGCGCCAGAGTGATACCAAAATTGGATTGCATTAACGCATTTGTTGTTTATTTTTTTGCTTAACATCTTTCTGTAAGAATGGGCGCAGCAGTTACTTTAAGAATTTAAATGCAAATTTTGATATTTTTTCCCCCATCAAGAGTTGTAGATAGTTCTGTTTTATTAAGGATGTAAACGTACAAACGTCTTTTCGAAAGGGGTTTAACCTTTTTTCTCCATCTAGGTAATAACAATTGATTTCCCGAGCACTCAAGATATTTTCTTCGAACTTTATTACAGTGATTTGGTAACTTATAAAATTTGGTAGTGTATCATAGCAAGTATGTTCTAATATCAAATACTCACTTGAAATTTTTCTAAAACTACGGATTTTACGATAATAGAAATAGATTTCGGTCAAATGTAGGTCCGAGAAAAGTAAGCGTAAAACATTCCAGTATATTATGAATTTTGAGAATTTAAGGAATAGTAGAAAATGGTTTAATGGTTTGAAAATTCACCTCTTTGAAAAATTATATTCATTACGTACGAGTGGTTCTTTCTTAATGTACTACCCTTTTGCTATAGTTAAGAGAAATTCCCAGTGGCACACTGCAATATCGTAGAGGAGCGGAGGGAGTGGGCGGGAATTTGAACATGAAATTATTTTAGGCTTTTTTTTTTTTTAATATAATTTTTGTAATCCTAATATGGGAACAAAATTGGAAGACGTGTAATAGACGGAGTTTTTAATGGGAAATTGTTAGATTGGGGTGGAATAAGCCAATGCCAAATTTGCAGAAGGCACTTTTTTTTTTTAAATAAACTCTCTTCGGCAAAGCTAGACGAGGTCATCAAAGGCCATGTGAAAGACAATTCCAAAATGGTAGAGGACCAAGTGGATGGAAAGTGGGTGGCAGGAGCGGCCAAAGTGATAAAAAAAATTTAAAATCATCTGACTCCGGCACTTCTGACTTTTTGCAAGTGCGTTCCTGATAGTATTGAGTGGCCAAATCCCAAATGGTAGAAGGCAGACTGGATGGGTTTTATTTTTTTTTTTGAATTTTTTACTTTAGAGTGAAACAAAAAACTAATATAAAAAAAAATATTAAAATACAACGGCAACACTTACAACATCGTATTATACCTTTCCTGAAAGCCAGAAATCCGTTCTTCAATAATTTTATAAAATCTTGTTTTTTAGTGAACGGTTTTCGAAAAATTAATTTTTAATTTTGGTCTTTTCTCCTATTATTTTAATTATATAATTATATAATTAATTTTATAGTTAACTTTTCTTATTAAATTTTACGCTATTTAGTGTTATTTTTTGCCTGAATATTGAATTTAATTTAATGATGTAATCAATTTCAAGCAAAAAACTGAAAAGCAAATGCTAAAATATCTTATAGTTTAAAAAAAAATCAAAAATAACAGAAACTACCTCCCTTCAAAAACAACTTATAAACAAAAAATATATTAAAATACAACGGCAACACCTACAATGTCATTTAATATCTCTTTTGAAACCTAAAAATCCCGTTTTTAATTGCAATTTCAAAATCTTGCTCTTTAAGTGAATGGTTTTTTGTTTTGAAACCAGATTAAAGAAAAGAAGAAGGAAATAGCTCATCTAAGTGCCATCCAGACATCAAGCAGGATCCCGGCCAGCGAAATAAAGTGAATGTCTAGGGACAAGCAGGCTTTTTAGACTCGTGTGAATTCCTTAAAAGCCAGACCCTAGAACATTCCCTGCTGAACAGTTTAACACACTCTCCATGTAATTATATAACAATTTGTTCCGGCCAACACATTTTGGACCCACCACTTTGTAAATAAAAAATGTTGGTAGACTTTTTGTATTTTCATCAATTTTCGTAAATAAATGGCCACGAACACGAAAGTACCTACATTTTGTGGTTCAAACTCCGCGCGCCGCCTGTGGTGTCCGGAATAAAAGAAAAAGAAAATATAAAAACGCTTAAAAGAAACAAAATCCACAGGCTTCTCAGATCAGATTCATTATGATTTATTTTCAAAAAAGGTTGTTTTTGGAATAACTAACGAGGCATTGCATAATAATGCATATCCTCTCAATCGGAATCTGGAGGTTGCCAACATAATTTCGTAACGCACCATGGTCAAAAATTCAAAAAATCCAGAAATTTTTAAAGTGTCTGAAGTTTTCGCAAAATTTAACTCTGCAGGATTAGTTTTTGGGTAACAACAACTACGTACTTACCAAAGTGTTCAAGCAAACTAAATTTGCCAAAAATTGATCCCACTATTTTCTATGTAGACATAATACATAGTTTCCAAAATACACTTCTTCAAAATTAAAGCTTTTTTCTTGTCTCAAGAACAAGTTGCTTTTAATTAAACAAAATTTATCAATTTAATATAGTTTATTTTTTTCTGCAAGGAGTAGTTTTTTTTTTGTATGAAAAGTATAAAGAAAACTTTTATCGAAAAAAAAAAACATATTTTGAATGAAGAAGAACAATTTTGAAAGTTATAAAAATAAACTTGCAAGCTATATTTATGTCATTTTTGTATCTAAAAATTAATAAGAGAAGAAGAGACCATTTCCTTCAATTTGATTTATTGTGAAAGGAAATATAATAACAAAACCGCTAAAAACACAGAGTAAACTTTAAGGAAGCAATGAATTTAATCACGGGGGTGAACAACTTTCAACAAAATTGAAAGTTGAGTAACTTTATTAGACGACTGTGTCAAGGTGAGAGCTCAGAAGTTACATTTAAATAAAATAGAGTTGACTCTTAAACCTGAGAGATTATTCAGTTCACGTGTCTATGTTTGTAATTCTTTTAATTCACAGAGTTACGGTTTTTTTCGTAAACAAAAAACTACTTAGAAAGTCATGGTTAATAAAAGTTTTTCTTTTTTTATTTCAATTGTTTAAAAAAAATTTATACATTTCCGTAATCCGATGAAGCATTGAGTTTATACCTTCAAAAAATGAAAATAGACAACAGATCAACTATTTGTATCTTATTGATGGATTGCAGTTTATGCATTGAATTCCTTTCGAAGCTTTACGACAATAATTCTATTATATCGAACAATACCTATTTCTTTATTGAACTCAATTGAAATTTTATAACATTCATTTCGCGCACGTTTATACCCTTTTTAAAGATCAGGGTTATAAAAAGGTGGGAAAATGGAAAATTATTTTTTAGGTTAAGTTAAAGTGGCTTCCATTTAAAGCATCAGCATCACCAGTAGAGGTCCATTGTGATACCACGAACTATATTAGGGAATAAAGTGATTCCCCACTAATTAAACTATGCGGAGCTTTTGATGAAGTGAAGGAGACCGTTAATGTTTGTGTTTATGAGATCGCTAGGTTCATTATAGAAGTACTGTCCAAAATGAAGTTTACGTCTGTAAGAGAAAGCAAGGCATTGTGCAAAGAAGGTGTGAAATTGTTTCTCTTTCTTCTTCGTCCAAGCACCTATTACGGAGGATCTACTAATGGACATGAGGCAATTTTACCTTTTCCAGATTCATTTGGTCTCTACACAAAGAGTAGTATAACTCCATCTTATATTTGATTGTTTCAAAGTAATTCGTTTCAGCATAACTTTACTAGTAGCTATGGGCTGGGCATACCTATATTTGCTCTGTCGGCAAGATATGCATTTTCGTTTCAATTGGCTTTACAATTTCCCGGAATGTGCCTATGTCCCAGCACTTAGAATAGGTAAATATCAAACTAATATGCGATCTCCATTAGATACCATCGACAGTCATGGGCTATGATGAAGTGTAAATAGACTGAAACAAGAGATTTCAAAGCAGCCCGACTATCTGATGAGATATCACGTTTTAAGCCAAGACAATATTTCCTTTATCGCCAGAATTTCCGCTCGGAACACGCTACAACGGTTTGGTAGGCGGAAGGAGGAACAATAAGGTTTAGTTAATCTGAGTATACTCCAGCCCCCACTCCGTTATCAGTTTTAGATCCATCTGTATAAAAATGTATTGATTCATTATCTATCAGAGCCCCTTCCTCCCAAGCTGATCTTGAGAATGTTCCGAACAAGTTCAGAATTATTGTGTAACTAATAGAGTTATTGGTCCATTGAGAAATGGCTTAGAGTCGAAAGGCTGTACTCGCGGCCATTTTTTTTTTTTTTTTGGTTTATATATCGAGCTGTGTAAGGTTAACGAGTATGTCTATCGCAGCGGAAGGTGTCGAGCGGAGGGCTCCGCTGATCCACATGGATGCTGAACGCTGTACTTTGCTTAGTTTATTGCTATTTGTCGCTTTATCTAAGGCAGTTCACCATACAGTCACCCCATAAGTGTTCGGTCAATTGACCACAAATGACTTGCGGTGACGAGCCCCATTTCGTCGCTACAATTCACACATTAGTTTTGTAGGAGAGCAGTTTGAAATCTTTAAAACGTTACTAAATACATACATTACAGTATGTACTTATTATTTTGTACTTAATATACCGCCAAAATTATTGCACTCAGAAAAAGAATGTGAACAATGGGACACGCGGAATTTCGGGACTCAGGCTAGTTCTGCTTTGTAACGACGATTTGTTCCCCACGTCTTTTTTTTGAAACGCAAAACAATTTTTTCTGAATATTTTGTAATGAAATAATGTTGCAATTAGTTCAAAGTCTATGTTGAAGGAATTTCTTTAAAATCGGTTAAGATTACTAACCGATAAAACTTATGTTTTTTTAATATTGAGAATATTTTTAATCAAATCCATTAGACCCACGAAGAAGCCGTCATAAAAATATTAAGTGTGGACTAGTCACTAGTGAACATAATTTCATGAATAGCCAATACTAGATCAGAAACGTTCTAAATGATTGTTCTCTCTAAGTAGATTGCATGTTAGCTCCACAATAGGTGTCATCATTATCATTGGATACTGCCTTAAATGTAAACACCGCTCAAATAATTTCTGCAGAAAGATGCATGATGGACGAAAAGGAAGAAGAAACAATCCCACACCTTCTTTGTTCATGCCCTGATCTATTCCGAAATACGTAAAATACACTTATACAACAATTTTTTTCGATTATCCCAGTTAAATAATGAGTTCACAATCTTCTTCGTTTTATTAAAAGCTCCAATTATTAGTGGAACTTCCTAGTTATGTTATGAACTTTCTAGTTAAGTTGTGTGGTGTCACAACGGGCACAAAATTGGCCTAAGTGTAGCACTATTAAGATTAACTTTCGCCCAGAAACTGTGTTTTGATTTCCTCTAACTACAGGGCATTAGTTTCGTGTCAAAAATATTCGAGGTTTTAATCAAAACTAAAATTACGAAATTTCCATGGCTATTTCTTGACGAAAATTGATTAAATTTATTTTGAAGTTATGGTGTTTAAAACCGGCTTTTAAGTCAAAGACTCAAAAACTATAATTTTTTCCTTCACACCAAAATATACTTTTCCAAAGGATTTTGAACTGCTAAACTCGAATCTGAAGTCAGAAAAAATCTTTGACGTCATGTTTTTGAGATAAAATGGTATTATCATTAAAAATTATCTTCAAATCGTGACGTCATAGATTTTTTCTGACTTCAGATTCAAATTAAGCCGTGGAAAAGTAGATTTTGGTGTCACGGAAAAAATTATAGTTAGTTTAATTGAAAATTGTTATTTTATATTTTTCGTGTTTCTGGAAAAAGCGATTGTTACACTGAAAAAAAAATCGTTTCTTTTGGAATCTTTTAGCCGAAAAAAAATATTTTCGCCGTAATTTCGGAAAAATAGGTGGACTTACAAAATTATTTTGAGATGTCCTTGGACAAACGAACCACATCGTCAATCTTATTATCTTTACACTGAAAAATTTTTTTTTTTTTTTTAATTTTTAAGGTGAACAACAAAACGAAAGGTGAACCAATGAAAAATAACATTGGGCTTTCCAGGGCTTATCGTGAGTAAACGAACCACAGTCTTAAAGTTAAGAAACAAAGTAAACGTGAACGTTTTTTTTTATAAGAACTTCCGTCAAAATCAAAAGAACAACCATACTCAAAGACTTTATATAACCAATGACGACTGTATGATAAATATTGAACACATTAAATAGAAATTCGAACAACACTCAAACTCTCCCATTGGAAACAGGACAACACCCATGTCGCATTATAAATTCCAGACAATTAATTTCACGACAACTCTTTCCCAAAGTGCAAAAAAAAAATATAATAAAGAAAACAAAAAAAAAACTGACAACAACCCAGTTGCGCTCTAGCTAAGCAATTAGCATTTGAAATGATCTCCTTAATCTTAATGCTGTGTAAACAATAATTATTTTAGTCTTTTCCATGAGTAATAAAATTATTATCCCTCAATAAGTCTTCTATATATGTACGTTCCATCACCATCACAACGAAAAATATCCTCCTATATATCCTTGATGATGATGACGATGATTTTAGAAGTCAACTTTTACTTCTTCATGATGGGCTCAATTCAGCTTTATACGCGTTTGCTATGACTGGCGTGGGACAATATGCAACAAGGTCTCATACACTTTCTCCGAATTCAACTTCAACATGAGTGCGAAGCTCGGATTTGTGTCCTTTTTCTTTTCTGGGTCCAAAATACGAAAAAGGATAGAATTCAAGTATCCTCTGATAGAGCTGGATGAGGTTTATTTCTATGTATAAGAAGAATATTTTTTTTTCGTCAGTCAGTTCGCTTCGGCTTATGGAAATTTGTGGCGCCACAGTGACAAGTTACCCTTTAATCAAATTCTATTTACACCCACCCACATGGTTATATTTACACAAACAGGATTTTATGTCGATAACAGAAGAAAGGGCCATGAAATTAACACTAACAAAAGGGGAAGTGGAATAAGGTTTTTTTTTCGTACATACTAACGTATGTTTGTATAAACATCCAATAAATTATGAAGGTATGTGTGTTGTGTTGAAAAATGATGCTCCAAAGCAAAGTGGGATTGAAAAGGAGTCTTTTGAATTTGAATTTTCTCTATTTTTCGAGGTTAAATACGTATTTTTTTGTTTGTATCTATGCCAGTATATGAATATTTAAAATTTGCGATACGCATCGAATGACCTTTTCAAGGCGACCGACACACTGCACCCATGCGACGACGAGAGCCTCATCTGTGGTAAGTGTCAATCCCATTTGAAAGCAATTACCACCACATGATAGAATTGCCCCGGCAGAAGGGGACACTGTTGTTGTACTTTTTTTTTTTGTTTTTCCTTTTTTGTTAACATTCATCCTGGGATTCTCTCACTATCGCATATATAAATAGTATTTGTTATAGGTTGCAATAAATTAACAAAAAAAGAGTGTTGGTGGGGTTGTTGAAAATGTCAATTGGAGAAAAATAATGAAAGAGAATTTGTATGGATTCAACATCAGAAAATGATTGAATCCCTATAAAGTTCAAATAGAATGATTAAATTGTTTGCAATTAGTTTAAGCAGCGAGATTGTTTTTAATTTTTTTTTTTGTTTTAGTTGAAACGTTTCGACTAGGATTTAAGTGTTTGGTTTTGTTTCACAAATCACAAATATGTTAAAAGTAAAATATTTCTTTTCAAATACAAAACTATTCTTTTGAGAACCTAGGATGAAGAAGAAGGTTTTGAATTTTAATGGGAATTTATAAATCATCTTTTTAAATTCGTCAGAAGAATTCCAATTATTGATTTTAGTGAATTTTAACTTTAACTTGATCTTAAAATTGAAAATGCTTCAAATATTTCAAGGGTAGATCAAAAGATTAAAATACCTACATATCTTGATTGATGCAAGTATGCTAATCACTAAACAACAGACTGTGTTAGCACCCCTAAAGTTTCAGTATATTTTTCATCCATAATAGAAAATTAAATCTTTTAATAACATTTAATTTATTATTCTTACTTGTACGTGACTTTTATTTAAATTCAAATTTAATTAAGAAAGGCTTATTGCCCACATAGTAATTACATTTGAATTTTATGAACATTGCTTTTAAAATATACACAATTCAAGCATCTAGGAAAAAATAAAACTCCTCGTTAATTGAATCAGTTAATCTAAAATGACTATATGTGTATAATGTAAGTCCATTAAAAAATCAACCGGAACTAAAGAATTTTTAACAGATTATTTTAACGAACTAAGTGAGGGCAATTGCGATACAAAGACATAGATTTTTAAAATAATTCTTAAAAATAATAAATAATAATAATAAATAATTCTTATACATTTTTCTAAAGCCAGATATTTATTCTTCAGTTTTGTTGTCAAATAAAGTTGCTTTCGAAAATAGTTTTTGAATAAAATAATTTTAAAACTAAAATCTTTAAACAAAATGTAAATTTTTCTTTTTAATCTGTTTTTTTTTTATTTATTTTTTTTCAGATTAACTGAATGCATTTAATTATTTATGATTATATTGTAAATTCTAGATTCTTAAATTGTTAATAGTTTTTGAAAAATTGATTTTTTTGTATTTTGTATTTATTTCTAAAAACTATTTACATATATGTCTTGTTAAAAAAAAAAAACTGACTACGATTTGTGTCTTTTGTTTAAATAAAAATAATGCTAAAATTTAAGAAAAAAAAAATCGGTTTGAAAACATATTTGTACATTTATTTTCAAAAAAAAATATTATTTATGGATTTTTTCAAAAACTATAAACAGCATCTTGTTTGACATTTTTTGGTATTAAAAATTAATAAATGCAACAAAAAAGGACTTAATGCCAGTTTTTTTCAATACTCAGTTAAGCAGTCAGTTAGTAACTTATTCATTAGATAGAGCAACAATTTAGGTGAAGGATTCTGACTTCATCATATACTTCCTTGATATTTCGGTCTAATTTAACACTTTAATAAGATTTCTTTGGCAATTACCAAAATTTCCCATGATATAGCTAAGACCCGAAAAAATTGAATATAAGGTCAGAAAAAGTCACGCTGCTCGTGACTTAACCTTTCCAACCGTATGACAACAAAAAAACTTTGCGCTTCCTTTGCTAACTTTAATTAAAGATTTAAGATTAATTTTTATATTTTACACGCAGACTTATTGAGTTTTCCTCGTCGCCAACTATAATGTATTTTAATAAGTCACTCCGATAATGTTTAATAATTTATTTAATATATGTATCTTAAAAGCTAAGCACAAGTTAATAGGTTGGAGGTTGGAGCAAAAAGAGATCACAACTTAAAAAGGCGGATTTTATCGCTGTGCCATTATAGAAAATGGGTTTTCTGAATAAGCCCTGTTGCACTGAAAATAGGATTTTACATAAAAAGAACATTTATATTCGCTTAGAGTAGTCGTATTATATGAGTTTGATGCCAATCGGTTCAATATTCAAACTTTGACATTTAAATTATCACATAAGGAAATTAGTAGAATATATATAGCGAAACCTAAAGTTGCAATATTGATGCAGTTTTTTTCCAGATAGAGGCCAAAACCCAAATGGGATTCGTTGGGACTTTTGGGATATAAGTTAGGACATTACTCCCAACAATTTCCACCAATAAAAATGCTGTAAAGTATATTGTCCAGGTCAGGTCTATTTTTTGTTTAATTTCCCCGGTCTATAAGGAATGTTAAAAAACATGAATACTTAAATTACTTAAACAACTTCTTAAATCGTTTTGGGCTCCAAACCAGGAATGCCATTGGATTTCATTGGATTCTGTTAAGAAAAAAATTTTAATCAAAATCAAAAATTAAAGTCGTTTTTGAGAAAATACATTTTTTTCCATATTGGTTGTATTGCAGGTACCGTTAATTTGTGTCCTAAAAAAAATCAATTTTTCCTCTAGGGAATCACCAAAACCCATAACTACCAAGTTTGAAGATAATCGCTTTATTACCTGAGGCTGTAGCTAAAGATAGAAACAGACAGAGACTGATAGACTAACAGACAGATAGACAGAATTGCGAGACCCACCTTCTCCTTCGCCTTCTCTATCATCGTTATAATGTCATGTCTAATTGTTTTCTTGAGTTCGATTGTTCTTACGAACCCCAGACCAGACCTGCAAGTAAAATCAATAGAAGTAATGCCAAATTTTAGGATTTTTAAATAATACATGGTGAACAAAAAATTTTGCTCTTTCTTATAAAAAGAATTGTCGAAGTATACAAATACAAATGTAAATACATGTTGTTGCACATAATAGCTCGATTTAAAAATCTTAAACCTAAGAACTACTTGATATATACTGATCCTTGTAGTTTGGTGGGCACCAAGAAATATTTTTAAAACATTTTGCAATATCACGTTACTGCGACATGTTTACATATAAATTTTGAGTTTTAAAAACATATAAATCTAAAGCATAATTTTGGTTTTCGATTCTAAATAATATGTATTTTCCACCCTTTTTACACTAACCCAAATCACAATTTTTCAATATCAACGTAAACTTGTACTTGACATAGAAAAATTAAAATACAAAAATGGGTATCAGTTTAACAAGAAAAAAAAAACAAAAACAACCACTGCCCTTATTTCAAAGTCCAAACCACTAAAACTCATTAAAATGTCCAACAAAAACACAACTAAAGGATTTTTGTGTTTCAATAAATTGAATGTATCCCCCATTTTTCCTAGGAAACGCACTTTAATTTTCTTTTAAAATGAATGACGCCAGATTACTTACACTTTTTTTTTTTTGTATCGACAAATGTCACAGCAGGAATATAAAAAGAAAACGTTTTAAAAATAAACATGAAAATCCCATCCCTTAAGCAAGCTAATCAGACTCATGTTGTTGTTTGTGTTGAAGTTAAACTTCATCACTGTTAGCTATGTAGGTAGGTACACCACCTACATTTTTCTTCTCTTTTGAAAATAAGTTGTCAATCTTCTTAAAGCACACCCTTCTAAAGACAGAATTGCTATAACCTTACTTTTCGAATCTCAAGCCTCTGCTTCTACTTAGTGAGTAGCCTTGAGGTGTCAGTAATGAAATTGCGGATCAACCCAATTGCTTATCTGACTTTCAAAGAAAAAGGAAGAATGACAACAAAACAACAACAAGAAACAAAACCCGATACACGAGTCAAGAAATAGAAATAAAATTTAATTTGCAAGCGATAATCCATGCCACAGCCATTCTCTTAACTGGAGAGCTGGAGCGCCCAGACGCCGATATAACCATCTTTTGTGTAGATATACAAGAACAGATAGATAGTATCCTTGAGATTCTTGATGCTTATGCTTCCCTGAAGCAACAGGAGCTTGGTAGCAGCAGAAGCAGGGATATAAATCTGTAAGGAGCCGTTAAATTTTAATTGAGCATCACATAACAACCATCATGACCTAAATGACCATATCAGATGTCATTTGATATTCATGTGTCCTGTGTTGGTTTTTTATTTTATATTTTTTGTTGTTGTTATTTTTTGTATTTTTTTGTATTTGCATTATTCGCCTGCCCCTTGTATTTTAATTGTAATCCTATGCTGAGCATAGATAAATCAAAAATTAAATTATATCAAGCTGGGATGGCTTTGGTTCGCTATATGAAATTTAAACTATATACCAGCTATAAGTAAACATTAAAGGGGGCAAATGTATTTTTGTCCATGAGGATTGTGCGAAAAGGATTTAATATTGGTGCTTGAGTTCAAGAACAGGCAGGGATGGACTAAAACTATGTATGTATACGTGTACTAGTATATTTTGTAATGACTTAAGCTAGTACCAGGTAGGGACCAATTCTTGATAGTACAGGGGAGTTATAAATTGTTGTATGGGGTTCTGGAAACAAAAATCCGATCTGAAATTTGGCCGTGGTATCTGATAGGGCATCAGTACACGAGGCGAAAACTACATTTTGCACAACAGCACCCATTGTCATATAGCCGCCATTTTGTTTTTAACGGTTATTTTGATTTTTGCACACAACTCGCGTATTTTTGAAATCAAGTTATATAACAAAGTGGTAGCAAATCAAAATCCCTGCAAAATAAAATAGATTTTTTTTTGATAATTGTTATCGTTTTAAAGTTATTGTCCATTTTGTAAAAAAATAAAATGCACGACTGGGGCGCACGTACTTGCTCTTGGGGTCACAGTTGCTGTGGAGTTAAAGCTTCTTATGTAAAGTTTTTAAAAATAAATAATTTTATAAAAAAAAATAAAAAAAAAAAGAAATTCATTACTAAACTGGACATGGCATATAATTTGATTATGAAAGATAAATTAAAAAAAAAAATTGAAAATCGTTAAAGCCGTTTAAAAAAAAAAATTCTTTTATAAAAATTCTCAAACCTTGTTTAAAAATAAAGTTGGTATGCCATTTTTAAGATAGTATTATTGCACATCTAAAACCAAAACTTCAAAAAAAATACAGTAACCTGTTTTCGAAAAATTGATTTTATATGGCAGGTACCGTTAGTTTTGGTCCTAAAAAAATTTCACTACCCTGTGACATAAACTATAAACTATCGAACAAAAAAACAATTGGGTACGATCTAATATCTGCTTAGGTTATAGGTAAGAAAACTACAATACATAAAAATGTATGCCTCATCATTTAAAAATTGCTGAAATAATTGTTAGACCTAAGCAAAGGTAAGGCGTTAACATAAGTGACGTCTTAATACAGACAAATATCATAGAGCATTTGACATGCTATTTCATGAGGGTCTTGAGTACAAACTGCAAAGGGATTTAATGAGGCAGTACTATGAAATATGTATTAAAATCGTGAATTGTATATCTCAGACCGCCTCTTTAGAGTAAGGTACGACAAAGAATATTCAGAAATATTGAAAATAGAAGCCGGTGTTCCACAATTAAGTGTCCTAGGACCTAACTTTTATTTATACTATAGAAAGGATAGTCCAGTGGATAATGACGCAGTAGACAAGTTACAAAATGCTGGCGTCAAAGTAATAGATTAGAATGAAAACCAGAAAAAAATCAAAAAGAGGCTTTCTTTTCAATAAAATTTATGCATATGTCTTTCAAATCAACGTAACAGGTGTGCGCAAACAAATGGAGAATAACCTCAACCAACTTAGCGTGCGTAACTGGAGGCACCTAGCTAGGGACAGAGCTAGCTGTAGAGGCATGTTGGTTGAGGCTGTAATCCATCCATGATTGTAAGTGCCTTTAAAGAAAGTAAGTATATGTCTTCCAAAACTTCATTTATATTCAATGTAGGCTTGGAAACATTTAAAAACAAAAGGTATCCACTTTATTTGTGTTTTTTCATTCTCCATACGCATTTTCTTTTTCCATACCTGCAATAAAATTCACAATTTTATAAATAAGATAGGTACATAACGGATTCTTTATCATTTTTCTGGTACCTAAATCACGCCTAAGCACTTGCCAGTCAACAAGTATCTACATACCTTAATAGGAAAAGTGCATCTTGTGCCTATACCTGCATTTGCAATTCAATTGCTTTCAGAAATGCGTTTACTAAATGCATCCCCATTTTTGTGTTCAAATTTCGTATTCCGGCAATGAATTCTGTACTCAATCTTTATTAGGTACGTTGAATAAACTTGTTACACAAATACCCGAATCATAAAACCTATTTAACCCTTTTGCTTCAGGTATTTACGCGCCCATATACACATTTGTACTGTTCCAGGCACAAATCTAAACGGGAATGTTTTATTGTCCCAACAATCCGAACGTGACAATACCTCAATATTTCATGCCCCATCATCGGATATCACATGGCATAACAAAACATCCATTGAGTAGGTATATTTCAAGGTATCACAACAAAGACAAGAGTGATGCCCAATTAGCATCCATATCCATTTTTTTTTTCTCGCATACCCACATTCCTCATGGAATCACATCATCATGTTTATATCCTTATGCATAGGTATAACCCTCGCGAACTATACTCTGTACAAGTATGACTGTATATGTGGAACTTGGCAATAAATGGAACCCCATTTGGCATACGTTACACACATCAAACTCAAGGGCTTACATTACTAAGTACCTTTTCTGTGGCAAACTCACGACAATTGAATTTTCACAAATGTTTCCCTTTATCATTGTGGTAACTGCTGAGCTGCATTCAATTGCTGAGCTCTCTCTGCACTCCCACTCAGACTCACCCAGTCACCACCCACAGTCAAGTTAAAATTCCCTTATGTGATTTAACATAACACTCAGTGCCTACATTTTTCTTGGTTCTTAAATCCGACTCACTTGAGTATTCACTCCATTTGTCATTCTCAAAACCGGATTATTATCAAAAACATTGTGATTTAATCCGTATTATTTAAATAGTTAGGAGTAGACTTAAAGTTAAACGCTGAATGCAGCACTGATGATTGTTTATGATAGATGAAATGCGTTATTGTCGAATTATGATAAGAAGCTATCATCCTATATGATAGATCCAACAATTTTGCACTTTATACCACATTTTGAGTTTTTTTTTTTTTTTTATAAAATTGCACCTTCCGCTTAAAGCAAGGAATGCTAAGAAATGCTTGTATTCAGTCCCTCTAAAAGAATCCGCTTTTATTTAACAGGCGACGCCAAATTTATCGTGCTCTCACCAATCTTGCAACTAATGTAATAGAGTCCATTTGGGTTAATGGAAACAGTGCGCAAATTTATAAGAAATAGTGCATCTATGAATGTACAATTTATAACTATCACAGGTAAACAAAATTTAATTTTGGTATTGTTGCCCGAACTTTAACAAATGTTTATTAAGGTTTTCAACTTTAAATCGTAGTCAGAATTTTCAAATTGCGGCACAAAAAAAATGTTTAATAACGCAGAAAGAATAGTTGAATACCGCGGAATATAACTGTTTATTCTGTTATACTCCGCGGTATTGCAAGATTCAGAAGACACCAGACGGCTGGTAGAAAAGTTCTTAGAAAAGAATAATTTCCGTTTTTTGGGGTGGCTAATGCAATCTTCTGACCTGCTTCGTGTAGAAAATCAATGGAAGATTGTACACCGGCAGATTAGTAAGCTGACACTTTCAAATTACTAAGCTGATGGAATAAATACTGAACTAATACCCCCAAATTTCTCAAAATTAATTCGTGTCTATAATTGGCTCGAAGGTTAATAGATTAAGTGCCGTTATTGCTAGTAAATTGTTCCTATCTAAACATTAATATGTTTAAATACAATTTTTTGTTCAAAGAATTGAAATTATCCGTTAATTTTTTAAGTTTTTCATGTGCTTGCCTTTTTTTTTTTGCTCTGGTTCAAACTTACCTTTTGCTTTAATTTTAATATTATTAATTTTTTGGATCAGAATACGGTAAAAATCGACTCAATTTAAATAAATACAATAAATTGTTCAACTATATGCAAAATTTCAAGTCAATATCTATTAAAATAGCTTAGTACTATGTGGCAAGGTTACCCTTCTTCGAATAATTCGAAGTTGAGATTTTGATCAAATATGACATTACAATGAAAAAGAAACCTTTTTAACGGTAGGCCCGTCCATTTGTCCGTCCGTCTTTCAATTTATACGCACCCAGGCCTACAAATTAAACGGCTGGGTAGATTTCTTAGCAGCCGTCTAATCTGTAGGTACGGATGAATCCCAATGCAACCATTTTTCGTTGAAAATCGTAAATCACTAAAAAAATCAAACAAAAATCTTTTTCCTTTGTTTGATTTAGTGTAGTTAAATTATATTATTATTATTTCTTTTTTTTTTTTTTTTGAGTCGATAAATTATTAATGTAAGGATTGTGTTATAAATAAATATATTTTTAGCCAAAAAAATGCTCCGTCACATACTGCAGATGATGACGTTTCTTATTTTACCCCCAAACAAATTCATCGCATAAATGTAAACATCGCACTTATTTACGAAACAAGGCGAGAAAATGCCTCGAAAACGTACATAATTATGTTAAGAGATCACTGCTGATATAGTCCGTCTGATTTTAGCCCAGGGCCCTCTGGCTGATACGGCCCCCAAAAGGCCGTGAAACTAAAAAAACACTACGAAAACTTATAAATAATAATAGAACTTCATCCAAATAAAAGGTTTCCTGTAATTTTAATATTACCTTGATATTTAGTTTTCGTTGTTAAAACCATTTGTATTAGATTTTTGTACAAGGGCCACAATATAATGTGTGCTCAGGGGCCCATCCACTTCCAAAGACGGCCCTGAATATAGTAGTTGCTTACTTTTACCGCCGACTTGCAAAAAAAGACAAAAAAGACTCGAGGGTTGAACAAACATGGTATATCTAATTGTCCTTATATATAGTTTTTCTTAAATACTATTTTAGTATAACGATTTCTTATTAAATTTAAACAGAACGACCTTAATTCAGAGTTAAAAAAAAAAATTAGTTTACTTTTACCCCACATCGACCCTTCCACCTACTGTTTCCTTTAAAAATGTTAATTCTTAATTCTAAGAAAACAATAAGAAATTATTCTGTAGCTTTTAGATGACTTGAAGTCTCAATTTTATTGGCATGCTTGAATTGTGAGCTTAACCATGATGGGCTTTTGCACGTGGGTATATAACTTTATTTTCAGAAATCTTTCAAAAATATTTGTCAATCTTTAATCGATTTACTCTTCAAACCTACACTTCTCTATTTGTTAGAAATATAAAAAAAAAAAAGAATAAACTACATTCATCAACACCGTACTAAACTTTACGTATAGTTGAGTGAGTCTTAATTTTTTGTTTTCTTTTCTTTTAAGGATCTGTGTTTTTTTTGTGTGTTTGTTTGTATATTTCATCAAGAGCTGACTTTTTTCAGCCACTTGTCGAGAACAATGATCGGTTTAATATGTTAGAACAGCAGCTATAGTTAAAGTAAAGTAGCTAAAGCAGCAAAAACTATATGCTGTGGTCCTTGTTGAAATCTCAATGGCAATCTGAAGAGCAATTCCATTCTTATGCACTCACTTCTCCAGCAGTCAATATTTACATAATCATCATCTTCTACAAGCATTTATTGGTAGCCAGAACCAGAACTCTGCCCACAGCACCAAACCTCCAACCACAACCATACCTATGCAGCGGTTGAACTGAACATTTATTGCTGAGGCTGGCTTCAGCTGTTGAATCCTTAAATCATTTTATCTGTCATTGAACGTTTATAAGGATTTACATTTTGTTTTGGTCTGGCAAAAAGGATTTGCATCAAGAAAATGTTTTGAATTTCTTTTTTTTTCTTTTTTTTTTGGTCTTTCTGATGTAAGCGCTAATTGTTTTTTTTTTTATTTTTTCTATTTTTATTTGTATTTTATATCGAGATTGTGAAATAGATTTGATCAAAAGCAGATGTGGTTCGAACAATAATGTCTAGTGCAGGTTCACATTAATTTATTTCAATTGTTTTACTTTTATATATTTTTTTTTATTTCAATGTCAGCAGTAAATTTACTTGAAATTGAAATTTTGTGGACAAGCTTGTAGCGGGAGAGGTGTGTCCAAAAATACATTTAGATGTTATTTTGGAAACGGGTGTAACAAATAAAAAGAAATACAATAAACTGGTTCAAAGAAGGGTTATCTCCAAACTTAAAAAAAAAAAACTGAAATAAATTTAAGCCCGTCAGCATTCGGGATGAACAAAATCTAAGAAAACATGATCATTGATCAGAGCTTTCACTTTCACCCTACGAAACTTATAAGTTACTGATGGGCCATAACTACAGTAACTACTGACCCTCCAGATTTTTAATTCATTAATTATTAGTAATTGGCTTAGTAGTTTTATTATTTTAATCTTTTTCATTCAAGTGCTCTTAGATAAACAATTGTTTTGGTTCTTCTATTTGAATCAAAGACAACAATGTTTATATTTTTTCGACGTGTAAGCAGTAGTCCATGTGAAAATTATGGGAACTGAAAGAAAAAAACGTGAAAAAACAAGGCTTCGCCAAATTAGGACCTAGGAAATAAATCTCCAAATTGGGGTATTTTGTCATAGTAAAATTATGCCCCAATGAAAAAAGACCCCATCCAAATGAAAAAATGCCTGAAAAATAAATGAAACATGGCCCAACTTGTTGTGAGTTTTTTTTTGAAAAATGAAATAAAGTCCAATTTTTTCATTTTCATATTGAACTTTATTTTAGACAGTGGAACATTACCCCAAACTGTTAAACAAATACTTGAATTGTATCCTGTACAAGTTCCCTTGTTCCTCAAGGGAGCAACAATTAATTCTTAATTTTTAAGGAACCAAATTGTCTCTTTTACAATGAAGTTCTTGATAGAACAATTTTTACGTTGTTAATCATTTTCAAGAACCGAAAATTTTTGGCCCAACAGTGAAATTGTTGTGTCAACTATTTTTACTGTCAAAAAATTCATTCAAGAATGACGTATTTGGCCCAGCAAATAGTTCTTGAAGTAACAATGGGCGCATTCACTAATCTAGTGACTACGTAGTCAACTCATTTTGATTGGCTGACAACTACTAAAAATTGAGATGAAATTTCCCCTCCGACGTAGTGTAAAAATTTCGGATTCAAAGATAGTTGACATTTCAAAATCAGCTGTTGGTTTTTGTTTTGTTTTTTGATTTGATTTTGGTGAAAAATTAATTTAAAAATGAAAGTGACGGTGGATAAAGGAACCATTAGGTACGAAATTTAAGATTCAGATGAAATAGGTAACAAAATTTTATCAGGTAATGTTTTTTTTATGCAATACCTAGAACGATATATGTATTTACAATTCTTTTTACAGAACACAAAATTTCTGTTTTCATATGTTTACATCTGTCAAATATGACTGTTAGAATTGACTAGCTTTGTAGTGCAAATTTTGTATTCCAAAAGCTAGTTGATTTTCGACTACGAAGTCAAATCTATGCTCTGAGAGTTACCATGACCTATGAAAATTTGATAGTTTTTGAATTTAAGTTGATGATAAATAATTTGAACCTGCATTATTTTTAAGGGGCTTCCTATTTTGTGAGGTAAAATGTATTATTTCGAAGGTACAATATAATAAGTATGAATAATAAAAGTACATGAAATTTTTGTGTGTTTCATTTCAGGAGAGAAAGAAAAAAGAAGTAGTAATAAAGAGAAAGCAGAAAAGTATAATAATATATAAATGAATTTGATAACATATATTACTATACCTTGCTTTCTTTTTATTATTCTAGTACATTCCTTTTTTTTGTGGAAACAAAAGTCATTTTGACGGCATTCTAAATTTTAACAATTTAAGTTGTTGGAGTTAAGAATTTTAAGTTCTTGGGTTCATTTGTAGTTAAAAAAGCAGTTGACCTAAAGTATAAAATTCCTAACTGTACAATTTTTTTTTGTCTGAGTGTAGTTATTTGCACTTTTGTAATTTTTTCCTCTGAAAATCATCGAAGATATTAAAAGATAACTGCTTCAGGGGTTGAAGCTGATTGAGCTGAATTGAGATATATCCACATTCAAAAATTTTGCACTCTTTGTCTTCGTTATTTCAAGTTAAATATGGTTATTTCGAATCTGATCCTTTACATTGAATATCTAATTACTTCGTTTTGTTGTCTTCGTCTTAGCTTATCATATGCAAAAATCTTCGTACCTAGAATCTATGAATTTCAAATTTTGGCAGTAGTGTTAAAATTTAGAACCTTGACACTTTAAGGTCTCGCCTGCTTTCCACATTATCAAAGATTGAAAAATACAATAAAAAAGTATATTTTTAGTATTTACAATTCTATAGGCCTCCCAGTGTCCCAGTCATCAGTCATCTTTGGTGTCAATTGAAATGTCAATACAATTCCTAGGTTAAATAAATATCCGTTTATGCATTCAAATATCTCATGTGAGTTAGATAAATGAGAGCAAACTGTTATTTGATGAACTGGTTTGGAATGTTAATGCTGGCAATAAGGTTCTTAATGCCCGAGGTTATATTTTTAAGCTACAAAATTTACTACCGAATCTGAAGAAAATCGAAGAGAAAACAAAAAAAAAAAAAAAAACAAAGCAAAACCTAATACAGAATCAAAAGAATGTAATGTGTGATACCCTATGCCTATGGTAAATTTTGTTCATAAGTCATTTTAAAGGTTCCTCTAAGGATGTGTTTCAAATAGATGCGTTAAGATTTTTATATGTAATATAATCTTGTTTTTGACGTTTCTCCATGTTTTTCTTCCACAATACGTCTACAATTAGGCTTTAGGGCCTCTTCAGACTACTTCTTCCTGGGGTAAGAGTAATTTTCAACCTGGAAGAACTAGTCTTGTATGAATGAAATTTGGAAGCCAAAAAAAGTTATCGGAAGTAAGTTTTAAAAAAAAATAATTCAATTTATTTTCTACAACATTCTACCTTTTACCCTATAAAAAAGTTTTTCTTCTTAAAAAATCATCGCTTAACCTAGAACGGACAACAAAAAAAATTATTCAGAACAACATAATGTGTCACGCAGCATGTTGGGGCTTCTGACAAAATGACATTCGTTCACAGAGTCATTTATTATAATTCTCTTCAGCATTTACCAGATCAAACCATCACAACCCTAGGAACGTTCCTGTTTTAGCTTTTAGCATCTTTCGACCTTCCTCTGCCAATTGTTGTGACTTGTGAGTTGAGAGTCGCCATGCCGGTGGCAAACTTACACACACATATTATATTCTAATATACAGTGATGTCCTTTTGCAGCGCTATTTTGAAACTCCCGCAGTGTCAAAGGAGCCCCCAAATGGCAGATTATTATTATATAGATACCAGAACAGGAGAGTTTAACATCATTGATGCTGTCTGCTCATTTTCATCATCATTATCGCCCTATACAGCCGCCACTGGTTGAACTTAATTCAATCAATAACAATCATTGAAGGTGAGTTTCGTTTTACGTAAGACGTAAGATAAATCTCTTCCAAACCTGGATGTTGCCATTTCGTGATGTGCATTGTTTATTATATTCGTTCTTCTAAAAATAAAGCTGAAATGTGAAACAAATAAAAGGGATGTTATGCAAATTTTTAATATTATTTATCGATGGGAGGTTGTGAGGTGTGTACCTTCTGAGGGGAAGGGTGTTGCTTTAACTTATATTGGAGGTTGTAAACTTAGTAAACAGTTTATGAATAAGGAAGTGATGTCTTCAACCAATTTAAGTAAATAGTTCTTTGATGCTATTATTTTGTCTTAGCTCCCTTGACCGGTTAATTTTGATTAATACAATCTTGCACTTTCACCCTTAGAAATCAAATGCACGACTGGATCGAATGAACTTGCTCTTGTAGTTCAAAGTTATTACATTTTTATTTAATTTTTTGTCTAGAGTTTTTTTTTTGTTTGATAAACTAAATACCTGCACAATACTTTTTAAATGGTGAGAACAACCTGATGACAGGTTTTAAATGAAATCAGTTGAGCCAGTAATGATATAAATTTACGGATATAACTCAAAATTATGGAAAATTTCCCGTTATTCGAATTTTTTGAGACAAACTAAAAACGCAATATTGTTACAATCGCTTATTACATATTATACACTAAGTTTAATCGAAATCGTAAGTGCCGTTTTCGAGAAAAGTCCAATAACTCAAAATCTTTATATGGGAGGTATTCGTTCTAATCGAGATATTCAAAAAGAAAACAAAAAAAACAACCTTGGAAATTACAAAAAAGTATCTATACCAAATTTCAAGCAAATCCGTCAACCCGTTTAGGTTGTGGATCACAGATGAACGCACACACAAACAGACGAACAGAATCACATACGGACGGACGGACGGACGGACGGAAGGAGGATTCATTATCAAAAGCTCTAACTGTTGTCCAAAAACGGAAATGGCCTGGAAGAAAGCTTTCAAAACATTTTGAGTTTCAGAAATCACTTTACGACCCTACCCAACAACTATAAAATATATATAAAAAATTTTAAATGGCTTACACATGGGTTTGGGGAGATTTCGGACCACTTTTTCCAAGCAAATGAACAAGGGAACTCGTGCATCGTGCCACTTACCAGGTGGCTGAACAAAAACACACTTTGCAGTATGCCATTTTGACTGGACAATTTTGACCAATGGAATTTGAAGACATTTTGAAAATTAAAAATTTTAAATACATTTTTGAACTTTTTAAACTAGTAAAGCTACAAAATGTTAGCGTCATTAATTTAACTTTGACTTTTAGTGAAAAGTCTTTTTTTATCAAGATTTGGGACATTTTCCTTAGGAAGCACATTTTACCTCGGAAAAAATAGGAAGCCCCTTGAAAATAATGCAGGTTCGAATTATTTATTATTGATTTAACTTTAACAATTATCAAATTTTATTAGGTCATGGTTACTCTCAGAGAATAAATTTGACATTTCGCTCATATTTCAATATGGCACCTCATCTCTCCAAGAAAATATATTTTTATGTCTTGGCCCAAGAACTTATTCTTATGTCAACAATTTACTTCAAGAATGAGTTGTTTGACAATGTCATTCTTGAAATAATTTTTTGACAGCAAAAATAGTTGACACAACAATTTCATTGTGGGGCTAACAATTTTCTGTTCTTGAAAATGATTAACAATGTAAAAATTGTTCAAGAAGAACTTCATTGTAAAAGTGACACTTTTATTCCTTAAAAATTTAGAATTAGTTTTTGCTCCAAGAACGTTTTGTTAAGTCAACAATTTTTAATTCACAATCTTACAACAATGGAAAGTTCTTGGGATAACAATGATTTTTTTTCTGAGTGTTGTAACACAATTTTCCAACATTTTCATTTTTGCACATTCATGCTTCTGGCAGGAGTGGGATGATATTTAATGTATTTTTAGTTATTTTGGTGCATTTAGTTTGCCAAAAATATATTGCTTCGAAAAAATATCAAAACACAAAATTAAATTGAGGCCTTACCTCTGATTCTGCCGATTTGTAGAAAGTGCAACGGGGCGTATACGTATTTTTTTACTTGCGGTATAGGCAAGTTTAGGGTTCGTAAAAAAAAATCAAACTCGATAACAATCAGACACGTCATTACGATGATGGAGAATCCGAAAAAAGTGGGTTGGGTTGTTAATTTTTTTTTGGATTTTTACAAAAATCTTTAATTTTTTTTTTAAATCAATTTTTCGAAAACGGGTCACTGTATTCTTTTGAAATTTTGGTTTTAGATGTGCATTTATATTTTCTTTAAATGGCATACCAAGGTTTGAGAATTTTTATATATGTATGTATAAAAAATTAATTTTTTTAAATCGACTTCTTAATCAAATCAAATAGCATACTTTGTTTGGAGCTTGTATAAAAATTGACATACATAAAAAGCCTTACGTCCACAGCAACTTTGACTTTAAGAGCAAATACGTGCGACCCAGTCGTGCATTTTATTCTTAATACACGCACATACGCTTTATTTTTGATCTATTAAATATTTTCTCAAAAACGGCTGATTTTGATTGAACTTGTTGCAGATAAAACTAAATTTTTTTTTCTCTCAAAAAAATCTTATGTGGAATACGTAGTGCTGCCGTTTTGTCTATATTGCATATATTTTTAAAATTCCATTTAAATTCCTTTTGTTTTAATTTTTCAGGCAAGTAAATGCGATTCAGTTGTGCATTTTATTTCCATATTATGAAATGAGATAAATGTTTTTCTGTAAGTGATCTTAATAAAAAAAATGTAAACTTTCGCAAAGCGCTAATTTTCAAGAAAAGATTCAACTTCCTTACAACTCCAACCTTCAAACGAAAACCATCAAAGTCCTCAAACTCCCCCCACACGATACATACTTTTTTTTGCTATTATCGAACTCTTATCCTTATCCATCGACATAGCATTCACCTACTCTTCTGCATCTAGTTACCATCACTCAAAACGAAGAATTCCACTCAAATAGTGTTACAAAAACCACCGGCATTAGAAGCAAATTCAAACAGCGCCAATTCATTATTCCAAAAGAATCTCAAAACCTGCGCATTAGTTCCTCCGCTAAAGGAATCAATTTACGCTCGCTTTTAGGTACAACCCTCCAAGCAAAAGAAACCAACAACTACCCTTAATATTCTGTATTTTTTTTTACCATCATCGTGGGTCGCGTTGACTTGTTGATTGTGCAATGCCCAAAACAATTCCACAAGTGGTAGCGGCAACATCTCAACATATAGCGGCGGTATGATGTTAATAAGGTGATGGTAAAGGAAACAATCGAGTTCCTCCTTTCCGTTTAGTTATCAAACATCTGTTGCGGAAATCGGTCGTATAGTCAACAAGTGTATACCAACCATCTGACTTTTGTGTTACCTCTTAAAGAACTGTAAAGCCGTTTCTTGTGAATTTCCTGTTTCCGGGCTAAACAAAAATATTTAAACTAAAGTTTAATGCAAAAAAAAAATCAAATCGAATTTAACAAGAAAAAAAAAATAATAAACAAACAAACAAGGTCAAGATAGTGAATTTTTTTAATGTGTCAACAAGCCTAAATGACCCCAGTTTTTTGAATTAAGTGCGATACTGTTATTTCGTTTGTGAAGTTTTCTTAAATACAAAGTTTTAAGTTGTATTTTTTTTTTCAATCGAATAAAAGTTTAACATCCAATTTTTAACTACTTTTTCAAGTAAGTACAAGAGTATATCTAATATTCAAGCATCACCGCTTAAGAACATGGATAATAAATCATTGTATAACCAGCAACTTGTGCCACTATAATATAACATCGTCCTGAACTTATAGAGTTCATTGTTGCCACATTGGGGAATTTACAAGAAAACACTTTAAAAAACTATTCTTTAGGGAGTTTTATAAAGAATATTGCAGGCAATACTTTATTGGAAATTAAAACAAAGTTTAAACTACTTGTTGAGCTATAATACAAAAAGTACCGACAACTAGTCGAGCACCGTCGCGTCGCTTCGATATTAAAATGAACACATTTTTTGAATCATAGAAAATGTATTTCCAGAAAACTCGCTTTAAAAACTTTTAGATAAGTTTTGAAACAAAATTCTTAGAATTCCATTAATTTTAGTTTGTTGAGTTCTAAATATCCTGATAGTTGTACAGTGGGGTCAAAATTTTGCCTTAAACTTTTGACCATCCTAAACTAAATTTGTTATTATTTTAAATTGCACTGCGCTGTGCTCATGCTATTTTGGTTCAAACCTATTGAAAAAAAAGTTAAAAGTCGTTTGCAATTGGATGTCCAGAAGAGTCCAGAAGCATTCAGAAGTCTTCTGAAATTGTTTTACTGCGTCATATCTGTCATTTTTGCGACAGTAAAACACTTTCAGAGGACTTCTGGACGTTTCCGCACTTTCAATCGAAAACGACATTATACGCTCTCGGTTTAATTATTTTCCATACAGAAGACGACAATCGGGAAAAAGTTAAAGGCACAAAAATAATTTTTGGAAGTTTGAACGCACAATATTCCTTGGAACTATAATAACTGACAAATTTTGAATAACGTCGGTTAGGCGTTAAAAAATAAAGCAGAGTCAAAAAATCGTATAATTGTATAATCGTATAATTGTATATCGTTTGACGAAAAAAACCTTTCCGTTTCTCATTTTTTTATTTCAAATAACGAAAACTTTAAGTAAGTTTTTTTTAACAAAAAATAAATTTTTCAAACCAATTGGGATTATCGTATAATTCTGCTATAAAAACTGTCTATAACTTTCAAATTCAAACTGAACAGAGGAAACAAAATAATTTTCTTCTTCATAGGCGAATTCACTGATTGACAAAAAAAACAATAAAAACTCCGCTGTGCGAAATAAGGTCCCAGAAAATAAGACTCCAAACAAAAAATGAAATAATATGGTCACTAATAAATTAATTAACTGATAATTCCGGTCACTACGGGGTCGCATCAACACTTTAGCTGCTCCTGGAGCATAGGGCAGCAACAGATTTTCTCCATCTATCCCGGTTTGAAGCATTGTGCCTTAGCTCGACCCAAGCATACAAGTTAATTGACTGAGCTTCATTAATTACAGTTGTTCTTGGTCTACCAACTCTTCTTACACATCGAAAAGTTTTAGTTTGGTTCGCTGCCTAATTATACTGGAGTTCCACACAGAAGAAAGCATTCCATAGGTGCTACGAGCTTTGTTTGTCCTGCTGACAACATCAAAATCCTTCCACCATCAATTGAAACAGTACTACCTAGGTAGTTGATCAGCGACACCTTCTCAATAGTTTCCTGCCTCTGAATAATCTGCTGTTGAGAATTGTGACCGGTGTGCAACATTTTTGTCTTTTTAGCGTTGATCTTCAAGCCACAAAATGAAATAAGGCCCACAAAAATTACATTATAAAACAACATCAAGAAAAATGTTTGAATTTTCTGGTATTCTTTAATTCTTCGTAGCCTTTTTACTTTTTTTATTTAGGGCTTAATTTCATGGTAAAGCAAAGTTCCAATAAAATAAGATCCCCATATCTTATTTATGTTTTTAAATCCATCCTTATTTCATTTTGCATAATTTACTTAATAATTCAGTCAAATTGTGTTTTTACCAAGAATGGTTTGGTGTAGTTTTGGTTTCTTTCATACTTGATGTTTTTGGGAGTGCTGAATCCGAATCTGAGGTTTGCAAATCATGTCCAAAAATGCAAAAACAAAAACACAACATTTTTAATGTGTTTACAATTTACAACAAATTTTACCCTGAAGTATATCTGAATCCAAAACTTAACCTTCAGTGTAGAAGTGTAGAAAACTGCAAAAACATTCAAAATTTCTGGTTTTTGCATTTTTAACGATGCCTCACGAAATTTTGTTGGCAAACATCAGATTCGGATTCAGCAGATTTGGATTCAGCACAGAATGAAAAATTCAAAACTACCCCAAAACTTTCCTTCTGGGGAACCTTTTGGGTCTCAAATTTACTGTTATTATTTTTCAACTTGTCTGTTATTCGCTAGAAATTAGTAATTTGAAAATCATCAGTGAAAGACGGAATAGTTGGCAATTATCAAAACAGAACTCACGTTGGGTAGCAATTGTTGTTTTGAAAGACAAAAATTATTTATTTTATCTTATTGCGGTATTGTTTTATTTGCTAAAAAAAGATTTTATTTCATGGAGGCAAAATTTCAAAATAACAGTTTGATAACTGAAAAGTCCTTTTAAGGTTATATTTGGTGAACATGTGTCGGAATATTAGAATGTTCTAATATTCCGACACGTTTCAAGTTTGATTGATTACACCATTACACTCTTCTTTTGGACTATTGTCTTGAAAAAAAAAAATAAATTTAAGAGCTTTCTTAAGGTTCTTTACTGATGGTGAATAAAAACATTTTTGGTATATAAATATTTTTCGTAAGCCTAACAAGAACGAAAATAAAGTCTGGGAAAAAGCGATTACACTGTAAAAAGATTGTAAACTGATTACTGCCTGACCATCTAAATATTTGTGTTTTGGTTACATTTTTGTAAAGTTTTGTCTTAAAAAGGTGACAGGTCTATTTAAGAGCTTTTATCATTGGAATCAGCACCAAGACGACAACATATCCTTTTATGTATGCAGTGGATTTAGGCCCATTTGTTCACCTTTGGTCATCTTTAATCCATGCTTATTCCAAACTGGGAATCGTCGAATGTCCACTTAAACCCTTTTTTTCTAAAAATCTATAGCTTGAGTTGTTAATCATGGATTTAGCTAATAAAACGATTTTGAATGATGTTAGAAACTTAACCCGCTGTGAAAAAACTGGCCCTTGCACTGAAGAAAAACACAATAACAAATTTTCTAAAAAATCGATCGCATCTTGTAGTTTGAAAAATATACGAACGTTGGTCATACATTTATGACATGATATAAACTACTGTAAAACGTATTTGAAGCAATTTATCTATAAAATAATAACTTTAATAAAAGTATAAAATTTTTTAGCGGAATTTATTTTATAAAAGTAATTTATCAATCGAAAATGTTTTTGTTATAAAAAAAAGTTAAAGAATTTCATGAAAAGTCTTACTTCACAAGTTTCAATAAAAATTGAATAAAAGAAACCAATTTTTAGAAATATCTCCGCAGAATTGAACTGTCAAAATTTCTAAACATATCTTACGGATTTGATGTGAAAAGGAGAAGTTAAAAAAACGTCATTTCTATTTTTCCCTTACAACAAATTAAATATAATTTTAAAACATTTCCTGATTCAAATCAAAATTATATAATATGGCATTCACACTGACCCATAATTAAGATTTCGTGCAAAAAATACGAAATCACATCGAAATCAACTCCCATACATTGTCAGTTTTCAAAATCTTGCTTGTAGTCTAGATTTTTTTTTTAAATTGGTTTGTAGTCAAAAATTGATATATTAACGCTCAAAAGTCAAAACTACCCTTAAAAATTTTTAAAATTCTGTATGACAAAATTCTGTGTGGTCATAATACTGTAAGGCCATAATTCTGTATATCAAAATACTGTAAATACAAAATTCTGTATGTCAAAATACTGCATGAACAAAATACTGACTGGCAAAATTCTTGTACATTTTGTAAAATTCTGAACGACAAAATACTGAATTTTCAGTACAATATTTTTCAAAAAATTTCCTTTGACAAAAAAAAATACATAATACTGGTTATGAATATAATTGTGGGTTTTTTATTGACAATGAAGGTGTAATTTTATACAAATGTAATTATTAAAGTAACAAAATAAATAAATTTTAGCAACAAAAATTCAAAATTTTCCTATGGAATAAAAATTGTATATAAAATTTATATAATACATTTAAAAAAAATAATAATAAGTAATATTTTTTTTTTTTTTTAATAACCCGTACAATTTTGTTTGTTTCTTTTTTTTTAATGTGTTGCACGTTCTTAACTCTTTCTATTTGGGATTTTGCACATAAAAGTTTACTTTTTAAGCTACTTATTAATTTGTACAAAGTAAAAAAGAGTAAACAAAAATGTACTATAGTAAATTCATACAAATTTAAATTTAACAAAAAAGAAGAGAGAACTCAATAAATATTTTAAAAGGAAAAATTAAGTGAACGGCAACCAATTAAATAAGTGTAGAGTTTTGTTTCCTTTATCCTTTTCCAAAAGCTTCTAATAAGTTTCCTGTATTAATTAGCATTAGAAACTTGGCTCTTTATTAGAAAGTCATAACAAACCTCTAATAAATATATCTGTATTTCAAAGTTCTGTAAAAATGCTGTAAAAAAATATCGTTTTGATAATGTAAAAAAGTGCGCCCTCACTTACAATATTTCGACCCCAACCCTATTGTACGCTAATTGTATGATTAGCTAAGAAAAAGTCTGTAAGGTTTTCCTCGTAAATTGTACTTAACAAAATTAATAAAAAAAAAACTAAACAGTGATTTTCTTGAAAAAAGTTTAATAACTTTACTGTTCTCTATTATTTTGATATAAATAGCATTTTTTAAATAATTTAAGACTTGAAAATGGACCTATTTTCTATAAAAATCGATACTTGCGATTAAGTATAAGTTTTAAAATCTAAAAAACTTTTGGCAATATTCTTGAGCTCAGAGGACCTTAATTTCAAGAGAAGCCCAAGTAATATTAAAAAAAAGTGAAATTCTGGTCCACCCTAAGGTACATATATCAAGACTACCATGACATGACAAACGTTATGGAAATTTTCATTTAGCGTCTTTCATTATTAAACAACAGTTAACATATCACCAATAATCCTTTAAAAGTAATGATTTATAGTGATAAAATTTGGCAGAAATATTTCATTGGTCATCCAAACTAAGAAGTAAAATAGCCTTAAAGAACATACACGTAAATATGAGGTACAAATTTGTTTTTTTGGAGGTAAACAAAGGTAGTGAAAAAAATTGGCCGTTAGCATTCATTCCAAGCTTGTTGGAGGAAGGTTTTAGTGCTCATCCCAAAATTGCTCCCTACCCTCAAAAATACAATTCTTTACTGTATAAGTGTGTATGTTATTTTTCTGAATATACAATCACTTTAAAAATGTTTCTGGTGATAAATTATATGTTGACTTGCAAATGAAAGACGTTAAATAAAGATATTCACAGAAAACATTTGCTCGTTGGCATCGATTCCGCAAATCATCCTTTTTTTCTTCTTATTTAAAAATTAAAAAGTTTTTACCTATATTATTATATTTCAATACTAAAATTTCGAATATAAAATCTTAACAAAAAATGTTGAAAATTATTTTGTTTTCAATCATTTCTGGGTTTTAAGTTTTTACTTAAGATCAATTTTTACCGAGATAATAATTGGACTTACCTCTTTTATTCACCAAAATCAAGATGGCTGCCACCCTTAATATTTAGACAATGACAGAAAACCTATGTGGAAGTATTCCGATGGTGCCTTCGCATAAGATATAAATTGCATCAAATTCAAATTTAATGCAAACCTCAAGTATACCTCCTAGTACCTCAAAAACCTTCCTTTACAATTGTGACGTCACTTCTTTTGCCCATTCCAATATATGCGTTTTGAGTTTTTAATTAAAAACAAAAAAAGTATAATAAGACATATTTTGAGATACAGTTTGCGCAATGAAAATTATATGAAGAAATTGCAAAGAAATGTTAAAAAACTATCCCTCAAAAAAATGATAATCCACAAAAACAAAGTATTTGATGATCAAAATTAATCAAAAGAGCTGAGGTAAATAATCTTCAGACTTATTTTTACTTTGCTTAATGCAAAAATACAATGAAAAAAAAACATACACATTCTTACACCAAAATTTCAAATCAAACAATTATTTTTGAGGATTAAAATAGCTGGCAACATGGTTTGAATGCGTTTCGTTTCATTTTTTTTTTTTTTATTTTTGTTTTAATCGAAAAAGTAGAAAAAAGGACAACGCAACGGCGGAAAATATTATGAGGGAAGCATCGGCAAAACAATCACCACCCCCATATAAATTTCTTTGTAATTTTGTTCCACTTCCAATACTGTTTGCATTCTGGTGGTAAACTTATTCACACACACTCTATATACAATGTTCCAGGGACAAAAATGCAGGGGCTAAGCTATGGCAACGGGTTCAAGTCGGTCGCCGTTACTTAACCCTCATATCTTTACTTTTGTGGCTCATTTAAAAGTCTGAATAGATGAAAGTTATGTGTTGGCGCTTTGCCTTGCGTCCGCCAACCTCACCGTCCGCCCACCCATTTCAGTTCCGTCGTAGTCGTTGTTGGCCGCCTTCATCGTCATCATCATCGTGGCTTTTGTGGCATAGAACTGTTACAGAGAAAAGGTTATAAGGTTACATTATAGAAAAAAAAAAAAAAAAAAACAAAAGTATAACAACAAAACGGAACATAAAACATCTTGTACTGCTTGACATCATGGCGATGGCCATCATATAAAAATGACTTGGGGCCATTGTAAAACAATATGAACTATTCCGGTCCCCCATCACCATGCATAGTGAGCTATTATTGTTGCAAGTAAAAGTATGAAATAAAAAAAAAATCTTGTAAAAAAAGTGCGTCAAAAAATCTACAAAGTGAAGAAATCCTTTTTTCTATTGATATTGGAACACCATTCCATCGAATAGAGTATACGGAAATTTTCCCCCATGAAACATTTCACTTAGTCTTAGGGCATTGAATTGCAATGTCGTCAGATTTGAGTGGTTTTTGACTTCACAGAAATTTCTGTTGTATTTTAGACCAAAACCACAAACAAACACTTAACCTCAGTGGAAAGTGTACCTAAAAGTCATTATTTGGAAAGATGATAAGACAGTTCAAAACGGGACCCAAACATACAATTAATGAAAAAACTTCTTCAATATAATTCTTCAATCATAAATTTATTTAAAATCAGAAATAAAAGTACATACCCAGCAATCCTGAGATAAATACTGTTCTCAGCATTGAACCAAGCGATTTTTCGAAGAAATATAAATAAAATAGAGTTCATGGTAGCTATAGTTTTAAATAGTTCTACAGTTCTTAAACTTTAAATCATTATTTCTGCCACAAGTGCCTAAATTAAAAATCCATGTTTGTCGACTGATATTTAAAAGTTCTTGATAGTATCGGTGCCGTTTTCAAGGCACAATATGTATTTAAACCATACTTTTTATGAGAGAAAGACGACACTAAATTGGCATTGGAATTCCTCAAACCTCAGATCAATTTATAAGGAGTAGAGGCATCAGCGTCACATCAGTTCCTTAGAAAATGAGCTTTCCTGTCTTAAAGGGACAAACATTTTAAAAATCACCTAGCATATTAGCAGTATGTGACGAAAAGGTACTGATACCTCATATTAGAGATCACAATATTATAGGGTTACAACTTACAAAACCTATGCAATATAATAAGCCACCTTCAATTAAAAGGACTCTTCTAGGTTGTCTAATTTAATAGTTGTGCAAGTAATTGAGAAAAATAAAAAATAAAAATTGCCTCAAATTGTGTGGTGGTGGACTCTTCACATTTTTCGAAAAGGCAATCTATCGTAATAGGTCCGTTGTTAGATATCTAGACCGAAAACACTTATGGCCTCCTCAAAGTATTAAAAGCAACCGTACCCAAAATCACTTTCTTTGCAGGGGCAAATCAGAACTGCAAATGAGATAGTAAGATGTTTCACTAACACTATACTGAAAAGACAGTTCGCTTGCCAGAGATTACTCTATTTTATTCAATGCAAAAAGAATTTTGTAATAGTGCCAACTGCACATATGTTTTCCCTCTAGACCAGCGAAGACATTTCAAGAATACGCAGAAAATATTAGTTTTGCCTTACTTTATAAGAGAATGCTTTCTATCCGAGACATACAATTAAATACAGCTGTTCATACTTACCTTGGCGTAATGATAAGTGTGATACACTATCACGCTGAAGGTCTGGGTTCAGTGCCACCTTGATTTTTGAATGCAAGAGCAGGTCTTATAAATAAGGCTGATCAATTTTGGTTTATTGCGTGCAAACACCAAAACGACCAGATCACTGGTGCCTCCTGATAAGAGGAAGCTGATTTTTCAAATGGTATTGTGCTTTTCAGAACTGACTCTATTTTTTTGCGTATCTGTGGAAGCTAGTGAAATTTGACTGCTTGTCCTGTGAACCTACTTGAGGACACATGATTATTCAGTGATAATTTGGGCTTGCAGTACTCCAAAAGTGGAATTGTTGATAAAACACAAGATTCCTGAGAATATCATGTACTGAATTTGTATGCAGAATGCATGCTGAAGTCAATAAAGCCGAACGGTACATTCTTTAGCGAGGTGGATCTCAGTTGATATGGCTAGAAATCTCTATCCGGAGTTGGTATAGCAATAAAAAACAAAAAGTATAGGTACTCGACTTTTTAAAAATAAAGAGCACCAAGGGGTGCTGGGAGCCCTAATATTTAATACTAAAACGGAAGTAGTACTCAGTGCCAGTACAATGAGGTTGGCCCCCGGGGGAAAAATCGTGGTGGATGTGTACTGCTTGTCACGAAAAGTGCAGTAAATTGTAGGAACCCACCATTCTTGCTAACTGAACGCACCCAGGAAATGGTGGAGAGAGGCACTATGCCTTGGTTCTACGTTAACTAGTTGTTCCACGGTTACTGCTTACTTATTTTGATTCATACGTTTTCTGCAGCGTCCAACACATTGCGTCTTGGAAGATTGAACACTTTTCGTAGCAGAAGAAAGTTTATAACTGCAACAAGGAACAGGGTACGGGACACTTATTGGAAAAGCTTGGTTTGAACCTTGAAAGTGTTTATAGAGCGCGAAACGTTTCAATACAGTAAGCGGCCTTATATCCATTTAAAATATAAACCGATTATGAATAACGAATGTATAAATTATAAATTTACTCATATTTTTCTTTCTCTTAAAAGCAAAACCAATCCAAGAGCTACAAAAACACAAAAGGTAAGAAACAAGTTGGCATCTGATCTAAGCCAAATAGGACCGCCGAAAGAAGTCTTAAAAGAAAACGAGTATCTGGCTGGAGATATAGCTATTTCGTGCTTTGCCACTTATGCACTCATCAGTCTCCTTTTTGTGGTGCTGAGCTTTAATCCAATTTTATTATGAAAAACTTTCTATGCACACCATAGGAATCGAACCCACGCTATCAGATCTTAGCTCAGTCTTAGAAGAGTGGTAGCGCCTTTAAGTTGTTGTTGTTGTTCAAACATTCAATGAAACTGACGGAATAAAGAATGGTCAAGTCTAATAAGCTGACATTCTAGTACGAATAGTACAATAATAACAATAATGAAAACGAGTATCGTTTTCAAAAACGACAGTCGATTATCGTAATTCGTTAAACGGGACCAGAAGCCTATTGGAAAAGTTGTTAGGTTGAGGAGGTATGAATTAGGAACTGTGTAATTCGAGAAAACCAAGCGAAGTGACGGAGATAGGTTGTGACTACAAAGAAAAACAGGATATCCTGCCAATTCTATATGTAAACTAAACACATTTTTGAGCTTTCGTTGTGTTGGGCGCATTGGCAATCTTGGTACTGATTCTCAATATCTGTTGTTGAAGGCAAAAGATTTCTCAAGAGTTACTTGAGACTAGATCGTAAAAGAATTCCTCCGATTCCAACCGTCCAACGTCAAACTTCTTTACAGCGTTTTTTTTGTTTAAGAGATGATTTGCGCATTTGTAGCTGTACCTTGCCTTCAACGAGGCAGTACTATGGCTATGTTCTGTCTGAGTCACATGCAATGAATCTTCTGTCAATGTTTGTCCCATGCATACCTTTCCAATTTATTTCCAAAGAGATCTCTTCCCAGCTAACACATATCACAACCCATTATGATGTTCCTTGAATTTTGGTTCCATCTATCTTCCTATAATCAATATTAGCGTCTCCACTAACTGCTGGATAGCATGTTATCTATTGAAGAACTTAACATTCCACGTGCAGGGAAAGATTTCTTTATCACTTCCTATTTCTTTAGCAGGCTTCGTCATCAGTTAATCCTTCCGTATCCTACGTATTTTATAATTGCACAAATACCCCCCTTAATTCGGTCAGTCGGGTGAATATTCCGAAGGAAGAAGTCACTAACGAAATCTCTAATAAACTGAAAGGATGAGGGAAGGTTGAAACTCTTCTTATCAAAGTCTGAATATATCGGAGTAATCACTAAGTTCATTCTATCAGTATTTGGAAGAAATAAAGAAAATTCAATGTAGAACCAACAGTAATAGTTCATAATCGAATTCATGCTTTGAAAACTATATGCAAACTATAAACAAAACAACAAATAAATCTAATTTATTTCACTGATTAGCAACAAGAATTCAATCGAGAAAAATCCTGCTCAATTGCTGACCAAATTATAATTGAAATTTGTCTGTGAATTTGCCTCCACAGAAAATGCAAATCTAAATGAAATTATATTTTAGAAATGCAAACAGTGACGTAATGACGAACGATTATTTAGAAATGGGCTATAATTCAGAATTGACACCAAGCATTACCAAAAACGGCTACCATACATATATAGAAGGTTTTCATTTTGTTTTGCAAAATATCACGAGAATTTTTCATGACGATAACAATTGATACGAGTATGATGAAGGCTTAAAGGTTATCATCTAGGCAGCTTCGCAATAATATCCAAAATGATAATATTCATATCTCCTATACACTTTCTATAAAAGATAATAATCATTGTGTATGTGTATCGATTATTATTGTGTGTTTTTCGTATTTCCATTAATAATCAACTTTGTTTAAGTTCAATTTTGCTAGGAAAACGCACTTTATCAGGAATTTCAATTCCTCTATCATCTTATCTATACTTATTTGAAATGAACTGACAAAACGTGCATCAGAGAGTTTAACATTTCAAATGAATAGTTTTTTTTTTTGTTTGTGTATAAGTCTCACCTATACTATCTATATCGGCTGATGGATCTAATATTGGTGTCAGAGATAAGATAATAAAGTGATGATAATTACTAATAAAAAACACAAAACTTAAAAGGAATCAATAATTTGACGAGACATGATTGCTTTAGGTTTTATAATTTGATTTGAATTCATTTTTGTTCCTTAATCCTCCTGACTCTCTATTTTGGAATTCCGTAAAATAGTCCAAGCGGCGACTGTCGGATTGTTTAGCTCAGAAAGTTAGAGATTTAAATTTGTGTCAAATGAAAAATAAGTTGGTACTGAAAAACATAGGGTTGCCATTTTTAAAATGGGTACATCAAAGTGGCAATCCTGTTGAAACGAAAAAAAGCTACATCACTTTATGTACAAATGTACATATCATATCTTTTTGGTTTAATAAAAAAAACTAAACTAAAAGTATAAATTTTGGTGGAGTTAATGGGTAAAATTTTAGCCTGAATTCTCTTCTATCTAAAAAAATATCGGGTGCCAACACTAAAATGGGTATAAGTATACGGCAACCCTATTTGAATGCAAAAAAAAAACACTGAAAACACGAATTTTTCAGTCAAAATATACCATATTTGACAAAGTTAAAAACTGAAAACATACCAAATTTTATATTGGAGTCTCTTCTATCTAAAAAATGTGTGGTACTAACTCCAAAATGGGTACAAGTATACGGTAACTCTATTTGACGCGACCTTCCCTTTGTGGCGTTCCTTCATTTATATTTTAAAGTGCCACCTTTTTTCACGAGTGCTACTTTTTTTGGAACTTTTCGTAAATATCCAACGGTAACACTGGTTGAAGCTACCGTTGGCTTTCCTCCACCGAAAAACTTAGGACAGGTTTGGAGGTTGCTCGGTCTCGCAGGTGGTAAGGGAGTTTTATTGAATTGAATTGAAAAAAGAACTAAAAATGCACTATGCCCAAAAAAAACACAATTTAACTTTCGAAGAATTGCAACAAAGCACGGCTTCAGTATACTTTCTCCCACCGATTTTATTTACGGTTTTATGTGCACCGCTAAAATCGATGTGGTGCTTTTTGAAAAACATTACGGGAACGAATGCTTACCGATAACCTACTTTTTCCAGAAATTTCCAATGAAACTACAATGTGACAGAGAGAGAGTGTATAGCGGATATGACGGCAGTTAATTCTGGGGTATGTCGAAAGTGTGAGTTTTATACTGATATAGCAGACACAGATAACTACAATTTTTCAAAATTTTATTATACCACATAGAACTACTTTTGTGCAACTAAAAAGGCTTTTTTTAGTCATTCTTTTTTCCCATCAAATTATACAAAAACGGCTCTTTTTGATTTTTTTGTGTGCCTCTTTTCTTCTTTTTAGAGTTACCTACTGCAAACTAGAAACTTGAATTGCCCTTTTTACTTTGCAGCATGAGAAACAATTTTTTTCAAACATCGAAGTTATAGGTTTTTAATAGAGAATAGGGCCCAAAGTTAGAGAACCATGTCTATGAAATCCTTAATATAGTCAAAATGTTTGTTTGTGCCTCTGTAAAAAAAAATCGTACCTACTTGTGAAATGACATTCTGGTAGAGATTTTATAGCAAATTGTTTGTCGAAGAAATGTTTAGTCAGCTATTACACGGTGATGCTACAGTCGTACTAAGGATTCTTCTTCATCTTGTCAGTTCGGGATTGTAAGCCCTTATGCCCGCCTTACACGACCGAAAATATTGTGCAATACAGCCCTTACACGGTTAATATTATTGCACAATACTGAGTATTGTGCAAAAATATTGTATCGTGTAAGGCCGGCATAATATTTTCTGAATTTGTACTCAATATTTTTCGTTTCCACAACGAGGCAGATACAGAATAAGCTAAGATACAAAGAAATATTGCACAGTAGTATTGAGGCAACGCCGGCATACTGCATGTATGGGCAACCCTTTTTGCACAATATTTTTGGACAGTATGATTGTGTCGTGTAAAGCGGATATAAGATGTAGGATGCGTGCCTTGCGTCAATTAGCATATGAGCGACCGACGACCGTCTTTACAGACCTCCAGGTTGCTGCGTGATGGGTTCTTAATCGTTATTTGCTGTCGTTTTTTTGTAGGATGGTGTACCTCTCTGGAAAGGATTCAACTTTGTTAATCTCAGTCCAAGGACGTACGCAGGATTTTGATCCGTGGAGAGGGCATACAAAGTTCCCCTCTTTCCTTGCGTACGCCCTTGCTATACAGTCCCATTGGAAGAGTATAGGTACCAACATACGTACCTCACTTTTTTGAAGAAATTATTCAATTTTGTTTTCACTTCTTAGATCCCAAGGACCTGGATTTCCCGTGTTCCAAAAACAGTAGAATTTTAAGAAATATTTTGGACACAACCAATAAAATTCGAAAACCATATCCTTTTGTACGTATTTCGCAAAAAAAAATGGCCAATTTAATCGTGCCCTTGAGTTTTATTGCAGAAAGAACACAGCCTTCCCATCAACTTGTCTTTAATACTCTCTGAACCTCCTTTAACTTTACCTACATACTTGGAAAAACATTTTTCTACTCTCTGGAAAAGTATTTTCCTTCGACACGAAGCGCAACAGCTTATAATCTCCCTAATTAAAAATATTGTAAAAAGACACCCCATGACCCCTCATCAAGATAAAAGTCTTTGTTAATCATGTTTTAACATTCATTTCGATATCACCATCATCCATTTATTGGCACACAAACGAAAACCAATGCCGCAGTTTACTTTTAAAATTGAACAACGGGACATCATATAAAATAAAAGTAAATAAAATGTCAAATCGAACAAACGTCATAAGGAGAACTTTAATTACCGTTTTTCCACTTCATTTCTACCCTCAACCCAAAATTAAGCCCACCACACACCCCAGCCACATCGACTAGGTATATTGGGATTGGAAAGTCCGCTCGGCGACACGGTAGACTGTTGCGCCAATAATGACGACGACGAGGTGATGATGGTGATGGAGGTGGTAATAAAGTGATTTTCATGTCAACTTCGACCCCTTTCCCCCCGCATTTAATTCTGAATATCCGATCCGCACTGTGCATTGACACACATACTTTTCACCATAAAGCACACATACCAACCTAGACGTTCAAAAAAAAAAAAGAGTATTTTGTGTAAATGGAAAGCGACACAAGGGTTTCCCTGTTATCTTTATCCCTTAATTAACAACTTCAAAAAAAAAATATAAATAAAACGAAGAAGGAGACGCTCTTCTAAAGCCTGTTTGACTTATAATTTATTTTGCCTGATGAGCAGAGCACATGAGTGAGCGGAAGAGAGGATATGTGTGATGGCAGTGCCATTGCCATGCTATCGCTGTATATTGATTTGATAAACACAACTAAAGCGGATCAATTTTTGTTTTGTTTTATAAAATTGTGTGCATAGCTGTCGACAAGAGTTTATCAACGCAGTCGGCGACGACGAGGACGACGACGAGGACGACGACGACAAGCGGGGGCGGAGAGACCATTCAGTTTGATAGAGGGGGCGATTCTATATCGAGCCCTACTTAGTAGAGTATTTAAGAATATCTACGGGATATGTGGATGGGGATGGTATACGGAACTACTCTACGGGACGCCATTTATTCTATGCTAGTTCTATGTAAGTAGATGTAAATAATAACACTAACAAAAAGCTATAGGTACTATAAGAACCTAAGCTTTAGTCCGGAGCAGAGCAGAGACCGAAGAGATAATAAGCGATCGATTGTTGGAGTTAAAATTTTAATTAGAACCCCATATGGAGATGTGCGTAATGTTTTTCATTTGTTTTTAATTTATATATCAATTGCTTGAACGCAGAACAAACTAATTTAAAAATTAACTTTTCGCACTATGCTAATGCAAATAGGTTGATTCCGCCCTGGCCCTCTACTTTTAAACAAGCAACTTTCCTGTCATAAAATGTCAAAAAGATTAAATAAATATGCATGTAAATGGTTATTCAGAGCTAAGCTTTTTAAAATACATTTTTCTTTAATTTAAAATAAGGTAATCCCCGTTTGTGTAGGTAGGGAAGAGGGGGGCTAAAGAGACCACGTTCTTTATTTCAAGAATGAAGAATAATAAAGGACTGATTTTGAGAACACATCCCCAAGTTTTCGAAGTAAATTGAAGTTGGTTGCAATTTAAAAAAATGAATTTTTGAAATTTGATATTTTTCTAAGAAAACACTCAGTTTTTAAATCGTGCCCATATAGAATTTTTTTATATTAATTATTAGCTATGTTTTATTGGTAGATGGGTAGAAAGCACAGTGATCGCATGCCAATAAAACGATTTTAATCTTTCGAACATTTAATGTTTGAAAGTTTGTACCATGTTGATGTTTACTGGTGCAGTTTATGAGAAAAAAACAGCTTAAGGGTGTGTTCGCAAACTTTATCGAATGTCATTTTCGATTTGAAACATGAAGTGCTCTTGATTTGCTCCTTTTTCTTTTTTAAATAAAATACGAATAAGCAATTGTTTTTTTCTTATTCTGCGATATGGTAAAGATAAAAATTAACTTCTTAATTAAATTAAATTTAGATTAATTAGTAAAACTGCCAACCTTCATACTAAAAATTATTTCTTCAATACGACTCTGCGCCCTCTTTATTTCAATATTTTAAAACTCTATAGCCAACTTCAACATCTTGACTTTTAGTAGCTTATTTTTCGTCAGCATTTGTTTTGTTTTTGTTATTCCTATAAAGTTTTGCAGTGCTGCCTCCCCAACAACTAATAAAACACGGCTATTATTGATTGAATACCAACTTAGTTGCAAATATTCGAAAAATAGCCAACTTATTAATTAAGAAACAAAAAAATATTCTGAAATGGCCCTGTGGGGGTAGGAACAACAGCTCAAATAATGTCCATTTGGTATAGGTATGATTAAGTTGAACCGTTTAAGATTATGTTTTCCAAAAATCAAAGGTTAAGCAGTCTACCCTTCCCCGTTTATTGCATAACCCATTTGATTGTGCAATTATTTTGTAGTAAACAATCGAGTGGTCAAAATATGACTGCAGAATCATGATTATAAAAAAAACTGAATTGTAGGAGGGACGAGGGAGGCTGTCTGTATCTTTTAAATAAGATTATTATTATTAAAATCAATTGCTGATAAGTGAGTTGAAAAGGGAGCAATAGAATTCGTGTTGACGTGTATTATCATTTTGTAATAGTATTTGTCCTATTCATTTTCTATAACATTTGTATTAAAACCGTCTAATGGTCTTTTTTTTCATCGCAGTTACTTTAAAGGTATTAATTTCTTTTCGGATAGTTACTGTATCTAATAAATGTAATAAAGATCATTCCCTTCCTTATTTGAAAACCAGCATATAGGAACAAACAGGCATGTTTTTAACCAAATTAACTTACTTACTCTCCAGAGTAAGTATGTTTGCAAGAACCTCTCAACTATTAGAGTTGGAGGAAACTGCAAAAGATTCAAATTACAAGTGAAAGATTAGTAAGTGCGAAAACCATAAGTCTTTCCGTCCGCCCAAGTTCCTTATTTTGGCGGAATCAAATTAACTTGAATCTGAAGAATAGTCGCATAGTCGACTATTGTGCAATATTTTAAGACTCTACGATAATTAAAAATGCCCCATACATTTGATGAAAATTCTATAAATATGGGCCACGCCTCCTGAATGGAAATTTTCAATTTTTTCAATTTTTTTCCTTATATGCATCGCAAAGTCTGTCAAGTTATTAGGACGACGGGGAGTTTTCCATAATTTTGATGATCTGTCAGTAAGTCAGTCAGTTACGGTATTTGAAATTTTTGAAGCAATGTATCTCAGAAACTACTGATGATTAGAACCCAGATGCTGATCTGGATGTTCTTGACCAGCTGAACAAAAATAGAAAATTTTAAATTTCTGACCTAATTTGTACAGAAGTTAGAGGGGGTTGAAAATGTCCTGTTCCTATAAATAAGGGTGTAGCACCATTTTCCATATTCCAAATCAAAATTAAAGTAAACCTGTCCTTCACTTACAAAGAATAAGAAGATAAGGAATGGGTGTATATCACATCTACAGTGTATAGCAGTGCGGCATCAATTTGTTTGGGTGGCTGTCAAAATTAGATATTAAGATGCCTTTTTGTCGAGTACACAATTAGTTATATTTTCCACAGTTCCGTACTGTTTTATTTGCAATACTAAGTTATGCAAAGTGATGTTAAAAACATAAAGTAAATATCTTAGAACCATTTAAAATTGTTTTCTAATAAGTATTAGCAACAAAAATAATATTTTTCCTCAAGATAAAAATATACTTTTTCATCAAATCAACCAATCAAATTTTAGATATTAACATTTCAAATTCGAATTTCAGGTTCAGGGGCGCACTGATTTTTGTTTGGTGGTGGTAAGGCACTGCAACTTCTTAGCGCCGAGATATTTAATTTTTAACAGTTTTTTTTATTTAATTTTAAAGTTTTTGGGAATGTTATTCTTGTGCATTTACAAAATACTTTTAAGGGTTGCATTTGTAAACTTTTATTAAAATTCAAGTTTCCAATCAGATGAGTGTTTTGACAAAAACCATAAAAATCGTTTTGACACGGAGTGGGCGCTTTTCGTGAAAATACTCGAACTTATCAAAAAGAGAATTTAGAGGCATCGAACTCGTACACTTTTACAAAACTTTTAAAAAGTTATTAATTGAATAAGAAATGTAAGAAAAATATAAAATTCAATAATAATAATTAATTAACTTCTTAAATGATTTTTAGTTCCTAATTGACTAAATTCATTGAATTTCAACCAACAAAACCAAAATGAACTTTAAAAAAAAAAACATTGAAAATCTTTAGTGTTTAAAAAAACATATTATTTATATATAAAAAATCTCAAACTTTGTTTAAAATAAAAAGTGGATATGCTTTTTTCAGGAAAATGTTAATGCCTTTTTCAAAATATTAATTTTTTAATTAAAAATTTTAACTATTTTTTATTTTTAAATCCAAAAATTTTAAGTAAACCCATTTAATTATTTTATTTTACAGATTTAAAATGGATAAATAAAATCCTAAAACTTACACAAATAAACCCAACTGAAAGGAATACAACCACTACAGAAAATTTCTAAATAATAAACCAAAATCAACAAAATTTCACCCAAATATAATGGACACGAAACGAATTAGTGAACTTCTTGCTGTTCAGGATTTCACTATACAAACATTGGATTTTTCCGAAGGTACAATCCAATCGGAACAGGAGAGAATCTCCCGTCCTGTACGACGTGCAAGTCGTCGAACTTCACAAGCCAACAATACCCCAAATAGCATTAATCCCATCATAAGCAGCAGCAACTATGATCCCGAAATGACCGATTCCAGTTGTCAGAGCGATGACACAAGCGGTGGTGGTGGCAGTAGCAATGGTGGTAGTGTCAGACCATCGAGTAGGGGTCGTAATTCCAATTCAGCCCAAAATCGACGGCGGAAGGGGGCACTCAATGCAAAGGAGAGAAATTTGAGGCGCTTGGAATCAAATGAGAGGGAACGAATGAGGATGCACAGCTTGAATGATGCATTTCAGGTAAGAAAATTTAAATTCATTGATTAAATAAATCAGGACTTAGTGATAGAGCATCATTTTATTCACATTTAATAGTCCTTGCGGGAGGTTATACCCCATGTGAAAAAGGAACGACGTCTATCCAAGATTGAAACACTCACATTGGCTAAGAACTACATTACCGCTCTTACCGATGTTATCCTTTTGATGCGTGGCGAAGAGATACCCACCAGTAGCGAAGGGGGTGATCTAACTGCAGAGCACTTCGATTGCAGCATCCTGGCAGACAATCCCAGCATCCTACAGACCCAACAACAACAACAACAGCAGCAACAACCCATGACTGTCATCAACAACATTAACATCATGGCTGACAGCACAGCAGCAGTATTCAATGAGACAAATGGCAACTATGGCCAACCATTCCGGGAGTTTATATAAATCCGCGAAAAGCTATCCCTCGAGGGTCAACAAATTGGGGAAAACGCCTATACACAGACATTTATACCCACACCACCATAAAGTTACCCGAGAGCAGCACCAGTGGTTGATGATAGGTAAACAAAAAAAAAAACAAAAACCCTTAATGCACTGGATAACATAGTTTTATTGTGCTGTCTGTAAGTCTTAAGAATTATAATCATTACTGTTATTATTATTAAGGATATAAGAGTGACCATTCTTTTCAATGGCATCGAGAGTGAATAAGTTGAAGGGGTAGTAAAGGTAGTTAGTTGATTAAACAAAAGCTGAGTGGATAGCTCAAAAGAGTTGAAAGGAAGGATTAAAAATATAAGACAATTTTAAATCATAAGAAAATTTAAAATCATAAGAAAAACAAAAAACCTTTGTGATTTAATGGTATACTTAGAGTAAATACGTATAGGTGGCTCTTTTTATGGACATAAACTATTCTAAGTTATTTTAAATTTAATGATTAATAAATTTACAAAAACAAACTACCTACCAATTGATTTTGTGACAGCTAGGTAAATGGGCTGACAGTTGATCTTTTTACCAATAGAACAATATAAATATCCCTAGGGATATAAAGACATGTATGATAAATCCTAATGCCGGACTTATACGAGTGAAAAAATGTCATTATATCTGTCACTTACTTAAAATTAATGAAAAAGTAGTCAATATTTTGTCATTAATGTAGAGTTAATGACAAAAATAATGAAATTTGGCACTCGTATAAACCCGAGTGGGCCTAAAAAGTCGGAGCGTACTTTTCAGTCATTAGGGAGATGTATGTCGACATAAAATCACCTAATTGTGAATTGAGGAAATGTAAACGCGTTTGTGTATTTTGAGACCGTTATGCCGTCGGGAGAAATCTTCCGTCTTGCAGGCCCTTGGAAGCGTAAGGCTGTCTACAACGGTAGGTACCTCTCATAGAACCGTTTTACTTTTTTCTGATTTTCTCGTATACCACTCAACGGATTTCGATGAAAATTCTTACGGAATAGATTTTAAACAATTTTATATGTATGTATATTGTTTTATAATAGAATTACAAATTTTCTTTTTTTTCCAAAAATCAATTTTTCTTAAAACAATTTAAAAAGTTATTTAAAAAATAAATTTTATGTCGTTTTTTCCATTTCTTATAAACTTTTTTTTTTTAATTCATGTATAAGGGTCCACAGCAACTTTTACCACAAGAGCAAGTACATGCGATCCAATAATGCATTTTATTTATATACCCACATATTCACATATCTCGTGATGTGCTACTGAGTGGACGTGTGCGTGATTACGTGGCAACAATTTTAAGTTCAAACGTTGCATTTTGTTAACGTACCAAGGCACTATCTCTGCTAAAAGAACTACAAATAACTTTCCACAAAATAGTATTGAGTTGTCATTCTCATTTATTTTAATTGAAGAAATAAGTTTAAATTATACCGCGTGATAATACCTTAAAATTAAAGGAAAAAAAAAAAAAAAAAAAAAAAATAAAAAAAATCAAATCAACCGCGTATTTTCTTATTTCTCTTAAATATTGAATCCGACCGCTATTAGTCCGAATTCCACATACGTACATTAAATATAAAAAATCAACACATCTGCATTTCAATATACTACATACGCACCTCTTTTCTAAACTGTTTTTGCCACTCTAACATCTGCAAGGCTTGAACATCGCATCACTACACACCATCTTGCACCTTGTATAGCTCATGCCTGGTAAGCGTAATAGAGAAGCTCTTTCATCTTCCCCTGATAAACGACTGCAGCCCACCTCCCCCGATCCCAAACAAGCAAAGAACATACACTCGACACCCGAACACAAGTTACACTTCTCCTCTCTTAACAACACTATGGGAGCTGACGAGGAAGCCCTCACCAAACAAAGTGAATATATCATATCACTGATCTCGTCAAAAATGGATGACTTTGAGAGAAGATTAACAACAAAAATTGAAACTGACGTCTCCGCACTTCAACACTCTATAGATGACGTCACTAATCGCATACGAAATTTGGAAACGAAACTCAGCGAAATTGATGTTCTTAGAGAGGAAAACAAAATACTTAAAGAAGAATTAAAAAAACACGATGACGCACTTCAACAAATAATCGCACGCATTGATCGTATTGAAGAATTACAACTTTACAAACAAACGGAGAGTGATGCTCTCATCCATGGTTTACCTTTAATGCAAAATGAAGATCTTAAATCAACTTTTAATCATATGTGTAACACCATAGGAATGAAGCCAATAATTATTCGGGACATTTATCGACTGAAAACAAAAACTCCGACACCAAATTCACCCATAATTATTAAATTTTTGTCACCTCGCGATAAGAGCAACACACTTCGATCTATTTCTAATTACCGATCTATATCAAAAAAAGCACTATGTCTTCGCGATTTTGGACTTTCTTCCGACAAGCAGGTGTTTGTGCACGAATGCCTTACTGTTCGAAATCGATTACTACTGCAGAGTGCAATAAAAATGAAAAATGATGGGAACCTGTTTTCGGCATTTACCATGAGAGGTTTTGTTTACGTCAAGAAGTACCGCAATGATGAAGCTCAACTAGTGGAGAACAACGAGGCATTGAATGTTGTTGCTACTAAATCTACTATGAAAACAAATTGAACATCTGATTAGCAAAAGTAAACACAACGTTTTTATTTATCTATTATTATTATTTTTTTTTTTTCTCTATTTGCTTTGATCTTTAATTTCACTTGTATATTGCATTTTCTTTTATCTTATTTTTTGGATTATTTTTAATTTCCGTTTATATTTAACTTTAATTTGTTTAAAAACTTCTTTTATTACATTTTTTTTTTTTTTTTATTTTCTTCTCTATTCTGTTTTTATAAATAACAAATGAATATTAAATTAGATAAATACAAATCCACCTATCACATTGTCATCATCTGCGTCGTCGTCTGTTTATTCTTCATAAATCATTGTAACATGGTCATGTTTCTTATGTTTTTTTTTCTCTTGTTGCGTTGGACTATTATGGGTCCTTATCGCTATTTTGTTTATAATAATGGCTGATTCTAATTTTGATAGTCGTCATTGGGAGTCCTTATCCGGGGATGAATATTCTACGCGCTCAATGATACGAGTATTAGGTAAACAGTGTGCTGGTTTGAAAATATGTCATATAAATGCCCAAAGTTTAACTCCTAAGATAGATGAATTTCGTTACTTGTTTGAAAACTCAAATATCGATATTGTATGTGTTTGTGAAACTTGGCTCTCTGATGATAGTTTTTGTAACTTGAATGGGTTTAACGTGTTTCGTTGTGATAGAAGTGGACGTAGAGGTGGGGGTGTCGCAATCTTCACACGCGTAGATATAAACAGCAAAATAATTCGTAAGTCATCACCAGGTAGTGAAATCGAATACTTATTCATTGAAATTAAATGTAATAACAATAAACTTTTAGTAGGGTCGGTATACCGCCCAAATCGGAATATTGAACTAACGTCGTTATTTTCAATATTGGACGAGTTAACCTTTGTGTCTCCTTTCATAATTGTTGCGGGAGATTTCAACCATGATGTGCTAAGGAACTCAGAACTTGTGGATAGAATGGGTTCACTGAATCTATTTCCTGTAAATGTAGCTACTCCTACACACTTCACCAGGCACGGTAGTACTTTACTTGATATGTTTTTTGTAAGTCATATTGAAAAAGTTCTTCTTTACGACCAGCTCTCTGCACCATGCTTTTCGAATCATGATTTAATTTATTTAACATTTGAATGTTCACCTATAGCTCTTTCTTCTACTTACTGCTACAGAGATTTTAAAAATGTCAACAGGCAGCAGCTAGAAAATGATTTGAGTCATATTGAGTGGTACCATATATATAATATGCCCTCTGTTGATGACCAGGTGTTATTTTTTCAAAATAATTTTGAAAGTCTTTTTAACCTACATGTTCCACTTGTCACAAAGCAATTAAGTAAAAAGAACCAGCCCTGGTTTAACAACTATATTAGGGGTCAGATAAGAGAACGTGATCTTGCATACAAGCGATGGAAGATTTTTAGACTTGAAGCATTACATAACGAATACAAATTGTTAAGAAATAGGGTAATAAGTCTTATTCGGGATGCTAAGCAACAATTCTTTGCTCCAAAATTTGATCCTTCTTTAGCCAAACAAAAGCTGTGGAAGAATTTGCGAGAAATAGGGGTGGGCAAACAAATAATGAACAAAGATAATTCTATTGACTGTAACGAGCTTAATAAAAAGTTTGTTACCTTAAATTCTTCCGGTTTCGAAACGAGAACTTGTGAGTTGATGGATTGGACAAATACCCGTTTATCTTCAACTAGCTTTTGCTTCTCACCAGTTGACGATTGTGATGTTGTGAAAAGTCTTCTAGATATCAAGTCTAACTCCGTTGGAACCGACGGCATCCATCCGGTTTTTCTGAAAGCCATTCTTCCGTTTGTAGTTAAATACATAACTTACATATTTAATAACATTTTAATGACGAGTACTTTCCCCTCCGTTTGGAAACAAGTGAAGATAATACCAATTCCAAAAAATCATGAGGCAGGTGAATATAGACCTATAGCAATATTACCTTTTCTTTCTAAAGTTCTGGAGAAAATTATAAATCAACAAATAAGAACTTTTCTTTGGAACAACAAATTGATGTGTATAAATCAATCAGGCTTTCGCCCTAAGCACAGCTGTACTACAGCTTTAATTGACGTCGTTGAAAATATCAGAAATCAATTAGATAAAGATAAAGTGACTATATTAACGCTCCTTGATTTTTCAAAGGCATTTGATACCGTCAACCGTTTCATACTTTGCGAAAAACTTAAAGATCAATTCCATTTCTCGTTTCCATCAGTCAAGCTTATTCTCTCCTACTTAACCGGTCGATCGCAGGCAGTATTTGCCAACAATGTTTTGTCAAGTTTTCTCCCCTTGCAGAGAGGTGTCCCTCAGGGTTCTATTTTGGGCCCTTTGCTGTTTTCTATGTATATTAATGATCTTCCTTCATGCCCGTTAAACTCTTCTGTACACATGTATGCTGATGACGTTCAATTATACAACAGTTTTCAACTAGGTATGCTTGAGAATGGTGTGCATGAAATCAATGAGGATTTGAATGCTATCGTTATGTGGTCCCGCAAAAACGATCTTTGCTTAAATCCGAAAAAAACTAAATGCTTAGTCATCTCTAGATCCATAATTGATACTTCATATTTTCCTCAGATATATTTGAACAACTGTGCTATCGAGTTCGTTGATTCTGTAAAAAATCTTGGGCTTACATTTAATAAAACGCTAAGTTGGAACACCCATATAAATCAAACACTAGGTAAGGTCTATGGAGGTCTGCGATTACTCTGGGCGTCTCATCACATAATGCCTTTAAAAACACGCCTAATATTGGCCAAAACCTTATTAGTACCCCTTTTGCTTTTTTGTTGCGAGGTGTTTAGTAATTGTGACTCCGAACACAAGCGAAAACTCAACGTTGCATTCAACAGTATTACGCGTTATGTTTATGGTCTTAGGAGATACGACCACATCTCAAGTTTTTCCAAGTCTATCTATGGCATGTCACTTGATAATCTATTCAAGTTAAGAACCTTAACCATGCTTCACAATATCATACAGTCGCATCAGCCTGAATACTTATATAATAAAATAAATTTTACGCGTTCTGAAAGATCATGCGACATAATCCCAGTACGTTACACATTCCTTGTATCTGAACGGCAGTTTTATGTGCATTCTATTCGTTTATGGAACTCCCTCCCTCGCTCTGTTAAAATTATAAGCAGCCCGACCATGTTTGGAAAAACGCTAAGAGAACTCTTCTCCTAGCTCTGTGCTTGTTTTGTGATGTTGATGATGAAGAAGATGATGATGATGATTATGATGGTGATGAGGAAGACGCTAGTTTTTGAATGTTTTTATTATTTTTTATTATTAGCTTTTTTTTTTTCTTTTGATAACACTTAAATAATCTTAATATTAATTATTTAATACATAATGTACATTTTTCCACTTATAACTCAAAGCACAAATTTTGTAAAAATAGTATTTAGATACTGAAATTTGCTCTAATTTATAAGATTTTGTATCTTACTGAGTATAATTATACAATAAAAGAACTATGAACTATGAACTATACCCAATATAACCCCTTAAATTTTCCTTGGCGAATGAAAGGACATATTGTATTTGCATATTGTATGTTTTGCCTCACTTGTTTTGAAGCTTATCTATCTAAGAAGTTGTTAATAGTCATTTTGGGAATGACGATGAGAATGATTCTTATAAAATTGTATATTTCTTTTTTTATTTTATACAAAAACTTTAACATTTTCATCAACTTTGAACACAAGAACAACTACGTGGGACCCAATCGTGCTTTTTATTTTGATTGATGTGAATTGATATGGATGTAGAAAATTAGATATACCTACTATATTCATGTTATTAATACATTCATAATACTTATTAATTATTCTTATTACTTACAATAATATCTATCTTAATTTTTATATTCTATATGAATATACGAGTACATAAAATATAATAACTATCTATAAACTTTTATATACCAAATTCTTGAAAGCGCCCCAATAATTTCAATTACATGAACAGCACACAATTTCAACAATTGATTTTGGTGTATTATAAAAGTAAAATTGTTTTCATGTATTTTTATCTAATTATCGCCTGGCCGAAAGAATAATGTCATTTGGCGCCCCACAAATTACCACCCGTCAAGATTTTTATACACACACAGCTCATGCCTCATTCCATCAATAAATTCACAATGACGCGCCATGAGCCGGCCGGCTAGTTGGGTTTTTGCTGAGTGACAGAAGATTCAATAAAGTGCACAGCTGAATTTATCTTCAATGTAATGGAATTGAGCATATCTACACTCTTGGGTTAGTTGGGTGTGTTGAGTCCTGGCTCCTGCCATTCATCGTGTGCTGCGTCGTTGTCGATGAGAAATGTGTAATATAAACTAGCTTTTGCTGGCACCACCAACACCATCAACATTATTTGTTGTTGATTACTAAAACATAATCATTGATACATTTTCTTAAGAGGATTTCATTTAGTTGTTCTTACTATAAAAAATGGTAAAAAGGGTGAGGATGAGTGGTGTTCTATGAACCATTCCATCTCTGTATCCACTAAAAAAAAGAAGTGAAAGCATGGCATAATTAGAGAAAAGACTTGAAAGATATGATTTTTTCAAAAAAAAAGGATGGCATTTTCTACTAAACATAAATTATAGAAAATTATAAGAGTATACTTGTATATCTCAAAAGTGTGGTTTTAATTATTTACTTAAACTCAGAGCTGGTATTTGTCAAAAAATTAAAGAGCTGTTATATCATAAAACAGCAAACGCAGCCTTCACACCAAAACAGGGGAACAAATTCAAGTTTCAATAAAGTGTTTCCTGTAGACCCAGGTCATTAAAATTGTTTCATCATTATAAATGGCTGTTAAAACCATATATTACACTAAAAGCAAATATTTCAATAAAGATTATAAACATAGGTATAGGTTCCGTTTTAAATTATATGTATCTAACTTAGTCCGAGATTCAAAAATGTAAATTTTTATTTTTAGACATTGGAAATAGTTCTTGAAAATGATTAACAATGAACAAATTGTTCTGTCCACAACTTTATTTTAAAACTGACGCTTTGGTTCCTCAAAAATAAGAAATAAGTTGTCGCTGCAAGAGCTTTTTATTGAGTGAACAATTTTTAATTCACAATCTCACAACAATGAAAAGTTCTTGAAATAACAATAATTTTTTTTCTGAGTGATCGAAATTTATTCCTTTGGTTTGAGTTTAAGTTCTCATCCCAAATTTAGCATAATGCATAGATAGTACATTACTCTTATTATATTACAAATAAAAACAACCGTTTGTAAGATACATATACATATACCTTTTTCGAAACCGTGGAAGTTGGGAAAAACAATGAAAACGTATGATCACTGTGGCGTATACTCGTTTTTTTTTTTAGTATTTAACTCCACTAGTTGACAAAATGTAAGACTAAAACAAGAATTTTGTTTTTTAGTGATTTTTCAGAGGCTCTTTTTAAGTGAATAATAGTCGCATTAAGACCAAAAAAAAAAAGAATTTAAAATCTGAAATATTCTAGTTATATGACATTGATGTTTGTAGACATAATTGTCATTTTCCAATCAAAAGCCAATAAATGGGTTGAAAAAAAAATTTATCAAAATAAAAAAAAACAAAAATTGATACTGGATGAGTACAATAACTTTCCGGACTTTATTGAAGTTAAGCTCAAATAAAAATTGTTCAGTCCGCCGAAAAACAAAACAAAATAAAATTTATAGTTTTTGTTTTCGCAATTTTCCGATCTAAAAACTAGAATATTTTAAGTTTCAAATTCTTTTCTCTAGGTCTCAAAACGACCATTATTCACTTTAATACAACCTCGAAAAATTAGAATGATAGCATAAAATCAAATTACTGGTGATAAAAGGTAGATCCTTACTTTCAATAATCAAATAACGAGTTCATTTGCATACTTTAGCTGGGGCGTTTCTGAGCAATGTTGCATTTAAGATGGTTTATGATTTTTGAGATTATTTTTTTTAATATTTATTTTTACAGAGAAAACACAAACCTAAAACCAAAGAAAACACTTTGAATTAACTATTTTTCGGAATGATTTAGCTTCGAAGATAGAAGTTTTAAAATCAAAGCTAAGAGAAGTTAAAAGAAAAAGTGCATCCGATATAGGATTCGAACTTGTGTCATTTAAGTTATTGATCCAGTGAACCTTGAAATTCGCAACAATTTTAAATTTAACAACTTTAATTTTGAAAGTAGGTGGATTATACTGTGTAGTGTCACATTTTCGCCATTATTAAAATGTTCTTATTTAAAACAACGTGAGGTGCAACTCGATACTTCGTTAAATGCACTTTGATTGCGAAAAAGGTTAATTTTAACTTAAAAATTAGTACAAACGACTTGAAAATAAGTGGACCATATTTGAAATGACATTGCATATTCAAATCAAATAACTTTCAACTTGAAATCAAAAAAATTTGAGGTATGGTGTTACAATTTCCAGTGTACTTGCTCTTAGGGTAAAGTTTTTTAAAAATAAATAATTTTATAAGAAATAAAAAAATTTTTTTTTTCTAAAATAACATAAACATAGTTTGGAGCTCAAAACAATTTAAGGAATAAATTGTTTTGAGCTCCAAACTATGTATGGTATTTGATTTTGAATAAGAAAAATACATTATTTAAAAATAAATTAATATATACCTAAAAATTCTCAAATTAAAAAAAAAAAAGTTAGTATGCTATTTTTAAGAAAATATCAATGCACTTCTAATTTTTTTGGAAAATTTTGATATCAAATGATTTTAAGGTTATTAAGGTATAAAAAAAATCATCGAAATTGGTTCAGTCGTTTTTTTTTCTTTCATATCAAAAGTATGAACTTACTAATAAAAATAGTGGTAAAAGTTTTAGTCAAAATCGTTGGAGCCATTTTAAAAAAAGTTTACTAATTAAATAAGGAGAAAATTGGTTAAAGTGGAGCTTCCTACGATTTTGATAAATCAAACCGAGAATGGAAAAGGTTCCACTTTTTCTTACAGCTCTGAGATAGTCTGTTGAAAACCCACCTTAACCCAAATTTTTGGTATACACAAAATATTTTTGATGGTTTCTAGATGAGAAAAGGGTGCTGAATCCGGCAATGCCGGGTATGCCTCTGAGAACCTTTACGCTTTTTTGTTATGACGGTATCAATGCAAAAAAGTGCATTTCACTTTTAACTCGGTTCAAATTCATTTAATGAAAAAAATGTTAAGGTAAGCCTTCTTAAGCATCGAATTGGACAAAAAAATTTAGTTCGGTGCAATAAGGAAAAAATATTTAACAGGCTGAAAATTTGTGGAAATTGCTTGTAACAATCTTCTAACTCATATTAGCAATGTCCTAACAATCCCAGTTTGGGTAAGTGGGACATCTTGTACAAAAATCCGCAGCTATCTTGGATTTCTGTCTTTTGAGAAACCAAAACCAAGACGATATGATGACTCTACGTTAAGTAATGGTCCTTTTTATGTATATTTTGTATGTAACCAAAATATGGACTCAGGTCAAAAATTCCAGACTAAGAGCTTTGGAAAAAATTAAAAAAAAAGAAAGAGTCAACATGTAATAAATGACTCACAAAAAATGCTTGTTCATAATCAACTGAGACGGAGTGTATGTAATTTTGTATGACTTTAAAGTATAAATTTTATGCAAAACTTTTTCAATTCAGGTCTACAAATTTTGGGTTTTGGAAACACTTTTTTATGTATGGAGTCATGTACAGTCGCCGAATCAATAATCAAAAGTCATAAAAGTTACTAATTTTCTAAAATGTAATGTCAAAAAATGTCAAAAAAACAATTATTAATAATCCACAAAATAGATTTTCCACATGTATAAAAAAACACCCTGTTTAGAAAAAAAAATAAAAAAATTCTTATCTTAAATTAAGAATGGACAATTCCATGTTTAATCATTTAGAATTATCCATATACGATGCTAAAAATACTTCACTTATATAACAATCTGAACGCCACCTTTAATTTGACACAAAACTCTTGTAGGCACACTTTGTCCTAAGAAAGTATGCAATTCTCTTCTCTGAAATATGATAGAATATAGGATCATTTTAAGACCATATAAATACGTATCCAAGTGTATTTGGAGGTGAGGGGATCGATAGCATTATGAGGATGAGGAAACATCTTAATCAGCTAAAAAGGAACTCATAATAAATCTGTTCTTCAGGTTGCACTTCATCATTATACCTAGCTCTTTAATTTCAAAATAACACATTACTGCCTTATTATACATTATATTTATGTTAACACTACTCGAAAGAGTAGATACCTTTTTCTATTTTAAAATATACACATTTCTTTAAAATGTATCTCAATGCCCAGTACGAGAGCCACCTCATATCTAGTAAAAATGTAAATATTATATATGTTTCATGTGTCTAATTAATATCACATAATAAAATTATTTAAGCTATGAAATAGGCCTTAATCCAAAAAAATGTGAAAAAAAACAAAAATTATGAAAAATATTATGTTTAAACTAAGATGTTACAAAGTACAAAAATTTAAAATTATAATTTTAGAAATACACAAGAATTATTATCATCATTTCTTATCATTATTATACATATGATTAAAACGTTATGTTTTTTAACGAACATTTAACATAACATAACATACCTTTTAGTTGATAAATCAAATAAAAATTTGAGTGTAAGATTTATTTTAATTAATTTTTTCAATTGTTAGTCATTTTAATCAATAATAAATAAAACAATAACAAGTTAATTTCTTTTTATTTTATTTTTAAAAATAATAATTGTTTATAAGTTAAAATCATTGCCTACATAATTTGAGGTAACAAACTAACTAAATGTGAATGAAAAACAATTACAAGCAATCAATGCGTAAATTGCTTCTATAAATATAATCAATAAAATTAAACAAAACAAAAATTAGGAATTAAGTATTTGCCAGAAAATAAAAAAAAAATCTTTAAAATAATCAAAGAATAACAAACAGAAAAAAACACATTTGCGAAAAAATCTATGGCAAACTATGAAATGATAAGAAACGAAAATCAATTATGTATTAAATATATAACAAATATTTGATGTTGAAAATATATAAAAAAAAAATAAATAAATAAATGTTTTAATTTATTTGTATTTAATTTTAATAAGTTAAATATACCAAGAAATAAATTAATATCAAATAAATTAATTAATTTAAAAAAAAATAATGTAGTAACTTATAAGATAAAAATGATAAAATACATCGATTGTTCATACAAAAAAAAAAATATAAACTATAATTCAAACTTAATGTAAACTAACAAAACAAAGAAATCAATTTAATGCAATTATGTAAGAGATAACAAAACAAAATGTAATTTATACTATATACTGTCATTAATTTTAATTGCTGTAAATAAAAATCAGTTTAAAATAATTATTGCAGATGTGTTTAAAATTTCAATCCGAAAATTAATAAGTCTAGTTATCCAGCTATGAGGAATGAAGTAAGCTGTATTTGGATAAGATAGGGGTTACAGGAATTAACTGCATGAATAATTTTGCACCTAATGGCTGGATAGAGAATTCCCTACAAAGTGCCTATATCTAACATTTTATTGACTCCAATGGAAGATGACATATAAGCTATAACTCAGCACGGACATATTTTACCCTATATAAGAAGAAAGAAAAAGATTTGACTATAATTTAATACCTACTGTTATACTGTTATACAACAGAATTTAGAAGAAAATAGTGTTATCTCGTTCTATATAAAGAGAAAGAAAGGGATAAGATTATTAATGCTGTTATACTGGTATACAATCGATTGTACCTGAATACGCGGTGCCATTTCGCTTATACACTATCCAGTGTATTATAAATTGGAGCAAATACTCACAATTCCTTATAGTTGGAGAGCCAGCGAGGAAATAGCAACGTCATAAGTTTATGGATGCATTTTGCGGGAATCGACAGCCCTATAATCCCTCTGGCTGAAGTGGAAGTTGAAGTGGAGGCGGCCAGAGTGGGTGGTGGTTGAATCATGCACATTTTTTTTCAAAATAGTTTTTATAATTTTATGGACGGAAACAAATTAGCAGAAGTACAAGTGGGGATCAAAATAGGCGTTTGTGGCTGTTAAAGGGTTGTCAGAATTTATATATGAAAAATGAAAAATTAAAATAATTTATTAAAAAAAAAAAATTGTACCTTGTACCTTTCAAGGCTGAAAATTCGGACAACTACAATTGCTGCAGAAGTGTAGGTGGAGCCGTAGGGTTTACAGAGGACATTCAAGCAGAAACCTCTAAAAAAATATAAAAATTCGTACAACTATAGAGTTGCTACAGAAGTGTAGGTGGGACCTAAGGACATTAAAGTAGAAACTTTAAAAAAACAAAAACGCAATAATTTCTAAAAATATCCCAAAAAAATAACTAATCCCCCCAAAAAAAACCTCATCTGATAACACTTACACAAGGAGAAATAGGAGAAAAAACAAAATAAACAAAAAAAACAAAAACAATTCAGTGAAATGCGGCCATGTTTGTGAGCATTTTCTATGCAAATTTAAGAATTACAAAATAATTAAAAATAGTTATAAATGTTACCTCACTCTAAAATCCTGATATTTGCTATTTAAAAGTTCTAATCTACAGAATAAAAGTATCCGCGTGTGGAAATTCATGCTTCCTTAAAGAAAAGTGGAGCCATTTTCAGTTTTATGATATTTTTTTAGGCTAAATGTATATTTTTAAACCAGACTGTGTACGTTTCATTTTGTCGTTTTTGATGGTGATGATGGCAAACTGGTCAAAAATAAACGAATTGAAAGCAAAAATTGCAAGAATTAAAAGCAAAAAAAACAGATAGGTAGATTTTTTATTCACTTGATTATTATACAAAATTATTAAAATTTTGTAATCAATTGAGCATGGCATTGCCGTCTGCCTTAACATTAACATATCATTTAAAAGCTGAGTACAAAATTCAAATTTTGAATTTACTGACTTTTTGTTGGTTATATCTTCAAAACAAAGAGGGCACTAGTGATGACAAAGAGAAAATTGTGACAGGTGCCAAGGTCGCCTACCACTTGTTTTTGACAACAAAAACATTGTCGAAAAAGCAGTCAAAGACGTACAAAAATTATCAATTTTAATAATCAACACGTTTGTATAAATAAATTAATTCTAAATTCTTGTTAAAAATAAAATTGTAATATGTTTAAACACCTCAAAACGGTTCATAACGTTATCTCACACCTACAAATATCAACCCGGCCTGCACACAAACATGTCAACGTTCAACCAATTAAGAAAATTCTCATAGCCAATCGTGGCGAAATTGCCTGCCGAGTGATAAGAACTGCAAGACGACTTGGCATTCGGTCCGTTGCTGTGTACTCCGATGCCGATAAAAATTCACTGCACACCCTAATGGCCGATGAAGCCTATCGCGTCGGTACGGCTGCCTCTTCCGACTCGTATTTAAAAAGTTCTGTGATTCTAGACATTGCCAAGCAAACCAAATGCCAAGGAATCCATCCTGGCTATGGATTTCTCTCAGAAAACTTTGAATTCTCCGAACAATGCCAAAGAGAAGGAGTTATTTTCATTGGACCGCCTGGCTCTGCGATTCGTGATATGGGAATCAAAAGTACCTCCAAGTCGATAATGGCAGCTGCCGGAGTACCCATTATCAATGGCTATCACGGTGAAGATCAAAGTGACGATAAACTCATCCAAGAAGCAGACAAAATAGGGTTTCCCTTAATGATTAAAGCTATTCGCGGTGGTGGTGGCAAAGGCATGAGAATCGCCGAAAGCAAAGAGAAATTCCTCGAAGCACTAAACTCCGCTAGAACTGAGGCAGCTAAATCATTTGGAGATAGTTCGGTGCTTCTCGAACGGTATGTCCGTTCACCACGTCATGTTGAGGTGCAAGTCTTTGCCGATCAGTATGGCGACGCAGTTTACCTCTTTGAGCGAGACTGTTCAGTCCAAAGGAGACATCAAAAAATTATCGAGGAAGCACCTGCACCCGGTTTATCCGAAGAACTGAGACGGAACCTAGGCGAGGCTGGCGTCCGAGCAGCTAAAGCTGTGGGATATGTTGGTGCTGGAACTGTTGAGTTCATTCTCGACAAATTTGATCACTCATTTCATTTTATGGAAATGAATACCCGCCTGCAGGTGGAACATCCAATCACTGAAATGATAACCAATACCGACTTGGTCGAGTGGCAGATTCGAATTGCTTCCGGTGAGCCACTTCCACTTACTCAGGAACAAATCAAAAGGAAAGGTCATGCATTTGAAGCGAGAATCTATGCAGAGAATCCCAGAAATGGCTTCCTACCTGGAGCAGGAGTTCTTCGTCATTTATCAACTCCCAAATCCGAAGACAATGTTCGCATTGAAACCGGTGTCCGACAAGGTGATGAGGTATCCGTTCACTATGACCCAATGATTGCAAAGTTAGTTGTTTGGGGAGAAGATCGAACAAACGCTTTGAACCTACTCATAGCCAAGTTAGGAGAATACCAAATCGCCGGTCTAGACACAAATGTTAACTTTTTAATTGACCTTGCTTCTCATGCCCATTTCAGAGCTGGTAACGTTCACACTGGCTTCATTGATGAACACTTCAGCTCATTGTTCCCTCCTATTAATGTCACCGAAGAACTGGCCATGAAAGCAGCAGCAACTCTATTCCTGAATGAAGACAACGCTGTGAGAAAGAATTCCAGCTTAGAAGCCCTCACAAAAGGTGATCCTTTCCTAGATACACTCCGCTATCGGGTCAACCATGACTTTGTCAGAGAGTACTTCTTGGAAATGAACGAAGAGATGTTCAAAGTGGAACTGAAAAGCAGTTCCGATGACATTCAAATGCGAATGAATGGTGGCGCTTGGATGAATGTCAAAGTGTTACTCGTCCATTGTGATAAGAGATGTACCATTCAACTGGATATTGATGGCGATATCTCGAGTTTTAGCTCGACCCTTTACAATGGCAACTTGGACATTTTTGCAGCCGATGGTAGATATTCCTTCAATGTAAGACAACCAAAGTTCTTGACATCGAATGGAGAAGTTACTGGTGGAGGAGGAAGTGGGAATTTTGTTGCTTCACCAATGCCAGGGGTGCTTGAGAAACTACTTGTGGAACCTGGTGATTTGGTTAAGAAGGGCGACAATCTTGCGGTTATAATTGCTATGAAGATGGAACATGTTCTGAAGGCACCACGAGATGGTGTCATAAAGAGTGTTGGGGCCAAGCAAGGGGATAGCGTTATTAAGGGTAAACCTATCATACACTTGGCCGTGGAGGAGGAGTAATCTCAAAGGGGTAGGGGAAATTCTTTTCGGTGACGAAAATGTCTTCCAGCATTGCATTTATTTTTTTATCTATATACATGTTGTTATATATTTTTTTTACATATTATGGGTTGTTTAATTTTAAGAAATTTTATATTCTGCCTTGGCCGTTAGGCTTCTTTTATTCAAATATACACATTTACAAATGGATGAACTTTAATATTAAATTATGTTGTTTCAATTTTGTCTGTTAACGATATTATATGTTCCATCGTCAACTAGTTTTGGTGGAGTAATGCAAAGGATTTATGGGCCACAAACCTATAAAAGCTTAAAATTGTTAAATATACTCTTAAATTGCTGTTACCATATGGTTAAAGTCTGCCAAGTTTCAAAGTCTTAGGACAAAATAGCTCAAAGCCAATCATCAACAACATACATACTTGAAGGAGAAGATATTATCCAAATACTAAAAACCCCAAAACAAACTCAACTTGAAGAAAATTAATCAAATTTTATTTAAATCAGAATGCAGGGTGTTCGGTAAACATAGGATAATCCTAAAACAGAGTAAGGCCTACTTTATGACTGAAAAACGAAATAAAAAGGCGCTATCTCAAAGGGTTCTTAAAATAAGTGCATTTTTTCGTCCAGTAAATTTGTATTTAACTTACATTTTTGAATACCACGACTACAAATGGATGAATTCCATAAATTTTCTTTTCCATCACTGTTGGTAGCAAAACATTGTTTATAACAAAATTTAATAACTCTTGAATTTTGAGTGTAGAAAATTGCATCCATTTGTAGTTGTGGTATTCAAAAATGTAAATTCAGGTTCCGGTTTCAGAGCAATCATAAAATCGACTTTACGCCGCAGTTACAGGATTATCCGGACACCCTGTATGACATCTTTGTAATAAATTTATAATAATAATAATAAATATTGATTGTTCAAAAAGCAAAACCCTATGCTATTTTCATAAGAAACTTCAACTGAAAAGGGACACGGATTAGAATTGTTGAGAGACTTGAAACTAGTTTTGTCTTTCTTAAAACCAATATTTCTGGTTTTCTAATTTTTAAATGAGCCAATAATATGACTGTTACAGACTTGAAACTTGGATAATATTTTTTTAATGTATTCTTAACGATATAAGCCTCTGGGAGCATATAAATTGCAATTTTTTTTTAACAACAACCACCCTAGTCCCCAAACCTCGAGCTACATCCAAAATCGCTGAAGCCATTTTCTTCAAACTTGGTAGTTAAGGGTTTTAAGTGGGTCCCTAGACGAAAAATTTTTAGGACCAAAAATACGGTACCTCCCATGTAACAAATGGGGAAAAACTTAATTTTTTTAAAAACGACTCTAAGGAAAGTGAAGAAAATATCGGACTGTAGTTTATTATTTAATTGATTAAGCAAAAAGAAAATGCACAAAAATTTTAAGAAATTTTATATTCGCCAAAAACGAAATATTGCTTGTGTTTCTGCGTCATGCCTGCGTTCAATCTTAGGTATCTCGGCTACAGTAAGTCGAAGAGTTATTTTTTCCTCAAGTTGTGAGGAATAAAAAGAAGTACTAAATTAGTAAAAAAAATGTCTACCACAACATGAGCTTTTTTTTCGAAATAATTACGAAAAAGTGTATTTTTAAAACAACGATCTGACTTAAACTAGCCGCATTTGTATAAAAAGGAGTTGAACTTAAATCAAAAAAATTTTATAGGGAACCGGAGCTGATATATTGGCAAAAATCAAAACAAAAATGAGAACAAATGCATTATTGTTTTTAAATGAACCTTAATCGATCCACTTTTTAGTTTATCTGAATGATTATTTTTGTTTATGTGCCACAACTTTCAATATTCAATCTATAACTGACGTTCGCGCGAACTGACCCATAGGCCTGTCCCACCAGCAATATATCTCACTAAGATATTTATCCATAAATTATTTTGTCTCAGAAATCTCTGCCAATTTAAAAAATCTCGGAGGCTGTTCAAATTAATTTTCCAATAAAAGTATCTTTATAAAAATTAAAAAATTATTAAATTTTTAAGGATTTTTTTTTCAATAAAACTCAGCATTCAGTTTTGATTTTGTTTTTAATTTTTCCAATAATTGTGCCTGTGAGTGTAGTTTTTTTCCTTAAACAGGCATGGAGGTTTGACGACTAATTTAAATTTGGAGGTTTGACAAATAAAATACCAGTGAAAACACTGGTAGTTCAGAAAAAAAACTTGGATTTCAAAATATCTCAAAAATCCCTATTTCAAAAAGAAATCGACATAATTTTATATCCTCACATAAACTAAAACTGAATAAAAACTAATAAAACAATTTAAGTAGTTAGTGGTGTATATATTGACTTAAATGTAAAACGTTTAAAAGTAGGTAACAATACAACAAAAAATTTTGTTTGTATGTTATTAATAAATTAATTATGCTTCGCATTTAATTTTTTTTTCTTATTTTTTTTTGTTATTCGTAATAAATAAGTTTCTACAGCTTAGTTCAACTATGTTTTCACAATTGGATACTATGTATTCTAAAATATTTTATTATTTATTATGACGTGTGTGTGTGTGTTTGCATTGTAAATTAATATTTTTTTAGTTAATTTTTGTTTGTATTAATACTTATTCCTAACGATACATCATAACGTCTGTACTTTGATACATACACATGTATGCATCACAAAATAATCGTTTGGCATGTTCCGGTAACATTTTATCATTGGATGATGTCTCATTAACTGCTCGAGCTCCATCTTCTGAAAGCCATTGTGGCAGATCAGGAACGGATATCATTTCGGGGATATTATATCCATTTTGTTCACCTTTTTAATTTTTCCAAATTATTTATACAATTTCCAAATTGTAATTCAATAATTACCTTTTCGATCTGCCATGGAATCGAAGAAACACCATGGTGCATCTAGTCCTGAGCCACCTTTAACAAAAGCTACATAGTGGGAAGTTTCAATGCAAACAACTGCAAAAAGTTCCATAAACAAACGTGGAACATTTAAATGTTCGACCATTATTTTGAAATCATGGGGAACTGAGATCTCCTTGGGTGTGTGGTTTGCTCTGGAAATAAAATCGACAAATTTAAGATTTACATTCTTTTGTTGTGATTAAATAAATCGTACCTTTTTGCATGGGAATGAACAGTCTCTAGGCATTTTCTGCAAAATGCGGTGCTCTCTAATCCAACGCCACATTGTAAAATACCAAAACATTCTTTACACTCGTACTCGGCCAATTTTCCACAAACAGAACATTGACGAGGTGCTATGTGGATGGTGGACAGAAACAAAATTGAAATTAAATTGAATTCCTATTTATACTTGAAAAAAAAACTCACAGTCTTCAATAATATCAGTGACGTCTAGTACTTGTGATGGAAGTATTCTCGGATACATTTTGAAGTTTTTACCGAATCGTGGCATTTGTATGATAAGGCATGATGGTACTTCTTTCAATTTAATGTCGGATGAGAGGAAGCTCTGCTCGAATAGTTGTTGAACTGAGGGAAACGATAGACGTTCATCTTTCTCAACAAAAAGTTGATAATAGAAAGCGTCTTGACCCGAACTTAACTGAAATGTAAAATTAAAATATTTTTGTAAGCAGTTACAATTAATCTACCAAAGAAAGGCTCAACATTATGATTCTACACTTTGCTGTTTACTAAAGTTTGAACAGGCAACAAAGCCGTAAAACTTGTCCGATTAAAAAAAAAAAAACTAAACTGTAATCCTTTGTATTGAAAAACTCTAGGGGCGATATTTTTAATTTTTTTTTTTTTTTATTCGTAGTTTTTTTTTAATTCGTCTCAACAAAAAAGTTTTGGCCAAAAGATTCAAAATAAACCAAAAAATTAAAAAAATGGTTTGGACTTTCGGCAAGACTGTAATAATAGACCGATTTTCGTTCTACTTAAGTGAACAAAAAAAAACTCTTTAAGGCTTTTTAACCGACTTTAAAAGAGGAGGTTCTTAATTTGACTGTTTTTTTTTTTTGCTTCCCGTGTGGTGCCATTTTAATTGAGTCCAGTTCTGATAATGGCAAACATGAGAAAATCATAGCTTTGTTCCAACACGCTCTCAAACTATCAGCAAACTAGCGCAAGCCGAGTCGGCTGTTCTAACAGACAAAAATTTAACTCAAACTATGAGACAGCTGTTCCTACACGCATTTTACCGATCCTCATCCGGTACTGATTGTCAGAACAGTAAGTGAATTTTTCATAAAAGTCTTAAATTTGAAATTTTGTTGAAATTTTAAATTTGTCTGTGTACAAATTTCAGCACTTTCGATATGACAGTTATAAGTTACAACATTGCAGAAGGTTTAGTTATAATTCTACCTTAAACAAAGAGAACCGACTTGGTATTTGGATGTGAGGCTAATGCAAAAAAACGAGTATATCCCGACTCACGACAACTCGGCCCAGGTGCAAAAAGTGAGATTCTCAAATGGTTTCAAAAATAAAACTGAAAGCACAGGTTCAGAGCATGTTCGACGTGATCGAACTCTGTTCATATTTTTTTTTTTTTAATGAAAAAAAATGAAATTGCCTATTGTCGTTAAATTAGAAAAACGTGGAGTGAAGACAGTTTTTTACGCGGATGATATTTAGTAATATTAGTGTTAGGAGAAAATTTGCATCCGTGACCAGTGAAATTAGGGAAGCAGTTTTTAGGAAAGTTTTTAACTGGTTGACTAGGTGATGCTGTTTACTACTTTTACTCTGCCTCAGCTTAACGGAAAAAATCTATATAATTCTCTACCTGTGCTGTGATCCCAAAATGAACTGCAAAATTAACATCGAAGGAAGGGCCAGAAAGGCATGCATTGCCTTTTTAGTTTGTATCGTTACTTATGGTTCCAACAATGGTGGAAGGCTCTCAGAAAATAAGTTAAAGAAGGTAAAAAGAACGGTTGCCGTAGATACCACAGGGGGACATCTGTATATTCCAGCACATGAACTTAGCGTAATTTGTTAACCTTCTAACTCTTGACCTGACATTAAATTTCTAATATACTGAATAGGCTTTAAAACTTGAAAAATCAAACTTCGTTTACCAAGTCTTAAAAAAAAATTACCTTAAGAAATGGTTCAGCCCGTAATATCTGCGCCAATAAACTATTCAAAAACTCTTCAGGATCTTTTTCTTCGCTTGTCAATCCGCTTACAGAGCTCAACTTATCAAGTAATTGCCTCAATTTCATAACACGATCTGCTCGCACAAACATATTCTTTCTCAAAGGATTTACAATCTCTTCTCGAAGAACTTTTTGTACTTCTTCATAATGTGATATGTCCTAAGAACAAATTAATATTAGTTATTTTTATTCTCTATATAAAATGGAGAATATTAGAGATTATACTTCTGGTTCCGGTGGTCTAAACAATAACGAATCAAATACACTTGTAAATGTAAACATCGAAAATAAAGTTGCATCCAAGTAACAAGAATTATGATGACCTTGAATTCCTTTAAATTTGCCGCACATCTCTTCTAGCTCATCCAAATTGTATATTTCTATTGGAAAACACATTATTGAAAGTTTTAATTGATTGGGAAATGGAAAATTTAACAACTTACTTAGCGGTGAAACTGCTCCTGGCACAGGTGGGCACTCAACCTGACCAAACATTTTCGAGTCCAATGTTTTCGCAGCTGATTTGGCTGCTCCTTGTGGAGTGTCAATTTCCACAAATCGCCTATCTTTTGCCACTTGATTTGGAAGCAAGAAAAGTGCTCGTCCTTCTTGGCATTTAAAGAGTCTAAAACGATTTTTTTCTAGTTTATAAAATGAACAATTTTGTATGAAATGTGATCTTGTACCTGGCTCCATTGTAAACACCATCGGTTAGTGGCAATCGCTTGTCTTCCTGTTCATCCTCTAGCTCAACTCCTACCATAACAGTCTTTGTACTCGGTGGACATCCAATCCATCGTATAACTCCGTAAAGATCCTCGCTTGTTTCTGTTGACACTTCGACCATAGATCCAACACCCAAATTGGTCCCGGGGACATCGTGCATTGGCGAAGCTTGGATAAATTCTTCTTCAGGTGAGGCAAGAGCAATGTTTTGCGGTATAGCTGGAAGTGTGTTGACATTATCGTACAGTGGTTCGATTGTGTTTCTCAACTCTGCAAATGGAAGAATGTTTCATTTTAGGGTTTTTTTTTTTTAAATAAAGCGAGTTTTTTAGGACACAAAAAAAATATATAAACAACCTCCATATCCACCATTGGAAGAAATTTCCTCATCATTATCGTTATATGAAAATAGCTCAAGAACTGTAAGTGGAATATCATTTGTGTATTGGTGATACCATTCGGTTGATGTTTCCATTGTTTTATTGCTAAAAGTTTTCGCGTTATTATTATTCAAAATAAAAAACTAATACAGAAATGACGCCATAAAGGCAGACACAATTGCTAATAAATGATTTAATGCTCGACCGGATTGTTTCGGGGGATTTTTTTCGCTTTTTTTTGGGGTTTCAAAAAGCTCAAATATCTTGGGCAATTGTTCGGAGCGGCTGACTTGAACAATCAATAAAAACCAACTAGGTAGTAAACGCAAAAGAAGAGTATTTTCCCTTTTTTCCCACCCATAATGTGTCAACTTATCGTGTAGAACTTTTGTCTATTTTCAGAGTTTATGTTATGGGGAGAGAATACCGAAAATAGATCGACGCGCAAGTAAAACTCTCACTTGTTGTCGAAAACGTTCGTTGGCATGTCTGCTGCTTCTGCTTACAAATTTCCTTCTGTAAAAAGTGAGAGAGAATTTTTGAAAAAAAAAGACAATTAGCAAAGAGAGCCTAAGTAAATTTTTGAATGGCAGAATGGGCTGTAAAATGCCATGGGTCAGTATCGGTAAAGGTAATATGGATATGATATTTTTTGTTTGTTCCAAATTGTGTAGCAAGAGTTGGAATGATATCAATGTTTGGCAAAATAAATATCGAGAAATAATTTTTTTTTTTATACGGATGGGGGGTTTGAGCAATTTGGTGGGTTTTGAAGCTGTTGTCTCCTAAAATGGAACTGCAATTCCAGAAAAGTTGTTTAAATTTTATGTGGGAGCTATTCACAACAAGAGCTTTTCAATATTTTTTTTGTCAAAAGTATATTCTCAATTTGGAACAAACTCTGATGAAATATGTATAAACATTGTTTTAAAGAGCCCGTGATTCATTTAATCATTTTCCTAGTTTAATCGTAAAATTTTAAATTGCGTTAGGCATGAATCAATTAGCCCTAGGTATCATCGAAACTTTCGATTCACGTAAATGATTCATCCAATTTTATTGAAAATATTTTTCAAAAATCTTTTTTTACTTTTTGTTTCAATTTTAATACGATCCATTTTTAATTGCTCTGGCAAGTTAAAAAAAATGTCGAGGTTTTATAACCAACCTTTACATGATGGAAAAGTTAAAAAGAGTGATTTTCTTCATATTAGATTTTCTTTTAGTACAGACAAATTTTAATTAAATAATTCTGAAAGTTGTTTATTTTTTTTTTTATTTTTGAATATTTCGTCTGGTACCTCATAACATTTTTCAATTATTCGTTTTGTCTCGAAAACTGCTCTAATGAATTCAGCTAAAATTTTGAATATGTAATGTTCGAAATGATAGAACCAAAACTGTAATTTTAGTTTTTTTTTTAAAAAAGCGGGTAACGCAAATCTGCTTTGCCGTTTTTTTGTAAAAATGTATTTTTTTGTTGTTTTTCTTTTAATACCTATACAAAATACGTAAATGCCAACAGATATTTCATAAAACCTCCTTCAAATCCTACAAATTTTTCAAAATAAAAAATAGGTCTACAAAATATAAACAAAAATTTAAATAAAATAACAAAAACTTATTTTTTGTACTTTGACATTTTCCACTTTTCATGTAAATATATCACATTAAACCTAATTTAAATGTATTAGATTTGATCTACCCGTGCGATGTAGTCGTAAATTTTATTTAAAATGAGGGGAAGGCTGCTTAAAATTTTATTAATTCTTAAGCCCGTATGATACTTTTTTTTTATCCTTATTTTTAATACTTTAAAACAGCTTCGTGTGAAAAAGACGAAACAGATACAGTCTCCGTACTCACAAATATCAATTATCAATCAATGAAAAAAAAATAAAAAAACAAATAGCACGGGTAAAATTGTTACCCTCATAAAACTTGGCAAAAACTTTACATTTGCAATAAGATTCAAGAATCAGAAAACAGAATCGAAACCAAGAGTATAAAGAGTCCATAGAAATATTTTTGAGTGAAAGGGTGTTTTTTTGTTTCAAGAGCAACAAAAATATGTGATAAGTAGCGATAAAAACTATAGTAAAAATGTTACAAAATTGGTAAAAATATTTTATTTGCCATTGCAACTAAAAATTTAAAGAGTACAAGAAATATTTTATGTGAAAGGGTGTGTTTTTTTTAAGAGTAGCACAAATCTGTGCTTAGTCCTAACTAACTAATTAAATGGTACGTTCAAAAAAATAAGTATAAACATTTCCTTTGTCATGGTAACTTAGAATCAAATGAGTCTATAACATTGTTTTAAATGAAAGGGTGTTTTTTTGAGGTGGAGGAAATATACGGAATTTATGCTTAACATGTCTTACAAAATTGGTCCTCAATTAAATTCTGGTAAAAATATTACATTTGGCCTTGGAACCAAATGCCCATACGATTATTTTGGGTGAAAGGATGTTTTTTTCCAGGAAGAACAAATAGTACTAGTCAAATTTAAGACTTTTGATATTTTCTAATGGATGCCATTTTTAGAAATAGACCAATGGAAACCACCAGCTTTCAAATACAAAAAAAAATCATCAATATCGATCCACACAGTGAAAAGTTCTGAGCTAACAAACATACAAAAATTGAAGGCCGTTAAAAAATGATGAGTTTTGCCGTTGTTTTTTAATGATTTCTTATCATTTTAAGTCGTTTAAATGAACTTGTTCAGAACTTGTGCAACGAGCATGCTTCCACGGAATAATATGACCAGACACTGTAAATTAATTGTAAAATTGTTAGTGACATGGGGGACTCTCACAATTTCTTTATCAAATCATGAGCAAGCTATGTTCCAAAATCTAGGTTTCCCTTATATTTGGCGCAGTTTTGATGATTTTCTCTCTTTATTGACTGCAGACTATGTTGCAGTTTGTCAGTTTTTCGAGCTATTTCATGGTCTTACCTACAAGTTATGTTCTGCAAATTCATTGACTTTTTTCGAATTAGAAGAATAGCTTTAACAGCTTGTCAAAGCAAAATATTAAGTAGACAACCGTTTTCTTCGCAAAAAAAAGTAAATAAACACAAAAATAAAAAATATGCGTCAAGTGGATGTGAACAAGTCTTTTTTTTCACAACAAAATTATCATCGATAAATCGCATGAGATATAAATACATATTTATATCTATCGTATTTATGTATATCTGCTGTTGACAGAAAAGCAAAGAAAATACTTGAGATTTAAAGTTCGATAGTACCGTTTTCTATTTTAATAAATACACAAATAAAAGAGTCATTCGATTGTGTATTTCATAAATTACGTAAAATAACCCTTCATTGCAAGTTTTTCTTTTGTTATTTAGAATTGACTGACTCATTTTATCTATTTGATTAAGCTTATCTTTTTTTTAAATGCTATATGTAAACAATGTGTTAAGATATTAATAAATTTTTCTTTACTTTGACAAGAAATGACTCAGTTATTGGACTTTGATATGAGTAAAAAATCCGTTCAGAAAGAAATTTAAAATTTAAACAAACGCAATTCCAGTTACATTTACTTACTTTTTTCCTTTTTCATTCCATCGGCCGTGCCTGTTTCTGCTGATGCTGATGCTGTCGAAGTTGTTGCCAAATCTGAATGTGTCCAATGTGTATCGCGATTATTCTTTCGATCCAAACTTTTAGTGCCAGCCAAATGTGAAATTGGATTGGCTGACTTACTCCTACTATCTATTTTCTGATTCATGCTACTCACACTACTGTTGCTACTACTGCTGACATAAATCACACTGCCACCAGCAGTTGTTGTTGTCGCATTGGCCCCACCACCATTACTCATGTTCACCGTCGATTTAATCTGATCTGCTGTTGTGTTCAGAACCATTGCAGCGTCACCGGCATTATTTGGCCAATTGCCACCCAACAGATCGGCCAAATCGACTTCTTTTGTTTGCCTTGGGTTATCTACAACGATAACGTTTGCCTCATTTTTGGTAGACTCTTTTATGTCTGCCTTATCAATAACAATGATATCACGATCTTCTAGACTCATAATGGTAACTGGCTTTACGGGCACTTCAATGCTCGTTGTGACAGTTTTCTTCTTCACAGTTGATGTTGCTGCCCCACCTGTATTATTGGTAGGCTGGGCAGTTTTGCTGGATTTCAAAATACCCGGTGGAATGTTTTGTTCGAACAGCTGACGCTGCTCTAGATTTCGCTCGTAGTTTTCAACATATTTGTTGTAATCTTCGTTATCCAACGGAACTAAATCTTCGTCACTTTGATTGGATTTGTCTTTTTGATCGAGTTGTTGCTGCTGCTGCTGTGGTTGTTGCAGTTGTAGTTGCTGCGTCTGCGGCACGGGAAGTGAGATCGTGGGTTCGTCTTTGGTGAAAGTATGTGTTATTGTGGGTTTATCTTTTCGTGGGTGTTTTGGATTTTGTGCTGTTGCTAGACTACGTCCTCCTCGATCCATTGCAGTGTCAACTTCTTCACAGCCACTGCTGCTGGCGTAATCATCAGCTGCACTTGGACTAGGCACGTAGAATTGTGTCTCCGATTGCGGGAAGAGCAGAGAATCCTTTTTGGTGGGTGATTTTTTATAGCTCTTTCGAGATGTCGATTGGCGTGCTGTCAATCCAATAGCCGAACGGGCCTTGTCAATTGTCCCACAAAGCAGTTCGCGAGGGAAGGATTTTTTCTTCACATCAATAGGTTCGATCCAGTCAGCAGAAACGATTAAGGCTAAACGCGGATCACATTGCATATAATTGATGACATAAGGGATTTCCAATTCCTGTGGAGAACTGACATTCTCTGAACTCTGTTGGAATTGAAAGACAATTTATATTAAATGGATGGAATAAACAATTTTCTAACAAATAAATGATTAATATCTATTTTTAGCATTTTAAATCAGTCTCTAAAAGTTATGGTTCATCGAGCATAGTGTAAGAATTTCATTGACGTAGTTTAGCTGTGTACCAAAAACCTTGAGACTGATTTTATTTGATGTAATGTAAACCCTACTTATTGCAGACGACAAAATGAGATAGTGTATTAGCTGGTGAGTATAGTGCCAATGAATGTTTTTTTTTTTAACATCTAGATCTGGATAGCAAACATATTATGAAGTCCTTCTTTTTTTGAAAGCAACCATTAAACAAAAATGTATATTTTCAAATGATGCCGAAAATGAAATTAAATTTATGAAACACAAAAGAAAAAAATATAAACCCAAAACACCACATAGTGCAAAGAAAGTGATACAATAAAAGTAAATGATAACTGAACGATAAACAAAAATAATAATAATTAATAAACAAACGAAAAAGACATCAAAAGAAAGAAAAACAAAAATAAAATAGCGCTAAATTGGATTGCTGTTTACCCTAATTTGCAGCCCAAAATAGTAGCCTGGGCCCATCTCCTGCACAAGGCCAATATATCGAACAATGCATTCGAAGCGCATCGCATTTCCGAATAGTGCTCCATTCACAGCCACCAATTCGCCTTCTCGCAGATACAAAATATGCTTGCATTGTTCTGTACTCAGAAAGAATTGCAAACGACGCGTGGGATCTGATATGGCAATACCAAATGGCCAGATGTCCTGATGGATACGCTTTAAATGTGATGTCGGACACTCGTATAGATTCTCACTTATTGGATTGTGATTGAAATAGTCAAGAATCTGCACGGATGTTGTTTTGCTGTTGCTGTTGCTATTGCTACTGTTGTTATTTAGAAGTGTGTTGTTGTTAGTGCTGCCTCCGGTGCCACTACCACCACCACCGCCTGTGGTTGTGTCATAAACTTTAACTAGTGTTCCAGGTTCGATAGGGATTTTTTCGCTTTCTTTTTCGTCTTGTAGGGCGCAGAGATCAAGGCGTAGGTCCGTTCGCTTTTTTAGAACTGCATATTTTGTGTTAAAAACTTCCATTTCTTTCTAGCTTTTGTGGGTGTTTGTTTTTTGTTTTTTTTGTATAGAAAAATGATAGGAAAAGGAAATAAAGAAATAGAAGAATAATAATAAAAAAAAAACAGTCCAAAGAAATAGAATAATTATTATGGTTAATTTGGAGTTTATATACACTTCTTAACAAAAAATTGTCAAAGGATGTTTAAAATGTCTTCAATTGTTTTTTAGCTATTTTTTGATTATAATTACATCTATTACGGATTGAGATTTTCTCAAAATATCCACAGATTTAGATTAAGCTCGAAAAAAGAATGCACGATCAATTTGTTTTCTGATCTTAAACTAGTCCTGTATTACGTAATTTTCAATAAGGATCTACACAAAAAAGAGGAAAGCAGTTTTAAACTACATTTATAAATGTATCTTCTAGAATATTGTATGTTGGATGAGATCGTAGCTCTTCCTTCGGCTTTTTTGGTTACATAGCAATGAAAAAAATTACTTTGATTTGTTCCCAATGTTTCGACCGAGATTGCAGTCCTCTTCAGAGGCCCCTGTTCAATTGTTGTCGCGATCGAGAGCTGAATACAGCATGCAGCGATTGAGTTTCCCGATCGCGTCAATCGCCGTGATGCATCGCACTCGGTGCGCATGTACCAATTGAAAAAAAAGAACGTGTTTCAATGCATCGCTTTTACTCAATCCATCGGCATTAAGGATCTCGCACTGCCGCGATTTCGATGACGATGGATTGAGTGAAAGCAATGCATTGAAACCGTGTTGAACTACTTACTGTATAGTCCAGCAAACGAAGGAGTTTTACTAAATGTCAATAAACGTAACTAAAAGTCACCTGAAATTTCAGTGACATCTGACCAATCAAAGCCTAGAAAAAGGTAGTTAGAGCTGTCAAATTTTGGTCGATGAACGTACCCATTGTGATAGATAAGGCCCTTCCAATTTACTAAAAATCGCACTGAGAAATGAATCCAAAAATTTTTCGTCTCAGAAATTTCCGCAAAATTCATGAAACTGACAGCTGAGATTTTTTGTCTTACTTAAGAAATTTCGGAGCCCTGAGAGATGTGGAACGCACCCATTGTACAGATTTAGTACAGTTGAACCTTTGGCAGTTGTAAAAATCGAAGGTAAAACGTGATTGTGTTTCAGCTTTTAACGTAGTGGCTTTCTCGAGAAAACAAAATTGCAAAAACACGAGGTAACAAAGAGGTAACCGATCCATATAGGTGGTAGAGGTCTGGTAGTCCCGGTTATGGTGACTACCTGCATGTATCGGAGACTTTGTCGAGAAAAAGTGCATCAAAACCACTTAAAACTTACCACTTAAAATTTATAGATAACCGAAGTCACATACTCAAATATACAAATTGAAGACATATAAAGTTTTTGAAGACATTTAAAGTGGTTCCAAAACCGTGGCAGACGGTCCCGAAAATGCGTTGTGGCTCTCCGTCTACTAAAACAGTAGCAGGGTGCCACGCCGAACCAGACCCATAAAATAAAGACATATTGAATGCGTTCAAGTAACTATCCGATAGGATATCTCTGATACCTGTTCCTAAATATATTTCAAAACGGCTATGAAATGAAAACAAAACAAAAAAACGAACTGCTGAGAACAGCAAATTGTTCAGTTGCTTGTGAAATTCTTTGGCTTTTTATTGATGTATACATTAACAATTATTGTAATAAATCAATCTGATAATCAAAAAAATATGGAATTGTTTTAATTCGCGAAAAAACGAAAAAACTCATTTACGACATATCAATTCGTTTAGATTTTTTTTCAATTTTTAACAGTTTTCTTTTAATTTTGAAGCTGATTAAACGGCGCACTAAACACCTTAATCAGCTGATCACTCGGATACATGAGGTATTCCAAAAATACTCGGATACCTTTGCAGTTTTCATGACGAAAAATATATCTTTTCTTTGCTATTGGTTATGGATATCAGTTATAGCTTTCAGTAAAAAATTTTCTTTTTTTTTTCTATATGTAATAGAAATATTTGAGACATGAATAAGATACCAATCGGTGGCAAATCATTTGGAATATTTTTCATTACATTTTAAAAAATAATTCTAGGTAAGAAATTTTTTTTTATTTTAAATAGCATTTATGGGTTGCAGATAACAGCTTGCTCTAAGCTTACTACTGAAGTGTAAAAAAAATATGATATGGATATTTTGCTGATACGATACTTTAATATTTATATAGAACGACGCTTATGTCCTACTTTTTCTGCCGTGAAAATTGTCGCATATGTTGAACATATAAATGCTTACGAACGGCTCTTAGACTAGTATTACAACCCAAATAAAGAGCTTTAGGTCGCAAAAAATTGCGGATCACCGATTGTTTTGGGATATTGTTAGGAAATTGCCAGCGTTATACGACCAAGTTAGCAGCTTCAAAAAACGTCTAATAACTGCATGGTGCACCAAAAACCTCGAAATTTTTGCTGTTTTTTAAATAAGCATTTCATACAAAAGCTACAAGACATCAAGTAAAGAAGACGAAATTTGCTACAGTTTAAGTGTACCATCAGCTCTGAAGGTCCAATAGGTCTTTATAGCTCTTTAAAAATGTTCAAATTTTCACGAATATTTTGAATTAATAGCTTTTGTTATAATTCGAACAGTATGATTACTTAAAAACTCAGTCCAGTAAAAGAACATTTTTGTGTAAGATTAACACAATAGCACATGATTTGGAAGTATTTTGGGTGGCATGCGCTCTTATGAAAGCAACCTGCTTGGACTCACTATAGGATTTGGGTTAGGTGCAAGGGTCGGTGTATGCAAAGTGTCTTTTGCACATAAAGAATCTGGGGTTTAAAAAAACTTTAAATTTATCCTACTGTGTGTTACCACCAAGTTCATAGGCCGGAATTATAGCTATTTCACAGTCTGTCTCACAAAAACGTCTAGTTTTCAGTTTTTTATTGAGAATTAATAAGAATAGCGAATTCTAAGAAAAGAATAAAGTTAAATTAATTAAAATTAATTCTCAAAATTTTGAAAAATTGCACTTTATACATTTTATAAATGTTTTTTTTTTCAAAATTGGAGTTTAAAACTACCTAGTTTATTTTCAAATTCTATGCATAGATTTTACTTGATTTAAAAACTGGCTAATAGTTTGGATTTAAAAAAAGATATAAAACTAGGTGTTACCGTTATTTTTTTATGATTTTTTTCATAAAATTGCCTCTCCCGTCCAAACGGAGGGATATAAAACCCCCTCCCATACTTAAAAAATGTTTGTATTGAAATGTTCTACAAGATGAGGTACTCCTTTTACCCTTTTTGCAATTTATGTACATACCTACCCTTTGTTAATGAAAAGGTACAATTCCTCAAGTTACTTTTTATCCTCAATAATAAATGGCATACACAAACTAATATAATCTATTCTAATTTTGTAAAATAGAAAGTATCCTTAACTAATTGAAATGCTACCACAATTTTATAAAAAAAAATAACAAAACAAAGACTGGTCCCTTATTATTTTGTGAGAAGTGTATCATAAACAATCGATCGACGAACAACAACGCAACCATAAACCCGTAGACGACTACCAAAAAAAAAAAATTCATGGCTTTAAGGTAAGAAAAAAAAGTAGAAAATTTCCAACTTGAACTTAATCGATAAGAAACTAACAAAACAAAACTCGAAACTTTAAAAAATTCGTCTGGAAATTCCTGTTTTTGTTCAACTTTTTGTGTTTTATTTTCTGTAAGGGAATCGCAAAATGCATGCAAGTTGTTTTTTTTTTTTTTTTCTTTTAACTTACAGATGGAGGAAAATCAACCAAGTAGGTATTTTCCTGTTCGAATAATTATTTATTTTTTTTTTTGTATTATTAATTTAAACTTTCTCCCTTGTTATGCAGTTAAATATGTACAGAGAAAAATTAGTTTGTTTTGTTGTTCTTTTTTTCACGGTTGTTTGTTTTTTATTAGCTAATTTTTCTTTTCTATTGTTGCTTATCGAAGGTCTTTCGCTTATGTTCCTCAAAATTCCTATTTTGCTGTCGCAAAATGCGACCAATTAATCATGTTTTCGGTTGTTTTACCCGAATTTATTATTCACGGGATGTTTATAAATCGATCACTGAATGAGTCACACGCACTTGAACTTTGTTTTTGAAATTGTTAAATAAGTTTTTTTTCTTAATTTATATTTTTTATGCACAAATGTTTGATTTTAACATTACCAAACCAACATGCAGAACAGAACGAAGGAAACAATACAAAAAACATAAACTGTTTTCGTTTTTGCTTCAATTAATTTTTTATTTGTAGGTTTTTTCTTTTGTTTGACATTCTGGTGATTATGTCGATGTTTTGTTTTCTATGTTTCTTTCAGCAATGCCAGATGAAAATATTTGATTGTTTTAAGGTTATACCACAGTTCTAATCATACATTGGAGTACGAAATTTTTATAGTTTTGTATATTTTTATCGAACCACAAGTTTTCGTAAACCACTCGTTTTCGAAAAATTCAAACGCTCAGTTTGGATTCTCGAGAAACTATCTTCAACTTTCTCTCAGCAAAAAAACACAAGAAAAAAACAACGTAGTAAAAATTGGTAAACTCGTTTTCGAAACATTTAAGGCTTGCCCAAACCAAAATGCGACAGTGCGTCACCACAAGTGCGACACGATTTTTATATAAAAACGTTTTGCACTTAATCGCATTTGGTGAGGGTATTCTCATATGACGCTGTGTAAATAAATTTTGGAGTTCTCGTGTCACACTGTGCACTGTCTCACTTTTCGAGAAACTATTTTCAACTTTCTCTCAGCAAATTACACAGTGCAGCGTGAGGCACGCTCCTCCCTTTTCCCACTTTCATCTCGAGAGACAGGCGGCTCATCTCCATTCTCTTTCGCACTCATGTGAGGTGCGTGTCACGCTGTACTGTGTAATAGCCGACTTAGCAACGAGCGATGCATTCTGTTCCGTACTTAAGTTCTAAATAATCGTATAGAAAAGAAGTATTGGCATCACTTTAAATTTTTCTATGTTTTTTTATTCAAGTCATTTGTTTTCAGTTGTTTTGGTTGTTCCAAAACATTTTTTTTTTATCTTTATTTATTTTAAAATTATTTATTTATTCAAACGGACTATGAACATTTGGAACAAAAATTAAGTAAAAAAAACTAGGTAGATTAATCTTTTAACTGAAGAAAACAAGCGCATTACTTTTTTAGCATAAGTTCAAAGTACAAAACAAAAACTATGCCCCTAAAAGGTATAAAAGTTCTGGAATTATGTGGCCTCGCTCCGGGTCCTTTTTGTGGAAAAATTCTTTCAGACTTTGGTGCTTCTGTGACTGTAGTAGACAAAGTAATAAATAAAACTTTAAATGTTTCAATATTATTAACGAAAATCTTTAACTACAACAGGTCCTCGAAAATCCGTTGAATGTTCTTAATCACGGAAAACGCATACTTCCCATAAATCTAAAAAATACCACTGGTCAGAACCTTATTCGAAAACTATGTAAGTCCTATGATGTATTGATAGAACCATTTAGACCAGGTGTCATGGAGAAATTAAATCTAGGACCGGAGCTTCTCTGCCAAGATAATCCAAAATTGATATACGCTCGACTGACTGGATTCGGTCAACAGGGGCGTCTAGCAAATCGTGCTGGACATGACATTAATTACGTCGCCCTGTCCGGGATACTCTCCCTCTTAGGCAGAGCCAATGAGAAACCAACTCCTCCCATAAATCTACTTGCTGATTTTGCTGGTGGTGGTCTTTTATGTGCAATGGGTATTTGTATGGCCTTACTTGAACGCCATCGATCAGGAAAAGGTCAAATCGTTGATAGTGCAATGGTTGAGGGCACGGCATATGTATCGAGTTGGATAACCATGTCGCAAAAAACTCCAATCTGGTCTGGTGGTGAGCGTGGTACTAGCTTCCTAGACACTGGATCGTTTTTCTATGACACCTATGAGACTAAGGACGGTAAGTTCATGGCTGTTGGTGCATTGGAAGAAAAATTCTTTAGAAATTTTGTCGAGAAACTCGGTTTACCACATCTTCATCAGTCTATTTCAAATGAAGAAGGAAAAGAACTTGTTACTCGGGCATTTTTAACAAAAACACATCAAGAATGGACAGAGATCTTTGAAGACATTGATGCTTGCGTCTATCCAGTTCTAGATTGGAGGAATGTTATGCAACATGATCACAATCACACTCGAAAATCATTCATTCAAACTTCGGAGGGTGAAGTTATTCCAAATCCAGCTCCAAAACTAAGTAGAACTCCTGGAAAAATTAAACTTGAGACAGATGTTAATCCACTCGAGGTGGCTTGTGAGATTCTAGCTGAAATTGACGAAAGTCCTGACGATGTAAGGAAATTGATTGAAAATGAGGTATTGCTGATTCCATTGAATGCGAAGTTATAAGTTAAGAAAAGAGAAAATGTGATGAAAAGGGTCTAGTCTAGTCTAATAAAAAATAATGGGTGTCAATAGTAAGTTTTTCTTTTTTTTAATTCCAATTTTTGGGTAAAGATTTTAAACAATAGTGGGCAAACGAATGCCGTTTGTTTCGTTTCGATAAGTTAAGGTTTGGGGCTGTTAAAAGGCAAACGGTCTGTATTTTATTTTGAGTATCATGATTAAAGTAGAAGAAATTGGTCTGCAACCTGCGCACTTTCATCACGACAGGCTTCTGTTATGGGTCTTGTTTCCTTGGGCAGAACGTTTTACGGTCAGTGTCGGTGTCTCATCTTCAGATGGCATGTTGACAATTATTATTAAACTAGGAGTCTAAAATTGGTGCCCTTGTTGGTCTTTCCGAAAGATTGAAGGAGACGTCGCCGCTGCCGTCAGCAAAACTTCTGGCGGTCTTTTGTTATAAAATTTTGCCGACTCGAATTTCATAATTAAGTTCAATATTTTCTGTGGCTTCAAGAATATCCATATCCGCCCTCTAGCTACTACCTGGGGCTATTTCTCAATAAACTATATAAGCGATATCAATGACTTCTAACATCAAAAGGTAAAACCCATTGAATCTTGCGAAGCACATACTTTTTAGTACTACTGGGATCCGAATATGTAAAAGTACCAAACGAAATATTTTTGACGATAGCGACGAGCATCTCTACCACATCTCAAGACAAAAAAGGGACATAAGGCCCCTGTACAATTTCGACCATAAATATTACTTTGTGAAATGTAGTTTGATGAGAAACAGACTCCAGGTAGTGAGAATGAATGCATTATTAATTTGCTGCTGATGCGAAAGGAAATATCTAATTACAAAAATCACACAACGAAATCTTGAACGAATAATATTTGGTCTGCTTTTCATTCCTTTATAACAGTTTATTTAGAGAAGTCTCCAATCTCTTTTCGCGAACCGCGAAACGATTAATTGGCAAGTACTTACATATGAGCGGAAGATTACATTTGAATATTTTTTTGTCGGTTTTTATGTGATTTTGTTTTGCATTTGTCTGTATTTTTTGTGGTAAAACTCTACATGAACATTTTTCCCCTGAGTTCGCAGGAATTTCTTCGTCTTTGTGGAGACCAACGCAAAATTTCTTTTTGCATTTTCAAGGCTGTAATGCTAAGTGTGTCAATACCATAACTACGCTGCTGATGGGAAACTAAAAATGTATACAAAAAACACAACGAAATCGTGAAATTGAATTTCATACTAGACTATTTGGAGAAGTCTCCACCTTTTTTGCACCCAATTGCAATTTATTTATTGTGCGCGAAGGATGACATTTTTTCAAATAGTCTGGTCTAAACTTCAATTTAACTGGCCAAACTGTGTTTCCAGAACAACATTTTTCATTTTCGATTTCGTATGAAAATTGGTGGGGGGGGGGAGTGAAAAGTCAAGTTGAATGTTTATAGAACAAAAATAAACAATTGCATTAAGGGGGAGGGGCAAGAGCCCCACCTGAACCCCTTCCTTGTTTAATTATAAAAACGGTTCAATCCGACAATGCGACAGCAGCGACAAGTTCTGCCATATCAGAAAATACATATAATTTTTTGACATTTGTGTTGACGATTGCTTTTGCAGCTGATTCTGTCACTTCTTGTTTTTGGCGGTAGGTAGATATTAAAATTTAAAAGTTTGTCAACTTTAAATGTATTTCATAAATTTTAAATAAGTGAAAAAGGCTAACGAAACATTTTTTAACAAATTAAAAGGCTTTAAAAGTAATAAAATGAGGAGGTGTTCAATAATTGGTTGCAAGTCTCACCGCTTGCCCCGGTTTTTATCGCTGCACAGGCATGTTCTTTTACATTCTTTAAAGTAAACAATTCTTTACTTCTTATTATTGTATATGTACATAAAACTAGATTGTATCGTGGTGGCAAGTTTGAAGAAAAATGGATAGAATCAATACAATCCTTGAATGGACAACATATCGATGTTAACACAATCACAAGAAAATTCACGGTTTGCGACATGCATTTTGAGAAAAAGTACATAAGAAATCTTGGAAATAAAAACCATCTAACTTCTGAAGCTATCCCTACTATTTTCCCTAAAACGTAAGCTTAAGATTGAAGTAGCTTTGTTAATGATGATGTAAGTGAAAGACAATAATAACTTTATTTACAGGCAAATTTTAGGGTCCGATTCGGGGAGACATGAAGAATCTAAAGATCCGGAATACATGTGAGTTTTGCTTTTTTTACCATTTGTATTGTAAATAGGTGCGTTATGGATTTCTGAAACTCTGACATAGTCAAACTTTCGCAAATCATGCATCTATGAAGGTATTTCCTGAATTTTGTCTTTACCAAATCTTTATTATAGTTTAAGTGACGATATTAACAATCCGTTATTGAGTAGTCCCATCCAACAATCGTCCTATTTAGAAATAAAAGTTGAAAGGTATATAAATATTCTTGAAAATATCTGTTAGGATTCCATTAACATAGATGTTATTGCAGAGAAAATACAGACGATTTACAAACCGGCCTAACACCCGATAGAGCTTCCACTCCAAGTAAAAAAACTTGGGCTGAGAGGTAGTCTTTTTGTTTGAATTTAATTTTAAAAATATATTTTAATTATAGCTTTTGTAGCACCACACCTATTAGAAAGCGAAAGCTGAAATTTAATCTGGACCAAGCCAGTCCTGAGACATTAAACAGAAAATGTCGTCATTATATGGATTTAATCAAAAACAAGGACAATATGTTAAAAATTATAAGGCGCAAATTAATTATAAAAGAAAACAAAATAAAATCGTTGACAGCCATACTCCGAAAATTGGAAAACTTAAAATATACTACAAATACAAATCCTCATTAATTAGTTTAATGGTAATAATTTTTTTTTTTTTTTATCTGAACGCTCTTTCATCTTTATAATAGCCACCATAATTGTATTCAGTTCTATTTATTAATTCATGTTTATCTGTAAGTTTTTTTTTAAATTACGTATTTATCTCATCTGTAAAAAAAATAAATCGACGTTATTCATTCTTTAAATGGACCATTTTTCACCTGCTTTTTATTGATTTTGAAAAGTCATTCAATAGTGTCAACAGAGAACTTAATTTTGTTAACCCTGCACATGAAGGGCATTAAAGATAAGATAATTGCTAGTATTAAAGCAACTTGTGATGGAAGCAAACGTTCTGCATAGAGGAAGGTTGTCAGACTTGCCTACTCGCTTGGAATTTTGCCAGAAGATGCTTCAAATGGTGGAGAGGACAAAAACATGTTGAACTGTCTTTTTATGTCTGACGAGGACCATTTTATTTAAACGACAACATAAACAAACAAAATTGTCGAATATGGATTGCTTCTAACCCACAGATACTCCATGCGACAGAATTGCATCCACCTCATGTCAGTGTGGTGTGCAGTTTAGCCTAATGAGAATTTTTTTCAACTCTGTGTTGTCTCAGGAAGATTGTGCAACTCCTCGCATAGCCCGGCCTGTTATTTAATAAATTTTAATGAGCTTTAACCTTAAAAATGAATTCCATACACTGAAAAAAAGTTATTTGAGTTTCTCAATGTAGCAATATTCATTACCTAACATGTATATGCTATCAACGAGAAGGAAATTTCAACATCATCGACTCGAAGCAGTCAAGGACACAATAATGATATCATCGCATAGATTAAACGCATAAATACTCTTACCAATCGCTGTTTCTTCGGCCTGAGAAGGTAAAAGCCAAGCACCAAGGAGATACTATACAAGACCTTAAACATCCCAGTTCTGCAAGGACATAGTTAACTGGACAGGCATGTCGATCCTGGATTGTAAGCGCCATAAAACTAAGTTAAAGGTTTGATCAAATACTTTGAAAAGTCAACGATTGCCAAACGAGTGCAATCTAAGGAAGTTTTGAACAGTTAAGTACATTTCCCCAAACCGTTTATGGCGTTTAGAAGCAGTGGAGGCCCTAAGTTCTACTTAGTAGGTAAATGTAATTTGTTCCCTTACCCTTTGCTGAGCATATCATCAACCTCTGACAAATATCTTGAATCAATTTGCTAAAACTATTAAAACTAACAAAACAACAGTTATTCTCCATAGTTTAAAAAATATATTTAAATACATAAATATCTATCGGTAGGCAGGTGTTTCCTTTGTTTTTTTTTGTTTTGTTTTTTTACAGAAAAATGTTTGTTTTAATTCTCACTCGCATTTTTGAAACCCTTGGTCTGCTCTGCCAATTCCTTACATCTATCACATAATTCCGCTCGCGTCTGCACAACATCATCATTTTTTATTGCTTCTAAAACATCAGCGATTATTGCTAAATCATATCGCACATGGAAGTCACTCAGTGTAAATGTATCAAAAAGTATATTATCTATGTTATTATTGTTGGTGCATTGATGCAAACGTTTCGCGATGATATGCTCTAAAATATTCAAAAAATCCGAATAGTTAATGCCAAAGCTGGCGCGCAACATTGTCTGGCAATGTTCTTCGAAATTATCCATCTGACGACAGTCTTCGATTTCGTGTATAACTTTTTGCATGCAATTGGCGAGATTGCGCCAAATCGTTGGCAAATTGCATGCATTGAACCAGTTGTGATTTATCGAAATGGTATCGGTTAGGTTCCACACTTGATGATACCATCCGGACGGTACAAAAATAGATTCGTTCTCTGTTTGTATAATTGTAAAAAATTTCACATTTTTCTCGGTGAGTAGTTGTTCGGTGATGCGAAAGGGAAGATTGCCCAGAGAGTCGGTTAGTTTGTGTTCTTCTTGCGGTGGCAAAAGGAGCCATTGTTTGCGGCCGGCAATGTTGGTTGACCAGCTGTAGGAACCGAAAACATCCGCATGAAAGGGTGTCCTTGAAAAGAGATAGCAATTTTTAGGTAGGTTATGAGAACTAACTACAATTTTATGGTTAGAATGCTTTTATTTTTTTTTTTTAGGTCCCAGACTTTGAAAATAAAAATGAGGCGATTGTCAACTATCTGTTTGGGTGCTCAAAGGTGGTAAGTACATGATTATATTGCGAAATAAACTTACCACGAATCCCTTGGACCCATATAAACAAATCTGTAATCATCTAGTTTTCTATCGACGAGGTATTCATTTAACCAATCCGATGCAAAATACTTAGGAACTCTGTAAAAATCATAGTCGGGCATTAGCGCCTTGAGGTGCCAATCCTTGAGGTAGAGGTTTCGATTATTATCAAAGACAGACATCTGCCATTGGTCCAGGTAATCAAAGAATTTCATTTCGCATTTCTCATGGCTATTGTAGTATTCTTTGGAACAATTCGCCACTGGCACTTGGCAATTGCCAATTTTTTGTTTGAGGTATATGAAATTTATTTCGGTGGTTTCGTTGTTTGATGTGGTCGTCTGGCTGGTCCAGTGGCGGCGACATTCCCAGTCATTGGATATGGATGTTAGAATCACTGGCCAATTGGCATTCATGTAATTCCAATAGAAATCATTGTAAGACAAATCACTTTGTTTGATTCTGGGAATTAGATTTTCATTGATTTGTGTTTGATTGGAATTTTTTAATTTTAAATCCAATAAATGTGTTGACATAACTTGCTAGCCGACGACATACAAAAATTATGCTCTTTTCCTTTTCGATTTTCTATTTCTTCTTGTTTTTGCAGTTGACGTTTATTTGACAGCTCTGTATAAAACACAAACACATCATTGAGGTATGTTTCCTTTCTTAATTCAAGAAACAAGATTTTTTCTTAGGATTCGTTTGGTGTTTCAATTAAAAGTAAGTCAGCCTCTTGAGTTCTCGTCACTGTTTTATACGGGGTAATGTGAATAAAACGGAGTACGTGCTCAGAGTAGGTACTCAGCGCAATAAAGTGAGTAGGTAAATATATGTGTTCAAGAATCTTTTTCGTACCAAAATAGAGTACCTACTTCGAAAATCGGAGATTTGACTACGTGCTCATTTTTATTTATATCACCCACGGTGACGGTGACTCAAGAATCATGACTTTTTCAAAATTGAGTGCGAATTGGATGTATAGATGTTTTTACACATTGCACTCCCTTAGCACTCATCCATTTTCGTTATAGTCATGACCTAAGTCACCGTGTACCTAATAGCTGCAGTTTTTTTTCTCATTTAACAGATGCTGAGTTGGTTTGGGAGGCTTTCAACTGTCAAGTTTTAGGTACACAGTGACATAACACTCTGTTTGGGTACTGCCAAAACCAACAAATTTTGAGCCCAAGTACTGTGTAAATAAAATTGTTTGTCGTGTTCTACTGTCACGCAACACATTGGTTTGGGGATGTTCTCACACAGTGATATCATGAGAGCGACAAAGCATTTTTCTTATGAAAACCTTTTTTGTCGTGTCGCGCTTTGATTTTAGCAACCCTTCAAGGATGTGCCTTTTCAGGTTTTTTTAATATGTACCCAAAAAATATCAATCTGGCAGTGCCTTGAAAACATAACATTAGTCTCCAAAAAATAAATCAAACAGAACTGCTCCAAATTATTTGTTGTTAATTATTTTTATTAGCGATAGTGTTAAAGATTTGAATTGTAGATTTAATAAAAGTTTTCAATATTGTGGCTGATATATGTACTCCTTTATCAGTGCTTAGTTCTTGTTCAGAATATCTCATTATTATTAAATTATGCCAGGATTTCTACCCGATTCCGATAGTGAGGATGAACTACCTCCTGGATGGGAAGAACGAGCTACCGATGACGGTCATGTTTTCTATACAAAGTCCGATGTTCAAAGATTTTGTGTGACATCATTTGTTGTTAACCAATTGATTGTTTATATTATTACAGCCACCAAAATAAATCAACTCAATGGGTTCATCCCAGGACAGGAAAATCAAAGCGTGTGTCCGGTGAATTGCCAATTGGTTGGGAAAAAATTGTCGATGAAAAAACTAATCGTCCAGCTTTTCTGCAAAAAAGTACCAATCAAGTAACATACACAGATCCACGTCTAGCATTTGCTGCCGAAGTACCAACAATGAACATTGCCGAAGTACGGCAGCGTTTCGATTCCAGCACAACTGCACTTCAAGTGTTGCATGGCAAAGATCTGTCGGGCAAATTAGCGGTAATAACTGGTTGCAATGTTGGCATTGGCCTCGAAACGGCAAGATCACTAGCGTTGCACGGGTGTGAGGTGATCTTTGCGTGCAGAAATCAACAATCATCAGAGGAGGCTATTCAAAAGATTGCCACCGAGAAGTCAGCAGCAGGACGCAAGTGCAGATTTATGCTACTCAATTTGAGTTCATTGCAATCTGTAAAGAATTTCTCAAAAGAGCTCAAGGAAACTGTAAAGTATGTTTATTCACATGTATAGTACATGGCCAAGTTTAATTAAATGTAATTTCAGTCACGTAGATTATCTTATTCTAAATGCTGGTGTATTTGCTCTGCCCTACTCGGTCACGGAAGATGGAATAGAGACAATTTTTCAAGTTAGTCATTTATCACATTTCTATCTGACTCTTGAATTGGAAGCATTGTTTGATCATAAAACTAGAGTTGTTGTCTTGTCGTCAGAGTCTCACAGGTAAGATTTTCTTAAAACTTTGTACCTGCTAATATACAAATTTAAAAGGTAATACTGATAGAATTACCAAATTCAAAAAGAAAACGATTTTCACCCAAAATCAACACAAACATGCAAATTGCGTGTTGAGTTGAAATGAAAAGTGATTTGGTTTGAAAACTCACTTTAAGTTCAATTACGAACACGCGAGAGCTAGATGACTTCTAAAGAGCTGAACACAATGCATCGCTCGTTGCTGACATATTTCAGATTCGTAGGGCGAAAGAGTTAAAAACATTTAAACTTATGGAGGAGTCGCTAAGCGATGAGCGACGTCATTCTGTTGCCGATGGTCAATGTCCATACAAATTTCTTCTCAGCGACGAGCGATGTATTCTGTTCAGCTCTTAATACATAAAACTACTTATGAGGAGAAAAGTATTCTTTTGGTTATATACTAAGCGATACGATACGATACTTAAAATATTTATGTCGAGGGCTTATGGGCTACTTTTTTTTTTGCGTAAACTGTTAAACAAAACTTCATGTTGCACATAAATGCTTAAGTTTCGTTTCGGCTAACGGCTCTACTCGTAAGTAGTGTTAGTATATAGAATTTGTGTATTACTATCCATTCAAATGTACGTACGTAGCGTTAGACACTATGATTACGTGATTTGGCAAAGCTTTGTCGTCCTCCCCTCATCCAGGGTAGTTGCAAGAAAGAACGAAATTTAGTTGTTTCCATCTGTTCTAAATCTGCACACCAAATATGAGTTTTCGAGTGCATCTTGCGGGCAGATGGAAACAAGTAAACCGTTTTGAAACAAACGTTTTAGTAATGTGAAAGAAATTCAAAAATAAGGGGCAAACATTTTTTTTGTATCATAGTTATTTAAAAAAAAAAAAAGGCATCGTTATTACACTACAACCTGCAATTGCCCAGGATGAGGAGTGTCGTCCAGCTCAAATCATTTAGTCATTGACTAATTAAGGGCACATTTATGCATGTCTTATTACACGATCATTTATAAAAATTACTGAATTTGATGCGCCAGACTTTTCTTTGCTTGAACAAGCCACATGCAGTTGTCTATGTGGAAATCATTGAACAACGAACGCAGTGTACCGCAATAAAAAGTGAATAGCTTAGGAAAAAAGTGTGTTACTCCGCGGTATTTTTGACGGTATTTCGTGTTTTTTACCGCGTTGTTCTTAGGTGACTTTCCACGGATTTCTACCCGTTTTTCATCTTGCCGGTGGTTCTAATCGCTTCTCCAGACTTCTTATGTTGTTATCTGCGGTAATACGTGATCCCTCGAAAGTACAACGCGTATTCCCCGGGATGAATATTTTCCCGCAACTTTTCACGATTTTTTCAGCTACTTTACACGCTTTTCTCCGAGACTTTCTTCGCATTTCTTCTTCAAGCGCTTTTTTCATAAACTCCCATTTTATTCTCCACAGTATTCCGCGATATTCCACCTGTACTCTGCGCTTTTTTCTTTGGTTTTCCGTGCTTTTTACCGCTTTCATGCTTAATTTCGCGATACTGCCCGGTCTTACGTTCTTTTTACCGTGGTAGTTCATGGTATTTCGCATATATTTCCGACAATTTCCACTATTTTCTCCGCGACTTTCCGCGGTATTATACTCTTTTCCGGCTGTACTAGACACTTTCTTTTAACTCCACATTCTATTTTCCGAGGAATTCCAAAATTATCATTTCTTCATTCTGTTGTATTCCGCTGTATTCCACGATTCTTTTTGTGGTATTAACTATTAAGGTATTACATTTTTTCCGTGACGCAATATTAGCCAACATCGAACAAATTTTATCCATTATTTTCTGCATTCAAATACTTTGTTCGGTACACATAACGCCGATAATGCAGAACTTTATTGAAAATTCGGATATAACTTGACTTCTTAGTTTACCTACATCAATATCATAAATTAGTTTTATTATCTGACTAACGGCTTTCGAGTCTATTTAAGTGTATAGATTTCATATATAGATTACATACAATCTTAACGCAATATTAACATCAGAACTTATTTTATTTTTAAAAGTGAAGGTAAATAGTCGTTTTTTCGTTAATTTAAGCAACTTCATACGACCCGTCATTGAACTTAATATTAAGTAAAATAATTCTCCCGATTTTCGAATCGGCAACAGACAAGATCATAATAAGTGATATACAATACTTGTATGACAATATTGTTTGTTCAATTGCCCTTTCGATCATTGTGAAACTTTTGCTTAGATAGTTTCACTTTTTTTCCAAACCAAGGTTACACAATAAATAAAACGGTCGTTTGCCTGCATCTAATGCTATTGGTGGCGTTTTATGGTGTGTACATGATATGAAACATGTGCGTGAGCCGTATTCACTTGCACATACGAGGAGTATGCAGTATATCTACTTGGAAGAGATAAGGTACTTTGAAAATTGAAATTTTCAAAGGGTGTCGTCCAAAATGTAAACAATGGAACATGGAACTCAAATTATACACAATCAACAATGTATGCTTGTATGTGAGAAGTTATAAAGTAGGTCAAACAAATAAACGAAAACAAAGTTTTTCTATATTTATTTACATAGTTAAATTATGTGCAGCGGTTTTTTTTAGTATCAATCAACAAAAAAAAACTATAATCTATCGGAAATGGTCGTTTGGTGTATTTTTACTTTTTTGTATTTTGTTGAAGGGATACCTGCCTACTTTGTTTATGAACGTGATTCGAAAATTCGAAAAATTGTAGTTTTTTTTTGTCGTTTGAACAACAACAAACAAAAAACATTCTTTGCCATGAAGCGAGAGGGGCGCTCTTTAGAATGCGGTTTAAAAGCTGAATTTTTGATTCTAATTATGTTGTTTTACTAATACAGCTTTTTCAGCCATCCATACCCAAGACCGTTTGGAGAGCAGAATTTAACACGACCTTGCTTAACAAAACCGTAAAGTGCTCGTCCAACCACATTAGGTTTTAAAGTTAAATATAAAATACGTGCATGCTTTCATATTTTTGAAGTAGACAAAATTTTAAAATTGTTGAAAGGTCGAAAAAGAATTTTAGGATTTTAATTAAGAAAGCGGAATAGCTGGTCAAATCATTTTAAATTTTTAAATGACGTTTTTTGTATGAAACAAACATCATTTTATGTTTTAAAATCGGCGGCAAGATCGAAGCTGGAATGACAAAACACAATAATTACAATATGATAACTTGAAGGCACTCCAAATGTGTTTTGTTATTTTATCAGATTTGCAGCCACAATATTTCAAAAACCAAATTCGGATTCAAAAAAACAATTTAATTTTGGAAGAAATACCTATCCATATTGATATCATATAATTATGATGGAATGTAAATGATCACTTGTTTTTTTTTTAAGACGCATAATCTACATAAGTTGTTTAATAAATTATAAGTAAAAAAAGTAAATATTATTTAATTTAAAACGCATTTCAAACAAAACAAAAAATAATAAGAGCGGTATGCCGCTTAAGAATGCGGGTAAAACCAGAAATTGCCATACAAATGGAAACAATTTTATCCATAATATTTGTTCACTTTCAAAATGTATTTATTTTACACATCTGTGTTTGTTTAAACAAAATAAAGAGCTAGTGAATAAAACCGGACAATTCAAATATGCGCTTCTTAACAGCAGGCATAACAAATTGATTAAAGTTGATTTGAAGGAAAAAGAAATTTTGCATAAATGTTTAATGATTAAATTTCATTAAACATTTATGCAAAATGTCTTGTTCCTCAATAACAAAAGATCATATTGAAACAGATATGACACAATAAAACAATTGTACATCCCTCATATCCCTTGGGTAGCAAGCAACGATGATATATTTTGTCTCAAATGTTGGTATTCAGAAATACTTATACCTTTATGGACTCAAAATTTCCTATCTTGTCAGATCTCTTTTTACTAACAATATATGTAGGTAGGTCCAAAAGAAAAAGTTTAGGACTCGTAGAAGCAACTGAACTCGAGATAACAATCAAACCTGACATTAAGATGATAGAAAATGCAAAAAAAAAAGTGGGTCTGGGTATTCTGCTTGTCTGTTTATTTGTCTCTACCTCAAGCTACAGCCTTAACCGTTGAAGCGATTTTCTTCAAATTTGGTTGTTAAGGGATTTGGGTATTTCCCTACACCCTAGGGCGAAAACTGATATATTTTTTTTTTGATCGACTTACAATTTTGATTAAATTTGTATGTTTACTGCAACAAATAATTCTTCAGCGGTTAATAACGGTATCCGTATCTCCCATAAAACTGTTTTTTCTGACTTTCTCGTAAGCGATATTTTTTTTTTTAAACCAACTAACGATTTTCAATTTTTTTTTCTTCTAAAAATCAAATAACACACTTATTTTGGAGCTTCAAACAACTTAAGAAGTTGTTTATGTCATTTTCGTAGTGAATTTTTTGTTTTCTTATATTTACCTATAAAATTATTTATTTTTTAAAACTTTATATAGTCGTACATTTAATTTAATTTAAGAACCTACTGTTTTTTCGGATTAAATTTTTTTGAGGGACATAAGAATATTTAAGAAGTACCTAAAAGAAATGTAAACCTTAATAATATAGTTTATAAAATCAGAAAATAATGTAATTTTTTTCAATTTTTTAACGGTGAGCACGATATTATATTTAATTACGTTGAGTTTCTATATTTTCTTTAAATTTTCCAAAGTATCCCCTACCATATAAACGGCGTAAAATAGACTCCTTCCTCTACCCTTATAAGATGGTTTTCTTAAATTTGTTGGCATAATTTATTTTATTAAATTAAAAATAAAATTTTCACGGAAAAGATGTTTGTTCACAAAAATCTTAATTGTCACTAAAAAAAAGATCCGACAAAAGTGTCAATTTTCAAACCATAAAGGTTAAAATATTTTTGAATAGGTATCCACATTTGAAAAAAAAAAAAAATCAAAATCGGAGTTGTTCAGGACGGTTCCGATATAATGCAAGTCTAAATACTTCGTACTGATCGATATATAGGTTGTGACTTGTTATACAAGATTTTCTTAAAATATACTCGTTAAAAATTCACAACTTTCGGCTTCAAAGCTTTGTAGGAGTGCAGTTTACTCCAAAGTCCAATCATAGAGAATAAATTTAATGAAATCTTTACCAAAATAAATTATATAAAATTATAAATTTTATTTATGTTTGTACGATGTTTCTTTTTGAAAACATTTAAAACATTATTTGTTTGCTTCGCATTTATAACTCGTTTCCCTTTTAAAACTATATTTGTTTGTTTATCTTTGAAAACACTAAAGGCAAAAATAAACAAACAAATATTTCTTTAATTGGTCATACCTATGTAATAATAATTATGCAAAACTCCGATCTCAGAAAAAAAACGATTGACATGCTCAAAATGACAAAGTGACACCCCTCAAATTGGATAAAATTAACATGCCTTATTAAACTGGTACATTTATATGGAAAATCACAATCTTTTGATAACGTCGATAATTTTCACGTTTCGTTCTAAATTTAACTAATTATAATAAGCATTAATTTTATTTTTATAAGCAATTAAACAAACAACGATCACCCATGGCCATAATAAAAAAAAATGTTGACACAAATCAATCTCAAATCAAATCTAATCTTTTATGTCTAAATATAGAATTTAAGTATGGGGGCATTCATTGGCCCATCAATCATCTTTGTTAACAATCTATATACGCTTAGTTGTTGTATACTGCGTTTTGTCACCATCGTAATTACCACAATGCTGCTGATAGGAGCTCAAAGATTAAATTGCTGTGGACTTTGACCAGCGCAGATATTTGACGCAATAAACGAGTAGAGTTGTTTTTTTTTAAATTTTTTTAAGTAAAGAATAAAGTGTGGTATGATGGTATACGTGATAAATGCTGCGAATTTGGAACAAACAAATAATTGGTTGCAGTTGAGACAGGTCAAGTGAAAAAACCAGTTATGAGTAACATATTCATTTATGGCATCTTAAAACTAAGACTATTGACCGTGAGAAGGTTATTTTAGACTTTAAGACTTATTGGAATGAGTAAGCTGTCTCTGTCAGTACTACAAATGGATATGCCCTTATTATCCATGTTGATGTCTACTCGAGATCTGAAAATTTCTTAATTTGTAAAAAGTAAAATATTTCATTAAGAAGGCAAACAAAATTTTTGACTCTAAAGTGGCCCTAATTTATTCAATCTCTATTATATTTATAGGCGACATTAAAAATGGGATATTTATAAAATCTCATATAAATTGTAAAATTTACTTTTTTTAAAAAGTAAATTTTAAACCTGCCATGGGGCAGGTCCAGGAAACGTTAGGGACTAAACATTTAATCAATTTTCGGGTTTGTGATTGGTCAGCTGTAAAATTGGATAAATCTTTTTTGCCAGCAGACCAATAACAGACCCGAAAATTGGGTAAATATTAAGCCTCTAACGTTTTCTGAACCTGCCCATTAATTTCAATTAATGACATTTCCTCACTCATATAAAACCGGAATAAAGGTCAGCTTATTTCTAGGAATGACTGTTTGTTTTTTTAATATAGAATTTGTTCTTCTGATAGATTAACCGATGATTGAAAAATGTAGGCTTTAAATTCATTTTTGGTAAATAAATGTTATCTGAAAAGAAAAAGAGACAAGGCGCGTCCCCCAAAGAAAGATCTCTGAGGTTTCCGAGATTTTTTAAGTGGGACAAAAAATCTCAGCTGTCAGTTTGCGTTATTTTGCGGAGATCTCTGAGATGAAATTTGTTTGTATTCAATTCATCAACTCATTTTTATGTTCAGGAAAAATGTCATCCGGACAGGATGAATTTGCTTTACAACTCGAAAAGGAGAAAATTACATCAAAAATTTCAATACAAAATGTTTGGGAAGATTTGAAATTTATTTAGGGTGGACTCAAGTCAAGATTTTTCTCAACTCTCGTAAGTTAAAATCTAAAACAAATACTCAAGTGAAATCCGTATTCAAAAACAAAATGAAAACTCTCTCTAACTTGAGTGCAGAAAAATCTTGACTTGAGTAAAATTATTTCTCAATCAAGCTGGACAACGAAATTCGTTGTTCCAATGTGACGTAACTATCAGGCAAAAATTAATATTTTTTGTTTTAAATTTGTAATTTGTTTAAATGTTGGGTACCTATTCTTTGTTCTCCGTCCTGGGGTTTTTAAAAATAATAGTGTCCGTAGTGAATGTAGTGCATTTTAGTGATAAAAGGAGAGAATTCGGAATTTAGCTACTATCAATTGAAAGATAATGGAACATATTCATTGAAGTTCTTTAAGTCGTTGAAAAAATAAAAACTGGAGTTTATCCTATACAAATAACATATGATAATCCCCTGTCACCGGACCATGAATACACCATAATTATTTGAATTTCATTTATATATTAAATATTGATACACGGCATAAAATTAAACTATAAATAGAACTCAGCATTATAGATGCATTGCAATTCATATCAATTTTGAATAATTACTTTACGCATTAAACACAGTTTAAGAGCTCAGCTTCAATTATTCTCATACAAACAGTTTTATTATAAACGTTTTTATTATTTACTACGGAAACAAACATTTGCGAATATTCATGGCCAAACACACAAGGCCTCCGCCTCACCGAGAATCAGTGCGCCAGCTTGCCACCATCAACGGCTGGATTGTCTGCGTTTAGTCACGTACGATTTTTCTCTTCCTTTTACTACCGACTTCTCTCATACATAAATGAATTTATGTAAAACATGATTGATACAATTTCCCCCCTTGCTTATTTTCAGATTCTCTTCCCTACCTGCAGATCATTTGACCGAACAGCATCTATCACCGCCTGCAGCCAAATTTTGGAGCATGATGGCATACAACAACGCCAAACTGTGTAACGTGCTCTTTGCCATGCAACTTGCTGAGGTAATTTTTCATTTTATCGACATACGAACGAGTTTTATTTATACGAATTACACTTGATTGTCATTTTCATAGAAATGGAAAAATCGTGGAATATCTGTATTCTCCCTGCACCCAGGGAATATGGTTTCAACGAAAATTAGCCGCAATTGGTGGTTCTATCGTTTACTCTTTGCATTTGCCCGACCATTTACTAAATCAGTGGTTAGTGTTTAAAAGATGAATTTTTATTTGTGTGGTTTAAACCAGTGCAACTCTGGAATATCTGCTTCTTTTTTTTTTCTTTCTTCGTTTTAGCAACAAGCCGCAGCAACATCGGTCTACTGTGCAACGGCCACTGAACTCACTGGCCTCACTGGATTATATTTCAATAATTGTTTCTTCTGTGAGCCAAGCAAATTGGCACAAAGTAAAACATTGGCTGAGCAATTGTGGCAATTGAGTGAGAATATGATTAAGGGTATAACATCCGAACAACAATGATACACACATGTTGTGTAGTAGTCGATAGGTTGTCATATATAGCAATTGGATGATGGTTAGATGGATTCGGTTTGGAATCATTACAAGTATGTGTGTTAAATGCACTTGCTTGTCTTCATCATAGAGATACTGTCTATGTAATTAGTGAATTAAAATTAATTAACTTTTTTTTCTATAACTTATTTTATAAAAAAACATGCATACCATTAAACAATTTCAAATAAATTAAACTATTTCGTTTAAATGATTGATTTAAGAAAGAACGAAAAATTACAAATAGCTCAGGGCAATTTGACAAAAAACAGGCCTGTACCTGACAAATATACTTCAAGAACAATTTCCACCAACAAAACGCTGTAAAGTATTTTGTCGAAGTCAAAACCTAATTATTGCCCTGAGCTAAGCATATTTAAAAATATAAAAAAAATCTAAAAATAACAGATATCGATACGAACAAAATTACTAGGCTCATTGAAATGAATACCTAATCCTTGCAAGTACCTAGAAAAAATGTTAAAATTTATAAAGTGAGTCCCATATGTCATTACCTGCAATTAGGATGTTTGTTGTGTTATTCAATGATACATAATCATTTTTGACAACATTTACCTTCAATTTGAGCATGTATATACTAAGAATAGCTGAATGCCGCAATAACCCTTAATGATAACTCTTACTTTTGATTAAATTTAAAAAAAAAATTTCCTTAAACATTATCTTTGTGTTGTTTCCTTTTTGGTTTAACATATATTTCTATTGCAGATCTGAGATTAAATATTTAAAATCTGTATTATGTCCCTTACCCATCTATAAATAGAAATATTAAATCGACTTTAAATCTTGATAAATAAAATATTTACTTTATGATCCCGCGTCACGTAAATACAAATTACTGTAACATCACTGTAGGTATTTACTATAGATACAACGTAAAAATTGAAAATAAACCAATTAACTTATTAAAGTTAATTTTGTTCTCTAGGCGTGCATTGCTAACGTAAGTTACTTATTTTCAAAATTATCATTTTTGAACTTACTTAAGTTGTTAGCCGGAACCATAATTGAAACTAAGAACATATAATTTCAAGCACTGGCGGAATTCTTAAAACTTACACAGTCAGCATCTGTTAGTTTGCAACTGCGATTTTTTGAAAAAGTTCTTAAAATCAAAAAAAAAAAAAAATTCTTTGGCCCCAACAAAAAGCAGATGCTTACAGTTTTTTGTTTCGTACGGATGTCGCCAGCACTTCTTTATTTGTTTGCGTGAACGCATGTCCAAATAGCATTATATCTTTTTTAGATGACGACATTTTAAAAATACACGAATTAATTAATCTTTATAATTTTTTACTTACCGAAAATATTATTGTGTTTTTTTTTTTTTGGTGTGATTCTTCATTTCATTACTCATTTTTGAAACCAATAGAAACTAACATCAGGTTATACCAAAAGCTGGTAAATCCAGTTACACAGAACCCAAAGATTTCAGACCTATCAGTCTAACTTCTTTTACACTCAAAACACTTGAAAGGTTAATCGATATACATATCCGCAGTTATTTAATACCGGAGACTATATCACCCTTTCAGCATGCATACACAAAAGGTAGAAGTGTAGAGACAGCTTTACACTGTGCAGTCAGAACAATAGAAAAGTCACTTGTGGTTAAAGAATATACCCTCGCAGCATTTCTAGACATAGAAGGAGCATTCAATAATGTTCATAATAGCGCAATTGAAAAAGCACTCACTGATCTTAAAATAGAAGACACGGTCATAAAATGGATCGTGTGCATGTTAAGAAAGAGACAATGTAATGCATAATGTAAGACTCTGCTGGGTTCCCGGCCACAGTGATGTGTTCGGAAACGAAAAAGCGGATGAGCTTGCAAGGGAGGGCTCAGTGCTTGATCCCTCTCTCATAGACCTTAACATTAGAATCCCACAATGTGAAATAAAGCGAAATATCGTCAACAAGATTTCACAAAAAACCAACGATAGATGGAACCTCCTAGAAACCTGCGGTCACACCAGGAAACTATGGCCGAACTTCGACGAGAAAAAATCAAATAAGATCTTACTACTCAGTAAGCCTTCTTTAAGATCCCTAATAGGCGTCTTAACGGGTCATAATCTACTAGGATACCACAAAAAGAAAATGGGGCTTTGTACGGATGACCTATGCAGAGGCTGCGGTAATGAGGACGAACAGGAAAACACTGTTCACTTCCTCTGTCATTGCCCAGCACTCTGTCGCACTAGGAAAAAATTCTTAGGAAACTACTTCTTTAATGAATTAGAAGAACTATCGGAACTCTCAGGCAATAGCCTACTGAACTTTATCAAGTCCTCCAAATGGCTCGAACAACCATAGCTTTCATAGGTTAACACTTTTTTCATGAAGTTACAATACTTCAGGGTATCACAAGGGATCTACATTGATCTAAGTGTGACGGTAACAATATCAACTGTCAGCCCACATAACCTAACCTAACCTAACATCAGGTTCGTTAATTGTATCCTCTTGTTTAGTGCAAGTGGTCCCTAATAGCTTTTGTATACAAAAAGTGAATACTTGGAAATATAAATTCTTAACGAAATTGGGAACATACATTTGTAGGTAGCTGTTATTTTTGGTCTTAAAAAAACATTTAAAAACACCTCTGGCTGCACCCCTTGAACTCCCCTACTTGGGTCCACTATAGGATTTGAGGTAGGTGCAAGGTTTGGCGTATGATAACAAAAAAAAAGCGTTAGAAGTTAAGAATTTCTATTTATACTTCTCATACATTCCCTATTAAGACTGAACTTAATTAGTAACATCAGCTACTACCTACCTACAGTAAAAGAAGCCGAAAAACATTTAAGCTAAAAACATACATTTTGTACAACATTATGAAAGTATAATAATCCCATTAGATTCAAAGACAATAACAGGAAAACAAATATGGGTACTCGTGCATCACGCATTATAGAGCTTGTTGCACTGATTACAAAACGTTACCTATGTAAAAATTCCGTAACACCAAAATCTGGAGTTAGGGGAAAAAACCCTTTTTTTCTGCCTTAATGCATTGCAAAATAAAATCTAATTTCTTCAAATTTTAGATTTTGTTTAATGTTTTGGAAAGTAGGCATTTAGACCTTTTAAAAAATGTAAAAAAACGTGTGGTTTGGTTAAACCACCTAGACTGTATAAGGGGACGGTTTGAGTGATCAGGAAAAATTTTCAAATGGATTTTTTTATTTTGTTTTCATTCGTTTTAAAATACAAAAACAACGTTAATAGATGACAAATGACTCAATGAATATTTAGCATGTATTTTAAACGACATGCTGTTTTAAATGTATATTCTTAAATAATATTTATTTCTATCGTTTGGATGTATTTTTTTTATCAAAATCGGTTAAAAATTGACTAAGAAAAGAATGTCTACGATTTCAACTCATATACAGAAATTAGAACGTTTGAATGGAATTTTGTAGAGCTTGATTAAAAAAGGTATTTAAAAATTCCGTTACACCTTCTAAAACCTAGACTTAGGGCCAAAAACGTTTTTTTTTACTTTTATCCATTGCAAAAAATTTAGCTTGACCAAATTGGATTTTTTGTTTACTGTTTTGGGAAGGAGGCATTTAGATAGACCGGATATCTGAACTTCAGCAATTTTTTTGAAAGCAGGGGCCTCAGCAAGTAACTTTTGAAACAATTATGTAGAGTCGATAAATCGAGCATTGGTAGCATCTACGAGTAATTTGGTTCAATCGAAGGTATTTAATGCAAAACAGTCGATTGCACCAAGGCGCACCATTGGTACCAATTGCTGCTAATGCTCGGTTGTTTCAAGTAACGTGCTGGAACCCAGCTCTTTTTCTAAAAATATTTCCACGGTGATTTTCAATCACAATTAGTCCGATAGTGTATTAACGAGATCTACTGTTTTCTTTTTTATTTATATTTTATAATCGCAACTCCATCATTTACCTAACTACATTATAAATGTTTCAAATCCTGAAAAGCAAATCACAGAATCAATTCGTAATGTCAATGGATGTTAAATGGTTTTACTCTTGGACCGGATTCTTCTTTGACTAAGATTTAGGTTAGTCCAAAGTAATAGGGGACCCACTTTAAGAAACATCAATTCTGAAGAGATATTTACACATCTCACCACAAAATTCACATTTGCGATTATTCTTTCTGCAAAATGTGCAGGGACACCAACACTTCGCTCCCTCGAATCCAAACAACAATCGAAGATCTTTCCATTCAAAAACAGAAACACAAATTTTTCAACTTTTCAATTAACATTTTATTCTCTAATTAAAATTTATAAAACTATTTTATTAGATTGCGAAAGCAGTCTTTAAAAAAATAAGTTATTTTACATAATTATTCGCAAATCTATGATGAAAGTTAAGCATCTAAATCCTTATTCTAGCTAATTGGTAAGGTTCTTAAACAGAAAAAAACACAGGAACTAATTTTATACGAGAGACTAGAAATCTGACACTCGGCCTTTTCTTTCCCAATCACCGTAGCGAGTGGGTTCTGGTCCAGCAGGTCCACCAACTTCACCGGTGTAGGGGTTGGTGTTGTTTGGCCATGGCTTGAGAGGCTCCTTTTCTTGGTATGGATGTTTGCCGACGATTTCATCCAATTTGCCAATTGGAGTCTTCTCACGCATTTTCTTTTGGAATTCGGTTAAACGAGCACTCACTTTGGGTTTTTCTGTGTTTGGTCCAGCTGATTTGGTTGAATAACAAGTTGCTATTTTTTTTGGGAGAAATGACAATAAAGATTGAGGTTAGAAAAAAAATTGGTCAAAAACACATAGAAGCAGCAAAGAACAATTTCATCACATTTTCACAAAAATCTAATTTAATTTTTTACCTTGTTTGGCAATTTGTGTTAGAAGTTCACAGTGAGTTTTTGTGCATCTTACTACGATTGAGCTCATTTTGATTGTTTATTGAAATTGATTTGTTTTACGCAAAATATTTTTTTTTTTCACAAAATTTAATTTATTATTTTTCTCGGTTGGAAAATAGGTCTTATTCGCTTAAAGTCGACGAACTGAATGATGAATTGTTTACGTTCCCACTTGGTTTTAAATACTGCGCCGAGTTGTGTCTGTGTCTTTTTCTGGTGACTGCGAAGTCAAAGAAAAAAAATAGATAACGAGACAACAGCTGGTGTTGCTGTTGTTTGCTACTTGCTTGATGTGCCGTAGACACCCCGTGGATTGTATACTAGAGATCGAGACGCACACGTGAATTTGTAAACGTCCTTAAATGCACGTAATCCGAAAACAAGATGCTTCGGTTTTCCAAAAATGAATAATACAAAATTGAACCTGAAATCGATTTTTGTAGGCGATGCTGCAAACGTCACGTTTCATGTGTGTGTGCTTTTCCAATGAATTGCCAACTCTGGAGCTTTTGGAATTCGTTGTAGAGATAGTGGGTACGAGAACCACTGATATGTTTGATGCGATGAAAATAGAGATGTCGCTACCACCTTTTGACTTAGGGTGATTCATTTCTGAAAACTAAAAGAAAAGTTTTTTTATTGAGCATTTTGTGCTTTTCTTCGCGGAGACCAATAAAGGGGCCAACCTGCTAATCCGTCGCATCCGTTCCGTCATCGAATCCGTTGTCGATGAAGGTAAAAGTTCGGCTAATTTTTCCGTCGCGTTCCTTCTTGTGGGTCGCTTCTCATAAAAGCTTGTGTATTTTATCGAGCTGTCAATTGAAAATGTCGACTCAACGCACGCAACGGATTCTATGGGCCCCTTAAAGGCTTGCCCAAACCAAAGTGCGACAGTGCGTCACGACATGTGCGACACGATTTATATATGAAAAACGTTTTGCGCTTAATCGCATTTGGTGTGGGTACTCTCATAAGACGCTGTGTAAATAAATTTTGGCGTTGTCGTGTCGCACTGTCGTTTTTCATATAAAAATCGTGTCGCACATGTCGTAACGCACTGTCGCACATTGGTTTGGGAATGCCTTTTTCCAGTTTATTTTGTTGTATTTAGTACTGGACACAAATGTTTGTGTCTTTTCATCAGTGCATACTGATTAATTGGAAACCACGCTAACAGCTCTATCGTGATTCTATCATGTTAGATTTGACTTAGTTGCAGATGAGCTGCTTCTAAGCATATTTTAATAATGAAGTGGAGACTTTTTGAAAAAGTTATAGATGACATTTGGAATTTAGCTCGTGAACTGCGTGCCGCTCGGCTAAAAATCCTCGCTAAAATTTATCTTTGGTGGAAATTTGTATGAAAGATAAATTTTAGCGTGATCTGCGTACTAAGCTTTACTATAAAAAAACAGGTGCACTAATTTTTTGTGTTCTCGAAATTTAAGATTTTTGTTTAATAAATGATAAAAAAAAACTTTTTTGTGTTAACCCAGGTATATCAAAATATTTATGAAATCAAACACTACTTAGTTTGACGTTTTGTGATTTTAAAATTTTGACACTTGAAAATTTTCTCTCCTCGTTTTGTCTCACAAGGTACACTCCATTTTGCGGTGTTGATCTACTTCGTTCGATTTTAAAACATAAAAACAAGTTAGTATCCATTTAATATAATTCAAATAATAATTTATGATTAATTAAAAATTAAACTACTTTCCCAATGAATATCAATATATAAGCATTAAACTCCGAAATAAATTATAATTTCACAAACATATTTTCCTAACCTCAAAGTGATGAAATCGCGATAGAATTGATGCAAAAAGATTTAACATTCTTTTATGTAAATTGATGAAATACTATTTTATATATTTTAATTTTAGATCATAATAATGGCTGCACAATTCTTCAATCGTATCGGCCAAATGGGCTTGGGTGTTGCAGTCATTGGCGGAGTTGTCAATTCTGCATTATATAACGTCGATGGTGGTCACCGGGCGGTTATATTCGATCGGTTTACTGGAGTCAAACAAGAGGTCGTTGGCGAGGGTACACATTTCTTTATTCCATGGGTTCAACGTCCAATTATCTATGACATTCGTTCGCAACCCCGCAATGTGCCAGTTGTAACTGGAAGTAAGGATTTGCAAAATGTCAGCATCACACTTCGTATTTTGTATCGTGCAATTCCCGATCAGTTGCCTAAGATTTATACTATTCTTGGTCAAGATTACGATGAGAGAGTTTTGCCTTCAATTGCTCCTGAAGTACTTAAGTCTGTTGTGGCTCAATTCGATGCTGGGGAGCTCATTACACAGCGTGAGGTAAGTTTTTATAATTAAAACTTCAGAGACGCAAGAAATTAAATTTGTATTCTTAATTTTAATACCTATAATTTCTGAGACATCTTTTTGAAACAGAAAAAAGAAAGTAAGACTTACAAAAAAGAAGACATTTTTAACAAAATATTACGTATACGCCGTAGTGTACAATATAGCAATCGTTTTTATTTTATTCTTTTATACTTTTTCGATTAGTGGATTTTTCGACACTAACAGAGTTATATTAAGATGATAAAAGAATGTATCTAAAAAGAAGGAAACTAGAAAGTTACCTGCGGCTACCGGGTATGAGTGGGATCTTTCCTGCTTTATTAAAAAAAAATAAAAATAAAAACGGATTCGGGTTGATTAGCTTAACATCATTTCTCCTCGAACAAAGTAAGTCATATCTTCATTAAATCAGAAGTGTTAAACAGAAAAACCAACAAACACTATGCAAAGAACTTTTAATGCAAAATAAATAGCACTGTGTGACTTTTTAGACCTAATATAGCGGACTTTTGACAAAACCACATATGCCGTTTTAAATAAAGCTCTCGTCAGGTCATTCCTGTTGTCAAATCGACCGATGTATTGCTAAGCACAAGTACACAAGAAGAGGATGTCCTCAGAGAGGGTCCTGCCACCCTTGCTGTGGTGAAAGTCCGTCCGCTGTGAGATTCTTAAAAGTAATCTTCTTTTTCTTATATTTTTGTTTTGAACTAAGCCAATCTCAAGACAAGATCTCCGAAATTCCGGCGAGCTAAGTGCCGCAGCAGGCCGCGTCCTCTGGAACCTTACCCACTTCGTTTCCCAGATTCCTATCTCATACAAAAAAAAAAAAAATTGAGGCAAAAACAAATGGCAGCTTTCTAGTTTGAAGAAATTTAGTTTCTAAAAAATTGAAATTAAAAAATATTTAGTGCTAAATCAGTTGGCTATCAACTAAAAATTAACATAATAATAAATTTAAATTGTTAATATAAAAGAAATACTGAATTTGGTATGCGTTGTTTGTTTACATTCTTCTAACAAGATTTACCGTTTTCTTTTTTTTTCTATTTTTATATGAAAGAGAAGCGACAAAGACATATGAGTAAAAAACCCAATTAGAAGAAATAAAATCTGTGGCAGATAGGCAGAACAACATAAGTCCATATTTCGCAAGAATCAGTTTTTAACAGATTATGAATGCTAAAATAATTGTACTCTATGAGTTGCATAACTTGAACCAAATCGTTAAACTTTAGCTGTAATCATATATTATTTCATAAAAATATAATTCCACTTTTTCACAATTTGTTCGGGCAAGAAATCTTAAGTCCAGCAATATTCCCGTTTCTACGTAAACCTCGTAACTATATTTTCTTAAAAGATTTTTTTTTTAACATTAAAACCGCTGGAAAACTATGAGTAGAGAACAAGAAAAATTTTATAATATTATATAATATTTATTAATTTGTTTTACATTTAATTCGATTTCTTTTTATCCATATATTCAATTTCGAGAAAAAACTAAAATTTCTTAAAATAACTAAACAAAATTTGCTGTGAAGATACGTGGTTCACGCAGAAACGAGACGAAATATCCACAAAAAAAAATATTTTTGTACTGAAATCTGTTGAGACCGATCCTTTTTTATGCTGAATATTTATACGAAAATATCCATAAAAATGTATCCATCAAAGAACATGCAATTTATTGATTCCTCAATTTAATTTTATCAATAGTTAAAGAATATTTTTTTGTGTGGAACTCTCTTCCGATTCAAATTAAGCAAACTCCCAACAAAACCAGTTCATAAGTATCTTAAGAATCATTTTTCTTTCACCTAAAACACTTCCTTACTTTTCCTACTCCTATTTTGTTTGCCAATTTACATAAAAACGTTTTTTTATTTTTCTTTAATTTTAATTTGCAATATAAGAAAATGTCCACACCATATGTTTATTTTTTTTTAATAATTAAATTTGAATTCTTATTTTTAGTAATGAAATTATAATTTTGAATTGTTTTTTCTTAATCACTTTGCGGTTTATAATATAAATATATTAAAAATCAAAGAATTGTACGTTATAAGACATATCTTACTGTACATATCCGTCTTTTTAAATAAACTAAACTAAACTTAACTCAACTACATGTATCATAGTTACAATAAAAAATAAAAATCTATAGACAATTGCAACAAATACAACAGCATAACAAAAAAGGAAGGAATTTGACTGTGCAAAACACTTGTAACTGACGACCATGATGAATTTTGATAACCGTTAAATTGATTCATTTTGAAATCCGTAAATTTGTTTATGTAGCTTGGTGCGTTGAGTAAATATAAGCCGCGTGCTTGATCGAAGCAAGACCTCTTTAGTGTACACAAAACGGCTGGAAACAAGTATTCTTTCCAAATGAAATCGGTTATTTTGAGTGACTTCTAAAAATAAATAGTCCAGAAGAAAAATATAGTAAAGTATTCCATACATACATGATATCTGACAGATAATTAAGAGTGGAAAGTTGTTATCTTATCATAGAAGATGAAGACTAAATTGAACCATAGTAAAAAAAACACAGGAAAAATTAATTTCTTTCTAAAAAAATCAACAGCATATTCTAAGAAAGCTAAAGTAACTACAGTTACTTATTGAATGATCAAAAATAAGATGCCTCGAACTGCAGGCCAGGTTGCGTGATTTCCAAATATAAAAAGCCATTCGTTCGTGCGCAAAAAGATAGAGTGCGAACAGTTTTCAAAAACTCTTTTTTTCATGTTTTGTTATCATAACATATAAAAGCAGTAAAATTTAAATGCAATGTTGCAGTTTTTCCATGACCATGACAGGTCAAATCTTGTCGAAACGTCGGGCAACGGCATTCAATTAATTTGAATAAAATTATTGCGGAATGTCCATTACCAAAATTAATATTAATATTAATAACAATCGCGATTACAATAGTTTAAAATTGCATGTTAAAAAATCATCTCCTTCAGAGAAAATTACCCTTTTCCACACCATTTTGAAATTGTTTCGATTGGTATTGATCTTAGAAAAAAATTAAACAGACAACAAATGTTTTCTCATATAAGCGCTAAAACATATAGATGACAGCAAAGTTCAAACAATAATTTGTTCATGTAAACACAAGAACTATAATATATGACAGCTTCAGTAGAGATAAATTGCTATAAAGACAGGTCAACTAGCTCGCGAAGAACTAAGGCCTAGTGACTGTGACTCTCGACTATTTTTTGTGTGCGTGTAGTTATCTGGAATGGACATTTTCTGGCTCTGTTAGCCACTATCTTCTAAAATAAATCGAAGGTTCTTGACTATACAATTAAAACAAAATATACACGAAACCCTCAAAAACATCAATATAAGAAACTTAGACACTATTATTTTATAAGCCAGTAAAAACCTTTTCTAGTCTGTGCTCTCTTAACTTAATACTCTACTAACAAATATCACTTACTTTTTTTTCAGATGGTTTCACAACGTGTCTCCGAGGAATTGACTACTCGCGCCAAACAGTTCGGTTTCATCCTCGACGATATTTCCATCACACATTTAACTTTCGGTCGGGAATTCACATTGGCCGTTGAAATGAAACAAGTAGCCCAACAAGAAGCCGAAAAAGCTCGTTTTGTTGTCGAAAAAGCCGAACAACAGAAATTGGCTTCAATTATTTCAGCTGAGGGTGATGCCGCTGCAGCTGGTCTTTTAGCCAAGGCTTTCGCCGAAGCTGGTGATGGTCTGGTTGAACTTCGTAGAATTGAAGCTGCCGAAGATATCGCTTATCAACTATCCAGATCACGCGGAGTTGCCTACTTGCCAGCTGGCCAGAATACACTCCTCAATCTACCTGCATCTATTGCTCAATAGATCTGGTCGAACAGAGTCTGAATGAGTTGATTAGCATTTAACACCATTACGCATACATTTTCTTTTAATTATTAATTTTGTTTTTCTTTTTATTTTGTAAACAAGTGTAAGAATAGTTCCAAAAGAAAGAAAAGAAAGTTCAAAAAATCTAATTGAATGCAGAATTGAAGTATGAAGTTTGACTGTGTCATCGTTCTGCTTAATGTCTCTCTACAAAAAAAAAAAAAAAAAACTGTTGAAAAAAAGTTTTTAATTGTTTGATTTTTAACAACAGCTTTTTTTTTGGGAGATTTGATTGATTTTTTTTTAATTAGTTTATCGATAAAGACAAAATTTAAAATGTTTTCTTTAAGGAAAAATAGAACTGTGCATTATCTTTTCGATAATAAAATTATTAAAAACAAAACATTTTTGCATTATTTTCTTCTTAATTTTGGAGGATTTTTCAGAATAATAATAATAAAAAAAAAATGTCTCAAGCAAACAAGCTTCTAATGTCTTGGAAAGAGTTGCAGAGAGAGGATTGAAACATTTTTGAAGCAGGAATCTACAGACAATTGGTCGGTGCGAGACAATTTTTCAATTAACTAACTATTCAAGTTTTTCAAACGAACAAAAAAGTTTCACATACGCCACAGTGACCCTATCAAGAAAGTGGGACATTCAGGTTTAAGAAATTAGATCGGATCAATTGATAACACAAGACAACCAATTGGGTATTTAATTCATAAAGTGAATTTCTAACAAAGCTTAGCGATGTGTATGTTCATAAACAAAAAACCCAAATCTGACTAACTCACGTTCGTGTGAGTTCTAAATAATAAATAAAATGAAAGACGACTACTTGCGCTTTTGTTCGGGTTTACCTCAATATCTAATAAGGCATAACTTCGAAAATAAAAATCTGGAAAACCTAAATCTAAAAGTAAAAAAATCGAAATACAAAAATCTAAAAAAATTACAGGGTTTCCGGTAAATAATGAATAACCTTGAAACACCATATAGTTGAGCCTATGACTGTAAAAAAAAACAAAATAGGAAAATAGAAACTTTACGGTTTTGTACACCACGGTCACAAATAAATGAATTTCATCGAAATCACCAATAGACAGGTTATACAAATTTCAAATCGCTGTCGGACTTTCTTTTGAATAAAAGTTTTAAAAAGAAAAAAAAAATCCTAAGGTATACTTGGGATAGATTTTTTTTAAATTTTATTTTAGAACGGTCATAAAGTCAGGGGCCCTATTTGATGATTTGATTTCAATTTGAAACGAATTATTTAATCCACGTTTAATTTAATCCTGCAGACGTTGTCCTGCCCTGCATAGTGATTTTTATTTTGTTGTTTCATAACACGATTGTATATAAAATATATTAGTTATTGGACCACAATTAAACTACATTAGCTAATTACCCTCAAGACTTATCATTCTTTAACTTTCAGTAATTTTAGTTTTTTAAATCTTTTTCCGAGGCGTGAGCAGGTCATATACAGTTGTTCTCCATGAGAATCATGGAACAACGCAGAAGACCGATGAAAAAACGTTCAATGTCGTGGCAAAAAGTGTGAAATACCTTAGAAAGGAACTTATGAGGACCTGATAAAATACGTCGGATATAGCGGAAAAAGGCGTGGTGTAATCCGCGCTTTTATCCACGAATTTTACCGTACTAGTCCGTGGTATTTCGCATTTTTTCTGCGACTTTTCACGCTTATTTTCGCATGGAACTAGCAATAAGGCTGATTAATTTTTGATACAATTTGAGTAATTTTTGTTTTGTTTAATGGGGTTCTTCGCATATTTATCTGTCGTCATTTGATCAACTTTCCAAGCTTCGCATGTCAATTACAGAAAAAACACAGAACTATGGAATATTATTGAACTCAAAGAAATTAACAATATATCTAGAATATGCAAATACTTTTATTTATTTCAAATTTATACCTATTTCCATTCTATACGCCATTAACCTTAGTTATTTATTTATTTTTTTTTTTCAACTGGAATGTTATTGGCATTATTATTCTTATGTTACATTAATAAATTATGGAATATAATGTCTTTATGGGTTCTAGAGTGCAATCAACAAACAAAATATAAATAAAACAACTAAATAGTATAACAAAAATATAAGCATTTTGCACCCTTTTCAATTATTAAAAATTGATAAATTAAAAAAAAAACCTATACATTTCCTGTATAATAATGTGTATCACTTTGTCTTGTATATTTAGGTATATATAGATAACTAAATGTGTGTAATATTAAAACAAAAAAAAAACAATAATAATAAATATTTATAAAGAAATAATTGTTCAATAAGCTCAATGTAATAAGGTCGGTTTTGGAAACTTAAAAAACTACAACAACGAAATGCTTGGATGATATTATACTGAGACTAACACAATAGGACAATGTTGCCACTTTCATTGCCTGCGAGGAAGGTTCGGTTTAGAGGTAAAACGGCAAGGCTTGTGAGGACACCCCGCAGTGTTTCTGATCGAAGTTTCGTCACCGAACATGTAGCGTCTCGATTTCCAATGTCAGAGTAGATGCCAATACGATTGGCTGTGGTGGCAAAAACTAATTCAGAGCCAATAGGCTGAAGGCAGTGGGCTGGTTCTGGTGGGGGTCTAAACAAAAAACAAAACAAAATTCCATTAATAAAATAAATTTCAAAAAAATATTTTTTAAGTTTTTACTTACTTTAGTTGATATTGAAGGCTACTATCGTTAACATTCCACACAGAAATACTGTGGTCCAAAGCAGAGCTGATAAGTTGAGAATCATTTGATGCAGCTAACTGCAACATATCACATTCCATTGGGCGCCAAGATGACAACAGAATTCCAGTTCTCGCATCTAGTATCGAAATCCCCCCTGAAGAGAGTCCAGCTGCTATCCAATTGCCAGATGGCGATGCGGCTAAACATCGAACTGTGCTGCTCAGATTCGAACTCAAACGCCATTCGTTAACATATTGCATTGTGCGAGAATCGATGATCTTTACCGAAGACTCAGCCGTTCCAGCAATGATTAATGGGCTGGGGGATGGAAAGCAACGAACAACAGTAACTGGGTTATGTCTAGGAGAGTCTAAAATTCCCAGTGGACGGCCAATAAAAGGATCCCACATATGCACTCCCGAATCACAAGAAACAACAAATCGAGCTGATTCTAAGAAAGCTAACGAATGCACTGATTTCTTATGACTGTTGTAGGTAAATTGACAAGAGGAAACTTTTTTACCGTCGCCCTCACTCCGCAGCGACCATAATTTGACGGTTTTATCTTTTGACGCTGACATAAAACTATTTTCATTATCCAGAGCAACGATTGCTCGAACGGAATTCGTATGCCCGGCAAAAGTTTGCAGTTTAATCTGCTTCAAACTGAGATGGGAGTCTTTGTCAGGACGGCTAATCTCATGGCGCCAATATGCCAACCAATTCCCACGCAAATGACGTGTCTTTCCAATTTGATCAAATTTATAAGCCACCATATCGAGCACCTCCATTGGACCCATTTCCTGTTTAGTACTTGTGGGTGCCACTTCAATGCGATTGCCAATCATTGTCGTGCCAAAGCTATTTGCTGTCTGTTGTTCTTCCACAGAACCTCTTCTCGATGATTCTGGTGTGTAATTTGCACTTCCATCATCTGGTGCAGACAGATCAGGCTGTTCGAATTCGTGACACAGTGTGAGTATGAATTCAAGATTAACGACAGTCTTCAGCATTATCGATTCGCCGAGAAAACGCAAAAATGCCAAATACGAACAGTGAGCCAAACTCGGACTGAAAACATCACGAATTTCTTCGTTTTCCTTTTGATGATCTTGAAAATCACCAGCATCCTCATTGCCACCAACCATGTAGTTCGGAGGTGAGATGCCAATGTCATCGGAAGTATCACGGAAATTCTCACCAATTCCATAGGCTTTGTCGAAAATGAGGAAAAATTTACGGAGGGCAGGAATGCAAAGGTGTTCTTTGGACATATCTGGACCAATGCGTACAGATAGAACGTAAATAGCATCCAAGAGTTTGCGGGCTAGTACACTACGACCAAGGAAACCACTGGGCATTAGGCATCGTGTTGAACCGAGGAGGATAATTATCGGGATTATGATTGTGTCCAAAATAACATCCTGAAATGAAGACGACAGAGGGTCAATGAATGACTAAAATAAGATTTTATTTGAACAAACCCACCTTTAATCTCTCCATTATCGTGCTTTCAATCAAGCATGGGACTAGATATTTTAGCAACTGCAGTGAACTAATCAGAGCACCTTCCAAACTAGCTGTGATTCGTTTCTGGCAGAGGGCCACTAGCTCTCCAATGTGTGGGAAATATTGCAGCAAAATGAATTCCTCACCAAAGAGTGCTGAAATGGACAAATATAATTAGTAAAGATTGACTTCCGGTTCTACCAATTCCATATAAATATTTACCAGTTACAGCAGTAAGACACTCTAGAACCCTTTCAGCATTTCTATCTCCGACAACTTTAGCATCAGACGTTGAGAAATAATTCAAATTGCTGCAATCTTCAGATTCATAATTCTCTGGGAGGAGATTCTCCTGTCCCACGTAGCACAAAGACAACATCTTCAGCAGATTCTTTGTCAAATAACGGGCAGTTAGAACGGGGCCCAATCGATGAGACAGCCAAATTAAACTTTCCGAACTCATTTCCGATATCCGATTATTTTGCAACGACTTGGCTTCTGATAATTTTGAGATAACTGATGCCTGAAGCGAATCATTCGGTTCACTCTTGTTGTTGCTCTTTGGTTGTTGTTGTTGCTGCTGCTGCTGTTGTGTCGCCTCATCGATTAAATCAAATGAGTCGACACTTTTCTTACTCCCAATCACACAATCAATGGTATTCAGTTGGTAGGATCTTCTGAAACCACTAGGAATAGCAATAGTGGGTGACTTTGGACCCATCAGGCAAGAATCGGCCATTTTCGACGGACTATCTGTTTGACTATTGATTGAAATCTTATCTTCATCAAATGAATTATTTGATAATCGCTGGCCATAGAAGATTTCATTGATAGCCATCTTCTCGGGTGTATAAACTCTGGTGTCTTCTGTGGCTTCCTCAGCGTTCAAGGGTCGTGTATCGAATGAGTCTACTGATTTATTTTCTGGATCCACTACATTACTGGACTTGTCCGAGTTGTCATCATCAAAACTGAAAACATCTTCAATTTCCTGTTTGGTCGAAGCATCAAACGACAGAGTAGCATCAGCCTCGGGAGAAATCAATGTGAGGGAGTTTTCTGACTCGTCATTGCAGTTAAATTTGAAATTCTTTCCACACCGATTCTGTCGGGAATTTGAATTACTATGATAATGAAAACCAGAGCTATCTTCGGGCTCCTTATAGCCACCGACTGCTTCAATCAAAGGAGCAATAAAATTGTCCAGGAAGCACTTCAATCCGAATCGCACAATCAAACGCAACAAGAAGCTATGATGGTAGAGTTTAACTGACTTTCGACTTTTGAACGATGAGCTGGTTGTGAAGCGAATGGAATTAATGCTTCCATCCATTGGCTTACGCGTGCTAATCGTGCCTCCTCGATCATATGATTCGGTGTCGTAGAGTTTCATAATGGGCTCGAGTAGATATTTTTGCGTTTCTCGAATGCCAACGGCTGTTGCCATCAAATCAAATAAGTACCAAGCTGTAAGGATGGATGTTTCGTCATTGCGCAGCAAATCAATGATGTGAGGAAGGAGTAATTCCACTGAGCCAAATTGCTCGTAGGCAACTGGTTCAAGTAGTTTTTCTATTTGGACGCAGCAAGCCTTCACTTTACATTCGGCAATTTTCCGGGTGAATAGCACGCGTTTACGGTCAATCTCTGTGTATCTGGAACAATCTTTGCCATCACAATTAAAGTGGGTGCATAGTTCGAGAAGTGTCGAATCAAATTCAAAGTTATGCAAGGTGCGGAGCAAGGTGTAAATCGGAAAGTAGGTATTGGGAAAAGGTATGAGATTATGAGCAAAAATTGGTTCAAGAAGCTGATGAGCAGTTGGAGGTGGTAGTCCCTGTTCTGTAACCAGTCCTGCGGTGTTGAGATTTAATAGTAACTGTACAACGTAGCGTAGACATTTTGGGATTTCTGAAGCATTCGATGTCGCCACTAATCGACAGGCTTTGAGTCGCTCTTCAAAGCTCGAATTCAATCCGAATAGAGGGCGAAGTTTATTCAAGACAAAAAGTTCCACCATAATACAACCAATGACTTGCAAGTCTTTCTCACGTTTGTCAATCAAAATTTGTTTAAGATTCCGCTTCGAACCGGCTTGATGGGGCACAATAAAACTCTTTGCCTTTGTTCGATTGTTATCAACCGATTTATTGTGATTTTCAATTTGACTAAAATTCTCAACAAACAATTGATTTGTGAATGAATTTTCGGATTCTTCAAAGAGCAAATCATTGTGTGCCATTTTTTCGGTGTGATTTTGAGTTGCCCTCTGGCCGAGGAAAGTTTTTGCAAAAAATATTTCCATAGTTTCTAAGCCTTGGAGAAAGGCATACGGTCGGTAGTCTTTTGGTAGTTCAATAATCTTTGGAGGTGGGTAAAAATTTGATGAGGAAGATTCAATTAATTGACTGTTGTCTTCGATAATTGTATTTTGCGTACGTATGGTTTTTGGACTTAGTCTGCCAAATCTTTGTGGAGTTGTTTGTAATAAAGGCGAATCGACTTCTCTGGAGGGTGATTTGATGTTGGTCGATGAGATATCATCTTGACTTTTAGCAAGTCGACGATTGAGATCGGTTAGGCGTGGTGGATTTTTGCTCATCCAGGGTGAGGGAAATCGTTTTGGTGGATGAGGTTGTGTGAAGAGTTGAACGATTCCGCGCTGGCATAGATTTTTGTGATTATCAACCATACTGAGGCACACATTTTTCGATTTCACCGCAGCTTTTCCAGTTAGTTTGTACCTGAAATTATATGGAGGTTATTTAATTGAAATAACAGAAACTAACGGCATAGATTAAGAGATTTAGGGTTTGTGTGACAGCTTAACACGATTGGTATTTTTGGAAAGGGCGTTTGATTGTATGTATGAGATGATGAGTTCTTGCAGTGCCTATGTGGGGCGTTTGGAAACTAAAGTGAAATAATATTGCAGTTTTTTAAATCTTTAATCGTTCTGAAAAAATATTGAATGAAAAAAGTGTCACGAACGTGCACACACACACACACAGACATCTATCTAAAAATGACGGATTCAGACTTCCAATCACAATAACTTCCAATAGGAAGTTTAAAATGTAATGTTTTTGAAACCATACAGTTTGGTCATTTAACAAAGCTATTACAATGAAATAATTTGAAGTTCGTGTCTGCATATCCCAGTAAGAGAAATATTGATTTAGGTTAGAAAAAATTAGATAGCATCTTCGTTTCCAGTGAACTGATTAGTGCTTATCGAAAAATTACATTTTTAAATAATAATAATAATTGCATTATTCCTAAAGATTTAAAAAATCTGCACAGATGGCATCAGTCAGCTTATTTATTTAAGTCGAACGATAGATCTTACTGATTCATTGGGTCACAAGAATTGCATGTCAAAGTTTATGAGTCAAAGAAATATCGTCCCGTTTCTACGTGAACCACGTGAACGTCTACAAAGCTTTCGCTATCGAGGACGAAAGAACTAAAAGCTCACATCGCAGATATTAGAGCAGCAGAGCGAAACGTATAAGAGTCCACGTATTGAATGAAGATGAGATAAGTATCATGTAGCGTGCAACGTGAGAGTCGTAGCTACATCAACGCATTAGCTAAATAAGAAGAAGAGACCGTGTATCGGTGCGATAGCAGAACTGTTTATAGAATCGCTAAGGACATGTACAAAGCTATACAAAACATCCATTGAAAGGTGTAGTTGGTTTTCTGGATAAGGAAAAATTCAGAACATAGAAGGAACACTTCCTTCGTACCCAATACCTGATGACTTTTCCAAAGCAATAATTGCTCGGATACGCACCGTACCTTCACGTAGAGAAGACATTATTTCTGCAGTTAAAACACTGAAGAACAACAAGCCGGTAGAACTCGACAGTATTCCCGCGGAGTTCTTGCAAGCAGTGCCAACGACATCGATTGGGCTACTGCATTTACTCATTGAGCGAGCTTGGAACTCCAAGCGCTTCCCCCGTGGTTGACAAGATAACGGTAAAAACGCTTAGAAGGCACAATCGACCCTGAACAAGTAGGTTTGCGCGCAGGATCATCCTGTACTGACCACACTAACACCATGCAGATCATTATTGAGCAATGCATGTGTCACGTTTAACATAAAGGAGGGTTGCTAAATGAATTTGAAGTCCAATGTGGTTAGACAGGGTTGCATAAAATCGCTACAAGCAGCATTGTCTTACTATTCTACAAATATAATAATGCATTTAAGGATGTTAATGAGCAGTTTCTAATCTATCATTCACAATCTTTTGCTTCCATAGAAAACCTATGGAAACAGATGGTAAAGACGATAAAAATTACATCTAGCCGATATATATAATACAAATTCATATCCAGACATTACATGTATAATCAAATTATAGTTAAAGAAATCGAGTTATTTTTAAGAACTTTATGAGTTTTAGATATAGTTCATAAATTTAGGCAATATGTACCTGATATTGGAAATAAAATAAAAAAAACATAACTAAAATATTAACCGTCGAACCTACAAAGATATTTTATTTATATTAGTTTCACCACAAACATATTCAGTACGGAAAACTTTTTTTAAAAGTGATTCAATTCAGCATTAAAAGTTACATCAAAACTCAAGGCTTTTTTCATATAGAAACCATTAAAAATTGTTATTTTAGAAAAGAAAAACTTTTTGACATTGCTCATTAAAGACCATATTAAAATTAAGCGTTGCGCATAGTTTGTCACTAGATTTTGATTTTTTTTTAATTGGTCCACTTAAGCTTCTAGTGCTCAAATTCATCGACAGATATTTGGTTTTCTGTGAAACGAGGGCACTCGGAGAAGAAGATACAGTAAATGAATCATCCTCGAGTTGCTAAATCATCTACTTGTTTATTGTCCTTAAAGCTAATATGTTTAATTTTCTGAGTTTATATTGGCACTGTGGTAGTTGAATCAAAGGTTCAACTAATTGTCGGGTCTTTTTGTTAACCCGCCAACGAAATGGTTTAAAAAGGAAAGTGAATAGAAAAAAGCTCGAAGGGGGCTGAATTGGGGTTAGATGTTATAGGGTGTTTTGAGAGGAAGATCACTAATTGATTTTTAGTACTCTCTGTGAGTGTAGAAGAACTGGAGACCAATTTTGGTTAAAGGACACGTCTATCGAGGAAGGCTTTCATTTTAAAATACATTCATCTTTTGATTGCCAAGGCACTAAGTTAATACATCTTTGACGGTAATTTGATAAACAGCATGTCAAATATCCCAGTCGTTGCAGTTAATTTGTTAAATAAGTATGCAGTTGTTTGGCAAACAGACGGGAAGAATAATTATGCAGATATTGTTTAATAAAATAAAATAAACATAACAAAGGTGCAACAAAAGAATTAAAAAAAAAAACAATAAATTATTTGCCTACTTAATTAATTCTATTTATTTGCCATCATATTTATCCAGGTGTTTTTGTTGTTTAACTGATTATAAATATTCCCTACGCTAATTTTAAGATTTCAATTGCATACAATTAAATCATTTGATAAAGAACAAAGCTATCAGAAAGAAAGAACAAAACATTTACATTTCAATAATTTTCGTTGTCTAAAATAAAAATGTAAGACCCCGACATTTTCACAAAGCTCTATTCTCAATCACACTGACTCATGCAGTAATATAATGTCACTAGCTACTTACAATAAGTTTCAATGATTACAGATTTTCCCTTAACATTCATAAGTTATGACAAATCAATTTCAAACTAATCTCAATTGATCACTTCATGGAAGTAAAATATAGCAACGTGTGGGCGTATTAAATTCTTATCAAAATGTCTACGTTCGTGTTTTTTATTCACTTTTTGCTTCTAAAACGAGTAAAAACAAAAGTAAACAAATAACTTACCCAAAGTTCAAGTCAATCCACAACTGTAACCTTTCACTCACATGCTGGCTCTCGAGTGCTTCTCGATGTTTTGCAATAAAATCCTCCGGACAACTCGCCCACATTGGTAATTCAAGATCGGGCAGATCTTCGTGTATACTCTTGAAAACCATTGGATCTGAGTAGAATTCTGGTATACATTCATCTGGTGTCCAGTCTTGCAATCGCAAAATTGATACAGGATACTCAGCTGGTACCCAAATAGGTCGAACATGATGGCAAAGTATATGCTGTGGTGTTCTCCGTGCCATGTAGACAAAATATGTGATTTCCGAAAGGAAATCCGACACATGGTGGGGAACATCATGACTCGATGTTGCTCCATGCGATCTGAACATCAGATCGAGATGAACATCTCCCTTGTTCAGACGATATTTACTTTTTGATAAATCTCTCCAATTGGCTCCATTGCGATGTGCAAAATCTGTCACCCATGGCATAATGTGATGGTACTCGGGATTTGTAACACTTCGACCTGCTGCATTATTTAATATCGTTAAATAGTCGAAATTCGATAATTGACCATTACACCACATTTCACAATATTCCCGCAATGTAAACTGTTCCAAGTCGTAGGCGAATTTCAAATCAAGCTTTGTACTTCCAGAGTACTCATCATCGTCGTCGTCGTCATTTACTGGATTATCTGTCGATGGAGAAGCATCATCCAAATCCTGTTGAATGATATTTGATTCAATTCTGGGAATTATTTGCAACCACAGATTATCCTCCACGAGAATATCATGCAATCGCAAGTCACCAAGGAACAATCCCAATTTCGACAAGTGTTTGGTCAGCTGAAGGAGTTGGTAGATTATGAATAGGGATTTGTTGTTGGATTTACTCAATATAGCTGGACTGTATGTTATGCAGTCATACAGGGAAGTCTCAATGGCTGTTGGATAGAATATGACGGCAATGTGTAAGCTAGTTTCAATGGCGGCCAGGGCAGGTAGTACATTGGGATGACATTCACCGCCGCCGCCACCGCCATTTGGTAATACGCCGAGATTAGATTCAATATGTGAGTGGCTATTATTGCAATGGATTACTGAGCAATTGAAAATACGTTGGATGAGCTCTCGCAGGATAATGTCGTAGGGAAGAAAGGAATGGTCAATATTTCTTCCTCCGCCACTAGCACCACCATTGATACTATGACTCATTTGTTTTGAGAATTTCAAATGTGAAGCTGGATATTTTTTGTATGCAGTCTCCCAGAGATTTTTGAAATTTGTGTTGGACACATAACTTATGGCCTGGAAGTGAAATCAAAAGACAACATTTATAAATACAATTCTATAGAATAAAAAAACTAACGAGGCTATAATAGAATGCAACTTATTCTTTTGAAAAAAAAAAACATTAACAAAAGATCACTACATGTGTAGGTACTTTGTGAGCATTACGTTAGAATTCAAAAGATTGTGATACAAATCGATGGAATAGTAAAAAAGCATTGATTCAGATTTTTTTAATTCTATCTCTTATTCATACTGAATGATTTATATTGATAAGTCAGCCTATAAAGTATTTTGAAGACATAGCTTAACATCTTGTTACTGCTTGAGGAGATTAAGAATAAAAATGGATTTAATTCATAAAAGAATCATGTGAGAGATAAGCACTGATGTCTTAGTCATAAACGAAATAAGTTACTAAAAGAAGATAAGGTCTATTAAAATGGGTTCAAAATAATTAAGATTAAGAGGGTTAATTATTTATTTGAGGAGGAAAACTCTTGAATTTTGTTTTAATAATATTTTAAATTTTATTTTAAAATAGTATTACCCTGGGGCCTATAACACAAAACTACAAGTACTGTTATTCCAAGTGAAATTGCTCAATTTTGTATGGAAAATTTTAAAATTTCACTTTTAATACAAGTACCAGTAGTTTTGTGATAAGGCTCTAGGGGTCAACATTTGACGATAAATCAAAGCATTCCAAAAAATGTATTTAATTAATTTATTTCAAATGAAACAAAAATCATAAAAATAAGTTGCTGTTGAGTTAGTTAAATGAGGTAAAATAGAATTTGTGTTCATATTTTTATATTATAAGAATAAAAAATAGTATTTAATGAATTACCTATAATCTTTCTTTGATTCGATGATTAGAAAGCGATGAAATAAAATGCTAATAAATACATAGGTAGGGAATACGACATACGACGGAAATCTTCAGATGAACCAGATTAAGTAAATGACTATCGAGCCAGAACACTGCTATAGTATCATGAACGGAATGAACGTTCCGAGTAGCCAACATTAATTTGAACAACTACCTTTTTTTTTAGCTAAGACGCAAATACCGTCCTGTCAAGTTTAGAGTAAACTTTAAGCCCTTTGTAGGACGTATTAACAGCCTGTGGCAATATTGCCAGGAAGCTATGAGTGATGCCGCATCTCATGTGATGGATTAGCTGCGTGAAGCCAGAATCACAAACTCAAAATGTTTGAGCGGGAACGGTGTTCATCATTTTAACATTCTGTTTTTTATAGGAATTCTGAAAAGCTGCAAAATCTTTTCAGACCGCCAAATCACAACTTATCAAAACGAAACAAAAGGCATTTGTTTCTCGAGTTTTTGGCACTCATTAAAAAAGATCGTGTGTCTACTTTCCATTATCGAGATATTTGTGGAAATTATGGGACTTTTAAGATTTCAAAGCAACATTTTTTTTGAATATATCTCGGTAATGAAGGATGGACAAATCATAATTTTAGTGGACAGCAAGAACTCGAGATGGAGAAACGAATACCATTTGTTTCGTTTCGATATGTCATAATTTGTGGGTGTTAGACAATTTTGCAGTTTTCAGACTTCCTATACAAATAAAATGCATGCTCTTGTAGTTCAAAGTAATTATATTTATTTGTACAAACAAAAATTATTTTTTGTTTAATTTTTGTTTCCAAATTTTTTGGATGATTGGTTCATTTGAAAGCTGGTGGTCCCAATATTTTATTTTGTCCAGTTCTGACAATATCATCCATGTCTTAAATTTGAAGTCGGTTCTTTCTCTTTTGAAAGGTATTATGTAAGAATGGAGTTGGCAGCGGCTAGAATGCATTTAGGTGGTGTTAAGGTGGAAGGGGAATTCAATCAACTTGGTGTTCGTAACTAGTTGGTTGAGATACCAGCCTAAAGGCGCGTCAAAATAAATGAGTAAATGATAGAAATTTTTTAAAACTTTAGATGCCCGATTTCTATGGAGGATTAACGGTATTTTTTATAATATTATTTTTTACTTAACCTTCATTTGTGTGCTTTCAAAGTATTGAATTCGCGTTTATTCAACCTAATAATCTATTATAATCCCATGTTATATTTGTTGGACCATGACTATTTTGATTTTCAGTTGAATTGTTTGATTCAATTATTCTTCATATACAAAAATTAACATGCAAGCTGAACTTGATATTCATTACTTTCACAAAATTACATGATAATTGTAAATTTTTAATCAAACACATAATTCTGATGGATTAGTGGAAAATCGAATACTATTTTCCATTACGAAAGGATTTTATTAAAGAAATTCTTGATAAGGGCAGTTATGGGTACACTCCGTCTCACTTGATTACGAACAGCCATTTTTATTTTTTTATTTTCCTATATTTTTTTTTAACCTTTCGTTAAAGTCTAATTTACAGTCCAGCGTGAAAAAAAATTATTAAACTCCTTTTTGTTTTTACTCTCCATCGTTTTTATTATTATTTTTTTTATAAACAAGAAATTATTATATTATATTTTCAATGCTTATTGTGTTGACTAAGTATACAGATTGGCCATTTTTTCGCCGTACATTGCGAGAGTCTAATTAGATGTGAGACATTGATAGTTTTGTTGAAGGTGGAGCAAATAGGTGGATTTTCTCTCCTTAAAATGTGTTAATGTGTAAGCATGCTATGTTCTAGGCGAAGTAGTAAGTATTCTGTTTTGTACAACTTAATAACTTGTTTTGTTTTAAGTACTTGACCTATTTTTCCTTGAAGATCCATTTTTGTAAAAACATGCTATAAACAGGTTTTCTTTTACAAAGTTTTGCCGCTTCGTCAGCATGTTTGTTCCCTGATATACTGATATGGGCACACTAGTTTCAATTGTTCTTTGTCATACTTCAGAGAACACGTATACAACTTTTTTTATATAAGAAAAAAAGGTAATTTATGTATTGGTTAGGGTAATTTGAAGATATAACCATCAAAATGATGCACAAAACAGACTTAAGATTTGCTTTGAATTTTAGCTTTTTTTGTTAACTAGCTTTAATCTGATAAAAATCAAATACAAAAGGAATATGTTTTGTTTACGTTGTAAAAAACAAAATGGGAATCAGTTGAAAAATTAAAATTTTGTGACGCAAAACATAGTCACAAGATAATGCTCATTTTGTTTTCTCACTAGATTAGTCTAAAATAAATTTGTTGGCCATAAAAGAAATAGTCCAAATTCGAGCTTATGAGGAATTTGATAAATCCATCCGTTTCATTGCCCGCAAGAATGAAACTGTTAATTACATCAATCCTAGGGACTCGACAGCTTTGGAAAAAAATGCAAGGAAAGTATCACAAAAACATGTGCGAATTGAACAGAGAAACTCAGAAATGCTTAAAAGTTTAAGATCTCTCTATAAAAACCAATGTAAATTTATAGTTTCAGAGTGTTATTCTTAGAAACTCATAGAGTGTATTTCCTTAGAAACTCATAGCTGCTTACCAAATCTTACATAAAGCTGAGTTTTTTGCCAGAAAAATAGTAAAATTATAAAAATAAAAATGCCTGATTACGAATCAAGCGAGACGGAGTGTTTTTTCGAGTAAATTAATTTCCGTGCTATAAGTTGATAAAGCTTATCAGTGATGCTTTTCATTAATAACTGCAGGCAAACTATAACTCTTTATTGTTCCTTTCAATCTAAGATAAGTATCATCTTAATTTCTTATCAAATTTCTTTTATTTTCTTAATATTGCTTTGAGAAATTTACTTTTTTGGTGCTTTCATCTGCTTAGAAGCAAACAAAAAATCACATTAAGTATATATGGGTAACCCAGACCAAAGCAATACTATAATTTTGATTTGATCTCTAAACTGTTAATGAATATTCAATTAAAGTTAGTCGTAACAATTAATTTATAAATTGATTAGAAGTGTGTAGTTTTTTCATTTTCAATTACCATAAAACCCAAAAATCGTAACCATCAATTAGCTCAACAGCTAGCTTTACCTACAAAAGAAAAATTCAAACTTAAACTCACTTGAATTTTGTTTCCCCTCAAATTTTATTGAAGAAAACCTTTCTTTTTTTATTTATACAAAAGTTAACAACGAACAAACAATAGAATTTGTTGCATAATAATTTGAAATAATGAAAGTGTAGCCAGGTAGGTATACAAGTTTTCAAGTTCAAGCTTACCTGCGAGTATGTCATTGGCAAATCTCCCACCACATCGTCTGTTACTACACTTACATCGCGATACCTAGGCAATGGAAATACTTTATGGTTTTGTTTGCGATAAATTTGCACATGCACTTTAGTCCATGGATGCTCCAGTCTCGTTGGATGGATTCGTTTATCGAGTCCAGGATAAATGGGAAAGTCTGTGAGTTTCTTTTTCTGTTCAAGACATTGGAGCCATCCTTTATCAACAATTACAACAAAGCGATCTGGCAATGAAGTCTCACGTACATGTTGGGATGATATACCCAACTCGGCCCAGATTGAATCCATTGCCTTTGTTTTTATTTTTTTTTTTTTGTTTTACAAGTTTACTGATTATTATTTATTCTGCATTATTATCAGCGAAATCCAAATGAAGAACAAGGTTAATTTTCTTTCTTTGTTTATTTTTTCTTTTAAACCTTCGTCATGGTTGAGAATTTTGTGGTAGGAAGAAAAGAAGTTCTGTTTTTTTTTTTAATGAACACAGGTATTTTTAGACTTAGGTCAGTAAACTTAATTGTTTATTTTGAACTGGGAGTTTAGAATTTATGTTTTCTTTTTGTTTTTAATAAATTTAATCTTTTGCACGAGAGTGGTGTGTGTACTCATTTGTTTAGAAGTTGCTACAAAAATACGGAATATGGAAGAGAGAAAAAAGTGACGAAGACTGATTTTTTTTTGCAAGACAGCTGTTTTTGATTTTTGGCAGGTGCTGTCAAAGTGACAGTTTGATAAGGGTGTGTGGGAAGCAAAATGAATGCGTTCAGCGAAGCGTTTTTGTTATTTTTTTGTGTTTAACTATACCCTATAACATAGGGTAAATTATGTTATTATTTCTAAATTATGTTATTTATGTTATTTATTTCTTATGTGGACCTATTGCTAAGAAAACCGTGTTGCCGGTCATTAAGAAGTTTTCGTTCTTGGAGATAGTTCTTAAGTTTGTAATTGCTTATCGTTTCCATGACCTTGGAAAGATTGGTCGAAAGTTATAAAGTAAAGAAGATTCGCATTTTTTAGGGACTGGCTGGACAAAATGCTGTTTTCACCGAGCAGTGGAACAAAACCTTACACCATTTTGGAGAAAGTAAGGTTTTTGCACCTGATATTTCAAAAGCGTTTGATAGAGTTTGCATCAAGCTCTCTTATAGAAAATGTGTGCAATTGGTGTAGATGAGTCCTTTCTTCTCTGGATTAGAAATTATCGGATCGCTCAATATAAGTCGTATTGGATGGATTGAAGTCTAAAACCTTAAAAATAAATGCTGGTGTGCCCCAGGGCTACGTCTTGTCTCCGACGTTCTTCCTCATTTTTATATGTAAATGACCTCCTGTCTGAAACATCTAATCCACTAAATTGTTTCGCTGATGATAGTACTCTCAGCTTTTCATATTCGTTTATTGAATCACAGCAGTGCTCTACGGATGTGGAACTTCAATGGTGAAATATTCTAGACTCATTAAATTCTGACCTCGACAGTGCTGTCGAGTAGGGAGTAAGAAACCGCGTAGAATTTACTGCTTCTAAAACACAATGCTGCTTACTATTAAAGCGGAACTTAACCCCCATGCCACTATCCATGAGTGACACCTGCATCGAGGAAACCGAACAGCTTTCCATTCTCGGTATGTGTGTTACCTTTTGTGGAACGAACACATATTCGATGTTGCCAAAAATGCTGCGAAATGCTTAGGTTTCCTCTGGAGATGCAAGAAATTTGTCTCCCCTCCTGATCTAGCTACTATGTATATATAAAGCGTTTATTCGTCCAAAGCTCGAGTATAATTCTCACATCTGGGCAGGTGCTCCTATAACCCACTGTTTTTCCCTCCCATTTCAATATTCAGAATTTCAAAACTAATGTGCATCGGTTTATCCTTTTAAATCCTTCCCTATTTTCCTAACGCTCGCACTGTGCACACCAAGTAGGGTAGTCTAACCCCTTTTGTGAGCGCAAAAATTAAGCAGCAGAGAACTCAAATTAAAAAATTTACTTGTTTACTTTGTCGGGTATTCATAGATATAACTTTTGACTGCTACAAAAGATCATCTCCAAAAATATATCAAAATGTTGAAAATGTCCTTGTTCACATTTAATCATATAATTACAATTAACGTTAGTTTTTTGAGGATAAAGAGAATGCAGAAACTTAAACAGAATTAAAAGAAAAAATTATGTTAAATGGTCATAACCTCAAACTACATCCCGGACATTAACAATAGTAGGTTTAAATAAGAGATAAATATATTATGTACAGCTTTGGCCTGCCTATCTCTTTACTAAAACTAATATTTTTGGAGATATACACTAATTCGCGTCTCGAAAACCACAACTTAAGCTTTCCTAATACTCTTCATTCAGATTTCAAAATATCAGCCTTCCTGTATTTCGTTCTACGAAAAATTCTATCTTTCTTGTGCTAATAGTCAGGAAAAATTAATTTGAAAATTTTCACTTTTGCACTTTTTGCAAAAAGTTGTGGTTAAGGCTTTATAGTTATTACAACTCTTTACTATGTTTATCGTATATCAAAATTTAATCATATTTAATAAGCTATAACTTTATTGTTAAACTAAAAAGCAGTGGACTCACGCTTCCGTTTATACGTATCTACCTATCATAAAATTGTAGGTATAAAATTTCGGGTTTTCTGCTTATTACTGATTAGAAGTTTAAGAGAATTGTTAGATACTGATTATTATATTGACAGAAAATTGTGTTTTATTGTTAAATACTATAACAAATAAAATTTAATATCGCAATAGGATTTTTACTCTAAGATCAGGGCTATAAAATTATTAAAAATAAAAACAAATTATTTATAGCAATTAAGATTAAATTACAACCTTCACAAGCAATTCAATATAATTTAATTGACATTTTATTATTTCATGAGAAATTTAACACGAAGATGAGCCAAATTGTGTTCTCCCAATAACATGATTTGGATTTGGATAGGAATGTCAAAAATACTCTATGGGGTGTTTGTATATGAACACATAAACAAACGTTAAAATTAAGTCACTTTTTCTCACAAAATTAAGAGGTTAGAGTTGATTAAATGATAAATTAATGTTTTGTTCAACTTGCTGATTATAATAAAGCAATAAAAAAAAGTTTTTTTTTTTATTATTTTATGTATGAATAGCCACTCGTTTTGAAATCATTTCACAAATCTATTAAATTGGACAAACAAAATTTGAAAATACATTTCTACAAAATTATCAATTCATCACTATACTAACTTAACCTCGCCGATCGATATCGAGTTGACATTTTTATGAGCTAATTAAATCTAATTACCGTCAAAGACCGCAATTTATTTATCTTATTATTATACCTGCTTTAATGCTCATTAATTTATTACACTTAAAACCGCATAAATCATTCATCTAATCACCAAAAGCCCACAGGCATGCCCCAAAATTTATATCATATATTATTTTGCATTTACATTTTATAGGTTCGATATCTGTCACCATGCAAACCACCATAGCACACTTTCGATTTCATTATTCATTGTTGTTATCGTCAATCATTATTATCGATCATCTTGAACTTAAACTTCAAAAGTATCTGCTCAGATACATACAACATTTTTGTAAGTATTTTTGGTATCAAACTGAATATGACAGACTACAAATGAACTTCCGGATGATGGTACATTTATAAACAATGCGTTCGTTTTGGTTCGGCAAGGACATTTTTAGTCGATTACGTGAATTGAATGTTTACTGCAATCTTTTAGTAAAATACAAACAAAAATTATACATATATCTGAAATACTTTGAACAAAAGTCACATTAACCTGTTCACATTGGATGACGTAGTTACATCTCATTATAAAAACAGTTCCGGCGCGTTATATCGGCAGTTTAATTTAAAAACAAAGCATGATTTTATAATCAGGTGGAAATTAATCCCAAACATCCGATAAAAAAAAAGAATTTTTAGAGTTTATTTTTATCTTTACGTGAGGTGTATAAATGCCTCAAGAAGACCGAAATATCACAAAACCAAGAGGGGCTTAAATAATAACGTGCATGAAGAACTCATAATACATTGAACTCAACAAAACTGAAAAATTCCTTAAAGGGGTGGGTATTAAATTATCATAAACGACTTACATGTTTTGATTGAATGAACGAATTCTTTAAGTGCACTGTGAGCAAGCGACCTTGAGAACTGGTGTGCCCCTTCTAAATTCTATGTCTGCTCAAGGTTAGTGAAACTAAGTCAGAACCATAATGAACAAATGGAATGTGTATGGTCCTGTTGGATTACATTCCTATTTGCTTTACGTATGGAAGAAGCCCATTTTCAAAAGCAAAATGTTGTTGAAGGATCTCAGGAGTATGAATATGGGTACCTGCGAATGCAATGCGTATATTAATATTAAATGAAGTGACCTGCCTGCTCCCCCGAAAAAGGCTTTATTCTTAATTTTTTTCATTGTATCAAACCATTAAAATTAGTATTCATTTATATTGAAGAACAAAATATGTATTCGCAATATCATTCTTAAGTTTATTGCTCTTAAAGATTTTTTCTTTCTTGCGAAACTAGCATGTTTAATTTAATTTTTTGTTTAAGATCCATTGAAAATCATCAAATAGAGGAACCAAGAACTCGGAAGTTTAAGAATTTTCATTGATTTATTGCTGAGTAATTAATCGCACATAGGAAGTAGTTAGGTGCTCTTCATTACACAACTGATGTTAACATTTCAGAGATTCAATTCACCAACTTACATACTAACATTTCGAAGAGGACAAAGTTTTTTGGCTTTTCATAACCATCATCAATCGATTTCCTGTTTTTAAATTATACCTACATTTTAAAACATTTTCAACCACATACAACTAACAGGTCAGGCGAGCTATGATATCATAACTGTGCTGCCATTCCTAAATGCCATATCAAAAATAACGATATATGTTTACCTCTATTCCAGAATCCGGTGGAAGGATTCGCATTTATTTCAGCCTATTTTCTTTTGTGGAAATCACAGATGAAAAATTATCATAGTGGAAATGGTAAGGTAGTTCCTCGTATTGATAATATAGTTCAACCGGTAACTTTATAATTGCTTTAAATGCCAATGCAAACGCTTCGAAACACGTTGACTCCCCGGGAGTAAAGTATTGCGAGTTCCATAACCAGGCAACTACCAGATGCAAAAAATACATTTCACCAAATAATAAGAATGTCCAATCACTTTTAAAACGTATTTGAATGACCAAAAAACTCAACATGTATCATTATTCGGGTGGGTATAGAATTTTTTTTTAATTTATAGTCAAAATGTTTTTCTTGAAAGAAATGTTACTCATACGCCACAGTGACCTACAATATAGCTTCATAATATCGTCTACCTTATGCCAAAAACATGATTGTGGAAATTTTGTTACTAAACTTACTCTATATTTACTCTATCCTCATCAAATTAAATTCAGTGAAGACTGCGGATGATCTGAGTCAATTATCTTTTTTTTATTCTGTTTGGGTCATTGTACACTTGTGCACATGGTCTTTCCGGAATGGCATGGAATTGGTTTATCGCTCCATAAATAATATTTTGCATGAATAAATTAAATTAAAGTGGTAATTTAAGTTCAATTTAATATATAAGGAGCGTACATCATTCCGGGAACGCCTGTTTTAGGGTGAATAGAGATGAAAATTATAATTTTGTATCAATATTATGATGAAAAATCGAGACAACTACGAGTACAACAAAAGCTCAAAAATATTTGGTTTAATATTGTTAGAAAGAAAATAAACGATAATAATGATCATGATCATTTTCCGGAACGTCATTACCGGTAAGTTTTAGGCTATGAATGAGTTATTCAGTATTCTCGAAACAAATCTGAATATTTTTGGTATATTAAGTCAGATTCTAATGCAAATATGAATATTGAATATAGTGTCTTATAATAAAATTACTGAAAAAAATTGTAAAAAGTAGGAAAAATTATGTATTTCGTAGGTATTTTTGGAATAAAATATAGACAAACTGAAAGAAAGTAATATTTGATTAATAAAGGTATATAATAATGTATAATTCAGAATGATATTGTTTTAAGACCACCGACTGTTTAGGGTCTTTGGGAACACATCCATCATTTTCTTATGCCTTCATAATTATTTTTTATTATTTTGCGATAAATTAAAAATTAAATAGTTTTGAGCTCTGCCCGTTTAGATTATAACTAAACTCAAGATACATATAAGCATAAAAACTTAATTTATTAAACAAAGTTGATTTTGTAATAATTTGGACAGTGAAATTTCCCACCTCCATGACTTTGGCCCATTAAGGCTTGGAGCGCCATCCAAATATTTTCTACTATTTGTAAATATCAATTCCTATTCCAATAAAGCAATTCTGCTTATTTAAGTAAGTGTGTCCAAATTAAAACTAAACCTTCTTATTCTGCAAGGCGTTTATACTCAAACGCCACGCTCTAGAAATGACAATTGGCGTTTTTGTGAATAAACCACAGTGTTATGGGCGAGGCAGAACGAAGAGATCTGTAAAGTTTTATTTTTAATTGGACGTTAACTATAGCTTCTAGAGCGTGGTGTTTTTAAACAAACGCCTTGCGGGTGATTGCGAACTTAAATCTATATCACAATAAACCAAATATTTTTCTTCATTCTATCATCTAAAACAGAATTGAATCGTTGAGAGGAAGAAAAGGGGTGCAGTGTCCTGAAGACATAATAAAATTGCGACTTTTTTCAAGCTAATTATGAAAAAGTTCCTGGTTCAGGTAACTATATATAAATAAAAAAAAAAACGTATCTCTTGGGAGTGATGCGAGTGCGTGATAGTGTTTTTTTTTTAAATAAATTCGCCTCTTGATATGTTATGATAATTAGAATGGAAATATTGTTGATTACATTAGTAATTTCATAAATAGTTTCAAGGGCAGCACATTTGCGTGCTATAACTCGAAGGGATGATAGAGATGCTTAAATGAGTTTAATTTGATGTCGAGGATATCAATTGATAGTGTTTTTTTCTTACAAATATTTGTGATCATAATTTATCTAATTAAGATCAGCGCCATAGATAACTCAGATACATTTCTTTAACAAAATCATTGAAATTTCTTGAAGTTGCACAGTCTGCTCATTTTACTCAAAGAAAATGTTTATACTGAACCTCATTTATTGATTATAGCTGAGTAATATTGCATTAGTTTTTAGAATTATATTACCTTTAACACCTTTATAAGTATTAGGTACAATACATTAATCAATCTTAAGTTTAACAATTAAACTTTTTTTCTTATCAAAGAACTGCAAGGTCAAGTGAAAGGATATAAATTTTCAATTAAATAATTATTACCTGATATGAAATTTGTGATAATATGCTAACTATTAAATTAATTGCAAATTGATGCATTAATACACAAGTGATTAAAGTTTACTCAAGTGTTATATGAATTTGATGTTTGCATTTTAGATTAGAATTCTATTGATTACTTCCATATTGTTAATTTAACGACATTAATACATACCAATTTTTTCCAGTTATTACTATATTCTTTTGAAATTAGACAATTTTAAAGATTAAACTGTATATATCTAAAAAATAAAAAAAATATGAAATTGCTGTGTTTGTTTTAAGTCTAGTTGAAACGTCGTCATTTTAATTTCGCACTCGAAGACACCATTTGTTTTTTTTCCATTCATCCATTGGTGCTTATCTGTTTTAATTGCCTTGAGGGAAAATGGACATTTTAGCACCAATACTGACGGTACCTGCCAAATAACAAATCCAACGAATTGGATAAGAAATGTTTGTATATATCTACTTTTGTAGATTTTAAAAAGAAAGAAATATTAACGGAACCATATTTTTTTTCAATACTATGCCTAGTGCTAAATCAAATAACAGTAAAGTGGGGTTAGTTGCTGTTGGAATTCCAAATTATGTTTCATTTTCGTTATAAAAAATCTACACTTAAACTTCTTCTAAAAAAAAACATCCTTCCACTTTAAATTCTTTTCGTTCATTCGCCTTCGTCATTTTAAATGGAATGAAAGTAATAATTTATATAATGTATGTAGGTATATCTTATTAAATCTGTAAAACAGTTATTGTGGTGAAGTACCCTGATTCGCAACTCTCCAAAATAATTAATCGTAAAAAAACGAAAATAATAAAATCGTATAAAGAAAAACCACCAAAAGGGGAATTTTATAATCCTAATTAAAAATTCAAAGCTACATTATTTTTTTTTTTGATTGAAAATTTTTGGGGGATTACCACAAGTAAAAATAAAATAAAAAAGTTATTATGAACAACAAATTTGGATATACAATTTTGTTTTTTGCTTTTTGGAAAAAATTTAGGATTTATACAAGATGAAAAATGTACTACCTTATAAAGTTTTCTTGAATACACTTTTTTAAATGATCAGTCCAAGGTCCAAGTTGTATAACTGGCAACCATGGTTCAGCATAGTAACCGTCATGAAAAAAATATGAAAAAAGGAGCGTTTTTTGTAATTGATATGTCGCCACTTCTTCACTTTTAATAAGCTATAGCATGGTATGTAAGTTTGTTCAAAGCCCCTTGTACAATGTACAAGCTCTTGTGCACAACTCTAATAGTGCGGTGCATTTATACTTAATTGCTGGGAAAAAAATCCGAACCAAAATTTGATCTTGGTATCTGATAGGGCATCAGTACACGAGCCGAAAACTACACTTTGCACAACTCCGCCTAGTGTCATATAGCCACCATTTTGTTTTTAGTACTTCCTCCTTGGTTTCTGTTCCAACTTAGAAAAAATGTTTGTGTACTAAATTGTGCACAAACATGCTGTTAACATGTGTGTTTTACAACTTTTGCCGTGAAATGCACTCTTATTCATCTTTTATTAAAAATGCCCTCTTACCCTGGAAGTCGAAAAATTTCAATATTCATATAAGGTTCGTTTCCATGCCCAAATAACATTTATACACCTTGTGCAGGTCAAAATCCCCTATACTCACTAAAATAAGGATAATAAATTTGAGTGCTATCAATCATTCTGCGAGCTGTTAAACTGTTTGATTGAACTTATATATATTTAAATCCAAACTAAATGAACTGGTTTTTAATTTTAACTTTAAAATTCCAAAATAAGAAGTGTCAAAAAAAACTTAATTTTTTTTTATTGAGATCAAAGCAGCTATAAAAATAAGTGTTGATTTAAAATTAGCTCACGTGCACATGATTATAAATTTTTACAAGTTCCGCAGTTTTAATTTGGGTTATAAATGACGTTGGCAAAAACCTTCTTCCCGACGACGACCGACGACCGACGTTCATGTGATATAGCTTGATCGTACCGCAATACTTGATTGCGAACTACCATAAAATTAATGTGTGTACCTTTTTTATGATAGAAAATTGCGCGAGATTATTATTTTTCTTTGCGAATTCTTTATTGGTGTTTCATTTAATTCACATAATATGATTATTGTTTTAGAATTTATTATTGCTTAAGCTTAGAGTCCATTGTACGCAGCAATAATTTTGATACTGAATTATTGACAGTCATTTTAACAATTTAGCGGAGCCCTTTCAATTTGTACACAAAAACAGGAAACTTACAAATTGGAAAATACTGTTACTTGAGTCAATATATTGCCACAGTCATTGCCATCAAAATGTAACCTAGGAAAGCAATATTTTGACATTTGTGATGTACTTTGGCTCAAAAGCTAAGATTTTGTTCTTCAGAATGCCAAGGTCTTACTAAAAGAAGTACCTAGAAAGCTTGAGAATTACCGGTCTTTTGCTTATTGGGTTGCCAACGTTTTAATAAGGCTGGATTTTTAACACAACTTTTCATATCAAAAGACTAGGGTGTAGTATCCAGCCAAATTGTGTAGCAACTTTTGCACCATATCTTTTTTATAGGAACCAACTCAACCCCTCCAATTTTCATAGAAATAAAGACAGAATTTTCAAACTTGCACAATTTGTTTCGCTAGCCAAGCGCAAATGTTTTAGTCACTGAGATAAAGAATTGTCAAGAGATAAAATTGTAAGACCGTAATTAACTCACTGGCTCACTGACTAACTGACAGATCATCTAAATTATTAACCACTTTCTGTCACTGTAGGGCATGATGGTGGTATAATTCGGTATTTACCAGCAATCAAACAATTTACGTTACGCTAATCAATCGATTTTCATCAGCACTTAAACGGCATTCGTCAGCAGTCAAACGGCTTTTCACAGGCAATCAAATAGCTTTCGGTGATATTCAAACGGCTTTTGCCAGCAAATTATTTATTCATGCCTATTATGGAATTCGCAATACATTTACTCCGGGGAAGTCAGCGTGATTCGAAGGGTTCGGGTTCGCATTTAGAGTAATTATGAACTTACCGGGTGAACTGTATTAGCAATACGAGGCACTACCTTACCATTTCCATTAACACACTTTCTTACCTGCGATTTCTACAGGAGAAAATATGGCTGAAATAAGTGCGAATCCCGTCGCAACGCATTCGTCGGATTCTGTAATTGGGTGATAATTTATTTAAACAACAACTACAGATGGGTTTCATTGGCAATCAAACGGTTTTCACCGGCAATCAAACAGCTTTTTCTGGCAGTCAAACGGTTTTTACTGTCATTTGTGTTGATTAGGTCTTCATCCTAAGTTACTGTTACTACGTGTGGAGATTCTGGATGTCTTTTGGGCTACTCTTTGTACTTTCTATCAGTGGCTTGGGATTTTCTAGTTTTTTGAGATTTTTCCGGATTGATGAAGGTAGAGTATCTGTCAGTTTCAAGGAGTTTCATATAGCCCTATATGTTGCGCAGGTATGACCTAAGTATCGTGTCGTATTCCATTCTTGTGCGATTACGGAAGATCTTTTTTTGAAGATTTGCAAGCTTGTCAATGTAAGTTTTCGAAGCTTTGAACCATATTTAGAAGCTGAGCGTAATTCCGCTATCTTTCACCAGGATTCCGCGCTTTTTTCGAACGTATTCCGCGCTTTGAACCACGGTAGTCCGCGGTATTTCGCATATTTTTCCACCACATCCCACGCTTTTTCTCTGTGATGTTCTTTATTTTGTGCAGTATTTTACGCTTTTCCCGCGGTAGTAAGCTCTTTTTTAGGTTAAAAGCTATCTTCATTTCTAGGCTTAACACTATGCGCAGATTTTGTAAATGGGAAAATAGCAAAGAGAAAATGGCGTCCTGGTATTTTTTTAATCAGACAAATAAAAAAAAATGCCAACTGGAACCAACAAAGTGTCATTATTTCGAATTCGTTGCTTGTGTTTAAGTACAAACCAATGAGCTATGTACCGTTATTTTAAATAATTTCAAACCCGATTTGGCATTGGCTTGGCCAAATAATGTTTTCAAATTAGTGTTTAAAATTTTATCAGACACGTTTATTGGAGACAAACACAAATTGGGCACAAGTTGACGCCTTTTCAGTCAATCAGACACCAAGACATCTCTTTTCGAACATAATCACTTTTGGACACCTTTTGGAAATCAACTTTTTGGACACATTTTAAAATAAACAGATAATTTGTTCAAACAAAATCTCATGAGTCATGACCCTTGTATTAAGTGCTATCTTAAATTTTTTTTGCCAAACTCACTTTAAAAGCTGGCTTACAAGTTAAAAGTTGAAAATTTGTTAATTTTTCGTATAATACAAAAATTGAATTAAAGGTCTTTGCATTTTAATTAAAATTTGTATGAAACACTTTTTTCCTCTCGGAAACCTTTTTTGGACACAATTTGAAAATTTTCAGAGGTAACCCTGTTGGCAGGCAATATCTTATACATATATTACAAGCCACAGTGGCATTTGGCACATATATACTTTATTTGCTGAACGCAAAATCAAATCAATTACAATTGCAAATGTTAAGTCAGTGTAGTGCACACTTTGCTAGTTTACCACTTTTTTTGTTGTCATTTTAACGCACTTTCACCCTTTTATGTTGTTATTTGCCGATTGATTTATTACTCCATGAGAAATTAAACTACAAATAAAAAAAAAAAAAAAAAAAAAAAAACAATTAGAGAGGAGCATCAGTCAGGTAATACAACATCATTGACTGACTGCATTCACCTTTTTTTGTTGTTCAATTGATTTATTGTTTGTTGTCTTCTCGTATAAATATGTCGTTCGAATATGTCTTGTATGTTGAACTACTTTTGAACTTTTAAGCTGGTGGCGCACGCGTTGTAATGTGGGCAGAGCACAACACAGAATTTCAAAAAAAATAAAAAAAAATTTGTACGAGTGTATTCAGGTAAATGCGATGTACCCAATGGAAAATGTGTCACATTAACACAATAATACATATCGAATGCGTATACCTACTGTTTATTATTCAACTGAATTCTATGGTTGGTGATTAATTTTGGCACAAGTAGACAGTTAAGGCCGGCAAGAGATTTCATTGATAGATACTTGACATTGAAAACTTTAAATGAAAAAGTAATGTAAACAAACTATTCACTTCACTATTCAATGTTATGGCTTTAAGTTTTGTAGGTATTGCTGTTTGTGTTTAAGTATGAATATGGAAGTTACAATATTGATAACACAAACACAGGCCAATATAGTCTTTTTGGTGCCGGAGATTTAAGACCTTAATTATACTAGTTCTAGTATGGTGCATTCAAAACCGTGCTTAGATCTTTTTTGAATTTTTCAATAAAAGTTGAACAGTATAATCTCTTAACAAAAAAATAAAACAAAAACCAAACTTCAATTGAGCTGCTAATTTTGAAAACGAGGTAAGTTTATCGAGTTTAAAGCAATTTTACCGTATAAGTACATACTGCTTAGCTAAATTAAAAATCACCTCCGAATTCGTTTTTATAAATCAAGGGGGTTCACTCAAAATACATTCAAATCTTAAAAACTCTCGAGTGAAGAAAACCAAAATAACATGCACAGATTTCAAAATAGAACACAGAGTACGCCAAGGAGACCCATTATCACCAGTGCTTTTTGCAGCTGTTTCAGAGGAAATCTTCCGATCTCCTAACTGGGATAACTGCGGAATCAAGAACATTTAAATAATAATCTTCGTTTTGCTTATGACAATTTTTTTCAGCAAAATATTAATTTTTGTGTTTTTGACAATTTTCAATCAAAAAAGTCGATGGAAAATTTTAGATTTTTGAAAATTTTGAAATGGATTCTTTTTGGTTGAAATATCTTTTTTAAGACTTAGCAAGAAAACAATACAGTTACTGTAAGAAACGCATTTTTAATATCGATTTTTTTTGTTTTTGAGATGTAAAATTTTGAACTTTCAAAAAGCACTGTTTTTGTGATGTTTTGGGTAAAGAGAGATTCCACTTTAAGAAATCTAATATTATTTTTACAAGGCGTTTTGGCACTTGTTGCAAAAAGTTCTTTAACACTAAAAAAACACTATTTCACCCAAAATATTTGAATATACTTTTCTGATCTTGGATTCGCATGACAATTACAAGCTTCACACAAAATTTTATTAAAGTACCATTATTTTAAACCAAGTTAGTGTTAATTTCAGAAAAAAATAAATTTTTTATTTTGTACTTTTTACATTTGTACTTCTACTAGTTGGGTTCTTGAAAACGAAAACAATTTTTACGTGCAAAAAAAAACACATTCAAGTCAATTTATATCTTTATGGAGTCCCAATATTTCTGCCTCTAAGCAAACTTTTCATGCACTGGATACTAAACTAATTCAATAGCTTCAAGTTATGTTTTTAAAAGTTTGTTAGAGTCGGCCTCGTCATTCATTCCTCCTTCAAAATCGATAATTAAACTTTGACCTTCTTTAATTCTCAAACTAAAAAAACTTGCATAATCCAATTAAATTATAATATTCTTGGTAGCCTTCGTTTAAGACAAATACAAAATTGTTAACTTAAAGTACAAATAAATAAAAAAAATAATTCAAATTCCACAAAGTTGAAATCTAAATACCCCAATGCATAGTAATTTGCACTACTATTTAACATTGCTATGATTACCGATAACAATCTATTGCTGCATAAAAACCAATTTACTATCTATCCAGCCACCTTGCACTCTCAGCAAATAAAAGTCGCAATGTCCGTCGTGTCGTGTAGTTAATAAAATAAGAAGACTAAGACAAAAAAAAACGCACACAAACTCCAAATACAAACCTCGATCACGAACTCATTTAACATTTGAAAAAGGCCGAGAACCCAAAAATTGTGTGGGAAAACAATTTCGAACCGGATTGCAATAATTCGCAACTTACTAACAAATCCAGGGAGAAGTTATTCGATGCGAACTCTGATGATGATTGCAAACACAAATTTTCGAATTTTAATTTTTTTTAGTTCCATTTCATGCCACATGCAATATGACGAGTAGAAGAGTAAGTTGCTTGGACTTACTCCGAATAAGAGAGATGACGTTTATGGCATCATGATGTCTGCATAGTTTTGTATGAAATACCTGAATTGCAGGCCCGTAATAGAATATTTCAGGTAAAGGTGGAAAAGGGGCCGTCGTGAAATTGTCTTATACTACATTCATGATTTTCATTAGGTTTCATAAGCTCTTCTAACATAATATCGGGTTTTGACGTATGATCATCTTTCACTTTTGACAGTTAAACTTAGACCATTACCAACTTTCAAATAAATCAAACACTCATGCTAACGCTTTTTTGGACTTCATCCATATTATGAGCCGATACAACCCTGAACTATTGCTTTTGATGAACGATGCATACAAATGTAATTATGGTAATTGATTACATGATCAGGTTTCCAATGCGTATGCGCAACCTGATCCAGGATGGTACATACGGCATACCACTACCAGATTCATTATGAAGAAAAAACTCGTCACCAGAACAAATCGAATAGTAATTATTTGTAGTAAGGAAAGAAAAAAAAAACTCGATGTGCCTTTTTGTGAGTCTGGTATAGCCTCTGGCTAAACTAATAGTAAGATGTTGTATACACACACGAACTGGGCACTGAGAAGATAAATTTTAATCTTTCATGACCAACTTTAGTCAGGACTTGACTTAGTAAGTTTCCATTGATGGTGCGCAATACACAATTCTCACAGTGTTGATGATAACCATTTTTGATGTTGTACCAACCAATACTTAGTTGTTGAATGGAAAATTCCTCCAAGTCTCGAAGAGATTGGTACGTCGTCGTCGTCGATAAGCAGTTCTGCACTAGTTATAGTGTCAGTGTTATCTTGTTTTGCTCAAGGCTTCTTCAATCTAATAGCCAATGAGTTGATAAATTTGCATTTAATCATTGGAAAAGAGTTCAATTAAAAAATATTGCAGCAGCCACACAGTCTAGGTTTGTTTGTTGGATGTTTTGATGTCTTCTTTCCTGTGCAATTACGATCATGATATTTCTATGTATTTTTTTTTATTTAGTCAATCAACTATCTGGGTGGTACATAATAAAATTGAAGCTAATGGTACAATATACATAGAGGGAAAATCAACTTTGTATTTTATTTGTAGTGGATACATTGTGTTAAGACATATGATTTGTATTATTTCTAGGGTTGTTTTAGTTTAGGGCGTCTTTTAAAGTTTACATTAGCTGTGTTTTATTGGTAGATGGGTAGAAAGCACAGCAACTCGTTCGAACATTAAATAATTAAAAGTTGGCATCCATGTTTATGTTTCCTGATGCAATTTATGAAAAAATAAAACCAGTTTAGGGGTTTTTTCGCAAACTTTAACGAATTTTATTTTCGATCGGCAACATGAAATGCTCTCTAGTTGTTCTTCTTTCTTTTTTTAATAAAACACGAATAAGCAAATACTTTTTTCTTATTCTACGCGATGGGAAAGATATAAATTTTGAGCAATTTTTGTTATTTTATTTTCTAATCAAACCATGTTTTATAGAAAAAAAACTCAACGAACGCATCCTTCCCATGTGACACTGCCAACCTTCAAACAAGAAAATATTTCTTCAATACGACTCAGCGCCCTCTTCATTTCAATATTTCAAAGCTCTATAGCCAGCTTTGCCATCTTGATTTTTACTTCTTTATTTTTCGGCAGTTTTACTGCGCTGCTTACCCAACAACCAATAAAACATCGCTATTAAAAGTGTTTAAATTTCATTATACACCTAATTTCAAATCTCAAATTTTCATTACTTTATTTCTGTTTTGTTATAAAATCATCCAAGCGTGTGACCAGTTGAACATTTTTGGATTCACGTTTCTGGTATATAACATTGAACATTTTGTAGTTCACGAATATCATATATTCAATTTAATATGATTTGGAATTCATCTGTACTCACGCTTGGAATTTTATTGCATAGGTAGTTGCACTATTGCATTCCAACCGCAAAGACAATTATATTGTAAAATAAAAATCAGTTCTGTAAAAACATTCAAGGTGTCCAGTCCCTCATTTTCAAGTGTCTAAGAAATATACTGAAATTAAAAAAAAGAAATTATTATTATCGCCACTTAGCGTATTGGATTGGTTTTGATCCCAATAGATTCAACGTACATGTTTTAACATTTAAATGATAAGTGTAAGTAAGATAACATTAAGTTTAATAGAAAGGTATAGCTAAACTAAAAACTGCAATATTGATGTTGTTCTTTCAAGATGGTAGCCAAACCACAAATGGGAATTTGTGTTTTGTCTAATTTCCCCGGCCTATGAGTGATTTAATGCGGGCCTTATGCGCACCATACACGACTCAATAATATTGCCCAAAAATATATATTTTTTTAAACATAAATAATTGGGGCATATACACTCAACGCAAATGATACACAACCTGAACTGACGTTTTAAATCATACAAATTACTTAAACTTAAAATGCGATATATAATCAACTAATACTAACAATTATTCTGAAGAATCGTTGGATTTCCAAACACACCTTTAATATTTCATTTAAACCCTTAATCATCCAAACCCTGTTTTGGATGAATTTGATTTTCAAATGAACTGTTATTATGCTCATTGGTAGGTCTACATGCAAAGTATTTGTGTATTTTAGTAATACAAATACACAAACCGTTTGAACCACAAATTTGATGACAGCAAATGACAGAAATTAACAATTTGTGTATCATTTGTCTACAGACTTCACAAATCAAATTTGTGTTCAAACACAAACCGTACAAAAATGACTTATGACTATTTGGGTATCATTTGTGTATGTCAAATCATTTGTAAATTCTAAAAATTAAAACATTCACAAATCTCGAGCTGATACACAAATGATTTTGAATTTTAAGTCGAATATTGCGAGTTCTTCCATACTATAGCTGGGGGTTTGAGTTATGCGTCACTTAAAATCCGTGTTTTGGGGTCAGTCAAAAACATCATCATTTAAAATAAAAAAGGTGAGTGCCTTAGATGTGATTATCTGAACATCAAGGTCGAAGACATTGTGCCTGCAAGGTGCATTTAAAGAAGAATACCTACAAAGAAAAACGTTTTTTCAATTAATTGTGACACAAAAAAAAAAAACATTTAACTAATCATAGAACTTTTCCTTCTGATAACGCCGACTACCTGCTAGACTCACTCAAAAAATGCAAAAATTCATTCGTACTTGTTTGTGATGAGACATTTCTTCTTTGGAATGAAGTCATTGCTTGTCTCTTCAAGCAATGACTTGGGTATAAGAAGTTTAACATCGGGCATTCTACTTGCAAACGCACTCAAAAAATGCAGAAAATCGATTATAGAAATAATAATTGTGATAGCAATAATATATTTCTTCTTTGGAACGATAGAGCGGTTTCTCCTTATTACAGAAACGAGGGTTCAAGACCTTTTGCGTTGGACAGCAAGATAATTCTTCTGTCCGATGATAGAGCGGTCTGTTCTTATAAGAGGAACGAGAGTCCAAGACATTTGACATTCGGCATTCTGGCTGCAAGATATGCACTCAAAAAAATGGAATTTGAAAATAATTCTAACAGCAAGATAATTTTTCATTCCAAAGATAGAGCATAGCCTCTTCACAACAATAACAAGGGTCCTAACTGTTTTACTTATAAATGCAAAAATCAACAATAAATTTTCTTTGTTTTAGTTTTAGTTCGCTTATTTGAGGTGTGTTCTAAGATTTTATTACATTGTTAGTTACTATTAAAATGTACTTCTATGATTTTACTGCATTGTTAATTATCTACTTTGAAAGTTACAAGCGAAGCTAATAAAAGAGTATTAAAAATGCATTAAAAATTAAAAAAAAAGGTAAACTATTATAAGAGCATTATGATGTTGTAAAACCAACAAAATTTATTTGGTTTGCTTGACCAGGAAATAGGACACCAAATATTACCTTATACCACCTCTTTCCTCAATCTGTACAACTTTGTAAAGTAGAGGAATCTTTTATTTCACATTGTGGTTCCTTTGCCCCAAGATAGCCCACCTGTTTTGTATTTATTTAGTGCCACCCTTAATTCAAAAGTTATTTTGAAGAAACCAGTAAAATTAAGATTTTGTTCAGCTTAAAAATCACAGGCAACACACTGGACTTCGTTAAACATGACTGATAACGTTTAATCGACCAAATAATTTCAAAAAAATTATAAATTTTAATGAATATTTCAATATTTTGATTTCCATTCTATGTAGTATATTTTTTTTGTTGTTGTCTTTGTTTGTTTTTTGGTTTGTTTATTTTTTTCTGTTACGTTTTTATTTATTGAAAAAAAAAAAAAAAAAAACAAAATAACATAATTCAGGTCAGAGATTAATACATAATGTAGTAGATGATACACATTATACTTAATCAAATCCGACTCACTTTAATTTCTTATTTAAATATTTATTTTTTTAATCTACATACATAGTTTAAATAACAAAGAATTTTTCACGATCAATTTCGTTCATTGGTCTGTTCAATATTTATTTTACCAATTTATATACATTGTGAGATTATAAAATTACCAAAATTCTGTTGGCATTCCTTGTGTCGCAAAAAAAAATCAAGAAATTAACTAAAAATATGTGCAAATGTATAAAAGTTTGTATAAATGTCACATAGGACTAGATGTGTAATAATAAAAAAAAAACTTTAGCAAACAAAACAAGTCTATCGAGTACTTTTCCAAAAGATCCCCGCGATGCTGTTTTTTTGTTGTTAGTTTATCCATTATTTACCTTAGCCCATTACTCTAGATATACATATTCACACTCTTAAAAATGTAGACACTCACTAGAAGGCAATCATATTCCAGGTTTGCCGTTATTGAGTTATTAATATTAAATGTAAGGTTTAATACGCAGTTGAAAAAAATGATGAAAAGAATAAGTATGTAACTTAAAGTATTTTGTAAAAAACATAAAAGTTAATTTTGCCCCAATTGCCTAATTAATAACATTATTATCATAGCGGTCAAATATTTTCTGGGACTGCTGTCAACATTCTAAAAACACCCATATTGATGCATTTATTAGCACATTTTTGGCTGCTTGTAAGTCTTGAGCTTATATCAAAATGCGAAAGTAAACGCATGTGTTGGAATCTTTAGAATTCTTACTTACGATCTTGAACATTCTTTCAATAGCTTCTGCGAGGGAAAAAGGAAAGGCTTTTATTGCATTTTATGGTCTCTTATTGGTCGTTGAATATTTTTTTTTGTTGGAAAATATATTTTATAAATTTTAGTTTTAAAACACTCTTGGACTGATCCTTCCAATAAAAAGTTATCGTCGGAAAACTTGACCGGAAAAACACATATTTGTGGAGAGAAACCAAAATAGGTGATCTCGCATTGAAGAATTATATACTTAACTTTTTTTATTCTCTTCATTGTTCTTCCCCATACCGCTCAAAAAAACGCGGGATTTCAATGGAGAAAAGTTTTATGATTTGTAGCTTGAAAAGCAATATTTTAAAATTTCCTCACTTCACAAAGACATTCTCAACCCAAAGTGTAGGAGATTTAACTGGATGACCTTTTTATTTAAAATAAGGAGTTCAAATTACAAACAAAAAACTCATATTTTTACTTGTTATGGATTTTTTTTTGAAAATGTTACGTTCAACACTCAAAAACTGTTAAAAAAGTTGATTATTCACTTAATTAAAGTTTATTTGTTTATCAGCCAAAACTAAAAACACCAAAGACACAGTATTTATTGCACCTTGTAGAATTCTTGTAGGATTGGTTTTATGTTTTTTGTTGAAAAAAGTACCCGTAAAGTAGCAAATCCAAACCTAACATTAACTAATGAAAAAAATTTAATTCGAAAAAGAAGCTGTGAATTCTAAGGCAACAAATTTCACGCAAACGATTTTCTATTAAATTTTCACTACCACTCAAACTTAATACTTATACAAGGCCTTAAGGTCATTTTCAAGTTTGGCGACATATTTTTTCCGAGCTAGAAAGTTACTTAATGGAGCCTAATAAAAAGAATTATTAAAAAGTTAAGCTTTTGTTTTCACTCTTGTTGTTAAATGAAAATATAAAAAATTAAAATTGAACCACTATTTCAGATGAGAGCGACCAACAATAATGAAAGATTATCTGTCCATTTTAAAATTTTGTCTTAATTATTGTCTTTATACATCTTTAAAGAAAAAACTTAGTATAAACTTTTTCTCTATTATTAGCAAAAAGATTTTCATTTAAATCCTCGTAATCAGTTCGAGTGGAAATGAATTTTTTACAGAAAATCTTTTGCATGAAATATTTGGCTTTACATTCCACAGCTTCTAAATATTTCTACACCTTAAGGACCGGTTATAGTAATCCAGGAAAAATTTTCGAATGGATTTTGTATGTTGTTTTTATTTGTTTTTAAACAAAAATACATAATAAATCAATGACAGTTGTCAGTTGTCACATTCTCTTAAAATGGCATTTAACATGTTGTGGAATGCATTAAAATTTCATTTCACGAAAGGTGAGTTTTTAAAGGCTTATACGAATATAATTCATTCGATGCAATGTGGTTGGATATGTGGAACGACAATTATCGTAAAATTCACATTGCAATTCGTGACAACTATAATTTGTTTTCTCAAAATGTTTAACTTTTTAAATGATAAATTTAAGTATTTTAATTTTAACAATAATCCAAATTAAGTTTTCACCCTTAAGTCACGTTTTAATTACTAAGAAGTTCGTTATTCGATCATTCGTCGATGGGTGTAATGCAGATTGTTCCTTAAATGAGTAGGTCTTGCGTAGACTTTGGATTTATTAGCAATAATTTGAGGTATTTTAAGGTGTGTTTTATTGGAAAGTGCTAAGCTAGAAATCAGCTTAAATAAAACCAAAATAATTTTAAGCTTTGCGGCAACACTGATCATGCACACAATTATGTTGTCTTCTCTCTGTCAGCGTTTTATTGTTCTTCGATCAACAACTCTCGTAAGTGTAAATTGTAGAATTGTGGAGACTTGATATAACGATTTCGATAAGGTTTGCTTGCTACCGGTACTTAGTTTTGTTTTTGTTTTTTTTTTCCACCTCCCACCATTACTCGCAAATCTTGTATAGGCATTTACATAAAACATATCGGGATCAATGTTCAAATCTATATTGAAACTGCATTTTCACATCGATTGGAGTTTAAAATGTCAATAATGATGGCGTGGTTTAACAGTTAGTTTGAAACACGCTGCACCGACCGACCTCTCTACACAACACAACCCCTATGTTAAATAAAACAAATTCCGGCTCGGAGAAAAGATAGTTCATGCGAAATTTTGCATTTACCTGTTTGCAAAAAAAAATGTGTAAATCCCCTAAGGCCATGGACATTATTTCAAAGAGCCACAATTATTGTTGTTAACATGGCCAGAATGTCTTTTAAGGCACACCTGCACCTGTAAAGTAAAATTTAAAAAAAAAAGAGCACCACCAGGTATGGGCCAGACCAGACCACACCAAGACAACATATCGATCGCTTGGGATTTTTCATTCACTTTCTGGTAAGCAAAGCGAACAGACGCTGTACGCTCCCCGGCTTTTGCTCTTTAGCTGCTACTAACAATAATAATTATTATATTCAGCTTGTACTGTTAAAATCTCTTACGTTCACACAAGCGTGTCGCTCTTATAAGTGCTTTCATTTTCACCTTCCAGCCGTACTGTCGTCACATTAATTGTTTTTTTTTTCTCTGTACGTATAACGAAACAAACAGAGAAAAAACCGTTTAAACTGTCAGGGCCAGTGCAAAGTTAAACCCCTAAGTGTCATCTCATATGTATAAAGTGAATTGTATCAGAATTCGTTTAATCATTCCTTTTGTGTGATCGTTGGTGTTGTATCGTTTGTGCTTCAACACCTGTAAACCGAAAAAAAAAATAAAAATCAAACAAAAAATTAAACGGAAAAAATCGAACAACAACAACTGTCTGTCCAAAATAATAATTATAAACTATTTCAATTTATTTATTTTTTGTTTGTTTCTGTTTGATTTTATTTTATTTTATTTGTATCATTTGCTTAAAATTAGAAGTCAGCAAATTTAAGAATAAATTTATTTAAATAAAATACATAAAAAAGAATAAAGAAAAAATTATTCACATTGTGTTGTGTCCTTCAACTTTATTGTGTGACCGTTAAGGAATTAAAGAATTTAATTTACATATTCAAATTTAAAAAAAATCCAAAATTGTGACTTCAAATAAACAAATAAGGGAAGAAAAAACAAAAAAAATAGTGCAAAGTGAAAGACAAATTAAATAGTATGACAGAACAACCATCATGGGGAATAAGAATATCAAAATGTAAGTTTAATTAGTTTGTGTTAATTAATGTTTATTGATACTTTTTATAAATAATTTAACAAAAAGGTATTTTTGGTATTGATTTATACTTTTTGAACATAATATTAATTGTGCTACAAAAAAAAGTAAGAAAAACTTTATAGGGACAAAGTACTGCCATGCCAAATTTATTAATTAAATATTTGGCGCGCACTGAAGTGTGCCATTTGGGAATGGGTTACTTTACTATTTATTAAACACCTTTTTTGTGAATTTCTAATTTTCATATACAAAGTGTAACACATACTAAAATTTAATAGGAGGTTAAAAAAATTAATGATTGTTATCAATTTATTTATTTTTTGAATGTTTGAATGAACACAAAATTAGATAGATGACTGGGTCGCGTGTATAATTATTATTAATACGTGCACCTTTTTGCATAAATAGAAAAGAAAAAGATTAATTAATTTACTAAAACAATAGCTTTGTTTTAAAAATGTAATTTTTTATTAATACAAACAAGTTAATGTTGAAACAATAACGTTATTTTAATCTAGATTTTTTATTGTTTTTGTTGTAGGTTAGGAAGGTACAGTTCTTAATTAAAGATAATAAAATTATTATAAAAGGGCTACTTGCACGATACTAACGGAAATGTTCACTTAGAAACATTGTGTGTGTTTGTGTTTAACTTAAAATTGGTTAACACTTTTAAAATAAATTCGTAGACATCACAAACAAAATTACATAAAAATGTATTGCTGTATTTTTTAACGCAAAATAATATTTGATTGTTGTGAAGGAACTATAAATACAAGTATTATGTGCACCGTTTAGACGGGAATGGTAATCTACAAACAAACAAAAAAAACACTTAAAATGAAAATAAAAGACTATTTAACAACACCGGCAACACTTTAAATTTATAAATATACCTTTTTTGAAAGTCAGGAGTCCGTTTTTTTTAAAATACTTAAACCCTTAAAGATTATTTATATCTAATAAATAAAACCATTGAAATTTGGAAGAAAATTTTGAATGATAGAACAAACATTTTGAAAAAAAATACCTCACAATTTTGGCAGATTTTTTTGTTGCCTTGATTTATAAGTATTGACTTCCTGTTTCACCAATGGGTTTTCTGTTTTATGTAAGTTTTTGAAAAATTGGCACATATTGGAGCAAAAGTGACCTCTCTATAACCCCATAAAATTTGTTTCAAAAACTGACATTAAAAAAAAAATGTTTTTTTTCTTTCCAAAACTATTTATTTCAATTATTTAGTACATATATAAAAATATCGGACAAGGTTGGGTCAAAAAAGAATACAAATCGTAGGGTATGTCTATTTGCCCTCATTTATAAAGTTTTCCAAAAAAAAAAAAATCTGACTTAAAAAAGAAAAATAAAAAATAGCTTTTTTATGTCAAAAAAATGAAACAAACATTTGTGCATTACGAGTAGGTATAAACTCTAACTACAGAAATTCGGAGCTATTAAGGGCGGAATTCATAGTCATTGTTTAAGTCGGTATTTTTGTCAACTATTCAATAAGTCGAGAAAAATCTTATAGAAAAGATGGAAGTTACTGAGGTAAATCCTCAAGACCTCAATTATATACTTAAGCATTTCCTCACGCTCACAGTCTCGTTTATAAATAGCTCAAGTGGCGAAAAGTCTCCTCTAGCGTACACTTGAGTTAAATATCGACTTAAGTAACGACTATGAATTCCACCCAAAATAAATGTTTGATACCAAAAGGAATAAAAATAATTTCAAAAGAGGTAAAACGGGGCAAGGGGAACGAGGTAAAGTTAGAATAAAAAGTACAACAGCGCTTTTAAAATTCACTGTCTTTTAAATATCAAAACAAGAAATAAATACATTTTTGGGAACTTTGTGACTCCGCCGCACTGCAGCACCAAAAAATGTTGAAAATACGTTGCAATTAAGAGGTAGTTTCAGTTAAAATAACTTCTGATAATTCATACTTAGGTAAATCCTCAAGACCTCAATTATACACTTAAGCATTTCCTCACGCTCACAGTCTCGTTTATAAATAGCTCAAGTGGCGAAAAGTCTCCTCTAGCGTACACTTGAGTTAAATATAGACTTAAGCAACGACTATGAATTTCACCCAAAATAAATGTTTGATACCAAAAGGAATAAAAATAATTTCAAAAAAGGTAAAACGGGGCAGGGGAACGAGGTAACGTTATAATGAGTGATTCTAAAAAGATTTGTCGCCCTTCATCCCAATTAGTTGCATGTATTAGTTGCACACAAAATTGTTCCCCCGTTTGTTTCAAGAGGGTGGACTTATATCCATCTGCCTTCAAGATACACTTGCAGACTGACAATAATTGTGCATTTTACAGATAGATAGAAACAAAGCAAGTAGATATTAGTATTTCCTGCATGCGTAGAGTGACCGAACAAATATGTTCAATAATACACATCCGTGAACACCATTATTGTTTATTACTGTCCATAATTAAATTGCCTAGTAATCCTTAGTAAGATGTCTAGCAAGAGAACCATTTTACAAAAATATATGTGTGAGGACGAAGGTCAAAAATAAAATTTAAAAAAAAAAATCAATTTTGTATCTTAAATGTATTTACCAAGAATTGATTATACTGCATACCGATTTATAATCAGCAAATCGTAGGCAAATATTTTAAGAGAACGACAAGTGCCTTAATCAATCAATTGATTGACAATTGATCAATGGATTGATTGTTAACGATTAACTGATTATAAGTTTGCTCATGGTATTTTATTCTTTTTTTTCCATTAATTAATAATAATCATTGTGTATGTGTCAATAATTTATTAATAGCAAGGTATTAACATAATTTTTATTAAAATATTTTAAGTGATTGATTTTGATAAGAATTCTATCAAAAAAAAAAAAAAAAACTGTCGCTATAACCCTGAAGAAGATTCTAATCAGAATCAATCAATATTTCAGCATATTTTTAGCATATAATGATTAAAATCTTAGACTGCAATAGATTTTTGCATTAGGTATTATTACTTAGCAGTGGGAAGACCTACTAAATAATTTTTATGTTTTTCGTTTTGTTCTAACTAGATTCAAACCATTTGGTAGATTATTCTATAAAGTTTTGGTGGTGGATCTTTAAGTAAAAAAAAAAAAAATAATTTGTCAATACTTTTAGAGGCTACAATAACGTAGGTTTTGTTATAATTTAATTTAATTTTTAAGTCTTAAAGGAACCAAGATACAGTCTTGGAAAGAAGAGAAGTATTTTATTTGATTTTTAATAAATACATAAAACCAAAACAGTCAAATTCGATTTTAACTTGCTCCCTGCTAGATTTAGACAAAATATTTAGTTAAAAAAAACTAGCGTAATAGTAGGTCCGTTTTGGGAACTTTTTAGGATGAAATATGAAATCCGTCAAATTTGTTGACTGATTGTGAAGCTTAAAAGTTGATCCACTAAGCCGTTTTTCTTGTATGAGTGACCAATGTTCATAAATTTTAACTAAATCTATTGAGAAACTATAAAAAAAAAACAGAATAAATTCATTTTATGGTGGTTTACAAATTCATCAAGTTTAGAAGCAAAAAAAAAATGATAGTTTTTTTAGTCAGTCATAAAAGAAAAACGGTTCAGTTCAATTTACTTGAATATTTGCAGAATTATGAAATTTATATTCAGCAATAATAATTATGTTTTACATTATTGTTATCATCGATCGTAATTGAATAGGGGTAAACTTTCTAAAATACTGTAAAAAAACCTATTTTTGTATCTTTTACTAATTAAAATATATCTAAAAGTAAATTTTGCATGAAAAAAAAAACAAAAATCAAAAATTAATATTTAAAAAAAAAATGTATCCCTCGGCATTTCATATGGTTGGCATTTCTAATGGAAGAAGAAAAATTAATTTGTTAAGAGATTCAAATACTAAAAACATAAGGCTTCCAAATGCAAAATTTAGAAAAAAAATCTTGTTCCTTTAACTGTTTATGGACTAGTATGTGTCACTACATATTACAACAGTATATGAGCAACGTGTTTTTCAGAAAAAAATTTATAGATTAATGTGTGGTTAGACACATACTTTTGAGGGAAGGAATTTTCGTCAGTAGTCAGAAAAAATCTATGACGTTTTTGAGGTACATATTTGTACATGAACATAACTTCTCATCTCAAAAACTCTCGTGTGCTGCAAAGTCGATCAATCTGAGTTCTGTTTCGGAACTTCAATCTTCGTTTCAAAGATTCTTTCGATTTCGATGTTTACGTTGAGATCATCAAGAACAATCTTCAAAACAAGTGTTCTCGAGAAAGTCCAAGTCCTTTTTGGTTGGCTTATACCTTTCTTCTCTATTGACACGTGGGCACAGAACAAACTTATAATCTCTAATTTTGCACTGTAAGGATTGTTATAACAAAAAAAACCGACTTTATATTATTTTGCATGGATTATATTGTCAGAACCAAATTGTAAATAGACCACATGGGAAGCATAAAAAAAGAATCATCAAAATCGGTTCATCCAGTCAAAAGTTGTGAGGTAACAAACAATAAGAAAATAATACAGCCGAATTAAGAACCTCCTCTTTCTTAGAAGCCGGTAAAAAAGATGCTCGCTAGCATTTTTTCTACCCAAGTCTCCACAAAGCCACATCCAAAAATAACCGCTGTTTCTACTCCTTACTGCCTTTTCCGAAGGCCTACTTCGAATGAGTTTCATCTTTCATAATCCTTGTTCTTCATCCCATCGCACTTTCTGGATATAGCAGAGCTTCTAAATATGTAATGAAAAAGGGTTAAAACGCTAGAATTGGGTACCAGCTCTATCGTTTTATTTTTATTTTAATTAAACGAAACTAAAATAATGGCGAACTAGAACTTTTTACTCTTCACAACTAAGTTAACTGTTTGTTTTTTTTTTTTTTAATTTGAATTTATCAAAATACAGAAGAAAATAAAAAAAAAGAAGAAAATAACAAAACGCTACTTAACTATCAAAAATATTTCATGAAAATAGTACGTATACGCCACAGATACCCTGTTAAAAAATTAATAGTTTTGTAGAAAGTAGAAAACTCAACAAAAAAAAAAAACATAAAAATAATTTTGTACATTCCCATTTACTTCTCCTTACGCACTCTAGTTTTCAAATTCGCCAACAACTCCTCAACCAAAACAAGAAAATTCAAATAACACAAAAAGCTGTTAATAAAATAACGATTTTAATTTAATTTCGCAACAAGTAGTTGTAGTTTGTGCTAAAAAGCTTCTACTTCAATTTTGTTAACCCTTTTCTTTAATGAAAGAACAATCAATTATTATTGAAGAAGCTTAACCACCCAAAAAAAGAATAACTAAAGCTTTTTTGTTAAAATTTTTAATTTTTCTTAACCATTCTTTACATTCGTGGGCATTGTTTTTGCCTGACTATATCCTAATCGAATGTATTTATAGCCCACCCAATTACCGATCGTGGCCAACAAAATAAAAAACCAGTTGTCATAAAGAGGCTCTTATAACGAATTGAACTTGCTTATCTTATTTTATAATTCTTTTATCGATGTCGGTGACCACAACCTTGCTTGGCTGTTACAATTTTTGAAGAAAGTTTTCGGTTCGATAGTATAGTGAGGCGCGAGTCGAAATCATTTAGTCAAATAGGACAGACAGAGTGTTGTGTGATCTTATTGATTCGTTTTTTTTTTTACTCTTTTTGTTTAATTGTTATAACAAATAATTTTTTTTGTTAAAAATGGTGAAAGAATATTCTCCTGGTGAAGATAAAAATCTTATTCATCAAGCTGAAACGCTACCATCCATCCGGAAATTGTCGACGTCAGTGCATCAATTTGAAGTTGATGGTAGCCGCCGGGCACAAGCTAGACCGGTCAGATATGAGAGGTTGAGTAGATGTAAGTTAAGGTTTTCTTTATTTTTCTAAATATCAACGAAAGATTTTGTGTTAAAATTTAATGTTCTAAAACGCCGGCCGGTAAATTATTTGACCACGTTTTATATTTTTGTGTGTTTTATTATAGCTGGTTCTAAAGCTTTAGGTTTGTTTTAATATGAAAACATGTCTCAAATTTAACTAAAACCTTAAGCCTATGGTGATTTTGAGCTTTCGTTTAATGTTTCAACTAAAATTTTGTGCAAAATGAAATGTTTATGTAAATATAAATATACTTGATGGCCCTTTTTGGTTGGTTAAGACCATTATAAAAACAAGTTTTTATTTAGGGAATATCTTTTGGACTTTGACGTCACCATCACGAAGAAAAAAATAAGTTTTTTTTCAAAGCAAAAAGTTTTAAATAAAATTTGATTCTGTCTTGTTTAAAAGTTGATTAAAATTCATCAATTAATTTTATTTAATTTTGACATTATTGTTCCGCACTTTACACATTCAAATGTATTTGTATACATTTTGGCCAAGTTATTATAAAATAAAGTTCAAAACAAGTCCTCAAAGTTCTAAAATTCTGAAAAAAAACATGATATTGCTGATAAATTGTATAATTTATTGAATATTTTTAAAGAAAGTTTTCAATATTTTTTGTGAAATTTAGGACAGTCAATTGAGCACGTTAATTCAATTAAAAACATTGTTGTTGCAAAAAAAAAAAACAAATTGTTTAATGTCGATTTAGACGAGTTTTGAATTTTTGATTACATTGAAAGCTTATATAGGCTCGTTTGATGTGGCTAAAGACAATTAATAAAAAATAATAGCTCCAAAAAAGAGCAATGTTGGAAATTTTTGTTTAAAAGATTTTGTATACCAAAAAAATATAATTTCAATTTTTCAAGCAAGTTTTTGGTTGTCCAAGACTTTCTATAAGATCCAGAATTAAAGTCGATAATAACCAGAAATTCTATGCGAGGTTAATATTTGACTATTTTATACGACCCTACAAAGATTTTTTTTTATTACGTGCCAAAAATCAATCCAATCTAGCATACTATTCGTAAAAATAATCGATTCACAGTTTCGACCAAACCAACAAAAAATGATAGACAATATCAAAAAAATGTTTTCCCTTAATTCTGTTTAGGTCTGTATTTTTGTCTGGATTTAGATTAGTGCGCCTTTTTAAGATATGTTAATTGTATAGATGTGTGATTTACACTAAATTTACAATAGGCAGTAGACTTTTTCGTTCCACAAACTGATATATTATGGTATTTACTTTGCAAAATGGCGTAAATGTGCATTAACACTATCCCTCCATCTTGGTAAACTCTACCACTTGGTTTTGAAAGCAGTTAATTGACTAAAAGTTAATTTACTGCAGTAGGTACTTTTTGAATGGTTTAAGTCTTTTACTATGAAGTTTCTTGACTAAAACCAGTACTGCAGTTTATTAACTGTGTGCTCCACTTTTTGCGTTGTCTTCCTCTGCTGCGCAACCTATCAGGGTTGGATTTAAAGACTCGTTGGGCTCGTAAGTGGTGTCCAGTCTATACCCTTTACGTACCTGTCATCTCAGCCGCTGTATTTTCAGCAGAGCTGTAAAAGACTGCAGCCAATCGGTAATGCAGTCAATTCAGTTGCAGTTAATTTGCCTAAATTGTAACTTCAAGTACTGCTAAGAACTTTAACTGCAAAATAAACAGTAAGCAATCAGTACTAAAATACAGACTGACAGTTAATGACAGCAGTTAATTGACTAAAAGTTAATTAACTGTAGTACTTTTTTACTGCTTTTAGTGTTTCATTAGAAAGTTTCTTGTACTGTTGTGTGACTTAAACCAGCCAAAAAGTATGGCAGCTAAGTAACTTATAATCAAATAACTGATTTTATTAACTGTACAATGAGTGTTTTATTACCAACTGCTGACTGTAGTTTTAAAATCAAAAAACTTTTTTAAGTTAAAAGACTTAAGAAATTTAGTCTTTTTAGTTCACAAAAAAAAATATCCGTTACATAAATTGACTTACATTTCTTTTCATAATTCTGAGTTTGAAAATCATTTTTTCTTAAAATATTTAGGGCCAGTTTTTCAATAGTCAGTTAAGCCGACAGCTTTACAACAAATAAAAACAAACAACAATCAAAAATTTATATAAAAATGAATTTTGAGTTCAAACATTTTCAATTTTGATTTTTAATTTTGCTATTCTACAGAATAAATAAATGAGGGATTGAAAAATTCAATGTTACTATCTGATTGTTTATGAGTCTAATAACTTTATTCGTCAAACAGTTAACTGACTGTTTATTAGAAGATTGAAAAATCGGTTCTTATTGGATTAACTTTATTTAAAATGTTTTTAAGGGATTATTTTTCTGGCTTTCACAAAACATATGTATATGTGCTTTGATTTTGCTTTTAACTCCTTTGTATTTCAATAATTTTTTTTCTACTTTGTTTTTTCTGGACTGTTCGGAATAGAAAAGTACAACTTTTTGCTGTTCAATGAGGTTTTTCTGTTCTAGACTGTTCTAATTTGCTGTTCAATGACGCTGTCTAGAACCAGTATAGAACAGGATTTTCTGTACTTGCTTTTGAGTCAGAACAGGTCAGAACAGATTCGTGAAAACTGTCAAATGTGTTTGTTGTTGTCTTTTGTTTTCTGTTCTGACGATTCTCACTAAACTGTTCTGATCTGTCCTGTTCAATCTACCTATTTCTTCGTTGAAAACAGCTCAAAACAATGCAGTGTCCAGCTCCTCCAGTGATTGCCGTTTCAAAAATCCTTGACTGAACTACAAAATATTAAAAATTATGCTTTATCAGGTACTAATATCAATTTACTATACTACTAACTCAACTTATTTAAATGAATGAAGTGTCAAAACACACTTTCTAAAATTGCAAAACCATTTTATAAAAATATTATAACTACATAATGTGCATATTTGAACAAAATCGTTATTCCAGTTCAAACTAGATTTAAAAAAAAAAGAATAATTTAAAAAACAAATTTTTATAAAAGAATGAATCGTAAAAACGTAAACCAATGAGTAAAATTTAAACAATGCAACAAAATTTTGCAAAAGTATTATAAATTTAAACAAACAAACTAAACTATATCTTAAGACGCTCTTACTAGTTTAATCGGAACAAAATGGTCTATCTTCCGTATACATACCCACAATTGATTTTAAATCTAATTTTAATTTTAATGAGATCAATCTGGCATTTAAACAATTTTAATGAATACTACTAAACAAGTTTATATGCGTTTTAGTTTTAGTTTCCAAAAATGTTATAGCTATGAAAAATATACAAAAAATGAGTTCTTTGACTTCGTTGACAATTTTAAAAATGATTTAAAATCAATGAGACAGTGCGAAGGTCAAGATCAGAGTTGAATAAGCTCAATTATTCATTTAAACAATGAAATAAAAGTGAATGACTTTATTGAATTGCATTCATGATTTTTATTTATTTTTTTTGTAACTTCTGGTGTAAATAAAATGTATTAACGATGATGATGAGTTTGTTTTTAATTTATATTCATACTCTAAATTATTATACGAATGTTTAAAAATTCCTTAGAATTTGAATTATCATTTGCAACCAAATGTTAAATTCGGATTAATAACCTAAGTTTTTTTTTAATGTTAAAAAATGATAAACAGTTATTTAATTGAAATCATTAAAATAGAATGAAAAAAAAAACAATAATTAAGACCACTTTAACAATTTTAAAAGCCTGAGATGATTGATGGATCAGAATTCTGAGTTTGCCAAAAAAAATATTATTTCACAAAAAAAAAAAAACATAAACAAAAATAAATGCCCAATTTTTTGTAATTAACACTCGATAAAACTGGTTAAATCTAGTTTAGCATTTGGATATGAAGATTATTTGGTGATTGTAATAAATTTAAATGGAATCATTAAATGAGATGATTCTAACGAAACTGTGTCAATTTTAAGCACGTTTTTTAGTTTCTTGGAATGTTGTAATAATTCTTTTGAAGTTCTATTTCTTATCTATAATTCATTTTAAAGTATTCATGAGGTTACGTAATAAACGTGTTTTGTTGAGCTTTTTTAATGTGCCTATTATTTACTGCTGTCAACTTGTTGTTGTTGGTGTTGTTGTATTTGTTTATGTGATAAGTTGACTAAATGTGAAATATTTCATAGAGATGCTTATCAAAACAGTAGTTGTTATAATCTCGCTGTAAATGTAACTTACTGCCTACCAGCATTGTTTCGAGTTATTTGTTTTTTTTTTCTTTGTTGAAGCTCTGACAACATTTGCAAATAAAATTGATACCTAATTGAAGGGGTTAAATATGGTCTGAATTAGATTAGATAAGCTGAAAAGATTTTTAAACCTGAAAATGACTCATCTTTTACACTAAAAATTTAATGTAATTACACTATCTTTTCTATGCCTTACAGACTACCCAACTGATTTAACACAAAAAGGGAATATATTTCTATATAATTAAAATTAATAATATACAAAAAAAAAACATTACAAGTTAACTAAAATCAAGAAACAGATATAATGGGCGTGCTATATGATTTCTTGTGTTTGCTTATTTTTGTACGAACACTGCCGTGAGTTCGCGAGTTCTACCTTAAAAAGTGACTTATGCTTAAAACGAAAACGCGACTCTTGTCTTAAATCTAATATTTTTTTTTATTGTTTCGAGACATTCGGCTCCGATTTTGCGTTAGTTCGGGAGAGGTTCTCTATTTAAAAAAACAACTTTGAGATCTGAACGCGTCTAATCTTTTATACATATATTTGAAGTTTATTGTACAGATAAAAACTTATCTCGTTGCATGAATACCCTTAATATTCACAGCTAATATTATTGTCTATACACCAGCTTATCAACTTTAATTGGGTCCCTGTTTTTTTTGAGAAGCAGAACTATTTATTTTACATATAAAAGGGAAAAGTTATTAACAAATTAACCCAAAATAGCTTCTGGCAACATTCACTTTCGTATCTACTCTTTAAGCTTTTCTAAATAAAATACAATATTCTCAAAGTGAGGTCCTCATATCTTGCACGCACTCTATTCCGTATGAGTTCTATAGACTATAGATATACTTATGTGAAATTGGGCTTTCACTAATATCCGTTTAAGTTGAGAAAAATTTCGACTTTAGTAACGACTTCGAATTCTACCCTTACCAAAGTAAAAATTACTTATAATTCAGTCAAATAGTGTTTGTTGCAGGAAAGCTTTTGGGTAGTTTTGATTTCTTTCATATACTTTATGTTTCTGGGGTTGTTGAATCTAAATCTGAGGTTTGCCAACAAACCGCAAAATGGTCAGAAACGCAAAAAACAGTGAAATCTTCCACGTTTTTGCAGTTTTTAGGAAATTTAAACCCTGAAGGATTAGTTTCTGGCTAAAACAGTGTTTATATCCGTGTTAAAGACTATGAGTTTTTTTCAAGATGGTGGACGTGGACCACACATGAGTTATGTTTGATTGTGCTTTTCAAATATCAGTAAGGCCCTTGTTGTGAATATTTTAAGCAAATTTTAGAATTAAAAACATGTTCTTGGGGCAAAATTAAATTGCACTGAACTATATATGTAAATATAATATATAACACCTACTTAACATTTTAGAGGTTTCACAAATTAATAAAGTTTGAAGAGGCGTATTTTCTAGTCTCAAATTTTGGGAAATTCAGTAGTTTTTAATACGGTGCATTGTTGAAGCCGAAAACTAATCCTTAAGCCTAGTACTCAGTTTGGGAGGAAATGAAATTTTCAAATTTTAATTTTGGATATGCCACCTTACGATTTTCCCTTTGCGTCTACATCCTCAAAAATTAGTAAAATGTGGAAGGCGTTCAATTTTCATTTCACGAGAGGTGAGTACTAGGCTAAAAAGGGTAAAATAACGTGAAAAATTTCAAGGTTTTTTGCATTTTTGACCAAATATGAAAGAAATCAAGACTACCCCAAAAACTTTACTTCTAAGAGCCTTTTTTATCACAAATTTACTGTATTATTAGCCCCATTTCTGTTGTACATATTTCTTACCCAAATATTCTTTTAATTAAAATTTGATAGATTAATGGTTAAATTCATTAACATAAACATGTCATCCTAATTGTGTTACTTTTCCAAAAATATATAAGACAGTTATATATTATATTTTATTGCTGGCATTTAATTTGGCATCATCATTGGCGTCGTAAGGTGCCAATGACAAAAAAACACTGACCACACACGAACCTCTAAAAAAGTAAATCCCTATTGACAAAAAAAAAACTGATATCATTCATATCACGTTCATTCTTTTATTTTTTTTCTTGGTTGTTTTATGACATACAATATATTGGTTAGTGGATTGATGTTAAGAGTTAAAGTACAGACTTAAAACTTTTTTAATTAACTTAACTAAGGAAAATAGCATTTTGTTAAACAAAAATCCATTGTTTTCAAATTGGCAACAGGGTTTAGAATAATGACCTTCAGCTATTGCAAGCCTTGATTCTTTTCAATATAAATCTAACAAATAGATTGTTGACACTTTTTATAACGTGGTTAAAGTGGACTTGTCAAGTAGATTTATTTTGACTCTTTTGCATTATATATTACTCGCCTTTTAGAAAAGAGAGAATTTAAAGTTGATAACCTTTTTTGAATCTTCATACTATCTCGCGACGACGACGCACGTGAAGTACAAACACATGTCAAAAATTGAAGAAGAAAATGGTGTTTAATAGGGTGGATATAGGTTTTGGAAGCTCATACCACAAAATCTTCATTTTCGTATATCTCAAATTATTCCACACCATTTGACATGGATACTTGAATCATCTCACATTTTATTATAATAGGGGTACTCATGCAACCATTGTAAAAGTGGTAAGACTGGTAAATGCGGTAAACATGTCAAAATTTCTATGGAAATGACAGATAGTTAACCAGATATTGTACTTTACCAAGAGTTTACCAGGTTGCATGAATAAACCTAATATATCAGACCCCGGGCACAAGAACTTTCAGTTCAATTTAGTTGAGACTCCCTGATTGGCCAACTGTCACAAAAAAAAATTAAATAGGGCTTTTAAGAAAAAAAGAATTATATCTCTGTCTCATAGTTTCTAAACGTCAAATCAAAATTCGAAACTTTGTCAGAATGACGTTTGAGTGAAAGTATCGTTGTAGATGTGTTATTAAAATTAATTACTCAAGTTAAGTTGAATAAAAAGACGAAGTTGTTTTAAAATAAAATTGAAATCGATATTGGTGACCCCCACGACGACGCTTGGAGTTATGAACTAGATCAAATTATAAAAATAATAATTTTCACCGCTAGATGCCGCTACAAAAGCATTTTTTTATGTTTTGGAGCAAAAAAAAATAGAAAGAAATCGCTTATAAACTTGGTCGCTAGAAAACCTAAAAATAGTCAAACCTTTGTTACAAGGTCCTATCTTGTAATAAGAAAAAAAAACGTGTTTAATTGCGTGCATGAAAGTTAACTTTTTTTCTTTTTATTTGTAAAAACCGTCATTGGGCCAAAGTGTTGGCTGTCAATTTTAAGTTTGACAATTTGGTAAAAATCCTTATAGGGATTTTTACCAAATTGTCAAATTAGATACTTTGGTACAGTGACAGTTCTCACATGAAAAAAAACATAAGCAATTTTGATTTTTACTGTTGATTTACTTAAACGTCAGTGGCCCAGAGTCTCGATTTGACGCTAAGAAGCTATGAGACAGAATGAAACAAAGATGTATTGCTTTTTTTCTAAAAAGCCCTATTGTACAGATTTTTTTATGACATTTGGCTAATCGGAGCCTCTCAACTGATCTGAATGTTCTTGAATCCGGGGATTGTTTGAGGCTATAAAAACATTTTGGTTGTTGTAATTGACAGCCGATTTTAACACAAAATTGACATTTGACAGATGAAATAGCGTTAAAGCACTTTGAATGATACCTTCACTCAAGAAACCTATTACCATTGGTTGGTTGGTGAAATCGGAAATGAATTTTTAACACAAAAGTAATTATTTCAAATTGGCACAGTTACGTTAGTGACAGAAAAAATATGAATAATTTTGTTGAGATGAAGTGGTGATATAAGTTATCAGATACTTATACGTTATTTGATTGTTTAAATTAGACCCACTTCAGTCAAGATCATTTTTTGGGTTAATTATTTTTAGTATTTTAACTTATTATCTTTTGTAAGAAAAACAAAAAAAAAATATTTTGTTTAGGTATTAATATATACATATAATAACTGTTAGGTTTGAATTGAAATTTTTTCGATTATCGTCTGATAAGTGATTATTATTTTGACGTGAACATTTTTTTTTGTTTTTTGTTTTATGATCAGATAAATTGTATTCAAAACAGTTTTATCAAAGTTCAATGTGTCTAGCAGTAAAATACTTATCTTATTCCTTACCAAATGATAGCAGGCTTAAGTGAACTCTATAAATCATTTTAATTAATTTTTTTCTAACACTTAATTTATCATTAATATAAAAACAAAATGTCAATGTAATTTTGCGTACTAAGTACCCAAAGTATTATGTCGTTTGTTTGTTTATTATTTTCTGACAATACACTTTTGGTATCAACTTTATGAGACTTGTCGCCGTTCTTTATGGTTTTTCAAAGGTTTTGGATGATAATTGTGAGAAATGCCACAAAATGTATATAATTATTATCTTTAGTTTTATCTTTTAAAGAGAAGTTTTTTTTTTTTTGTTTGAAAAATAAATAAACAAAAATCGCATCAAAGTAGGTACAATAAAAGTTTTAGTCCCAGAAATTATACCTTACGATTAAGAAATGTACAAAGAAATATAATTATGTTCAGAAAATGGCAAAACCAAACAACACACTTCTTACATTATCTAATTCTTTTTTTAGAAAAAAAAAAATAATACATTATTCTAAAACATTGCAAAAATTGATTAGAACAACAGGTGTTTTATCGTATTTGTTCAGTGTCTAGTCGGAAAACATTCGACTAAAATGATTGCTGATTTTAAGCGTTTGCAATTTTGAGAGAATCCATCTTGTTTATTCAATGAACATTCAAAGATATTCGTTCTTATTTTTTCTTAGCTTATACTAGTATATTCTGGATATATTGAAGAATTGCGTAGTAAATATTAAATGTCATAGCTAGTTAAAAATTTAACTTTTAGAGCTGAACAAACAAATAGTGTTTTTTTTTTTTTTATTTAAGAGCTCTTAAAATATGTTCTTATAAAAACTCGATTATGCACAAAAAAAAACGTGTTTAAAATTTTTATATTCCTACATTATCAATGAAATAACGACATATTCTCGCTTTTTACGGGAAAGGTAGACAAGATTATTACTAGGAATCTTTTTCATAATACGAAGGATGGTAAATCAAATAATTCTGCATCTTTAACTCTACAATCCCGTTTTTTTAGTTATTTCAGTCTTTAAGTAAATGACAACTTAGTAAAAGCATTATTATATAAAACAATTAGTAAAGGGTTTCTATGAGTTTCAGAATGACATAAAATTACACTACTTTTTTTTTATCCAAACAATTTTTTGCTAAGTCTTGTAGGAGCCAGTCTCATAAAATACGAATACATTCTAAAAACTGTTAAACTAGATTTTGTCCAGTATTTAATAGATTAAAAATTGTTGGAAATTTTCCAAAACTACTTCCTTATTCATATCTGAAGTTGCCAATAATCTCAGCTCTGGGTTTGGCTGTCATCATGAAAAAGCACCGCTATCTTTGATATTTGTGGTTTTCCTATAGCATTGAACCTATAGCATAGTACTCATTATTAGAAATTGCGTATCAATATAGCCAAAGGTTTATTTTAACGTATTCTGTTATAAAAAATTGCAGGAAAAACTTATTTACTGCATTTTTTGTATATCCAAGCTACTGGATGTATTCAGATGAGCTGATTTAAATGAGTGTTTTTTAATAAAGATAAAACGTGTTTTTAAAAGAATGGTATTTTCTAGAGATCTAATTTTTCTTAACTACAAAGCTGAATATTATGTCGTAAAAGTGGTGTTGGTTTGAAACAGACGTTTGCACTGTATCCGAAAAAAACTCGACTTGAATTTTTGCAAAACACTGGACGTAGTGAAGTGACCGGCAGTGTAGGTAGTTTTGGTGTATTTTCTAACAATTTATTATTTTAGCAACAAAGTATGGCAGAGTTGCCATTTTTCTTTGTTGATGGTGTGTAAGTCATAAATGAGATATTTATGTATAAGGTACCTTAAAACAGTTCTTGACACATTTTTTGCAAAGCGATGTTAGACTCGAAATATAGAAAATGAGAGTTTTCAAAATTCCTTCATAACTTCACAATTTTTTTTGTCCCACACAGTTGAACTTGAACTCTTAACAGGCTATGTTTTTTTTTTTCAAAATCGATGTATAAATTGTACATTGGTATTATATTCTGTTACACATCCATTTCTATTTTTCCATTATTTACATCATGTAATCAAAACTCGTAAAATTCCCAAATTTTATTAAAAGTAAATGTGTGAAATGTCGCACATTGAGTGATGAATAATGTTTAAACCAAACTTTACAAACATTTTTTTATGGTTTAAATTGCTTAAACTCATAAAATCATGATAAGAGAATACAATACTTTGTCAGCAAACCTCAATGACAAATGGCTTAAAAATAATAAATAATGTAAATTGTGTTTCATAAAAAAAAAATAAAAATAAGCATGGATGATAACAAGTTTTTATTATAATACAATAAATTGCATACAACCTTAAGATAAAATTTAACTCATTCTCTCATTGCTTGAAACCTTGAATGTTAGATCAAAGTAAATAATGTTTTTGTTTTTACATTGTTATTTCTGCAACCGCAGTTTTGTCTTTTGAAAAACAATTGTAAGTATGAACAAAGTGATTAAAAATAGTTACAATTATAATTTTATTCATATTTATATTGTATATTGTATTGTATAATAGAATAATTCTGTGGTTTTTTTTTCTATTTTTAAAAGTCAAATGAAAAATGGAACTTAAAACACAATATCAATTAAAACAAAACAAAACATCAATTTCAAATAATTTATTATTCAGTCAGTAATAGTTTACTTTAGAAAATGATAATATTACTAAGATTAATTGTTATTAAAATTTATTTTCAGAAAAAGCAAATTAAAAAAAAAATTGTTTTTGTATTTTAAATTTAATTGAAAATATAATTTTCTTTTGTTGATAGTTACACCTATGTACCTTTTTTTTAAAATGATTAAATTTAATAGGTAGATAATTTCAGTGACTAAATGATTAAATGATATAAACTCTGATTAATGTTAATTTGTAGATTATTTTTTTTTTAATTACGATATTTTGTAACGATAAATTGTTTCATTTGTTTTTTCATGCAATCGACAGATAAGAAATATCATAATTTTTCTGTGGGATAGAGATATAAATCTTTTAAAGTACCTTATTGTTGAATATATTTTGTAGCAAACTTTTATCTCACGTGGGATCATATAAAAAAAATATAAAAGTGAGTTCGGCATTTTGTGTTCATTGAACTTCATAGATTTTAGCACATGTTCAAAAATTTAATGGAATCTATTGTAGATTAATAATAAGCGGCTATATTAATGTTAACATTCTAATACACTAAGCGAATTTTTTTTCGTTTTAAATATTCTAGTATCATACTAGATTATGTAGCAATAAACTTTTGTCATAGTTAATCAACAAAATTTAATTTTTGCCCAAGCGTTATGTTGTTTCCATAACCAAAATAAAATTTCATTATAGAATTTTTTTGATAATAAAAAAAAAAATAGGTAATCTAAATAAGATCTTAGCGCATGTCATGAAAAATAAAAATAAATTTATCTCTTAAGGAAACTTTACCGTTGTGTTGTCAGAAATGTTATAAATAAACCAGTATTTTCTGTATGACAGTTTTTTGCCTTGTTCATTTATAAAATTTAAAAGACCTGAAAGAATAATTTCTAATAACTTGTTCAGTGGAAAAAAAGTTTAAAAAATTATGAGATTATATTTTTGTTCGAAGAAAAAAAAAAAGCAGGCTTACTATGGGGGAAGGAACTAACAATCTCCTACTTACGAAGTTAGTGTTGAATGCAAAGTTAGTGTAGAATGTATTAAACCAATTTTTGACTTATTATGAGGAAGCGTGCACCTGTTACACTCCTGGAAATGCCAAAATGGATTTAGGAATGCCAAATGCATCGTATTCTCCCCGTAAGTTGATTTTAACGATTTCTAATACACAAAATTAAATATTGTCTATTAAAGGTGCAGTGAATAGAGGAAAAACTTAAAACCAATATGATATGACATCTCTAAGCAAACTTTTCATGCAATGCTTGTGTTTCAGTGCATTGTGTATTTTCAAAAAAAGGGTTACTTACGAAAACTCCTCTTTCTAATTGAATTATTTATTCCAAGTCAGAAAAAAATGCAATCACAAGAGAAATAATGTACAATTTCTCATGTGTATCGTTGTGATAATTTCGTTAAAACATCTCAATAATTCTCAAATATGTATCAAGTTCTCCTATAATAACTGATTGTCTAAGAAAAATAAACTTGAATAAATTATTATACTATGGCGAATATGACTCACTCAAATGATATTTCTAAAAAAATCACTCAACCGTTACAATTGTGCTAGATAAATATTGATCTACCTACCTAACATGTATTACTGCACAGGGTCTTCTAAATTCACATGAAATTTAACATTTTTATGTACACAATAACAAATAAATTGAATTATTTCAAGAAAAAACAATAATAAAAATATAATACAATGACGTTGATGGTTGAATAGGAAGTGGGAAGTAAACATACTTAATTGGTTAATGAACTATCAAGTGGTAGTGGCAATATTGACATTTAATTTTATCACAAAATAATCAATCAATATTTAATAATTTTACTTGTATATGCTCAGGTTCACACACTGCAACTCTATAATAATCAACATTTCTTTCCATCAATTTTAAGTCAGGTGTGAACTTACCGGTTTCATCTTTTATGTGTACTTTACATTTTCTTGACACATTATTGACAAAATAAACAAAAGGATTGTTTATAAAATCAACGAATGTGTCGCATAAACTTGGTGGTATTCTGATACTTGAGCTAACGACACTACTTAGTCACCTCCAATTTCTAAGATCTCACACAAAACTTCTTTTCTGAGTAAGCGTGAAATTGCAGTTATATCTAGAATAGAATTGAAAGCAATCTATCAAATGAATAATTTCGCAAGACCATTTTTAACGTTGCAGTTTTTGCTTGCAATTCGTTTGTTTTTCACTCGTTAGTTTGAGGAGCTTTTAGGAGAGTAACTTATAGGGTGGCGGGAGTAGACCAAGTAGAAAAATTACAATATGTCATCTCTTGTCTATTATTTTGGCTCTTCGTTATACTTTGTGCAGGTTTTATTCTGTATCTTTAGTTTGTGACAAACGAGTCACAAATAAACGAATTGCAACTAAAACTTGCAACGTTAAAAGCAGGCTAGCCAAAAAATTCAGTCGAACTACAATAACCGTTTTGTAGATAACAATTGCTGTATAAAATTGCCAAAAATATTGCTTATTTAGGTGGAAAATAAAGTGCCTAAGGTAGTGCAACGATTTCTGGCAATGTGCAAGTAATTTTTTACTATATTTTCTATGCCCTACGTTAATTAACAACCGTTTTTATTTTTCCATTTAAAATGATTTAAATTTAAGGTGAATATCTAATTTATTCATTTATATTTTTATGAAGCCATTACTTAGACAAAGCCCAAGCAAGTAAAACATACTGCAGATTATATAGTGTTAAAATCTGCACTGAAATTAATCTGTGGTTTACACAAGTTGACTGACAAAGCAACAACAATTTTTTTTTTGTAGAATTTATTTAACGAGCGTAAAATAATTATTTCCGATTAAGTAACCTTGAGAAATTAAGTAAACACCCGCAATCCATCCGCAAATATACTCGTATAACATGTGTTTGCAGTAAAAATACAAAAAAAAAAAAAACAATTCAATAAAACTTGTGAAACTTATAATTTTATTTGCAAATTGTTAATGATTTTTACTTGTTTGTTTATTTGTTTATTTTCTCCTCTGTATAGAGTTTGGTTTGGATGAATGCAGTTGTTGTGAAAGTTATAATGTAACATTGAAATATCTTCTCGTCGTAGTATTACTTACTAACAATAAAAAAAATATCTGATTGCAGTTAATAAGAATAGGTACCTACTCGTGATAACATTACTCTTTTAGAGATTCATTTTGATAACGGAGATAATAAAAAAGTTGAATTGTATCACTGTTTTTTACATTTTATAACCTCTCAGAGAAGAATGTATAAAGATTAGCATAAATCGGTTAACGTTCGTATAAACAACAAAATTTGTGTACAAATCTGTGTATTTTTATCATAAAAATGCACAAAATCTTCTGAACGAGAATTTCGACGAACACAAATGGCATGTATATATGATTTGTATATCACTTGGTGTCATCCAAATCGTGGTTAAGATGTTGAAGATATTATCACACGATTTGTGTAAACACCAACATTTGTGTACAAATTTGTTTATTTTGATCATAAAAATGCACAAAACTATCTGAACGAGAATTTGGACGACAGAAAATGGCAAACAAACACGAATTGTGTATCATTTGGTGTCATCCGAATCGAGGTTAAGATGTTAACACGGTTTGGTTTGTGTAAACACCAACATTTGTGTACACATTTGTGTGGTTTTGGTCATAAAAATGCATTTAAACCATCTGAACCATAAATTGGATGCCAGAAAATGACAAACAAACACGAATCGTGTATCATTTGGTGTCATCCGAATTGTGGTTAAGGTATTGTGTGTTCTTATATGAAGAATACAGTCGGCTCCGCATAACTGGAACACTAAAATTGCAGAAAACTAGTTTCAGTTAAGCGGAGTTCTCATTAAAAGGAACTTCGGATAACTGAAACTAGGTTTACGTAAACAGAGTTTTATAAAAAAAAGAAACATTTTGACATTTTAAATTGTAAAGATGTGTTCAATTGAAAATTTGGTGGCAGCGTTCAGTGATATTTCCATTTATGCGGTTGAATATAAATTTGAGTCAAGATTGTTTCTTGAAATTAAAAGGAGTTTTCACTTAAGCGAAGCTCAATCATCCGAAATAGTTTGCATGGAAATTTATAGCCAAGTCGTATGATACCAGCTTTCCTATAATTACTGTTTTTTAGAAGAGTGTCTAAGAAGTAACACTAAGGCTGAGAATGTGTTGTCTGTAGTAAGATCATTTCAAATGACGAAAAATTAGTACTTCAGAAAGGCCAAATAATTGTGCAACTTATTGGCGTGCCAAGATAATAAGAAATATCTATACACAAATAAGAGTTATATACCTACTTAAAACAGATACCTACATAAATGTATTCTCTGCTTATAGATTCTTATAGAGTGATGTTTAAATATTTTGTTGATAAACCGTCTACGAAATGTTGAAACGATTAAATCGCACATTTTCGGTCTGTTTTTATCAATAATTATTTGTTAAAACTCAATTGTTAATTTCTTATTAATTAGTCTTAATTGTTTACTGTACATACACATACCTACATTTTATTTAAAGTCTGGCCGAATTTTAAAATAGCTAGACAAGGAATTTCGTATTTCGTATTTCGTATTTAACATTTTTATTTGTTAAAACAGTTATAAGGTATAAATAAATTAAACAATATCAACAAGGTTAAGAGACAAGCCGGTACGCAAAAAAATTCGTTTTTAAATTCTTTGGGTAACAATAGAAACAATTGATTTATGTATATATGCATGCATTTTAAACATTCAAGAGAAGTTTTATTAATTCACCTTCTTAATTTTACACTAATACTTCTTTGAATGGATCTAATTTGTCGAATTGAACATTTCGACACATTTTTTCCTTTTAAGGTTGCTGAGTACAGTGAAGAAAAAAATCTAGTTTAGAATTACGATATTAATATTGTGATATGGGACTCTACTCGTATTATGGTTGGATTCACAATATTTTATTTCAGGCATTATTTACGACATTATATCTTTTTATTAATGCTTTTAGAGGTAGTTTCCCAGATTGCAATGTTAAAAATTGAAATCTTTACTTAAATTTTCATTCATTTTTTCAATTTGACACAGAAACAAAATAATGCTAGTTTTGACGTTCACATGCATTTTATTAATAACATTAAATCCGGTATATTTCGAGCGATCATACACCACTCTTAATAGTCGCAGAAATGTTCACTATTAATTAGTCATTGGCATATGAGCTTCTTAAAAAAGAGCGCTGCAATAATAAGAGCCAGAGTTCAGTAGTAGATTTTTTAATTAGTCCAAAATTTAAATCCTGAAAGTTGTTATTGATTTAGCCCAATCAATATCATTGCTTCGTCAAATTTCCTTTAGGATTGAAATAAACTTCGGAACTGGGGCCTGTTTGTCATCTACTATATTTGCTACATTGTAGTACATTAATGTTTGTGTAACATCGTAAGTGGTCCAAGTAAGCACTGAAGAAACAAAACAAAATCATACATTCTTCCAGGATGTCCAGTCAGCTACATTGATGTAGTACAATAATACTTACTTGTAACAGTAATGATGTTACATAATCATCAATGTACATACTACAATGTAGCTAATGTAGTGGATGAGAAGTAAGCCCCAGTTTGTATTTTTTTTTTTGTAAAACCTTGTAGAAACTGTCATTGGTGACATCGTCTTTCTCTTTGGTGGAAAACATCTAATTCTATTATTTTCTCAACACTTCCATTGGAAGTTTTTGATATTTTGGATTAGTTTTGATGTGAAAGCTTTCATTAGCTGTGTTTTATTTTCCCGCAGATCTGATACGGATTGGATTTGCGTTTGAAAATACATGCATCACAAAAACAACGCAAAATGCAGTTTTTTTCTTGGATCTGGATTTGCAAATCCATTTTCGGAACGCTACCATCTACGGGTCGGTACCTAATACTGATGAGATTCCAACAAAATATATGAATATTTCCTTACTTCATCTATTAAAAATTGTTCCATTTTGAGACCACATATAACTTTGAGATCAAAACACTTGGTTCTGCGATATGTGTTTTTAATGAAAAAAATGTTTGTTTATGTTTTAGCCAACACAGAATTGACATTCGAGCTAAGTTCACCATTGGTGATTATACCAACATCAAAAACTAAAAACATCTGTGATCCTGGGCGTTTTATTATCAAGATCTGATCCGAGACAGTTAATGTCGTTTATTTGAAATGATTCAAATCTTAAACATGTTAAAGTTGTTATTAAAACCAAATAGTAAACAAAATTGTTTCCATTACTTATACATATTTATGAATAATAACTCAGTATTTAGTTAACAAACAATAATAACATTAATCACTTTAATAGCATTTAAATTTATCTAAAAGTAAGATAGGTACTTACATTAATAAAACTGAATTAAAGTCGTACATCATCGATAAACAATGAAATAACAGTAATAAACACGTAAAGTGATTTTTATGGGTTTATGTATACTAAAGTAAACAGTGTTGACATACGTTTTTTGAAAAAAAATTTCTCATTATTTTGTTATTTTGATGTTTACTTGAAAGTTGAAACTACAAAAAAATAAAATTCCATTCAAAAGTAAACAAAATGCATATTCTTACGATACAATTATTTTTATTATTATTCATAGATGTTAATAATATCGATAAGTGTAACAATAACAATAAGTAATTGTAAGAAACAATCGCACACGTGCTTTAAGACGTTTATCACTATTTCATGAATAGTGAATTTGGATTTTGCAAAAAAAACAAATATACTATCGAAATGTATGGAATTTTCTAGAAAATTGAGTCATCTTTTAGTTTAATAAGTATTCAAGGTTAAGGTGGCTGTCAGGAAAACTGCTGACACACTTAGGCCAACAATAGGCCCATTGTGATAAAGTATTTAAGCAACGGCTCAGTAAAATATGATATCGTAAAAATTTGAAACCGTCACCGTCTATTAAATTCTGATAGAATTAAGAAAATCGTTCAATACGATTGGTATTGCACAGTTTCAAGATTTAAGTTTCCAAAATATTGCTGGTGTGCCGCAGGTTTCCGTTTTGTCTCCGAACCTCTTTATAATTAAGTACACTGTTTTGCCGTAGTCAACCGCAACCTCAGGTTTTCGTATTCGTTTCCAGTTTCAAAATCCTGTTATTCGGTGACTGGCGAAGTTAAACATGTTCAATCTTAAGGTAAAAATGTTCATTCTATAGTGAAACATGTTTAACTTTTGGTAGCCAGACAGCAGTGACTTATCCAGTGGTTTTGGCATAAGTTGTTAGCTGTGACTCATGTTTATGACTTGCATCATAAAGTTGTTGTAAATGGCGGCTTAGATGAATCGCTGGTGACAGGTACCTACTGATTGGATAAGTAAAGTAAGATTGAAGATTAAACACCGTTTTGTATAGATAAATTTTCTTAAAATTTCTGTAACTCCTGCTACCACTTCCGAGTCTTTCTCGGCATTACCTATTACTAGGGATGGGTTTTACTGACCTAAAAATTTAAAAAAAGGTAAAATAAAACAACCAAATAGGCAAAATATCCAAAAAAAATCATTTATTCAAACCAAAGACAAAAATCAAAATTTTATTCAAAACCAAAAAAAAAAAAAATAACGAAAACTTATTAAAATAATAACTCAATTTTTAACTTTTAACTAACAAGAGATTTAAAATTGTTTTAGACAATAACCACCTGAGATGGTCCCTTAACAGCTTCTTAAAACAGCTTCTATACTTCAGCAGAGAAGCGAATGGCGCCCAATTGAAAAAAATCGACATAGTCAACTTCAATATTTTTAAGTATCTCACGGTTTGCGTCAGCTTTTTAAACTCAATTTACTTAATTTAAAGCCTTAGATTCGAATTGCCACCCAAGATAATTTGTGTTTTGAGCTAAAATCAATATTTTCAATATTTCTGCTCTGTACAATTATTATTGAAGCTATATTTCTGAATATTTCCATGGAGTTCTTATTAATTTCTTTTTTAATACAAAACTTAAATACTTATGCATGTGACAGCTTGCACTGGACTTAAATTTCTTGAGACATCTACAAGTTTGAAACTAGAATTGATTTACAAGAAATTTGCTAGTAAATTTTACATATTTTCTACAATATTTTCCAAAATTGATTTTTGAAATTTTTTATTTGCATGAGATCCATATAAATTCAAGCAAGAGTTGCTGAATTTGTGAGCAAATGAACTTCCTGGTGGGTGCCCTCTTCTCAGAAACTTCTAAACTGTTATATTTTCGATTCTAATACAAGCAGACGCATGCTCAAATTGCTTCCCATATTTCAAAAAAATATTTATAATAAGAGCCAATATTTTGAAAAAAAAGACCAACATTTTATGTCTGCATGAAGTTGTATTAAAATTAGATCAGTATTTTAGGCTGTAACTGTCCCCAAAGAGATTGAAGCGTGCTATTAATCAACACAATCAATTTTGTCCGTATTTTTTGTTAATATATTTTGATTTTTCTCATTTTAGATTTCATCATACCCCAACGGGTAATTCTTTCCATCATGGGCTTCTTTGCTATTCTGAATGCCTACACGATGAGAATTTGCCTATCAGTAGCAATCACACAATTGGTTGTCAGTAGAAATCACACAGATGTTGATAATCCTGAGGGTGCGTGTCTAGCTGATCCATTGGAAGAAGGCGCAGTACCCGTAAGTAACGCATTTTTTCTAAACTCCATTACACATCTTATAATTTATCAATCTAATTTTGTTATAGAGTCTTGGAGGTGAATATGATTGGTCAGAATCACGTCAGGGTCTTATTCTATCCTCATTCTACTGGGGTTATATTATTACTCACATTCCTGGAGGAATTTTAGCCGAGAAATTCGGTGGCAAATGGACTCTGTGTTTGGGAATATTATCAACAGCTGTCTTCACTATTTTAAGTCCTTTGGCTATACGTTTGGGTGGATCGACTGCTTTGATTGTTGTGCGTGTGCTGATGGGTTTGGGTGAAGGAACCACATTCCCAGCTTTGAGTGTGCTTCTATCATCATGGGTACCATTGAAGGAAAGAAGTAAATTGGGTGCTCTGGTGTTGGGCGGCGGACAAGTTGGTACCATATTGGGGAATTCGTTATCTGGTCTGTTATTGGATGCATATGAATGGGATTGGACATTTTACTTCTTTGGTGGCATGGGAGTTGTTTGGTTCCTAATATTTGTAAGTGTTTGAAATTTTGACTTCCTACAAAAAAGGGGTCCCCTAATAATTTTTTCTTTTTTATTTTTCAAGGCCGTTCTGTGCTACAGTGATCCAGGATCTCATCCTTTCATCAAACAATCTGAAAAGGAATATCTTATCCGTGAAATGGGTTCAATTGATCGTAAGACTGACTTGCCACCAACACCATGGAGAAAAATCCTTACCAATGCTCCAATGATTGCTTTGGTCTTTGCACAAATTGGTCATGATTGGGGATTCTACATTATGGTCACTGATTTGCCCAAGTACATGGCTGACGTTATGCAATTCTCTATCAAACAAAATGGTCTCTATTCTTCACTGCCTTATTTGATGATGTGGATTGTTTCACTAAGTTCTGGAGTATTTGGTGATTGGTTGATAACAAAGAAGATAATTGGAATCACAAATTCCAGGAAGATGTTCACCGCAATTGGTAAGCACAACTTCCAAATATAGCAAATAACTGTTCTTTAACTTTTATCTGTTTTTTTTTTTTGTAGCTGCTATTGGTCCAGCAATATTTATTGTTGCTGCTTCGTACGCTGGTTGTGATAGGTTAGCAGTCGTACTGTTATTTACCATTGCCATGGGTCTTATGGGTACCTTCTATGCTGGCATGAAGTTGAACCCACTTGACTTGAGTCCAAATTACTCAGGAACTTTGATGGCAATTACGAATGGAATTGGTGCTATAACTGGTATTATAACGCCATACCTTGTAGGAGTGTTGACACCAAATGTAAGTTTTATTATTTCATTAAAATCTTGATGGAACGATTTAATATTAATTCGTTTTTGAATGTTTTTTTTTTTTTGTTTATAGGCAACACTTCTTGAATGGCGCCTGGTATTTTGGGTGGCATTTGGAGTATTAGTATCGACTTCGATTGTTTATGTGATATGGGCTTCAGGTGAAGTTCAAGACTTTAATGATCGTCGACCTGAAAAAGAAATTGAAGCCGAACAAGGGCATCGAAAGAAGAGCGTCAAATAATTTATAAGTTATTTTAAATAAAAGCTCATTAACTTTAGGTTTGTTTCTGTTTATTTGTAAGTCTCGTATATGACAAAAATTGAAGCCTTAATTAATTAAATATTTTTTATTATCTAAAAATAGTACCTACCAAATTGGAACTTGAAGAAAAAAAAAAGAAACGAAAAAATACGTAAAACGAATTTAAAGCTTTTGGCTTCAATATTAATTTATATGATTTATTTTACTAAATTAATTGTACGAGTATTTGTTATTATTTTTTATTGTTATAAGTTTTGTTACGATATAATTATTATTAATATTATGTATGTAGTGTTTTAAAATTTGATTACCTTTGAGACTTTAAGATAAAGATTATAATGTAACCAAAAAAAGAAGAAGAAGAAAAAAAACATACATTAAAACAATGCTTGCCTTCTTGTTTTATTAATTAAAAAAGTAAAAGAAATTATTGATTTTTTTGTAGACAAAAAAAAATAAGAACAAAAACACACAAAGTGTAACGAGTCCTTAAGGAAAATAGTGCAACAGCAACTATGCATAAATCACTGAGTGCTTTATTATTGTAATAATATTTATATCTATAAAAAAATATTATGTATATGTTCAAAACATACATTATGTATTTTTGATATATTTTTTTTTGTAATTTAAGACTTTTTTGATATATGAGAGGTAAAAATCAAAATTTAAAATTTTGCAAAAGAACTCTCCACAGAACAAAATTTATTAAGACAAAAAAGAAAACAAATGTTTAAAGAATATCGTTGATTGATATTCTATATTATAGATTTAACATAATTAAAATTATTGTATTTGTTTAGAAAATGCATGAATAAAAAAATATTGAAAACAATGAAAGATTTGTATTTTCATTTCATCAACATTAAAAAAAAATAAAAATATCGGAAACTAGACCTAATGGCCAATAATCATATTACAATTCAGAGGTGGGATCTGTTAAAGTGACTTGTACTTGTAATTGTCAAATTTCAAACAATCAAAAAATGTCAACAAATTTAAGATAATGTGGAACGATTTGCCTGTGTCCTGAATGGCTTTGATTTGTTTCGGGACTTGTTGTTTTTTAACCTTTTAAAAAAAAATACTCGGGCTTGTTGCACTGATTACGAAACGGTATGTAAAAATCTAGATGAAGGTTATTGAAAAAATTGTTTGCTTTTGTAACTAATTTAAAAAGAAGACATTTCCAACCATATTGTTAAAAATATGGGTTTCGGCTTCATAATCTCAAAATTATTAAAAATTCTATTTTATCCCTCATTTCCTCAACTTTGACATTGATTTTAAGCATTTACATGTGCTAGAACATTTTGGGTTTAATACCCCTCCAATGGGTCCTTACCTCCAAAATATAGTGTTGCCATGTTACTACATATAAAATATGTATGTGCAAAGTTTTATTTCGATACGATAATTAGAAGTAAGTCTAAATAGATTTGGGGTGTCTCTAACCCCAATGTCCCTCCCCTGGATCTGCACCACCAAAATATTGTGTTATCACCCGAACTACATATATATAATATGTACAAAGTTTCACTTCGATACGATTATTGGAAGTTGGTCAAAATTGACTTCTAAGATTTGATTACATTTGTCAGTTACAAGTCAAGCTAATAAAATCGTTTTAAAAAAGCAAGTGGTTTTTTTATTTAATTATCTGCTTACTTGCATTCCTTGAGTGCATCCTGTTTGGCGATCCTAGAACAATAATTTTTGTGAAGGAGAATGAAACTCGTATCATGGAGAAGAAATTATCTTATAACAAAAAATTATTTTTTTTACAAAAAGTACGTATACGCCGTAGTGTACTCATTTTCCTCATAAAGTTCATACAAACCCGTATTCGTCTAATATCACTACAATATTGGTTCAGAAGTGGAATAAAGGAACACAAGAAAAAAAAAACAGAACATGTAAAAACTCATAAACATCAAATGAATATTTTAAAAAAATTATCATTGTTAATTTTTGCATTTATAGGTAAGTCTTCCAGGTAAAAGGCTATATTTAAAGCACTTGAAAAAATATCTATATTGTAAAATTTATTTCAAATTCGAGTTTTTGTATTTTTTGAGTGCATCTTGTAGACGTCTTGGACTCTCGTTTCTCTGAGGAACCAGGACAGAAGAATTAACTTGCTATCGTAATTATTTCTAAAATTGATATTTTGCATTTTTTTTAATGCATCTTGCAGGAAAGGTCTTGGATCCGCGTTTTTTGTCATGAGGAGAAACTGTTCTATCATCGCAGAGTAGAAATATCTTGCTATCATAAATAAACCGAAAGCAGTTTTTTTTGCACTTTTCGAGTGTGTCTTGCAGGCAAAAGGTCTAGGGAGCATATTTTTTGTTTGCTTTAAACGATAATTATTTTGCTATACCTACCAATTATCTTGATTGCCGAACGCATTGTTCAGAAACGCCCCAGCATGAAAGAACTCGATTTTGAATTATAGAAAGTGAGGATCTCTTTATAGATTTAAGCCTTGCGCAGTTTTTGGCACTAGACTTGAATTTTTGTTTTACTTGGTCCGTTACAGCTGTGAGACTTCCATATGTAATATCAAACAGTCAAATGGTTAACTAAAGAATAAGAATGGTAAGCCTTTAAAATATTTCAATAGAAAAATAGTGTTCCACATACGCCACAGTGACCCATATCGATAATAGTTTATAAATAGATTGTATAATACCTAAAAAGTTCGAATTTCTGATTCTGGGTTGAAATCGTTAAAATTTACTTTCTTAGCCAATTTTCAACCGATTTTTATAAAAAGTTTCTCATTTGGTTTGGACACAAACATTGCCCCCTATTACGTTTGTATTAAAACGACAAGAAAATGACTGGCTCTAGATTGACAATTGAAAATTCAGTGAATAATTTATCAGCAAAATGGGAAGAATAATGAAAAGCGAGGAGAAAACTGAAGTTAAATTTGTACTAAAACACCAATTGGCACTTTTAAGAGCGTTTAGTTTTCTCAGCGTTTTAGTACAAACGACAGAATGGTGTTTTAAAAACATATGCTCTAAACTTAAATTAATGTCGAAGTTGGGTAAACGACGAAAAAAATTCAATTGTTCAGCTTATAAAATCTAAGCTCTAAGTGGTTCAACCAAATTACGTTTTGGGGGTTTTGCGCAATTTATACATACGGTCTTGTAATAAGTGCAACAAGCTCTACAAAACGTGATTTTAATTTGTCTGCTTACCTGCTCCTATGGGTTTTGTGCATTGATTTAAAGGAATCTACATAAAACTTTGTTTTTGTCCTTTTTACTGCTTTGATTGCGGTAAAGATCCATTTTCTCTGACAAATCATTGACCATTTGAATGTTTAAATAAAAGATTGAATTTTTGTAATTAACATACTACTTAACGATTTATTAAACTTTTTATTTTGTTTTCGTTATATTTGAATGTTCATTCTTAAATTCAAATCAATTAGAAATGTTATCATTTATAAGAAGGTTCTGCAGTTCTTCTTTTTTTGTTCCTTTAGTAAATAAATTATCTAAATTATTAATTCAATTGAGAACATAGCAAACCATAAAGAGCTTAATCGATAAACAATTCGAATTGATTTGAATTTAAGAACAAGAAACATAAATTTTAAACATAACTTGTGATATTTTGTTTGATTTCATTTGTATTCGATAAAAATGCCACAATTGTTGTTGTCGAATACAAATAAAAAAAAGGAAGGAACAAAGAATTTTCTATATGAAACTCAATCGAAAATGTGAAAACAAGGGAAAAACAATTATAAAATTAGTTAAAAATACAAATGACATTATAAGGTGCCAAGAAGGGTGTGATTTTTTGTTTTTTCTTTTAAATAATGTCTTTAAGGCGCCATGGCAGATATCGCTGACAAATCGATTCCAAGTTTTCGTGTAACATTAATTTGGGCAATGGCAGCGTTTCTTAATGCATATAAATGCGACATTTCCGTTTGACTCTTAGCCAGCTTAACTGCCTTCTCGAACAGTTCAACAGCTCCGTCTAGATTCGCACGTTGTACTTCAATGGTGCCCAGTGTCTCGTAGGCTAACTCACACTTTTCATCGATTTCAATACTCTTCTTCATTAAGGCAACAGCCTTTTCAACATCTCCCTTCCATTGCAGCCACATAATACCACGATGTACATAGAATGAGGCATTTTCTGGGGCCATTTTAATTGCTTTCTCAAAGAACGAATCGGCTTGTTCGAACTGCGACTGGTCACTGAGTACTTGTGCCATCAGACTATAGCACTCCACACAATCGGGGAACTTCTCGACGGCATTCTTAAACTCATTCATAATCACCATGAGGCGCATTTGGTCTTGATTCAATATCGATAGTCTGTATTCGGCATAGCATTTTTGTATGTAAGCGATAGCATGTTTGGGGGCCAATTTAACAGACATTTCAAATTCTCTGAGTGCTTCGTCCAACTGATCGATGAGAATGTAGATTTGGGCACGTTGGTGGTAGACATCGGGATTTTTGGGTGAAAGTTTTACAGACATTTCAAAGTCTTCCATGCCCGTGTTTTTATCGTCAAGTTGAATGTGTAGTGAGGCTCGTTTGATGAGTGCGTTTGCTCGAAGATTGATATCGGCATCAGCTGAAAGTGTTATATAGAAAAAAAATGTTAAGATCGTCAAAGTAAAAGAAAAATTATAATTTAATCAAGGGAAACTAGAACATACTTTAGATTCCCCCATGGAATGACAACCGCTCAGCGTTTCACATAGAGGGTGAATCGAAATCCAAATTTTTAGAAGTAGAAAAACTATGGGCTGAGTACATACCTAAGCCTCTCTTATAAAGAAACTAGATAACCCTCTTCCAAAGAAGAAAGACTTAATAAAATTAGGTTGGAGCAGGTGATGATTAATGATTCTTTGGACTCGCCAACGTTTAGGTGACATAAGGGAAAAAGAAGATTTGAGGTGGGATAGAAATTAGAAGTTATTAATAGTGTAATGGTGTATTGGAAGTTAGCATTCTCTATCTTCACATAAACTACCGGATAAATTAGAGTACAAAAACAAAAACTCTTGCAAGATTTTCCACAACGCTACTGACCATATTTCTCAAAATGTGAACTGGAATTACATATCTCTTAGTGGCCTTTTCAAAAAGGTTGTAGCTTTCGATGCTAATAAAATGGAAATCTGATATTCAAAAATCATTTATTGGGAAACCTTTGTGGATTGCGGTCGACGATTGAATTTTTAAAACAAAAGAAAAGCTAAATTGTTATTCAAAACAGTTTTGACGTAACTAGAACACATCATTTTGGTATTGTTAAGTCAGTATTTCCAACCCAGTAAAACAAATAAATAATGTACAGGTGAAGCAAGACTATCGTCCAAACATAAAGCTTTTGGGTGTTTTAATAATCGGCTTAGCACTTACCGGGTTCAATTTGGTGGCACCCAGTGGACTCAAATTTTGTTTTAAACATAAATAATGGTACTTATTTTACCTACTCGTGGTAACGCTCATTGTTTTCGGTTATCCTTTATACGTAGCCAAATCAAATAATTAGGAGAAAACTGATTAATTTTTACAAAGTGTTGCTGTAGTTCTTTAAGTCGTTGTTTTTATAGTTATTTCTGAAGTTTTTAATCATTTCGTTTTTAATAAAGAGCGGAATTTAAGGTATATTTACTTAAGTAAAAAACTTAAAGTATCAACATTTTGATTGATTTTTTACTTAACTTTTGTTAGGAATTAACGTAATTTTTAGCTTTGCTACTGTAAAAATATTATCTCTACGCCTCTCCACGCGATCATTCTTATATATTTGAAGATTATTTTTTGTTTAATATCAAATTTCATATGTAATATTATTTGTAGATTAATTTATAAAGATATTCAAACCAAGGTTTTAAAGATGAAGTTTTTCAATCTTTTTCATGTAAATCGCATAATGTAAACTAACTATTTTAACAAGTTTTACTTCATGCCGGTTTAATGATGTCTCTGGAACTACCTGGAGCATAATTTAATCCAACATTTTAAAAATAATAATAAGTTCGGTAGTCTCGGTGGGATAAAAGTGACCTGGCTTAGTGGTGATGATTTCGTATTATTCAATGGGAATGGAATGTATTATTGAAGGAACTTCTACTTCTGTCGGTAAGCTTTCGAAAACTTTTGAAGAATGTTTATTAAAGACTAGGAAATGTGGAGTGACAGATTTTATTAAAAAGAGATTTGCCCAAGAAATCAAATTTGCTGCTGAGGAAACATATAAATCTTTCGTCTTCCTATCCAAAAGTTATCTCGAATTATTTCGCCGATTTTTTGGTCAAATTTTCTGATCTAATACTACCGATATAGATACAAGTTTTTTTTTTTTTACTTATATGAATAACCGCCCTCCTTAAAATCAATCAACGTAACCTTATCGTCAGTGGTGGATAAAATCCGTTTAATCAAAGATGATTTCTTTTCCAGACTAACAATTGCTCAACCCTTGACGGTGTTGTTCGAGAAATCAATTTGCTGCAGTGTAGTTCCAACATTATGAATGGAATCTGTCATTATTCCAATCCATAAAAAAGAATTTAAAAATGAGGTCACGAACTATAGGCCCATAGCCAAACTTTCATGTATACCGGTAATATTCGAAAGCATAATTCATGATTGTCTTATCCCACACTGTAAAATGATCTTCTCCAACAACATGACTTTCTTAAAGGAAGATCTACAACTAAAAATCTAATAGAATTTGTATCTAATACCATTTGATAAATGGAAGCACTTCCAACCCAATTTACTCTACTTCAGGAGTTCCGTAAGGTAGTCTAGTTACCTTGGCCCTTTAATTTTCTTAATATCTATAAATGATGTAGAGTTGATCCTCACTGGATCTAGTTTTCAAATCTATGCAGATGATATGAGGATCTTCAAAGAAATTTCGAACTCTAAGGTTGCTCAAATTCTCCAGGCAGAATTAAACAATTTTTCAACATGGTGCGAAAAGAACCTTCTAGAGCTCAACATAAGTAAATGCCTCACTAAGTCCTTTTATATCACCTTTGTAAGACCTCTAGTAAAATATCCCTCCCCGGTCTGGTCACCCTATCATCGTATATTATATCGAACTCATGGAAGCAAATCAACGATGATTCATTCCTCAGATTTGCTTTGTGTGATCTTCATTCGGTCAACTTAATAAATCTGCCTTCTTATGAGTACCGTCTAGGATTAATTAAATTACAGTCCCTGAGTACACGTTGCGATAATGCTGACATAATTTTTCACCACTTGGTGGTATTGACTCTCTGGAACTTTTTCACAAAATCAAAATCAACCCTAATCCTTGAAATCTATGATCTTACCTCTCTTCATCGAACCGACTATGGAAAAAATGAGCCATTAACAAGAATGCTTTGAAAAGTCAACAATACTTCATGCTTTGATCAAAGCCTATCAAAAATGTATTGTTTAGTCATTTTTGAAAGGCTGATTATGCAATAAAATAATCCTTAAATATATCCTTCCTGTGTTCCTACGCTTTTTATATTTTTATTTATTTTTTATTGTTTTAGTTTTTTTTACTATATTTTATTTTGTATTAAAGCATTATTAATATTATTAGTATTATTATTTTGTATTTGTTTTTATTTAATAAAACTAAAGTCATTCTTTCACTTAGCAATAATTTGGCTTTTTAATAGTTTTAAGTTACTATGTGCTTGTATTAGGCCTGAAATAAATTATTATCTTCAACAAATCGTTTTCACTCATTGAATTATTCTATCCCATCATATGATGGATACTCGATCTTATGTGCGATAAGGTCGGAGAAGAGGGTTTACAATCACGGACTTTATGCCCTTATCAGCTAGATATGAAGGAAAACAAAAAGCAAAAATTTGGAAGCTACATTGGCTGTGCCAAGAGAATCTTCGAATAAATAAATAAATTAATTTTGGCACACAACTATTTCTCACAATGAGCCAAGGCCTAGTGACTGACTCTCTCAATCATTTCCTGTGTGAGTGCAACTTGCAGGAATGGAGGGCACTTACAATTTTCTGTCGATTCCGAACGGCTAGTTGAGATGCGCTTTTTGTGACAAGCCGTACAATTGGAGTTTTTATCAATTCCTCGCAAGAGGTAGGCTGGGAATCGAACACAGACCTCTGACGTGATAGTCCATCGCATAAACAATTACGCCAAAGGATACTACGAAAACTTCGAAGACAAGACCGAAATTCAGCTTTATAAAAAAAGCCATAGCGGATGCGAGAATGTCTGGACAACTGGATACAGCATGCTAGGGATAGTACACGATGAAATACTGACATTTCACATTTCACGGACAGGGCTCTTCCATGGGTACAGATCCCATTAAGAAAGGGGAAACCCAGTAGATAGTGTACATTTGACTTTTAATTAGTTAACAAAAGCTTCATCAGCAAATTAAAGCAGTTTTTCGGAGTAAATGAATCAGTCAATCAGTGAGTCAGCGATGACAGTAAATATTATACGAGAACATTTATAATGAGAAAAAAAAATTCTTACTGTTATTGATGACGGCATCCAAGTCTGTTTTTGAATCGGCAAAGTTAGCTGATAACAAATGAAAGGTTCCTCGCATCAGAAGAGCTTCCGATTTATACTGTGACTCCGATTCACTTGATTCGATTTCCTCGGTGCACGCTGGAATAACATCATCAAAGTTTCCACTATCGAATGCTATTTTAGCTCGCACGTATCCTTTTGGATCTTCGGATTTTGGAACCTGCATAAAATCCAATTAAAATATCAAGTAAATATAAAAAAAAATTTTAAAACTTACTTCTTTCACTACACATGGATCTTGGACAAAGGATTTGAAGAAAGTCTTGATGAAATTTTTGGAAGGTAAAATGGGAACTCTTGTAAGGATTGCTTTTGCAGCATCGATTTTTCCAGTTGTTTTGAGAATTCTATCAGCATACAAGATTGTATTTTGATTCTGGAACATTTCCAATATACAAGTCGCTGTCACATCATCAAGGCACTCGAGTAGATCGTTTGTGGCTTCGCTGGCTTTCGCACGACGGAAATAGGCTTTGGCATACCGGGGATTGTGTCGTATCGAATTGGTGCAGTCTTCCTTCACTTTTGACCATTTCTTCAACATTTCATAGGCAGCCGCTCGATTTTGGTAGAAGATGGCCAAGTCGTTGTGATTCTGAACGGGACATTTGTCGATGGCTTTGTCGTAGAATAAGATCGCCTCGTCGTACTTGCCTTTGCGATAGCACACGTTTCCTTCGTTCTTGTAGTTTGTGGCCTCTTTCAATGGCGAGAGTTTCTCGCTTTCCAATTCGGCCTTTTTTTTCTTTTCGACGTCCTTCTCACTCTCTGTGCCGTCTAAGGAAATCGATTGGTCTTTAAGGCTCTTAAGGGGAATCTTCTTTGATTTGGGTTTTCCATCATCACCCAGAGAGGACTTGCTGTTCTTTTTGTATAGATAGTAGCCAACGCCGATGACAACAGGGGTTCCGACGATCAGAGCCAATTGTAGTTTAGACAAGCCAGTGGAGCCAACGTTTCCTCGGGACATCTTTTAGTTGCTGGAAATACATAAACAAGAATACAAAAAAAAAATTACAAAATAAGTTCATGCACATGGCAAATTCAATGGAGGTGCGGCAGTGGGGAGTTGAGATTGAGAGCCCCCACAAAGGTTAGAATCGACTTGGTCTTATCTTGGATGGTGGTGGTTGTGATTAGCATTGAGGCGTTAAGAGTTTTTCGTAGAAAAGATTCTAATTAGCAAAACATCTTCCGGGTGGGACTGCGAAAGTTGAATACTCACAAACAAGATTACATGAACGAATAATCTTTCATTTTTTTTTTTCTTTTGAGGACTTCCGCAGAAACCCGGCATTGATTTTTCCTAACAACATTTCAATAAGTTTTGTTAAATGGTTTACTTACTTAATAAGTTAATGGTTTAATATGAAATATATTATTGAATTTTGATAATTTTCCAGATCTTTTAATTGAAAGATTTGAAAATTTTCTCAACAATTTGAGGAATTGTAGACCCCACACGGAACGGCTACTATTTTTTTTGACAGATTCATTGGAGTTTTTTTTTTTGATGTTTTGAATTTTAAAATGAATTTTGTGGATGAATTTGAAGACAGGGTGGTTTGAAAGTGGGGATAGCCCGAAAAAGACACCATTTTTTAACACCAGGGGATCTACATGGTGAGTCGATTTCTCAGCATATTCACAAGAGTGTGATGTATGTTGTGGAGCCATGCTCGCAAGAATGCGTGTCCATGTGAACCCTGCTATTCAGTTATTTATCCTGTTTCGTATTTTAAGAATTCCCACTACCATAGGTGCTTGCTAGAGGTATTCATGCAACCATGGTAAACCTGGTAAACATGGTAAAATATTAAATCTGATTATTAAACTATTAAATTTTGTATAGGAAGGAAACCTTAACTAAAATATGGTTAACATTTCCACACACATTTGTTTGATAAAAGTTTACCATCTAGAAATGGTAATTGTAAAAAACTTTTAACCATGCATATTATGGAATTCGTGATACTTTATTTCCGGGGAGTCAGTGTGATTCGCGGAGCTCACGTTCACATTTAAAACAATTATGAACTTTCTGGGTGAACTATATTAACAATACGAGGAACCATTTCCTTTAAGCCACTTCGTTACCTGCGAGTTCTACAGGAGAAAATATTGCTGAAATATGTGCGAATCCCACAGCAACGCATTCATCGGATTCTATAATAGGGGTGAACCTTTAATTTTGTCCAGTTTAGATAAAATCAGTCACTAATATGTAGCTAGTTGACGAAGACAAAGAAAGAACCATACTTTTCTCCAAATAATTCAAGTATCAATACATAATTTATACACATTTACCTATGTTGATTTTAAGGGCATTCATGAAACAAGCGTGGTAATTTTAGCAGATTGAGAAGATTATCAGGTTGCATGAATACCCCTAATGTAAATCTTTTCATGTGGCAGCAGAACTATTATCTTCTGTGTACACCTTACGATTTTTCAAACACACCCTAATTGCTCAAAAAACAGTTCAGTGATGCACCGATGCTTGTCACTTTGACAGCAATTTTGACATCCAACAACTGTCACAAGCTACGCCAGAAAAAAAACTCTTTCAAGAAATTTTCTTCACTGCTTTTATTCAAATCGCGAGGAATTTTTAATCCATTGGAATCTTGCTTTAAAATAATTGAAATCTATTTTATTTTGTGATAATTTAATTCAAAAATAATATGGCACCAAAAAGTAAAATGTCTGCAGGAATAAAACCTCAAGGAGCTGCCTTCAAAGACAAGAGCAAGCCGGCCGATGTCCGTATGAGCAATATTCAAGCAGCTAAAGGTAATTATTAAATTAAAAATTTTAATTAATCCAATTGAAAGTGTTATTCCAAGTATAAATAAGGATATGGTAGATAAATTTCGTTAGTTTCTAATGATTTTAATAGATTTGTAGTCGTTTGAAGTCGCATCTGCTAATATGCCGAAGGGTGTAAACAAATTCAGTCTGGAACGTTCCTCCAAATGAGTCACCTGATTGATTTTTTTTTAAATTTTAAAATTAAATCTTCAAATTGAACTAATAGGATTATAAAACTGTTTTTTTTTCTTTTTCTTATTGATAAGAGAGAAAAACTTATTTTTTTGTATGGAATATAAACAATTTCAATGGTTTTTCCATATCAGCCGTTGTTTCAAGTTTTGAATCTTTAGCAATCAATCGGCGGAAGATTCTTTTAATATGCACGTTTTGTTTCTGCATAGATTTTGTAAAAATCTCTAAAATATACTATCAATTTATTCTAATATCTCTGCTATTGTATGTTATTTGTTGTAAACATTAATAAATATGGTAAAAAATGCTGGTTATTCCCGATTGAGCACCAATTGACAGCTAGCACAAAGCAATGGGCATCATTAGTGTCTTTCACTTTCTTTAGGTCCAACAGTTCAAGTTTTATAGGCCTTTGCAATGAAATGTTTCCTTTTCATGTGGATGCTCCCAGATTTTCTTACTTTGTTTTATGCTCGAGTACAAGGGTACTTTTGGATATAAAGCCCTTGAGTAATACAACCCACTAGTTTCGTTGGTGTCTCCCACCAACTATGTGTTGGTTGTTGCGAGAATTCTTATTTAATTTCATCTATATATAAAATTCAATTGTTTATATGTTTGTACTCAATGGACTCGAAAATCGTCAGTCAGATAATTCAGCTCTATTCTAAACAAAAATTCCCGGGGAAATGTTTTCGGCTCCCAAAAAAATCGTTCCTCTTGTGTTGATGATGGCGTAAAAGAAAACAAAGAGAAACGAAATTGCTTGCAACTTTCTGGTTGGGAGCCTTTCACCCAAAGACATTTCCCCGGGAATTTTTGTTTAGAATATCGCTGAATAAAACAAATTTATTAAATTGATGTAGTTAAATCCGAAAAAGTTCCTACGTTAAAAAAAATTGCAATTGTCAAGTTATATGCGAAATTTCAATACATTATTGGAACTAAATAGAGGATAGAATTTCTTCGATGGTGGTTGAAATAGTAGAACGGAAAAGAAGTTTATAATACAACAACACCTAAAATTAGCATTGAAAGCTAGAAAAAGATCGGTAATAAACTACCGCGAGAAAAAACTTAAAACCGCTTAAAAAAGCTCGATGGATCGTGGAAAACCGAGAAAAATAGCATGGAAATTCATAAAAAAGAGTTAAGTACCACCGGAAAATTTCATATTAATATTAGTGAACGTTCGAGGAATGCCGCAAAAAATAGTATAGAAAGTCATAAAAAAATAAACCATGCGAGAAAAGCTCTAAACAACAGCAAAGCAGCAGCATCTAAGTTAAAACTGTTGCTCAATTCAACTTATGTTGAAACAAAAAACAAACTTTTAATGTACAAGATACTAATACGCCCTCTATTGTCCTACAGATTCCTAATCTGGTTCCAAATCATGTCCAGCGTGGTACTGGAGCTCCAAAGATTCGAACGTTATATCGTTCGAAAATGTATTAATAAACACCGTAAACCAGGTGGAAAATGGCTTAAAATCAATAAGACAATATAATGATTCAAAATTAACTCCCTTGTTCTACTACCTAACCGGACTTTTGAAAAAAAGAATAACATCATTACAATATCATTAAAATACCCTCCTCCGAAGCATTTATATAAACAACATCAACTGATCAATAAATGATAGATATTATACGTCTCCAATAAGTATCCTCAACGAAGCTTCCAACGCCGCCTTCAGCATCGAAAATGATAATTTGTTCTCATCACCATTTTACACGAAACAAGCCACAAGCACATACAGAGCCCAGGTAGCTTCACTTCTTTGAATTATGGAAAAAGTGTGAAAAGTCGCGGAATAAAGAGAAAAAACATGCGAAATACGGTGGACTACAACAGTAAAAATCGAACAGCTAAGGAAGAAGTATTGAAATTGTGGATATAAAGCTTGAAAGGTAGAGGAAAAATATGCAAAATATCGCGAACTACCACCGTAAAAAGCACAGAATAATGTGGAAAAAAGGTCGGGTTATAGCCATGTTAAGTCATGAGAGCGCCGACATAACCGACATAACCGACATAAAATTTAAGACTTTTGATATTTTCTAATGAATGACACTGTCAACAGTGAACCAAATTGGAATTGGACAATTTTTCAAATAAAAAAAATCATCAAAACCGATCCACCCAGTCAAAAGTTCTGAGCTATCAAACTAAAAAAATGCCGTCGAATTGATAACCTGCTCTTTTTATTTAAAGTCAGTTAAAAAGTGTAATATGCCGCGGAAAAGGTGACCACGGACGACCGCAGAATAAAATTGCATTAAGACTTCGGAAAAGAGCGCAGAATACAGGGGATATAAGCGCTGAAAGTCATAAAAATGACCGTAAATGAACTTGAAAAAAACGCGCTTTTTCCAGTACTTTTCACACTTTTTTCGCGATATTCTGCTCAGTTATTTCCGACCTCAAACGTTTTTTCTCCGACTTCATGCATTTTTTAGCGAACAGCACATGATTCTCACATGGAAAATTGTATTAGGGCCTGCTAACGCATCGGAAAAACTTCAAAAACTAATACTATTAATCCAATTACTGAAAATGAAAAATCTGTCGGCGCCAATAACTACTGTAGTTGTAAAACCCTTAATGTAAGCTCAACATATAAATCGTTGTGCAGAGCAAGAAAATGTCTGGCAGGTCAGCTAGACGAAAGAAGTCCGCCGGTCAGCTAGTTCATTAATAATTCCTGGAGGCCCAGCACGTAACTGATAGAATTCAAATGTCCATCGGCTGAACAGAATTTAAAAGTACACTATAAACCGCCGTGTACCTCTTTCAGCAAAACAGTATTTGAATTTGCTGTGCAGCTCTTTAAAAATCCATTGAGAATCGATCGTCGGAAAAAATTGTTTGAGTTGCCTTAGCCGAAATCAGAAGATAGTTATTGTTTGCTCCCTGTCCATAACGAATACGATTCTCTTAAAGGTCCCTAGCTTCTTACTTACTTACTTACCTTTGATCGCGCCATGTAAATTAAGGTTTTTGCTCTGCCACCAACTCTTCTCCATCGGGTAATTTCAAATTGTGGTATTTGAAGAATCTTTCTCTCGAAACAACTCAGCAGGTTTTCATTCGATCTTATGGTCTTAAATGGGGTGTGCCTCGTTCTTTCAGAAAGGGTTTTATTATTAACTTTTCATTAATTCATTGCCTATTGGACACTTCTCATCATGTTACTGTATTTCTTTTAACTGCACATTTTTAATTGTTTTAATTGTAAAACCAATTTCTCTATTATTTCAGCTGTTTCCGATGCCATCCGTACAAGTTTGGGTCCCCGTGGTATGGATAAAATGATCCAATCGAGCAGTGGAGAAGTTTCCATCACCAACGATGGTGCAACCATTCTCAAGCAAATGAATGTTCTTCATCCAGCAGCCAAGATGTTGGTTGAACTTTCACGTGCCCAAGATGTTGAAGCTGGAGATGGTACTACCTCGGTTGTAGTTATTGCTGGAGCTCTCTTGGAAGCCTGCGAAAAACTTCTACACAAGGGCATTCATCCAACTGCAATTTCCGAATCGTTCCAACGTTGTGCCAACAAAGCTATTGAGATCTTGAATGAGATGTCCAAACCAATTGAGTTAACTGACCGTGAGACACTCATTAAGAGTGCATCAACTTCGTTGAACTCAAAAGTGGTGTCACAGCAGAGTAGTCTTTTGGCTCCACTGGCTGTTGAGGCAGTCATGAAAGTAACCGAATTGGGAAAGGAAGGAGCTGTGGATTTGAAAAATATCAAAGTTATCCGTAGTTTGGGTGGAACCATTGAGGATACCCAATTGATTGATGGTTTGGTATTCACAATGCGTTCGGCTGGTACCAACGCACCCAAGCGCATTGAAAAGGCAAAGATTGGTCTTATTCAATTCTGTATTTCGCCACCAAAAACAGATGTAAGTTGGAAAATATTTAAATTATTTTGTAAAAAGTAACATGAATGTCTTCTTGTTTGCAGATGGACCACAGCGTCATTGTTTCCGATTACGCAGCAATGGATCGCGTTTTGAAGGAAGAACGTACATACATCTTGAATATTGTCAAGCAAATCAAGAAGGCCGGATGCAATGTCCTCCTTGTCCAAAAATCAATCTTGAGGTATGTAAATGTTGAAACAGTAGATTCTTTATCTCAATTTTTTTGTCTTCCACTTGGTAGAGATGCCGTTTCCGATCTAGCTCAACATTTCTTGGACAAGATTAAGTGCTTGGTTGTCAAGGATGTGGAACGCGAAGACATTGAATTCGTCTGCAAGACTTTGAACTGTCGTCCTATTGCTTCCCTCGATCACTTCGTTGCCGAGAGTCTTGTGAATGCTGATTTGTGTGAGGAAGTTGCCAGTGGAACCAGTAAATTTGTCAAAATTACCGGAATTCAAAACCCCGGCCGTACAGTGTCCATCATCTGCCGTGGATCCAACAAATTGGTTCTTGAAGAAGCTGCTCGTTCACTCCATGATGCTCTTTGTGTTGTCCGTTGTTTGGTAAAGCAGCGCTCCCAGATCTGTGGTGGTGGAGCACCTGAAATTGAAATGGCATTGCAGTTGGCTGCTTACGCCCAAACAGTCGAAGGTGTCGATGCCTACTGTTTCCGTGCCTATGCTGATGCTCTCGAAGTCATTCCTTCCACTTTGGCCGAGAACGCTGGTCTCAATCCGATTGCAACAGTGACCGAATTGAGAAATCGACATGCCCAAGGCGAAAAGAATGCTGGCATCAATGTCCGCAAGGGCGCCATCACTGACATATTCGCCGAGAATGTGGTGCAGCCTTCGTTAGTCAGTATTTCAGCGATTTCCCTAGCCACAGAGACAGTTAGATCGATCCTCAAGATCGATGATATTGTAAGTTTTAATTTAAATTTTTATTTTGATACGAGATGAATGACGTGTTTTTTTTTTTTAATTTCAGGTCAACACAATGAGTTAAATGTTTTCTTCCTTAAACTTCACATCATGCGCTGCGTTCCAATGAGCATTTAATAGCTTCAACTCGACGCATTCACAACGAAACTTGTTTTTCGTTTTCATTAAAAATTTTGAATGTTTGTTCGCTCCCTCACTACTCATCTGTATTTTTCTTTTAACTAGTTTTTTGCATTTTAATTTTAAAAAGAACAAAAATCATAAAATAAAAACACAAAAATACTTGCTAATCTATTAAACAAAAACCGTTAATTTTTTTACTGGAGATATTTTGCTATTTCCCAATTAAAAAAAAAAAAAAACAGAAAGCTGTGAACCAAAGAAAATACAACCCATCCTCACTTTAATAGAACTTCTATTTAATAAATTCGAAACCACAAAATTTGAAAATTCTGGAACTGGATTTGGCGTAGTTTTAGACTGATTGTAAGTTTAAAACAGAAATTGTAGGCGATTTATGTGTTTCAAAAATTTGATTTGGTCAGATTGAAGTACCTATTTACTTTATTTATTTTGGCTGAGGAAAAGCTTGTGTATGGCCCCAGGGGTGGGCCTTTCTATTATATTGGGGACCATGGCTTTTGAGAAGGTGAAAAAATGTTCATGCTCGTAAAATTCCTCTCTTGGCAGCATCAAGTTGGGGTGAATGCAAACGCACTGAAGTTTAATATTTTTTCTTGGGCTTGTAAGCGAAAAATGTAAACACTTTTTCTTTTAAAGCTGCTAAAGTATCGCTGAATTCCTAAATGCAGTACTACTTTGCAACCCAAGCAAATTAAATGCAAGAAAAACATGAAATTCGAAAATCAAAATTTTGAAAATCGTTGGGCCATTTAAAGATAAGGAATCAGTCAGTTCAAAAACGGGCATCACTGCATTTTTGCGATGCTAATGCACAACACATTCCTAATTAAATGCAGGAGCGACCACGCAACATGAATTTTCTTGATTCTCTTCTGTATGAAGTTAACATTCGCCTCAAAAAGGGATGCCGGTCTTGAATTTTTGAGGAGGGTGAGTTTGCTTCATGTACTAATTTTAAAACATTAAAAAAAGCCAGCCAACCAGGTTTTCTGAGATCTCCGAGATTTTTCTTGACAGAAAATGCAAAACGAATCCAAAATTTCCAGAAACAGTATACGATGCATAGGAGTAGTGGAGGCCCTATGTCCCTTAAGGGGATCACATTACGGTATGAACTCTGAGGACCTAAGGGCCGTTTGCTAATACGATACTTAAAATATTTATGTTGGACGTAAGCGCTTATGGTCTACTTTTTCAGTATTGGAGTGATCTAAACGACAATTTTATAATCACCCTTATTCCGGAAGACGTTTGCTCAAAAACGCCACGTTATAGAATCCATAATTGTCATTTTTTAAACATTGCGTTTTAGTACACACGCCTTGCGGAATTACGGTGAATTTTTAGAAATCAGCTTTACAAGTAGTAACGGTCGTTTTAAAAATTCCATTTCTTTGGTTTTTGTATGAAAATATGCTTTATATTCACCAAAAAAGTGCAAACTGATTGTTTGAAAATGTTGTACAACTGAAGTTTTTTGAAATATTCCAAATAAAAACTTCAAACTTCCACTTTGTGGAATTAAATACAGGAAGGCTGATTTTTTCAAATCCTAAAGAAGGGCTTTAGAAAAGCATAAGTTGTGGTTTTCGGGACGCCATTCCCCTGACAAAATCCGCCATTTTGAAAACGCGAATAGATCTACGTCTATAAAACTATTAGTTTTTGTAAAGAAGTTGTCAGACCAAAGCTGTAGATAATAGGTCATTTTTACTTCACTTAGGAAAAATGACAGAGCATCATTTTCAATATTAAAAATTTTAATTGAAGTGCATTTATCTATCAGATGAGTTGAAATTATCACGATTTTTAACCCCCCTAAAACCACAGAAGGCTTAAAAATAAACCTTCCAGACTTTCGAATATGAAATAAGGACGTGTATACTTATTAAACTGCATACTCATATTTTGGTTATACCTCCACTCGCAAAATTTGCTGTCGGCTTTTGGTCTGTTAATATCACTCCAATACTGATGTGACGAAATGTTAAGTTTCTTTTACGCGAAATGCTAAATTTCTTTTAAGTTAAACATAATAGCTTCCCAAATTCCGTGAAAAGTTTTGTGTGCGCTCAAAAATAGGGCTGCTTGTACTATTTTAAAGATAGACCTTATTGAAATTGGACACACATACATTTTTAGAAAAATCGTTATATTCGCTTTCGATAAATTCCTTAATGGTTTTTGTCCACTAGAAACCAGCTGTACAAACGTGGTTCAACCTTTGTTCAAGCATGTACTTGGCTAGTCTATGTCAATATAATGTAAATGAAACTATACCAGCTATACCGCCGATTTCACAAGATATCATATTTATATTTAAAACGTAAATATTTTCACAACTTGGAGTTCAAGAGGTAATTTTTTTTTAGAGGCTGACGTTCTGTTCTTAGATACATCGTAGGTCATCGTGTAAGTCTCTACCACTTCAATTGCCTCAACATGATCAAAGAGTAATGTCGTTTTCTATTGGAATTCCGGTTGCATCCAGAAGTTTTCTAAAACTATTTTATTGACACAAAAATGACACATCGAAAACGACATAAGATACCTAATTATCATGCCCTCCGTGGTATTTTGAAGATTTTTTTTATTTCGTGGGACTTCAAAGGGACAAACCTGTACCTAAATGCGGAAAATTTATAATGCGGGACAGACCTATGAAATGCGGAAGGATCCCGCAAAATGCCGGATGCAGAATCTCTATAATTTAGGCATATGTTCTAATGAAACTTAGTAGGTACTAGTCACTCATCTTTTGTGAATTGCAAAAACAATACAACGAGTAAAGAGCCCAAAAAAATTCTTCAATACACGAATATGTATTTAAAAAAAACTGGACTGTTAAGTTAAACATTTGACCTTGGCAAATACATCCCTACGTCTTCTGAGATAACTCTGTTTTGGTGTGCATTACTTCTCTAAACAACTGCCATTATAAAAATAAAAAAAAAACCTTTTCAAAACATTTGTTTTAAAACTTAGTACTTTTTAATAGTATATAAAAATAATATACAAAATAAATTGTTTTGATTTCATATTCCTCCAAAGATTACTCCTTCAAAATCATGTCTTTATGCCATAAGCTTCTGGCATTCTTTCAATAGTGTACTTATGTGCTGCGACATACATAATAGGAACACCAGGAATCTTACGAATTCGGTTCTTTAAATCCTTATCATTTGTGGCCACAATATAACACTTGTGTTGGGTAACTCGATTAACAATGCAGTCATCGGCATAATCTCCCTTGTGCAAACATGGCATCCTTTCGAATCGTGGATCGGAAATTATCCTCAAGGCAAGTTTATATTTGGCTCCGAGTTTCTCCAATTCAGCTCGAACACAGTCAGAGATGTATGGTATACACTTGGCATACAAACAGTCCATCATACCTTGAATTATGTCCAGTTTGTTCTTTATGCTGAAATTTATAAAATTCGTGTCGAGAATAATGTGATAGGGAGGTCCTAGTTGAGTGTTGTATTGAAAGAAGAGTGCTGAACTAGTTTGTGGGGCTTCATTTATCTTCAATTTTAATGGATCTATGGCCACTTTACGTTTTTTGCGGAGTTCTTCTTTGATGCGACTGTCGGTGGGTTTCAGGAGACGTGAGAGCTGAGCATTACGCTGTTTCTGGATTTTCTTTGTTTTCTTTTGTTTGCCCTTGAAGTGCAAAATAGTTTATATGTTAAAATAAAATATAATTTAGCGGGATAACAATGAAATTACCATTTTTATTTAATTTCTATTAACAAGAGTGTGGATGAAGAAAATTCGAAATGAAAACAAAACAACCCAACACACACGTGTGACTGGATGCTGACAGAAGTGACAGATGTCAAATAAAACAAAAAAAAAATTAACGAAGTACCGAGGACTTGAATCTTCCGTAAACGGTTCTAGTTCATACACAAACCAGCAAAATGTGGATTTTATTAGTGATGTGTTTTTAAAACTGTGGCTATTTTTCGATTTTAAAAATTTTGTTTGGTAGGTATTTTGAGAAAACCCGAAACCGTAATTTTTTAGTTTAAATGCATTTTAATACATCTTCATGTGGTGTATGTTGTACATACAGTCCGAATCACTTGATTAGCCTCACACGTTTATTTGTTTTACTTGATTTACTTCAATTAAAAAAATTATCAAATAACTGTCGTTTTAACTATTTTAAATCAAGATATTCAAAAAAACAAGGTAATATACTTAGATTTTCGCTGAATGTCAGCTGAATTTCTCAGTTTTTTTTTATATGTGGTTTGACATTTGGAAAGGTCGTGAACTCACCTTTTGAATTTCTCCACATTGAGCAGTTTTAAATATTGACAAAACAACTATATTTGGGTTCAGATGACTTCAATAAAATGGCGGGTGAATATTACCTTGTATTCTGTATATCTTGGTTTTAAATGCGTTTCGGCTATTCTACATGCTACAAAGCAAGCGGAAAGTACCGTTTGACCTCTATTTTAAATATTATGTCGAAACTAACGATCTTAACATATTTCAGCCAAGCATACATAAAGTAACAATTTTCGATTTTATGTCTGCGGCAGGGATCCTATCCCACTTGTACTGGTGGCAGGCATGTTTTTTTTTCTCATGCTCAAACGGCGATTGAAAAATGGTCAATTTGAGGAAAGTTCTGAAGGCATCAGAGTTTTATGTAAACATTTTTTGATCTTGTGGGGAAGCCGCCATCCTGAAAGAAATCATTTTTTTTGCGTTTTTTTTTTTTTGAGTTTTTGTCCGTTTCTAGCTGTGCTATATAATAAAAAATAATAAAATACTTTTTTGTTTTAATCAATCAAAATTGTCCACAAACCCTATATAATACATTATTTTTTCTAGCAAAGGTATTCTAGAAGTTATTAATGAAAAACTAATAATAAATACCTAGGTTTAATTCCTTTAATGTTGAAATTGCTCTCAAACTATTATTTTTTCAAAAAAGTGTGAAGTACCTAATTTTATATAATTTGTTTACAAAAAAAATGATGTATCATTTTTAATGTTTTGACAAGATGAGGGTTTTAACTAAAGGTAAGAGAATTTTAATTATATAGGGAAAAAATTCCTGAAAATTGATAATGGATTTTTTTAGAAGGGTCAAATACAGACATATTTTGCTAATGGTGCAGGGTCTATTTCCCTCCGTTTAGGCGGGAGGGGCAATTTCATGAAAAAAGTACTTAAAATGAGAGAAAAATATTAAAACATAACGGTAATAATGATAACCACTTTTATAAAAGATAAAAATAAAACAATTATAATTGGTTTTTGGCCATTTTCTCAATATTTAAAAAAAAATATTTGTAGGTCTATCTCTTTCTGGCTTCGCGACATCGTACAGTGACGGTGGGATGAAATAGGATTCACACCAAGAGTCCATTAAAAAAAAAATGTCAAAAATGTTTGATATTTTCAGGAAACAATCTCAATAAAATTATTGGTTTTTGTAATACCATATTTACTTTTCTGTTGCTCTTCGTTTTTTAGAGGGCTAAAATTAATTGGAATTTTTAAGCAAAATTACTGCCTGTTCAATCTATTGATATTATTTTTCTGAATGCAAATTAATGGAAATTGGCTGGAAATTTTTCTAAAATATGTCATTTTTCGAGGGGAAAAAACCGTTTCTTGTTTAAAATATTTATTGATTTATTTATTTATTTTAACAGCCGAATTTATAAACTCATTATAGATGGTGCATAACGCTATGCACTCTTTATCATGCATCTAAATGAAAAAAACATACAAAACTTTGAATGAACATTAATTAGTAAGATCTAAGAACTTTTTATTTATTTCTCTAAATTAAGTTAGTAAAATTAAATTAATTAAAATTGTAAATATGTATATAACTAATAAATTTTATTTTTTAATTCTGTAAAGCTAAGCTTGTAGATGTAAAAAATAAATAAGTAAATAAGATCTCGAAATGGCTTATGACAAAGAAAAAAATCGAAATAATAGTCCAAAAAATAGGTTTAAGGGTGTACGCTAAAGTGTGTGTATATTGCGGACTAAAATGGTCTTGTTTTTGTTAACTACTTATTTTTTCGTCCTTGTTTCTACTTAAATATGTATAATTACGTTGCTGTCATAGTATTTAAGGACCTATTTTGCATAAATTTCGCCAAAATTCTAACTTAGAGAACGATTTGTTTTTTAGATTTTCATTTTAATTGCTTGTTTCGGCCGCCATATTGGATCCGCCATTTTGTTAACAAAATAGTTGGCAGATTTTTTGTATTCTCCATAGTAAAATCTCTAATGGCCGATTGCACGAACATTTAAAAGGCTTTTAAATTTTAAAATGACGTTTTTAGTATGGAACAAACGTCATTTTAAGGTGAAATCGGAGGTAAGTGTACCAAATTTTATTATTTTTCGTCAAGAAATTGCACGGAAATTAATTTTGTCGCTGAAACTTATAGAAAGCAAAAGCACCACTGTGCGCCACTCCCGTGCGGCTATGTCGCGGTTTGCGTGCAATTTCCTCACGGATCTTGCACGGCTGCAGTGCAGCTCCCGCAAAACTATCTCGTGGCTGCCAAGCGGGATCGTACATCGAAAAAGAAAGAAATTTTATAAGAGATTTTAAAGAAATTATTAAAATATAGCTAATAAATTAAAAAATCTAACATTGCAATAACATTTATTAAGGCTGCTTGGGATTTCGTACTTCAACATAAATAAAAATAAAAAAAAAAAAAAACGATACTGGTCAGTGGTCTAAGAGAAAAATTAAATGAAAAACAAAAATATTCCTTGTGAAGAACCTACTAAAACAAGTTTCTTCGGGGCAGGGCGCAGGAGGAAGGTAATTTCAGAAGTTACCAGCAACAGTACCTACCTACAAAAGTACATACAAGTTCTCTTACATATCCATCTTCCATGATTAAATTCAAAGGTATAGCCACACCCTTATTTCAATTTCTAAATCAAATTCTAATACCAGAGAGAGCCCAACTGCCTTCCTATTTCATTAACAAACAAAAAAAAAGAAATCCATTTCGTCTCTGCCATTATTTGAATTGCCAAACGAATGGAATCCAGTTGATAAGAAAGTTCTAAAGCGTTATCTCTACTCCCGTATCATAGAAGGGTCTCATTCTTTACCATGTATACACGCACATATGGTGAGAATGCCCCTTCTCCATAGAAATCATCATGTTGTGTAGAGTCTAGTGTAGTATAGTAGGTACAGTTTAAAGAAAGAAAGAAAAAAAAAGTTTTGAAAACAGCAAGATTCGCTTCCTAGTACATGCCCTGTTCGCGTACAAAGGAATTAGAACCTTTAATCATTTTAACTGCAATGAAACGTCAAACCCCTGCCCCGTATTTGTTCGACAGAGACTTTATATGTTGCTGTTGAAAAAAAAGTTTAAATCACCACCCACCCCCTACCATCAGACTTCCTTACTATAGAGCGATCTGCCCACCTTTTGTTAAACTGACATCAACTATGATAACGGTTCGTTAGACACTAATCAAAGGCAATGGCACATACAAATACAATGCTTGACTAAGTAAATTTGTTCCTTTGATGGCGGCATGTCAGAGGGGAAGTTACAGGACATGTTTTCTATTTTTTTTTCTATTTCGAGTTTTTGTTTTTTTAAATAAATAAAACTTTGTTCGCACTTCCGGTGGTAATTTTTTTTTGTTTTCCCTTTGTTCTCTCGTTTTGTCAATAGAATCAAAATCTGATAGGATCATAATATTAATTAAATTAAAAACAAATCAAACAAAGGACATGCGAGTAGGCACAGGATATTCTTTGGATTAACAAAACAAATCAAAAAATCAAACCAGCAGCGTTTTATTTTCCGTGTTAGATAACAAAAACTCTCAAGGATATTAAGCATCGAGATGACTTTCAAAAATTTTTTTTTCCAGCCTTCATAACCTTCAGGACTCAAAATTTCTTCCTCTCTTTTTTCTATCTCTCTTTACGATGTCAACCTAATCTCGATTTTCACTTTTTTCCAATCAAAACACTTGACCCGGTTGGGTGTTGATTTCAAAAAGAAGAAAATCGTTCTTGTGTCATAATATTCCTGATGGGCAGGCAAGTCATCCTTTGTAAAAGGGTTAGTCCTCTATCCCTTATGTGTAGGAAGTCCGAAAGAAAAATAAAAGAAAAAAAAATATCCACGCAATATGAAGTTCTTGAAATTCAAAATGGTGTGAATCGGATATTCTTTTTTGAAATCGGATTTATTTATTCTGTTAAGGATGATAAATGCGTCTTAAGGAAAAAAAAGAAAGAAGACAAATCTCGGTCATTGGTGGAGTTTGTTATTTTTTATTTCTTGATACAGAAAATAGGAAAATAGGGGCTTGAGCTTTGGATGTTGTTGTGTAAATAAATATAAATTTTCCCCAAGCCTATACCTACTATCTACTACACCAATGGAAAGGGGATACGGTTCTTCATTTTAATCTGGATATCTATTTACTTGGAGTTATTCCTTTTAGGTTTGTAGGTTGGTTCATTTGTTTTTTTTTTTTTTTCTTGAAGGGATGAACAAATTCTTATCCTAAGGGCTATTTGAAGTGGGTGCTAATCATTTTCACATTTTAAGGGTAATTGATTATTTGCTGCAAGGCTAAATAAGGGTCTACAAAGGTAATAATGTGAGTGGAGAAGAGGGCGGTGGGATTTTAAATTGTGTGATGGTAAACAGTCTAAAGTAAATAAAATTAGAGATTGATTACGATTAGCCTCTATTTATTTTGGGATTTCAAGAGATCTAAGTGGGGCATTTTAAATAAATTAGTTTTAAGTTTAAGAGACTATATTTTTTGTGAAATAGACTTTTATTATTTCAAACAATTTGTTGAAATTTAACAACATAAGCTAAGCCATATATAGAATAGCCATAGCGGTGAAAGATCACGGAATACTGGTGAAAGTTCGTGGATTTCCACGGAAAATAGCATGGGAAGTCTTAAAAGGAGGGTTTAGTACCACCTGAAATAAGCATATTATTCCGTGGAAAAAAACTTGAAAATTGCGAAAAATGCGCTCCAAACAATGAAAAAATCAGGAAATACTGGTGAACGATCGCAGAAAATAGCATAAGAGGTGAACAGCGTAAAACACAGCGAAACAAAGGTTAATAAATGCGTCAAAAGTCGCGGCATAAAGCGGAAAAAGTCAAGCAAAATTTGCGCGGAATATTTAAAAAAAAAACGCGGAATACTGGCGAAAAATTCATGGAAAGTCATGTCATGGAAAATCAGGATATACTAGGTGAATGATCTAGGAATATCGTAGAAAATAACATAGGAAGCCATAAAAAAAACATTTGGTACCAAGGTAAAATATGTAAAATACCGAGGAAAAAAGGTTAGAAAATATCGTGGAATATTTTTTAACACTTCAGATTCTTTGTTGTGGTAAGCTTAGAGAAAGCTGCAACACACAATCAGAGGCTCATCATAAGTGCATGTGTTAGTGGTTAGTAAGTAAGTGGTAATATCGCGGAAAGTAGCATAAGAAGTCACAAAAAAAGAGGTTAGTACCACTGAGAAGAGAATATAATACCACGGAAATAAGCGTCCCGAAAAAAGCTTAAAAAGCCACGTTCAAATGCGCGTACATAATTGAACAAATCGGGAATACGATCGTGGAGTACCACGAGAAATAGCATAGGAAGTCATACAAAACTATTTGGTACCAAGGTAAAATGCATAAAATAGCGATGAAAAAGTGAAGACAGCTTGAAAAGTCACAGAATAAAGCCTTTAAAGTAACGGAAAAAAGTGCGAAATACTGGTGAAATATCGTGAAATACCATGCGAGAGAAAGTATCGCGAGAAAAAGCGTTAAATAGCGTGGAATATAAAAAAAAAGTCACCTTGAGCGTGGAAAGTCGCGGAATTAAGTTGAAAAATATGGGAAATACCACCTTCTATCCCGGTAAAAAGCCGCACGATATCACTGGTGAAAGATGTCGAAAACTACCAAAGGTGGTGAAATTCATTTCAAATGCTAAGCCACTTAAAAAAAAAAAAAACACTGAAAAATTCAGCTGACCTCACATAAATGATAGAAATATAGGATGGATATGGATTAGTAAAAAATACAAATTTATATTTTGCATATCTAGCCAAGCTTGCCTTTACAACATGTCGAGAATATGGCTGCAAGGAAAAAATCTTTACTTCAAATTCTAAAATCCTAATCAAATAATAAAAGCTATCAAATAAAGCCGCTTTAACTCGAAATTAGAAGATATAGAATTTTAGGCAAACAAATTTACGAACTGTTTTCTATGAAAATATCATTTTCCGTATTTTTAATCAACATTTTGTGAGTGATGTTTTAATTGATGTGTTAGTGTAATGTTGATATTTGTGATGTTTATAAGGTTAAACTTATTATTAATAATCAAATAACTCTTATAGAACAAAGGTTTTACTTTTTATAATTTAAAGGAACTTTATTTCAAGTTCGAAAGTCAGCTCTTTTGTTTTTGAATACAAAATTCAAACACAGACGGTAAAGAAGAAAACAGCCACAAACATAAAAGTATCAAAGCATTTTTTTAAAAGATGACTTAAGCTTGACTATTTTTAAAGTTTAAAGTTTAATTTTGCTTCGTTTCACTTTAATTTAAAAAATTATCATTAAAGTGAGATCATACTAAAAACTTAAATCGAAGTGGTTTCCCTCGATGTTACCTTTTTTTTGTCTGAGTGTAAGTACCTGACTTTTCCACTTTGTCATTGTCGCCAATCTATTAGGAATATTTTTTTTTGACTAAAAATATATTGTTCACTTGTTTTTTTTTTAATGTTTCTTAAATATGCATTGAGCTCCTACTCCGCAGTCTGTGATTCTATATTAAATTTTTCCTGAGGAATTATTCTACCTATTATGTATTTTGATCCGCTTACAAACAATTGACTTTGTAGAGGATATATAGTGTAAGGAACTTATAAAGGGTTGAAATTAAAACCAATGTCTTTAACACAATGTATACGTATAATGGCATTCAACTTCACTTTTTGGGTTTTCTGTATACTTAATCCTACTTACGTGTTAAGATTTAATTAAAACGTACCCGCACATACATTTTTAATTAAAATTTCAGTTCTTCTGAATTAAACAAAAAAATTTTTATAATATTTCTAGGTTTCACAAGATTTTTACGATTCCTTTAATGCTCCAAGCCATATGTTTTGCAGTAGAATTATATTGTTAACATACCCCCATAAGCACTTGGTTAAAACAACTATTAACATCTCAACATAGGATTATGCGACACAAAATCAATTCGTTATACATCCACTCCTGGGTCTTGGATCACCAGATCACCCACCCCCTTCCATAAGAAACAAAAAATTATCAACCCTGCTGCCCCATAATAAATCCAGGCATCAGATGTGACGGCAATTTAAATGATATCATAACATCCACATTCCTTGTGCGCCCCTTAACTCACTCTGCAAATATAGCTACAATAAAATGATGTCCTTATAAAAGCATAAAACATTTCCCGGAATGAAAACAAAGGACATCCAAAATACCATAAGGATCTAAAAAGGTGATGACAATAATTTAGATTCACATGTCACCATCTTGCAATGGCATTAGTTTTTATTTATTGAAATGGCTTTGTAAAACATTTCTTCCCGCCGCTGGCTACCGGTGGGTTGGTGGCAGAGGTTGGTAGCTTTCTTGGCTAGGAATAATCCTTTCTGGTCAGTCCTCCAGAAAGTCAGTTGGTCTCTGACACTTTTGTTCAACAAAAAAGAACGAATATTGTGCCTTTCAGTCTATTTGATTGTTGAATATTGAATACTTCCTGATTGATTGAAGTTTGTTTATCAAGGATACCAAATATTCCAAAGAAAATATACAAAACAAAAAAATTGTTTAGCTCACTTTATATTATCAGAAAAGTAAAAAAAAAAGAAAAGGAAATGGCACGCGCCCTCGGCAATAATAACATCCGCTTTATAAGGACCACCACCAGCCAATGCCAAAAGGATTTTGGGTTAAGAAAAAAATCTCTTCACCCCGTTTAACCCTTATTTGGGTGATTTCAATTTCAACCCTTCTAACTTTGCGTAAAAAAACGAGGGTAGAAAAAAAAAAAAACGATTTACCCCAACTGCTGTTAGTGTTCTATTGACAGCTTGTACCGTCCTAGCCATTTTTTATGTGGTGGTGTTTACATCGCCTTTTAAATGAAATTTGTGACGTTTATGTGCTTAAACGGGATCTAACAAACACGTAATGTTAAGAGGTGGGGGCCCGGCATAATTTATTTGGGGTAGAATATATTAAATTCAAATATTTCATCACTCAAGAAACTTTGGTCACACAAAAAGATCTGTGTTAAAAGGTTGCGAAACAGTTAATATCAAATAAAACAGTTCATTTTACAATCCATTCTCATAAACAAAAGAGCTGATGTCCGAACTTGAATATTTAAAAAAATAAAGTTGAATTATTTGCCGCGATAGCTACTTCGATATTTGTTTGTCCGGATTTGATTTTTTCAACAATGTTAGCTGACTCGAAGGAAGCATAGCTGTAAAAGACTGCAGTCAATTGGTTATGCAGTCAATTCAGTCGCAGTTGATTGACTTTAATTTAAACTGCAAGTTGGTATTGCTGCTTAGTACTTGAACTGCAAAATAAGCCAGTTAGAAGTCAGTACTAAATACGGACTGTACAGTTAATGAAAGCATTAATTGGCTAAGGTTTAATTAACTGCAGTATATTTTGACTGGTTTTAGTCTTTTAGTCAGTAGAAAGTTTTTTGTACTATTCTTTTTTTTTGTAGTCTTTAAACTTAAAGTTACTTTCAGAGCTCTATATTCCTACAAGAAAGTGTCATGGAAGGATAGGAGTAAGCCGGACTAAAATTTAAAACACAACAGTACAAACACTTTCTACTGACTAGAAGACACAAACCAGTCAAAAAATACTGCAGCGAAGGAAAAAGAGGTTATCTTTAAGTTCCAGTGGATGATATTTAAACATTTATAACCTCACATATTGTTTTATTAAACTGCAAGCTTGGACCAGGAACTGAACATAGGTATCGATTGCTGGAAATTGTTTCAGATCGCTCATGGAAAAAGACGCAGAACTGGTGGTTGTTGACGGCTTGTCGGTCAACAAGCTGTCTCCTTTGAAAGTGATCAAGCCAAAATTTCTGGATTTTTATCGGAACGAACTCGGGAAGACTGGGACGTTTATGAAGCATATAATTGATACCGGTGGCGATCCGGTTCCTGTAAAATAAAGAGTCTACCTTGTTTCAACAGGACATAGGAAAGATAATGAAGCAAATCTCACCGTCAAATAACCAAGAACCAAATAACTTGGATGTGGATGCTGAAAAATTGAAGAACGATCTATCAAAGACAAAATCTGTCATTGCCTATATGTATCTTCCGAAAAGCCCAAGGTTCAGAACCCTTAGGAAAAGAACTCAAAAATCACTGTGACTAAGGAAGCAGAATTTTCTTTCAAATAATTGGGCCTTACTGATGGCTCCAATACTTTCTCATCTGGAAACATAAAGCGATTAAAAAACTGCTTCATCTGGTTCTGTGGCCATCCTTTTGTGTCTCACGTGTGTGAAAAAAATGATTTTAAAAATGTAGGAGAAGCAACAGAAGTAAAAAGAAAGTAGACTTTTACGTAATTTAACATAGGTTGTTAACGGTTTGACAAAACACTTTGAAAATTGGTAAAATTACTCATTATTGGACTAACTTTAATTAAAAAAAAAATAAAAACAAAACACATGTAGCACAGTTTCGCACTTCCAAGTACGCAAACCTTTAAATGTATTTTTCTCGAAAAAGTGCTATTGGCGTATGAGGCGACAAAAAAAAAAAAAGATTCAAGTATGTATTCTTTTGTGCCTTAAAATTATCCAATTTTAATTTAAAGGCATTTCAAATTTAAAAAGTTCATTCACCATTTTCATTTAAATTCTATCCATTTAAATTCACAAAGGCTATCGAAAAAAAAACAAAGCTACTGAACAATGAGAAAAAACTCCACTTAGACTATTAGCTCTTACTCAGCAAGTTGAATATTCAGCAACAACAACAAAAAAATATACTTTAGCCAGTTGAATACATAAATCCAGAGTAAAAGATGAAAAGCTAAGAAAAACCCTCTTTTCTACAATTTATCCTATTTACCATACTTTTGTTTGCAACAATAGCTGACCAACAAAATATACGTTTTTATGCAAAAGAAAGCAAAAGAAGAAAAAAAAATTACTTCCTTTATTCATTTGTTTGACCTTTTTATTATTCTTTGGTATATACTCTTCCAAGGCTTATATCAAACGCCGAAGAAAGCTCCAAAATATCCTGACAATGCGTATACGACAGAAGGCAGATTGGTCTCTGGTTCATACCCTTGCCTTAGTAAAATCATCATCATTGGGACACGACTGAATAAATTCCAGGGGTAGTGAAATCTATTTTCCATTCAAATGACCATTTATTTACCTTTTTTTTTTACTTACTTTATTTTTGTGCTTCCCTTTTCACAACTCACAAAATGAAGTGACGAATGCGGGGATGACATATGGAGGAACTCAAAAAAGGACCCCTTATTCAGTAAATGGGAGCGAGAGTGCTAAATGGAAATAGAAAACGAGATTAAGATTATCGAAAGTAGCCTCTTAAGAATTGTTTATGGCTAAGAAAACGGTATAGGACTGTTCCAAAATGCAAAGGAATCTATATACTTGAACGAAGGGTAGTGCGTAGGTAGGTCCTTATCGTCGACAAAAAAAAAAACTAAGTAGAAATACTCATTTACTATAAAATTCCACTTCAATCGTTATTCACCTGAAAGTCTTTACCATTTCTTACATTCACCAGCACTCAAATGAAAAATCAATTTGGAAAAATCCAAGAAAATAAAAAGACTTTTCCTCTTGATACGAGTAGAGAAGAAGTAAACAAATCTGAGATGACCGATTGTGGCCAAAGGGAAAGATCATATACAAAAGCAATGGAAATCCCTTCGAATAGAAAATAAATAAAAAAATTAGAAAAAAAAAAGTTTAAAATCCAACTTTCAACTTTAAAAGATGTCCACTGCAGTGCGTCTGCTTTTGTCATTTTAGTTTTTGCTAAAGGATACCGTTTTCAGTTAAATTAATCCAATTGATTGGGTGGTTGGTTGGATGTTATCCTTTTTGTCATTTGCCAATAGTTAAACTGTATGTACGGTAAGTCAAGTCGTGTGGAAGCAGGTTTGTGTCGTGACTGATAGTGTTGTCTTTGACAGTTACCCATATCTATTGGAGCAGAGGTTTTTTTTTTTTGTTTAGGTAGTTTAAATTGTTTAAAATTAAATAGAAAATATTTATTTTTATACTTGAATAAGACATATTTGTTAGTGACTATTCTAAGTTAACAGACAAAATATTAGTCTAGATATTAAGTTTGAGCCCTTTGTTTAATATTAAGAAATCGCTAAATAATATGGAAAATTTACCCTATATTTTGAAGGTATGAGAAATTCAAAGCGTTTTTTTTATTCTCAGCTTCACTATAAGATTTTAAGCTTTTAGCCCCGCGTTAATTTTCACTAAATCATTTGGTGACAATTCATTTGTGATGCAAATAATAGTTCTCCAGAAGTCATTAAGGGATCTGCAAGTCAGCTGCTCGAGTAGTGGTGGGTGTGGCCGTGAGAGGAAGTCAAATTTGTAAAAAAAAATTCAAAAATGTCATTTCGTGATTTTTAAAAACACCAGTCAGCTGTAAGGCCAGTGGTGGAATCATCATCAGATAGGTCCATAAAGTTTGGGGGCGTATACATCGAATATGAGGCTCTCACAAATCAAATTTAAGTCTTAATGACGATCATTCCACCAATATATGGAAATTTTGTGACTGATTTTCTATAGTATATACTTCAAGCTACTCGTAGACACCAAAAATATTTAAAATCAGTTGTCCTTAAGTTTTGGTACTCAGTTTTGGCCTTGTTAAAACTTTCATAGTTGACGATCATTGCATCAATGTTTTTTTATGTTATGATTATTTTTTTATTATTTACACTCCCAGCTACTCAAACGCATCAAAAATATTTGGGTGAAAAATCAATCTTGAGGGTCAAAAGTACTTTTTTACTACTTTTCACATATTGAGTCGTTCTTTTTAAACTGGCACAGCGGACGATCATTCCACCACTACCTTTGGATCACTTATTTTTTTTTAATTTTATATAACCTCCAAACTACTAGCTGATTCCAAAAATTACTGGGTTAAAATCAGTTTTCCTTAAGGTTTCGGCCTTAAAAGTACCTTTTCATTATTTTTCATACACTGAGTGAAGGTGTTTCTTAAAATTGCGCAGCTGACGACCATTCCACCACAATCTTTCGATCTTATTTATTTTTATTTTATATATAACCCAACCTACTTGAAAACACCAAAAACATTTGGGATGAAATCAGTTTTCCTAAGGTTTTTAGCCTTAAAAGTACTTTTTCACTACTCATCATATACTAAGTGAAGGTCATTCTTAAAGTCACTATTTTAAGTAGTGAAATAGCTTGAACTTTGATTCGTTGCAAAAGATATCATTGTTCCACATCTCTGGAACCAAACTTAGTTTCTCCCGATCCCATTTCGCTTACCTAGTTTCATTATTTTATCATAAAATTATTTTTCCTGTAGCAAATTATTTTTAAGATCCACCGAAGTCTTAGGGTTAGGGAGATCAAGCTGTTTTATTCAGAAAGCTTATTAAAATTAGTTAATAGTAAGGTATGTCCATAGCGAAATCTTTTTGATAAAGAAAATCTAATTAATATTTCAATAATATTTTCACATATTTTTGATGCACTTGGCACTTACCCAAACTAAAATTGTCGCTATTATTTCATATATGTACATAGTAGGCTAGCCTAGTGGTAAGGGTATAGTCTCAAAACTCAGGCTCGATCCCCGGCATAAACAATTTATTTGCTTTGTTTTTATAAGGCTTTCCTCCTAAAAGTAAGAAAATTTCTTCTATAGAAGTCTTATTGTTCATAGCTGATAGCTACATTTCTATTTTTATGTGATTGGTTTTTTCTCTCTGTGGCTACTTATTCCATAGTTTTCTTATTCAATATCTAAATGCTGGACTTAGTATTAAATTTCCTGTTTTTGTAATTATTGTAACCATTTTTTAAAAAAACTTTCATAATTTTTGAACGGGTGCGTTTTTGTACTTGTACTTTTTACTTTACCAAAAATATACACTTCATGCTTAATTTTGTAAATAAACCATTATTCGAAAAGGTTTTTTTGGAAACCATTCTCCGCTGCACTTTTAAAAGAAATTACATGAAAAAGACTATTATTAGTTACTCTCAATAGATTTACCATACAAATAAGCTTGTTTTGAGCCCTAAACGACCTTTTAAATACAATTAGAGCCATTTGCTCATACGATACTTAAAATATTTATGTTGAACATAAGCGCTTAAGGGATACTTTTTCCTCTGCGTAAACTGTCACATAAGACTTTATGTTGACCATATGTAAATGCTCAAGTTTCGTATGAGCAAACGGCTCTTAGTTTCTTGGGCACTAGGCCAAAATCCAAAAAGCACGGGGTGGAGTTTGATAATTTTGTATTTACAAAAATTATGGCCCCCTACAATCAAATCATGTCTCTGCCACTGGCTGACATTATTTCCATTTTGCTTTGTGACAGGTACAGAGAGTTTGAATTTTTTTTAAATATTTTTGGTTTATTTTCTAAATTAATTTTTGTTTTTTATTTCCAAAAATTATTCGTGGCAATTGTTTAAATTATTTTATTATTTTATAATATGAACTTAATCCCGCTTCAATAGTTTCTCGGCACTATATCGGCACTATGCACAGGATTTCCTCACTGAAATATCTTACAACACTTGCCTTTTAAGAACTGAGCAGACAAAATTTTGATTCAACCAAAATCGGTTGATTAGCTAAATCCCATAAATTAATAACTCAAACAATGGATTCTCATGATCAAATGTAAGTAATGAAGTAAATTTGAGAAAATTAATCTTAAGTGTAAATAAAGGAAAACGCATAGAAAAGTCGAATTTTACTGTTCGTGAGCAATTGTTTTCATTGACATTGACAATTCCAAAACACGATAACTTTTGTAAGATTCAGGATAATTTTGATCTGTGAACACCAACAGTAAAATGTTTTCTTGTACTTTTCATATAAAAAGTAGCTAAAATAGCACTTCAATATAGGGATACAACAAAATCAAAGTATACTATTTTACTTTTCACTACACGTAGTGTAAAGGATAAGTACTCGTATAGCGATGGGCACGAACATTTTTTTTTCTTCAAAATTATAGCATTTTTACACCAACCAGATTTCGCGACAAGAAAACAAAATCTAGTTTAAAAAACACGTTTTCGAGATAAAATAAAAATCAATATTTTACATTATTTTTTAAAAAGTTTGGAGTAGCATAAATCATATTTTTTCTCAATAACTTTGCTAAAAAAACTAAAAAAAAACCAATTATTTTACACTTTTATGTAAAACGGCTTTGGTAAAGGAATGTCTTTTTATTTCTTTCTTAATCATCCCTTCAATGTTTTTTTCTTCAAATGGCTTAATTTTTCCAGCCCAAGGAAATAGTTTAAAAATTTTCCAGCCGAAGCACTCTTTGTAAAAAAATGATTTGGCTTTATCCTAATTTTTATCATTGCCAAATAATATAATCATATGAGCAGATATCATCCATATAATAAGGAGATTTCAAAACATATTGTTTACAAACTGAGTGGCGTATGTTTTGAAGATTTTACAAGTCCCGATATGTACCTTATTATTGTTGATGGCATTTTTGAGTGACTGTGGCAAATAAGTTTTCACATTCTCATTTAAAGTGAATTAAAAATAATGTTTTCAAGACATCCACATTTTATACATACAATTTAAATATTTTTCACGTTGCAGCCGAAATGAGAAAATCCTATATGGCGGTTGGTTTTTTTCAAGATGGCAGAAAACACATAGGTGATGTTTTGGTTGATGTTTTTTTTTTTACTTCACAAAGTATAAGCACATGTCAAAAATTTTGAGAAGAAAATCATGCATATTAGTGTGGAGACAGAAAATGGGAAATCATTCCACATTCCATTCCGATTGATCTGAAATGTGTTTATACTTGAAAATTTTAAGGATTGCCTCTAAAACCATCACACATTCTAAACGTTTCATTATTTTAGGTTATGAACACATTTTATTTTTGTTCTGATTGAAAATAATTTTCTATCAGACAAATTTGACAGTAGAAAGGTATTACATTCCACCTGATTTTTGACATGTGCTTATACTTTGTGAGATACTTTGGAGGCACTTTAAGGCCATTGCCAAAAAATATATTCCTGGGTCGAAAACAAATTGCACTGAAATATATTATGTAATACATATACATACATATGTAGAACTAAACATTTTAGAGGGCTACATATTTGTAATCAAACACTAATCCTTCAGGGAAAAATTTCTTAAAAATCTGCAAAAAACGTACTGAAATTGTACATTTTTTTTGCATTTTTGACCATGTTGCGTCACGAAATTTTGTTGACCAACCTCAGATTCGGAATCAGCACCCCAAAAAACATAATGTATGAAAGAATTCAAAGCTACCCTAAAAAATACAAATCGACTGGATTACTATTAAAATTCGAAAAAGGATAAAATAAAAACTTCATACAAATTTTATTGTTATTTTATACTTTTCTAGTTTTATTTTAAACAATTAAATTCTTTTTGTCTTTATTATATACTCACATTGATACACAAACGTCACTCTGAATTTGTCAATTTGACAGTTTGATTGACAGTTTTTTTTTTTTTTTAATTTACAGCCTTAAAAACTAAGTTTACATATAATATTTTTACTTACAACTTTCTTTACAATACTCAAACTCGTATCTATAACATTTTAATCTTACATAATATAATTATTTATATCATTCTTCTACTAATAAATTCGATAAATATTTTTTTTTTATTTTCGTATTAATAATTATTATTTGTAATTTATTTATTTGGTAAAAATGGACATATCTTTAAAGTAGTTTAAATTTTAGGTTTTTTTTTTTTTGCTATTTTACAGTGTAAAACTATTAATGATATGGACTCACAATGGAATGTTAGAAGTATGGCTACTAGTTAAACATTTACAACAATTAAAGGATAATTTTTTTTGTTTATAAATACATAGGTTCTGCCTAGCTCCATATTTAATTGGAAGGAGGGCTGATAAGTTTAGCTTTGTACATATAGACTGAAGGGGCCTGAGTTGGGCGCCAGACGAAACACACAAACATACATACATACGTAAAAAAACAAAAGAAAACCAACATCTAGATGGCGCTAAGTTCACGGAACTATTCGAGGAAACTTTCACTGGCTGATGTCATAAAATCGAATCCGACATGATTGGATGATGGATACCAACCGTTGATTGACTGTCATTCATGCTTGATGACCGGCATCTGTTGATAGTGTGGTGAAAGACTGCCCATCGAACTGCTATCCAAGCCGTTCAAAGGGGTTCGACTTAGTGACGGAAGACCATACATATTACCATGACTGCTTACTGGTGTTCCAGTGGGGCTATCCATGTCCAAGGCGGGATTTATGCGCTTCTCTTTTTGTCGGCGATTGCAAAACCACACTCGCACCACCTCCTTTTCCATGCACAGGGAGTCGGCGAGATTGGATATTTCTTCGCTGGTAGGTTTGCAGTTGATCATGAAAGCTTTCTCGAGGGCACCACGAACATTGGTTTCTATTGAAGTCCGCTTCTTGCGTCGTCGACCCATATTCTCGGGCGTCGTTAGAGGGTTCTGTAGGGCACTTAGTCCAAAGATCCTGCGAAGGAGAAGAAGATGATTAGTAGTTGTAGAATGAAAGTGCAGGTTATGCCTGATGTGGCTAACTCACCCTCCAGGTTTGGAAATACTGGTATCTGCATCCTCGAGCCACTTTTGCAGCAGTGGCTTGAGCTTGCACATGTTCTTGAAGCTCAAATTGAGTGCCTCAAAACGGGATATGGTTGTCTGTGAGAAATCATTGCCATAGAGTTTGCCCATTGCTAGGCCGACATCTCCTTGTGTGAAGCCCAGTTTGATGCGTCTCTGTTTGAAGGTCTTTGCGAATTGTTCGAGTTCCTCAAGATCGGTGGTTTCTTCGGGGGACTGATCAAGCATTCGTGGGGTATTTACAGAAATCGATAAGGATGAGGATGAACTCATGTGTTTGGAGGACTGGGGGGCAAAGCTACTCATGCCAGGTGTGTTGGGGGTAAGAAGTCCCGAACCCATGTTCAGACCAGCTGAGTTTGGCGGCGTTGTGTGGGATGTGGTTTGAGTTTTTGACATTGGTGTTGTGTGTCGACTTACTGGACTGAGAGATGGACTTCGCAGTGGAGACTTGGGCATTGGGACTGAGGCATAGCTACTCATTTTACCCTGGGGCGTTGAATGCTGCTGTGGAAGTTGCTGGTGTTGGTATTGATGTTGCTGACTTTGCTGTTGTTGTTGCTGTCTCTGCAATGCATGGAACTGCTGTTGAGCGGCCTGAGCCATAGCTTGGAGGGAGTTTTGTAATAGGAACTGTGATGCAGCTGGACTATTCAGATTACTCTCAGGTGCGACGGTGCGCATCATTTCAATATATCCCTGAATCTGGGCTTGGAAAGCCTGCTGAATGTCCTGTGGATTTAGGGCAGCCGCTAAACCAAATTGGTTTTGTAACAACAATGGCCCAAGGGGATTCTGAAGTGCCGCCAGAGTAGCTTGGATATTTTGATGGCTATTAGGACTCTGACAAGGTGGCTGAAGCCCCTGCGGTGGAGGTGGTGGAGGTAGCGAATTCTGTGGAGTAGACGAACGGTGAGTTGTCGGTGAGCGTTGTACTGATGGAGATCGCTGATGCACCGATGGAGACCTCTTTGGAGTACGAAGTCTTTTCGGCGACGGCGAACCTCTTGACTGAGCCAAATTGAGTACGCCTTCGACTAATACATTTTTTTTGCTAAGATTCTTCGGAGATGGTGACCGTTCTCTGTCACTTAACTCATCACAGCTCTCAGCACAACCTGTAAATACAAAAAAAAAAAGAAAATACTTTTGAGTCAAACATAAGAAAAAAAAAATATTAAAAAACATAAATATTTTGATTTTTAATTTTCCAATTCACTTGACAGCGTTATAGCCAGTAAAATTGTTACTCCTGTTGCTTGCTCAAGGACTTCATAACCATGTATGGTATATCCTTCATTGTATTGACGTAACTATGGATAGGGTATATACTTTTTCCCTTTACTCAGTGACCAAAGGATAATGAAATTTTGCGTTCAACCCCATGGAATAATTTGATTTTGGTCAGAAAATTGAATGCTCCTGTCAAGGTCCTTGTTGCTGTTGTTGTTGTTAGTGTAATTTATACATAAACATTTATTCGATTGAAAAAAAAAAGAATATTAGGTACCAATGATGGTGAAAAAGCCGAAACCAAGAAGCCATCGTCATCATCGACTTTCTTTTGAGAGCGTGCCCCCAGATGAAGGCAAATTTTATTCAATCTTCCAATTGAGTGAGTTTTTTGAGTTTTTTTTCTTTGTCTCCTTTCTTGGTATATTTTTTGTTGTTGTTGATATAAGAAAGCTTATCATAGTCCCGGCATATGGTTGAAGTCTGCAGAAGGGTTCTTTATGTGGAACTTCTGGTGGAATAAGTTGTGATAGTGAAGACATGGAGTAACAAATTTTCAATTTTGGGTCAAGTTAAGGGTAAGTATTTTTTATTTTTGTTAATATTAATGGGTTGAATAGTTATAGAGAGGTTTTTTGTTGGAACTTTAAAGGCTCAGAGACTGGAAGAAGGAAGAACCGAAGAAGATTGTAGAGGTTGTAATTTGTAAAATTGGTTTTAGATAGCTCATGTAAAATAAATTTGGGGCCTGTAGCATGATAAAAGAATAATTGTGTTTTTGTGTGGGTTAGGTGCGGTTATGTGGCACATGTTTTGATATTTGGTCTTAATTTCAAATCGAAAAAAACTGTTCTAACGTTTAATAACGAAAATTGGTCTTAAGCCCATATTTAGTTTTAAGATTTAAAGACCAGTTAGTTTCTTTTGGTTAAAGAAAATATTGACATGGGAGTTTGTATGGTAGGTAAATCAGTGGCTTTCGGGTCTAATCGTGGACATTGGAATGTGCATCACGTGGGGCTTGCCGAAAAGTAGAAGCTGATACGTTTAAGCTGAGATAGTTCTTGTCAGAATAAACTCGACTTGCTTGCGTTTCAGTGGAAACTTGCGAAATCTTGCGAACTCACTTGGGATGACGTGACGAAATTCTATGATGAATTAGGTATGCAGCACCAAAAATGTGGAATTGCTGAAAATATCCATGTTCTGAGAAAGTTATGCGTGGAACTTTTAAGTAGAAGACTAGCGCTGTATTCGTCGAAATATTTGCGGATAGTCTGTTGGATTGAATAACCAGAAGTATAGATTGTTGCAAACATTACCAATTTGTCACTTCTCCTGACAAAAAGTAATGTGAAAAATTGTTCTAAAAGAAACTTAATGCAAAATGACGGAATTCTTGAGTTGCGAGCTACTGATAAGCGAGCTTCTCTTGATGAAAATCTTGCGTTGCAAGCCTGTCAGGCTGGTAACTCAACAGATGTTTGAAACAAAGCTAATCATTTCCGTTTCCGTTCAAAAAACTGTAAAAAGAAACGGATTTTTTATAATTTAATTTTAGGAAGGAAGCGCAAGCTTCCTGGCGATAATCAACGTTTTCTATGATCCAGATTGTAGATATGTCCACCGAGAGCTTATGGCCTAATGGCTAGGTACTCCCATAAAGCATATTTAAGTTTCCTTCGGAAACACGCTTGGTAAATACTGGTCCAAGCGTGTTAATCAGCTTATACCTCCTATAATAACCGTTTTACTGAGTAACTTGTAATACTAACGTACTAAGATCCCAGACTCCTGGAATAAGAAATTAAGTTTCGAAAATGGTATTAAACCAAGAGAAAATGCATGGCCCGGTTCCTGTATCAGGGTCATAGTGGATAAGTTTCAGATGCAATGTGAGCAATTTGCTAGGTTTACTTGCAATCGATATAGACCAGAGGTCTGAAAGATTTTAAGAAACATAATTCTGCTGCGCTACAAATAACCACAGGTAACGCTGAATTGATGGACAAACAAAACAGTCGACTGGTTATATCAATTTCGACCGTTTTTTTTTTTTTTTTTTGCTGTAGTAGCAATATGTTTGTCATAACAATAAGTGGTTTCATGGTCACGAGAAAGTGAAACCGGAACAGAAAGAATATTGGACTTGATAGCAAGTTCTAGTTATGCTTTAAGTTGTTATGGTTTAACCTAACTCCTGTGACACTATCTACATATTAATGAATAACAAGCAAATAGTGAAGTGAACTTCTTTCAAGTTTTTGTTATGCCCATTGCCCATTAAAAAAAACACCGACTTCTTGTGGAATTAAAACAATTTCGAATACCCAAAAACCCCTCGAAGTACTTGCGTTTCTCCTGCAAATGCAAGAAATTATTTCTCCAAATATTTATTTTATATTTCTAAACGTAATAATTCATAGTCAAATGGTTTCATATTTCGGGCATCCATAGTTTTTCTATTAAATTATATTTTAAAATACTTTTTTTTAATGTCACCCACGAAAGAACTTTAAAAATTAAAAAAATGAGTCATAGCTGACCGCACTATGTACCGGTTGATATCGGAACCCATCTGACATTTAGAAATAAAACAATAAATCGAAAATTGGTGCCTCAATCGAAATATCAAGTTGACAAGAATTTAACGTGTTGTACTAAACATAAGACTTATTAACCAACAATAACTTAGTCTAACAAAGAAATTTTCTACCCAAGATTTTAACTATACAGCAAGGCTTACCTTAATATCCGCTCTCGTCAAAAAGTTTCCCTAATTGCCTAAATCTCCCTTAATCGCAAACAAAATCTCAGTCAATCAAATACTTGTTTACAGTTTCCAAATTACTACTAAAAAAATTCAGTGTTATCAATCCCTTCATACAAAAATAAAATATCACTAACCACTTAATAATCGTGTTACCCTTTCACCAATCCTTTTTTTAACTTATCAATTAAACACCCATTCCAGATAGTCAAATTAGGGTGTTCAACAACAAAAACCAAACCCCCAACCCTTTGATTCATTGTCAAAATATTTGAATACACATCACAATCATGATTGTGCTATATCGTTTTCAACATCAATAAAAAAAATGAACATACACCTAAAATACGCAACAAGTTTTTAACAATACAAAAAATGAAAAAAAGGGTTCCCTTCTTAAAGACCATGTAATTTAAATACTGATATGCTAAATACCCTTTTATACGCCTTTTCTCACCTTTCTCTTTTTTTTTTATTTTTTTACAATGTCAGTGAATAAAAAACCACTTAAATCAAAATCACAACCCTTTTGAAGTGTGAACTATGTTGTGTTAAGGGTGCTTAAAAAAATTCCAATAAAACCACGAACACAAGGACGAGGACGACACGTAACATAAAGGCGCGGTGAAATTTAAATAAATTTGCTTAACGCACCCTTCACCTGAGTCATTTTTTGATTCTTTATTTCTTGAATGAAAAGAGGCATCGAATCCGGAAGGGGATGATGATGATATTCATTTTTATGCATTTAAAATTATGTAAGTACCTACGTTTTGTAACAATAAAAACTCAAGTCAAATATACTTTGTCACAGTGGTTGCGCATTAGAAATATTACCGAATTTGAATAAGGGTGCAAGGATATTCAAAAATATGTTCGTTAAGAGGGGCTGTACCCTTGAGGTATAACAATGGCATTTGAATAATGCGCATTAGTACGCATGTTTATATGTAAAGTAGGTTTTTCTTTTCAGTATACAATATGAGCACATTGGGTGACATGTTTTATATCTATCAGTTACAATCACTTTTGTTTATGACTAATTTTTATGGGTGCACAGCAATTTTTATTGTTTGATGTCATTGCAATATTTTTGTGTTTTAATTGGAATTTGATTAATTGTTTTTGTAATTGTTATCAGTTATCGTGATGATAGAGGTGCGGGTTGTTTAACACGGGTACTTAGAATATCGATGATAGATAATGGTAATGATATAGTATAGTTTGAATGGCCTTCTTTGATTTTTCTTTGTAGAACTTGAAGTCAAGAAGTGAAGTGTTTTCAATGGATCTATTTTTTTGGATAGGTTAGGTTTAATGTTTTCTGAATACTCAATTTGAAAATTAAGAATCAAGATCAGAAACGACTGATGAAATTTCGGGTCAGTTTGAGCAAGAGATCAGTTTGGCATCAATTCATTATCAACGTGATATTCGGTTTAACATTCTGTTTGTTGTGTTAGTCGAACTGAACTGAGTAACTGAAATTGAATAAAATTCCAAACTGAAGATGAAGGGAAGGCGATGAGTTTGATTTAATGTTTGACTAATTGTAGTGTGATGGAATAATGAAAAGTAAATAAATTTAATCTTCTAAATATATAAAACAAAGTCAGGTTAGTTACACCATTTATAACTCAAGAACAGCTAGTCCGATTTTAATGATTTCTGTTTTTTTTTTTGTTTTCGCCTTCCTTCCGAACAACGGATTAACTGTTAAGACGTTGAAAAATCATGAAATTTTAAAATGCATTAAAAATAAAAGAAAATCACAAAACAATTAAATCCCTATACAACGCCATCTCTGATACATGACAGAAACAGAACACGGAGTGCTGGCTCGGGAAATGCTAGCAGATGGCGTTGTGTGTATTATCTTTTAAGAATAGATTCAGTTGGGAAGTCCTATCATTGCATACCTACCATTTATCTAGCTGTTAAGGCGTGCACGACAATTTATCAACATTTTTTTTCAGTTTCGATAGTTATTTCATTTGAATTCGATTTAAATGAATACCGATGAAAGATTGCGAAATACCGCATTGGAGGTCATGAAAAAAGAGCTTAGTATCGTACTAAAGGCGTAAAATACTGCCCAAAACAAAGAATGTCACAGAAAAAAAGGATGTGGTGGAAAAAAATGTGAAAAGTCACGGAATAATATGCAAAAATATGCAAAGTACAGTGGAGTACCGTGGTAATAAGCGCCGAATACTGTGAAAAAAAGCGTGGAATACGAGTGAAAGATCGCGGAATACATCTATTACTTACGAGAAAAAGCGTAAAACACCGCGGAAAAGTGCGAAGAATGTCACAAAAAATGCCTGGAAAAAGTCACGGAAAAAGCGTTGTACCGGCACGACTTAAAAGATTTCTAAAAAAGTAAATAGCATAAGTTTTTTTTCTTCAACACTCTGTCAAGAATAACTCATCTCACCTACGCACACAAAAATTACTCGGCAATGTTCTTGACCAGGGTTAAATCGATCTTACTTAATAAATTGTTGTATTAAGTTTTCGATTACTTATATGGAAAAGTCAAAACTGACTTATGATTACATTTTGTGATTGTTTGTTTAGAAATTCAGGTGAAATACAAAATAGACTGTTTTATCTTGGTAAATGAAAAGTAAATACTTTTAATACAAAAACTTTCCTTAAATTTCACTTTTGTATGGAGTGGAGAGTACTAAATTGTTAGAATGAACAATGGTTCTGGTTTTTAGAAAAATGGGGGTTTTAAAAAACCGGAATACTTACTTCTAAAAATGTTTTACACATTAAAAAAAAAAAAATCTTGCAACGATACGGAAAAGTTTAGGATTACTAATTTAATTCGTATTTTTCTCTTATAAATTTCATCCAGGGTTTCTCATTATAATGTCCCAATCTATCCCAAAGGTTTTTTTTCTCTCAAGCTAAACATAATGCCACTGTACTGAATCAAGAATGACTGAAAAATTATAAAACCCTAACATGTACCAATATAAATTTACTTGGAATCAGATCTTTTGGAAGTTCTAAAACCTCTTTACCACCTTATTAAAGCTAAAATAAGTTGGTATTTTGAAAATTTAAGTACCAAAATCTTTTACATGTTTGTGCTGGTGTTAGTGAAATTTAATTGTTTTAATTTTCTAAATTAAGAAACAAACAAATGACATCTGCACCAAATGCATTGAACTCAATTGAACACTTCATCATAGCATATTTTGATTGATCATTTCGAGAATAATGTAACTGAAGAAAAAAAAAAAAACTTAACAATAACCCACTATTACAGTCCCGCCTTATATTTCTGGTAAATTATTAATATTGTTTCCTAATGAAGACAACAAATGCTACAAAAATGCAATGATGCTTAAGCAATATGTTACCGTAGGGAAAAAAAGGGGAAAAACCTCTATAAACTACACAAATTATCCATCAAAATTATTGCACATTTAGTTTTCAATTAAAATCATAAATATTTTCTATAAAGAATAAGGGTTAAAGCCGTATGATAGGTACACGCGGTACACCTACCATACAATTGGCATTGCAAATGCCACCATATTGCAACAAATGGTCATAAAATAAACTATGTCCTATTCAATCAACTTCAATTTCAATTCCGCCCGCTTGGATTCTTGTATTTGAAATTACCGATTGTTATCGATGCCAATATTACCTTTATCTGCTTGGTCAAAAAAGATTTTACGATTTAAAATGATTTCGAAAGGATTTTTGGAGATTTTTTCTAATTGCATTCCTTTGAAATAATCCTATTTCAGTTTTTTTTTTGTTTGAATTCCAATGTGTTTTCTGCATCATGTTTTTAGTCAAAAACGGAATATTGAAATAAAAAACGATTCAAAATAAATTAAGGACATCTGCTTTTAGAGGGTGAGATTGCACCCTTTTAAACAATTTTCTATATGAATTCGCAACAAATCAGTGTAACTGCCACTATCTCTGCGGTGCCATCAAGGATATACACTTTTTTTTTTATTCGACACAAGGACACAATCGTGTATATAATATCTGATATGAAAACAAAAAAAAAATCAAAAATCAGGATTACGATGCAAAAATGCACGCATAACTCATTAATTTAGCTCGGTGATTATTTAACACAGCCACCATTTTCACAACCCCTAATTTTGAATTTCTCTTTAGTTTTTTTTTTTTTATGAGTTTAAACATTTAAATGGGGGTTACGAATGCAAAAGGATACTTTGTTTAAAAAATTCAGGAATAAAACACAGTACAGAAGATATTTATGTCCCCTTAACTACTGTGATGTGTTTGTAATTTTAAATAGGGGTGAACTTTGATTGGCTTGCGTTTGATGTCAGTTTATAAAAAAAGAAAGAAGAAATTCCTTGCATGCATAAGGGGTTGAGTGAGAGAGTGAAGTGCAATTTTTTAGAAACTTTTCATTTTTTATCTTTCAATTTATGTGTACATAGCCATCAGGACAGAACATTATAACAATGGTTTTTCTGATTTTCGATTTCTCATGGTATAGGTTGGTACATTATACACGAAGGATACACAACACAAATTGGTTAGAAATTCACCCCAGGGGAGATGGTTTGGTTTTTCATATTTTTTTTTTTTTGTGTTAGCAAAATTTGGATTCAAAGAAGCATATACATTTACATTATACATTATATGACATTGGGTTTTGAAATATTTTGATTTGTGAAAGTCTTTCATTGAAAGGATTTCAAGTAAAAGTCAAGATTTTGAGAGCATAAGGTGCATTGTTGAAGTATGTACATCGAAAAGTATTCTAAAGAAACCAATCACCTTTTGATAGGAATCTATTTTGCCTCAAAATATGTATGAGTATGTGATGACCTAGTTTGGAAGAAACAATGAATATTGCATGCAAGCAATGGCTTACATTTTCAAAAGCAAGGAATGAATGGATCTTTTCTTTGTGATTAAGCCTCGAGCAAAGTGTATGAATTGACTCTTATAGATAAAGGCAAAGGGCATTGTGAGAAACTTAGATTTGGTATTTGTCAAAAGCAACGATTTAACGGTGAATATTTTTTTTTTAATTTTCCTGCAGTCGAAAAAGGCGAAATTAAATAATTCAGGTAAATTTTTTACAGCTTTGTTTTGAATATTATTTCAGTTCTCAAAAAAACTACTTTAGAAAAATATAAATTTCTTCAAAAATGTCATTTCTGGAAGTAGATTTGAGAAGTTTCTTGAAGTTATACTTCTTTACCAGCTTTTATAAAAATATTCAACCAGTAATAACATATAGACTTTTTCAGCCCATTATTACTGTTTTTTTCACACAGACACTATAAGTAGGTTAAGAGTAACAACACACTTTAATTTTATACTGGGTTTATTTCTTTTTATTTTGTCACATAATAGATTTATTAAGTTACAGAAGTCAGCCATTGTTGATGATATTCCGACTGATTTATTTTCTACACTATACATATGTGATAGGTAAATTGGATTTTTTTAAATTCCACAGGAAGTTAGGGTAAAATGGGGTAAAAGAAAAAAAAACTTTTTGTACATCTAAATTCTATCAATTCAACTTTTCAAGTTAACATTTATTTTCCATTATTAAATATTTTTAGACATTTGAAAATGATAATTTTTCAAAAACTAACTATGCACATTGAAAGATAATACAAAAATAAATAAGGTGTCTACTACGGATTATATTTAAAATACTCCAGTTTTTGAGCTTTAAAAAAACAAATACATTCTTAAAAGTTTATGTGGGTGGTTTAGTTGATTTTAAAAATCAGGAAATAACGGAAAAAATATTTTGTCAAAAATTTAAAATTTATGTGTTGCGTTATGTTGTGTGAAGAAATAAGATTTTTAAATACTTTTTTTAAATAAGTAATAGTAAAACAAGATTTTTTTTACCGTTTCCAACGGTATTTTATTGTTATCTTTTTAATTTTTACATTTTCAAACTTGAAATTTATACAGCGATTAGATTTTGGGTAAATGCATTTTTGTACAAACTTCCACAATTTTCTGTAGTCTGTGAGTCTTCATAACGGTAAAAAGAGTTTTGTTTACTCGGTGCCTAATTACTATTTACATAAGCCTCATAAAATTATAATTTAACTTTTTTGAACAACACGATTTAATTTGATATATCACACATAACTGTACATGCTATAAAAGCTTCGCAAACTTGAAAAGAGTTTCATCGAAATTCAACAAAATTGTCTGCTCTGGTCTTTGGAACTCGACCACCAGTTGGCTTACAAATGGATTCGAGAGTGTTCGCTTATAAAATTTGTATTTTTTTGTTTATTGTCGGATTTCAAAGACTGAGGTGTCTTAATTTAGCTGAAACATCAGGCCAAAACATTATCTATTTTTTTTTTAATGAAGAAAACGTTTGTTTTCTTTTTCTTTTTACAAAATCGTATAAAATATTTTTAAATTTAATAAATAAATGTACAACAATATTGATGGTACAAGTGTTTTTGATAGGCAGTAAGAAATTATAAACATATTAATGCACTATTAAAGATTTTAGAGAGAAAAATTAAAAAAAAAAACACATAGAAAGTGGATTTCATTGGATATTAAAGTCTGTAACTATAGTTTTAGTTGCAGGATTTAAAAAAATTATAATAATAGAGTGATCAGCGGTCATTTGAAAAATCTATCGAGAGGTTTTTTTTTTTTTTAATAAATTTTTTTCAAACGATACATGTAATAGCTTTGGACTATGAGCAAATTCGTGCGATCCAGTAGTGAATTTTATTTTTTTAGCAATTTTGCAACTTCAACGATAAATTTGAAACAAAAAATTTGTTGAACAAATTTAAAAGCTTCTATAACTCTGCGTTTAATGATTTATTGAAACTGAAAATCGACCACAAAAAAAAAATGGGGTTATATGAATTTTACGAAGTAACAGGATCTACCTAAGAGTTGAAATGTTAAAAATGTATATGTTTCAAAGTTAATTTATAAATCTTTTTTTTTAATGATTTGGTCAGCGAAAGGCATTTTTTCAAAATATAAACCAACTGGCCACTATGGCGTATGCGTAACATTTTGTAATTTTTCTTTTCCTTGGGTAATTATTTGATAGGTGAAATGTTATTGCACTTTTACTTCCAAACGCCCCAGCTACAATCAAAAGCCCTTTCCAAGAATACCAATCATTTGCTGCTATCACTCACACCCAAAATATGCTGTGGGCTTTGGGTCTACAACAGATTCCATAAATACTAAAAGATGAGAAATTTCAAGTTAAAATACAGTTTTGTTAAATTTGATGAGCAGTACTTCTTGGTAAGTGCGATTTTTTTGCGAAGAATTGACAAAACCTCCAAGATAACTGCTTGTCATGAACTTGCTGTTTAGAACCGCCAGAAATATTATAGGTCCACTCCATCCCTGCTAACTACCAGCTATTAATAAATCGTTGAGACAATCAGTCACTAGGCCTTGGAAAGAACAGAAAAAGACTTTGCTGTTACAGTAGATTGTGACTTAGATGGGTATTAATTGTCCCGTCAATGGCATCCAGTCCAAGTTCATAGTCGAGCACGAGCTCAAAATCACACCTCTGAGTAAGCATTCAAGCACTTAATTCCCCGCCTTCGGCGATCTTTCAAAATCTACGGAAAAGACTACATCACAATCGATGCTTTAAACAATTAACCTCAACATTTTCCCAAAAAACGTAAATCCTTTCATTAATCAATACAAAACCTACCCTAAGAATCATCTTCTAAACCTCTCTCAGCTACCCCCCCCCCCCCCCCCCAAAATAAAAGAAGAGTTAAGCGTGTGCTCTGCTCATCTCGTGTCTTACAACGTATTCCATTCACCTTTAAGAAGAAAAATAAGACATCAAATATAAAAACACCACCCTTTGTACCTATTTCTATTTTATTACCTCATCATCTTCATTATCCTTTCACCATAAAAAAAAAACAACCATACTCAAAGACACGAGCGAGACACACATTATGATTACGACCGCAAAACGAATGCCATCGTCTGCTGCATTGGATTGCCCCAAATGAACCACAAAAATAGAGATGAGTCGTGTATATTCATTCCCATGTATCCCATTCATATCCTGATCAGCCCTTTTTTTGGATTTATTTGCGGTAGTCCTTCTTCGACAGAAGAAAAAAAAGGATTACACCTCAGTTATCCTGGGACACACGACTCACAACTGACTGACGGTTAAAAGTGTTCCCAATTTTTTTTTTTTTCAAAACCTATAGAAATAAACCAACCAGAACGTGCTACAAATTTCACAGGACAACATTCCTGTATACTAATTTATCAATATTATTGACATTAAAATGCAACGTGTAGTAACAATCACCAAAAAGGATCTTCAAAAAGTCGTCTATATTTTTTTTGAATAAATTAAAAAAAAAATAAACACGAACTCACCTGATATTGATGGTAACGGTGATGGTGTTTTTGACATCCGATTAATATCTGCAATGAAACACAAAAAAAAAGGATAACAGGATAAGTTTTGGATAGAAATTCTAAGTATTTTGTCAAAATAAACATCACGTTTTCAAAAATGCACATACGGCTAGTTGCACGGCACACCCCTTATACCGTTGATTTTCTCATGAATATTCAAATAGATGAATATATTGATTTTTTTATATTATGTCCTTCGTCCTTATTTATTTATTTTTTTTTTGAACATTTTATTTTTGGAATCATCATCCTAAGCAAATAAAAACACTAACGTAGATACAAAAATAAAGTGCATATATAGAGATAAGTGGAGTGTCCTTTTTGGACATAATACACAAATGGGGACCACAAGACTCTACTATATATAATACATATGGGAAGGACACTCTTGTCGTGTATAATTCTGCACAGTGCATATTATAAGAGGGGTCATGCAAATGGCACGTCTTGTCGTCGTCGTCGTTGAATTCGAAGTCGACTTGGTCCTGATGGCATAAAATATCCATTATAATTTTGCTATATCCCTGTGATAGTTTTCTAGAGTCAAAAAGGACATTCCAATTTTTGTTTTTTTTTCCCTATAAATAGCTGTGATGAGAGTTTTACTTTAATGGACTTTGCATACGAACGTTACTTTTGTTGATGTATGTGTCTCCTTGAGATGACATGTCGAATGTAATTTTTTTACCAGGACTTTTTTATTTAATGGCAATTTCGACTGGAAAAGAAATGTCCTTGGACATATAGACAAAATTAAGTGCAAAAAGATGCGAAGTGGAGGTAGGTACATACATTTTTGCTGCATTCAGGATATTGTTTTGCCATTTTGTATGTCCTTATCGACTAATAAATAACTCTACTCGAGATGAACATTGAACGGCGTTATCCTTATTGGATTCTTTTTTGCATGATAGAAAAAACAAATGTAACAAAAAGAAAGAAAAAAACTTAGAAAAAGTCTAAGGAGGGCTCTATATTGGAAAAGGAGGGGGTAAGGATATTTATAGGTCCCACGGGATGGGTCAAAACACAAGGATAATGTCCTGTTTATGGATGAATTCCTTTTGGTTTTACCCCTCCAAAAACTCATATCCCCAGCATTAAACAAACAAAACAAAAAAAGAAGTTATTTTGAAACAATTTTTGGGTTGTTTGGTGGTCGAAGGAGTACAAAAAAGAATATCCTTGAAGCTGCAAAGTGATGGTAGATTTCCTTATATGTTAAGTTTTTCGATTTTTTTTTATCTATTTCTATCTGATGGGGATGATATTTGCTGTTATGTAAGGCTTAAGTGAATAAATAAGGGTAATCGATGTTTTCATTTTTCGTTTTGTTTCAAGAGACAAACTAAACTTTTTTGTTGTTATTTGTGTTTCAAGAGGGAGTCCTTGTTAGTACATACATATGTGTTTGGAGTTTATTTTTGTTCAAGTTTTTATATTTAAATGTGTCAAAAAAAAGGGCGCATTATATTGCATTATCCTTAATTATGATTTTTATCCGATTATAGTGTTTGAAGAAGTTTTTGCAGGACATTGTATTTTTTGTCTTCCACCTTCTTATGGTACATTCATATGTAGATCCCTAAGTTAAAGAAAATATTTATTCTTCTTCTCTAATGTCCTTTTGTACAGTTATTAATGCATTTTTTCTCGGTTTTCCTTTCGTTAGTCCTGTGGGAAAAATCGATGATGATAAATGAAACGCTCTCAATGGGGATGCAAAAAAGGACGACGAAGTCTGCATTCTCAGGTAAGAAAGGAGCAGTCTATATGCATATCATTTGAATATCTCCTGGAGTCTTGAAATTTTAAGGATAAAATTGTATTTTTTTTTCTAGAGCACCACAGTGTGGTGCCGATATTGGAAATAAAGGACCACGATGAGAAGAAAAAAAAAATTGTAACATGATATTTGGTATTATCTATTTTATGTCTGCTTTTCAATTTTTTTTTGTTGTTGTTATCTTGCTTTAGTAGAACAATGTATATTTTATAAAAAGGACATTTAATTTGTTTCTTTGTTATTTGGTTGAATTTTTAGAGACATTTTTATTGCAACCTTTACTACCGTTCTTTTATTTTTTTTTGTGTTGCTTTTTATTGGGGCAGGTGAGTCAAGTTCGATGTTTTTTTAAAAGAAAAGATATAAAATTACAATGGGAACATATAGTGGTGGTGGTAGGTAAGATACTTTATTTGGTGAAACGATAATGTGCAACGAAAGGATTTTTTGTGCATTGCGTGATACCATAGTACTTATATAATTTATATAGGTCGGTGGAAACACAAAGGAAATGCACGTGGTCGTTTATATGGTGCAGACAATGCAAGGCACTGTTTTTTTTTAAAGGTATTTATCTATTTTTAATACAGGCAGTCTAAATCTTAAACGTAAAAAAAGTATAACAGTACATTCATTAGTTTTTCTTATTAATAAAAAAGATCATTACAATTCGAAACTTCTGATTTTTTTCTATTTTGAAGTTCTATAAAAAACACAGTGATAAGAGGAGGGGGTTTGAATGTATAAATATACTATTTTAACAAATTGAAGGAACGAAATTTGTTTATTTTTTTAAATTTTCTGTGGAAAATGGAAAGCTAAAATATTTCGGTTCTTTTTTGAAAAATGCATGTTTTTCTGTTGTGCTCGGAAAATTGTATATCCTATGACAACTTAAGAATTATTTTAAAAGCTAGTTAAATGAATAAAAAATCTTTCAAATAAAATAAAATATTTAAAAAAAAAAATATAGTGTAGTAGTTGAACAAGGTGTGATACAAATTTTTCGTTCAAATTCGAAAATTGTGAACAAAAAAATGCAAAAATGGCAAATACTCGTCCTTATATTAACGTTATTTTATGATACAGGAATAAATAACAAAATAAATGATAAAATAGCCAAGTTATCTATGTTTTTTTTTTACCCACCCTCCGGTACACCATTTTTGCCTGTAAATTCAGAGTTTGAGGGTCAGAGAAAACGAAATATCTCGATTTACTATAAGCACTAAGCAAAATAGTTTTGTTGTAACACAGTAAAATTGTCAATAGAATTAGCTGAATTAGCTAAATTAGCATTCTTTGAGAACTTAGTTCAAAAACAATCCAATACAAAGACATACCATACTACAAAACCCCAGGAGACTTGCTAATGTTTTCCGAGGGCAACTCTGTAAAATCTACAGGTTATCTTTTAAGGTGAATGATTTAAGTGGGAGAGTTGTGAGAGAAGAAGAAACCCTAATAATTGAACTCTAACTGCTAAAAGTATATTCATAAAGTTTAACACCTGTGGCCAGAAAGGTAGGTAGAAGGTAGGTAGGTAGAAATGGCGGCTTCTTCAATTAGCGCCAGACACCTGGACACAAAACTACAATTACCGTTATTACACCTGAAATTCTTCAATTTTTTTATAGAAAACTGTAAGATTTCACTTGTAATACAAGTACATGTATATCACACTACTTGATATCATACAAGTCATAGCAACTTCATATTTTGGTGGCCCTACTAGGTATATAAAAAATAATCTGAAGTTGTCCGTTTTTAGTTCGTGCTCTTTTATTTTTTTGTGCTCTTTTTGGCAATATGTATTTTATTTTCAAAAATTTTTTTATCAAATCTTATTTCAAAACAGTTTCAGAACACTTCAAAGAGATGGTTTTCTAACATGTCTGTTTTGGTAATATTTTAGTTTTTGTTTAACACTTCAGATTCTTTGTTTTATTACTTAAGCTTAAGGAACACAATCAATGCTAGTTCTTCAGACAAACTACGTACTAGCCCTTACTGAAACAAATTGACTAAACAATTAAATTAGATCTTACTACCGAGATTCAGGCTAAAATTAAAGCTCATTCACGTTGCTTGACACACAGGCAGGGAGGGATTACGGTCAATTGACACTATGGACTAGTAATATTTTACCGCCTCCTATTGGTATCACGTAAAATCAATTTTAAGAAGCAGCAAACATGGTTTTAAACTACTGATTTCTATGTTTACAACATCCCAAATAATAGCTTGAGATTCATAATCAATTCTATAACATCATGTGAGATGTGCATGTTATCCTACTAGAATACCCTTGAAATTGGTCTCCCGTTACCGAATTAAAAATCTCCTGCCACAAAAGATTTATAAGAACAAAATTTTTGTTGGAAATAGTAGCCAAATCAAATGCGAAATAATTTAAAATTGAACATAATACTATGACTCCTCTTAGTTATGAAAAATTTCTTGGACAGCAGTACCATTAAATGTGTACACGTTTTCATCTAAAGACCATATTTCTATTATTTCTTAGGCCGGTTCCAAAGTTAAGATTTCATTCCAAGGGGTTTGCAAACTTATAGCCGGTATTTCTTATGTTTTTGATTAAAAGACGTTTTTAGTTTGTTATAATTTTGAAACTTTTATGTATGCAGCATTCATCACACCGAAATAATTTGTTCGTGGAGTGAACGGAATAAGATGCTAGAATTAAAACTTTTAAGATTCTTCTCTGTGTATATTTTTTTTGCCTGCTTTAAGAATTCTACATATAAATTCAAGTTAAGGTTTCCTTCTATCAATGTTACTGGTATTTAAGTGATTTAAGTGTTAAGCATTACACTCTTCTCGAAAGGAATTAATTACCTCTTCACAAAGTTATTTTTTCCCCATAAATCCATCATTCCATCGACAAAAAAATCAAGATTTAGAAAAAATGGAATTAGAGCCGCACTGTTTAATATACTTTCTCGAAAACTTTCAGACAGACAAAGTTAATCACTTAAAACAAATGGAACCAGAAGGGTCAACATATAATAAAAGTTTTGAATTTTGCCGAAGTTTGTCGATCTTGTGTTTAACTTTGTGTTTTGACGCGATTTTGCCACCTCTTAGAATTTGCCGCTATAGGCTGCAGCCCACTCTACCCCTTAAGCTAATCCGCCACCTCACATAGGTGCTTCTATAAATGTGTAGGAAACATAGTAGGTACACCTAACTTATAGCCGTACTGATACTATACCGCAACTCAGTGCTTACGTTGCAATTTATCAAAATTTAGCGACCATTTACTGTGAGCGTTGCAGAACGTTGGCAACTCGAGAAAGGCATAAAGAACATATAAAAATATTACTTCGGATATTGAATACCACATAAATATATAAAATATTACAAATAAGGGGATTTAATAGGCGTATTCATGCAACCATGGTAAACTCTTGGTAAACATGGTAAAGTTCAATATCTGGTAAATGAACTTTTATTTCTATACAAATTTTGACATGTTTTCCACATTTATCAGGTTTATCAGGTTAACCATGGTAAAAGGTATTTCCTTATGGTTTATGTACATTAAGGTTTGATTATCTCTAGTCTAAAATGATAAAGAAAATGGATTAAAAATTGGGAAACAACAAAACATTAACAATCAGGTACAAAACTACCTATATGCGACAAAGCAAGTCTTAACCTCTAATCGTCTTAACAAAAAACATAATTTTATAACAGTTTTCAAAACTTATAGTTTTGAAAAGTTTAGTCTCGAACCGTTGACTTCATATTTTGTATAACGGGGCAGAATTCCAATTCCCGAGAATTCCAAACTCATTCTTCCCTAAATTCCTTATACTCAAATTATCATTACGCCTGTTTATACACAAATTATAGTGTGAGTGCAATTCTCATTTTTTCTTGTTTTATAAAATTATTATTAAAATTAAATTAAATTTATGGCTGTAAGACATTCGGTCTTTTAAATTCAATTGGAAGGAAGAAAAACATTTTTGTTGGAATAGTCAATTTTTAAAACATAAGGTGATTCTGATTATTATTTTCAAAACTATCATCTTTTAACCTTATCTTTTAAAACAAGGTTGATATCGGGTAAGATGGTAGTTGAGTAGGTATTAGTATTTAAAGTTGAGCCTTTATTAAAATGGCAGAAAATGTAAGAAACATACATTTAGAATTCACCTGTTATTGCAAAAGGAATCACATTAGAACAACTTGTATGTTAAAAGGTCCTTCAATTGGCTTAACTTTATTCATATGGAAAGGCTATAGATTCATTTAGATGCAAGAAATGTAACTACAATGCAAAGAAACTAGTAAATTGCAAGACACATTTTTCACAGCTGAGAAGAATCCCATACTTTTAAAATCATTTCAATAAAATATCAAATTAAAATAATCTTCCTCAGATATTTGGATTTGACTATCGTTAAAAAGATGGTAAAAACAAGGACTGTTAATCCTTAAATCTTTTAAAAATTTCTGATAAAACAAAATATCAAACCCACATCGATCTCCAGCAGGTAATAGTCCATCATTTGTCGGGCACTCAAGTATCCTTGTGTTCAATGTCAGCTCCTCATCTTGTTTTACTCCAGGGCTGCTGTTAGTAGCACCAGCCCAATGTTGCATTTGCGATAGAACCATCATTTTTATAAAACAAAAATCACTTTCCAAAACAGTCTTTATAGGTAATCAACACGTATTCACTTTAAAAATTCTCAACTGATTTGTAAATTAACACCCACGATCATTATACTATACTCAAATTTGTATCAATATTCAAATATATTTTTAGAATAACTCGCACTTAATATTTAAATTTATATTTTTTAGTTTACATAAAATATTTAATTTATTTAAAAATATAAAATCAAAATAAATTTGCGTACAAATTCGATAAAAAAAAATCATTTATCAATCACACCTCGATCCGAACGAATACGAAATGCAACTGAATTGTTCAATTGGAATCGTCCTTGAGAACCGTTTTTTTTTCTTCTTCTTTTTCTTCTTCTTCAATTCATTTCTCGCCTTAAAAATATTTTTAATTTATTTCACTTTATTCGTTGTTGTTTTCTTCTTCTTATGATGTATTTTTTTTCTATGCTATATTAATGTGATACCGCACTTTATTCCCATAAGGATATAACAAAATCGTTTGTGTTTGTGTGTGTGTGGATTCGATTTAATAAGAAATTCCTTCCACTATCAGGGAAGAGGTGAAAAGCAATTTTTCTTACAAGACACATAACACTCGAGTCGAATGAAAATTGAGGAAATTAAAAAAAAAAACACTATTCGGTTCTGACACAAACACACACACACACACAATCAGAGACATAGTAAAATGCAAACATCCCCACTCAGCAGGAGCTGGAGTAAAGTATTGCTTGCAACAAAGTCCTTGTACTCTGTTGAAAATATTCACAAGAAAACAACCCTCAGCTCAGTTAGAAAATAGAAGAAGAATCTAGGAATTGAGTTCCCCTCTTCGATTTTTGTTATTGAAAAGGCATTAGAGCTAGTAAAAGGACTCTGAATCTGAAGTTTCTGCATTATTATTTGTGGAACGTATTCACAAACATGCACGTGTAGTTGTGCATTAGCATTTGAATGACAATAGCAGCTAGCTAGAGGGGTAGTAGGTATAACCACTCTGGTACTGATGGGAGCTGCTAGTGCACTCCACACACAACAGGAGAACCCAAGAACACACGTTAACGAGTTGGACTTTTTATCTGGGTGTGGCTTGAGATTTTCCAAGTGGAATTTCTATAAAAGAATCCTTTTTATTTTCGTTCTTGAATTTTTATGTCACCCGTTTTGTTTTTTTTTTTTGTTGCTTTCGTCCTTTGGTGGAATATACACACATTGTCATCTAAGTGAATGTCTATACTCGGTACTTTGGTGGAATTGAAATTGCCATGAAGTATGAAGCGGGTGCAAGAGGGTGGTGGTGGTGAGGCTTAGATAAGGTGGGGGTGCAGCAGCAGTAGCAGTAAAAGGAGAAGACGAGACGAATGACCCTAGCTTGCATAGCTATTGTTGGTATACTTCTACCTACTATATGCAGGAGCAGCAGCTACAGCAGGCGCAAGGACATACACAGAGATTTCGTACGTGTGTAGGTAGTGGTGGTGTCGTTGATGATGGTGACAGGACACAGAGGATTCTTTATGATTATTATTCTATGGTTGGTATTATTATTATTATTATTTTTTTTTTTTACTGTTTGTTGTTGTCCATTTGGCTATGTGTGAAGAAACAAGTTACGGTTGGTGGTGGGTTCGCACTTGTTATTCCATCAGTTTTTTTCTTGGAACATTTCGAAGGACTCTCTTAGAAATACCATTCATAGTGCAGCTAGTAGAATATTACATTTTTTTTCTATAATGTGTCAAGGATGTGTTGATGTTGATTTATTTGAATGATTTAATTATAAAGAATACAGTTGTGTATTATAATTAATGTTTTCATTTTCTATGTAAATATTATTATAAAGGGGATTTGCCTTAATTTTTGGGGGAGAAACTGTAGATTGTTTTGAAACGTTTTATTATAGTTTAACATAGTTTTCAAGCTAGTATTTAGTTATCTATAACTTTTCTATTGAACTAAGACTTAGTACGGTTAGGACACAAGCAAAAGTTCATCAGAATATTTTAGAACCATACAAAACAATTCGATTTTTTTTTTATAAAAAAACACTTTTTCTGATTTGATCTATGTATTGTTCAAAACGGAACCAGCTTTAGAAATTAAAACCTTGCCATTTATAAATAGGGATCGAAAAAATCTTATAAATATTCAAACTTATTGAGCTGATTCTACTGAAATTCAGAGGACTTATTCCATAAGCCAAGACCTGAAACCAAATTTTTTTTTATTTAGCAATGTATAGTCACACTTAAAATCGTTTTTTTAAAAAAAAAGTCACCATATATTTCAAAATTCCGTAGTTTTTGGTATGTTCACTGCAGAAAAACTCTTTTTTTGAGGATAGTATGGAATTTGTATACTCTTGATACTGGCCATGTGATTATGGTGTAAAAAAGGCAGTAATCAGAGGAAAACCAATTAAAAAGGATATTTTGTGCTTTTCAAAAAAACTGGTCAAGACATAAATTTAGTATACTTTTGTCTACAATTTTCATATTTCGGGTTATGCACCCAAAATAATTAAAAAAAAACTATTTTTCATAAGTTTTTCAACGATTTCGCATGTTTCCCGTGATAAATTTTGTTAAATAACTTCAGATTCATACTAAGCATCCCACAAAACCATAAAGTTAGCGATTGTAAACTATTACTTCAAAACTTTCCACCTCTAAAAATGCTTTAATTGGGTTAAATAGAGTATTTTGGACAAATTGCCAAAACTCTTAAAAAAAGGAAAATTTGAAAAGGAATTAGTTTGGTTTAAAAGCGATTTTCGTTGGAGACCAGTGTACCTATAATAGAATAAATATGGTAGAGGTACCTAACCAATTTTTTTCCTTCCCTTATTTTGGCGGACACTTTGTGGCGGAATCAAAAAAATTTAATTTCAGTAATTGTAATTTATTACATTTTTGAAGGTAACTTTTGAGCTAATTTTTTTCAGCAAAAACTTGAATATGTATTCAAAAAAGTATGCTTGAGCTATAAAATTGAGGCTTATGCAACAAATTTTTGGTTTGAAAAAGCTACAATTACTGGCAAAAGAAAAATCAAAAAAGTATTTTTTTTTTTTTAATTATCTGCATTAGCTTCAGCGGACCGAAAGAACCCTTTTGAAATAGACAATTGGAATAAAAAAATGACACATGAGAGCTACATTTTTTCGCTACAAATTAGCATTTAAAATGTTACAATTTAGGCCATAAAAAAAATTATAATTTTCTTACTTTTGTCCGCTAACTTCAGGCTTATTTTAGCGGAATTGAAAATAAAGAAAAAAAATACAAAAACGAAGCTTATGCCACTTAAAAGCATTTAAAAAGCTTCAAACTTGGATGCCAACCAAAATGTTTTTTTATTTTTTTAAGATTTTGTCCGCTAACTTCAGACTTATGTGAGCGAAAAATTCAATAAGCCAAAAACCATGCGAGCTACAAATTTTTTGTTTGCGCAAGAAATTAGCATTTAATTAATTACAAGTATTAAGATATTTTTTTTTTTAATTCCACCACAAGTGTCCGCCAAAGTAAGAGACGTAATTTTTTTTTTAATATGTTTTAAAGGGGAATGGGTCGAAATTCTGTCAGTCAGTCATTGGAAAAATCGAATCTTTTTCACCATCTTAAAATTATTTACCGCGATCATTATTGATTGCCTTCAAGTCACTTCATTCCAAGCTCATGGAAACTCTGATAAATTATCATATAAAGAAATATTTCAAAGAACAAAAAGTTCTTAATGACGGTAGTACACAGTGGACCAAATCTTTACATCGTTTTGGAGAAAGAAATATTATTGCACTTGGTATTTTTCGCATGAAGCTGTCTTATCTGAAAGCATAAAATAACTTCTGGTATGCCTCAGGGTTCAGTTCTATTGCCGATTATTGTTCTTTTTTAAATAAATGGTCTCTTCTGTGACACCTATTTTGCAGGTACCATCAGATTTTCATATTCGTTTCCGGATTGACACCCCTTGAGCATTTCAATGGATATGGAATACCAATTTCCATGAGTTCCACTTGTATCGAGGAAAAGATTTTCAGACAGAATTCAAAATAACTAAAGCCCTAAAATTGCTATTTTTATAAACAATGCTGTATCCAATTTAATAGCTAGATGCATTCCTCAACAAAAACAATTTCGTTACCATGCTTGCACTTTAAGAAATGGTCAGCAGAGTACTCCTGAGCTCAATTTACAGAATGTGCTTTAAGAATGTGGAACACATTATCATGGTTCTTTCCAAACAAATGTTATATTTTTAAACAATATTATAACATAAGTTAAAAATATAATCAAAGTTAAAAATTCACTTTCTGAAAAACTATGAAAATAGACTTAAGAGCTTTTACCTTTTGAGCACAGATATAATTATAGAAGAGATGTGCTGTTTCTCATTTTCTTAAGTTTTAAGTCTCGAACATTCTTCTGATTTATTAAAAAAAAAAAACAATTGTTGTAACGGTTTTTTCATTTTTATGAAGTTTTTTCTTCAATTTTTATTTTCCCCAGAGCAATTTAATATTTATTATTACTCTTCTCTGTCTTACATCGATTCAAATCCTCTGACGGAAATATTAAACCGTTGCTAAATGTACAATACAATTTTTGGTTAAAGAAGGTACATAGGTAACTGGTGTATGGGGTAGGTACTTAAAAAAAAAGGATTTCTCTAGTTTTCTTCGTTAACTTCTCAAAAATGAAAAAAAAATATAACAGCAAATAAATCCAATACCGTTTCCAATGTGAAAACAAAAAAAAAATATACTGTTCATTCCAAAATACAAAATCAAGGGTAAATAAAATATGCACCTTCTACAATTATATTGTACCCAAAGCCATAGCCAACCCTTAAAATCTCAAAAACAAATTATATCTTTAATGCATGTTTCGATACTTTTTTCCCAAAAATAAAACTCATTTTTCCTAACTCACATCCTTTTTATTTTTCCATCAAATAATTTTATTGAAAATTTGGAGTAAAAACTGCATAAAAAACTGACAAATACTGTTTGTCCTGAATAAAAGAAGCGTTACGCAATATATTTTTTTTTTTTCGATCCTTACAGAAAAGATACCCTCAATTGATTTTTTTTTCTCATAATCTTTGTTTTTTTCTTAGGATTTTAACGTATTTTCTCACGATTTCCTTCGATTTTTTTTTTGTCTATTTGCAATTTTTTTTATGAAGTCTTAAGATGATTGAGTTCCTTTGGGTCGTTTTTTTCCTTTTTTTGTGTGTTTGTAGGTAAAAAAATATGAAAAAAACAAGAAAAAGAAGAAACATTTTAAATACCTTGTTAATGAGGGATGAAATGCAAAGGATTTGTGCAAAGGGGATTTGGGCATTGTAACTCTGATGTTGTTTGGTGTCAACATTTTAGGGGTAAAAAACGGATTTTTTTCGGATTTTTTTTTTTTTACAAATTTGTAGAAACTTATATTAATTTTGGAAAAAGAAAAAAATGAATTATTGATGGGATGTTGGTTGATGGCGTTGTTGTAATATAGCAAGGGTAGATCTCTATCGATATTCAAATGTTGTAGGGTTGATTTCGATGGGATATTTGTGTCCGATGTATAAAAGATTTAATTTTTTGTTTGAGCGAAGCGCTTGTCAAATGGAATTATTTATAATTTTTTTTAATAGAATTGCGAGAAATTGAAGGATTTCAGAATTAATCCACACAGGAAAACTTTTTACGCGCCAGATATTCAACATCTGCCCTTTTTTTCGATTATATAGTTGGAATTTATTTCAAATTTTCTTAATAGCACGTTAAGTTTATAGACACTGGGGTTGTAAAAGCAAAGGATTTAGGGAACATTTTTTGGCGGATTTTCAACAAAAAAAAAAGAAAGAAAATGTTTTCGGATCTTAAACACAATTTTTGGACCGTCAAACTAACAGGCGAGTAGCCAATTTGCGAGATATCAAGGTGGAGTTTCTTAGGCAATGTGGAAGAAGCTAATTGAACGTATATCTAAAATTTTTTTGAATTTGCTAGGTGAAACCTAGTTGTATTTGTATGCACCACAATATTTGGGAAGAAAGACATAATGGTCCACCACTCCTACTTCCCATCATTTGTGGTTTCTGGAAATCCATCTCAGTTGATGTGATTTTTTCTGTTCGACTGTCCTGTGCCATCTGCTTTTCGACTGGCATTCTCCTGTACCAACCAGTGTTAGCGGGTTCCACTGCATTACTTGGCTGGCAATGCAATCACTGTTTTTTCGAAGCGTGTGACCAATCCACTGCCACTTACGTCTGCGTTTAGTACTGTCTGTAGAATCTTTACTCGTGCTACTATATTAAATTCATCTTTATAATGTAAGATTGGGCCAGAAAATTCTCCAGTTGTTTCGTAGACAACTATTCACGACCGAACGCAGTTTTCGTGTAACATTGGATGTGACTTTTATCGTGCTACAGCCATATTGAATTATTCGGATTTGACTTTGGAGCAGAACTTTACGCTGGAAGAATTATTCCTCCATATTATGAACAGCATTCCGAGAGCACTCTATACCTTGTTCTGTTCCGACTTAGAGACAAGATATTGATAGTTTTCTACTTTCTCTATCGGTTGTCCTGAAATACTGACTGGAACAGATTCGTGACTACCGGGGCTATTAGTTTTTTTTTTTTTTTTTGCGGTGCTTATTTCCAGCCCCATGATTTCTGTTTCTCACCCTTCTTGTTGTTATTTTATGAAGATCCATGATCCAGTGTTTTAGTTGGGATATCCTCCAATTCCGTTCATCAGAACTGCTCTGTTAAGCAGACAGCACATACCTTATCGCTAACATAAAGGAATCAGGCATTTTGGGGTCATCTTCTGCAATGGTTGAGAAGGGTAGGTACTAACAATTATTAAGAAACCAATTTTTGTCCGGGTACAATAGCTTAAAGTCTACGCCGTTATATCACTGTTTTATCAGCGTAGCAACAGTTTCGTTAATGAGATTTATTTCACTTACGGCGAATGATAACCTCCGTAAACCGATCCTAGAAATCAAAAAGCTTTTCCCTAAATAGAGTTTTTAGTGTTTTTAGTTATTTATTTCGTTCAAAACTCGGGTTTCTAAGATTTGCAAGTAAAGTCCCGTTGAATGAGGCCTGTATCCAGTGATTACCAAGGCGAGGTAAAATAAGCAGAATTGATGTGTAGAAAAAGTTGCGGCTCGCTGGTTGACCCCCATCAGTCAGTACTACCTTGTTTCTACACATCTATTTTGTGAAGACGGCAAAAATGCCTTCCGGTTATTTGATTATACCGGAAAAAATGCCTGCTTCGCAATTTACAAGGAACCAAATCGATCGATTTTACACAATGAGTGGTACATTTTTATTCCAAATGCGGTTTTTACACTGCCCAGGTCTTTCTACTGAGCAGTTCAGCTAACTCTGCCTAGGGTGACAGTAGTATTATTAATCTATGCTATATTTTGAGAAAGGGTAACATGGTTGAAGTTTAAAGAACCAAAGGAGGTGACATAAGGAAAGGAAAAGTTGGTCCTAAAATCAGGTGCCAGGTCTTTTTTACTTCCCATAAGTTTAGCAAGTTCCCATCTGCTTATAGTCTGCTTGATTTGATTAATTTAACTTGACTTAACATTCACGAAGATCTCAAAAACAACCCTTCATATGTGTGTGCTGTGCATAAATATTGAAGATTCCTTTCCTTTGAAATGAAGACAAATTTCAACCTATCCATCGTTCATTACTTTAGACAATGCAGAGGGTGAAAAGTGGTACATTGGTCAATTTCAATTCCAAGTCTGTCATTTGACTATCTACTCTCGTACCTAAGATTTTATTTTTTTTTTGAATTAAGACAAACAAAACAAGAAGAGATAGAAAAAAAAGTAAATGTCAGTGACATGTATGCAAGTAAAACGGAAGGATATCCACTTTCTTTGACAATGGCAGGCTTTTGGAAGGGACTCCCCCCCCCCATCTTTACATTGTCAGTACATATTTTTCAAATAGAAGAAGATGTATGTAGATATAAACAAATAGTAATCAGTAAGTGCACACAATTTCACATTTAGTATTTGTCTGTGTGTTTGTGTGTATTTTTTTTGTAAGAAAATACGATGAGAAAACAAAGATTTTTCGTCCTTATATGTACGATTGAACTATACGAGGACGACAAATTTATCTCCAAAGTAATCATAGACTCTGGCACTTGTCTTGAATGTTTGATTGAATTTGTTAGAATAGAATTCTTTGACTTTTTTTTTTGTTTGTCTCTTTTTTGGATGCTGTTTGCCTTCTTCGAAAAAAGAATGGCAATGGCAGTGATTGAGGGTAACTCCTGGGATACTAATATAAACTGATTTTATGGGAGTTCAATAAACTTCATCTGATTGGGGGTTGAGTGAATTATTCTAATTCGAAATGTGTCAAAAACTGCATGGTTTTACATATTTGCAGAATCTAAGGCTGGTATTCACCCGTGCACTTGATTTTTTTTACAAGTCTCAAATAAATGGGGACCTTATTACAACCCGCCATTTCATTTATGTAAAAAAAAATACGACGAAGGAAAAGGACCTGTAAAAAAAAGTCCTGATTTTGTACCACGCCTTTATTCAATGGCAAAACCTCCGTCAACCCTAATTTGAATACATCATCTGCACCATTTTTCAATTTTAAAATTAAGTTTTCAAAATGGTCTCACTTAAAGAACATATCAACCCTCAAAAGTTAATGCGCTTTAAATTCTTACATCATGTCAAAAGGGGGTTTCAAATCCACAAGAGAGAAACTCAAAACCACTTCATCGGATGAGTTCATGTTAAAAGGATTTATTCTTTTCTCCTTGTAAAGTGATTTTATTGGATTTTAGATTTTTTTTAACCTTCTTCTTTATACTTCTTTTTTTGTTGTTGTTGTGGTGATTGAGATGGTTGGTGAAAAACCACCCCCAAAAATTAAGACCAACAACAACTACTGATGCCACCCTTCGTAAAAAAAGAAGTAGGCGAAGAAATTCCGATTTTTGTGAAGCAGCTAGCGCAGCGCCATAATCCGCTGTTATGGTGTTCGTGTCACTTGAGTATCACGCACCAGTTCAACAAGGTCAGTTGATGGCATATGGATGTTTATGACGGTCGGTATGATGTTGGGGTGGATTTGCACGGCAGGAGACTAAATTTCAACGATGGGGAGTAAAAGTGTTTTTTTGAATTTAGAATCTTTATAATGGAGTTGTGTGTGAACTTTTCATCGATGGAATTTACAGTTTTAAAATAAAATAAAATGTTCACGGAGGGTTAACCGTGAATAATTTGGAATTTAGACAATCTTGTTGTGGTATTTTGTTGTAATACATTTTAAATTCGATGGGGATGTTCCATGTGGTATAGTTCTAGTCCCTTAGGGCATTCATGCCCATTCATGGGCGAATTATGTGAAAAATTTGAAATTTATTTAAGGTTTATTTTTTTTATAACATTTTGGGGGGCAATAATATTTTTAGGGTTAATTTAGATATATTTTTCATTTGGAATTGATGTGGAATTCTGCAGTTTGTGGTAAAGCTAGAAAATCAGAATGAGCACACCACGGCTACTCACTGGAAGGTGGTGTCTGCATTATTAGATCAGATGGCCAAGGGTATCTTAAAAGTCGGTTACAAATTTCACATTTGGAAGGAGGCTTTTGAAAAATGGGTATGAATATTCCCGGTTGTAGTACAAATTTATTGTGATGGACTATCAAGGCGGAGGAACTGATTTCGATGCCCAGCCATGCGACCTTGAATTTTATTCAGGAGTACTAACCGCCTGAAAGCGAGGAATTGAGGTAGACCTAAAAGAGTACTGCTTGGCAGGATAAATTTCAGGTGTAGAAATTAATGATTGTTCGGAATAAGTCAAAAATATCCTTCTGCACTTCAAAAGGACTTCAATGGCCATTCATTGTGATACCATAGAGATTAGAATCCATAAAATAAACCTAAGATAAATGTTTTCATTCAAGACATTTAAAGAGTTGATACATTTTGGCAGTCTATTGTTAAAATTGGTTTTTCATCGAACCAAAAGAGTCCTTTCTCAGTTGTTTGGAACTAAGAAGAATCTAGGTGATATAGAAGTACTGATGACGCAGAAAGGAACTTTGTGTAAAAAAAAAACCATACTTAAAAAAAATTTCACTTAGCACCTTTATCTTCTAAGTACTTACTAAGTAAATATAACTGCAATGTCTTGTCTTAAGGCTTTTTAAAAATTTAAATTGTACAAATAGTACTTAAAATTTAAAAGAGGTAGTTGTCTTACTCGGGAAGACTCAAGAGTACCGAATTAAGTACAATGGTAAGCCTTTTTGCAACAGTGCTGTAAATTCTTTGTAGCCAGCTTTCCACCCGTAGGCTTATATTAGGTGCTCCAAGCAACGTCTGGAAGATACACTTGATTTAGTTAATTAAATTCTGCTAAAGTGGCTCGGGATGATATTCCTTACCTAAACAGGTTTTACCAATCTAAGGAAGGAGCAGGTTGGTACTTGGTGTACAGGCAGCAAGCCTGTTCTGTATTATGTTCCTTCTTTAGAGATACTGGAGTTTTGTGCAATCTTTTTCGTTTGTTCAATAGTTCTGGTCTCGGACCTCTTTACAATGTCTTTTGGCTGTGGTTAAAGGGTCGATTTCCAATCATGTTGCCATCTGGTCGATAGAATTTGCGAATCTTCTAGCTATTTTTAACATGTTGCTGCTTAGAATGTAAAAAGAGATCCCATAAGTCATTAAAAAAAAGTCTTCCCAGTAATATGTTTCTCAGATAACATATACTGCTGGACAGTTGCATATAAAGTGTCTTTCAATGTTTCCTCGTAGTTTCTTTGTAGTGTTTTCATTTCCATGGGAAAACAGCAGAGCTTAATGTTGAGTTGTATTAAAGCTAAGCTCTTATAGAGACAGCAAGTTATAAGTAACAGTTTGGCAGAAATTGACCCTTGCTGTCATTGAGAAAAGTGATATTAGCTTGTTGTGTTGCCATAACTAAGATTTTTTTAGCAGCGGTTTCCCAAAATCCAAAGGTTTCCTATAAGAACCCTGCACCAACTGTAGTAGTTATCTGGGAACTGTTGAAATATATGGCTCTTTTCTATTTACAGGTTATCAAGATTGTTGTCTTACCAATCATCCCTGATTAGGTTGTCATGAATGGCTTGCAAAAGTCTAAACGAGGTATTATTAGGTCAGCCCATAACTTATTTTTCTGAAAAACAGGTAAAAGACCAATAGAACTCTGTTTTCAGCTAAATATTTTGACGAACTCAAAAGGCAATATTGAAGCGATTCTAACAACATAAATTTTCTTCTTACTGTTCTGATCCACTTCGGTTTAGGGTGTCTTTTACTTATTTACTCTTAGAACTTGTTAATTCTTCCAGACCTTGGATTTTTGTATCTTTCAGCATCTTGGAACAATCTCATCACTTAGTTTAAGTTGCTGAGGTCCAAGTAGATATCCATTTGACTACAACAAAGATCAAATAAAGTGTAGAAATTCGATACTTATAACACAAATGATCAACTTTTGATTACCATCTCGTCTGCCTGAGCATCTCGTAGTGAGAACATTGACAAGGTGCCACTAGAAATACCATCATAATCCCTGGATGGATGAAGAGTTTAAGTGAGTGATGCATGCAACCAAAAACGTAGTTCTAGTGTCGTCGTTGCTGCAGTCTAAAACCAGAATTGTGAAGACAGCAGCAAGAACATGGAGAGAGGAAGCCTAGAAAGCATGCGGGCTAGTCTTTTCAGGGTTGCTTGGGCTTACAATCAATGGCAAAGCAAACTACCGAAAGATACAAAGCCAGAACCGAAGCATACCCTGGCCTGGTGAGAGCGAGAATAGTAGTAGGTACGGGAACTTGAACTCTATTAAAATTTTTTAAATGGTTCCGTTTAACTTGGAAAACGGCACAGTTCTCAAAAATCCGTGTGACCAATCGCAAGCTCTCACAGCATACGGGGACTAGGCTAATTAGTCAACCCTCCCTTCTCCTGAAATCTTGGATAAATTGATCTGTTTAAAACACTGTTTTGTACACACGCAGCTTGCTTCAGTAGATAAAAAAATGTTTGGAGAAGACGTGCAACTGGTATTACACTTAAGAATGGATGCGACATGTTAGTTCTTTAAGAATTAGCTGCATTTCCTTGTTCAAGACATTTTTCATTCGGGTTCACTACGCTTGAAGATAACCCAGAGAACCAACAAAAAAAAAAGCTGTTTAACGGCGAACAGTTCTCAATTTAGTCTTGGAGAAACAATTCCGCTCATAAAAAAGAAGGAAGAAATAGGTAATCGATGGCTAAACCTATTCCTATAATAAAATGGTGCAGCAAAACCCTTTCCTACTAATTGCAGTAAACTAACTTACTGGACGTGAAAAATTGATAATTTTCAGAGTTGTAAAAGCTGCAGACTTTTCGGTACAACAGTTGACTAAAAACACTAAATTTCTAAATTTTTTTAACTAACTAAAGTACTTTGACTGTAAAACAATAGCCAGCAGTCAGTACTAACATACTGACTGCATAAGTACAGTTAATAAAAGCAGTTATTAGACTAAAAGTTAATTAACTGCAGTACTTTTTTAATCGTTTTAGTCATACAATATTGAAAGAAACTTCCAAAAACCAGTCAAAAACTACTGTGGGTTAAGTAAGTTTTAGTAAATTAACTGCTTCCAATAAATGTACAGTCAGTATTTTAATACTGACTGCTAACTGCGAATTTTGCAGTTAAGAAAGCAGTAAGAAATTGCAGTACTAAGTTGCAGTTAAAAATAAATTCAATTAACTGCGACTGAATTGACTGGATTACCTATTGACAGTTTTTAGTGAAACGACAGTTTAAACAAAATTGAAACAACTCATGTACAGTTCTTCTATTACATCAAGAGAAAACTTTCGTTGTGCGTCAATAAATCGTCATAAACCAATTAAATTTAACCTTAAAAAAAAAAAACAATCAAAAAATCCATCTTCCAACTCACCTTTAATAAGTGCTCCTCCTCCACCACCACTGTCTTTTATCGGAACAGCACTAAAAGTCACTTGGTTCACATGGGAATATGTAGTTGCCCCATCATGAGCCAATTCTCCACAACCATCATCGCCGATAAAACCAATTCGACTGTGTTTACTGTCCGGCGAGACCATCATAACAGCAACGGCGTCGGTGGCGGCAGCATCTTCATCTTCATTATCTTCATTGCGTTCCAGCTTAATATGGACTTCATCATTTTGTGAATTGAGGAGATCCCGAACTCGCTTTCTGCCACCATTGCCGCATCCCTTCATTTCCATACGATGTTTCTGCTGTTGGAATTGGTGCTCCCTAATCAGTCGATCTCTCTCATGAAAATGCGAAACGAACATAATTTTCTCGTGTTCAGGGACAATGAGTGGAGGACCTCCACCTTCTGCTCGACCTCCACCTACACCCCCACTTGAGCCAGCATCATCAGCATCCTCGTCGGCCATTGCCATCGTGCCGAAATGTTCCTGACCACTATTGGGCCCGGAGGATGAGACTGGAGGTAGCATTGTGGGTGGCAGGCCAGGGGCAACGACGACGCCGCCGACAGTGGTGGTGCCGTTGTCGGTGTCTGATGTTGTTGTCGCAAAGGTCATTAAGTTTTGTACGGAGCCGGCAGCGGTGGCGGTGGAAATGGTGGTGGGTGGAATTGGTGGGTGGTAATATGGCGTGTGGCGAGAACTACTGCTTACCATTGCCGACGATGACGACGACGTGTCCTTGGAATATTGAGTGGCAGGCTGAAGCTGTTGATGGTGGAACATTAGTTCGTTAAATGACGGGATTGTGGAACCCAAGTTCTGTCGCACCGTTGTCGATGGCAGTCGGGTGGAGTATAAAGCTTTGCCACCCATCGGCGGCAGCAGCGGTGGCGGTGGAGGCGGAGGAGCACTCAGAAGGAGATGTGGCAACGGTGAATTCGGTGGTGTTATTTGATGATGTGGATGGGCATGGTGGGGATAGTTAACGCTAGACAGGAATTTCGCCTGCTGCTGCTGTTGTTGTTGTTGTTGGTTGTGTTGCTGCTGCTGATGAGAAGAAATTAGAAAGGTCGTTGCCGCCGCCGTTAGGGATGCCGAAAGATTTGTTGTTGCTGCAGACGATAACGGTGCTGTCAAAGTTGAGGTTGGTGGGTTTGAGATTTGATTATTGCCGACAATGTGCGTTGCGTAGGGAATTGGCATTGTTTTCGAAATTTGGTGCTGATGTTGTTGTTGTTGTTGTTGCTGCTGCTGATGCTGTTGGTGGAGCTGTAACTGTAGCTGTTGCCGGATGTCAATGGTTTGTTGTGTCTGGAGATCTGCTTCGTGTGGATTTTGCTGGAATTCGGCTTCCGTACTCATTTGATGGTGATTAGATGAAGCAGGATGATTGTGTTGATGTTGATGATGTTGATTATGATGGTGATGCTGCTGCTGCTGTTGATGATGATGATGATGATGATGCCTTGTCGATGATGGGAGTAATGAAGTCATTGAGGTGGATGTCAATGGTGTCAGCATTAATGGACACCAAGGATTGATTGGTGGTAGCTTTTGAAGCAATGATGTCGCCTGTTGTTCTTGCTGTTGATTTTTCCCTAGAAAAAAAAATAAAAAAGGGTGAATTAGCAACATTTCTTCCATTATATAGTGTGGGTTGGATGTATAAAGTATATCATTGCGGACCAATCAATTCGGGGAGAAAAATTTGTATGCATTCTATAAAAGGGTTTGACAATGATTAGCAATAGATATGATTCCTTGATGGTATATTATATTCGATGAGCACCGATTGATGTGTCATCGAGGAATGGCTGTCATTTACCCCCTTTTTTTGTGATGATTGATGATGGAATGGAAGTAAAAATGGGTTAAAAGGGTTTGTGTAGATACACAGATAGTCATTTGTAGTCATTTGAATTGTATTGTATGTATGGAGGTAGATGACGAAGCACATAATTGAGATATGATTTGCTTTGTTTCCACTAGCATAACCTTTTAGAAATATTTTTTAAGAAAATCGGAACATTTTGCCTGAAATGCTTAAAACAAAAAATGATAATTTACGATTTACTTAATGTAAGTAATCGAAATCTTTGGTTTTGAAATAGAAGACATCGTTCCATGTTTTTTTTTCTTTTACTTTTGAATACATCCAATCTAGAGACTACAGATAGGTGATACTTAAAATGAAAACGATATTGTGTGGTACATGGTGCTGAATGTTCCAGCGACAATAATGAAATATTTGCTAACGCTAACCGCATCGTCATAAAGGACAACATTTTTTTGGAGTAAAACTTGTCACAAAATCAGTTGGATGCCGACAATAACCGAAAAGATATCTGCACACTTCTGGTAGGAAATTCGGGATCACTAGTTGTGGCTCGGATATCTCAACAGGGCCTCCATTCAAGTTTATCCTTACTTGTCATTACGTGAAAAGTAAATTCAGTCCGTAAGAACCATATAGTGACCTAACTGATTTTTGTACTTTTTTTTTCAAAAGGCGAAAACTTGTTACGAAAATCAGTTTCTTTCAAAACAGTTATTTAAAATAGTTGTCCTTAACGATAACTAAATACTGTTTAAGTTAACATTAGTTTTGGACCTTGCAAAAAAAGTGAAAAAAATCAGTAAGGCCACTATAGCTCTCACGGTCTGAATTTTAAAATGAAGTAAAGTGCAGATAAAGACCAAGTTTAGAAGTGATGAAAATTTCACAATACAACTAGGGAAATGCCAAAGCGCCTACATACTCTTTCCAAAACAACAAATAAGTGCTACAAAAAAAAGGATGTTTCTAAGAGCTTCTTGTCGAAACTAATAAACAAAATACTAAATCCACCGTCGATCATGTTTGCTCTTACGGAAACGGAAACCTATTTGATCATATCCTCCTTTTTTATTGTAGGATCCTCATTTTGTTAAAACAAATTTAAATATTTTGATTGCATTCTACGAATGTATATTAGTTTATTTAAAGGGTATAGGAAATTTTTGGAAAGACTGTAAAGCATATTGGTTTAAGGTAGGAAGGTACATATTTAGATTACCGCTAACATTGACTTGAACCATCAAATGGTTGGTATCAAATTATGTGTGCTTGCTCTGTAATGTATACTTTGAGTCAAAGGTTGATGCTAAACTAAGTTCTAAGCATCTTTTTTTTAATTATTTCAGGAATCTATGTTTTGAACTTATTTTTGTTTGAAGAATTTTATTTGGCAGTCGAACAGCTGCCATATGACGAAAATGAAAAAAAACAATTTTATTCAAAAATGACCAAGGATTCGGATTAAAATGCTAGAGAATACAAAGAAGTGGCTCTCGCAATTCTGTCCGTCAGTCTGGTATACCTCGATCTACAGCCTTAATCGCTGTACCGATTTCCTTCAAATTTGGTGATTAACGGTTTTAGGGAATTCCCTAGAGGCCAATATAACCATTGAGGAAAAGTTGTTTTTTTTTTTAAACGCCATCAACGGTTTTAATTTAAAAAAATTGAGTTCTTTTGTTAGTAAGAGCGTACATACATACTTTTGAAATGAAAGAAATATTTTTTAAAATGTTTCTAACATTACCTTCCTTAAACGGCCTAACCAATTTTGATAAAAAATTTTAAATGGAAGTTTCTTAATAAACTTACAACTATTAGATATCAAAACTTTCAAAACAAGAATTTTTGCATTTTTAAGAAAACTTTAACAATTTTTTTTTTATCAATTTTTCGAAAACGAGTGACTGTATTTTTTTGAAATTTTAGTTTTTTGAAGTGCATTAATATTTTTTCGATAATGCTATACCATATTTTTATATAAAAACAATTGATTTTAGAGTTTTTATGCATATATAACAATTTATTTTGTTTTTTTAAATAGCTCTCACGATTTTCAAAATTTTGTTTTTAAGAATTTACTTTTCTTAATTAAATCAAATAGCATACTTAGTTTGGAGCTCAAAACAAGTTAAGATGTTGTTAATGAATTTAGTGTTTTTTTAACATTTCTTATAAATTAATTTATTCTTAAAAACAAAGAAGATTTAACGTCCACAAAAAACTTTGACCCTAGGAGCAAGTACGAGCAACCCAGCCATGCATTTTATTCCTATTGCTAGAAAGAATCAAAGATGTCGGATAAAACACGGCTTTACAACTTCCCCTTCCAATGCAATAATCAGTAGGTAGTAGGGGCCACCTGTTTTGGAGAGAGGGTCCCAGGCTACACGCCAGTGTTTTCAAGCACAACTCTGTCAAAATAATTCATAATTCTCATATATATTGCAGCTGGCAATTGTACCTACTGTGGTCTGTCGATAAAGTACTTATTGATTGGTAACTTTGAGGTGTGGGTTCGTACTTCAAACCCCACTCTAAGGAGCATTTTTATAATATTTTAACTTTTAAGGCTCCAATTAATTTTTTGTCTTCTTTTTTTAAATATTAAAGGATCTTGTTATGTCAAAAAATGCTCGCACAAAGCAATTGCACCCTTAATACGAAATAAATGCAAAAAATTTAATACCCGCAGCTGTGAGCCAAGTTACCGCTTAAACCAAACCCTATTAGGCAAGGTAGTACTACTCCCTAATACACTACGTATATGTACATCTTTTCAGTCTCAATTTCATTCACTCACTACGTAACCGCCAATCAAAACCCCTTTTTGAGTTTGTTTTCATTCAAAAATTAATGAAAAAAAGAGTCTAAAAATTTCTTTAAAAAAAAATCTTAACAATAGTCAAGGATACATTTTCACTTTATTATCCTTCGAAATGAAGATTTCACGCAAGATGTTCAAATATTGTAGGTATACCAGCTCCCCCTTTCAACAAACAAGCAATGTACTCATTTAATTGCGCGCTTTGTGTGGGTTAAGCCAGTCAGCTAGCCAACCAAAGCCAGCGGCAGTTGTAATAGCTACACAGGGATTTATTACCTGTTATTATCCTACTGCAGTGCATCAAGACATATTGCAACATCCCTGATTCCTGATCCTGCTGGCAGAAATCCTTTACTTTCACTTAAATTCTCCCTTTCAATCCACCAAACGATCATTGCAAATACAAATTGTTCAGCATGTGCATGCGTACAGCAATTCATATGTCTCTGGTGTAGGACGAAACCATAACATCCTTTTTCTTTTTTCTTTTTCTACTCATATATTTTTCAGAGCATACTGTTTAAGATTACGTAAAAAAGGTTAGAAAAAATCCAAAGACTATTATCAAAGGATTAACAAAAAAATCCTTTTCAATTTTTCTATTTCTTCAATATTTTTTTTTAAATTTTTGTTAAATAAAGCCACAACTTCAAGGCGGAGATTCACTTTTTTTTTGGTTGTATTCAATCGAATGAAAGGATACGCGCAGCGTGTCAAATCAAATTGTATGCGATTTTGCCATATGTCCTTGAAGACATTTTCATTTATAAGTTTTTTTTTGCTTTCTTTCAGTCTAGCAGTCGAAAATTGATATCCTTTCATTTTTAACGAATTTTTCACTTTTTTGTTGTTGATGTTTTTTTTTTTTTGTTGTTGCTTCAACTCCAACAATCATTTGATCATAATTTAGACAGGATCCAAGGATTGTAGGCGAATCGAATGAAATTGTCAAAGGATAAATTGCCCTTGGTTTTCCATTCACCGATCGAACAGATCGATCGATTACGCGCGTAAGGTAATCCTTTCGTTTTTTTTTTTGGTATTAATTCTCCCTCACTTCCTTGTTACATAAACCCTACCTCGACTAAATGGTAGCCTTTTGTCACACTTTACTGAAGATTAATGACATCTCGGGCATACAAGTTGTTGTAGGTATTTATAATGCTTCCTGTTTCATATAAATTTTTTTAATTATTTAATTCTTGACATGGCTGTTAGAAGAGGTTGAGGCGGTATAACAGTGGCGGCTTGTGCCATGAGTTATGTTACAAGGACAATATGAAAGCAAGCTGCAAATCGATAACTGATGTTTTGTATTGAAAGGAAAAAAAAAACGTGTGCAGGACACGCGTCAAAGGGGTAAATACAAAAAAATTATGAAATATTAATATCCCGTAATCAAATTAAATCAATGCCAACTCAATAAATAAAGTTAAAAGGATAATGTGCGGTGGTGGTTCTGTAATAAAAAGCAACAGGAAGAATAGTTTAAAAGGATGTTTTAAAACAAAACATTGAAAAACAAAGAGTTCAATTGTTTTTCTAAGTTCAAATGTTCCTGTCGGGTAAGAACTAGGTCGCATAAACATTTACATAATGTACCTACTTTCCAGTATTTTAAGTATTTTATCTCTGGATTATCAACGACGACGTTGACTTCCTTTGGCTTTTTGATGAGGCAGTTTGACTTACATCAACATTGAGCAGGTAGTAGATGTAGAAGTTATTTCAGCAGAGGTTTCTTGGGGATCAGTTTAAAAGATTTTTCACTATCTGGTAGTAATTCTAGTGACTGCTCCGTTTTAGTATTATGGCTTCCTTATTACCGATAAGGTGGACTTCGTTACAGTTTTGGGGTCTATCAAAACAAGTTTTAGGCTTTACACAAAAACGCACTGCACGTACCTGTTGCTAGAGTCAAAGTTGCCGTGGACGTTTAAAGTCTCTTATAAAAAGGTTTTTAAAAATAAATAATTTTATAAAAAATATTTATGAAATAACCTAAAATTCAATCCTAAAATAACTTAAACAACTTTTTTAATTGTGTTGAGCTCCAAAAGCTAAATATGCCAATTTTAAAGTCGTTAAAGATGCTTCTGTAAAAATATCAGTTTTGTATGTAAGAATTCTCAAAATTCTCAAAAATGAAAAAAAATTGGTATGCTATTTTCAAAAAAAAAAAAAAAAATTGTTAATCGACATCTCCAACAAAAATTTTAAAGAAAAAATATGAAATACATTAGTTATCCCAAACTTTTCCGTACCGTTGGAAGATTTTTTTTACAAGCAAGTGTAAAACATTGATTTTTACCAAATAAATTGAGAATTAAGTATTCCGGTTGTTTTGGCACCTCTCTTATTTTAAAAATCAGAACCAGTGTTCATTGGAACAATGAAAAAAAATGCAAATTTGTAGTATTTTTCATACAAAAGTGAAATTTTTGGAAGGTTTTTGTATGACAAAAACTACTTTTTTAGTCTTCTCTATCATCATAATGTTGGTTGGTGGAAAATCTAGAAGAATAGCCAGAGAGGTCGTGAAAAAGGCGTTTAGTTTCACGGAAAAAAAGAAAAAAGTGTGTAAAGTCGCAGTAAAAACTGTAATAAGCAGCAGAAAAATGTGCATTGCAAAAACCGTAGAATATCGTGGAATGCTGGTGAAGTAGTGAAAGAACACCACTGAAATACCTCACACGAACTTATAAAAAAAGCGCTTGCTACAGCAGAAAAAAAACGTACAGTACTGCGGAAAAAACAAACAAATACACAGAGAAAAAGTGGAGTTGCGGAAGAGAGTGGAAGAAGTAGGAAAAAATATGAGAAATACCGTGGTAAAAAGTTTGGAACTCCTCGGTAAAAAGAGTGGAATACTGAAAACATGAAAAAGCGCGAAAAAATAAGCAAAACTACACAGTACAAAGCGATAAATACCGTGGATAAAATCGCGGAATACTGGTGTATGAAATTTAGAACACCACGCTTTTTTTCTATGACTTTCCACGCTTTTTCATTCTCAGGTATTCCACAAATCGACACTTCAGGTATTCCACACGTTTGGGCAGTGGAATTGTGTACCTAAAGGGTGCAGGGACATAAGTCCTCGGGATGTTAGTTCCGAATTTTATTTTCGGGACTTCTGTCCCACTTGAGTAAGTCATTAGGTCCTAATCGTTTTGAAATTAGTCTCTCTGAATTCTGTATAAAAAAGTACCTTTGAGTGATGTGCCATGTGCTCATTTTACACCAACATTTTTTTCTTTCATTATATAAGCCCTCAACTTCCGGTTTGACCTTGAAAAATACTACTTGCGGACATGTTATCTATTGTGACTATTGAGGTAAGTTACAGAACACCAAAAGGAAGATTTTGATGCACGTTAGCATTCATTCCGCAACTAATCGCTTTTTTCTCCTTATTTAGCTGTATTACTGTGCTTTTGAAAAATTTTAAAGCTAGAATTTGGAAAAAGAATTTTGACCTTGACAACATTTGACCATAACCCCCAAATTTGTTCTAAATTGATACAATCTAAGTTATACTTTCCCACTTTGGAAAACACGAAGTTAAAAAAAGTGAAATTTGGCGAAATGCTTTAACTTTTCACTTTTCAAAAATAGTTTGAAAAATTGATAAGTCTTTTCATTTTGGTGCTAATATTCACCTTGGCCTAGTTGCCCAGATTATTTCTTGTTCTTATATGATAAAAAATTCCATTGAACGAAGGAATTATTGCTTCAAAAAAGAGATGTCTATTTATTAGAGTACCTAATGAAAAATATTTTTTTTTTCGAAGAATTAACATTTATGGAGAATTATCGGTAAAGGTGCAAAGGCATTGCAAAGTAATGACGCTTCAGAATAATAAAATTGTCTAAGCATAAGCTTATTTATTCTCAAACCGAAACAAAAAAATGTTCATGAGATTATCACTCCTCTTTGTGTTAGCATATTTGACCATAATTTGCCTTAAAATTGGTGTAAATATGCATGCGTATCACTGAAATAATCTTCTATAAATCGCATTATTACAAAAAGTGCTCTTAAAACCGATATACATATGACTAAGTGAATTTCTTAAAATACAGGTACACCCACCTAGGTGTACCCTAACTCGATTTCGATGCCAATTAAAGTATTAAAAATCAAATTCAATTTGAATTTCTGAAATTTTATCCTACCAATGATTTTTTGAAAAAAAAAAAAAAAAAATAAGTAAATAAATAAATCCCCACATCACATCACCGCACTGGCACTGGCGTGAACATCTGAGGAGCATCCATGCATGCCAATTTGTGGTTATAAATCATCCATCGAAATGGAGTGTTTGCGATTTCAGGTGCATTGCTGCTGCTTCTTCCTGATATTCTTACCATACGAGAAAAAAAAAACCAACAAAATACGAGAGAACTACTGCTGCTGTGCCGCCACTAGTATAGTCAGACAAAAGGATTTCAATGATGACCAATCTTTCCCTACAAAACGTATACCTACACCTACCTGTAAAGTAGTGCTGGGACTGGGATAATTAAATCTCACAATGGAAATGGGATGCTCCTTCCTTTTTGCTTTGCAATTATAATAATTATATTTGAAGATCAGTGGATAGATAATCGAATTAGAAAATGTCTATAACTACTATGAATGAAATCCTTAATGGTTGTTGTTGAAATTCAGGATGATGATGAATAAAATGAAGTGAAATGGGAGACAGGTCCTGGCATTATATATGTAGATAGTAAGGTATTGTATATGCTCGTATTTGGTTGTGAATATTTCCCTTTGGGTATATTCATTTAAATAAACTCGTATTTCCATCAATCAACTGGGGAAGAGTTTTTTTGTGCTCCTTTTTTTTTTTTTTTTTTTTTTTTGATTTTCTAAAGACTACACTGAGTCTTCGATTCACAATTAGCAACACTTGCTTGAAAAGGATACGCACCGAAGTCAGACATAACAGTGGGAATCTAGAGCAAATGATCAACGAATAAGGAAAAAAAAGCAAGTCTAACTTAATTATTATGCAGACAAACTAAAGGAGTACAAAACAACAAGAACTGACCTCGGAATGATAAATGATCTTTGGAAAAAAAAGAATAAAAAAGTGCAATAGTGTAGTTAATGGTGGCAAGAAGTTCCTTTGAAATAATTTTCAGAATCGAGCGTTGTTTTTATGTGAATTGATGAATCAGTGACGACGACCACGCATGGTGAGTTGTCTTAAGAAATTATTTCTACTCTATTCTGAATTTGTTGAAAAGAAAAAAAGTTTTCCAGTTTTGTACTTCTTGTTCCATTAGAACAGTGAAGTATTGTAGGTATATATAGATTTTTGAAAAAGAACGTCTGTTTTATTTATATTTAATTTAATTTTGGTAAAAAGACTATGATCTTGACCTGACAGACATGCATAAGCTGCTGTTGTTTACTATTTATGCATGCCTATCTTATTTCAGATGTTAATTAGTATCGACATTTATAGAATTTATACCAACAAAATACAGTAACTGCATACACGTTTTTGTGATTGTATTTTTAAGTGCTAATAAAGTGATGCCCAATGCTCCAAATAAGTGCTAATAAAGTGATGCCCAATGCTCCAAATAAGTGCTAATAAAGTGATGCCCAATGCTCCAGTTCTTTTGGTAAAAATGAGTGTTCTGCTAACTTGATTTAAAGTAAGCAGAAAAAAATATGAATTACATTCGTAATCCCAAACTTTTCCATACCGTTGCAAGAATTTTGTTTACAACAAAGTGCAAAATATTGATTTTTACCAAAATTTTTGAGAATTAAGCATTCTGGTTTTTGGATACTTCCATTATTAAAAAAAAAAGACAAATTAAGTGATTCTGGAGGGTCTTCGTATAAAAAGCATCAGAAGGCATTATTCCAAATAAATGAATTTCAATTCTAACTTAAGTTTGGCTAATCCTCAACTTTTGGAGTTTCCAGATTCTAATTATCTTGATTCCAACGAAAGTAATAGTGTTTACAAATTTTCAACACCAATGACACCGAAAACAACGTGTTTTCTATACGTTACATGAAAAATGCTTGTGCCAATTGTTGTACTTATCGGAAATGCCTAAGATTTTTATTTCAAAAATAGAACTTGGGGATATAATTGGGTGCTACGAATCCAAAATAAAATTTTAGTTTATTCCAACAAACAAAAAAAAAAAAATAAATTTTATCAGGTTTTTCTCATTTTGTTTTTTCATTAATCTTCTTACATTACTGTACATATAAGTGCATCACTAATGTAGAAAAAATTATCCATCCTCAGAAGAGATTTTCGACATTTTCCCCAAAAAATACAATTAATTTTCTAAAGATTTTCAAAAAATTGAAAACCTTCTGAAAATTGATTAGTCGAAGGTACATAGCTTGAGTTCTTCGAGAAATACTAAATTCAAGTTTGCAGAGCATCGAAATGTATAAAACAACAATTTTTTTTTTTGAAAATGTCGGAAAATTACTCTGAGAATAGAGTAGGTGTTCTTTTTTTTAATTATTCGAACGCTTATTTTTATAACACGATTTAGAAAAAAAGCAAAATTTTATACAATCATTTTGGAAAAAATAAAAATAAAATTGAAAAAAAAAACAACTTTTTTGAATTATTTTTACTTGCGATATAGGTACTTATCAAGTTATGCATTCGTTCAAAAAAAAAATTGAGATAACAATTAAACATGACATTACGATGATAGAGAATGAGAAATAAGTGGGTGCTACAATTCTGTCTGTCTGTATGTATCAGAGATCACAGCCTAAAAGGCGTATGTGGCGTTTTTTGGAGACTATCCCCAGACGTTTTTTGATTTTTTTAAACCAAAAACAACGGTACCTGTCATATACCGGTTTTAGAAAAACCATTTTTTCTCAAAAATGGTTCCTACGATTTTGCTATTTTTCAGGTATTTTTTTAAATGAATGCTTTTAAGTTGCCGCAATTTATTTTTTCGAAAACTATTCAATATTTTTTTTTTCAAAACTTAGTTTTTAGATGTTGATAAATAATATCTTAAAAATGGCGTACCAATTTTTTTAATAAAAGTCCTAGCTAAATTTTATACAGAAAAAATAATTTAGAAAACGTCTTTAACAATTCTCAAATTTTTTTTTTTCTGAAAATGTATCATTATAGACGAAATCAGATTGCATGCTTCGTTTTCAGGTTGAATTCATTTAAGAAGCTGTTTAAGTCATTTGAAAATCGAATTTTATGCTTTTTTTTTTTAAATTTTTTTTTCTAAAACTGCATTTACAAATTTTTTATTAAAAAGGCTTAGCATAATAGTAACTATATCTGTAAGAGTAAGTACGTGCGACCCAGTAGTGCATTTTATTTTTTTTAGTTTGTAGTAATTAAAAAAATTGCGCTCTTTGCTTTTATTTCAAAATAAAATTTGATTTATTTTTATCCAAAAATAGTAGTAAATAATATTTTTGAAAATCAATGCACAAATATTTCTTCAAATTGTTTTTTTTCAAACCTTTACAATACAAAGCACTATTTTCATTTGAATTAAAGACTGAAATGTATGTTCTGTAAAAACAAGACAGAAATAGTTCTTGGTTACATAAAACTTTTAAAGAAATCATACCTACACAAAAAAATTATTTTTTTTTCAAAACAATTTATTGCTTTTGAGAAAAATCTAATTACAGTTATTTATTGATATCTATATTCCATCTCTACGGAAAAAAAACTACGGATTTTGTTGCCACCAAAAATTAGTACTCAACATTTTAATAAGTAAGTACTAGACTGAATTTTTTGCCCCATGTTTTGAGATCAAAATGCACTTTGAAAGTTTCAGAAAAAAGCGAACATGCTCATAGAAGCTGTATACGCCCCTATCCCAGCACTTACAATAAACTCTAGCTTGGAATCTAAGCTGGTACAAAACCCGGCTTTAAAGTTGTACAAAACTGTACAGAACTAGTACAAGTTTTTATCTCTTTTTATCATGGTATCGTAGGTTACAGGTTTGTGGATTAAAAACGCACATTTATGGTAATTATTTAAAAGACAAGCGATTATTTGCCATTAGGAACTCTTAGAGCCGTTTGCTGAAACTGAAACGAAACTCAAACATTTATGTAAGACATTAAGTCTTATGTGACAGTTTACGAAGATAAAGAAGTAGCCTCTAATCGCTAATGTTCAACATAAATATTTAAAGTATCGTATCAGCAAACGGCGCTTAGATCGTAGTTGTCACTCTTAACGAAATAAGCAATCAGTCTAATCAGGTATCAATTACTAATAAATCAATTCTCCTTAGAAACAAAAATAGTCAATGTTAGATTCCACTCAAAGTGCATTTTGTGCAACTCTAAAATAATTGATGATTCGTTATAGTAAACGAGTCTAGGTGGACTTATATTTTATTTACCATCACAGCGATAAAATATGGCAGTAAACTAAAACGTGCTGAAGTAGGTAATAGTTATGATCTCTGACAATTCCCATAAATATTTTCAAGATGTTTAAAATTACGACGTTTGAAACACTAAACAATATACGTACATAAAATTATGCACTTGAATGCAAACAAAGTAAATTTATAGGTATAACAATTATATATTTTAATAGCATACAGCACCTTTTGAATATATAAAAACCCAAGTAGGTGTTAGCTTGAAGATCATTCATAATTTATCCATTCACTTGCGTAGATGCAATTTTTCCAAAAAGTTCTAAAAAGATAATTTTATTAAAATGAAAAATTTGTGGAGTTACTTTGTGTTGATTGACTTTTGCTGTTTGATTGAAATTGGAGCCATGGTAGTACAACCTGCTACCAACGGAATCTACACCATTCAAAGAAGAGTAATGGAAGATGAAGATATACTCGAAGAACATGGACGTTTCATGTTAGCCAATATGGACCAAACCGTTGATCCGTGTGAGAATTTCTATCAGTATGCCTGTGGAAACTGGATGAATGACTCTATGATTCCATTATTAGGTCGAAATCAAACTTTTATCAATTCCCTAGAAGTTAAAGTGGACGAATTAATACTTGAGTTTTTGAATAACAAAACCGGAATGAACGAAAATACAGCTGAATCAAAAGCGAAGGAATTTTTCAATTCCTGCACGAATATGAGTATGAATCTTAGTGAAGGTTACCGAACGATCTTCAGCTCTATGAAGGATCCCATTCTGAAAGAAGGCGAAACCCTCGACTGGATGATGTTGAACTTCTATTTCGATTACGGTATCACTTCTCTATTGCCATTCAGGGTTAAGTACAATGATAGCAGCTATATGTATGAGATGTTTTTGATAGATCCAAATGAAGAGACTTTGAGGAATTTGAGTTCCTTCAACTTTACAAAGATATCTGAAGATTTTATGTTTGAGGACACGGCAGCAATGCAGGAAGAATGGGAAGAACTAAAGGCATTTGAGGAGAAGCTTTGTGCAACAGTGAAAACAACAAACATTTCGAAATATGAATCTGTCGAAGAATTTCTGGAAAGTCAAAACTCAGGTAATGTAGACTGGAACAGATTTTTTGACCTGGCATTAAATGGAACAGCGAAGATGTCTTGGAAGATCAACTACAATATTGACAGTTTTAGGGACATAAACATGTTTCTGAATAAATCTGATACTGGTATCATTCTAAGGTATGTTAAGTGGAGAGTTATTTTATCGTTTTATCACTCCTGGATATTAGAAGATAATCAAACAGTTGAGAACAAATGTCAGGAACTTACAATGAATTTTTTTGAAAACACTCTAAATCCCTGCTTCATTGAGACTGCATTTGATGGGGAGAGACGAGCAGATGCTCTACTACTATCCAAACATCTAAAGGATACATTTTACATGGTAATTGATCAGACATCTTGGTTGGACGGCGAGACTAAATCAGAAGCAAGATCCAAACTTCGAGCAATGGGCCTAACCTTTGGATACACAGACGGTATGAAAAATCGTTCACAAATTAACGAACAATTCAAAGATGTCAAAATCATCAAAAACTATTGGATAAATTTAATGAATTTGAAAAGGTGCTGGAAAAGAGCTAATATTAAAAAGATTGGTAAAGCTGAAATTAAGTTGGGCTTACCTACTCATATTTCAAATGCTGCATATAGCCCTAAGTTAAATCAAGCTTTTATGACCATTAGCATAGCTCAATCGCCTATGTACCACATTAAACTGCCGTACTCGTTAAAATTCGGAGGAATTGGTAATGTGATTAGTCATGAGATGGCTCATGGATTTGACTCGGGATGCTATGAATACGACTATGATGGGAAGAAGCGCAACTGGTGGAGTCCAGAGGCTTTGAGAAATTTCAAGGAACGCTTTCACTGTTTAGAATCACAGTACAACAAGTTCATTTACAAAGGTCTAAGGGCGAATGGAAGTAGAACTTCTCAAGATGACATGGCTGACAATGTTGGCCTAAGAATTTCTCTTCAATCTTATCTTCGATTTTTAGATGAAAATAGTGTTTTGGAGAGTGCAAATGATAAACCATTACCTGGTGTTGATTTTACCAACAAACATTTATTCTTTTTAAAGTTTGCTCAAACTTGGTGTGACGGTCGTAGTGCGGATCAACGTTTGAAACAAATTAATTATAATGAGCATTCATTGAATGAATTTAGAGTTCTTGGGGCACTTATGAATATGCCTGAATTTAGTGAAGAATTTAATTGCGCTTTGGGCAGTAATATGAATCCATTGAAAAAGTGTATCATTTATGGAAAGTAATAAAAATTTTAGTATAATTTTCATTGCATATATTTTGATGTCTTTTATTTTGTTGTATTTTTTTAGAGCTTCATATCCGCTATGGTTTGTTCTTTGAAGTGGTTATTGTTATACCTTTACCAAACCGAAGAAAAGGATACAAAGATGGTGGCTCTTGACTTAAAACTCTTTAATTTTCACCAGTATTTCATTCTACAAAAGAATATGGATTTGGAGCATTTATGTGCGCCTGATAACGAAGGTTCAGAGAACGAATAAATATTATTCGTTCTAATGTGACACAAATCAAATGGGAATTTTATCTTGAACGAAGTTTTGTGTCTGAAAAATTAAAGTAGTTCTCGAAATTGTCACACAAGATTCGTTAAAAAAATTATGACCATTTTTATGACCACAATACAGAAATTTTAACACAAATATGGGTTTACACAAATCGTGTGATATAAGCGTTAGACATAAGACCAAAATTCGGTTTCAAAGTTAGATTTTCACAAAAAATCCGAACCAGCTACATCGCGGGTAAAAAAAGCCATTTTCTTAAATATTCTCCATTGGCTGCAGCGGATCAGAAGGACTCTCTTAAAACTAAAAATTGGAATAGAAAATGACTCATGGGAGCTACAAAATTGATTTTTGCAAAACAAATTAAAATTTAAATAAAATACACCAAACGATGTTTTGACGTCAACTGATGGCGGAGGACGTGCTATGTTGCAAGTACTCGAAATAGAAAAAAACAATAACGGATCATAACGTTATTCTAATTTTTTAGCGCACCCGGTCTGACAAACCATTGGCGGTTTAAATAACTAAAAAAACTATTGCAGCTACAAAAGCTAAGCTTATGCTACCTAAAAGTATTTAAAAAACTACAAAATTATTTTTTTAAATATTTAAGATTTTGTGCGGAAGACTTATGTTAGCGGAAAATTCAATAACTCAAAAACCATGCGAGCTACAATTTTTTGGTTTGCAAACAAACAAATTAGAATTTTAATTAGCTACAATTTCTGATTTCGCCACAAAGTGTCCGCGCCAAAGTAAGGGACGTCTCTTTTCCTCTTTGATAAAATAATTTTTCCTCAGAGCAAGCTTTTTGAAAAAAGATTATCTTCATTAATATTGCTTATGTTGAAGGAATTGAAAATTTCGAAAAACTCATAAAATGAAGAAAAAGTTTTCAACTGTAAAATTACAATTTTTCCACTTTCTAACTTATTCGAAACCATTATTTTTAATTATTCGCTGAATTTTGCAAGTCAGAATTCTGAAAAGCTGAATTTTGAAAAGCAGAATTTGGAAAGCAGACTTTTGAAAGCAGGATTTTGAAAGATGGAATTTTGATAACAGAATTTTGGAAAAAGTATTATGACCCAGGCAACATTTTAACCCCAGCACTGATTCTTCAAATGCTTTGGTCTCGAAATTAGGTTGTCTTTATATCTTCTGGGTTTGATTGGCTGATCTCTATAACCAGCCCCGAAGCTGTTAAATGGAAACATCTTTTATGTTAAGGATTTAAAACCAAAACAATGCTTCAAACGCTATAAATAATGATGAAAATAAAGCCTACGGCAACTCCCAACGGTTTATTTTCACTGAATCCCAACATAAAAATTTCGGTTTAACAATTCAATGTTGATTCAAACAGCAAAATTTGTATTACACCGAAATCTATTAAAAGATGTTTGCCCTTTTACTAGAAAACAAAAACAAAAACAAAAAAAGAAAAATAACTGCGCATTTGGTCTTATTACTAATCCCGCACAAAGTTTAATTTCTATGCCAAAGACATCCCCAGCTAAAGCGATCATTGAACTCAAAAAAAAAAAAAAAAAACTGTCAACATATAGAAAAATCTTCCAATAAATACTCAAAAGCTTACCGCAGACATAAAAAGACGACGAAATACAAAATTGCCTCAATATACAATTATTATATGTTAATCTAATAAATGACCTTGAACAGACAACACGAAAAAAAGAGTACATAAGTTGTCTGCTTCCCTGAATAAATTTCTCATGCTCCTCATTATTTAAATCGTCCACGTATTGCGCCCACGCTCTGTTTGTTTACAGGTGACAGATACCCCCAAGTACATGATCAGCATACATTAATAATTCCTTATCTCATAATTTGTCGTAAATAATCATCAAATAGCCTTGCATTGATGAAGAACTTAAAAATCAAAAAAATCACTCAATCGTGAAAAACCATCAAATAGGTACATTTTCGTAACCAAAAAAAAAACAATAAAAATAAAAATCAAATTCACAATTTCTTTATTTCGTTACCATATGACACATTTTTTCAACGGATTCATATCTGTCCCCAAAGCACAGTTGAATTCTTCACTAAATTCGGGCATATTCATCAGCGTCCCAACAACTCGGAACTCATCGAAAGCATGATCATCAGTTGCCATGCGTTTCATTCGTTCTTCCGCACTTCGACCATCACACCAAGTTTGAGCGAACTTAAGGAAGAACAATTGTTTATTGGTGAAATCAACACCTGGCAGGGGCTTATCCATGCCACTTTCCAAAGTGTCTTCTTCATTGAGAAGTCGAAGATAAGAATGATAGGCTATCCTCAGGCCGGTATTGTCAGCAATATTGTCGCCGGAAGTTCTATTCCCATTCGTCCTCAGACCGTTGTAGATGAACTTGTTGTACTGTGACTCCAAGCACTGATATCGTTCCTTGAAATTTCTCAAAGCCTCTGGACTCCACCAGTTCCGCTTCTTCCCATCGTAATCGTACTCATAGCACCCCGAGTCAAATCCATGAGCCATTTCATGGCCGATCAAGTTCCCAATTCCAGCGAACTTCAACGAGTTCGGTAGTTTGATGTGGTAGAGGGGAAGCTGAGCGATTCCGATTGCCACAAAGACGAGATTTATAAAGTCAGCATAGTAGGCATTAACCTCATGAGTTCCAATGATTGGATTGATCGAAGCTTTGCCAATCATTTTCACATAAACTCTCGCACGATTTCTCTCCAAATTCATCAAATTCTCCCAATAATCTTTGGTGATGTTGACCTCTTTGAAAGCTTTGTCCATTTCCCACCGATGACGCATGTCATCGGTGTACCCAATCATCAAGTCCATTGCTCGAAGTTTAGACTTTGCTCCTGATTTCGTCTCACTATCCAACCAGGTTGTCCGATCGATGAACGAGTAAAATGTATCCTTCAGTCTCTTCGAAATGAGCAGGGCATCAGTTCGTCTCTCTTGATCGAAGGTTGTTTCGATGAACCATGGGACAAAAGCATAGTTGAAATACTTCAAAACTATTTCACGACATTTACTCTCCAAGGTTTTTTCACTAGTTTCCAATCTCCATATGCGATAGAACTTTAGAGTGTTCCTCCACTTGACATACCTGAACATTAGACCGGTGTCTGATTTGTTCAGAAACTTGTTGATACTTGTAAAATTCACAATATTGTCATGGATCTTCCATGAGTCTTTCATTGTTCCATTGAAGGCCAAGTTAAAGAACCTCTTCCAATCTAGGTCACTTGAACTATTGTGGACTTCTAGAAAATCTTCCATGGTGTGTGATTTAGAAATGTTTGTAGATGTTACAGTGGCAATAAGCTTCTTCTCGAAGCCCTTCATTTCCTCCAATTCTTTTTCTACTGATTTCTTATCTTCAAACTTGAAATCTTCTATTAACTTTGTAAAGTTGTAAGAACTCGATGTAAGAACTGCATAAGGCTCTTCTATTACAATCTCAAATATGACATTTCTAGAATTGTACTGGATGCTCAGTGGCAACAGAGGAGTCACACCATATTCCGAGTAGAAATTCAATATCATCCAGTCAAGAGTTTCTCCTTCCTTCAGAATTGGTTCTTTCATTGAATTCCAGACCGTTTGGTATCCCTGACTCATGTCTTCACTCATATTCATGCAAGAACCAAAATGCTTCTTCGCCTTTGTCTCAGCTGTTTTGTCATCCATAACAGTGGTGTTCTTCAAAAAATCCACAATGACCTCGTTTACTTTCACCTGCATGGCATAGAACATGGTATTATTGCGACCTAATAATGGAACCATAGTATCATTCATCCAATTGCCACAGGCGTACTCATAAAAGTTCTCGCACGGGTCGATGGTCTGGTTCATATTTGCCAACATAAAACGTCCATGTTCCTCGAGTAGATCTGTCTCATCAATCATTCTACTTGGAACGGTAAAGATTCTATTTGAAGAATCTACAGGTAGATTCATAGCTCTGCTGATGGTCCCAAGTAGAAAACAGACTCCAATCACCACTACGACTGAATCACTCAATGACGTTTTCATTTTGCTTAATATGTTTTTTTTTTATTTTTTTACAAATTTGAATATTTCGAACACGAAAATTGGAATTGCCGATCCATCTACACCGGTGAAAAGTTAACTTGCGAATGATCTTCAATTTACCGGCTCACTTGGCATATATTTATTCCGAAAGTGCTGGTCGCTGGTTGCTACCAACATCAATTAAAATATATGTTGCTTGTCCCGAATATAGTTTTTTTTGTTGTTGCTGTTTTGTGTTCTGTTGTTGTTAAATTTGATTTAAAGGGTAGGTATTGGTATTGGATGAAAGAATTGAGACAGAAATTAAGTAGAACATTTCTAAATAAACAGGTTTTGTGGTTTTATTTCTTAGAGAAACTATTCAATACTGTGACGACACATTTAACAAACAGTCTGCGAATAGGAAAACTTCTAGCAAAATGAGGTTTTAGTCTAAGCAAACAATCTTAAGGCTCCACCAATTTTCCAGAGATTCAAAACTAAACACTTTCTTTTAATACTCGCTGTTCCTACCTTCCTACACATTCATGCACAGTTTGTCTATATAAATAAAGTTCACATCCAGTTTCAGCCAAACTAAACATACAAGAAAGTACGATGTTGATAACTCTTAAAATTGGGAATACTGTTATTTAGGAATGTGATATTGTGATTTCTCATATTTTAGAACGTAGTTTAGTGACTTCTGCTATATCAGACTGAAATTTTTGAAGATCTGCTACTTCAGATTGTGCTTTAGGTACTTCTGTTGTCTAAGACTGTTATTCAGTGACTTTTGCTATTTCAGAAAGTAATTAAGTGACTTCTGCTATCTTACAGCATTATTTACAGATATCTACTACTTACTGTAATTAAGTGATATCTTCTATATCTGAAGGTAATTTAAGTACTTCTGGCTATCTTAGATGCTCCTGTAGTCTAAAACTCTGACCTGTGGGGACTTCTGTTATCTCAGATTGTAATTTAGTAACTTCTGCTGTTTCAGACACTAATTTAGTGACTACTGCTATCTCAGAGCGTTATTTACAGACGTTTACTACGTTAAACTGTAATTTAGTGATTCTATTTCTGAAGATAATTTGGCTACTTCTGGTTATCTCTGGCACTTCTGCGGTCTAAAACTCAGACTTCTGGGGACTTCTGTTATCTCAGACTCATATTTAGTGACTTCTGCTGTTTCAGAAAGCAATTTAGTGACTTCTGATACCTCAGACCATTACTTACAGATGCCTACTTTTTTAGACTGCAATTTAGGGACTTCTTCTATTTCAGAAAGTAATTTACCTATTTCTGGCTATCTCAGACGCTTCTGCGGTCTAAAACTCTGACTTCTGGGGACTTCTGTTATCTCAGACTCTAATTTCGTTCATTCTTCTTTTTCTATAAGTAATTTAGTGACTTCTGTTATCTCAGACGTTTCTGCTGTCAGTTTTTGACACCAATCATGTACTGGTCCGGAAATGTACTTCTTGACACCCTGTATTTAAATTTTTAAGAATATGCTTCAGCTCTTATCATAGTATAGCTAGAATTACTTTTTCGAAAGTAGAGTTTTTGTTTTTGTTTCATTCATGTTTTGTTTTATGATTCTTGTCTACATAAGTAAGCAACTCCGTTCGACTTAGTTGTTGATTTAATTTTCTTCCATCATTATTATTGTGATTCTAATGGAAATTATATTTACGATGAATATATTTTTATGCATTGAATGTAATTATGCCTGCGGTAGTAGTAAGAAGCGTTAAAAATGGTTTAATAGAACTTTCATAGAATAAATTTTATTACCATGATTTGTGATTTGTCATAATCATCATCATCATCATGATCATGATGCTTTGGTTAAAATATATAAAAAAAGAAAAACAAAAACGACAATTGAAACAAAACTAAAATGTATAAAATAGATACAAAGATAGATATAAAACAAAAATTGTATTATCGAGCCTTCTCTAGATTTTTTTTTTATTATTTTATATTTTTTTTTATGTTTGTGATGTAATTGAGGTTTCTGGGGAGGCACGTAAACAAAACAAATTAAAAAAAAATTTCTTACAATCTCAAGTTCAATGTGCTGGTTTTGAACAAATTGCATTGAACTTATATACGAAACGCGGTTAGAGACCTCTTTGCTTCTTCTTTATTTTTTGAACTCTACTTTTGAGTTGTAAACATTCCAACTTTGGTGAACTTTATACCTGTCAGACAAAATTAAAAAAAAAATGAGTGAAAAGAAGACTATATAGCATTCATGAATGTGAGCTTTTAATTGTTTGAATTGGTTGATGATGGAGGTTGTATCAATATTCAACTCAAGAGTTCTAAAGTGTTGAGAAATTGGTATAATAATCTCTTTGATTATGTAACTAGCGAAGACGTGCTGGCGTTGCTCCGTGTTAACTGTTTTACATATAAAGGTTAAAAGCGTTCGTTAACAACATGTTATTGTTTTTGTGGTAAAACTTGTAGCTTAGATTAATTACAAATTATTTTTACTTACAATTTAGGTACTATTCTATTGGCAAGTCGAGATAGCAATCAGATATGACATAACGACGATAATGCAATGAGGTTGGTCTAGCAAAACCGTCTGGCAGTCTATCTATCTGTTGTCTGTTTATGCTTCGAGCAGCGTTGCCAATTTTTTTTTCGATAAAACTGAGTATAACTTTTTTCGTGACACCAAAATATACTTTTAGATAAGTTGGCATTTTCGTGTAAGATCATCTCGAACACGTGACGTGATAGTTTTTTTCTGACTTCAGATTTGAATTAAGCAGTCCAATCGTTTAGAAAAATTGATTTTGGTGTCACGGAAAAATTGTACTCAGTTTTATTGAACATTTTTATTTTAATTATTTCAAATTTTTGAGTCGTTGGCTTAAAAGGTAGTTGGCAACACTATAACTTCAAAATAGTAAATTTTTTTAATAAGCATTTGATAAAATGGACTTGTTTTTGTAACCGCAATAATTTTTTTTTTGTCCTTCTTGTTACTGAAATATGAATAATAACGATGTAGTCAGTATTTAAGGACCTATTTTACATAAATCTATTAAAAGTTCTAACTTAGAAAATGATTTGTTTTCAGTTTATCCTTTTCATTAATTGTTCAAGTCGCCATTTTGTAAATAAAAAAGTTTGCAGTTTTTTTGTACTCTCCACCATGAAATCTCTAACCACCGTTTTCAGCAAGCCATTTTAAAAATTTAACAGGCTTTTAAACCAAAAAAGGCTTTTAAATGTTGGTGCAATCGGCCATTAGTGTACTACATTTCAAAAAATTTCGTCAAGAAATGACCTCGGAAATGAATTTTGTCGCTAAAACTCATTGGAAGGACCACTGGCGTCGGGGTTCTGTTTTAGTGGCCCTTACTTTTTTTTTTTAACCAAAATTACGGTTTAATATTTTCAAAAACAGCTCTAACTATTTTGATTTTTTGCGTTTAGATTAAAAAGTATGTACTATTTATAATCCAGTTAAATTGGGTTTTTAATAGAGAAGTTTTGGAGTAGTTCTAACTTCTTTTATACTTTATGTTTTTGGAGTTTTTATGTTTAAAATTAAAAGAAAACTGAATTTGCCAAAATTTGAGCCCACAGTTGTCTACGTAGCCAAAATAGTTTCTAAATTGCACCTCTTCAAACTTTATCAGTTTTTGAGACCTCAAAATTGCGTTGGGGTCAAAATCCTGGGTTTTCGGGATTCTGGGTTTTCGGTATTTTGGGTTTTCGGGATCCTGGGTTTTCGAGATTTTGGGCTTTCTGGATTTTGGAATTCAGGATTCTGTCCGTTTCCCGTTTGTTACAATGTCTTATAAAATTATTTATTTTTAAAACTTTATATAAAAAAAAAAGGATTTAACGCCTGCAGCATCTTTGACTACAATTTAAGTACGTGCGTCGCGCATTATATATGAGTTATATTTTGAGGGCGGAGTGAAAATGTTAGGTATTGAAAGAGAGATGAACAAAAAATCGGGAGAGCGGGACTGAGCCTGTCCAGCGAATGACTTTTAATTAATTAATATTCACGATACGTGACCATTAAGGACCATTAAGGGAAAGCTTAATTTTCATTTATCAACAATGGCCCTCAGTAATAAACGAATTTTTTGCCTAAAGTCGAGTTTATCCCATACAAAAAAATCGAATCTAAGCTAGAAATTTGTTTATTACTCAGGGCCAATGTGTCTTCAAAGTTAGTAATGTCATATTTTTGAAGGAAAAACGTTTTGAACGTGTTGATTCGTTTGCGGCAAATGAATATCCTTTGAATTAAATGACAATCATTTGCTGGAAAGTTAATACAAAGCCCCTAAAAGATTTTCATTCGTAACAATTGTATTACATTCGACCCAAATTGTAATTCTATTACAGCAAACATAATGCAAAACAATCCATTCGTTTGAATATCATTTTCATAAGTTGATTGCGGCAAACGAAAATGCTTCCCACATCTAAACACCTTTTTGTTCACTAGAAAATTCTATTGTTTGCAGCAAACGATTGAAAAGTTTGTGAAGTAGTTTGTTGCAAAAAACTTCATTTACAACAAATGACTGCACGAAACAAATTTGATTGATAATAATTGATTCTATATTGCTACACAAAAGTTATCTAGTTTTTTGCACAATGGCAGCCTTAGTAGGAAATCGAGAGGCCAGAGGTTCAATCACCGATGTTTAGCTGAACTTTTTGTTTTATTTAGTCGTTTACTTAAATTGTTTCTCCAAAATGAATTTAAGAGTTTGCTGCCATCGAAGTTGAAGTCGAAAAATTACTGTCCCACAAACGAGAAGTCAAACCATTCTTTTTCTGATTTTTTCTTCGCAAAAAGTGTTAAACACAAACGAATTTACCAATTTGCTGCAAACAAAGCCGAAAAATTGTCTAGCAAACAAAAAGTCGTTTGTTCAATTTTTTCGTTTTTTACCTTGTGCCTTTTCCTTTGGGATTTTAAAAAGTACCGAATAGGACCAGAACTGAAAATACTCTTCTTCAATAAAACAGTTAGTTGAACTTAATACCAAAAATAGAGCACGAAATTAACACTTATAAGAACATTTGGTTAATAAGGACAGTTATTCCAATAAAAAAATTGATATCCTTATTTTTACATACAAAACAACTTTTTTGTATTTATCGTTTTAAAAAGGGGCAATTTGATTGAATTAAAAAAGCACTTAAGCCTGGCAAAATATATAAAAAAATAAGTAAGGACAAATCATCCCCGGAGAATAAAGATATCTGGTTAGGAGTTGATTTAGTTAAACCCTTTTCTTGTTTCGTAAATATATGCACCCTTCATTTTTTCCATCATCACGGGTGCAACCCTTTCAATCTTCATAAATGTTTCAAAAATGTTCTACTATACGAATATGGTATAGGCAACAGTTTGAAAATAAAACATAAAAAAGAAGACAAGATGCAACCCCTGTATTCTATGTGAAGACATCTTTTCTCAACTTGATAAAGATCAAGGATAAACGATTCGATAGTAGGTTTAAGAAGTGGCATGCAATACCAGGCCGGTTAAATTTTATTAAAAAAAAAAAAAGAAAGTGGGAAATATTGGTAAGCCAAAGCCACGTGGAAGACGCAGCACGGAGAAGGAAAAAAAAGAAGAAAAGAATGGCTTACCATTTCCTCCTCATGCCGAGAGGGTGCCAAATGTCCACACATCGTAAATACCCAATTTCACTTAAGCCAACACTCGAAAGATTGAAAAGCGTGCTTCTTGAGGAGTAATATACGAAGAAAGGGGAAGATAACAAGAAGTGATTTAAGAAGAAATGATTACCCCAATTGAAAGGGTTGAAGAGTCTAAACAGACTTCAATGAGAAAGAAACAAAAAAATACGTGATGTGATGTGTCACGGATTGTTGTGTTAACAAGATGTTTTTCGAGATGGTATATTGATGATGTCAAAATGGGGTCTCAAAAGTTTATTAAAATTGAATAAGAAACAGAGACTATTCTTCATTTTTATTCTTCAACTTGATAGAATGGTAATTTAAGGGGCCACAGATCCAATACAGAAGAAGGATGTACTACTCTGAAAGGGTTTCTTCAATGCTATTTTGTAAGACCCCACGTTAAACAAAAGATTCTGATGACCGGTTGCAAAAATTAAATGAAAACAACAACATCTTCAGTAGAATTTTAACCTTCCTGTGGTAGTTTCTGCTTGCAACATCCATAAGCCACACTGCCTGGGTTGCATGATGCTCCAATCACTGCATCAAGTCGTTTTCTAATTTAATTTTGCAACACAATGAAAATTTCTTCCACATCCAGCACATCTTCCCTTGCCTCCACTTTTATAATATGATGAGCTGTAGCATCCTGCAATTTTATATAAACATCTTTTAACTATAAAAATGCAAAAATTCCATGTTACAACTCATGTAGAACAACATACTAGCGCGTGTTCCGCGATTCCGGAAGAAAATTATTAACCACTTTAATATAGCATCAGCTTTGCTATACAGTGCAAAAGCAAAATCAAAGACGACGAACCATATTGGCCTAAATGGCCAGGCCCAACCGGCCGGTCGGTCGACCAACGAGTCTTCAGCTTATCTGGTAATTGGATTAATGAAAATTCGTGAGCATCTATGGGTTTCTTTTTTGACTAAAACGCAGACTTTGCACACAGTTTGTAGCATCCCAGACATCAGCAGAAGCAGCATCCAACGTTACACCACCACTGCACCGCACAGTTCGGTCGCATCACATCGCGTCAGTCTCATGCGATTGCGTTTTTTTTACTTGGAGCCTTGGCCTTTGCATACCACATCTTGGCGTATACTCATCGGCTTACAGGCGGACAGGTAGTGCACCACCATTCCACCTTCCAACATGATGTTAATAATTACATGCAAACAAACAGAGTAGGATTAGGTCTGAGTAGGGCCCTATGCGAGAGTGTTAGGGGCAAGTGGTTGACATGTGGCAACATTTTATTTTAAGCAACAGACAGTGGCTACTTAATCAGAAGCTGGTGCCAGAGAGGTATGACTAGTGCTTAAGTCATCTAATAAGTGATTTCAAGATGACATCAAAATTCATAGGCGAAGTAAAGATAAAGATTTCAACCCAAGGGGTAGGTTATTGGTGTCGGTAGAGCAATATTTTCACCAAGGCACTTCTTTAAGTAATTGGTCGTGCTACGGGCGGAATAATCCAGGGACTCAATTCCGCAACAATGGTTCGAGTTGAAGCCACAACGTGATGGTTTTCCATCCCTAGCCTACTGCTTCCAATCATTCAGAACAAACGTTTTGGTATGCTCTACGGCATGACCATTTAAACGAAGTTCCCGACGTTCTTCTCTTCTTGAACCCGTAGGTTGGCTTTCGAAGATCTTCCTAGCTGAAGCATTGTTGTTCATATGCTCAATGTGGCTGATTCAATCAACAACTTTTTGTTCAGTTAATAAAGTTCGCAGTCATATCTTCATGTTCACTCGTTCTCTTCATAACATTCATCGAACAATTTAACTTTACTAATAAGCAGTTTTGTAGACTGAGCCTTTCATCTTCCGAGTGAGAAGTTTATAAGCCTCGTGTTTTGCCATACCGAAAGAGCAAAGGTTTGCTAACGTAGCTCTTCAACGGATTTCCACCAAAAATTTGTGAAGGTTCTTCAACCACTCTAAACTTCAATATGTAAAACTGAAGAGGCAAACCTACGTCAGTGGGTATACGCACCGGATGCGTTTGTATACACGACACACAAATCCATCAGTTTAAAGGTCGAAGCTATCTTGGTATAGTACCCGCCAAAGGCTTGAAGTTATTTAAGTGCGACCCTGTATTATAATAACACAATAAGTCAGTGGAGACAGAGGATAACTTCAACTACCACCTGCCAGTGTGTAAGCAAAATTGACCGACCATCGGTACTGGTCGTTGTGAGTTATGAAATGTTGCAACGAAGGCGGTAGCGAAAGTCTTTGCATCGTCATCATCGTCGTTCGCCCATCCAATTGTAGTGCTCCCATAGAACTTGAGGGATTTAGTGCGTTTTCATACAAAAAAGAAACAAAAAACTCAAATTTTGCTCTGATGGTGCGAGGCATTTCATATAAAAATGTAAGAACCCGATAGTTGATCCGTATTCCGCATATAGTATGCAGAGGCCTTGTGCATAATAATGGAGATGATCAATTTAAATATTCGTCCCACAACGGAGTGGCGGGGTTTGCATATAGAAAACAAAAAAAAAAAAAATCTGTTTAAAAAGTCAAAAAAAAGAAAACGCAAAATTGAAGAGATCCCGAAGGAGGGCATTCGAAGGATATTCGTTTGTAAACGCCCGCCGTTACGCCCGATCGTTGTACTACTATAGTTCTGTTCGGTTTTGTTTTGGCTTTTGCTGTTCGGTTCCCGGCTAAGCGTTGGAGTCCTCGCTGAGTTCAGATGCTTTTGCATCGTGCGCGATTATCTAAATTGCATACGAAATTATTTTTATTAAAAATCTAATTTTGTGAAAAACAAAGAAAAATAACTGAAAACTGGACGCTTGTTGGCTTAAAAAGCTGGGTGCAGTTACTCTGTGTGTGCCAGTGTGTGTGTATAAGCATGCTCACTAAAAGGAGTTGATTCTTTTTTTGAAGTCAAACTCAACATTAATCTTGTGATGATGTTGTTCTTTACTTGTTTGTATTTTTTTGTTTCTTCTGTTATGGTCTTTGATGGGAGGATCATTTAGTTTTATGTAAAACGGATGGAAATTATTAAAAGCTATTTGGCGTGGGAACATGAATTTGCAAACGAGATTTTTTCTGTGGCAGGTAGATTTTTTAGGAGATACAATGTAGGAGGGGAAAGAGTTTTAGACATAGAGTATTTTTTATATAAATGCAAATGTGAAGCCAGGGAAATTATTTTATTTTTAATTAAGAAATTAAATCCACCAAATTTACATAAATTGTTTTAAGGTCCAAAATAAGTAGGCATGCCATTTGATTTGATTAAGAAAGATAAGTTTATAGAAAAAAAAATTGAAAATCGTTGGAGCCGTTTTTTAAAAAAATATTTTTTTATATATAAAAAATTAAAAAAATAAAAAACATTAAAAAAAAAAATTGGTATGCCACTTTTAAGAAAATACTTATGCACATCTAAAACAAAAATTTCGAAAAAAAATACAGTGACCCGTTTTCGAAAAATTGATTCTTCAAAAAATTTTTATTTAATTTTTTTTTTTTTATTTTTTTTTTAATTTTGATAATTTTCAGGTCCGTAAAAAAATATCAAAATTCAATTTATTCAATTTATTCAAAAAATAATAGGTAAAATTTTGTGTAAAGACTAGGTCTTTCAAGATATTTTTTTTTTGACGACGTTAAGACTATTGTTGTGTAAAGATTCTTTGATTTAATGTTTCAAGGAGCTGTAAATCTAAATGGTCTCACAGAGAAAAAGACGACTGGTTGTTAGGAGAGAAGTTCGAGGCAAAATGACATTAAATGTGCGTTGAGACCTAGCGAACGTAATATAATCATATAGATTTGTTGGACTGCGTCCTATATGAGCTTTCAAACAGCAAAAGACTCCGGTAATCAAGATATGTTTGCAGATTACAACCTAGCAGCAATTTTTTGAAATTATATATATGAACATATCTTCGTAGGCCATATACATATCTTATAACTGAATTGAATGCAACGGTGAATTTCCGAAAGTTATTTGTGTCAACTTTTTCAAAGACTTCACAACCATATGTAAATAATGGTATAAGAAGTGAACTAGCAAGGAGTTTTCTGGTGTTCTGTGGGGTAAAATTTGCTAGAAGACCACAGAGATCATAGTCCGCTATAAGCCCACTAACATGCTCGTCCCAAATTAAGAGTGGAGTCAACAAGAACACCAAGATTTCGATTAAAGCTCGAAAAAAGAATTGTGGTACTGCTAAGCAAAACTGGCAAAAAATTTTCACTTTGAATTGGATGTTTGTATATAATCATACAAGATGACTTTTTAGGGTTGAGAACTAAGGAATTGATACAAGATAATTGTTAAATATAGTAGAGATCATCATTGAGACAACTTTTATGTCATCTTCAATAAGACCAAATGGCCTTGATAAGAAGAGCTGTGCTTCATCAGCGTTAAAATGGAGTTCACTGAAAGAAACGCAACTAAAAATGTCATTAATATACATACAGCAGTGTATTATACTCAATAAAAGAGAGTTGTGCTTTATATGCCTGCTTTATTACAACTGATATGATACTTAATAACTAAGTGACAATTCGGTATCTTACAATAATAGAATGGAGAGTATAGGGTGTGTCAGGTTTAAACCATCTCTACATCTCCCCTTTTAACTAAATTTAGTTTATCTTAATTTAATATAAATGATCCATACATTTTCATTAATTCAAATCAAAATCCAAAGTAATATTTAAGTTAATTAATATAAAATATATGTACATGAATTTGTTAGTTAAATTAATTTTTGAATTTTAAGTAATATAGTAATTATATCTTTTCATTTGTTTTTTTTTTTTTTTTTTTTTTTTTTAATTCAATATTGTATAGGTACTTAATTTACAAAATTATAAATTCATATATAAAAATAAAGAAAATAAATATGTATATACATATGTTCTTGTATTAATAGAAGAATATCTATTACTCTATATTCAAATGCACATAACACGTACATACATATCTAATTGATTTATGATTTTGTTTGCACTTTTTCTGTTCAGTTCTCCATTTTATTAAATTCATTTAGGTACTATGGTATGAGAACAATTTCTACACAGTTCCCAAACTGGATACAAAATGACAATAATTCTTGCTTTCTAAGCCTTTTCTTTTATTTATTTTCGCGGTCTAAGAAAAAACGAATTTCTTCGGAAAGTTCGTCCGTCTACAAGTTCAATCCAATACGACCGCGGTGTCTTCAAATGTTTGTATTTGACTTTTCCTGGTACCCAAATTTTATCTACCTTAACCCAGACTGCGTCACCATTTTCAAAATCACCTTTAATTTCGGTGGTTTTATCATAATTTAGTTTATTTTTTCTACTATTTTCAACTAAAACTGGTTTTATTTGTTGGCTGAGCATTTCATTTTTATAAATATCAGTTTTTCCCGGTATTTGGCTTCTTGTTTTCCTTCCCATAATTAATTCAGTTGGAGAAAGTACAGAGTTTTTTATAGGAGTATTCCTATATTCAAGTAATGCCATCCATAAACTACTTTTATCTTCCTTGCATTTCAAAATTAAGTTTTTAGCTACCTGCACCATACGCTCAGCAAATCCGTTGGATCTTGGATACCTTGGGCTTGTTGTTACTATTAAAATGTCATAATTATTGCAAAATTTTTCAAATTCAAAAGACCCGAAGGGTACATTGTCTGCAATTATATATCTGGGTATACCGTGAGTCGCAAATAAAGGTAATAAATTCTGTATAACAGTTTGACTGGTTTTCTTTAGAACTGGCAAAATTTCTAGATATTTCGTATAGTAATCAGCTACAATCAAATAATTTTTTCCCTCTACCTCCATAAAATCCATTCCTATTTTAAAGAAAGGTATGTCCACAATCTCATGCGAAATCATTGGTTCTTTTTTACTTTGTTGTCTGTATTTCTGACATATTTTACATTTTTGTACCATATTCTCTATGTCATCATTGAGAGATGGCCAGTAAATTAGTGTCTTGGCCCTGGCTTTTGTCTTCTCAATGCCCAGATGAGCACTATGAAGTTTGTTTAAAACTTCACCCCTCAAAACTTTAGGAACAAAAATTCTGTCTTCTAAAAATACTAAATCATCCGTTACAAATAAATCATGCCTATTCTTCCAAAAATATCTTACATGCTCAGCTACTTTTGATTTGTCAACTGGCCACCCTTCTTTAATATACATCTTCAAAATTTTTAAAATGTCATCATTATCAGTTTCTACTTTATATATTTCTTTTTTTTCATCACTAATATTTATTGAGTGTACCATTTCGTTTAAGCCCCTTATTTCACCATTGCTCTTTTCATACCCAAAGTTCCGTGAAAGTAAGTCTGCAATATATAAAAACTTGCCAGGCAAATACTTAAAAGTTAAACGATATTTTTGCAGTCTTAACTTCATTCTCTGAAGTCTAGCTGAGGGTATTTTATGGTAATCCTTACGCATTATTCCTAATAGAGGTTTATGGTCAGTAATTATTTCACATTCTCTGCCATATATATACGAATGAAATTTTTGACAAGCGAACACTACGGCTAAAAATTCTTTTTCTATCTGTGCGTATTGCACTTCCGTGCTTGACAAACTCCGAGACGCAAAACAGACTGGTCTGCCTTTTTGCAAAAGGCAACATCCCAATCCGTACTGAGATGCATCAGTCTGTATTGAAATATTTTCTTTACAATCAAACGGTCGCAATGTAGGTGCATTTATAATGCATTCTTTTATTTTTTCTAGACATTTGGAATGAGTGTCTAACCATTGAAAAATGAAATCTTTGGAGAGTAACTCTCTCAACGGATTTGATATCTCCGCTAAATTTGGTATGTACTCTCTTACATAATTCACAAGTCCCAGCAGCTTTTGTAATTCATTTTTAGTTTTTGGAACTCCTAACTTATTAATAGCTTCCATTCTCGATTTGTCGCAGTGTATCCCATCTTCATCTATGACATGACCTAAAAATGAAACACTATTTTGTTTATATTGGATTTTCTCTTTGTTAAACCTAATTCCCTTTTCTAAAGCCCTTTTCATTACTAGCTCTACAATTTCATCGTGTTCTTTTTCATTCTCTGCTACTACCAACAAGTCATCTATATAAATAACCAATCCATTAATCCCGCTAAAAACTTTTTCCATTAGCATTTGATAAGCTTCGGGAGCTATCCTGATTCCAAAAGGTAGTCTATTAAAACGGTAACACCCAAAAGGAGTACTAAAAGTACATAGCTTTTTTGATTTGGCATTAAGCTTAATTTGCCAGTACCCATCTTTAAGGTCAAAGACCGAAAAAACTTTTTTCTCAACAAATTTTGCTTTAATATCTTCGAAAGATGGGATTTCGTACACATTATCCTGAATTGAATCATTTAATGCTTTCGGATCCAAGCAAATTCTTAGTTGTTTGTTAGGTTTTTCTACCAAAACAATATTTGAAACCCATTCTGCAGGCTCTATCACTTTTTCTATTATATGATTTTCACACAATGTCTTTAACCTTTCCTTTAAAGGTTCTCGCAATGACAATGGTATTCTTCTTGCAGGTCTCGCTACAGGGACCGCATTGCTTTTCAGCTCGATATTAAAATTTGTACAGAAACATCCTAACCCCTCAAATAACTCTGGATATCTGTCTAAAAGATCCTCTCTCTTGGATATTCCCACGTTATCTACTCTTTTCACAAGACCTAATTCCATACAACTCTTCAAACCCAATATCGGTATCGTTCCCTCATTAACAATATAAAATTTCAGATCAGCTTTCCTATTTTTCACACAACAATTCATCTTCGCGCACCCAATAGTTTTTATTTCAGACCCTCCATAAGCCTCAAGTTTGCTTTTATTTTGTTCTATGATCACGTTCTCAAAATTATCCAAAAACTTTACTGGTAAAACGTTTGCATCTGCACCCGTATCTAGCTTAAATCTTATGTTTTTTGACTGAACTTGTATACTTTCAAACCATCCGAAACACGTGTCATTAATATTATTTGCATGCAATTTTTTAACACTTTTACATATTTTTGTAATCGAATCAATACAAAAACTACTGTCACTATCGTCACCTGTTTGGTTCTGGGTTGTTATTGCTCGTATTCCTTTTTTTCTACAAGCGGCAGCAAAATGATTTACTTTTCCACAATATGAACAGATTTTTCCATAAGCTGGGCATTTCCCTCTCAAATGAGACTGTCCACAGAACGTGCAATCAAAATCACTTTCTTTTGACTTAGGTAACCTATTAAAAAAATTATCATTAGTTTTATTTTTGAATTTTGAATCATTAGACATTTTTGAATTATTATTTGAAATATTAAAATCCTTAAATCTATTCCCACGTTTTTGAACTTTCCCAACTACATCTACTACTGCCCCCGCTGATCCTCCTGCCTGCTCCCCTAGTTTCTTCATCTGCTCACTCGATGCTTCTGCCGCTCTTGCCATCTCCACCGCCTTTTCTGAAGTTAAGTTCTCAATCTCCAGCAATCTCTTTTGTAAATTGGTGTCACATACACCGTGCACAATTCGATCACGTAGCATTCTGTTTTCTTGCTCTTTGAATCCACATTTTCGCACATATTTTTTTAGTTCCATTAAGAATTGATCAAAAGGTTCGCCAGTTTTTTGTTTACGGCTATGGAACAAAAAACTCTCGTATACTTCGTTAGTTTTGGGCTTACAAAAATCTTGGAAAGCTTTGACTACATCAGCATATACTTTTCTCTTTGCATCATCTAAGTCAAATGAGTTGAACACTTCGATTGCTTCTGGTCCCAATGCATTCAACAAAATAGCCACCTTAACAGAATCCGACTTCAATCCCAGTTCAATGGCTGCACCAAAGACCTCGAAATTTTGCCAAAATACCCTCCAATTTTCAGAAATATTTCCATCCAGTTTGAGTTCATCAATTTTTTTTAAGTACTCCATATTCGTATTAATGTTAGTGTTCGTATTCGTGTTGTGGTAAATTATTCTAGTTTTTGGCGGTCGTCCACGAGGCAGTTTTATATTTTCAACGGGATTCTTATGATTCCGCTTACTGATTCCCATGAAACTTGATTTTCTCTACTGTACAGTAAATTTATATGTTCAGATCAACGACTGCGCCATGTATTATACTCAATAAAAGAGAGTTGTGCTTTATATGCCTGCTTTATTACAACTGATATGATACTTAATAACTAAGTGACAATTCGGTATCTTACAATAATAGAATGGAGAGTATAGGGTGTGTCAGGTTTAAACCATCTCTACAAGCAGATTAGGGGCCCTAAAATTGAACCGTGTGGAACTTCAAATATTAAACGGCTTGGCTTCTTTCACTTAGGTAATTTCTGACAAGTTGAACTGCAGTTCAGTTTAGAAATTAGTTTTCTGGAAAGAACGTTATGACTAATGGAGTCAAATGGCTTTGAGAAATCATGCATAACAAGCAGTGTCAACTTCTCACATTCCAAGGACTGATGACAAGAATTTACCATAAGCAGTCGTACAATTATGTTTTGGTCTATAACCAGATTGATGACAATGAAGAAGACCTTGACTTTAAAAATGTGAGTTTATTTGCAATACCATTAATTTTTCTATAACGGACGCAAAATTTTTATAAATTTTGGGTGGATAAGATCAGTGCCAGCCGCATTACTTTTTATATACTCTATTGCAAAATTTACTACATCTGGAGTAACGTAATTGAATTCAAACGAAGAGGCTGAATTCGAAGCGGATTAATAGTCCATTCGTTCCTGATCTTTATGGTTAGCAGCATTACTCGAATGCGATAAAAAATTTCTATTGAGCACGTCAGGATCGACAGAACCACTATTTTACTAGAACCACTATTACTAAAATTGGTTCAGTCTTTTAAAAGAAAGTCAAAAATTATAAAAAACGGTTCTATGGTTGTACCCAGTGGCGTTTACAGGGGGGGTCACGGGTCAGCCTCCCCCCCCCCCCCAAGAACTGAAAATTTATATAAGAAATTATTATAAAATGTTAGATTCAGTGCAAAAAAAAGAACTTTTAGAAGTTCAGGCAATAGTATACTTCAAAATCATGATGTATATGAAAATTGAGCCGCCTCCACAGTGCCAACATCAAATTTTTCAAAAGCCAGATATACATTCTTCAGTTTTGATATCAAAAAAAATTGCTTTCACCAACAGCTATTCAAAAAATTAACATAATGCAAAATCTTCCTTTTTAATCTGATTTGTATTTTATATTTGTGTAACTCAGCACTGTTTTTGTTATCAATGCATTTATAATTTCTAAGTCATATTCTAAAACTTGATGCCTAAATTGTTTATAATTTTTTAATAATATCCAAAAATAATAGTATTATTTTCTGATAAAAATTAATGAACAAATATTTATCAAACTTATTTATTTCCAAAATTTTACAACATCAAGCATTATTTTTATTTTTATTTATAAATAGTTCTTAGTTACATAAATCATTGTAAAAAATCAAAATCCTAAAAAAAATTTGTTGGGTTTTCCAAAAACCATAATTAATTTAAGCACCCAGTTTTGAAAAATGAGATTAAAAATTAGAATTTGCATTTTTTCTTTAAAATTAGTTTGAAGTAAATTTGTTCAATAACTGATTGTGAGTACAACTTTATTTGACAACAAAACTGAAGAATAGATATTTGTCTTTTGAAAAAGTTGTACTTTGTTGTCTTAATTTGTTCTAAAGGGTTATACGGCAGGAACCGTTAGTTTTGGTCCTAAAAAAATTCCCCTCTAGAAAATTATTAAAGACCTTTAACTACGAAATTTCGAAATAATAAAATGTACTACTATCTACTATATTGCTTATAAAGCCTGAATTTTTGTCAATAGTCGGAGAAACCTTAGATAGATCCTATTCCTAGAAAAAATTGTTAATTCTTGTACAGTGTTTATTCTTCTGATAGCTTAACTGATGATTGATGAACCCAGCCTTAAAAATTTTCAATGTATACTAGTAATTTGGAAATCCCTAAACGGATTTTTATAAATTTTTAAAAGGAATAATGTAAAAATGTGACACAAATTTACCCTTTTTCCCTAAAAAGTCCTTGTTCCGAGAAGTTACCAAAAAAAATTTTTTTTTTCAATTTGGCTCAATAACACAATTTAAAAAATACTAACACAAATATTCGCATTCGCAGATCACGCGATTAATAATTTCAGTACTCAAAACAAAAATTAGATACAAAAACTGATATTAATCTTCAAATGAATTCTTACGACCAATTCAAATTTGTATACTTCCAAATCTCAAGAGTCATTTATTAATTCTTGATGGATTTTACCATAATGATTAAGAGTCCACACTCCGTTACTATCAGCAAAAAATGATTTATTTAAATTTGAAGTTTAACGCGATGATGTTGCATGTTTTATTATTAAAGTTCTTTAGTACTGAATCATACTTATTCATAAATTTATATGGCATGAATTAACTAAATTCTTTCCTTCAATCAAGACTGATACATTGATAAGATTGTTGTTCGATTTGTAATTATGTCAAACTTGATACGATATAATCGTACCTACGCGTAAGAAAGCAGGTAAATATTTATAATATCATGAATTGAAGAAAAAAAATGAAAAATATTCAGAACATGACTTCGCAATCAAATTGGAGAGGTGATAATAAACTCTCCTACACACGAACATACATAAATGTTTATCTGGAAACATATAATGTCTTCATTTTTGTTTATAAAAAAAATTGAAATTGCAACACGAAAGGATAAAAGGGTACCTATCTGAAAATTACTTTAATTTCCGGTCGCGTGTTCTTGTTTTTTCTTTTTTCTTTCTTTGAAAAACCATGAGGATAATCTGTTCATCCTTGTGAGAGATCAATATATTGAAATCTTATGTAGAAGTCACAAAGGCATCTGGCAAAAAAGGCTTTCTTAAGTGTTATTATCCAGAATCAATCAGATTACAATTTTTGTTGAATGATCAACACTTTCTAATCATATAAAAATACAATTTTTTGATTCACATTAAAAATAGAACACATCAAGAGTGCCAATTTCTCTTGCAATTTTGGAACTAAATCCTTAAGCTAGAATAACACAACTTATGTATATACACAAATTTGTGTATTTTTGCTATAAAAATGCACTATACCATCTGAACCACAATTCGCAAGACATTAAATGATACACAAATCATGTACTTATGTCATTTTCTGTCATATAAATTTGTCGTTCATATGATTTTGTGCATTTTTGACCGAAACACACAAAATTTTACACAAATGTTGGTGTAAACACAAATCGTGTGATACTAGGTTTTTACACATAAATCAACTCAGGCCGTTTTTTATCCCCCTCTAATTTCTAAACAAAAAAAATCATTAAAATCCTTTAATCCTTTAAAAATCCAAAAATAATTTTAGTGATAATTTTGATATAAAATAGTTTTAAGGTTGCCAAGGAACTTTTGTACAAAAAATTCATCAAAATTGGTTCAGTCGTTTGAGAGAAAGTGAGAAACAAAAAAAAACGGTTCTATGGAAGGTACAGTTAGTAGAATTCTTACACAATTGTGAGACCAACATGTAAAAATGAGGGTTTTATTGATGTTCAGTTTTCTTGCTTTGAAAAAAATTTTAATGGGATTTTCTTCTAAATCCTACCAGTTAATAATACATAACGGTATTTTGTGGGGAATACAAAGTGTTTGGAGTCAATAGCATTGCCTGTTCTCAAGATTAAATACTTATTTTTTTACATTTTTTCGTTGTTTATTTAATTTAAAAAAAAACTTATGACTCACTTTTTTTTTAGTTTATACCAGTTTTTTATTACGTCATAAGGTTCAAAATAGATTCAGCCCGAAGTCAATTATAATTATTTGTTCTAAAGGTATTTGAGGCGAAAGCATTTTACAACTTATTTTCAAATTACAGTTGTAAAAAAAAACACTTTTTCAATTTCCTTGAAACTCCATTATGCATCTTTATGCATTTTTCTGGATTTGTTCTCGAGATATGGTGAACGAAAAAAAGTGACACGAGCTTACATATACCCACACTCACACAAGCATATTTCTTAAAACGACACTCTAGTGAACTTAAAACATCGAGAAATGTGTAAATTTTCACTTCGACAAATCACCAAAAACTTCCAATGGGGAGATAAAAATCGGACCCACGAGTTTTGTACAACAACAAAAATATCCAATTTTTTTTCTGAGGGCTAAGTAAAAAAAAACTGTTGGAAACGCTGAAAAAACTTCAACTAAAAAAACATGTTTTTACGTTAACTCAAAAAAAAAAATTTAAATTTAATTTTTTCGCACTTGGGTTAACCACATAACAGAAGTGCGAATCAATTTCGATCTTATGTTTTTCCCGTAACTCCTCAATTTTAAAAATAAAAAAAAAACACTTAAGAACATTGTCAAACACATTTCTCAATATTCTTTAAAACCGTTATTGAGCAGTCAAAAAAATCCGTATCAGAACAATCCGTCTTTCAATAAACGATTTAATATAGCCACACCTACAAGGTTTTCGAAGGCGTTTGGAAAATATAATAATAAATAAAAATTGTGTCTCGAAAACCATGATTTAAAAAAATCTATATTTAGTATTAAGTTTTTTTTTTATATCTATAACACTGGGCAACAAAATTTAATTTTTTACTGTTGCCAAAACTCTGATAAACGTGTCCAAAGGTTTTCGATGTGCTGAACTCGAATCCAAAATCAGAATTTTGAAATTAGGTCTAGTTTTTGAGATATTCCCGTTACAAAATCCTAAGAGAGGCATTTTCAATATTTTTGAAGTGATGTTGAAACGTGAGGTAACTTCTTACAGCAAAATTTTTACCGTATTATTAAAGAACTTGTTTATATCTTTTGTATTCAGTTCAAATATTTTTGATAACTCTTTGCTCCTCCGAGAAATCTTAAGTTAAATTTAATGCGTTTCTCATTTTATACTGGTCGACAAATTTTCTTGTGGCTGAGACAAAATTATACTTTTCTAAAAGTTTTCCATGTGCAACTTGGAGTCAGAAATTTTATATCAGCTCTCATTTTCAAAAAAAAAAAAACCGTTAAAAAATCACAAATGAACCATTTTTCGCAGTTTTCAAAACAATTTTTTGACGTGGGCCGGAAAGGGTTTTTTTTTGTGATTTTCTAAAGGGAATATTTAAAAAAAACTAGAGCTGATATAAAGATTCTGACTTAAAATTTGAGATCAGCACACTGAAAACCTTAAAAAAAGTATAATTTTGTTTGGGAACAAGAAGCTTTGTTGACCAGTATAAAATGAGAAACGCATTAACTTTAACTAAAGATTTCTCGGAGGAGCCTTTCTTTACTTAGGAATTTGTAACGGGAATAACTCAAAAACTAGAGCCAGTTTGAACATTCTTACTTCGGATTTGAGTTAAGCACATCGAACACCTCTAGAAACATTTATTTAATTTCGGGCAGCAAAAGCCTTGTTGACCAGTGTAATAGTTTTTCTAGCACCCATCAAGAACGTGCAATCAGTTACAGCTTTCCACTGACGTACATCATCTTAAAAAGTGCTATAAAGGAGCCCCAACTGTTTAGGGTCAGCCCCTGGAACGGGTTTTTTTTCACAACTTCGACTCACATGAGGAAATTTTTCGAATTTAAATTGTGCGACTTAGACAGTTGTCATTTTCTGAGGCTTATGAGTTCTGTTAAAATTACATAGCTTGAAGTTCCTTTTTACTGTGATGCCTTATTTCAACCATTACACTCAAATTTGTTCTTTAAATTAACATCTGCACCAACTTGTCATATGGTCAGCGTTTGAAAGACTATTATATCCTTTCTACATGGCTATTATAAGGCGTATAAACGAAGAAAGTCAAGGAATGTAGACTTGGGGGCAAGAGTCATCATTAATCGATTTGTAGCGCAACGCATTGAGAACAAAAACTCATTATTAGCAGCATTAGAATGCACTCAGTCTTTATCAAACATACATACGTTCACATTATAATACAAATATAATGATACGCCTCTATATTCTATACGCATGCGTATTAATTTATCAAAGGTCCACAGGTGAGGAATAGGCAACCTGGACATGGACATCCACACTAATCATTTAAGGATCATAGACCTGAAAATGATGATGGACCAAATGTCATGGTGTTGAATTTTTGCCTTTTTTTTCAAAATAAAAATGAAAATTAAAAATAAATACAAAAGAAAGTCATACAAATTACAATGAAATTCCATTGTTTCGGTTGATTTTCTCATCCAGTCAGTCCCTTAGAATAAGGATATGGTAACAAAAAAAAGGACATCATTTTCTGCATTCTCGTATATTGTCTTAAATTTTGTAGTTTTGTTTTTGGCTTGTATGTGCTGCTGATATGGTGTACGGCGCCATATAGCTGTTAACAGATTGCAACTCTTAGTTTACCTGAATTTTATGTCCTAAAGGATCTCACCTTAAAACAACTAAAAAAAAACAACAACATAAGTGTGGATGGCTTTTAAGAAAAATATTCAAAACGATATTTTTGAATGCGGGCGGATGGTGGACAGAAGATAATCTTTTGATCAAGGTTTCGTTGAAATGCATCTATTATCTCTAACAGCCAGGCAGATTTTCCAATGAGAAAATCATAAAAATTGCATTCTTACTTAAGACATTAAAATTATTTTTTCAGTTAAACTGACCCATGTCAATCCATGTCAATTGAAATTTTATATTAAATATTTAAATATATAAAATAGATTAAGTTACACGCCAAGTTTTTTTTTAGGAAGTTATTATATTTTAATATCAGACGAGTACCTATACTGGGGAGTCCTGGATGCCTCCTTGGACCTAGGCTAAATGAAAGGTAAAATTTTATGCACATCTCATCGTTCGACGTAGATGCTTAATGGCAGAGCGACAGAATAAATTCTGGGATAAGAACTCAATTGCCTGATTTCGTTTGATCTCCTTGGAGACAGGATCCTGAAAGCAAGGTCGCGTCGCGTCACCATTGTACAAAGTGTAAGTGTTACTGCCTAATGGAGCCATCTTCTGATAACTTTTTCATGCTATGCATTGAATGTAGCTCATGTAATAGCAGGCACAACTGCAATTTTGAGATCCTCCAGGTGTAATACCGACAGACTAATGCATCCCTTTAATGGATCAACTCTAAGGGAATTTTGAAATTTAACGTTCTGCACAAAGTAAGGTTGTGAGGTGCATTTTAAGTCCAATATGGATGCAGGCAGGGTTGTATACTATGGCCAATACTTTTTAGTGCAAAGGTATGTGCTGCGCCTGTTGAACGACAACGGAGGAATTCAATTGACTCTGACATTCTAACTAAAATATCTGGACTTCGCAGATGAAGTAGGTTTACCGTTTACTCTTTCACATCAGGATCATGAATCTGTATCAAATGACAACAAGGAAGGAGAGAGAAACAGAAATCTAGGGACTGGAGTTGAAGGGTTTTGAGCTCTGAGCTCTTCCAACGTCGTCGGCTTGTTGGCATAAACCAATGACTTAATGTAGCCCCAAAGAAAAAAGTCTAGAGGCATTAAATCACACGGACGAGGCGGCCAATTGACTGGCCCATTTCTTGGAATAAAACGCTTACAAACTTACTCTTCATTAATTCGATTGTAAAATGTGCGGTGTGGTATGTGGCACCATCCTGTTGAAACCACATGTCGTTCAAGTCCATATCTTCCAATTTGTGCCAAAAATAATAGGTTATTATGTCTCGATAACGCTGGCCATTCATAGTAACGTGACGATCGTTATCGTCGACGAAAAAAATATGGCTCAATAACGCCGCCGGCATGCAAACCGCACCAAACAGTTATTTTTGTGGATGGAGTGGTGTTTCTTGAGGCAAATTTGGATTTTCACCAGACCAATAACGCATATTTTTCGTTACTGACGAACCCATTGAGCCAAAAATGAGCTTTGTCACTTAAGATGATTTTGCGATGAAATTCATAATCTTGGCGCATCTTCTCCCGAGCCCAATCGTGGTCTGAGCCATAATGTGGTCTGAGCGATGCAAAATTCTTGAGAACGCCTTGGAATTGACTGTTTTGGGTCGTTTTCTACGGACGCCTGAACGTCAGCGATATTTTCGACACTTCGACCAGCCCGTTGTCTCACTGGCAAGGCAACATCACACAACGAATACGTAAACTCAAATGTATGCACTAAACTTGTTATTGCCTGTGTACTAGGGCGAGAATTATGAACGAAAATTAGAGTTAACGAATAAATTGACAATGACAGTTTGATAATTTGTGAGAGGGTGCTTTTACAAATTATATCCGAAGTTGTCAAGGTTTCATTGGAAAATCCTTTACAAGACTTGAAAATATCTTTTTAGTTTTGTCTCTACCAAAGACGGAACTGAAAAAGACAACGACAGTTGCATTATAAAGGGAAATACTGAGTTCGAAATGCTGTTCAAAATATGGAGAAATAATTCAAGCTGTTCTGCTGTTCTGCTGAGAATCGTATCTACTGTAACAAGCAAGCTACCAGCGTTAGTAGATAGGTGTCTCCGAAGTGTCTAGTCCAATCGTATATCAAATGAGAAACATATATTATGGTTCCTGGAAGTTCAAAACATAAAAAATTTAAGCGTAACGCCGGTGATTAAACCTGCGACACGAAGCAAGATTGTTGCCATTGCGCCATGAACACTACATTACTTTTGTGTAACATAGAATAAATATGAACAGCTTTTCAGCTACATACGTAGATAAAAAAATCTATTTTGGGACCAGCTGAATCAAGGTTCCTTTAAGAAACTTCAGATTTCTTCTTGCTAAAAAAGGATGCGCAGGTTAAGGTTCCTCAAGGACATTGACATCGAGTCCTCTTGAGAAGCTTCAAAAAAACAGCAAAGCAGCTGTACTTGATGGAATACTAACCGAATTACTGGTAACTTCACAACGGCTTGTATTTTACATTTGTGGTTGACATAAACGGTTTGAGAATTCAAAACCTTTATCAGAGACTGGAAGGGTGGAGTGATTAAAGTTAAGCTTCCAAAGAAAGGTGACCTTAAGTATTGGAATGACTGGCGTGGTATAAACGTTTTGTTTAACTTTTCAAATCGATATTTTTGATTTGATAATAATCTTTGTGTAGACTACCTTTATGTTTATCAGAAGGTACTCTTCGTCGAGCAGTCTGTAGAATTTCAATCATGTTCGTGGACTATGACCGTGTTGACCGAAAATGTTTTTGTGTCTGGTCCTAAAGCTTGAACTTTAAACTCTAAAGTAAAAGTGTTAAAACATACGAATTTCTTCGATAAATTTAGCCTTATCATGCCATTATTACGAAAATAAAAACTGTACTCATAAAAGTAGGCACGAGTGGGGAAGATTGATACCATGTATAGGCGCCCATTACTGGTTTTTGTTTATCGGTATGGTCTGGAAAGTGAATTGTTGATCATTAATTTATTTTAAATACCTATAATCTACGAAATAAATGGTCTAGGTACTGTAGAAATTTGTGGCACGACTAGCTCACGAAGAACGAAGGCCTTGTGATAAGACCCTCTTAACCATTTCATGTGTTCATGTAGTTGAAGTTAAGAAGGGGTCCTAAAATTTTCTGCTAGTTCAGATGAGATTTGTCAACTCCTCATAAGTGGCAGTACAACTGAAAAAAATCAAGTTGAAATAGGCTGGGGATCGAACCCAGGCCTCCAGCGTAATAGTCTATCACAATAACCATTACGCCAAGATGTACCATGTACTACATCATTCACAACATAGCCAAAAATCACAGCTACCTGACTGAGGCAGAGTCTCACTCTACAGATTCAACAAAAGAGTTTTGTCTTCTTTGTCATGGAAGATCCAAATATCGATCCTTCTCCCCTCTGTTTGGGTTTGTATAGCCAAGAAGCAACAATTTCTTCTAATTTTCAACCATCAAAGAATCATTTCCTTACACAATCAAATTACACCTAAATTTCATATCCTAGATATTCAAATAACTTACCACTTGTGACATCTTCGATCTTAAACTCCTGATCGGCCGCATCGACCTTGAACGCCTTCATATCCATGGCGAGTAGTCGGCTCATTGTATCTGCATGCGATAATGATGACGTCAAATCGGTTAGAAATTTATTATTACTGTTGCAGCTGTTGGCTGCCGATGTTGTGGTAGTGGTTACCATTGAAGTGCCAACAGTCAGTTTCGAGACCGTAAAGTCGAGAGGTTGTTCTGCACCGATTAGAGTGCGGCCAGCGGCTGCGCTGCGAGCAGTGTGCTGGTCATTAACACCTGCCTCTGCCACTGCTGCTGCTGCTGTTGATCTTGTGGTTGAAGGTGAGACGGCCGAAGCCGATGACGATGATGGCGATGGTGATGGCGGACTATCGTAGCCCACTGATGCTGCAGCCACTGTGGCCACCACTGATGGATGATGATGCTGCGTCAGGATGTGATGAGGTGTTCGTTCAGCGGAGCTTAGTTGAGCGATCAGCAGCGACATGATTGGGTGTGCGCATTTGATTTATGATTGATGATTAGATAGTCGTCGTTGTTGTTGGCGGCGCGGCAGCGTCATTGGCGTCGTCGTCGTCGACTGGCGCGCAGTAGCATAATCTGAAATGAAAGTATCATAAAAATATTTATAGAAACTTGAAACTGAAGCTTTCCTCTAGGCTCTGGTTCTCTTATAAACTATAATATCGTGGGAAACAACAAAAACTGATGCCCGTCAAATGGAAATTCATTAAACAATTAACCAATTAGTTGGTAATTTGCTAATTTAATAATAATATACTTTTCTTGGTCGTTTATTTAAACTGACAATTGCCTCTAACGTTGAGCCTTTGGGGTGACATTATGACAGTTACACGGTGGCGTTCAGTTAACGCTTAATCGAGCGTGAAGATAATTTTTTCTTCATTTTTTTGTTAGTCAGCTTTATGAGGGTTGTCTCAACATTGGAAACACTTTGGGGCACGACTGACTACAATCGACGGCTTGATGCGATGTTACCCATCAGAATGAGAATGTTTGATATACAAGTTAATTGATAAAAACGATACAAATTGATTATAGAATTCTTTCAAAGTTTACCGCTGGTTCTGATGGCGCGACCGGCAGCGGCGAGTCATCATCATCATCATCATCAAGCAGTTAACATGAGGGTGACAGTTGCATGAATGGGGGTCAGTTTTTGAGACTTTTGTCATATTTATACAAAAATATTTAAATTAACTTCAATTGATAGAATCAGCGAGAGAGTAAGAAAGATGTCACTTAATTTGTTTGAAATTTAGAGTAAGCGGAATGGAATTTAGTGTCATACTTCTGAGAGGTGTGTTTTTAATACAAAATCTTGGTTTTCAGTCTTCATTGAATGTTCCTTACTTAACTTCAGCCATAAGGTAAATATTAATGTGGATATGTTTGGGAACTTGCAGATGGCAATGGAACAGAGTATGCATTAATATTAACTCAAATATGTGGATTCGAACCACATTCGCGGCAGCTGTATTATTCATTATCCGTCAACGAAGGTACAGTCGGGGTACTGCGGCCATGCAAGAACTAAAAAATTAATATCAGAAACTACCGATTCAGGCTAATCGACTTTGCTACAGATCAAACATTGTCAAAGCTATAGTACACAGTTCCCGCATCTCAACTTTCACAAGTGGACATAAAAATCCCCTGATCGTTTATCCATCAACTAGATTGATCAACGGCACACTTTGGGCGCCACCTGTAGCGGTGCCGTATATAGTTCGGAACTATTAACATCACTGATGTCTGTCCTGGCCTCAGAACCTTTAATTTCTAGGGTCGTAGAGGTGTTATTGATGGTGAAGCCATAATTGATTTGGGCTACTAGCAAGTCATATCCAATGTATGGATATGGATGTCTAGTCTATCACCAACAAATCGAAATACCGTTTTAAAGTACAGGCAGGTTGCATCATTCAATTCTAATGATATAGACTAGAAATTACGTCACTCCAATCTGGACGAAGTGAAAAGTAAATAATTTCTAAACTGAAGTACAAAAAGCTGTTGGAGTTAACAGCCTTGCCCCGGAACTATTTAAAACTCTAGGCGATGACCGGCTTAGGTGTTTATACCAACTTTTCTGTGAAATAAGGTCGAAGGAAACACGCTCGCCGAAAAGAATCTCAGTGTTGTTTGTCCGATCCCTATATAAAAAAGGATTAATCGTTTGAACTACACTTGATACGGAGGTATCAGTCTTATCATCATCTGAGGCATTTACATAATACGATAGTGTTGCAGGGTTACGATATGGAATTGTGTCATTAATTCAACTTCGGTCAACTGAAAAGGAGAAATTAAGAGATGTAAATTCATTATTGTACAAAATTTTACAATTTTCTGTCGTGTGAGCTGAGATAACGGTAAAAAGAGTTTTTTACGCCGCGCTTAATTACTATTTACCCAAGCCTCATAAATTTATGATTGAACTTTATTGAACATCACAATTAAAAACCTTTAATTTGATATATCACACATAAAAAAAATTTCAACGAAATTCAACAAAATTATCTGCTTTGGTCGTCGGAACTCGATCAGTCACCTGTGGAAAACGGTACGGTTGTTGGCTCACAAATGGATTCGAGATGGTTCGCTTATAAAATTTGTCACTTTTTTGTTTATTGTTGCATTTTAAAGATTGAGGTGTTTAAATCCTACCTAAATATCAGTTTATAACATAGTTTACATTTTTTAATACAATTACATGTAAAAATAATGAAAAAAACGTAATGGAAGAAAAATCAAGTTTAGTTTTCTTTTTCTTTTTACAAAATGTTATGAAATATTTTAGAGTTTCATCAAACAATGTACTGCCATATTGTTAGTACAAGTATCCTTGATAGGCAGTATAAACATTTTTAAACATACAAGTACGTATTTACACATAAAAATTTCATTGGATATTTAAATCTGTAACTTTAGTTTTAAATGTATTCCTTAAAATTTATTGCATCATTTTAACCCTCATACTTTTCGCGATGTACAAACATTTTTTTTTTGAAACTATCCGAATTTACCCTAAATTCTAGGTCTCTGCTCTCTAATGAAACGATTTGCAAGTATATTTCGGAAATATGACAAACTCAGCTTAACCTTTTTTGATTTCAAACACGTTCGTGTTTACTCTGGACCAACGCTCCATAATAGAAAAACGAATATTCCCTATGTAATTGTGAGGAAACACTGCGTTTTTATTGCTTTTACTCGTTCTTACGTTAAAAAGTTTACGCAGCGTTATGCATTTCGAAAGGCACTCGTAAATGAAATTTGAATTCAGTGTGTATTGTCAAAATAAAGTGAAGTATCCTTATCCATTTTGGAAGTTAATATTCCTCAAAAAGAAGAATATAATCGTAGTGAGTGATAAGCTGTTTCAGAAAAAAAAGTACCAGAGCAGTAAAAAAAAACTCAGTGTCATGCTTAGTTTGCCAATAATTAAGTCACATTATTTTTAAAACTGCTACCTCATGTTCCTTAAATAGATGAAAAAAAAAAATAGGAATAACCAATTGATTTAAAAATTATCAAATTATTGATTAATTTTTTGAACTTTTTTATTCTAAAAAAAACGCAAAGTAGCAGGTACCTTATTTTTTTTTTTTTTGAATGAACAAACTTTATCAATTAGAAACTTAAGGTATCTCAATATTTCATCAATTTGATTGTAATCATCACCAATTGAGTTAATAACCTAAAGTGACTGATTATTTTTGTTCACACTTATGATATGGCTACAGGTTAATTTTTTCTTTTAACTAATATTTTATTCTGTCGAACGACAAAGTAATTTTCTTCACTCTGATAATAAGAATTGATGATAAGAAATGTGGGCTTGTTTTCTTTAGCATTTATTGATAAGAAATTGATATTAATTTTTTTTATTGACGTGCATTAAACTTTCTCAGAAAAAATGCCTACATGTTCTTCATTTGTGTTCACGTTATGTAAATAAAAGTGTAGGTTATACTGCTTAGATAAAAAAAAATAATACTGATAAATGATAAATCAATATCTGATGACGAACCGAAATTAAATGGAAGAATTGATATCAATAAATTTTTGAGTATACACCTGTGATGCACTTATGCACTTGTTATTTTTCAAAGAATGATATAATTTCTAAAAAGAAACTAATTTTTCTTTAAATACCAAAAAAAAAAAAAAATGTATGATTCCTTTGAGTTTGTAATTTATAGTTAATTGCGATGTAGTTTTATCAGTTTTGTTGTTAAATGAGTTTAATCAGAGACAATAAAAGAAAACTGAAAAAAGCACCGCGAGACTTTTTGACTCCAATATTGTGAAGTACCAGAATAACTAAAGTTGACGTTGGAGTGCTCAAAGTTATTATTCATAATATCAATTATTTTTAACACGACGGAAGCGACAATTAATTTCCTTGATTGGGAAATGGAATTTTTTTAAACCGGAAATCAAATTTATCGGTTCAAATTAGTTCAAAACGGATTGAAAATTTGTTGGAAATCAATGGGAAAAGAGGACCTTTCACCAAAACGAAGGCAGATCCAGTTTTGAATCAATTTTTTTTACTTTAATTTTTGACATCAAACCAATGTAAAGGGTTTTCCAATAAGAGGTGTTATTTTGAATAGCCCGCTATTTCGGTAGCTGTCACTTTTGAAGCTGTCATTTTTTGACATTTGACAAGTAGAAACTACGTTATTAATAAAAATGGAACGATACACGCTTCAACAACACATTGAAATTATTAAAATTCACTATAAAAATGGTGAAAATTTGGCAGAGACGGTTCGTAAAACTAAAACATTTTTGGGTCGTCGTGAAGCACCTTTCGGACCGCAATACAGAAATTGGTGGACAAATTCGAGCTGTTGGGACAAGTTAGTGATGTGAAGAATAAAACCCGTGCACGTCGCTCAAGAACAACTGAGAATATTGCTGTTGTAGCCCAAAGTGTTGAAGAAAACCCAGGTTTGTCCATTCCTCGTCGTTCTTTGGAATTAGGCATTCCACAAACGTCATTACACCGTATTTTGCATAAAGACTTGGGTCTTAAGGCTTAAAAAGTTCAGTTAACACAAGAACTCAAGCCGGCTGATCATAAACAACGTCGTGTCTTTGCTGATTGGGTCCTTGAAATGCATGAAAATGAACCGGAATTTCATCGAAAAATCATCTTGACTGATGAGGCCCATTTCTACCTCCGAGGCTACGTCAACAAGCAAAACTGTCGCATCTGGGGCTCGGAAAACCCAAGAGTTATTGTTGAAAAGCCTCAACGCGTGACTGTTTGTTGCGGTTTATGGTCCCGCGGTGTCATTGGACCTTACTTTTTCGAAAATGAGGCTGGAGCAAGAGTTACGGTCAATGGATTGCGCTATCGAGAGATGATTAATGATTTTTTATGGCCTGAATTGGATGGTATTGATCTGGACAACGTTTACTTTCAACAAGACGGCGCTACGTGCCACACAAGCAATTAAACCATCGATCTTTTACGGTAAAAGTTTCCGGACCGTGTTATCTCTCGAAGAGGTGATCACAATTGGGCACCGAGATCTTGTGATTTAACACCTTGCGACTTCTTCCTTTGATGCCACGTGAAAGATAAGGTCTACGCCAACAGCCCAGCGTCAATTCAAGACCTCAAAGATGAAATTCGTGAGGCTATCGAGGACATAGGGCAGCCACTTTGCGATTTGGTTATGGAAAATTTCATGAAAAAGATATGGTCCTGTAAGCGTGGTCTTGGCGGCCATTTGGCTGACGTTGTGGTCCATTATTAACGGCATACCTTCCTCTTTATAATGAAATAAACATCCGATCATTTATCTCCAAAAATGCTATTTTTCTTTGAATATTAAAATAACACCTCTTATTGGAAAACCCTTTATATTCAAATTGCATTTTTCGATTTTTTCACAACTCCTCAAAATTGGACTTGCCTCCTTTTTGCTGCAAGTTTCTCAAATATGGATGAAATCGATTTCAAATTGATTATGTTTGTTATCTCAGAACTTTTGACTGGGTTGATCGATTTTGATGATTCTTTTTGTATTTGAAAGCTGGTAGTCCCATTTCAATTTGGTCCAGTTCTCACACTGGCATCCATTAAAAAAACATTGAAAGTCGTAATTTGAAGTAGATTGTTTTTCTTTTGATAGGTAGTATTCTGAGGACAATAATTTAAACCAGTGTTTTTTAAACTTTTTGAGTACGCGACCCTTTTATTAGTAAGAAAAATCTAGTGGCCCCCACATTCCCAATGAAACATAGCAGGTCAAGGTATGTTTTTGGTTTGCCGCAATAAACGCATAAAAATAAGCTTCAAGCGAATGGTTGTGGTTGTTTTGCATTATGTTTGCCTTGATAGAATTACAATTTGGTTGAAATGTAATAAAGTTGCTGCGAATGAACAACGTTTGCGGGGATTGTATTAACTTTCCAGCAAATGATTTTCAAATGATTTAATTCAAAGGATATACATTAGCCGCAAAGAAAACAAAAACATTACTTCTCTGAGTTTTGTTAATTTTATTAAAACATTAAAGGTGTATTCATACAACGGAGAAAAGGCCTGGTGATAACCATATAATTTGTTTTGAATTTTCTAAAAATTTGTTTTTCGAAAAATAAGAACCTTAGGTACTTTAAGGGACCTACAACTTTTGGGCTTTTACTCTTCCTGGCATACAATCACAACCACCCAGGGTAATTGGGGATCTTTAAACGTTAGCTGTGAACTATATCGTCAAAAGCTTGTTTCTCGTAGTATTACTTCTTTCATTCACATCACTTTAAGTTTGAGAAACACTGAAAATATCATCATATACTAGGACGTGAGAGCCTTACTGATCACAAATTTTTCTGTAGATATGCATTTTTTTTTTCTATTGTTTTTTTTAGGGGGTCACAAGATTTTCAATTCGTTTGTTATCAAATGCCAAGCAGCAGTAACGCGATGATTTAAGCTGAGGACGCACCAAAAAAAATTACAACTTCGTCCTTGTGGAAAGAAGTTCTTACATTCAATATATCTTCGAGAACACTGGATACAATCCGAATATTTCTAATACGTACACAAGATAATTTTTGAGTAAGAATAAGTTTTAAAACAATCAATTTAACTAAAAATAATGTGAAATCTATTTGAAAAATGCTCGGTTTCGTATCCTTGAAGAGGTCGTTTAGCGGGAAGACTTTTGTTGCCAATCCATTTCTAGAATTAAGTAATTTCAAGCTTTATTCAAGATATTGTTTTCACAAACCACAGTATCCAGTCAACTGTTTATAATAATAATTAAAAAGGATGAATGTAAATGAGCCAATGATGATCTGCCGATCTATTTTTGGAAAAATTGTTCACCAAGCTTATGTCACTTTTGGGAACATCTTACATGCAATCTAAGATATTCAATACCTATACGTACCATTATTATCAACTTCCTGTCGCATTTTATTAATTACAATTCCTGTAATTTAACTGTTCCGTAGGTGTTTTTGTATCAAAAAGGTCTCTATTTTATAAAAAAAAAAACAATCACGAGACCCAAAGAAAATTAGTTTTTGAGACATTTTCCTGTCCATGGGCATTCATTTTCGTTGTCATTGGATATTTGTAAGCACTTTAACTTGTGTTAAATATAAGATAATTGAAGTCTGTGAATTCCAAATGTTTTGTATGAGCAAAACCTAGGTAAAGTTAAATTTTCAGCTATTTTCAGGAAAACCTTCTTGTACTTTTCATAATAAAAATCTACCAATAATTTACTTATTACACTTACGGAAAAGTGTGGATTTTCAAATGTAATTCTCTTCTTATCTTAAGGGTTTCGTCATTTTTGTAATTTTAGTTTGACTTGCACTCAAATAGTTTGTACACATATAAAATAGAAAAAAGTATAAAAAAAAAGGTGTACTTACATTTACTTTGCTATATCAAGGACTATCTAAAAACATGCGCTTTTTATTGCTTAAAAGATTTTTACAATTTTATGAAATTACGCTGGATTTTACGTAAAGAAAAGATTTTACAAGTATGTGTACAAATATTTTTCTAACCTCACAAAATGTGGTGGGCAACAATAGAAAAAATAGTGTGGAGTGTGTAAGTTTTTATAACCTATGAACTTCGTCGCTCATATTAAACATTTGGAGAACAATATTTCAAAAATGTGTTTTATTTAAGTTTCTTACTTTTTTTTTGATAAAGATACTTTCTACTGATTCTCAAAGAAAAATTGTGACTATCACAATACTTTTCCTGAAAAATTCTACACACTACAGACCGAAAATTTGGCCAGGCTCTTAATCAGTATACAAATATATGTAAGTGAGCACACTAAATTTTTTATCCGCCTATAGTTTTTATACAAATTAAGAGCCAAACCAAACTATAGGCCAACAGAATTAATAAATTTTGTTGATTCATGCTGTTTTTGTTTTAAAATGTGGATGTGGAGTGTTTCAAAAGCATATACCGAATAGAAAAATGTCACTTTGATTCAAGAAGTTCATCTCCATCTGAGTTCTTTTTGAGGTGGCATTTATTATAGATTCCTTTGCATTTTTGAGTGCACACCATTTTCTTTTTGTAACGGGATATCTATAGCTTAGTTGCACGGAAAATGTTAAACATTTGGTCACCGACAAAAACAAATAAAATGTTTTTTTTTTTATACGGTTCAATCTTAGCTCAATGTAAACTTTACTTCTGCATTGAATCCGCATTGAAGTAGCCCTCAAATTTCAGGGTTGTGTTTCCGAACATTCCATAAAATTAGATTTGATACATTTTTAGAGCTAATTTTGTAATACAAATTAAACCAAATGTTTGGAAACTAGCTTTGATTAATATGAAGATACTAAAATGTTTATTTTAATTGTTAAAATAAAAAAGTATATAATAAAGTAAGCAATATGATCGTATCGACTAGATTTACTTAATTCGTTTGTTCGTTGTTTTTTTTTTTTTTTTTTTTAATGGGTGTATTGGGTAATTATTATGAAACCTCTTTTTGCAATTCTGCTAAAGGACCTTTAATTTTTTAAAGTTTTAGTAAAAAGCATTTAAATAAGACTAAATGACAAGAAATAATATTGAATTTACTATGAAGTTTGTCACACAAGTACCGACAATTACGAAAACTGTTGATATTGTCGCATAATGGCGTCTTATTATGAATTTTGAACTGAGGCAAAAGAAAACAGACAACAGATGACACCAAACCCATCAGGAAGCGAAAGAGAACACCCGAAGCCCAAAGCCTGAATAGTATACAATTTTTTTGGTGTTTATTTTTAATATATGAGCATTTCTTGAAAATATTTAGAGCATTTTTTTTTGTAATTGAACGACGAATTCATGGTAGCATATCTACTCGCTTATTTTAATTACTTTGCTTACTAAAAATATAAAATGTATTTCAATATTTCAATGCAGAGATTTAAAGACTATAAACTTGAAAATCCGTTGCGTAGTTTTTCAGCTGCAAGTATTTAAATGCAACCATGTCAAAATAAAACATCATGTTTTTTACTACCTATACTTAATTAATTTTATTTTTTATGCAGACATGTCGAGTTATTTTTTTTTTTTTTTAACAGTTATTCAGTTTAATTTGATGTTTTCTCTAACAAAATGTATCTCGACAAATATTGTGTACAGAAGAAGTGTAGTTAGGCAGAAAAATCGGAACAAAAAAATCATTTTCCAGTTATTTCACTTAACATTTTGATCAGAAAATGTTACTTAATTTCAATTTTTAAACACATCTTCCATCTAAAATGATGAACTGTACCTAGGTATAATTCAGAAAGTATTTTTAAAAACTTCTGAAGCTGCAAACGAATATTGACATAATTTTTGGAGGCATGGATAACTACAATCCGCCATAGCGTATTAAGTTAGAGTCATAATTAGTAAACGTTATTTTAGTTATATTCTGCAATCGCTATCACAAATCGTATCCAAATTCATAGTGAATTGTAAAAAATTTATGGCTTCCAAAACTTTGTCAAAGTGTCAATACTGCGAAATATTTTTTTTCTTGTCAGTACCGTGGCCATTTGGTGATAACCAATGTCAACCACATACTATTGAGCCATCTTTAATATTATTGCTTAAAATAGATATTTTTTAACTTACAAAAATGTCCCTAAAATTCCAGTTGTTAGATGTGTGTTCCAAAAATCCAATTTATAGTAAAATAGTTGCTTGTGTTTGCACCTTAACTTATTCTAAGCAATAAGTTAGATATAGGTTTTTTATAAACTTTAAACTCTGCTTGGTAATTGTTTAAGATTCCGTTTTCCGTCGGAGTTGATAATTTTCAATTTAAATGTAAGCACTCTTATTTTTAGAATTATTTTTTTTTTAATCCTGGCACTTTGCATTTACTATTATCTTTCTAATTAAAAATTTTAATATTAAAAATAGAACAAAAGAACATAAAAAAAGTCGAGTCAAAAAAAATTTGATTAATCCGAAATTCGTTCAATTTCACTTTCTGACATTTGCCCGCGACAAACTAATTAAAAAAAAAAAAAAAAACGCCCAACAACATTTTGACAATTTTCAATCAATCTTACCGCCTCGTTATATTTTTTTATTTTTTAATTCAAAACAACAACAATTTACGATAAGCATAGAAAACAGTAACAAACAATTTCGCGTTCACTTAACAATTATTTGCGTTAATTTGCGTCCGCTCTTTTTTATTTAAAACCAAAAAAAATAAGTTTTGTCGTCTTTCCTACTCTCTTTGTCGGTGCGAGGTTATTTGACTGCGAGACGAGCCAATAATTTCGTTCTTTCTAAACGACGACGATACACACAACACTACTACCTTACTACTTTTGTGTCATCGCAACAACTTGACACTTTATTGATATTTTGATAATAATAAAATTTAGGAGCACGCTATGTGACTGACTTCCGACACACGACTAAAAAGATTCAAGACAAAAAAAAACCAACTCACATCGAGGCGGCATTCCATGTGAGCCCAGCCAGAGCCCCCTAAGAAATCGCCATACAAAAAAATAAAAAATAAAATAAAGCACAAAACGTCCACAAGCGTAACGCGGGACCCCCACATTCATCGCTACCGCCCGCCACCGTTATCGTCGTAGTCGTCGTCTTTGAAATCGAAGTCGTTGGTTGTCGTCTCCACTACTATGTGAGCCTTCAAAAGCGGCACTCTGAAGTGAGGGAATGCTTCAAAAAACAAAAAAACAAAAAACAACCCGTGTATGCCCTCTACGTAGCTTAGGCACAGCTTTTTTTTGGGGGGTGAAAAGTTATTGTCTTAAAAAATTTGAGTTTTTTTTCTCTTCCTTTTACTTCATTGCACGAGCAGGGAACGAACCAAACAACAACAACAAAAAAAGTGCGCCACTTTTTCAAGGGGGAGTTTTTTATTTACTTCCCTTTTTACCTATACTTTTGCATTTTGTGTGTTTTTTTTTTTGCTTTTTTATTTGGTTCCCTTGAGTGAGTGTGTGTTTTAAATTTTATTTGTAAATTCTTTTCGTTTTTTATATATTTTTTTTTATTGTTCACTCTTTTTAGAGTCGTCCATTGGGGAAAGAGGATTCCACATGCTGTGGGCGAAAAATTTAAGGCGATCATATTTTTTAATCCCCCTAAAACGGGAATACGTTCCACAAAAATAAACTTGAAACTTTGTGTTTTAATCCCACATGCATTGCATATTAACTGGGAGCCATTGTTTTTCGGGAGTTTTGTTTTGTTTGTTCTTCAATTATTAGTTTTCGTTACTTTTCAGTTCTCAGTCTCTTCGTGTTGTAGTCGTTGAGAGAAAACTCTCACGATTCACTTCACTAAACACGTTGCACTGTCACTGCACTGACTCACAGAAAAATAAACTAAAATCCAAGTGGAAATCGTTTCGTGAATTTCTCTCTCTCTCTCTCTCGTTCTCTTGGTTCCGCTTGATTGGATTAGTTATTCGCTGTGGCATTTAACTCCCCTTTGGCACTGAAATGGGGATCCAAAGAGAATAACAAGGCTATGCACACACGTTCCACAAGGGTTCGATGATATTTTTGTATCTTGATTTAATGGTTTGTTTACAACCAACACATTGATAGAATTAAATTCACCCGATTGTAGTGTATGAGGGCTCACACGGCCCACATTGTACACTCATACTCTTGTCTCCATTCAAGTTGGGAGCCAATTTTCCCCACTATGCTGGTTTTGGGGCCAATCACGAGTTTGCATTTGCTCTGTCCTCTTTTTCTTAATGTCAATACGTATCAATCTGTCTCTTTTCAGTTGGGGGGATTCTCTCATTTACTCATACGATGCTCCCCAATATACGAACAGAATCATCAAGTAGTGGAGCGAATTCGCCGCATCTTATTCTTCTTGTATCTTCTTCTGGTATTTTGTTGGGGAAAATATTGGATTTGAGAGATGGCAATGGCGTTGAATGCATGAGCTGAGTAGCCGTTAAAGCTGGATTTGGGAGTAGTAGCAGAAGAAGAAGGAGTATAAAGTATAACTGCGTTGAATACATTACTTTGCCGTGCGAAGACCGAAAGACTAATTATATTTTTGTTATATAGTGATGGCGGCCGGCGAGGGAGGAAAACCGAACAAAAATTAAAGTGGTAGCTGATGGTAGGTACATACTACATACATAAATTCTACGTACGTTGGGGCTTTTCCGTGATTTTGAAGAATTTCGTTGATTTTTGTTTCGTCTTCTTCTTGGATTTTTTTTGTTTTTGTTCTTGTTTTTTTTTTGCTGGAAAAATGTCGTGCTGCCAAAAAGAAAACAAGAAGTTCCACTGGGATTCTGAATGAAAGTGTATCTTAAAGATATATAAGTACGAATGTACTCCACACAGATGGATGATAGTTTTTTTTCGATTTGTTTTATTTTTTTCCTTTGATATCATTGATTGGGGGCAGTTGTAGTTAGCTGTTTGGTTGAAAAGGGGGAGGAAAGTTACTTTAATTTAGTAGCCGGGTAGTTCGAAGTCTTACTGATTTTCAGTTGTGTGCATAGCAGTTCCATAATTTACATACCTTCCTTTGTAGGTAGGTATGTACCTTATAAAATTATGCGTACCTAAAACCTTAATTATTTGACTGTGTTCAATAGGAAGAGATTTCATTCGGTTGCCGTACATTTCTTTCCATTCATCAAAAGACACCACTGATGACACTAACTTTTAAGTGAATTTTACAGTTCGCATTCAGTGTCGTCCACAATCTGTCCTTATCAATTAGGAATGGTAAATTGTTACCAACGCAAACTTTTTTCGGAGGTTCTGTTTGTATTTTAGGAATCTTACATAAAAAAAGCAAAGTTCCGATAAAATTTAGTCATAGGATATCGGATAAGAACTTTTGTATGGACCTGGTCGCACTGCAACGGATAACCGCAATGTGCGTTTGATTTTGTTAGAAAAAAATTCCGAAAAAATATTCAGAAAATAGCTCCAAGTGCAAAATTTTCCGATTCGTTCCAAATTTGAGAACTTTCCGCTCCGACGACTGATAAATCCCCTTGCTACGGTAGTATTTTAATAAGAGAACATGAACACATGTTAACTTCATGCAAATTGAGTTTTACTTTGATTTGAGTAGAATACCTGGCACTAAAATTATGTGCCTATCATTAAAATACAGTTTTCTAATGATAATGTTGAAGAAAAGAGAGGTTTGAAAATTAATTAATTTCGATGTGCTATTTCCGAATTAAAACTTTGCTACTTTTTGTCTTGTTCGCTCACGCGAAAAAAAAAATTGGACAAATAGTGCCCAAAAGAAGAATTTTGACAATATCATTGGTTTTTGGCACACATAGGGGAACTCGGGGCAGAATGGGATAGTTTTAACTTGAGGAGCTCATAAATCTTCTCTAATTTTAATAATTAAAACTCCAAATTACTTTTATATCATAGTTTAGTTTTATTTATATTTTTGCATTATAAAAAAACTAAGATAATTGGGACGAATAACGATTTCACTAAAAAACAACAATCTGACAGACTAATTTTTTTTTAATCTTAGCAAAACTCTCAAAGTAGAGTTGTATTGTCAACACTTTTGCACCTGAACATGAATTATGGGAACATTTTTCAACACTTTTTATCTTTTCTTTAATATTAATAAGGAAATTCGCCAACTCTGCTTTATAAGGAGAAGATCCCTTTCGCCCCTAGGCAATTGTTTAAGATTTTTTTTTATTTTAATGCTGAAACGAAAATCCCTTCTGCTCCATCTTCCATTCTGCCCCGTGTTCCCCTATTTCAACATGCATTTTGGACAGAAAAAACTCATTTTATATGGTATCCTAGCTCAAGAGACCAAATCCACATGAAATAAACCGGTCGAAAACTTAGCACATTCTTTTTCGTTTCAACGTTTTTAATGCAGCAGGTTCTGAGTCTCGGGTTGGGTTCGATGTTTCGATTTTTATATTCCCGTTTTGTAAAATCCCACTTTTTTAAATCCTGTTTTTTTTATAATCCCGCTTTTTTTTAATCCCGCTTTTAGTAATCCCGTCTCTTAAAATACTGCTTTTTTATAATCTCTATTCTTATACACCCTCTTTAGTGATCAAAACTAGTTGTTTTATTTAAAAAAATCGCGCGATATCAAAATAAAGTATAGAAGAACACACAAGTTTTTAGATTATACGATGTTAAAATACATCGTATAATATATAGTCGAGTGATTTTATTTTTGTTTAATTTATAAAATAATATTTTGCTTGATAACCATGTTTTGTAAAAACCGGGATTTGCAGGATTTGATGGGATTTTAAAATGCGGGATTATAATAGATCGGGATTTTGAATAAGTGGAATTTAAGAAAACGAGATCTAAAAAACAGTTTTTTAAAATCCCGTTTTAAATAAAACGGGTTTACGATACGCTCCTCTGAGTTTCGTCTTCAGTTAATTTAGTTAAAACGGCAATAGTTATAAGTGTGAGTTTTTAATAAAATGAACAACTTAATCCTTGTTTTGTTATACACTGAATAGCTACATAGTGCTGATAAGTCTAATTTGTTTTTGTTTCGCGAATAAAATGAATCACTGAGTAGTAACTCAGTGTTAAATAAAACATAGCTTTACTTACTAACATAGGCCTCTTTTTAAATAGGTACATATGTCTCTGATGAACTCATGAAATATACAATAGGGCGGATCGTTTTTTTTTTTGGAAAAATATTAGTTTCTTTGCGGCTCTTTTAAATTTTATGATATTTAAAAATTTAAGCTCAATAAAAGAGACCGAAAAGACCTTAAAGTTTTTAAAACTGTTAATTTTTACTCTTTTTTGCGCAACAACCAACAGCATAAAAAAACATGAAGAAAGAACCAATGTCGACGTTCTAAGTTCTAATGCTCGAAATCATTTCTTACATTCTGTGTGTTGTAGAAGCCGAATTAAATAGCCAGTAAAACTCTTAGCAATTCTTGTACTCTTTTTATACATGTTTTTTTTCAAAAATAAGTTAACAAAATAAGCAAGTAATACATGTTTTTAAGGTATTTCTAAGTCCGGGATTGAATGAAATAAATAACAAGCAGATCTGAAAACCCTAAGAAAAGCAAAACCTCATTTTATGCATCGGCATGTATTTTCATAACAATCAACAAAATATTACCGAAAATTCTTTTAAAACCTTGGCAAAATGATAAAATTTGGCATGAATGTTTCATTTGATTTCTTAATTCAATATATCAACAGAATCCATAAATAAATTTTATCTTAAAACGTGTTTTTTCACGGGAAATTAAAAAAAATTGCCTTTCTTTTCAATCAATTTTCATTTTGAAGTACTTTTGGTAAATTTGTATAATATAGAACATGAATCAAAGGTTAATCGATTAAAAAATAAACTCCTGTTCCTATATTCAGAATTAAAAAAAATGATCTTTAACTCATTTGCATAATAATATGTATAATTTTGTATAATTTTGAAATGGAATAATTGGTTAATTATATATAACTAACTAAAAATAAAACCTCTGCCAAGTTAAAAATACACTGCTTTAATTTGATACTAAAAAGTTGAATATCGAACTGAAATTGCCAAAAATACTGTCTATTAAGTAAAAAATAACACAAAGATGGGTCACTGTGGCGTATACGTAATATTTCTTTAAATAAAAATTATAATAACATTTTTTAAATAATAAACATAACTCGTTCAAAATATTTAAAATTTGTGTTCAGATAGTAGAACAGTAGTAGTTGGGGCCCTGTATCCCTGTGGCAAGGCAAATCAAGAGAGTTTTTTTTTTTTTTACTAAATAAAAACAAAAATAATTTCAGATCCTTCGGCCAAAAATTGTTTTTTTTATAGTGCATGAATTAGAAATTTCTTCCGATTGAACTTTGATATTTGAAACATGTAAAGTATGCAATAGTTTTCGTTCAAAATAGAAAATAATATTAAGAAAAAAATATGATATTCAAATAAGAACTGGGAAAAAAACTAATGTAAATAAAACATCTTCCCGACTTATGACAGTTTGACAATACTTGACATACTTGATCAAGATTACCTTAACGATGCTATAAGCATACAGTAATTGTGCTTCTTATACATCTTAAGAAATGTTATTTGGATTTTATATAACTTTTAAGGTCACAGGTCAGATATATATTTGTTTTTAGCAAAACTACATTCTAAAATTATATGTACTGATATGAATTATATAAAGTGTGAAGAAAAATAATAGAGGTATACAATTATACATAGCCTACCTACACGTGCTAATACTAACTGCCAAAACTTCAACACGTTTTACTAATAACTATTCCTTAACCACCCAAAAGTATGTTCATAATGTGATATAGAACCTAAAACAGAAAAAAAAACTAATCACAAAGCATCTAACGTAAAGTATCCTTGCCATAATAACCTTTGATTTATGATTTCAGTAAAACTTTAAAATTGGAATATTAATAATAATTTTCTTGGCACACATGTGTGCTCTCGAAAATTCTTCATAAATTTTGTTCCTTTTGTTTTAACATAAAACATATAACATTCCTTCACATATTATATACACATAGAATGGGCGTGGGCCCATTTTAAAGTCTATGTGGAAGTGTATAGGTATACACAGGAGTTTCCAGTACTTCTGCTTCTGCATATTAAAAACCATTTTAACAATATTCCACCAGCAAAAGTCCTTCATACTTATTCTCCAACAAAAACTTGAGAGCACATAAAATAGAAGGACGAAGAAATCTCATACCATAAAGAAGAATAAATAAAAAAAATATTAAAATTTATGTATAAGTACCCAAACACTCACACGAGCAAGGAAAAAAAGAAAAAGTCCTCGGAAAATATTTCAAATTTTCTCAACCTCCTTTACTTTTTAAGTTGTCATATAGCAGACAACAACTCTACTCTCTAGCCATGGCATTTTTGTCGGTTCCATACCTATATAAACAATAGGTCCCAGGCGTTGGTTCCACACAAGCAACTTATAGCAAAGAAATATGATTCCCATAGACACCCTCATTTTGAAATTCAACTCCTCGCAACATCAACCCCGCACATTCTGGGTCCTCTATACACTTTTTCTAACTCAAACTCCTCGGTTTAAAATGTGAGAAAAAAAAACACAAAAAAAAAAAAAATGAAAAAGCCAAGGATATGGAAGAAGAAGAATTTATATGCCTCTGCCCATATTTCCCTATGAATTTGTGAAAAACGCTTTTTTATTGGGCAATTTCAAGCGCATGTCCCCCGCGCGCGTACATAGACGCACGTCGGTATCGTCATCTTCCTTCCCGCTGCCAGCCGTGCTCATAACCAGCATACCTCTATTCTACTAACAACAAGGACGACGAAGACCACGAGCAAGTCGACGTTTACAATGCCGCACTGCATATAACCAGGCGATATTAATATTTGACTACCTCCACCGAATAAAGTAGTTTTTCTCATTTAAAAATTCCATTTTCCACCCCAACCCCCAGTCAGTCCAACAAAACAGTGCACTGACTTTTCATCCCCAAAATAAAAAATAAAATAAAAATAAACAAAAAAAAAAACCAAACTGAAGCAAGGACTCTGGCACAGAACAGCAAAACGGGACGCCCCCAATTTTTTTTTCTCGCTCATATTTTCACATTTTTGAATTTATGAAAAGTTATTCTTCCCCCAACCCTCCCAACATCAGATGAACACATTCAAACCAACAGACACCTGCAACGACGACGACGACGACAGCTCCTTTCGTATGTACATACATTTTTATTCTTTTGTGAGTGTGTAGCCAGGACGAGGACGAGGACTGAGTAAAAATTTTCCATTTTCCATTTTTCTCTGTCTCTCTGTTTTCATATGGAGAAAAAGGCACCTCCAACCCCCATCCCTTATTTGGGCACACTTGTTTTTTCGCCAGTGGGTGGCATTAGATTGGAAATTTTAATATGAATTTCCCTCGACTCAGAGGGATGGTTATGTAGGATTCTATTATGTTTTCCCTCAAGCTTTTCTCTTATTTTCTATATGGAAAAAAAAATCAAGTTTTTTGTTTGCATTTTCAAATGGATGCACAAGCACATGTACACCCTGTCCCCCACTCTCTATTCTTTTGAAAATATATTCTTTCGTGGTTCTACTATTAAGCTCTCCCCTCCCATCCTCTTTATATGAAATTTTACTACCCCCTCCTCCCATACTCTCCCCCCTCAACAATTTCTATGATGGAAAATTATTTTTTAAATATTTATGACCATTCTCAGTGGTCGTCCTGTATACATACTCGCTTGCTGGCGATGGCGATGGTTTATTGAAATTAAAAATAAAATTTTTCATGAAATATGAACGAAGTTTGGAAAAAAAATATATAAAATCCGCTTTCGATTCGATGGATTTGTGATGAAGTTCTTTTATTTTTTTTTTCTTATTTTGTTTTTGGAAATGGAGGACGAAAAGATGATTCTCGTTCAAAGTGATTTTAATTTTCTTCCATCATATAGTTTGAAAATGAAAATATTTATGAAGTATTTGATTGGTTTTTCGTATTTTTTTTTGAAGGAGATGATAAGGATGAGGCTACTACACAAATATATTAAAGTTAATTCAAGATTGAACTTTTAATATTAAGAGAAAATTTGTTTCGATGTACAAAAGGACGTTCAATTGGGTGTGTGATGAAACTTGTTGTGTTCTTTTCCTGTGATAATAATGAATTTCTTATTTCTTTTTAATTCCAAATAATTGTATAAAAATAATTGCCCATTCCTTTATTTATCTTTAAAATTCCAAACAGTGGGCCAAAGATAGAGACAGGGTGTTTTATAAGGAATGTTTGTTGGTGCTTTTCAAATATCAGTAATTCAATTGCTGTGAATATTTTCAGAAAATCAGATTGAATAAAATGTTTCTGGATCAAAATCAGATTGCATTGAGTTGAATTTATAAATAGTAGTAAATATTTTAGGGGTCTCGGAAATTGATCAAGTTTGAAGAGGTTTTTTTTTGAAACTATCATGGATGGGTAGACAATTTCGGAATCAAATTTTGGACAATTCAGTTTTCTTAAACACGATGGTATATAGTTTGTTCTATAAAAAACTAATCCTAAAGGGTGTATTTTTTTTTAAATGCAAAAACTGTGAAATTTGTACGTTTTTCTTATGCATTTTTGATCATGATGCTTCGGGTTCTGATTCATCAACACCAAAAACATTTTTTATGAAAGAAATCAAAACTACCCAAACAATTTTTTTGGTGTTTATTATTAATGAAAACGGCCTGAGTAATAATAATCAGTTTGTTAGAAGAAATATTTAAGGTTAGGTTTTATATTCAACTTGTTTTTTTACGCTAGGTTTGATAAAAAATATTTTGAACCTCCTATCAAATTTTTTTGGTAGATATAATTAATTCCAATAAATTATTTGGAAATTTTGATAACTCAGCTGTTAAAATGTGCAAATAGTTCTGCAGAAAAACGTTATCACACTCAAACCCAGCATATAGCCGTTGGAAAAGGTATAGATTACCACAATTGTTTTTGAATTATAAAAGTCTGAGAAATGGCGTTAATGTTGAATACAAACATCTAAACGAAGATTTTTTGCTTCAAAATTTTACAGATTATCGTCCAAAAAACAGTGGAAATATATCAAATCCCTTAAAATTTCGAACCAACAAAAGAATGCTGTTCTTTAATTTGTTTTCTAACATCGACGTTGGTGTTGAGGCTGACAGAAATTTTAATAGAAGTAATGAGCTTCTTTCAAGTTCTAATTTTAAAAGAGTTTTTGAAGTAGAGGTTTATAAGGCTTTAAAAGATATTAAATCAGATGCAATTGGAATCGATAGTGGGCATCCTTAATTTTTTTTTAAATCATCCTTATTTTTATATCGCATTTCGTAGAACATATTTTTAACAGCTTTATAATAAAGTCTTGTTATCCAAAACTATTCAAAGCTTCAAAAATAATTCCTATTCTTAAGAAGTCAAACTCACAACAAAAAGAATAACGACCTATTTCCATCCTTCCTTTCATTTCAAAAGCTTTTGAAAAGCAGATTACGGCGTTTTTTGAAACACATAAACTGATCACACCTGTGCAATCTGGGCTTAGATTAAAACACAAATGCATAACCACGACATATGGATGCAAGTTGATAATAATAGCCATGCTACAACACTGGTTTTACTGGACTTCTCTAAGGCTTTCGATACTGTTTCGATACACAGACTGCTTTTGAATAAGCTCAAAACGTTTTTCTTTTTTGAAAGCTCAGCTTTATCTCTTATTGAAAACTACCTTGATGGACGTAGAACTCAAGCAGTTTTCGCGAACTGCAAGTTGTCCAATTTTCTGTCTACTCATTCTGGTGTCCCTCAGGGATCGATACTAGGTCCACTTATTTTCACTTTGTTCAATAATGACTTACCTTCGATAATAGCAAATGCAAAATTTATGTGAACCCTGCCGATGTACAGATTCATTTAAGCTATCGAATTGGTATGATGGTTGAAGATGCAAAAACAAGAATAAATGAAGATCGGATGCGGACAGTGGTAACAAGAAAATTATCTGAAACTTAATTTAAATAAATGCCAGGCAATTTTTATAATTAAAGGCTTGGCCAAACCAAAGTGCGACAGTGCGTCACGACATGTGCGACACGATTTTTATATAAAAACGTTTTGCGATTAACCGCATTTGGTGTGGGTACTCTCAATTGACGCTGTGTAAATAAATTTTGGCGTCATCGTGTCGCACTATCGTGGTTTGATTTGGGCAAGCCTTAATACTGTACTGATGTGTCATATTTAACAAGTACTGAGCTTAATACGACAACGTTAAAAAAACAGTAAATTCCTTCGGGGGTTATTTTCAACCAAAATTTATCCCGGGACACCCACTTGGCAATTGCTGTTGGTTGAACTTATGCTCCTCTCAGGAAGTTATCTTCCGGTTTCAACAAAATTGACTATTCCGAAAGCTTTTGTTCTACCTACCCTTTACTATGGAAGTCCGATTTTCTGCTGCAGCTAACGAAATAACTATTGAAATAATTTTATAATATAGAACGTTTTATAAATATATGGCTTGCATCGTTTTGATCATATTTCTGTACAAGCGAGTAGTGTATTTAATATGCCTTTTAATAAATATCTGGATTTCTAAACACTAATATTTCTTTTTATAATTATAAATACTACACAAATATTGTTTTAAAATACTTTCAAAGTAATGTAATTTGGGTTGAATAAAGATGAGCTGCACTTAAAAAAAAAGTACTCATACGCCACAGTGTACACAAATTAAAATTCTATTGTGTACACTGTACAGTACATTTCTGACTATTACGTAAATACATTTTGATTAGATTCTGTTAGGATCCACGGGAGTAAGATTATTAGAAAACCACGGTTGTTATTGCTATTCCGAATGTACATTAATATCCCTTATAATATACGTTCAGTTCTAAAATCGGCATTTAAACAGTTTGAAGAAGGAAAGTTACAAAATTATATGCAAAATTGTATTTGAAAAACAATATGGTGTCGTTTTATGCGACTGAACATATTCTAAAGTGTATATGAAACAATGATGTTGCGTGAGCCGAATCCCAAAGTAAGTTTAAGAAGCAATATGGGAGCTTGCTTGGCATGCTTCACGGTTTCTAATAATTTAAAATATATTTTTGAGTGTCAGCTGTCAGCCTCGCTCACGCTACATCGTCGCTTTCTGTTAAATTTCTAGCTATTTTCTTTCGATTTTTGTATATTTAAATAATTTCCAATATAACCTCTGTGATTAGGGACAAATTTTAACATCATTCAAATTTGCGAGAACCTACATTTTAAGACTTCTTATTTGATACGCACTTTTAAATAAATCCGTGATAATAAATGGCATAAAATAATATAAAAATAAAAATGGCGTCTCTGTATGTGCATGGAAACTTTGTTTTTTTTTTTCTGAAACTGAGGGAATGTACAAAAAATAAATCTTGCATCTAAAATTAAGCGAATATTTAGTTTTTCAACCACGCTACATTGTTGAATGCAATATGTTGCAGACCATATATATTATGTATCTCCAAAGCTTGATTAAGCAATTATTTTTTTTTTTGGTCTTGCAGTTTATCTGAGAAGTAAACATCCTTGAAAAAATAGTGTGTATGTGTATGCTGCTCCTCATTTCCATGTAATTCCCATTAGACTTGTCATGCATATTTAAATGGCAGCTAACACGCTCGCTGTCTGCAGCAACCAGTCAGTCACTTGTCGCAGCCACATCCTTTAAAATGGCATAAATTAAAACAAGCAACAAAATTAAACAACAACAACAACAACAACACAACAGATAACAACAAAAAAAGTAGAAACACTTGACATAGTATAAATACGTATTCGATACTACGAGTATATTGCCGCCATGTTCTTCCCGGGACGACAACGACGACGACGGGACAAAACGCAAACGCAACGGTCAATGTTGACTTAAAAGTCTGAGTCTTCCGATAGTCTCATCAGAGTTTTATTTTCTTATGCGTATGCCTACCGTATATCTAGAGTTTGCGTGGATTCGCGCGCAACGTTGTGAGTCGTCCGAATTGTATAGTCGCGTCGTCGTCATCACATTCATCGTTGTCGTCGATCACCAACAAACACAAAAACTTGATGGATTGGTGGGATGTGAAAGAACTGTATAAATGCCTTGGATCTCTTGAATCTTGAATCTTGAATCTCTTGGATCAGCATACAAGTTCCTAAGATGCAATCCAGGGGGCAGCCAGCGCAGAAATATATAAATCGAACTGTTGTACAGCTTTTTTTGTTGACAGCCAAGTTAAGTAAGCAACCATTTTACCGCTTTCCTGATGAGGAGTCTGTCCGTCCTTCCATCCGTCCATCCATGTATATCTACGGATTTGATTTCTGGTAGTCGTCGCACGCTCTGTACTGTTCCATCAAACTCTATAGGTGATGAAGTTTTAATTAAAAAAAAAAAAAACAATCAAATATGGCAAAACTGGAACCACTTTGGCCCACAAGAACATACCGTCTGTCTGCCGGGTGTGAGATAAGTTAACTTTGTATGCGCAGACTTTGAATGAGGTGAATGATGTATACATTTCGAGTACCGTTGATAATAATTTATTTAGCTTTTTAAGGAAAAACATTGTTTAGCATATTTCTGGTATGGAATCTATCCTTAAACCATCAGAGAGCATTTGAATAGGTCCTTCTTTTGACCTTGTCTACTTTTTGAGCATACAGCTATTAAGAAGTAGTTGATAGGGAAACGTGCTGTTGACAGAGATCGTTTCACAACTTTATCTTTTCGCCAAGCTTTTTCCGTGCTCGTATCAAATCCTCCAAGTGGGTGCCTGCGATAATGACTTAAGTCCTGGTACGATGTCAAAACGGTGATTAACTATAAGGTGAGGTCGAATTGAGAAGATGCCTTCCCTCAAACGTCAAACTAACCGAATATTGGGGTAATATATGAGCAAAAAATTTCCTTATGGGCTCAAACCTGGATTTTCGAAAATGTTGAGTTCTTGGAAGTAATTGATCTAAGTGCATTTGAGTGAATTTATCAAAATTTGTTTTTGATTTTGGGCGGTGAAGGACTTTGAAATGCTTTTTTTGTAAAGCAACAAATTCAAGCTAAAGGCTCCGTTAGTTAACTTTGAATAAGTTAACTTTTCTTTCTACAACCTTTCAAGGCATTTTAAAGGTCAAATCGTGGAGCAACAAATTCCGTATTGTTACAACAAATCAGCAACACATTATTGCTTTTTGTTTTAATGAGTTATGAGTGTTAGCAAAATGGCGGTGCTAACTTCACGTGAAATTAGCACCACCATAGTTTTGAGAGGTAAGAGTGGGAGCACCAAATTTTTGAATGGTGTTAAACACGAGCAATAAATTAGCAGCAAATTTAGCAGGATTTTAAACCATTAAATCATGTTTGTTCCATACAAAAAAAAACGTCATTTCATCAAATAAAAGGCTTTTAAATGTTCCTGAAATCGGAAATTAGATTTTTAAATACCGATTTTTGACTGTGGTTTTGATGAGTGCCCTTAGAGATAGCTGAGAGAAATACGTTCCAAAAGATCCACAAAGCGTTTTGGCTATGAATGAGTTGGGCCAAAAAATTGATGTGCACTTTTTTGAGAAGGAAAGGAGTAGCCCTTTTATTTGGTACCCGTCTTTCACTATGTGATTATTTTTGAGCGATTTAGTTTTTTTTTAATGACACTATTAAAGTGCTTTTCAAGGTCAAATCATGGAGCACCAAATTTAAGATTGTAGTAAGAAATTAGTAACAAATTAGCAACCAATTCATGCATACTTAAATTTTTGAATTTCTGCTTACTTCGAGCACCTAAGAACACAGCTACTGAAATGGGTTAGTCCCGCGTGGAGTTTATGGACATCAACGATGGCAACCGGACAGTGGAAATCCCCATCTTAGCTTCCACTGGAGTCAGCTTAAGCTGAAAGGTCCGGGCTGGCTCGAGAAGTTTGTTGTTGAGGCCGGTGTGCAAATCGATGTTCAAGAGCAGGCCAAACTAGTGGAATCGCTGAGAATATTATAAGGTCCTGAGAAAGAAATGTGTGGAACTTTTAAACAGAATGAAAGCTGTATTTGATCAAGGAGGTGCATTCTCTTGCGAGTTGGAACTCAGTTGATACAGCATTGAATCTTTTTCGTAAGTTGAGTAAGGCAATGATAAAGACAATTGCCTATAATCAGAGAAATAATATATCTTCTCTTTATTTGCTGGAAAGTTAATACAATTTCCGCAAAAGTTTTTCATTCGTAAAATTGTAATTCTATTCTAGCAAATTCCTACATCTAAACACCTTTTCTTTTACTAGAAAATTCTATTGTTTGCAGCAAACGGATGAACAGTCTGCAAAGAACCTCGCCAGAAATGCATTCTATGCTAAACTAAAGTTATCTAGCAATAGCGTTAGTTTGAGACCGATAGGTTACAGATTCAATCACCGGTGTTACGCTGAACTTTTTTTTTATTAAGTCGTTCGCATGAATTGTTTCACCGAAACGAATTTAAGTCTAAAAATTACTATGCAACAAATGAAAAGTCGCTTAACGCAAACCATTCGTTCTCTCATTTTGTTTATAAAAAAAAAATCGCTTTCGGCGCAAAAATATTTCAAGGTGAAGTTTATGATTTCTCTAAAATACTCTTTTAGTCCAGTTAAATGGTTTTTAGAGGTGGGATGGTTCTGAAGTAATAATTTTCAATTGCTACCTTTATGTTTTTTTGGGATGCTAAGCACAAATCTGAAGTTATCCAATAAAATTTATCATGGGAAACATGAGAAATCATTGAAAAACTTACAAAAAATAAAGTTTTTTTTTAATTGTTTTTGGTGCATAATCCAAAATAAAACTGCTAACACCGTTTTTGTAAAACAAATTAAGACAAAATTTAAAAATTTAGGTTTTGGCCAATTTTTTGCACAACGAATTTTTCGTAAGAAAATGTTGTAAAATCCATAAAAATCAGTCCTTTTGAAAAGCAGAAAATATCATTTTTATTGGTTTTACTCTGACCACTGCTTGTTTACACCATAATTAATTTGAACAGTATCGAGAGTATATAAATTTCATACGATCCTCTAAATTAGAAGTTTTTTGCAGTCTACATCCCTTGAACTACGTAATTTTGAAGTTTATGGTGCTTTCTTTAAATACCGGTCTAAAGTGTGACTGTACACTGATGAATAAAAACAAATCTGATTTCAGTTTATGCTATGTGGAATAAGTCCTTCAAATTTCAACCCAATGGGCTTTATAGTTTTGAATAAATACTTGGTTAACCGAATTTAGATTTTAGTCAATTTATCTTTCAGTTGATAGACAAGTTACTTTCTGTTTTCTACTTTCAATACCTGATCAAAGGAATTTGAAGAAGAAGTATGAATCATTAAAATTCAAAAGTCAGCGTTCCCAAAATGCAATCCAAGTGACATGTACGAACTAGTATTTTCAATCAATAAGGACATAGATCTATTTAGTTTGCAAAATTAAAAAGAATTTTTTTGGGTTAGAACTTCCATCTGTTTTTGGAACCAAATAATACCTATCAGTGCATTTAGCGAAAAATGAGTTAATAAATTTAAATGACTGCAACTGCAATCTCCTTTTTTAAAATAAAAACACTGTTTAATCACAGCACAGAAACAGGGTTAATCAACAGATCGAAAAAGAAGAAAGAAGGAATAAAAACCTTACACTTATCACACCTCGTCCTTATCAATAAAGACAAAATTCTATAAGTAAGAATTCCGTCGGAAGCCATTTATAACAAATTCAGTTGACTTTCTTAAAGGCTCCATTGGATGACAAGCTCTTTAATCCTTTTAAAGCTCTTGTTTCATATACACATGTGTATAGTTCCAAAATATATGTTTAACGAAGGGAACTCTATTTTATGTATAATTTTATATAAAAGAGTAAATTAAGTATTTCCTGTTTGTTGGTCTTGAATTTTTTCTATCGATTGGCGTGTTTTTGCCACAACACAAGGATGCTGACCTCTAATCAATGTTTTTATTTTCGTTATATCCATCCTCTCCCCTTCGCCGTTTCGTTCGTTCTGCCAGGACTTACACTTATTTATGTATATGTGAAAGTAAATGACTTAGCTTGATGTTGTTGTTGTACATAATGTGTATCGTAAACTCAAGGTGATAGCAGAGAGTAGCCACGAGCGACGGCATTCAGCATCATGGACTGTTTTTTTTTTTGTTGTCTTGCTTACCACAAATATATATTAATACCTACTCTCAACCTGAACACGAATGTGTTCCAAATGTGAACCCCTTTTTCCGCGTATAGACAAAACAACCATACAAACATCCACACAAAGTACGAGCATTGGATAGGTACCTATATATGTGTGCCTGTGCATTGACCACATTCGACAAGGACATAAGAACATAATGAACAGCAACAGCTAGCCATTTCTGTGCGGCACTCGCATCTCTTCACTTTCTTTTCCTTGACCGGTCATCCTTTTCGACCGACTCAGCAGTTATAAAACTCAGCAAGGATACACTATCCTTGTACGAATTTATGCTCGAGTTCAACTACCTTTAACTTCCCCTTGTATCATACACACATGTACCTAGTAGATATGTCTTAGACACAGAACAATCTACCACTCACTGCCCCGCCCGACCGCCCGCCAGCCATTCCCTTGCCACCTAATTCTTTGTCAATGACTTTCATTAGTTGCGACGTTTATCGATTTTAGTCGCAGTTTTTCTCTTTGATGAGGGACAAAGGAGAGGACGTCCAGAGCAAGTGCTGAAGAAATACAACTCAATGTTGACACTTAATGCTAGTAAATCTGGCTTAAAACATTGACTTTGACTGATATAGTTTCGGTCGTCATCACAATAATTATTATTATCACCCGCCCTGTTTGGATGCCGGAGGATGTTTTGAAATCAGAAGAAGTCAACGCAACGTGGCGGTGAGATTCTTCTGAGGTGTCCTATCACTCTAGACTAGTAGGTGCATGTCAGTTCTTTAAGATTCGAAAACTTCTTCAACGTGTCTTCTGAGTATCCCAGTATCCACACATGACGTTTTTTTTCGATTTCATGTTTGGATTTCTTCTTCTTTTTGTTTTTTTTTTTTTGTTTTGATATTTTGTTCGCCTTGTTTTTGTGCTTTCTTATTGCAGGAATTCCCAAGGATATATTTTTGGTGCAAGGACAAGCTGAACTAAATGATTGGCAAAAGAACAAAAATAAAAGGAAAGACGAAAAATATATTTATTACAATAACCTTGAATTAAGAGCTATGTAATGAATGTATGGTACTTAAAGCTCTATTAAATGTGTTTTATAAATATAATTTCTGCTTTAAGGATACTTTGACCTTAGGCAAAAGCTTGAATCTTGTACTACGTACTAGATGAGTCATAAGTCATTACGCTAAACTCTGAATTACGTAACACTGCTTGAATTTTTATCATTTGGCATGGATACTATCAACTCTCTTATGAAGCCCTCAACTTCAAAGTTAACTATTGATTCTAGGATAGATCTAATAAGGACATTGTTAAAAGCACCTTCTTTGTCTAAGAAAGTAGCAACATTATATTCTTTCAAGTTGATTAATTTCTTCATGAACGGAAATTTCCGTGGATTTTCAATTCATATGATACTACTGTGAACTAAGAAGATTTCTCTCTAGGATACCGTGATATGGGTGTCCAGGATTCGCTCCAATGTTTTTTTCTGCAAGGATGTCAGACTATTTGGCTACAAATCATTCGCGGATTCATGCCATTGCTTACCAACCTTCAGAATGAAAGCAATCCGTAACATTCTCCATGACTTGGATATACATGGCTGAGGGATAGGCATATCCTTTAAAAACATAGTCTAGAGCCTTAGAAATACTATATGCTATGCAGTTTCTGAAGTATAAATTGGTAGTATGACGTAAAGGCTTGCTGACTTGGAAGGACAGCAATTATTATCGATACAACAATTTGTATGTTATAGATGAACTGAGTGTATATTTAGAGTTCTGGAAATGTTGGGGTTAATGTCCTTGCAGTCCGACAAAATGAGTCAGTAGGTATTAGCTGTTCCAGGCACTGGAGATACTATCCAAGATCCGTTAGGGTTTTTTTTTTTTAGAAACGAAGGATTGTAAATAGTTTATTCGATAGAACTATGCTTACCTTAAAGGGGTCTTTTGACGTGATTACTTATAGGCTCTAAGAAAGTCTTCAAAGGGTTAATAGAATATGTCATGGAGGTGAAAGATCTGATGTCCGAATGTGTTAACTTTGTTTGAAACAGAGTTATTTTTTAATTTATTCCATCTAATATAGTGGAAAAATTATTTCGGGAACGCTTCCACAACTCAAAACCTGAAATTCAAGTGTTAAAAAATACACTAAATTCAATTAAATTTAGCTACCTGTATTCTTAGCACTACTAAGGCAAAATTTTCTTCAAGAGTTCTCAAGTTCCTTAAAAAAACACTGAGAAGAATCTTTGTTTCTATTTAAATAAAAGTTGTCCGGAGAAATATATCTCCATGTAGTTACAGTTACAAAATCGCAATTTTTTATTTATTTAACGTTTGGATGACCCTAAAAATGGTCTTTTCGGAATGTCATGGAATTAGTTTATTGTTTCATAAATAATTTGTTGCATGAATAAATTAAATTAAAGTGGAAATTGAAGTAAGAGTCATTCCGGGAACGCGTGTTTTGGGTTATAAAGATTAAAGTTGTAATTTTGTGGCAATATTATGATGTTAAATTGGGGCCACTACAATAAAACTTCAAAAATGTTTTGTTTGATTTTGTTAAAAAGAAAATAATAATAATCAAAACGTAATTTTCGGGATCGTCATTTCCGGGAACGCTTTTAGGCTATTAATGAGTTGTACAGTATCTCGAAACAAATCTGAATATGTTTGGTATTTTAAGTCAGAATCTAATGTTAACATGGCTTGAATACGGTGTCTTATCATAATACACTAGCCCAAACCATTAAAGGAACAAGATTTTTTTTCTGCTTTTTTTTTGTGTGTTTTCGATGGACAGTAACTCAAGGAAAGATAGTCGCATTGGGTTAAATTAAAAAGCATTTAAAAGTCTTATTCTTTAAGTTTTTGAATCTTTTAATAAATTATTTTTTTGAGCTTCCATTATAGCGTAACTATACGAAATACCGAGGGGCTAAATATTTTTTAAATTTAATTTTTTGGTTTTTGTGCCAAAAAACGAAAGTGTTAAAAACTTTTTCAGTTAAATGAATACAAAATACAGTAAGCAACATTTAACTTCAAATGAAAAACAACACTTTCGTCTTTATACCCTGATAGCTTAGTAACCATTTGTCGTACAAAAAATTCAAGCCCAGATTTAAAAACTACAGTTAATTTTCGACAGAAAATTGTGGTAATCAAACCTTAAGTGCAGCTGTATGCTACTCAAGTTTGAACATAGCTGTTCTAATTCTGGTTTCAGTGGACGGATATTTTGACCATCACCATTCATGATGAAAAAGATGTTCTGCATAAATGAGCATAGTCAACTGTCTTCACTGTTAAGCAGTTTGGTAAAGATTTCTTTCCAAATCCTCAATACATTATTTCCATTTTCTTTACGGCAGCCCTCTTTTGTGAACGGGAGCCTATTTCACCAAACACTTTTCACTTTTCACTTTTACTTTGCAAATTTAAAATACTGGAGACCACTAGGTATCCTTGTGAATATTGAGATGTGTATTTCGGAAGTATCGTCGTGCATTCTGTGTCCTCCGATTTCGAATCCAAAGATGCCATCCTTTACAATTTCGGCGATAAAGTCGTCAAAAATAATTTAAACATCGTTCCGGGCATTTATTGAACGTCTTCTTAAAAGGGTTGTAATATGTTTCGTTGGTAAAATCATCATTTTCCCATGTTTCGGGACAATTTGAACGTGATGGGTATAGTGACAATGCACTATAGAGTCTCCCTCTTGTCACACAGTCGCTTCAAAACCAACGTTGTCTCCATTCTCTGCAGCACATACAGAAGTAAGATGCCCTTTATTTCGTCGCATTTTCGAAGTGACTTTATAATGTCAAGTTTTTAATTATTTAGGTTATCCAATAATTGGTCAGCTGCACGCACCCTCTTTAAGGTCCGGACATATCATGTGCAGATTGGATTGACTGGAACTTTTGATACTACCGAAGATTCCATCGAGTAAATTTTTCTGCTACCGCCTAATCTTGTAGTGAGACAAGTTTCATGATCTCTAAGTTTCACTGTATAGTACCCACACGCTGCCGTAAGCCCTTTCGTTACGGCAAGACTTACCAAACGGAGTGGTCATAGGCATTTCAGCAGAGATATTTCAGCTTTTTGACCATACAGAAATCGATATAAGGCGCGTCTATTTCGTTGACTGCATATTCCTCTTCCAGTGCCCACCTGACCAAAAATTACTGGAAGAAAGTTTATCTCAAAGTAATTCAGCTGGTATTCATCCGATCTTAATAATATCAATATCTTTGCTTACCAATTTTTTTTTCCATTTAGCAACACAACAATGTAGCATGTTAAGGTCCATGTTTTTTCAGTAGTAAACAAAGTATTCCAAAGTCAGAATAAATGTTCTTCATTATAAAATTGGCATTGGCATAAGAATTTTGTGTGTTATAGTTAAACGTAGTTGATTGAAATCGAGAAGAATTGTGTGGATTGAAATATCTGAATCACAAATAATAATGTTAATTTGTTACAATTATTGTTTTCCGATCATTCACTTAAATAATAAATATTCCTACCGTATAATGCAGTCAGAAAAAATAATTCCTAAACAAGGTCATGCATACCATACTCATTGCTTCTACTGCTTATAAACAATTCTATGTAGTTTTGAATTCGAATGATAAACATTTGGTAAACTGTCGAGATTAATTAGTCTTTTCAATGACACCCAGCCTTTCAGGAATATTGAAAACCCCAAGCAGCGATAATAATTGTGTGTCTCTTATGAATACTCAACAAGATTCATGAATATTCCAAAGACTTTATTTTAATAATACAAGTATAAATGGTATTGACTTCAATATACAATTTTTGTATTTTATTTAATTAAAAAATGTCGCTAGAAATAGTCGTAGGTACAAACTGAATAATAATTACCACAAGTCACATTGCAAGACTACGGTGGAGTACCAGAAAGGGAAGGCACACACACTGTCACTCCCTGCTTTTCTAATGAGAAGGCAAAAAAGTTTATCTACTTCGATATCCTTTCTATGCTCATTAATTTAATTTTTCTTGCAATAACTATGGAAGGCACAAAAAAAAAAAAAAACTTTGCTCTTTTTCTCATTTTTTTTTTCGTATAGTCTCTCCCTTATTAAAAATAACCAAGTCGATGTCCGGCATCAGAGTTATCCATATGTCCAAGAGTTAAGAGTCCAATACTAGGTCCTGTCATCTTTCGTTTTCATTAAGGACTTTAGCCTTCTTCTTGAGTTGTATCTCATTTTCAAAATATGTGATGGAAATATTTTATAAATTACAATCCTTCACTCTGATGCGGCGATAATGGTGTCTATGGAAAAATTCCTACCTATACTTACTTACTTGCTCCGGTTGATGAGGACTGAGAGGGGCTTGCACATAAGAACCAGGGAATGAATTATCTTAATCATTCGGTTAAGTGCTCAACTAAAGCAATTGTTTTTCCACAAAACGAACAAAAGGGAAGTTGTATGATGAAGTAGGAAGAAAAAAATGCCCATAATCATGGAAATACGTGACAATACAACTGATTAAAGTTGCAAAGTGATGTTTGAACAAAGTTAAATTATAGAACATTATTTGCTTAGAAAATTCTTAATTAGTCCAAGGAGAGTGCAAGCATCGTTGATAATTTTTTTTTTTTTTTGTTTTTTTTTACAGAAAAATTATTTTTCTTTTATAAAGGGAGTCTTTTTCTAGTCTTTTGTCTCTAAATTGATAACATAACAAGGAATTTTCAAGCAAAATATTTTAATTTTTTAAGAAATTCTTGGGAATTTTAAGCAAAAATTATTTTTTTTTGCGAATTTCTTCAGTGTATAAATCATCGATTTTTATTGAATACAAAATTGAGACAAAACTTATTGAAATTAAATAAAAACAGGCCAGGTTTCTGGTATAAGAAAGGTTTGTTTAAAAAACTTATGGGGTGGTTCTAAATGTAATTTCGTTGTGATTCAATAATTTTCAGAAGTAATTTTTTTAAGAAAATTTGCCCTTTCATCTCAAAATTGTATTTTCATATGCAAAAGCTCAAGAACTTCTTGACCAATTTAAATGGTTTCTTCTTTGATTTGTTTGTCTTAAATCAGTCGTTTTGTATGCCGAAAAAACCAATAATTAAGTTCAACACCGCAGAAAGAATCGGGAAATACCTACCGTGGAATACCTACGCATAGGAAGTAAAAAAAAATATATATAAGTACCACGGGAAAAACTTATGGGTATAAAACAGCGAAAAAAACGCGGAATACTGTTGAAAGATCGCAGAAAACTGAAAGTACGCGGAATACGGTGGGAAAAAGTCAAGGAATATTGTTGAAAAATCATCAAATACGCGGAAAATAGCATGGGAAACGTGGAATACCATGGCGCAAATGTGCACCAAAAAGATTTACATAAGACCTATTCTTGTTCTTATGGAAGTCAAAATATAACTTGCAATAAACCTAATGGAAGCTTAATTGTTACTTGGGAAGTTTAATCCAAATCGTTAGAGCCGTTTTCGAGAAAAATCCAATAACTCGAAACCCTTATATGGCAGTTATTCGTTTTAATCTAGTTATTCAAAAACAAAAACAACCTCGGAAATTACAAAAAATTTTAATCTGTACCAAATTTCATGCAAATCCGTCAACCTGTTTAGGCTGTGGCTCTCTGTACACATGGACTCACAGACGGACAGACCGACGGACGGCATGACGAAAACCACTTTTTTGAACTTCTCCATCATCTTAATGTTGGTTTTGATTAAAACCTTTTTTGACATGAAACCAATATACTTGCCCTATAGAGCAAGTAAAACAATCAAACCACAGATAACAATTAGACTTGTCATAACGATGATAGAGAATGCGAAAAAAGTGGATCTCGCAATTCTGTCTGCCATATAACTTTTAAGGAAAAGTTAACTTTTTTTCAAAAACGGCTCTAACGATTTTGATTAAAATTTTTGTGTCTGCTTTTGTTAGTAGGGTCATACTTTATAAATTAATGAAATGTTTGTACAAATACTAATAACGGTACCTCCTTTAGAACGGTTTTTTTTAATGTTGACTATCTCTTAAACGACTGAACCAATTTTGATAATTTTTTTTTATAAGGAAGCTCTTAACAACCTTAAAATTATTTGAAATAAAAATTTTTGGAATTATAAAAAATCTTTAAAAAATTTTGTTTGAAAAATAAATTTTTCGAAAATGGGATACTGTATTATTTTGAAATTTTTGTTTTACATGAGCATTAATATTTTCTTGAAAATGGCATACCAACTTTATTTTTAAACAACCTTTGAAAATTTTGTTTGTAAAAATAATTTTGTTTTAAACGGCTCTAAAGATTTTCAACATTTTTTGTCTAAAAATGTATCTTTCTTAACAAAATTAAATGGCATACTTAGTTTGGAGGTCAAAGCAATTTAAGAAGTTGCTTATGTCATTTTAGTTTTGAATTTTATTTTTTTACGTTTCTTATAAAATTATTTATTTTTTAAAACTTTATATAAGAAGCTTAAACGTCAATAGCAACTTTTACCTCAAGAGCAAGTTCATGTGACCCAGTTATGCATTTTATTTAATATGAGTGTCATTTTTTTTTAAATATTTTTTTCAAAAATTATTAGAAAATCTTATCAATTTTTAAAAAGAATTTCATTTCAACTTTAGTTCTAATAAATTGACTCTGTAACAAAAACAATGGTAAAATTGTTCGCTTTGCGCGAGTAAAAATCGCTAGCAACGATACCAAAGCCTAGTATCCAAAATTGTCAGTTTAAGAAACAACTTAATTTTCTAACTTCTATACTTCCTTTATTAAGAAAAGCTTTTTTGTCGTTGTTTGTAGATCGTGTGCTGTTGCTGCAATTACTTTTTGTTTGAAAAAAGATTGTTCTACCTTTTATATCTTTGGATCATCACACCTCCTGTTAGTTATGTATTTTATCAAGAAGGTAAATGTACCTTAAAATAAAATTATATCAAGATTTTTTTTTACTACGACCAAGTAGGTACCTACTCGAATCATTATTGTCCAAGTAAACACCCACGATGCATTATGGAAAATAATGAAAAAAAAAAAACTTTACACAAGTTGTAGTTGTTGCAAAGTAAACGTACTCGTAGTTAAGTTGAACTTTTATATAAAAGAAAAATATCTCGATATCACGTGAAGTAATTTTTTTGTTGTGTTTAATAACCCCGTTTGGGGCCAACGACGAGAGTGCATATTGATTCCTTGCGTATTTAAAGTGGAAAACTGATCATCAGCAACTGATACGGCAGCTATCCGTGGTGTTTTGTCTTGTCCAGTGTTCACTTTATATACACTCTCGTCTCGTCTCGACTCCACTGCACTCTCTAGCTTGCGACTACAATGAGATCCTTGCAAATGGCTAATCCATAAAGCGCGCAGTCTATATAGCGGATGCAGCCTCCTGCACCGCCCCATATGCAGGCTCGTTATATCCGTTCATCAACGGTAATGCACTTTATACTAAGAATGGTATGGTATAGGTCGTTTTTTTTCCTGGGAGCAAATTCGCGTGCACTCTGTTGCGTTCTTTTACTTAATTTTTTGTTTTTTTATTATTTGTTTTTGCTGCACTCTACCGCCGGCCACTGCCCATTCATTTGTCCAAGATCCCACAGAGGTTCACTCACGCACATAATTTGGTTAGAAAAGACAACGAAGGAGCATCCATAGAGATGCATTCCTTCCTCGTTGCACGGAATCGATCTCATTATCAGTTGCGGATGGCCTGTAAAGTCGGATCATTATTAACCCAAATAACCACACGACCAAAGCATAAAAGCCTATAGTCTGGTAGGTATAACCTGTGATGATGCGTGCACACCAATAATTCACGGCCGGCAGTTAGCCACGTTAACAATGTATCCTATAGCTCTGCCTTCATCCAGGAAACCTCGAGTTGTGTTTGTTCGTTTTTTGTGTGCATCGTTTAAAGATTGGAAGGAGCCACACTTTAAGTATGCAGATTGTATGTAAATTAAAGACTTTGGCCCTTAAGTGGACCACTTCACACCTGAGCATCTATACTCAAGTGTAGCTGCAAGGTAAACAAACCAAATTGAATGCAGAGAGAGTCTGAATGGCCTGCAGCAGGCGAAAATACGGTAGCCAAAAGATGAGATCACGATGATAGCGCAGTTAGGCATAAGGAACATGTGTCGCATGCGTGTTGTATTGAAATCTTTTCACGAAGGTGCTTAACTTCCTAAAAGAACATTCAAAAAATGTTTAAGGAAAAAAAACACGATGTTTCGATTGCAAAAAAAGCGACACGGGCGGGCTTATTAGAAAAACGTACGATCTTTTGTTTGCTGGTTTAGTTCTACAGTTTTCAGCTGAACAACTGCCTCGTTCTCCAGTTCGTCTAGAACACAATAGTTCCACGAAGAAGTTTCCGGAAGAAATAAAGAAAAATGTTATTTTTATTAGTAATGGAAAGCTTAAAATGTTCAACTGAACAAGAACTTGCAGTCCAATATTTTCTCGACATCAAAGAACCATATGCAATAATGACTTGGTGGTTGTTGAGGATAGAGGTGATGTCTTGATGGAACTTAAGAAGCAAGTGTTGTTATCTTTAGCTGTAAAACTTCTTGAGTTGTCTAAGTATCCTTACAGAAACTTTCTTAAGTTTTTGAGAAGGGAAATTTTCCAGTTGTTCGAAATCATATTCCCAGCACAATTCGAAGATTTTCTTGTTTACAGTATTGGAGCACCTTCAATTGCTTAGCATGACCGTAAACTTCTGATAAGATGACCATTACAAACAGTGCATACATGTTAGGCGCGACCAGCTCACGAAGAAATAAAGCCTCGTACGTCCCTTCAATTCTTGCAGATTAATTTTAAACCGAGTTCATAACATAAGTTCTGTTGAAAGTTTTTAAACTCTCGTTAGAGGTTATACCTTTGAAAAAAAAACATGGTGCAATAGGTTAGGAATTGAACCCAGAGCTCTGGTGTGATAGTTTATTGCACTTACCATTACTCCAAGAGCATATCAGGTCATCATTGTTTCTATGGTTTATCTGCTTGGCAAGAAGCCAAGCTTTAGAAATTAAAGTTAAATTGACTTTTCCCTAACAGGGAGCTGAAGCTGTTTGATTGCTGGCGAAAGCCCTTTTTACCAGGAAGAGCTGTTTGACTGCGGCGGTAAAAAACGTTGATTGCTGGCGATCGCTTTTGAATCGTAAGCTGTTGGATGCCAGTGCAATCAAACTGTTGGTTCTCGGTGGAGGCCGTTGATGACAGCGAAAACTGTTTGCTTGGCGGTAACAACGTCGAAATTGGTTGAAAAACTGAGACCCGAAAACCAGAAAACCGAATACCTTTTCAGAAACATGTTAAGCTAAAGCTTCGAACTTTCTTTCGTAAGACCATGCCATTCCGACGAACAAAGCGTCAGCTTTTTAACCAAAGTTCATCATACTCTCTCAAAATGATTGCCATCAAGTGCTGCTGAAAGCAGTACTTGAATTTATCTAATATTCCCTGCTCGTTGATGTTTCAGAGAGCTTCGTTGCGGTCTAAGAACAGCCAGCCTATTCTGTCTCAATAGGATCTTTTTTTACAGTTTCTTTTGGCTCAAAATTCTGCCCTTCAACATTTTGCTCTGTAACATCTTGCTATTTGCATTCTTCATCACACCTAACCTCCATTTATACTTTGTCGCTTAGAAACTTGTCGCTTGATCTTTAGCCTCTACAGTTACTGACCTCATCCAGCCAACTGGCTTGATTTTTAGCGTCTTCAGTTCCTGACCTCAGGCCGTTAGAAATCACCTTCAACTTGATCACTGCATCAGATATGAGCTATTTCTCTTATTCCTTGGACACATTTTGATGAAATTACGGACTTGAGTCTCGATGTAAATTCGTTCTAAAGACCTAACCATTGCAAAACAGTTCAAGAAAAGTGACATGTTGTTGCGGATAATTACGGTGGTATTCCCTATTAACCTTATGTCGTTGTTGTGAGGACCATAATGAAGACAGTCTTTGATCTTCTCTTTTGGCGTCTTGCTCTTTCCAGAACAGGCTGATTGGAAACGCTTTCTCTGAAGATCTTAACGATCTTTCCAATTTCAAGATCGAAGAGCTGATTTCTTTTCTTAATGCGATAAAATGGATATAGGGCTTATTTTCTCTTCTTCAAATCTAATTCGTCCTCTTTTTAGCTTGAGATGTGTGTTCTGAACGTGCATTAGTCACTAACTACTTCTTCCATTTTTCAGTAGTGAAAAATTTTGTTCTTCTTCTACAAATAAAATAAACTTAAGCTTTTTAGTGAAATTCTAGCCCAGATCCTGAGAACATATGTATATAAAAAAAATACGAAAAAAAAAGCTGATTCCAAGTTGCTGCATACTGCACTCCCATATTTCGATATCGACACATTTGGAAGTATCACTGCATCCAATATTGTTACAACATTTCATTTCTCGTATCGCACAAATGCGGATTTTTCAACCCACATAGAGAGACAACACAGTTAAACCCATCCACGACCATCGACAACGACAAAAACAACGACGAGTCGACCAAGTCAACGACGACGACCGACGACGACTCAACAGACGGCAGCTGGAATCAGTGGTAGGTAAAGTGTTAAATGGAGGACCCATTAAGGCTCATTTGGAATCGGACACGTCCGATTAAAATCTCATTTCTCACCTCCGAAGGTGGTGGCTCTGACTATTCCAAGGGACCCCATCATCAGCTGCAAACTAACCAACTTGGTCGTCGGTCGTCGGTCGTCGGTCGTAGTTGCAAAGTATGGGGGCGAGAGCTCCTGCGTCTCATATCGATAGTCGCTCGGAGTGTATGTGAGTTCAGTTAATGCTGATGCCTGGTGGTCTGGGCGATCATGCTGGACTTCTTTTTTTTTGCCTACGGTCAATAATAATCCAAACGGATAGGGATTTGCTTGGAATCGATCGGAATTCAATGCGATAATTTGGCTACTTACCGTCCAAAAGGAAGTCACACAGTTTTTTTTTTTATTTTTTTCATTTGGGAATATTTTTTGAAGTTGCTCCAGCTGCTCCCCTGAATCTGTTGTTGTTCCTACATTTGTCGAGAGAACCCACAGAGACCAAAATGTATATATATAAATGGTACTCTGGCAATTTTATCTAAAAATAAATATTTGACTTGGCAAACAGTTCGATTCACACATTCGAACAAGATGCAATTGAAGTTCACACCCAGAACTAAAGAACATTGGATTCTCTTTCTCCTGCGCTCCACCAGCAAGCCAGCACATACTCGTAAAGCGGGGAATGCAGCAGCAGAAAGTATAGTTATGATGGTGTTTCCGTGGCTACCCACTTAGACACGATGGAGCATCGGGCAGAGGCCGATGCTGGAATGAGATATCTCTTCCGCAAATGGTTATTAAACGTAATAATACTAATTTGATTGATTTTATGCTTGCAATGGAATTTTAATTTGATTGTGTTTGTATTTGAAGTAACAAAAAAAAAAAAAAACATAAGAAGAAATTATATTGATTTTTAATTTCGATAAATGATGTTTGCAAAACGCGTTTTCCGTAGACTGGGCATAGATGTCTGCTGATAAATCATTTTGAAGGAACATTTATTAGAAAGAACTGAAGGGTTTCTTTTTGTTGAAGCAGAGGCAAACATTTAAATGCATCAAGCAGTATTTTAGCAGCCTCACTGATATAATTTATGTGTAGTTTTTGGTCAAATAATGCAAGATTTTGAAGAAATGTGTCCCTTTGGTTAAATTTTCACTGATTCGGAAGAAAATTTTTGTCCTGACCCAAAACCTACAAAAATATTACGTGGAACTTTAATTAATGCCAATGTACAACCACCATCCTAAGGTGGAAGGGAATTAAAAAATGTAGCAATAAAATATAAAATGTATCCTTTAGAGTATTTTGATTGACTGAGTTCAAAGAAAAATTTAAATAAAACTTTGCAGTTTAATTATGAAAAAAACATTGTTACAGGCGTGACACATTTTTCATGTTATTCGCGTGTTATAAGTTATTGAATGAAAAAAAAACGATAAGATATGAAAAACGTGAAAAATGTGTCACACCCGATACAGTGGAAATACACTATGGTGAGAAATAATTTTCAATTATAATCCGCAAACTTTTATTTTGTATGAGAAAATTTAAGTATGATATCAACAATAACTAGCAAACATTTATCATTATGAAGAAAAGTGGAACCGACAATTCTGTCTGTCTGTATGTCTGTTGGTCACATCCTAAACGGATGTTTTGATTTACTTTAAACTTGGTATGTGGCGTTTTTGGAATTAATTATATGGACCAAAAACTACGGTACCTGCCAGATATCGACATTAGAAAAAATGGTAATTTTTTCGATAAGATCTATCTTTATATGAATGCCATTTTTTACACAAACCGTAATTAACACTAGCATCCTTATTTGTTCTTTCATGGCGTACTCATTTTTAGCGATGTTTTTTTTAGAAGAAAGCTCTTAGGTTGTCATAATAAAGTTTACGAAGATAATTTTCGAAAATTGTGTTTTTGGATATGAAAATTCCAATTTTTCGACCTCAAAGGTGCGTTGCTCGATCCGCCATTTTGAATAAAAGATGCAAAAAAGTGCATTTCATCTAATAACTGCGATAAATAAAGTACTTATTGCCATCAAATATAACGAAAAAGCAGTACTCCAAATTACCCGCACCATGGGGCTCACATTACCCGCCACTTTTGTAACATGTCAGTTTTGTACCTTTGTCAAACTTGTGCAAATATTAAATTCGTTTCCGAAAAAATCAGCAATATGGTTAGTAAATACTGTTTCCAACACTTTAAAGAACGATTACACATTTTCGCCTCTTTAAACAAAGCTTTAGTTTTAAAAATATTGTGGCACACAATTAGGGTACTCCACATTACCCCATCTGTGTTTAAGTTAAAATTGTAATATCTCATGAATTGAGCTTGACTTTTGTATTTTTTTTTTTTATTGTAATGCAAGTTTTTGCAAAACTAGAACGAACTCATATAATTTTTTTCAGAATTCTTTTCTTAAATTGAAGTAAGTGCACTATTCATAATCTTCAAACGTTCGTAGCGAAATAGTAAAATCAATCCAAACTTAATAAATAAAACTTACCCAACTTATGAGTCAATGTAAAAATGCAAAACAAAATATGAAAAATAAAAATCATTTGGCGAGGGAGGGTTAAAAACACTGTCGCCTTATTTTCGAAATTTAAAAAAGTGCAATAAATTGGATAACCATTAGGATTTGGGATGAATAAGATCTGAGATGTCATAGCCAGAGCTTCCATCGTTTTCAGTTTGAACCAATTTTGGGACAACATGTATAGAGTCCCCATAAGGGCATGCTTAAAATATGTTTAGACCTCATGACAATAAATTGCGTATGTTTCCAATAAGAACCCTCCTCACAAGTACCTACTTCATATTTTTTTTTCTCACTTTTGCATATTCAAAAAGGAAATGTTTTTGATTTTAAAATTTCCGTGCTTAATCCTAAATTGTTAACGTTTTACTATAAATTAAAGTATTTTTTTATTTTACGTCGTTTTTTTTCTCAGTGTAGTTTTTTTTACAAGGGCACAACATATAATTTTTGATTTTTTTCTTTTCTGACATTTTTCACTTGGTGCATAGTGAGTTTCTTTTTTGGGAAAAATAATAATTAGCAAAAATACTGCAATTGCACCACGATGGCAACACTGGAGTATAGTTCCATATTTAGCCGATATTTAGCTGATATTTAGCATTTGTTCAACATTTTAAAGGCGTCAGATAACCCACACCCTGTGATTTATTTTGTATGTGTCAAAATTCAACGAAGACGTTTTAAATTATTGTTTTGGATTCACCCCTCAATTACCTTACCATGATCTTCTCTATTGGTTTCTTTGCAGTTTTGTTATAAATTAAATTAAAATTTATTCAACTCTATTATAAAATCCGACGAATGCGTTGCGGCGGGATTCGCGATTATTTCAGAGCTTTTTTCTATTGTGGAACTCGCGGGTGAAAAAGAGTCTTAGTGGAAATGGTAAAGTAGTTCCTCGCAGTGATAATGTAGTTCACCCAGTATGTTCATATTTCCTTTAAGTGCGAATGCGAACCCGAATCACGTTGACTCCCCGGGAGTTAAATATTGCGAATTCAATAATAGGTATGATTATTTATTGACGTTCGAAATGAATATGAGAATGAATTCGAGGGAAGTAGTAAACTGTAGCTCCATCAAGAAGTTCGACTTCAATATAATATTCAAAACTAATAAAGGTTACTTTTGAGTGTCATTTTTTTTAAATTTAATAAAGATTGTTTGTTTTGTTTTTAACCGTTTGAACTCTGTAGTTGTTTCGTAATTAATTTTACTTTCTAATTATGTATTCAATTTGGAAGGAAAATCAGAACATATTTTAATATGAAATAAACTTTTACCACAAATTTTATGATATTTCCTTTAGGTAAAAAGCACCTTATTTCAATACACTTATAGTCCGAATGTATAATTGCATAACGTGCCACATATGATTCACATATCTTATAATTACAAGAACAAAAATGTGTATTAAAATATACTTAAATCTCGTGTTTAATTAATATTTAACAACAACAAGGATACTGATGCTATTGCTGATGGTAGTAAAATATTTAATAGTTTCAATGACAAATTTTACGATCTTGATATCATGTTGACATGTACTTGTCATTAAAAATGAATTGTCCGTACAAATAATTTAACATAAGGTTATGCCATAATATTTTGCTATAAAATTATTATTAATTCCAAGTTATCTGTTTTTATTTCGCGAAGCCTAACGAAATATTGTTAGAATAGTAAATTTAAGGAAACATTAATTACTAAAACAGAACAAGTTGTGGTAAAGTATTATGACACACTTATGTTGGTTGTTTTCATGATTTGAATTATTTTCATAAAACCTTACATCACAAGGTGGTTCAGATCCTTTTTCTTTGGATGAATTCCTTTGTTTTTTTTTTGTTTACTTATTGGCTCCTCATTTCATTTTAGCAAACTAATTGGGAAAAACAGAACAAATCGTTTTCATATTGCTTAAATCTGGCAGGTTTTTTTCTACTGAGCCATTTTTATTGTTGTTGTATCGCACCCCTAACTATCTAATGTCCTCGCGATAAAATCGACTGATACAACGATGTAGTCTCAGTGTCAGCAAATACCTTGTTTAGGTTGGCAAAAAACAGAGGTTTCAGAAAAACTATCTCATTAAAAACTGAAGGCAAATATTAATCCGATAGATTCAAGCTATACGTACTCCAACAAAGATAGTGAGGAGGTGCTGCTTTAAGACCTAAAATTATATCCTAATGAAAAAATAGCAAAAACCCAAGTCCAGAAGATAATGACCGTCTTGATGATGCCCATGATAGAGATGACGAAGATGATTATGACGATGACGACAATATAGTGAAGACGGCGACCGACGACGATGCAAGACGAACTCGAAGATCTTGCTTAGTGATGATGTGGTGTGTCCTTATAGTTTGTTGTTTACTACCAACAAGTTTATAGCACCTTTGTAAAGGTATAAAATGCCCAAAGTCCATATGGCCACCTGAATGAACGTAGGTGCCCAGTTTAACAAAACAAAAAAGTGCAAAAGTTATAAGAAAAGAAAAAAAAAACTAAAGCATGCAACTGCCATAATACACGCTCTTTTGTAAGGCCATTTGCGCTCGCGCTAACTCGAGCTCTATAATGCTACAACGACGACGCGACGACCAACGACGAGTTGTGCGCGACAACAAGACAATTTAGGTACAGGGATAACACATTGAAAGAGCCACCAGAAAATCATCCAATTTCTTGCATGCTCAAGTATATCACGTTTTTCGACGATCACTTAGGTAGGTACGACCAAGATTTTTAGCAAAAACAAAATTAAAAAAAAAATGTGAAGAAAACAGCTTTTGTGATGAAATAAGGGAACGAGTGGGAAAACATTAAATACAGCAAAAAAAAAAAAAACAATCTTGAAGAAAAAAAACTAATTTAATTTTCACTTGTCAATTTACACATTAGTTTAGAAAAAAAAATTCCTGCACACTAATAAATATAAGTTTGAGTCAATTTTTTGGTGTTCTCTAAACTTACCAAGGTTCTTATTGATCTCCATAGACAAGTGTGAGACCAAAATTAATTATGTATTAATTTATAAATTGTATAAATGTATTGTATGTCAGATGTGGCAGATTTATCTCTCAACACAAATTCAAACATTCCTTTATTTGTAATTGAACGACGAATTCAAGGCAGCATTCTTCCCTTTAATTTCATAACTACGTTAAACTAGAAAAAAACTCATATCTCACCATTCTAATGACAACATTTTAAGACTACAAATTTGAAAATCAGTTGAGTAGTTTTTCAGTTGCAAGCTTTAAATGGAACAAGGTCCAAAGAATGTTCGTTTTTCTTAAACTTTAAGGAATAAATGCTGTTGTTTTTATATTTTCAATATTTACTGCATAATTTTAAAGAAAAAAAAGTAACACATACGCCACAGTGACCGTTGTAGATTAAAATTTATAAATATAAAATAAATATGATACACGACTGGGTCGCGTACTTTTATTTTATGGTCAAAGTTGCTGTGGATTCTGAAGCTTCTTACAAAAAGTTTTAAAAATTAAATAATTTTATACGAAATCTTCAAAGTATATAAAACTCACTACTAAAATGACTCAAACAAGTTCTAAAATTATTTTGAGCTTCAAACTGAGTATGCCATTTGTTTAAGTTGAGAAAGATACATTTTTCGAAATATGGATTTCAAAATCGTTAGAACCGTTTTTTCTATATACTATACACATAAAAATACTAAAACCTTGTTTAAAAAAAAAAATTGGTGTGCCATTTTTTTAGAAAATATTTATTAAAACCACAAATTAAAATGCCATCAAAAATCATGAACACGTTTTCGAAAAATCGATTTTTTTAAAAAAAGAATTGAAACTTTTTTTTTAAATCAAAAAAATTGTATGTATAAATTTTTATAAAATATTTTGTAAATTGCTAAGAACGTTTTGTGCAAAATTTTTCATCGAAATCTGTAGAGTCGTTTTCAAGATAATAAGAAAAATGGAAAACGGGCCTATTGGAAATACCGTTATTATTATTTTGTTTTATTTCAAACTGCGACTTTTATGCTTGTGGTACACATAAAATTTTTAAACAAAATCGTTAAAGTCGTTTCTGTTTTTTTTTCAATTCCTTCAAATTGCAGTTACCGTTCCTTTTGTTTAAAAAAAAAAAAACCTTAAATTTTTCCTCTAGCGAATCACCAATAACCCTTAACTACCAAGTTTGAAGAAAATCGCAATATGTTCAAATCGTGCAAAACCGCTACGATTGCCATGATTTTTTTTTTTTTTTTTTTGAAGTTATACTTCTTTGCCGGAGTTTATAAAAATATTTAACCAGTAATAAGACATAGACTTTTTCAGCCCATTATTACTGGGACACACAGACACTATAAGTAGGAAAAGAGTACCAACACATTTAATTTTTATGCTGGGTTAATTTTTTTTTACTTGCTCTATATAGCAAGTATTGGTTTCGTGCAAAAAAATAATCGAAAAAAATTAATCAAAAACAACATTACGATGATGGAGAGGTCCAAAAAAGTGGTTTTCGTCATGCCGTCCGTCGGTCAGTGAGTCTGTTCGTCTTTTCGTCTCTTAGTCTGTTAGTCTATGCGTCCATCTGTACAAAGAGACACAGCCTAAACGGGATGACGGATTTGCATAAAATTTATACAGATATCTTTTTTTTAATCCTGCGTTTTTAGTTTTTCTCAAAAAATTCTAATATAGGAAATATGATGAACACACTTTTCGGGAATTTTTCCGTAATTTCCAGTTTTTTCCGTATATATCATTTCTGGCTCAACTAATTTCGTTCAAAATTTGTCATTAGGTTGTACTTATCATTTTAAAAAGGATTGTGTTTAGTTTTCCAAAAAAAAAAAACTCAAAAAAAAAAATTTACAAAAAAATGAAAAATACATACATCTAATAACTTTGAACTGCCAGAGCAAGTTCGTGCGATCCAGTCGTGCATTTTATTTGTTTGCATTTTGTGTGCAACACAATAAATTTATTAAATTACAAAAGTCCACCATTGTTATTGGTAATCTGACTGATTCATTTTCTACACTATAAGTGATATTAAAAAAACTAAATACTTACACCAAAACATAGGTGGTATAATGTAAGGCAATGATTTTTCTCGAAATTAAACGAGAAGTTAGGGTAAAATAAGGGAGAAGACATAAAAAACTTTTTGTGCATCTCGAAAATTATTCCCACTGATTGATAATAAAAGAAAATTGGCTTCTGATACGGATTATATTCAAAATGCTCCATTTCGGTTTTTTGGAGCTTTAAAAAACAAATACGTTAGAAATCATGGGAAAACGGAAAAAATATTTTTTTAAAATTGCGTTTAGATTTTTGTGTTGTCTATAAACGTGTGAAGAAATTAGATTTTTAAACAATTTTTTCAATGATAAACAGTAAAAATAAGATAAGTTTGATTTTTTTTACGAATCCTAAAATTTGCCCTACCTTTATCGCAAGTAAAATGCTTCTAATATTAAAAATCTCTGTATATCAGGCATCTACTGTAACTAACATGAAAATTGGAATGGCAAAGTTTTTGACTCCACTACGTGAGGAAAACGGACTAACACGGTGGAAGACCGCGACTCAGGACATTTGTAATTTAAATGACTAAAGTTCGGCTGCCAGATAGACCAACTTCCCTTTTTCCCATTGAGGTTAACTCTTATAAGTGCGATATGGTTATGTGTATCCGCAATTTAAACTCCAACTGCTATTATCCGATGGAGCAGTTTTGCAGTCAACGAGATCATTGAGCGATAAGATTTGCTACTTCAATTTCGCGATACCCGATAGTAATCTTTGCCATCCAAGCGAGCGTACACTTGCGATAGAGAGGATGTCATCGCGCGATCACACATTTGGTTTTATGCCTCCCTCATCTTCCCTTCCATACACCCTCCATACTGCTATCTGGCTGATGGTGCTGGTTCTGATGATGGCCTGGGCTAATATTGCCATTGTTGGCATTTCCTCCATATAGTAGGTTCTCCTTGTAGGTGCGCTGTGTGAGCTGTGATGATGGTAAGGAAAATCGATTAACGTCGTCGTTGTTGTCTCTTCGTTCCTATAGGGAAACTGCAATTGCAACCATTTGAGGGTTTGTTTTTTTTTTTTTTTTTGTTTCTCTTCTTGGTTATCAAATTATTAATTTGGTCTGAGTTTGGAATTTTCATTGACACATTTTGTAACTTTGTCAATCCTTCCTTGCTGCCTCTTCTCGATAGATAGCTTCTTCGATACCTATAACACTCTACTATCACACCATCATGCCATTGTGGGACTTCTGAATGAAAATAAAAACCCAAAACTTGAGGAAATGAGATAAATATCAGCAAAGCTGTCAATGACACAGTCTATTTCGAAAGAGTCTCTAAATTGGAATTACCAAAGTTTTAACTAATAACTTATCGCTTTTTGATATTTCCTTTATTTTGTTTTGTATTTTTTTGTTTCCGATTTTCGATGATTTTGCAATAAAAGATTTACGTTCTTGATTTTTTTTTTCTTAAATTCGAAGAAATTATAAAACTGATTAATAAGGTGTTAATGGTTTTTGAAGTGCTAAGACGTGACAGTGTACCTTTTTTTTTAATCTCATTACTAAGTCATAGATTTACATGCTTATCAGTTATCACTTAGAAGATAGGAGAAATATCGTGACTTCCAGATGCATACCAATATATTTCTTGAAGTTTGATAAGAAAAATCGATTCATAAGGCTTAAGTGCCTTGTTATCGAATGCTGTCATAGTATAAGAATCTTAATTGGAATCATTTTTAGAAGATTCAAGTTTTTTAAAGTGAGGTCAGTAAATTGCCCAGCTCAAAACCATAAGTGACAGAAGTGAATGTGAGAAAAAAAATTTTCAGCATGTGCAAAAGCTAGGTGGCAAATCTCTGACAATAAACTTGGCACTGCTGACAATTTGTTAGCTCAAGTCTCAGAAAAGTCAAAGTCTTGTTAATATTTCAATCGGTTTTTGATGTTTTGTTACTGGCTCTTAATATAACGATGTGTTTTTACCAAGAATACTGTTTTTTTCTTTGCATTCATATTTTATGATTTTTTTGAACCGGAATTTGAGGTTTGTCAAGAAAATTTCGGTACGCAGCGTTGTTAAAAATGCAAACAGAAAGATAAAAACTACACAATTTTCCACCTGCAACTTTTGATGATTTTGAACCTGATTCTGATTAACTTTCAACATGTAGAGCTCAAGAATTTGACAAATCTTTAGCATAAAATCTTCTACATTGACAAAATACGGTTTATAAAATAATTCCAATGTGGGGAACATTATTTTTGTGGCACACTTTACGCGGCCCACACAAACCGAAGGGACATAATTTACATATCAAACGAAAGCATTTTTCGCATTGATGTTCAGTGGATATAAATTATTTAAATATTTTACTTGTGTTTCAGATGGTTTTGTGCATATTTATGTCAAAAATAAACAAGTTTTTCCACAAATTTTGGTGTTTACACAAATCGTGTGATACTAGCTTAACGATAATTAAAACAGAAAATTATGTCGAGGATCAGAGCTAAAAATTCAGAACTAAGATCTTTTTAGTAGACGTATTCATGCTAACGCGGAAAACCCATAGAAACCTTAGAAACCATAGAATTTTCTATCGGAAGAAATGAATTGTCAAAATTTGTATAAGAAAAATATTCTGCAAAACAATAGAATTTTATCTCACAAATTTGAAGCAAACCGTAGAAGAAAAAACTGATAAACTTTGTGACGTTTAATTTTATAAGTTCACTTTGACGTTTAACAAACAGCTGCTTGATTCCCACGTTTACGCAAATATTTCTAATGGGTTGTTCATGTAAACCTTTTGCGGAAATTTATATTTCTCGGCAAAGTGGAAAACTATATGAATACCCTTAGTGCATATTTCACCTGACCGATAGCCCTGTGTCAAAAACTTAGTGATACGCTCTAAGAAATCTAATTGCTTAGTTGTTTGGATCTCATTCCGATCTTCTACACCGAGAGTTCAAGGAGTTTCGTTCTGAATACTTCTAATTCAGAAAAGCCACAATGGCGTTTGAATAAGTTTATACAAATACATTTTGGTATTTTTTCGCAGCCAAATCCTTAGATAAGTTTATCCAATTTGTGTAAACTTTTGTTTCAAAAAAAATTGACAGTTCATTTATCGAAAGATGAAGTTATCTAGTGTTTTACCAGGTTGCATGAATACCCGTATCAATTTTCCAGTGTTTTTAATGTTTCTATCTAATCATATAGGAAAGAATATACTACAAGATTCCAAGACTTTGTTGAAGAGGGGAAGCTATCTTGATTTCTTAAATCGCCTTATAAAATAACTGCCGTGAAAGAATGGACTAATGTGAATGTGAATTTGTCCAGTTTTTCAAAGGTTTCAATTCAAGTGTAAATAATTAATTGACTTAAAGATGATAATTTTCCTGAAAATGCAAATCAACATAATAATGTTTCGTTTTCATTGAAAATTGGAATCAGCCCACCTGAATTCACTTGAACTTTGTACAAATCTTTCATAACAGAATAGTTAAAGGCTGATTTTTTCATTAAAATTGTTAGAATGTTAAAATTATCGAAAATTTTTCTGTAAAATTATATTTATTTTATTATTTTTGTATACACCCAACCTTGTACTAAGCAAAAATGCATTTCGATATGACACCTTAACTTTTCCATCCAGCTTTAAAAATTACTAGGTATGCAAAACAAGGTATCCTATGCTAGTATTGCAACAAAAAATTTTTTTTTGAGTTGGAAAAATCATTATCCCTACCTCCTGCTCTTTTGAAAAACACAATTTAACTTCAAATTTTTATATATTGGACATTTTTTAACTTATGAAAAACAAAGATCATGCAATATTGATTTTGAAAATCTTATGTTTTTGCATATTTTTTCTTAACTCATATTATTCCCACAAGAAATTCTTTGGGTTAAAACTCGCACAATAGGGGAAATACCAATTAACTTATACTAAAAAAAAAATCACGTCAGAATACAAAAAAATAATCAAAAAACATATTCACATTCCTCTCGATATTTTGTTATCGACGAAAATGCACCTGATAAGGTTGACATAATTTCAAATTCTTAAATACACTTTTTTACTTGACATAACAGTATTTTACATTCAAATATGCGATAAGAAAACTGCACCTTTTTTAAACAAATTTTTGTAATCAGTTCAATTTGTTTAAGTGTGTTGTATGCCGGATGAAAGGAAAGGGGAAAGCATTATGACCTGTATGAGCTAATATATGATATGAGTAAAAAAAAAAACTTTGGTGTAATCTCTTCTGAATGAATGGTAATAATTTTTTTCGAATTCAAGTATTGAACACTAAATAATCGGAAATACCATTCAAAGTAGGTTATTGGAAATTGAGGCTTTGTTTATATATGGACGTGTATGTTGATTTGAGAACTTGACAATGTGTCACAGAAATAAGGGCAAAATGTTAAGACAAATATCATTGATTCATTATTTCAGTTATCAAGATAATTTTGATAACAGAAAAATGTAGGTAATCTTAAAATCTGAATTAACTGAAATCAATAAATTATGGACGATTGTGTTATTATTTAAATATTTATTGTGATATTGTATATCACGGATTGTCCACCTAAAAATATCACGGATTATCCTGAAAGTATAACATATTTCTTCGATAAGCATCACGGAATTATCCTGTTAGTATCACGGATTTCTTCGGTAAATATGAACCATGGATGGTTTGCTCCTATAAATTGTATTCTATTTCTCCGATAAGTATTACCGATTTCTCTGTGATTTCCCCGTTAAAAATCACAAATGTCTCCAGTAACTATCACGGATTTCTTTGGTTGGTATAAATGAGTTCTGCACAAAGTATCACGATTTTTTCCAATTAATATCTCGTATTTATCTTGCAAGTATCACGGATTTCTATAGAATGTTTCAGGAATTTTTCTGGTAAGTATCATGAATTTTTCAGGTATGTATCATGGTTTTCTCTAATTATTCTCTCAGATTTATCCTGTAGGTATCACGGATTTCTTTAGAACTTATCATGGATTTTCCTGGTCCATATTATGAATTTTTCCGCTATGTATCATACCGTTAATACCACGGGATCTCTCCTGTAACCACCAAAGTTTTATCCAGTTAAGTACCAGCTATTTCTCCAGTAAGTATCATGCATATCTCTAGAAAGTATCATAGATTTGTACAGAAAGTTTCACGTATTTTTTCCACGAGTATCACTGATTTCTCCGGTCAGTATCACGAATTTCTTTATAAATATTAAAGATTTTTCCGGTATCATAAATTTTAGCAGAATATATCTCGGTTTTCTCTAATATAATATCATGGATTTCTTCTGTTAGTATCAGGAATTCCTCCAATAAGTATCACGGATTTCTTTGGTAAGTTCCACGTAATCATCCTCTTAGTATCACGGATATTTCCGGTAAGCATCATGGACTTTTCTGGTAAATATTATGCATTTTTCCGGTATGTCTCATGGTTTTCATCAATAAATATCGCGGATTTGTCCTGTAAGTATCACTGATTTCTTAAGTTAGTATCACGGAGTTATTCTTTAAGTTCATGCATTTCCCATGTAACCATCAAGGTTTTCTTTGGTAAATATAACGAACTACTCTGTAGGAATCAGCAATTTCTCCGATATGCATAATAGTTTTTTCCAATAAATATCACGGACTTATCCTGCAGGTATTATGGATTTCTCTGTTAAGTACCACGTGATTTTTTCGGTTAGTATCATGGATTTCTCTAGGAAGTATTGCGGATTTCTCCGATAAGTACCACGAAATTCTCCGGTAATTATGATGAATTTATCCTGTAAGTATCACAGCAACTTCTCTTGAGGTTGTTGTTGTTATTGCTGAAGAGTTTTTAGTTCTTCCAGTCCAGTAGTTGGTGAAGCCCTATTCTTTTCTAAATGTCCCTGAATATTATCAAAATCTTGCAAACCTACATTTAAAAAAAAAACTTTTAGTAAATTTTGTTTTTGAATCCAATTAAATGCACTACGATACCAAGAAGCTACCTATTCGTATTAATTGATGCGCATGTTTACTCCAAGAAAAAAACAAAACAATTGCATCCTTAATGTTTTCCTGTGCTGCCACAATATCTTGGCAACATTAACTGACACCCTTGGATTGAACCAAGAAAATTCCAATAACCTCATGTCAAGACTTCTTATAGCGACTTTTACAACCAAATTCCACCGATTATTTGCCACCATCACAAATTCTTTTTCTCCACAAAGCACACACAGAATATATACAAATAACTTTGAATTCGAGCATCTCTCTCCTTGTGGAATTTGTGTGCCTTCTTTTTATAAACGTGTGTGCCCAACCATCAGGCTTTCAAAGCAGTGCGTACATAATTAGCTCAGTTAAATAGCAAAAAATCAAAAACAAATTAAAAGTAAAATAAACTAAACAAAAAAAAAAAAAAATAATAACGTTCCACCAAACGAAGCCAGAAAAATGCCCACAAACGGGACGACCAGTAGACTTGACGCAAAATTCCTCCAATCCACCATCATCAATCCATTCACTCAAAACGTATCCAACAGTTGGAACGGACTGACGGCATAACAACAAACATCAAGCAGCAACACAAAAAAAAAAAAAAAACAAAAAAAAAAATCAAAAATAAACAGACAAACTGCAAACCGCCAATTGGTTTTTGCCGATTGCAAAAGGATTTCCACACAGCAGGACATCGTGACAAAAACCAGTCCCACAAGATCGCAAAATGGCATCCTGATTAGGTTCGGCCACTTCTATGTTGCATCCAGCACAGCACCAGCACACCTCGTCTTTGTCATCATCATATACCTAGCAGTCGTGTTGTCCACTCATCATTGCTTATTTTATTTGCCTTGGGCTTCTTATTCACGCGCGGCGCAAGGCGCAACCCATCAGCATAGAACGAGAACCCCATATCTCCGAAAGGGACTCTGGGCTCTAGCTGGAAGCACGACAAACGACCGACGATTGGCGGCGGTCTGTTGACGATGACGACAACGACAACGACAATCACATCTCTCTGGCTGGCAATTCCCTCAGCAGCCCATGCATCAGCATCAGAGCAAAAAAAGGCGTCTCCTATGGATCTCTCGCTCCAACCAGTGCACAGCCATCCATCAAAGTCCCATCCACATCCACACACATCTACCGTGGGCTTAGTAAATCCCGAATACGAATGGAGACAAAAAAACAGATAACAATCCACGAGATGCATGCATGCATAACTCTGCTTCGTTTCTGAGTCTCGTTTGGGTCCTTTTCTATCCATCCCGTACCCGTACTCAGCCTCAGCTATACATAGCTTCTGGTTGAGCTCCATCTCCATCTCCATCGCCATTGCCATCCATCCTCCTCGGCATATGGCAAGCAATTTAAATTTTAACATGCAACCACGGCAACGACAACCAATGATAGTTTGTCCCATTGGCGCTGTGTGTCGGATCCAATTGCATGGAAGCAGCATTACAAATCTGAGGTTTAATTCAATTCCAGAGTCGAGATCGAAAGATGGAATGGGAATTGCTGAATAGATGCTGCTGCGCGGTGCTCGGTGTCGTAGATCTTTGAATGATGGCTACCAAGAAGGGATGATCCATTTAAATCTTTGCGATGATGGCCAGCAATCAATCGTGTTGTGATAAAATGTAGGCAGGAGATTGGCTTACAAAGAGTGGCCCCTGGGTTGACAAAAATGCGTGTGAGCAGATAGAAAATAGCTCAACTCAAAAATTATTTTGCAAGCATTTACTTAATATTCAAAGCATGTACTTCTGCCTGCATACCTTTCTTTTAATTTACACTGTGAAGCAGAGAAAATAAATACTATGCAAAAAAAAAACAAAATGGCCGTCTTCATTTGGTCTGATAATTAGCAGATCAAAGAATTATCAAGAATCCGAAACATTAAAACTTGTAAAAAATATGTGTTGTTGTTGATGCATTCTAATACCAAACCGAATTCAAGAGTCTGGCAGGTTTTTTAGCACCGTGTACGACTGCGCGGGGTTAAAAAATAGCGTTCCAGTCTATTAATGGAAGGTAGAACTAGATTTGTTTACATTTAAAATATTCTTCATTATGCTCTGTCGTTTTTCTTGAGCCTCGAGAGCAATAACTGGAAGATGCAATCAAATAGAACTCAAGATAAAGACTGTATAAACGAACCATTCAAATTACTAACTTCCCTACAAGGACCCATAGAATCCAGAATCCATCGCGTCCGTTCCGTCAACGAATTTGTTGGCAATGAAATTAAAAGTTCGGCTACTTATTCCGTTGCGTCCGTTCGATTCATAGCTATAGCTTATAAGAACGTGTGTATTTTATCGAGCTGTCAGTTGAAAACGCTGACGTAACGCACACGACGGATTCTATGGGTTGGGACCTTTAGTCTAAAAATTTAACTCAAGTAAAGGGACCAACCCATAGAATCCGTCGCGTGCGTTACGTCGACGTTTTCAACTGATAGCGGACGCAACAGATTCTATAGGTTGGGCCCTTAAAACGGAAAACACAACTTCAACTACTTGCCTCGGATACGTATGATCTCAACGTCGACGAAACCAGCAGCCAGCAAACGAAACAATTTCAGGTCTACACGTGGAATTTAGTAATTCGGCCCTTACCTTATATAAGCCACGTGCAACAAATCAAATAGCATACAACCTGGATTTCCGAACGTTCCGGGGAGCAATTTCACTCCGATCACTACTTAGCAGTGTCTGGATTTTGGATGCAGCTAAGAACGAGGCCTATCAGGCAATGCTGCAAATAAAAACCAGAACCAAAGAGAACAATTCGAGAGCTATGTGGTCAGAAAAGAAAAGATAAACGTCGACTTCTTAGGAAGAAACCGAGCTGGCACGAAAAGAAGGCAGTCAAGTCTATTGAGGATTGAACCGGCAAAGGGAGATGTTAGAAAAGGCCAGTACGGAATTCATTCGAAGTGAGAATGGGCAGCCAGCCGATTTGTTTAAAGCAGCATGAGATTGTTTGGTAAGGAGTGTGCACCAACTCATCTATAAAATCTGGTCAAATGAAAGCATTCTGGTATGTGTCAACTTCAGTCTACAGAGAAATTAGCCTCCTAAACATCGCATATTAGAATTGTCGGCTATAGGTATTATGTGATCGCCTAAGACCTTTCTTCAACGATCTGATTGACCCTTATCTGTGGCGTCTTAAGCCAGGCAAGTCAACTGGTTCATCAAATGTTAATACTCCGACAGATTTAAGAAAGAAACCCAGTTATTCCAGATCGATACATAGACGCATCACCGCTCCTTATCGATTTTAAAGTTGCATTTGATAGCGTAAATATAGTGACAAGTTTTACAGAGTCATGTCGAATCAATGCATTACTACCAAACTCGTCCGCTTGTGCATGATCTTAATGAAGAAATCACGTTTCTATCCGTCAAATTCGGGACACAACTGAATCCTTTGATATTTATAAAGGTCACGGAATCTCAACATCATCGGTTTGGCCAAGACTTCACGATGGATAGTTTAAACTAGCAATTTGTCTACCTGGGATCTACTGTGAGCACTAATAATGACATCAGTGCACAAATCAAATGGAAAATTACTCTTGCCAATCAGTGTTTCATGGGGCTCATAGTCAGAAGGCATTAAAGTATAAGTACAGTAAACCCTTTTCTCGATGGATGTAAATGTCACGTTTTACATAGAGGAAGGTTGTCGGATGAATTCGAAGTCCATTTTGGAGTCAGACAGGGTTGCATACTGTCGCCAATACTTTTCCTGTAAGTGATAAGTGATGTGCTGCGTGCAACCCTGTTAAACGGAAATAGTGGAATTCAATGGACTACGCGGACGACGCGACGTATGCTTACTCTCTCATAGGATCATGGATCTCCATCAAATGACAACAAGGGTGGAGGGAGAAGCAGAAATCGTGGGGCTGAAAATTAACACGGCAAAAACAAAAATGATCAGCCTCGGAAGTATCTCGTCCGTTCAAGTCAATATTTCTGGACAACCGGTAGAGAAAGTAGAAGACTTTCAATATCTTGGGAGGGACCAACCAGAAGCCAAATATTCAAGAAAATCTAAGATTATTAAGTCATTTATAAAAACAAAAACTTTTGATTTACGATATCTGTGTTTTTTTCTTAATATTTTAAATTACTCAATAGAATAAAATCCTTGTCTACCAAATTTTTTTTAACTCTTAATTTTTCTAACGATCACAAACTAAAGTAAAAAATATCAAAAAAAGTCCGTGTGGACTTGTTGACCAGTGTAATAAGATAAACTGATATGATTTGAAATCATTGCGGATACAATGTTTGCAAAACAAATCAATGACAATGAAAATAAATATTCAAACGAAGTCTGATAAAGATTTCCTAGTACAGATTTTTTGTGTTGATAAATGATTTATTTATTATCATTAACTTTTTTTTAGTTTGTTACATTTTTGTTCTATTCGTTACACTTTTTATTTATTAGTTGCTGCGGCAACCCTTACATATTCAAAAGCATCCTGTCCAAAAAAAAATAAATTAATAACTGCACTGTTGAGAAAAGAACCAAATCTTAAGTAAAGAAATTATCAGACTCATTTTCACGTCGTCGCAAGCAATTATTATCAATCTTCTATAGTTTTATAATTGTATTTTTATCCTAGTTACTTCTGGAATATCATGCTAGGCTAGACACTTAACCACAAATAGGAAACAAACAATATTTTACCATGGTTCGCCTTCTCCATAGGCTAATTGAATTAAACAGCAAATTGGTGGCCTGGGCCTCTCTTAATCAAATTGTCTTTAAAATTCAATTGAATGTGTAAATCTATGATACTGTGCGTAGGAGTCATCCGCATCATGCATCCCATATAGCCAAAGTCATCATCAGCACCATTGCCATCGATTGATCTAAATCGACAAAGAGTTCAATTGAATAATTAGACTTTGAATTATTACCACCACCATCCAATATTGGCGTCTCCGTCCGCTTATACAATGAATTAATTAATACTATTTCCGTTTAATAAATACAAAAAAGATACAAAATTGTATAAATGCGTGATGTCAATGTGGTGTGGTGCGAGGGAGCTGTTCGACAGCAGCGCGGCTGATCATTTGACTAACGTCCATATAATTGGTTCAATTAATTTCCATTTAGTGACAAATTCGATGGCAATACGGACACAGAGCCTCATGTGTGAGAGAGCCTATTCGTAGGCGGTTATGGTAAAATGAGCCATATCTGGTTTGAGGGGGGCTACGGAACCATGGCTTAATTGATGCGATCAAGCAGCATGGGATCTTAAATGAAAAAGTTACCATCAAACAGTTTTATTGTTTACCAAATAATGTAATTTAATGAGGGTTTCAAGGTGTCTGTGTGTGTGTGTGTGTGTGTGGGAAGCCCCAAGATCCTGTCCCTCATCTTGATGACCATAAATTGATTACAATTTTATTACAAAGACTGTTATCAATGTGAATTCCATTTAAATTAATTCCAAGACGCTAACACACGCTCGCGCTCGTTCGCTCGCTCCACTCCACTCATGCTGAGAGCTGAGGATTTTCTTTGAAAGTTTTATGGCAAAACTAGAGCGCAGCACAACTAGAGGACGACATTCCTGTAAGTGTAGTTTTTCCATTCCGTTTGCAACTTTGTTGTCAATCATTTAATGCATCCGGAGAGTGAAGATGACGGCCATATTTGGAAAGTAAGCAGCAAATCGAAACAAATCTGTGTATACTCGTACATAGTGGCATTGTGGCATCTGTATCGATACAAAATGCAAATACGGCCAAGTCCCGTTTGTGCAGACACACTCATCAGAGGCGGACAATCTTGTGCATTTTTCAAAGAGTTGTAAACTACTTGATAGTTGATTTGATACGTTGCGTTGTGGTAACGTCACTGTTTTTATTTTTTTTGTTTACTACTTTTCTTTGTAGGATTTTACCGAGCTATCGATTTTGATAAAAAAATAAAACTTGACTTTGCTGACCATAAATATTATAAACAAGTATCGATTGGTATGAGAGACTTTGCGCTGATGCCTGTAGTTGTCATCTGTCGATTGAATACAGCTTCACATATCGTAGGTGATCTATCTTAAAGGATTGTTGAGTATCGCTTGGGGGAATTTTGTTTGCGTGTTTTTTTGTTAACATTATAGTTGATTGAATACCAAACAAGAGATTAATTGAAACGGGTTAGATTGAGATTGCATTTGCCAATGTTATAAAAAAAGTCTGTATTGTGACATTTAAATTCGTTTCGATTCGATAAAGGGCCCAACCCATAGGATCCGTCGCGTCCGTTGCGTCAACAAATCCGTTGACGATGAAGTTGAAAGTTTAGCACTTTTTCCGTTGCGTCCGTTCGATCCGTAGCTTATGGGTCGCTTCACATAAGAACGTATATGTATTTTCTCGAGTTGTCAGTTGAAAACGTCGAAGGAATGCATACGATGGATTCTATAAGTTGGCCCCTTGACTCGATGTTTTCTAAGGTCTTGAACTTTTTTTTATTTAGTCAGGAGGGAGGACAGAACAAAGAACAATGTGGCCCAAAAGTTAAATCACAGGAGCGTTTTGATTGCTTGATAAACACTTCCCAAGTAACATCGTCGGAGCTTCAAGTTATTTTAATGTTTTAAATTAGCTCTGGGACAGTTGAATTTAAATCTACACCTCTATATCTTATCGCGTTGCAGCTTCTTGTAAATACATTAAAAATCATCTCTCTATATTAGCAATTATAAACATCGTTAGCTTTAGTATCTTTAAAAGCTATGTGCTCGATTACCATGCTTTATAAGACAGTTTATAACAACTGTCAACGAGCATAGTTTAATTTATCTTCAAACGCCTTAGTCGAGCATTATTGTAGCAAATATATTTGATTAAAAGTCAATAAAGAGCTATAACTTTATAAACCATTATGCTCTAATGTGCTTGTTATATTAGCTTTTATAAAGCAGATACCGGAAAAAAGGCGTGACGTTTCAGTAAAAGTTTTGAAAATAATTTCTGTTTTAAAAATAATTTAATGAAAACAAAAATGTCCATAATAATTTTGAACAACTACAAAAGTAGCAATGTCTATTGGCAGAAAGTTCGAAAAAATAGAAAGTTATTAAAACAAGTAAGGCAACAAAATGAGATAGTAGTGCGCATAGATGTTAGTGCTAACGTTTATAATTTACACCAATCCAACTCCGTTTTGAGATGGGGTTGAGCAATCACTTAATATACTACGAAATCCGTCTGTGGTGTGTTTTGATAAGAATAATTGTCATCAGAAACAACTTCTTTCACATTGAACTCTTGGTGCTGAGAAGAAACTTCGAAGTTTTGGACAACAACTTCGCTTTCTTGCGCCTCGACTGGTGTTTGAGGACTAGACATAGAGACACAACATTGTTCCAAAAGGGAATTAAAGTCGCCCTGTAGTGATCTGGCGGACTTTGTCGTACCCCTCTTACACTGAAGAGTTTTGTATGAATCCTTAGATTCAACGTCTGCATTATCTTCTTTTTCCGTCACATTTTTTTGCAATAACTCTTCTTCTTGTTCCTCCGCAAAAGAAAATGTTGGAATGTAGCTTCTCTTGACGGAGCAAGGCCTGGCTTCCCAAGTAGATACATCTGGTTTTGCAAAAGGATTTCTCAAAAGACTATTTAATTTTTTGGTGCTCCAATGACATGGAGGAAACCAAAAAACTCCGTTTAATTCAAAGCCAGCTGGTATGATGGTCAGTACCGCTTTACTTTTTTTATTTAGCTCTTGAATGATTTTAAAAGCCATTGTACTTCCTGGCACAAAACATGAAACTAAACTGAACATGAAACAAATTTAAAAAATAAATAATATAAAGAAAACGAAATGGACCTTACCTGGGAATCGAAAAAAGTTCTTATATTGTTTGTTTGATGTGTATAAAACTCTTGCAATATTATAAAAATGGAATAAAACTGAACGACCCTTGATAGGCTAAGAAGACGGATTGTTTTATTGGTGAACTTTTTAAAATAATAATAAAGATGAACGTTCTAGTTATTTTTGTAAAAAAATTTCTTTCTTGTTGCTACAAATGAATGTTATAAATGCAAATTTTAATAAATTTACCGTTTTAGAACACAAAGCCTTAATAAAGCTTTATATGGGCACCAGGTGTAGGTAATTGATAGCCAAATTCATGTATGACAAAGAATTTTGAGAATTTAATAGTGTTTACCACAGGGTGTTCCATGTACCTTTTTTTTCGGGAAAATAAAATAAAAATGTATATTTGAGCGACAAGAATATACAGGAATACTTTTTAAAGTTTTGGCAATGTTGATTGACAAAAGTCAATGGATGCACATATATATGAAGAGTTTTGCGACATCTCTGAATGATGAAAATACAAAATGCGACATGTTTGAGCGACAAAAATACACATGAATACATTACAATGCTATAACAATGTTGAATGACAGAAGTACTTGGATTCACACTTGAAGTGTTTTGCGACATGTTTAAGTGACAAAAATTCACAGGAATACTTTTCAATGTCTCCCAAACCAACCACGACAAGAACGCGTTTTTCCCATGACGCTCAGGAAAAATCTAACAACAACGTGAAGTCTTTTTTCCTGTCTAGTCATATTGCGTTGTTGTGTCGTGGTTGGCTTGGGTGAGCCTAAAGTCTTTGAATGTGAAGCGTCTTGCGACATGTTTGAGCGACTAAAAATCCCAGCAATACTTTTCAATGCTTTTGCAATGTTGAATGACAGATGTATTTCAATTCACATGAGAAAGCTTTCTTTGATATGATTGAGCGACAAAATTACATAAAAGAATACATTTTAATAGGGGTATTCGTGCAAAGATGTAAACTCTGCGTTAACGTTGTAAATGTGGTAGATTTTGTAATAGTTCAAAAATTTGTATGGGTTTGAAAGTTCATTTACCACATTTACCACCTACCAAAAGTTTACACTGATCTTTGGTTCGTGCTGCGACATGATTTAGCGAGACAACTGAAGTCTGTCGTTTTGATTTTATTATAATCTGTCCGAAATCAACGCATTTCTTGTTTCAGCGGCATATTCACTGTCAGCTATCACATTTTAGTAAATCAGTGACACATGAGAGGTCACACCAACGTGACAAAAAAATAAATCGTTTTCTTATAATGATACTATAAGTAGGTTTTTTTGTCGCTTTCGCGTTGTCGTTTCGCACTGTTGTTGCCAGTTGGTTTGGGAGAACCTTGATATTGGGTCACCCTGTTAACCCTGTTTATGCTGTCAAAGACTGCTCTATTATAAATCTAATTCAAATGGCATTAGCTTCTAGCCGATATAGAAGCTCTATTAATTAGCACATGTCATTCTTAAAAAAATTATTAGTATGCTTATTGTATACTATGCTTATTAGTATTTTCCTATATAAATATCGATGTTACAATTTCTAAGATATTTTGATATTGTGATATTTGACATAGATTCAAGTTGATAAAAAATGAAGTTCCACTACTAATAAATAATTATATTTTATTATGTTTATTCGCACCTATACTTACAAAAAATAAAAATTTACAGCTCTTTAATAGCGTGCTGCTCTTAAGTCAACTACAAGTAGTTCGAACTAGAACCAAAAGTGCTCTTAAAAGTACCCAATTTTTTCTGGTTATTTTTATAGAGCCTTAAATATTCGGCCAAACTAATAAAGAGCAAATTAAAAGCTAAGATTAAGCTTCTTATATGCAATAAAGAGGCTCGTTGTTTGATGGTAAAGCTTCTACCGTATTTAAAAACTGTTAAAGGGCTGAAAAAGAACTTAAATTAGCTCCCAAACTCGCAAATTTAGCTTCAAATGAGTCTAACAATAGCTCGAGAGGCACTTCTAAAGCAAATTTGATTTAAATAAGCAAATTGAATTAGCGTTCTAAGCGCTGCCAGAACTTTAAACGAACAAAAATTGTTCCTTGGGTTGCATATCTATAATTTTTAGACTTTCTCTTTCTAGATTTTTTTCTTGTTTTTAAAGATTTTCTCCTGAAGATTTTGTATTTTCCTAGGGGTGCCTTGTGAATTATGGCAATGGAGATTTCTTTTTTGGGATTATGGGATTTGACTAATTATCACCAACTTCAACAATTGTGAAGAAATATAGATCAGTCAATTTAGCTAAAATCATCATGAAATTGAATTTTTCGGATTTGTTCTGGTCAAAAGATATTCCAATTTGCTCAAGACTTGTAAAAACTGTAGTCTTTTCGGTACTGCAGTTAATTGACTCAATGGACTAAATTTCTTAATTCTTTTAACTTACAAAAGAACGTTGCCTGCAAAACGACAAAATACCAAGTAAAAAGTTAGTGAAAACAGTTAATTGACTAAAATTTAAATAAACTGCAGTACTTTTTGACTGGTTTTAGTCTTCTAGTCCGTAGAATATTTTTGTACTGTTATGTTTAAGATTTTAGTCAGGCGTACTGCCACACTGCCATTACACTTTCTTGTAGAATATAAAGCTTTGAAAGTAAAAGAATACAAGAAATGAACAGAACAAAAAACTTCGTATTGCCCAGTCTTCGCTTTTTTAGTGATCCACACATGCTTTTGTCTCTTTTGTTCGATCTATCATTGTCGTTCTAGACCATTATTATATCGTTTGACTGCTCGTGAACTTTGCTTCTCAGATGATACCGACGTTGTCGTAATGTTTTTACCCCTAAAATGCGATTCATTTAAAAACAATTTTTTTAGTTCGGTTGCTTAACTATTTATATTGCTAGACAACCCATGTTCCAACTGTTCTTTTAGACACTACCTATATGAATATAGAGGTCTCAACTTATATTTTGTCGGCTCCGTTTGCAGCCAATTGGTAAATTCGTTTGGGTTAATTACTTTTTGCGAACGATAAGAAAAAAAATGAGCGAAACACCTGTGATTGGACCGGCTATCTCTCGCTTACGAAGCAAGTATCTTGTCATTTTGCAACGGACTATGTATATAAATTACGATTACATATTAGCAAAATTAGAGAACGAATCTTTTGCGTCAAACGACTTTTCGTGTGTTTGATAGTAATTTTTTGAATTCAACTTTGTTTGCAGCAAACTCTTTAATTCGTTTCGGTGAAACAATTTATGGAAATGAATAAATAATAAAAAAAAGTTCAGCGTAACACCCAGACTGTTGCCATTGCTTCACAAACTAGATCACTTTAGTGTAACAAAAATGCATATGAACAAACACAGAGTCAATTATTAAGAAAATTTGTTTCCTTCAGTCATTTATTGTAAATAAATTGTATATTTACCCAAAAGTGAAGTTATTTTACAACAAACTACTTTCTGGATAGGTTCTTCACAAACTATTCATTCGTTTGCTGCAAATGATTTAATTTTGTTCGTAAACGAGTAAAGGTGTTTATATGTGGGAGGCAATTTCGTTTGCCGCAATGAACTCATAAAAATGAGCTCCAAACGAATGGGTTGTTTTGTATTATGTTTGCTGTAATAGAATCACAATTTGTGTGGATTGTATTAACTTTCCAGCAAATGATTTTCATTTAATTCAAAGGATACTCATTAGCAGCAAACGAAAAAAAAAATATATTATTTCTCTGAGTGTACCTATAATTAGAATAAAAAGTTCATCAAAATCTATAATCTTAGCTTTTTGAAAAAAAAAATGTATTTGTTTCGAAATTCTTGAGTATTTCTTGCAAGCATATATAATAACGCTCATATATAAACTTGAGCAGGTGTTATTTTTTTTTTGTAAGCAGATGCATAATGCATCTAAAAATTATAAATTAAAGCGACATCCCAATGGTTTTATTTTTTTTTATATAAATATAAATTTAAGGCAATTTTGTATACATTGCAAATCCGTGGGCGAGAAATGGCAAGAATAGGTATAGACCACGTTTTTTTTAATATTTTTTTTTTAAATAATAAAAAAAAAAGATTTCTTCTTTTTAAAGCATTCAAAGCAAATAGAATTTGTTTGTATTACCTACTCTATGTTTACATAAAAATATATATATCTATTGGTACCTTTATTTCCATAAAAACTATTACACCCATTTAAAAAGCTATTAACAATTCACAATCTCCCCGTTGGCTATACAAAAGCAAGACAATAACAAAAAAAAAATATTTGATAAATTTCTTAATCAATTTGAATTCCAAGAATAATACGTTAAAATTATATATTCACGAATATAAGAGATTTAAAAGGTCCTTCCTGTTGTATAGGTAAGGTTGTAGGTATCCCTTCACATAATGAAAAATGATTAATCGCTTAAAGGAATGTCCATCGAATTTCTTTATATCCCTGATTCGGCTATGTCATTGGGGAATTAATATTAAATTTCATAATTATACACTTTATGCAACAGAGATCCTTTCATCTGCTGACAAAATGGTTTTAAAAATGCATTTACATTTTTTGAGTTGTTAATTCATGCGCAAACTCAGATTCATAAGAATATACGAATACGAATGGCGAATCCTTGGCGACGGAGAGTGAGACTGGCGAACTCAGGTCCAAGGAAAAAGTAAAATAAAATAAAATACAACAAGGAAATATCTCAAAGAAGTCTCGACTTGCAAAGAATATACCAATTGTTGATTTATTATTGGCCAATTGGCAACCATCAATTAGTGGACTCAATGACAAAATGAAATACGATCAATGGCACGATCGCACGGTTCGAAATTCGAAACCGTATTATTATGATGTGCGGAAAGATCTCGGTGGCGGGCGGCGAGTTGTGGGACGAAAAATCTTCCACTACCACGATACAGTGGGACTTATATATGAATGAATTCTAAACAATAAGTACTCAGCACAACCTACATAAATGAAATAGACAGTGTTTTGTAATACTTGTTAATGATCTTATATTAAAGAAATTTATATTCTGGGTTTGAGTTCAGAATTATCATAGAGTTGGAAGTGAAAAAAAATATTTTGTTCTACAAAATTCTTACATTTCTCCGTCATTTTTACTTATTGTTGGTTCATAAGGCACCACTGTTCGCCTTAGGGAAGGATTATTCATCAACTGTTTATTAGTTTCCCTATAAAACAATCGATGGAAGAAAGATTTAATTGTTGCTTTTGCTAATTTTTTTGTTATTGTTGTTTTATTTTCATTTAACGTTTTGCTCAACAGGGCTTTGTTTTTTGTTTTTTTTTTTTTTGTATGATTCACATGAATTCCTAAGTGGCGCTTCATTTTAGATAACAACTTTGCAGTTTGCCTTTATTTTAATTTTTATTTTGTTTCTTTTCTTATGCTAATCAGTTGAAAATGTTACTGAAAAGTATAATTATGATTTAACTTGTAACATTTAAATAAAAATTTAAGAAATAATTGGATTATAGGAACTATTACATTGTAGGAATCTGGCCATAATTGTGTAGTTATTAGATAAGTCAAATTTTCGGATATTCCAAAGTAAAGGAGAGGACAAAAAAACGTTTTCAATGCCGTTTATCTCATTGACGGAGCAATATTTTTTTCATTTTATACAGTTATCATCCTAGAAATTCTATCAGAAACTAGTGACTGCCAGTAAAGTTATTGAGATAGAAAGACGGTAACGGAGAAGAAGCGTACTCCGTCTTCTCCGGTACCGTCTTTATACCCAATTAGTAATAAGTTTTTGGTAAAACTTCTAGAATAATAACATTATAAGGTACCTTCAACACAAACTTATGTAGTTTAAAGAAAGAATATTACTTTTTCAATGAGGTAAACAAACGAAATTGAAAGCGTTTTTTTCTTCTATTCGTTACTTTGCAATGGCAGATCTACTGTTCTATACAAGAAACACATTATTCTATAATAAAAATGTAATGTAGGTTAATTAAAATTTATATTTTTTGTTTAAAATCTAATTTTCTGATGAATACTGGGATTAATTTTTTATACTAAAATGTTAAAATAAAAAAAAAAGATGTTTTTTATTTTGCTAATATTTTCTGAAAATCAACTCAAAACTATGGGCCGATTCTGGTTGTGTGAAAAAGTGAAATGAAAAGTTTTTCACTTTTTCACTCAAAAAAGCGATTCTTATTCTATGAGAAAATGTCTGAAACCTTTATAATGAATAATTTTGGATTCTTGGAAAACATGAAAACAAAATTTTGTAGATGAATTAAAAACAGTAGGAAAAATTAAATACATGATCCAAATTTAATGCTAAATAGCGAATGTGAAAATTATTTATTCGATTTATTGATTCACAGAACCAGAATCAGGCCCCTGGTCTGGCGCTTGAATTGAAATTTTGAGAATCATGAATGGATCGAAATCGCTTAGTTTTCCCAAAAGGGACCAATATATACTTCTGCAAGACGAAATATAGTCGAAGGGTATGGTGAACGTTTTGAGATTTTCTTTTTATTTTGTTAAGCTTTGTAATTAAGTCTGAAAAATTATCATCTGGCAGAATTTAAACAAAAAACACCTATGAGTCGTTTCTTACCTTAGAACAGCCATTGTGATTATAGCTCTTATACATTAATGCGGTAGACCTCTGAATTTTAAAAGTAGACCTTTAATAAGACACCAATTTTAACTTCATCTCAGAAATGGCACCGAATGCACCTTACCACACCAATCGTGCCTGGATGCAGACGGGAAGACCTTTGATTTTCGTACCTATGCGATGGGATTTCAAAGTAAACTCCGCCAAATTGGAACTATGTAGTATGTGGCGTGTGGCGCATAAGCCAGGAAGAGAACGCACTGCCACGTACTGCAGCAACACCACCATCGACTTTCCCGATGTAGCTAACCACCAAAACCGAGATCAAATACCTTGGTGTCAAATAAAGTGATCTATTCCGGTTCAACCCACACGTAACAGCGGTTGTGAGGAAAGCAAACTTTGCCTTCCACCAGATCCACCCACTGATGCGGAAAAGGAGCGGACTCAACAAGAGGACTTAGCTTCTAATATACAACCAGCTTATAAGGCCCGTCATCAGTTACAGCTTTCAAATCTGGTTCACGGCTTCGAAATCTTACATGGGAAAACTGGCAATCTTGGAAAGGAAGATTCTACGAATCTGCACAGGAATGAATTTTGATAGGATACGAGGAAAATATCCTCCAAATCGACAGATACCTTGTCCAATCCGGAAGAAGATATCTGCAAAATCTGGAAAACCATCCAAAACCAATGATAGGAAGCACAATGGCCCAAGCCCAAGACACCCCGATCCTCGACATCCAGAAGCTTAGGATCTGCTCGATGAGGAACTTATCAACACCAATGACGACGAGGACATCCGATTTTACGCTGACCCACAGTAGTGAGCTTACTACTGTGATGATTGTGATGAAGACCAGCATTCTGCTAGTGAGCCAGCAGCCACATGAAGTCGATTTGGAGGATAATCTAGAGTGATAATCTCCCAACGTGCCAAACAAAAATATAATTAAAGAAGCTATCGCGAAGCTAAAATAAAAGAAAGCAGCTGAGACTACTAGACTGCAGAAGATGAAAAAAGGAAGAACCATCCATCAATTTTGGTTTCGCTTGATGAGTGCAACATTGAAACCACAAAAAAAAATGAAAGGCTTCTTTGCCCCAACTGAAAAGACTAATCTTTAAATCATGGCTTATCAGATTCTATCAAGTGTTGAATTTGAACGTCAAGCAGTTTAGTGATGATTTCATTAAACGTTATTACTAGTGCGTATTTTCTGACCTGGGAAATCGCACTGGGACTTGCCCTAGCCTGGTGAAGATCCAAAAATTTAACAGCGATACAAACCATCGTTTTGTCACATTCGGTGCAATGTTCAGTTTCGATGCCCTTGCAAAACTGCATGGCACTGGGTTAGTGCTCATTACTCCGTGAAAATAGAAAGAGATTCTATACAGAAAAATGAAAACGCCCAGATGACTGCGACAGACAAATGCACTTTGACGTATGACTAAACTTCAAAATTGTCCACAATACATCAGCACAGAAATTAAGCATAAGATAATTCTTGTTAATTCTTGATTCTTTGGGTCCAGAAAGCACTTGAGGAAAAAAACCCTATCGCCAGGAAGATGAATAATACAGAAGCATGGTCACTCCCATAAAAGGAAGATCATGTAGAAGATTTTTTTGGGCCTTACATTAGTTGACAAAATAATATCTGACGAAGAAAAAGATACGATGGCAAACTATAGCAGCTGTCCAGCTCACCAGCTTGAAGATGATCTCCAGGCAAGTTTATCCGAGAAATTGGATATGGTTTGTGGAAGATCAAACATGAAAGATTCTAATGAAGATTTCATGTACCAAACGAGGCGATTATGTCTCCAAATTTGCACACACTGTCCAGCTGATACCACTAATTCTTAAAAAACCTTACTTTATGATTATTTTTTATTGTAATTATAATCACAATGACAACAAGTTTTTTATGTTTATAATAACCGTTTGTGATCTTCAAAATTTAACGTTCCCCCATCAATTTCTGTTATATTTCTTCAATTAGTTCCCAGCCTGCTCGATCTAACTGTATCAAATATTTGACATTCTTCTTGGATACAATAGTCATTTTAAACGGTCCGAAGATCAAAAAAACTGTCTACCTTAAAGCAAAAATTTGTGTTGCCTACAAAAGCCTCTAAAATCAGTCGTCCTGTCGCCACCACACTCATACCAATTCAAATTTGCAATAATAATCAGCATGACACGGGTGCAAAAACTGCTTCGCGACCTTTGCCGCGTCTTATGTTGTATCTTCTTAAAATTCTTCGTTATATTGTCGACCTGATGTGAAAGAAATTGCCGCTCTCTCAACTTTCAGGCAACAGGTTCAGGCTGAGGGACAGACGATGAAACAAAAAATGAACAAAAAAAAAAAAATTGTTATCCATCCATCAAATTGTGACGAGATCTCGGGATGAGATGATGTTGATGATGATGATGATCGAATCGAGCCGAGTCAAGTCAAAGTCCTTCTTCCCGATGATGCTCCCTTTTGCCACTCTTTGAACAGCAGCGGTGCGGCGGCGGTGGCGGCTTTTTCGTCAATCATTCATTTCGTCAGGAGCTTCTGTTTGTTGCTGGCTCTGAAACGGAGGCTATCCCAAACTCTTTGATCTGGCGAGAAAGGCCAAAAATAAATTTGAATAGCATTCTCAAGGATGGAATTTGTTTTGTCGTGGTCCGCATCGTATCGTCATCGTCATCATCATCATCATCAGCAGCATCAGCATCATATCGCCAAACAACTGCTATATTTCGATATGAAAAGATTGCGGGAGTGTGAGGACTGAGGAGGACAAAGAGGTATCGCAGAGATTTTTGTGTTTTTACACTCGCACTTGACCCATTTGAAGTTGAATTTTAAATTCTCCACTGGCAAAGTAGCAAAAAGTTAAAAATGCAAACGATTTTTGACTTTTTGAAAATAGTTTCGCATAAACGACTAACTTTTGTTGGTAGGTTGGTGCCTCTAGCAGCATTAAGCTGCTGCTGCTACTGCTGCTGATGGTGGTGGGTACTTTGGTGCTTTCAACCAAGTTTTTCTGTGCGAGAATGCCTTTCGATATTTATTTTACGACTTCGTTTGTATATATTTGAATTTTTAAATGCGAATTCTATAATTTTTTGGGCGGTGTCTTTGGTGTTGTGTGATGTGAATGTCAAATCATATTTTAATTTTCTTTTTTGTTTTAACTGTTCATTGGTCATCGGAATGTTGTTTCGTTTTATTTAATAATAATAAGCAATAAAAGGATATTTGAGAAATATGAAGACAACAAAATAATTGTATTTTGATGTAAAGGATTCAGATAGGTAAACGGTATCGAATAGAAAAACGGATAACAATTTACGTGAACATGTACTTTAGAACAAAAATTTTTAATAATTTGGCAAAAATGCTTCAAGTCTTTCAAATGCAACTTGAACAGCACTAATAAGACAGAGTTGAAGGACAAAGTCCAAACGATAAAAACGGTCGATTTACTTAGTTCACAAGGACAACATTTGAGCGGAACAATCTTTGCCTATAAGCTGATAGAATTATTTTTCCATATTTTGGACATCATTCCGAACGCAGCCTTTGCCTTCTTAATACTTACTTACTTACTTAGGTCCTCAGACCTTAAAAAGTCTGTTGTGATCCCCTTAAGGGGCATAGGGCCTCCACTACTCCTACGCGCCATCGTGTACGGTTTCTGGAAATATAACGTAGTTCTCTCCAACTCTTCCCCAGCTGTGCAGATTCACTTTCGACTGTCCTGCGCCATGTGCTTCTCGGCCGACCCGACCCTCTACCTGCCTGTGTGAGTGGGTTCCATTGCATCGCTTGGCCAGCAATGCAACCGTTTCCTTTTCGAAGCGTATGACCAATCCACTGCCAATTACGTCTGCGAATAGTACTGTCAATGGATTCTTGAACCGTTCTTCTATAAAGTTCTTCATTGGAAATACGGTTGGGCCAAAAAATCCTTAAGATGTTTCGTAGACACCTATTCACGAACGATTGCAGCTTGCTTGTGACCGTGCGTTGTTAAGATTTTCCAAGTGCTGCACCCAACAGAAGCACGGATTCAACATTGGAGCGGAACAGTCTCAGCTTGGTCTTTGAGCTTATAGCGTTGTTTCTCCATATTTTGGACAGCAGCCTTTGCTTTTTTGATACGGCTGTCGACATCTTGTTCGGTTCCGCCTTTGGTAGAGACAAAACTCCCAAGATATTGAAAGTCTTCTTCTTTCTCTACCGGTTGTCCAGAAATATTGACTTGAACGGATGAGTTACTTCCGAGGCTGATCATTTTTGTTTTTGCCGTGTTAATTTTCAGCCAAACCATTCTTGCTTCTCCCTCCACCCTTGTTGTCATATGATGGAGATCCATGATCCTATGAGAGAGTAAGCATACGTCGTCCGCGTAATCCAGATGTTTTAGTTGGGATGTCAGGCTGGATTGAATTCCACTATTTCCGTTTAACAGGGCTGCACGCAGCACATCACTTATCACTAAAAGGAAAAGTATTGGCGACAGTATGTAACCCTGTCTGACTCCACAATGGACTTCGAATTCATCCGACAACCTTCCTCTATGTAAAACGTGACATTTGCATCCATCGTAGGTTGCTTTAATAATAGCGATTAACTTATCTGGAATGCCTCTCCTGCGTAAGGCAATCCAAATAAATTCTCTGTTAACACTATCAAACGCTTTTTCAAAATCAATAAACAGCAGGTGAAGTGGTGATCGAAATTCGACGCACTGTTCAATAATGATCCGCAAGGTGTTAATGTGTTCAACACAGGATGAACCAGTGCGGAAAGCTGCTTGTTCGGTGTCGGGTGTGTCGTCTAGGTGTTCCTTTATTCGCTCAAATCTCCTTTCATCGGAAGCTTGACGATCATTCCCTTTTTCCACTCCTCTGGGAACAATCAGAGTTCCCAGCTCTCTCTATGAGTGGATGCAGTAGCTCACTCGATGTCGTTGGTGCTGCTTGTAGCTCTGCAATAATAAAGTCCAGTCCTACCGTCTTGTTGTTCTTCAGTGTTTTAATTGCGGCAATGCTCTCTTCTCTTTAGACGGGTCATCAACGTATTCGATGCGCATCGCTGGCGAACACACGGTTTAATACCGAAGCGAAGTGTTCCTTTCAACTTCTGAGCTGGTCCTCATCCGAATGGAGCAGGGAACCATCTAAAACTTTCACAAGGTGTTGTTTTGAGCTTTGTCCACCTTAGTGATTCTATAAATAGTTCTGCTATCACACCGACTTGCGGCCTCTTCTGCTTTTTCAGCTAAAACGTAGATGTCGTTACACTTATCGTCTCATCCTACGGAAAATTTCTCTCATCTTCATACGATACGTAGACTCTAACTCGCTTCTCTCTGCTGCTTGAGTAGCTGTGAGCTCGAAGTTGTTTTTTCCGTCGGTCTTTTTCCAGGTTTCTACGGATAGCCAAGCGTTATTTCATCCTTGTGCCCGACCGACTATTCTTTTACAACCGGTTATGAACAAATTTTTGCACAGTACACCATTGGTCTTCGATGGAGGTAGGTTCCCTGCTGCTGATTGTTCTCAGTCCTTGGGAAAGATGGTTCCCTAGTTGTTGGCGAACTACAGGGTCCTTTAGCCTGTCGGTATTAAAACCTGGGCATTCGAGTGTTTGCTTGCTGAGAGCTACCATCAGATAGTGGTCCTGGGCCATTTCCATGTCTTCCCCTCTTCTGTTCCTGACGTCCAGGAGACAACTTCTAAGACGTGGGCCGATCGCAAAGTGGTCAATTTGGTTGGAAGTTGATTGCCTGTCGTTGGACACCCAGCTTATTTTGTGGCATGTCTTGTGTTTAAACATGGTGCCACCAATTACAAGACGGTTGTTGTTGGGATCGCCATGCCACATGCCTCAGTCCTTCATTCTTATTGCCAACTCTGGCATTCAGATCTCCCATAACTATTATGATGTCTCCGCGTGGTATATTTTTGTAAGCAGCATTCAGCTGGTTATAAAAAGCGTCCTTTACTTCAGGATGTGAGGTATTTGTTGGGGCGTAATACTGTATAATGGCGAAGCGACGTACTCTAGTCCGAAACCTTGCCTTTAGTATCCTGCCTTTTCTAGAGACTCTCATGAAATCAGGCTATTATGCGCAGTTTTGGTTAGAAGCAACCCATTACCTGATTCGCGGACACTTCCGGGCTTTTTTTCCGGAGTAGAGTAATAAAGTGTTACGGTACGGCCCGAGCCCAACCATCGAACTTCGCTTAATCCTTAGATGCCCCATTCGTACCTCGTTCAAGTTGTAGGAAATATTCCGGGTACAATAGCCAAAAATCGTCATCGTTTGATCAGTCCTTATTCAAGGCGTAGTGTTGGTTTCGTTAGCGGAATTTGAGTCGGTTACGAAGAATGCTAGCCTCCGTAAACTATTCTAGAAAGCTAAGAACTTTCGTATTATAGCGTTCTTAGTTTTTAAAGTTCAACACTCGCGCTCATAAGTTTAGCAGGTCAAGTCCCGTTGGACGAGACCAGTATCCGGTGGTTACTACGAGGAAATAAAATAAGCACAATTGATGTGTAGAAAAAGTTGCAGATTACTGGAAGCCACCTAGTTGGCCCGGTCAGTGCCTACCCGATTTCTACACACCCAACCACCAGAGGTTACTTCTAAGCAAAAATAGAACGCCGATTATGTCAAATGTAGTGTAAGTCACAGTATTATAGAATTGCCCTATTAACTCCTTATAAAATTGGATTCACAACTATCATCTAAGCTTTTTAAAAACGATCGGTTCGGAACCCATATTATAATGATCATGTTAAAAAAAACACAACAAATACTTCCCCAGTTAGAAACATTTGGAATTCCTAACAAGAAACCGGGATAATCTACCTCAATTAGCTTCCAGCATATTCATCTTCATTCATCTCCTCCCTATTTGACCATATGTGTGCGTCTTCATCAAAGAACCGCACTTCATCATATTCCTTCCAGTAAATTACCATACTCAATTTAAAAAAGATTGCGCACAATATTAAACAGATATAATAATTTGAATTGCAAGTTCCCGCCTTCATCCTTGATTATCTTCGTTTGATCGTCATATCTCATCAAAAATGCCTCAAATAAAGAGCACTCACTGATGTGTCTCTGCGTCAATTCTTAACGCATGGAAATTTTCACATCACCATACACGCCACACCATTACCGCACCGCACCGGAGAAAGAGAGTGATTATAATTTTTGCGCATACGAAATGTTGCCAATTTAACTGCCAACCGGCCGGCTACCCTACCCCACCTCATTTTGCCATCGCTCTGGAGATGCAGCTCAACCGGACGGACGGATGATAGCACTGATGGCGATCTCCAAGATAAAATTCGATTTTAATTGCCTTCATGTTCGCCGCGATCCGAACACAACCGAACAACCGCCTTATGTGTTTATACAAAATAGCGGGGGAGGCTTGCATAAGCAAATTAGATGCGGTTACGGGAACGGACTGGGGGCTGTGTTAACTAGTCCGGCCTAGGCCGAACGAACGGACGGACGGCATCACTATTGTAGCTGGATGCTAATAGAAAATCTAGTTACCACCAGAGTAGCACAAGTCAAGGCACGCCACCCAGCGGGCTCAATGGATCAACTACATTCTATGTTTGAATCAGCGCGAATGTGGGGAAAAAAGCGCGAACACATGTTGCGTGCCTCAAAGAAATTGCTAATCCGCGTGCGCAGAGCACCATGCGATAAGCATCTCGTGACGACGACGTTGTTGGTGATATTCATCTATAACTTTTTCATTTTTTTTTTTTTTTTTTTGTTACTGAGGAGGGCACTGCCAGGAAACCAAGTAACCAAAATCCAGACACCAGGCCAGACTGTTCTTCAACTTTTGTGTGTGATTGTGTATAGGCTAGGCACTGATGTTGTGCCAAAGCAAAAGCATAGAACAATCTGTTTTTTTTATGGCCTGTGAGCAGTGACCATGGAAAATATTTTGCGACGATGATGACGACTATACTACGCGGATGCGGAATTGCGGATGCACCAGAGGAGTCATTGCAAGCTTTAGATACCTACAAGCTACTAGGTATGGCAACTATCCATATGGAGGATAATTATCCACGAAAAATAAAAGAAATGAGTATATCATTGGAATTATTGTGGGGAGTAATTAACATACACCTTCATGTTGCTCATAAAGAGAAATAGGAGAAATGGAGACTTCTTCATCAATGGTCTGGTGAAAATGTTGCGCTCCAATTAGAATGTGCACTTGGAAGTCTCTTCTCTTTTGATCGTTCTTATCTTCTTTTTTTTATAATGGAATACGATTGGAATGGAATTCATTTGAATCAATTAGAAAATCAAGTTTAAGAGATTATGTGTTTTTCTATCAGACAGTCAGTCCTGTCTGTGAACAGTTAGATGATATGATAATACAAAAAAATATACAGTTTATGAGCCGAGAAACCCTTTAGAGTCGCTACTGCAACAGTAGCAGTCAAAAACTAGGTACATTCGCTTATTTTCTGAGGAAGCAGCATAATATTGATGTCTGGAACTTAGTTTTTCGCTTAAGCCTTAAACTTATAAACTTAGCAAACCATCAATTTTTAACAGCTTAAAATTATTCCAAAGCTCAACCTTGGTAATGATTTTTGAATACCTTTATAATGTTTGCATAATCATAGCGGATTTCCATGACAACAAGTGTGAAGGAAGAAACAGAAATCGTTAGTGCTGAGAATTAACACGTCAAAAGCAAAACATGATTAGCTTCGGAAGAAACTCATCCGTTCAATTCAATATTTATGGGCAACCGGTAAAGACAGTTGAAGACTTTCTTGGAAGTTTTGTCTCTACCAAAGGCGGAACCGTACTAGAAGTCGACAACCGTATTAAGAAGGCAAAAGTTGCGTTCGGAATGTTGTCCGAAATATTGAGGAATAATTCTATCAGCTTAAAAACGGTGTGACTTTTATTCCGTTGCAATATTCAATCCGTGCTTCTTTATGACTGAAGCACGCGGAAAATTGTCACAAGAAATCAAGAGTCCACGAATAACGTGTCTTTCGAAGCATTCTAAGGATTTTCTGGCCCAATCGTATATCAAACTAAGAATATCATAGGGGAACGGGTCAAGAAACTTAAGACAGTACTAAAACGAAGTCGTTGGTGGCATTGGATTGGTCGGTGCTTCGAAAAGGCAACGATTGCATTATAAGCCAAGCGATGCAGTGGAAGCCACTCACACATGCAGGTAGAGGATTGGGTCTCCCGAGAAGCACATGGCACAGGATAGCCAAAAGGTAATCGGTGCATCTAGAGATCTAACACTAAGGTATATTTCCAGGAACCGTACACGAGAACGGGTAGGATTAGTTGAGGCCCCCGTACCAAAGTTGAAATTTTGCAGTAGAAGAGGTTTTATCGGAAATACCAGAAATTTGAACTTTTGGCGTTTATAAATTTCAAATTTCCAACGACGAGCTCGACGATGACCACAGTGCATGAGCTGACAAATTTCTTAGAAACGTGTTTTCATTGCGTTTCAGGACGACTTATGATTAATAGAAATATGAAATTGAACATTTCCAATGACAAAAATATCGGTCTCTCATTAAAAAAAATCCAATGGAGACTAACAATCCAATATCCAATCCATGATGATCGCCATCAGTCTGGGTCTTTCGAGTGGATCGAAATCCTTTCATCAGAATGTTAAAAGAAGTGGTGAGTGTCTATTTATTCCCTAAACTTTTTGGCTTATGAACTAAATGACAAGATTGCTAATAAGAAGTATTGGATTGGATTTTACACTAAGCTGTTTTTCGTTTAGAACTCATAGGAGCGTATTCATAGTCGTTTTTAGCTCCAGCTTATCTTTCACTGGGGTTTATCCATTGCTATTTAAATTGGATAAAATCCAGTTTATCTTAAGAACAACTTAAACAACATTTATGAATCTGCCCCATAGTTCTTTTCTGAGATGATAATTTTGATTTTTTTTTTTTTTATTTGGTCATGAATGCACTTATTTGGAACAAGAAGAAAGATCTAGGCAATAGCTTACAATTGCTTATTTATGAAGTTCTTAAACGCTATTTTTCGTTAACTATTTGATTCGAACTAAATTAACTAAAAACGGTAATTTTTTCTTTTAATTTTGTAGTGAAACATACCATCTATCAAACTCTTTACTAACAATTCAAATTGCTTCTCTTGAAAAAAAATTCTACTTTGTACTTGCTTAGTGCGGGATTATTAATGTTTTTGAAAATCAAGCGAAAGTTGTCGTTTCTCAAAGTATAATGCACTGTTTTCTTGGAAAAAAAATTGAATCGTATCGAGCGTAACTAATTGGTCTAATTTTCCTGTTCTAAATAAAGAAAGTTTAAAATGTATTTATGTCCAAGGAGGTATAGGAAAATCTTAGAAAATCTGTAGGCAAATGAACAAATATTGTTCCAATATCTTCCGTCTTGATATTCCTTAGTTAAGTTACCTTTAGCAGATCTTAATTAAAGGTGACCGACGAAATTCTTACGCATGAAACCTTAAAAAAGAATTTCGAAAGTCTGCATCTAAAAAAACATCCCTGAGGATCTCCTAATACCTTGTAAATTTATATTATTTAGTATAATCACCTCTAACTGAAATAAATCAGCCTCCAAATAGCACCAGTACCAACCAGAAGTAAAAATAAATTTTTTTTTTTTTTTGTAATAAAAGCCGACCGCAATTAGAAATCGGATGTCACACGAAAGGACAACACCCGCTTCTCCAATCCATCCCACTTCGACATTCAGGATATCATTCTACGAGTAGAGATATACGCGATGATTATGATTCCAAACAAAAAAGGGAAATAATGTCCTCGTTAGAGATGCCATTTGCAATTCATTCGTAAAGAAAATAATCACCGAAAGGCGGTTCCCGTCGTCGTTATCCGTTGTCGTCATTCTCGTAAATTGATAAAAAAAATAACGAATAAAAAAACTTGTGGCCCGCAAATGGGTAAAGTGATGGTTGGAACTTATTGAACGCGTGTGCGTGCTGCCTCTCTGTTACCTCAACAACATGACGACTATTCAAACGGCAACCGTCCGTCAACTTTGTGTATCATTGTCGCTAATCTATAATAGTTGGGTGCGCGCATCCCTCAAGAGGGGTGGCTCACTTTTATATCGAAAATAGATTTTGGTTTTAGTTTCATTTTTTTATGTATACATTTGAAACTCATAGAACGATAGGGGTAAGTTAGAGGGTTATACGCGTGCCTTGCGGCAATTCGATAATGATTGCTGAAATGATAACGCCACGTTGACAGTTCGAAGAAGGAAGTTAGAAATGATGAGCACAGCAACTAAGTATTATGATGATGGCCGCTTTCCAAATTTAATTGTGTTATATATACAAAATGAGAACATTTAGGAAGCGTTTAGCTTTAGTGGGAACGGCTTTGCGCTTAGAAGAAACCATGGAAGGATAATGAGGATATTGTATTTCCATTAAAATAGTTTCCACATTTAGAGTATAATCTACATTTATTTTGTTTATGTGGGTCATTCTGAATTAAAGGTGTGTGGTTAGCGTAAAAGTAGAAATAAGGTAATGGAGTCAGTATTGAATTTCGCCACGAAACTATTTTTTTCAGTTCTTTGGGATTCAAACAAAAAATAAATAAGAGGTTTAAAAGCTTCTACATTTGATACATTTTTATATTTTTGATATAAAATTGTTTTTAAAAATTAGACCACAATTATTATAATGGAAAATATTTTATTTGCCTCAACAATCACATGACTCGTCCTTGTTGGTGCAAGTTTAGTCAAAAATATCTTAGCAATTATTTTCATTAGAACATCCTTGGTTCAAAAGTTAGGCGAAGACAAACTTTTTCGCATCAGAAAACATTACCATTCAGATTTTTGTATTTAGTGAAAAATTCTTTACTTCGAGACTGTGGTTTGTTTGCTCAAAAAAAGTCCAATGTTATTTTTCGTTAGTTCACTCTTATTTCCGAAATTATGAAATTATTTACTGTCCAAACCAAAAATTTGTAGCCGCATGGTTTTTGGGTTATTGAATTTTCCACTAAAATAAGTATAAGTCAGTCGGACAAAATTTTGAATAAAACAAAAAAAAATTCTTTGGATTTTTCCAAATTTGTAGCTCTTAAATGCTTTCAAATTGCGAAAGCAGTGTTTTTATAGCTACAATAGTTTTTTTTTAAGTTATTTAAAACTCTGCTCAAATTAGTCTGAAGTTTGCGGACAAAAATAAGAAAATAATTTTTTTTTTATGTCCAAAATTGTAGCTTTTTAAATGCTAATTGTTGCGCATAGTTTAATTTTGTAGCTCATGGGTCATTTTCTATTCCAATTTTCATTTTTAAATAGGTACCGCTAAAGCCAATGGAGAAAATTAATAAAAATTAATTTTATGGATTTTGTTTTGCCAGTAATTGAAGCTTTTCAGAACAAAAGTTGATACGCAACAAATTTTGTTCGGAAAAGTTATAATTTCTTGAAAGAAAAAAAAAAACATGAAATATGCAACTTTTTAAAATTTTGACCGTTACTTCATCTTATTTAAGCGGAACCTTGAGTAACAAGTTGTTTTTTAGATTTTGGAAAGTAACTTTTGAGTTAACCTTTTTTTAGCAAAAACTTGAATATTTCAAAAAGTACCCGAGCCACAAAATTAAGGTTTGCGTAACAAATTTTGGTTTAAAAAGCAACAATTACTGGCCAAAAAAAAATCAAAAATCTCATTTACTAAAATTTTTTCGATTGACCCTTTTAAAAATGAAAGTTGGAATAGAAAATGATCCATGGGAGCTACAAAATTGAAATTTGAGCAACAAATTAGCATTTAAAAAGCTAGAAATTTGGCCATCAACAGAAAAAAATTATTTTTCTTTTATTTTCGTCCGCTAACTTTAGTCTTATTTCAGCAGGATTTTGAATAACTAAAACTAAAGCATTTAAGAATGATTTGAATGCCAACCAAAATTATTTTTTTTTAATTATTTAAGATTTTTTCCCATAAATTCAGATTTATTTTACCGGAAATTGCAATAACTCAAAAACCACGTGAGATACAAATTTTTGATTTGTTCAATAAATTAGCATTTAATTTGCTACAATGAATGAGATTTAAATTTTGTGTGCTCACACAAAATAAGGGACGTAACATTTTTCACTTCAAAAACGAAGTTAGGCTAAATTATTTTTGCTTACCTCAAATATCACAATAAAACTTTCTTTTGGTGTAAACATCGTAATTTTAATTTATGATTAGTTTCCCCAAGGAAATTCCTAGGATAATTAAATAGTTTTTTTCGCTTACCCACTCGCACAGTTCAAAAGCTATAACCAAAAAAAATTGTTCAGAACAGCCATCAAAATTTGAAAATCTGGGGTACATTCGGTACCTTCTGAATGTGCTCCCCTCAAAATGACGAATCTACACTGATACTAAAATAACATTTTTTGTGCACAAATTCTTATAAACAAATTTAAATATGCTTTTGCTTCGTTAAATTCAATTTACTTACTTGTTGCACTAAAAAATTAGTGAAACTTGGATTTCCTAAAATTAATTTTTCAATATACTAGTCAAAATGAGAACGGAGATTTCATAAACTACAAAACAGCACATAACTTTTTCTTAGAGCGAAACTATAAATGTAAAACTTAGAGCTTATTCTGTGTTATTTTCATTTCTTAATTCAGAGCGCGTTTAACTGAAAATGTTTTTGACGAATGTGCCCCGATGATGATTTGACATAGTTGCGTCTTCATTCACCAGTAAGGTAGACAAAATTGACTTTACTGTCTCTTCTCTTAAACGCAATGCCACAGCTAGTTAACTCAGTTAAGTTGCAAAAGTAGTAGGTACAAACAAATGACGTCAAAAACCTTGATTAATAAATAAATTGAAAAACTTGATAAATCTTGAAATGTTCCAAAAGCAATAAAAATTACTTATTTTTTTTTTTTTATTTTTAGATTTTTATGAAACAGTCAAAAAGTTATCACAAAAAGGAAACATATTTTCTAGATTTCAAAAAGAAGGCAACCGATCTTAATATTTTTCTATTTTTAGTTTTTAAAGCTTTAAAATATTTCCTTATTCATGAACCTTCTAGTTCTATAGACAAAGGCTTGATATTTGCAACACATTACTTTTTTTTTAGATTTCTCAATTCTGTATCAAACTTTCTCGCATGCAAACATTCAATTAACAGTCGATATAATTTTTTAACCGCAACAAATCATACTTCAAAACACACTCACACTGAATAATTCACTTAGAATTATTATGACTATAATTGAAATTAATTATTCGTATCCTTTTTTGAATAACATATCAAACAGAGAAAAGTGCTAACCATATCATTGCTCTTTTACTAATGCAAGTGTTGACTTAGGGGGAGGCATAATTGTTTAAGTTTGAATTATATACAATTCCAAACAGACTTAGGTATCGACAATTTGACAGAGTCACGCAAAACCACAAGTTTCCATAAACAAAAACACAAAAAAAAATTATAATCGACTTGTTATGTGTAAATTGGAAGGTCTACCCTTCAATATTCCTGAAATATTAATTTGTTTCGAAGAAAATTTGTTTTCTAGATGCGATTTAAGTGGAATTATATTCAGGTGTTCGAAAAGGTGGGAACTTTTTGAATGTCATTCGTAAAAGTGTTAGAATTTGATAAGGTCAGCTTTCAATTTTATGAAAGGGAAATAATTGAAAACAAAACTAAAAAATGTTCTAAACATTTAGAATTCATCAATTCTAGGAGGATTCCAACAGTATATTCGATAGTCAAACTTTTTCCCATACCAACTTTAGCGGTTTAAAGAATGTAATCGAACAGTTATCGGAATTAAGTGAACATTTAGTTTCTTTCATTGAATTTACATACTTAACCATCATTTTTTAACTATCTTTAATCCTTACAATTTCCTCAACAAATTATATATGCATCCTCTTCGGATTGAAAATTTTCTAGACTGATAAGACAGTAAGGGGTATTCATGCAACTTTGTTAAACGTGGTAAACCCGGTTATTGTGGAAAAAATGTCAAAATTTGTATGGAAACGACAGTTTATTTACCAGATTTTGCAGTTTACCACGTTTACCAAGAGTTTGCCATCAGGTTGCATGAATACCCCCAATTTAATCCTTCCTGTCGTCAATCTTGTGCGGCCACCAGTCAAGCCACCTATTAAGGTCTACAATGTAATCCTATAAAAATATTCATCCATAATACGAAGAAACCCGAGGTCGATGGAAAAAAAACAATTAATCAACAATTAAACCCCAACAAATAATGCAGCGACTGGTGTCCTCTTTACATCCCATGCAACGATTTTCATTGCCACATTCTTGACGAAGTCCGTACAGTGTCCAGTTGGAACATTAACAGAAATAGAAACCACATTTCGACCGATCAGCGGCATTAAGCCGCACTTTTCGATCACATCATCTCATCGCGCATCAATGAACAACGATAAAATGTATGGTTGCCCCCTCCCCGCTCATCCGGTGGTGGCGCGTAGCAACCCCCCCTTCAAAAAAATTCGAACAAAAAATGAAGATTTTTTTTTTTTAAACTGCGAATAACAAAAACAGAGGCAACAGTGATAGCAAACAACAACAATGAATTCCAGTAGCACAAAACAATGTCCTCAACACGCAGCGCAGTAGCCAAGTCATACAGATACAGTTTGAAGCCTTTGAAGAACTCCATGGCCTGGCCAGATCAGAAAAGAATCTCTGATTTGATCCAGAGGCTCTCGCTTGGGTCTTGATTTGACTTTGAAGAGTTTTTCTTTATAAAGTTGATGAGAGCTTGATGATGGTTGTGCTTGTGTGTATGTGTGTGAAGTCAAAGTATAGTTGTTGTCATCGAATGTTGACGAACGATGAACGATGGACCGCGCAGCGGACGACACGGAGTCGTCATCATCAAGTCAAAAACATCTAAAGGTGCCGTCCACTTTGAAGACGCACCGATTCGCATAATGTGATCGCATAACTATGTAACGTAACCTGCGCACTCGGCTCTCCATCTCCAGCGAGTTGATTGCCCACTCCTGGATGCGGATAAAGAAGGAGAGCTCTGTCTTTTTATATGCATGCCTCCTGATGGAATGGAGACTCTCATCCTTGTGTCTGGGATTAGCTTTGCTGTAGGGGCACAGGGTGGGGTACGTGTAGTACCAAACCTATCTTACCTACCTACTCTGTATGAGTATCAATGGAACTGATTGAATCCATTTCATTTGTTTTCTGGGGTTACTTCTTCTGTTGTTTTTTTTTTTTTGCAGATTGCACTTGTCAAAGCGATGATGGTTGATGCTCGGTTTCGCTTGTTGTATGAAGTTATTTTAAGGCAGATTTACATAGGAATTCTTGGGTTAATGGTGGATGGGTATGTTCTCAACTTGTTTGTGGCAGTCGCCATCGCCATTTATACTTACATTATATTTTTTTTTGTTTTTCTTTTAAAATTCAGTTACATTTTGAAAATTATTCTTGAACATAAAATATCAGGATATTTAAAAATTGTTTAATTACATTTTTAGTGGGAATTTATTTCCTGTTCTGTGAAATAAATTCACATACATATAAGTCATTGGAAAGAAGGAAAACCTCTCTAATGGCCGGTTTCATAAACATTTGACAGCCTTTTAAATTTTTTTTGAATGAGACAAATGTCATTTTATGGATGAAGATGACCTCAAAGAAACTGCTAGTTCGACGAAGAATGCTAGCTTGTGATAACTGCTAAGACCGAGGCCTACCAGGGTACCAGGCAATGATATTAACAAGAAGGGAACCACACGAGAGCTAAAGGGGTAAAAGAGAGAGAGAGAGAGAGAGAGCACAGGGATCACGTCTATTGAAGATTGTACCAGCAGGGGGGATGTTTGAAAATTGTACCAAAGGGAAAGAAGATCTACATACCCAAGGCTACATGGCCAGAACTGCAGCCTGCAGATGATAATTAGGAATAATGGAAGTTGGTAGTAAATATACAGTCAGTGTTGAGTATCTGGAAGGAACATTTTTCTAGATTACTGAACGGTGACGGTAGCCATCATTCCGCTATTATTCCATTTAATATTTCATAATTGAGTCTATTCCACCTAAAAGAAATACCTACACTTAGTGATTGGCAAACTTATATGGCATGGTGCGGACCTACCAGCTGAAATGTTCAAAGCATCACAAAATGCTTTGCTAGGGAGTATACACCAACTTATCTGTAAAATCTAATCCTCGGCAATGTGGCATTTTTAAAGAGGAATAAGCCTTCTAAACGTTACGTCACTTAAAAAATTCTGTCGGCTATATTGTGCGATCACACAATCTGGGTTCGATTCCCAGCCTACACATTACACAACCTTGATTTTTTTTCAGGGGTACGCAAAAGGTAATTTTAAAAAAACTCACTGCTTGTCAAGGTGCAGTGCAATATTCCTATCTGGTTTTTCAACAGGGACGCTATAAAAGTAGAGCGACAAGGACAGCAAACGACGCCATATTTCTAGCCACTCTTTGGACATTTCTCTTCACTAAGGTTTGCCATTTCATGATGGAAAAACATACGAGCCAACAACGAGTCGAAATTATTAAAATTTACTACCGAAATTCGGAGTCAGTGGCCTCAACGTGAAGAGCACTAAGTCCAATTTATGGTCGTTATAATCGTCCTAGCAGATCGACAATTGAGCGTCTAGTTGAAAAATTTTAATACACAGGCATAGTACAAAATGTTCCCGTGGCAGTGAGATAAAGAAATGCCCGTAGTGTCGAGAATACTGCTGCTGCTGAGGCTTCAGTTGCAGAAAGCCCAACTGTGTCTCTCACACGTCGTTCTCAAGCGTTGGGCATCTCTGTGACGTCGTTGTGGCGAATTTTGCGAAAAAATCTTGGCCTACATCCTGACAAGATTAAATTGACGCAAGAACTGAAGCCGCTTGATCACCAGAAGCGTCGTATGTTCGTGAATTGGCTGAGCAACAACTTGAAAATGATTCGGATTTTCATCGAAAAATCATATTCAGCGATGAGGCTCATTTCTGGCTGAATGGCTTCGTCAATATGCGGTATTGGTCTGGCAGCAATCCACACGTACTCCATGAGTCATCATTGTATCCCGAAAAAATTACGGTTTGGTGTGGTTTATGAGCCGGCGGCGGCGTTATTGGGCCGTACTTCTTCCGTGATGATCAAGACCGTCACGTTACTGTGAATGGGGATCGCTACCGTTCAATGAAAACCGAATATTTTTGGCCCCAATTGGATGATATGGACTTGGAGAACTCTATGCTTGAAAACCGTCGAAAATTGGGTTCAGCGCCTGTACTTCTGCAAGCGTGCCTATGGTGGCCATGCAAAAGAAATCGAATTTCATACATAATGGTATCGAACGTACTTTCACAGAAATAAAGAATTTCATTGATATCCAAAACCGTTTTTTTTTTATTTAAAAAAAAAACTTTTCTAGCGCTCGTATTGAAAAACCCTTTATATGATGAAGCAGATGTAACAAATCAGGGCACGTAGAAAATGTATAAACTTTGCATAGTTAACTGTGGTGTTAACCTCAGGTAAACTACTTGGTCAACTCTGATGTTGAACTGTTATGCCAGCCTTACACGACACAATATTACTGCGCAATACTTAGTATTGTGCAATAATATTGACCGTGTAAGGTCTGTATTGCACAATATTTTCGGTTTGCACAATATATTGAGTGATATTAAAAAAAATTTAATACTTTATGAAATTTTACTCAATATTTTTCGTTTCCACAACAAAGCAGATGCAGAAAAAGCAAAGAGACAAAGAAATAGTGCGCAATAATATTGAGTCGTGTAAGGACGACCCTTTTTCGCACAATATTTTTGGACAATATTATTGCACAATAATATTGTGTCGTGTAAGGTCCGCTTTATACTATCCCAAAATGCCGTCATTATGCCGGCCTTATGCCGGCCTTACACGACACAATATTATTGCGCAATAATATTGTCCAAAAATATTGTGCGAAAAAGGGTAGTCCATACACGACTCAATATTACTGCGCAATATTTCTACGTCTCTTTGCTTATTCTGTACCTGCCTTGTTGTGGAAACGAAAAATATTGAGTAAAAATTCAGAAAATATTAAACTTTTTTAATATCACTCAATATATTGTGCAAAGCGAAAATATTGTGCAATACAGCCCTTACACGATCAATATTATTGCACAATACTGAGTATTGCGCAATAATATTGTGTCGTGTAAGGCCGGCATTACACGACACAATATTATTGCGCACTATTTCTTTGTCTCTTTGCTTTTTCTGCATCTGCTTTGTTGTGGAAACGAAAAATATTGAGTAAAATTTCATAAAGTATTAAATTTTTTTTAATATCACTCAATATATTGTGCAAACCGAAAATATTGTGCAATACAGACCTTACACGGTCAATATTATTGCACAATACTGAGTATTGCGCAATAATATTGTGTCGTGTAAGGCCGGCATTACACGACACAATATTATTGCACAAGGGAAAACCCCTCTGTTTCCAACTAAAGGCTTGCCCAAACCAAAGTGCGACAGTGCGTCACGACTTGTGCGACGCGATACTTAGATTTTCAAAATTGTTGAGTTTTTAGAAGTTAGGTATCCAACTGCATTTGAGTGACGTCATCAAAATTTGTTTTGGATTTTTGGGGGTGAAGGAGTTGGAGCAGAAATTTGAAACGCACTTTTTCGTAGAGCAACAAATTCAATCTAAAGGCTCAGTCACTTTTTTTTTCCAAAAACCTTTCTATGGCAAACTTGACCTTTTCAAGGTCAAATCGTGGAGCAACAAATTCGAGACTGGGGTAACATATGAGCAACAAATTAGCAACAAATTCCCTCATACTTAGATTTTCAAAATTGTTGAGTTTTTAGAAGTTAGGTATCCAACTGCATTTGAGTGACGTCATCAAAATTTGTTTTGGATTTTTGGGGGTGAAGGAGTTGGAGCAGAAATTTGAAACGCACTTTTTCGTAGAGCAACAAATTCAATCTAAAGGCTCAGTCACTTTTTTTTCCAAAAACCTTTCTATGGCAAACTTGACCTTTTCAAGGTCAAATCGTGGAGCAACAAATTCGAGACTGGGGTAACATATGAGCAACAAATTAGCAACAAATTCCCTCATACTTAGATTTTCAAAATTGTTGAGTTTTTAGAAGTTAGGTATGCAACTGCATTTGAGTGACGTTATCAACATTTCTTTTGGATTTTTAGGGGTGAAGGAGTGGGAGTAGAAATTTGAAATGCACTTTTTTGGAGAGCAACAAATTCAAGCTAAAAGATCTTTAAGTTTTTTTTTTGAAAGAACCTTTCCTTGGAAAAAGTTAACTTTTGTTCCTACAACCTTGCAAATGCATTTTCAAGGTCAAAACGTGGAGCAACAAATTCGAGACTAGGGTAACATATGAGCAACAAATTAGCAACAAATTCCCTCATACTTAGATTTTCAAAATTGTTGAGTTTTAAGAAGTTAGGTATCCAACTGCATTTGAGTGACGTCATCAAAGTTTGTTTTGGATTTTTGGGGGTGAAGGAGTTCAAGCAGAAATTTGAAACGCACTTTTTCGTAGAGCAACAAATTCAATCTAAAGGCTCAGTCACTTTTTTTTTCCAAAAACCTTTCTATGGCAAACTTGACCTTTTCAAGGTCAAATCGTGGAGCAACAAATTCGAGACTGGGGTAACATATGAGCAACAAATTAGCAACAAATTCCCTCATACTTAGATTTTCAAAATTGTTGAGTTTTTAGAAGTTAGGTATGCAACTGCATTTGAGTGACGTTATCAACATTTCTTTTGGATTTTTAGGGGTGAAGGAGTGGGAGTAGAAATTTGAAATGCACTTTTTTGGAGAGCAACAAATTCAAGCTAAAAGATCTTTAAGTTTTTTTTTTGAAAGAACCTTTCCTTGGAAAAAGTTAACTTTTGTTCCTACAACCTTGCAAATGCATTTTCAAGGTCAAAACGTGGAGCAACAAATTCGAGACTAGGGTAACATATGAGCAACAAATTAGCAACAAATTCCCTCATACTTAGATTTTCAAAATTGTTGAGTTTTAAGAAGTTAGGTATCCAACTGCATTTGAGTGACGTCATCAAAATTTGTTTTGGATTTTTGGGGGTGAAGGAGTTGAAGCAGAAATTTGAAACGCACTTTTTCGTAGAGCAACAAATTAGCAACAAATTCCTGCATACTTATATTTTTGAAATTTTGTGTTTTAGATGATGGCGGTGCTAACTTCACGTGAAGTTAGCACCGCCATTGTTTTGGGGGGTTAGGGGAGGAGTAACAAATTCGGAAATGGTGTTATTCACGAGCAACAAATTAGCAACAAATTCTTACATACTTAGATTTTTGAAATTTTGAGTTTTAAGTGTAGTTCTTAGAAGTGCCCATAGAGATAGCTGACTGAAATACATTCCACAAGATCCACAATGCGTTTTGGCCATGAAGGAGTTGGGCTAAAAATTTCATATGCACTTTTTTGAGAAGGTGAGGAGTAGCACTTGAATTGGTGTTAATCTTTTCACTATATGATCATTTTTGAGCGATTTAGATTTTCCTATGAAACTGTTAAAGTGCATTACAAGGTAAAACCGTGGAGCAACAAATTCGGGAATGCGGCAACAAATTAGCAACAAATTAGCAACAAATTCCTGCATACTTATATTTTTGAAATTTTGAGTTTTGGATGATGGCGGTGCTAACTTCACGTGAAGTTAGCACCGCCATGGATTTGGGGGGTAAGGGTAGGAGCAACAAATTCGGGAATGCGGCAACAAATTAGCAACAAATTAGCAACAAATTACTGCATACTCAGATTTTCGATTTTTTGTTATGGCGGTGCTAACTTCACGCACCTTACCACTGGTGTGCTGTGAAAAAAGTTTTCATTACCTGTGCTGAAAAAGCAGTTTGTCGCAAGCAGCGAAGAAACAGTACTTTGCTGTCCAAAGAAACTTTGGCAAATACTGACGAAAGAAAACAACTTGAAGGTCTCACTGCAGCTGATCGCTCTGCTGCGTAAACTATCAGGGTTGGATTCTAAAACTCGTCGGGCTGGTGCGTTGATGTCTATACGCTTCTTGACTTCTTCGTTTTGTTTTCATTAACAGCCAATCTCATTTTTGCAGCCTCTAATTCAATACTGGCAAATGTACCAATCACAGCTTTTGGTTTGTTCTGCCGATTATGGCTATGCCATCTGCGTACGCAAGTAGTTCAACGGAATTTTGATAGTTAGAGTCTACGTTTTGCCTGAAATAAAAGTAGTAGGCATAATGCTTCAAGGGAAGTAACTGTATCAACGAATTAGCTTAAGAAGCCAGAAACTCATGTAAATAGGTGCTACAATTGAACTATATATTTAAGAAAGTTGCGGTTTAAGACAGCAACCAAGTGCTTCTTCGACCTTCTTAGCTGGAACTCATAAAAATGGAGCAAATGAGCCCCAGATCAAAAGATCGTAGGTGTACTTAGTTGCTTTCTTAAACCGTAAGCTAATATCTGAGACTCGGCTGAACTAACAAATGCCCGAAAATGCAATGTACCTCTCAGCAAAGAAAGGTCATTTCCCTTATTAAAACATTAAAGAACCACAAGGCGGTAAAACTTAACAGAGGACTGATTATCAAGCTTCTGAAGAAAGGAGCTTTGTTGCAGATATGCCTGCGGTTGCCAAGATAAACGCATAAATTGTCTGAAGGTTTCACCACTTCACATGCTATTCATTGTTTTAGAAAAGCCGTTGAGTAGTCTCAACAGAAAAAATTATCTTCCAAGCCAAATGTCGTTCTGGATTGGGGAAAGTTGTCAGATGAATTTGAAAGTCCGGGAATGTTAGGAATGGCTGCAAATACTAGTCTTGCGATGCACACTGTGGCCAACTATATGAAGAGAGTGCTTAAAATGCAAAATTGATTTATCAAAAAAAAAGAGGTCAATTCCATCATTTTTTGTATGCTTTTAAGTAGACACTTGTTGATTCTCATGATTTTGAGTGACTTAATAGTTTTAACCGAACCGCATTTTGCATATTTGAAATCTTGGAAGTTCTACCGTACAATCGAAAAAAATATCCTTATCCCTAAACTCTTTTCGGCCAAACCAGCAGTGTTAGATAGGGTAAAGTTGAGACTTTTCAATCGTGATTTTTGGCTAAACTAGGCCTCTTTGAGAATTAAAAATGAGATATTCGTGACACGAAAAAAACAATTTTTGTCATTAAACGCCATTTTGCTGGTAAACAAGGAATATACCCCCAAAAGTATACAAAAGTATAAAAAAATCAATGCAGGGATGACATCGAAAAGCAAAACGTAGTCGAAACCTTCGTTCTTTTTGATTCTCATGAAATCGAGTGACTTAACAGCAAAATAGAAAGGTAATGAAACGGATATTAAACTTCTCCAATATTGAGAAAAATTTAGGCGACGAAATTTTTCTACGGAAATAACTTGTTTTTTTTTTCAGAAAAAATAAAGGACCTACTTCTGAAAATTAACGAGATCCTTGGAGAACTACTAGCTTAAGGAAAATGTTCCAGTTATCCTTTCTTTCCTGACAATTTTGAAATAACATTTTTTTTATTTAGTAAGTAGTTGAGAAATAACTTCATCATACTCTTTTAGTTTTTCAAATTTATTTTTCATAATTTCCAAGACGAAAAAAAAAAAAAACTAAAACAATAAAACACAAACTCCTGCGACCTACATATAATTTATATTCCAATCGAACCAAAAATATTCCTTTTATGTCGCCAAAAGTTTACTTTGATTTTCTTAAAATCACATTACATACCCGCCACAGCCGCTCCCGGCTCCCCAAATTTCGACCATAACTTCTCAAATGACAGAATCCAATTCCAAAATTCATGTAAATAACCCTCCTATAATCCCATTTCTGTTTGCGTATTGAAAGCCATTATTTAGAGACTAATACAAAAACTAGCTTTAGCCATTGGATTAGGCTGCAAAATTGGTTTCCATATGGTATAGATAGGAGTTGTAAAGAGGTTTGTATGGTGATGTCTGATGGGTTGGGTTGGATTGGGTATACGGCTAGTGGTATTCCTATAAACATATCTCTGCACCTCTTGGGATAAGCAAATTGCACAAGGACAAACGGGCATTTTCTATAAAAGATATAGTATACGCAAAATCACAATCCATAAATATTCATAGTCACATTATTCGAAAAATGCCATTTCCGGGCGGTCCAGTTCAGATACATTTTTACAAACATGAATATCCTTACGCCGCCGCCGTTCTTTGGTCCCAGCAACAGCAGCAGCAGGTAGAATTCCCATTCTTTGTGGGGGTGGATGAATCCAAAAAGGAAAGTCCGTCGAATGGACATAAATTTACATGGCATTATGCTGGACTAAATTGCGGATGTTGGACCAAGGATAACAGTATCTGAACTGAACTGACCAACTGGAGGGTTTCTGAGAAAAAATTTCATTCATTGAACAAAAATAATATTAAGGACTATGTGCTGAGCGTGTGGATCTTTGTGTTCTTCTGTGTCCCACGAAATGGGTAATGAGAAGGAAAATTACCCTCCTCTAGCCATCATCCAGAGAAGCCGTTGAAAAATCTAACATTATACGAGTAAATGTGCGGGTGAGGAGCCAAAATAAGGACACTTTCTAACTCGTCTCTTCGTTAGCAGTTTCTATAATATGATGTTGAAATAGTATAATTGTTTCCATTTTCATTTTCATTTCCATATCCATCCACCCTCGCATTTTCTGATTGTCAATACAGTTTGGTTTTCCATGGATTTTTATAGGACTTCACCATCACCAGGTGTTCGACAGGAGAACCAGACCTACCATAGAGGTATGATGGTGCATCACCAGGACATCGGCAGTTGTTCATCGATGATGGTTGTTCTTGCTGTTGGTGTTGGTGGCATAAGGATTAATCTGCGCGTTTTGTTTCCTCGAGTATTTTGTTTTGAACATTTTTGAAAAAGTGTTTTTGTTGGGCATCCTTTGAGTCCTTGTGCACATTACAATGGAAAATAGTTGAGAGTGACCAAGTGATTTATGGTCGTTTGTCGTACCAACGAACGGTAGTGTCTGCTTAGGGTGTAGGCGTCGACTAATGGCCGATGTGCTATATCGCTATGTGTGCGTCTATATAATAGTTTAGTGTTTTGAGTATATCCTTTTGTTTTTGTTTTCTCCTCATGGCATTCTATTGATGTGGCAATTGTTGTAGTAATATCCATCCGCACTTTTGGCACACTCTTGACCCGAAGTCAAACCGCGCTCTTTTAAACAATGGAAGATATTGAGAGCGGACATTTAAATTTATTGCAAAAAGCAATACAGGAAGAGGGGGCGATAGTGATTTTAAAGGGCAATCTAGTTTTTTTTTTTGTAGTTTTTGTGAGTTTTGTGTTAAGGAACCGGACAGACGGCACGAGCCCTGATAGTGCTAATAGAGACGCATAACGAAATTTATGTAATAAATTTATTCTTTGAAAAAAAAGTGAGAACAAAGCGAAAAACCGATTGGGTAGATTGATTTTGTTGAAAGGAGAGCAAGATAATGCATATGTTTGGCTTCGGGGTTTTTTTTTTTGGGTTTGGCTTGTGGCGCTCAATTTTCTTTCCTCAATATTATATCGTTTTAAAATTAATGTGAATTTGAAAAACCAATGGTGTGTGCAAATTGTATTTTTGCTGTATGAATGCCAGACAAAGACTCATTCTTACTCACATTGCGACTGCGAATGCCCATCTCGATGAAAAACTATCAATTAATTTTCCTTAAGGTAGGAGGATCTACATTTGTACCTACCAGTTTTTTTTTTTTTTGAGTAATATTGAAGAATTATTTCAAGAAGTGCAAAGGCTTGAAAATGCAGTGCGATAGAAAAAAAATTCACATGAAAAGAGTAGAAAGGTGTCTAAAAATATGAAAATTTGATTTTCGACAAAACCAATCGGAGTAGGTATTATTGGGACATCAAAATTGGGCCTGCAATGTTACCTAATTTTTTGATTTAACTGGCAACTAAAGGATAACTTTTTGAGATTATTATTATTTGAAAATATATGCATCGCCCTATAGAATTGTTTTGTTCCATATGCCACTATTATCGTTTTTGAGTTAGGAATGGATTATATTTTAATTTTGTATGTTTTTTCTGAATCTTGGATCCGATTGACTCTATGTCTTCCCGATCCCGAGGTACTCACACTGATGAGCATCGACTTTGTTCCATATCCACCAAAATCAAATGTTTCTAGAATTGTTTTGTGTCATAAACCATTTTTTGGCGTTTGTGAAAAATTTTCCATATAATTACACTGTGTGACAGTCAAAATATACGCGAGCGGAGACCTATCACGATTTGTAGAGCTTGTTGCACGGATTACAAAATGGTATGTGAAAACCGGAACATGGAATTAATTTAATTTTTATACTGACAATACGTTTTTTTTTTTGAAGTGATAAATAAAATATAAACAAAATACAGTCGAACTGATAATTTCCTCCTATTATTAAAATTTGTAAATTTTAATAAATAAAATAAATAAATATATTTTATTACATATTTTACATCAAAACCTGAAAAAAATTAAAATGAATTATAGAAATAGTTTCAGCAATTGTAAAGGAATTGAACTTATCTCGTCTTTTCAGGCTAGCAGCCAGGTAGTTCCAAAACCAACAGCATGCAGGAAGAACTTGTGTTTAGAGTTTTTGTATTTAAATTTTGAAGGTAGGTACATTGAGAAAGTTATTCTTTCTGATACTGGGAAAAAAAGATTTTTGAATAGGTTTGTGATTAGCATTAGGGGCCGGTTATAGCGACCAGGAAATCGAATCAGAAGAAATGTTCTAATAGATTTTTGTATGTTGTTTTCACTCCAATACAACATAAATCGATGAAAAATTACTCAAAGATGATTTTGTGAAATTAAATTTTACAATCGAGCAATAAGTTTTTGTTTGGACTGTATCTTTATTTATTTTCCTGATACGAAAAAATAAAATTTATATCAGGAAAATTTCATTTCACAAAATTTTCTTTTAGTCATTTGTCAACGATTTATGTTATATTGGTGTTTTAAAACGAGTGAAAACAAAAAAAAAATTCCGTTAGACCATTTTTCCTGATTGATTTAATAATAAGGGGCTACCCTTAGAATAAAAATATTTAAAAACAAAAATATGAACTACATTGGTAATCCTAAACTTGTCCGTACCGTTACGTATTTCCTTTACGTTTTATGACGTTTCGTCATGAAATAGATTAATTCTGAAAAAAATGTGTGCTAATCGGTGGACTTATACTATACACTACGTGTACGGAAAAGTAATAAAATAGTCGATACGATTAATGGGAGTAGGCTTAAAAGGATTTGAGATGTTCCGACCCCCCAATACCCCTCTTCCCTGGGTCCACACCGCTAAAATATGGTGTCGTCATCCGAACTACATTATGTAAATGCACAAAGTTTCAGTATGGTACGATAGTTGTAAGTACGCTAAAATGAATTTGAGGTATTTCGACCACCCAATGCCCCTTCCCAGGGTCCGCACTACCAAAATACTGTATTATCATTCCATATAAAAGGGTAGGTAAAACAAGAATTTTTGGCAATAGTCATTTTCGTTTAAACCGAAAGGCAACTTTCCAAAATTTGCAAAACCTGAAGAGCAGCATTAGTTCGAACAACAGAAATAATTGTTAAATAGGTGTCCCACCATAAAGGTTTGGTTAAAAATAACCACGAGATTCTTTACTGATTTAACGTAGTCTAACGCTGTCCCAATAAGCTGAACACTTGGTAGGTATGACACATCAAGAGCAGTATTATTTATGAGAATTGCCTGGCATTTGAAGTTTCGGATAATTTTTGAAAAAGAATGGACCCTGTATCGATCCTTGAGATACACCAGAACTAGTAAATAGAAACTCGGACAACTAAGAGTTGGCTAAAACTGCTAACGTATGAACTAGGCACGAAGTTTGGATTTTTCGGTACGTTGTTGGTCTCCTTTTAACACATTAAAAAATTAAATACATCTAATGGTAGAAAACGAATTTTTTGCTCGCCATCTTGAAAATTTAAAAAATTAAAAATTGAAGAAAAAAAGTTGGTGAAATATGTAAATGCGCTCGCACTCTCGTGGTCGCAGATTTGAATATGAGCCAATACGAGAATCAAACAACATAACCATACAAAAGTGAAACTACTTCTTATGTGTTAAGGGCCCCAAGCATAACTAATAGCACAAACTTTGCATTTCTCATAACATTGGTTTCACACAACTCTTCTCCATATGACTACACTTTAATCAATTAAATTTGACTTAAAGAGATCACATAATCTGCTTAATCATGACAGTCAGCAATTTATTTTCTTTTTACTAATTCTGCAAATGTTATACCTTACCTCTAACAATATATGCAAAAGAACAAATTATATGAATTTACCTTTGTTCTTACAAATTGAAGACTTGCATGCTGTCAAGGAATTTAATTAATTTACAGAAACAATTTAAAACACTACAATGTATCATTTAATTTTCATACTACAAACACAATACTACATCAACCTGCACATTTTATGCATTTTTTTTTTTTTGTTTGTTATCGTGATCTTTCATTTTTTATTCTTTCCCCGCCAACTTTATCACAACTTTCAAATCAATCCAACAAAACACAGAACTTAGAATGACACAGAGAACAGCATACCCTATATATTCAGTGTGACCAGACTATTCGTTTTTAGTTGTTGGTTTTTCATGAAGAAGTTGGTATCGTTCCATTAACTAAAACATCGCCCTCCATTACTTTTCCATTAAAATGGAATTTAAGAACTCAATTTTAGAACTCAAAAAGTAAAAAAGGTAGTTAGAACTTATAATCTGGGACTCACAATCAAATAGAAATCAATGATTAGAAAATTCTGGTGACTTGAAACTATTTAAATGAATAAGATTGCTTCCTGACATTTCATGAAAATGCCTACCAAATTTCTATTCCTTCAATATTGATTTTTATTTAAATTTAAAATTTTTAGGCGAATCAATTTATTTATTCAATGCTGGTCACACTATAAGCACATAACCTTCAAAAAGAAATGGCGCCTTCATTTGTTTAGTCGTCTTCGTCTCCGTCTTGGGAGAGAGCCTCGTCGTCGCCGCGCGTCAACATAATTAATCCGCCTTCACTTAGAACGCGCACTTTATAGACCTCCTTAGCATATAATACTGATACTGATACTGAATATGATAGCCATTAGCGGATGCATCTCTGAACTTGACAAGTGTGACGAATGAGACAGAGGCTTAGCGCGCTTTCATCTGAAGCCGAGGGTGGAAATTAACCCGAATTGAGTTTTGCAAAAGGCAGCCGCGCGAGTAGTTGTAACCATAAAACAGCCAACAACAACAACAACAACAACAAAACTAAAGAACAATCAGACAAAAGTTTTAATATACTTCCATGGAAATTAAAACGACACCGCAATTCAAATAAAATAAAGTAAAAACAAAAAAAAAAAAATTAATAACGAAACATGCAAAATTGAAATTAATTCATGGAATCTTTATATGCGGGCGGGAAGGAGCCAAAGTCTGCAAATGGAAATATACACACAGCCAAGTTGGAGCGACCAGAGGGAACACAGTCTGGGCAATTAAAATCATCAGAGTGGATGATTTAAGAAGGAAAACGTGCAGATTGGCATCTAACTTATGAATGTGTGTAGTTATAAAATATATCTCGTTTTGCAACACAACATATCTAGGCACTCGAATTCAAATTTATAATATTATTTATCATCAGCATGCAGCAGTCATGAAGATTCACTCCGATAGATGGCAGTGGAGGTGAATTGACATTTCCTTAATGCATATTCAGCGCAAACAGAGATAATAATATTTAATGCACTTATGAATTGCAATTGTTTTTAAATTGTTTTTTTGTTTATTTTTTATTTTTTATTTTTTATTCAAAAAAAAAATAACAAGATGAGGAAAATAAATTATATAGTCGCTTTATGGAAAGTATAATAGGTCTTTGATACGTTTTCAACACAATTTTGTATGTTTGCACTCAACAAGGCGATTGAAAAACATTAATTTGCAGTCAAAAGAAATATAAATAAAACGCACTACTGGGTCACACGAACTTGCACTTGTTTACGAAATTGTAAAATTCAGACATTTAGACACTTTAGAATAATGTCGTTTACAAAAATTCAAAAATAATTAAATTACCTAGTAAATTACAAGTAAATGGTTGACTCGTTAAACGAGATGCACAATTCTTCAATCTATTCAAGAATTGAAAGGAAACGTGTTAGCAGGTTCAGTATTTTGAGAAAAATTATCAATATTATTTATTACGAAAGAACTTTGTATGTTATGGCTCACCATAACAACTGTAACATTCCGGTCCTAGTTGGATCTTGGGAAAATTTGGTAATTGCAAAAGACACTTTATTTAAAGGTCAAATTGACAAATTTTGTCTTGATTATGTACTTCCTTGATATGTTTGTCTTAATTTCTCAATTTTACACTTAAATGTCTATGGCAATTACCGAAATTTTCCTAGATTTAGGTAGGACCCAAATAAATTGAATATAAGGTCAGTGCGTATAGGTACAAAAAAAAACACCCTTTTACTCATGATACGCATGTTGTCTTTTACAATCTTGATTTTAAGGAACATCAGATTATTTTTAGGAGTTTTGATCAATCTAACATTATTTTTACAGGGTGCTTTGGCAATTAATACACAAAATTCCTTACAAAACAAAACACCCTTTCATTGAACATTTGTTTCAATGGACTCTTCTAGTCCATTTAAACGCTTCATACTAAATTTTATTAATGTACCATTCTTTTAAAAATGTTTACGCTAATATTTAACTAGTTGCAACTAATATATTTGTATAATTGCATAAAAACGACATTAGCTTTTCTTAACGTGGTCATATTGAGTTAGTTTTGGTCTTATTTGATCCGACATGAAAAACTAGGTGGATATTGGGGACTTATTTTTACCAGCTGCTATAGAAGATTACGTGTAAGCTTACAGAAAAAACTCCGCTGAGCTCCAGTCCAAAACTAACGTTTGATTAAAGCTTATACGTCTGCTTAACATTCCAATAAATTATATTGACAACTGTTGCCAAATACTGAACAAAGTCATTAAAACAAGAATTGACTTTTAAATTAATTAATTAATTAATTAATTCATGATAACATTTTACAATTAAGTTTCAATTATATTGTTTTTCCATCCATTTTCTAGAAATAGAGGTATTCCCCCTTTTTTTGTCAATTTGTTCTAAGAAAACAACATTAGAATAATCAACCCTGACGGCAAGATGAACTGTTTTTTAAGTAACTGAAAATTTACACTATTTGTTACTCCGACACCATGTCTGAAAATTTCATAAAAATCGTAGTTAAAATTTTATCGATGTAAGAGAACATCTGGAAAAAAAAATCGAAAAATTTTAGTTTAAACGATAAAAAAGTGTGGCAGAAAATTCATAGTTTAATTTCTCTTGCTAGTGATTTTTATTAAAATTAATTAAAACTGGATTTGCCAGTAAGCGAAAATTATAAGTGCAAATTTCTCTTGTTACTGACTATCATTCAAACTTAAACAAAATCGGTCAAGTGGCTTAGTGGCTCTCCCATACAAGTCGCCTCTACTGTGCAGCAGCGCACATAAATAAAAATGTCTCAAATACGTGGTTTCTTAACGTTTCATGATGGAAAAAAATTGATAAATTTAAATTTTTATTATTTTACGAGTAAAAACCAAAAAAAATATTTTTTTCCTTTTCTGAACTTGGCCCTGCGCAAGGACGGATTTAAAAAAAATTAAATCAAAAAGTTAGCTGAATACTGAGTATCTTATCAGGCAGAAAAAAATTTAATTATAATTTTGGTGTGATATCAGACGAGTGCGAATTGTTTAATATTACGAGAATATGTGCACTACGGCTATACGTACTTTTTGTATAAGGATTTTATTTTTTTTTTATTGCGCGAGAGGGAACCGATTTAAAAGTACACTTTGGACTGGTGATAGGGATGATGAAGTCGTTAGTTAGTTAGTCGCTTAGCTATTCATTTTTGTTTTTTTAGGATTTTTTTTAAAGAAATTTTTCTGAGATGTTTTTTTTTTCAATATTTTGTTATAAAAACACTTGTTATCGATAATAACTACACACCCCCTTATACTAGACATTATAGGAGGAAAAAGTAATAAAGATATCCTGGGGTTTAAATGAAAAGGCAATAATCCTTGTTTCTGTACTTTTTTCATAGCGGAATAGAACCAATTCACTGATTTCATATCATTACACATTTTTCAAAATGTAACATCGCCGTATGCAAACGCCGTATGCCGTTTTAATAAAGATACAGGAGGTTGAAACCATTTAAAATTCATCAAAGCTGATTAAGAACAAGTTCCAATCTAACCGAATTAAATGGGCTGAAATTTAAAATTGTCCATTGTAGTGTCCTTAATAAAGAAAAATACTAGAGAACATCTTGCAGAAAAGGTAAAAGAAGACGATGTTTCTTCAGAAAGAAGGATTGCCCACTTCATTTAAACCCCAGGATGTCTAAATTACCATATTTCCTCCTATAATCTTATAGCAAATATTGAGTCTAGTTAAAGGCAGTGCGTCTGATCGTCAGTTCGTGCGTCGGTGCGTCTATCTATGAAGAGAGCCACAACCTAAACAGGTTGACGGATTTGCTTGAAATTTGATACAGATAACTTTTTTGTAATTTCCAAAGTGGTTTTTTTTTTTTAATATCTCAATTAGAACGAATACCTCCCATATAATGGTTTTGAGTTATTGGATTTTTCTCGAAAACATCTCTAACGATTTCAAATTAACTTGGTGTATGTTATATCAGTGATTGTAACTGCATTTTTAATGATACTGCATTTTTTATTTTTCTTAGAAAATTCGAATAAGGGAAATATGATGAACACGCTTTTTTGAAGATCGCAATAATTTTTAGTTATCTCTCTATTAATCTTTAGTGACTGGACCGATTTTGTTCAAAACTTGTCTACAAGTTCTTCTTATGATTTCAAAAATATTTTTATTGTTTCAAAAAAAAAAGTAAAAAACAAACTGAATTGTTCAATGACTAATAAACATATTTTTACTTTGAACTACAAGAGCAATTTCGTGCGATCCAATCGTGCATTTTATATCGAATGCGTCTTGCAGGCAAAATTGCCTATTTAAGTGGTCTTAAATAGAAGGTTGATTTTTTGAGTGCGTCTTGCAGACAAACGGCTATATGCAAGATGTTTTGGACCCATATATTCGTTATCAGAAGGAAATGTTCAATTTTTAGTTAAATGTTTGTTTCTGCTATCACAATTAAAAGAAAAATCTTTTTTTTTCCTCTTCTTTGAGTGCTATTTGTTTAGATCTGTACTTGTCTCTAATAACATGTAGTACTACGATAAACTTACATCAGCATTCCCAAAAAATATTACATATTTTTTTCAATCTAAAAATAAATAATTAACTTACCAGATTGTGAGTCCTTTTACTTTTTTCTTTTTTTAATTTTATATTAAAACACAAAATTTTATTTTTCATCAATTTTTGACTTTTTATTTTTTTTATTAATTTCTCCAATTACGATTTAATTATTATTTTTTTTTTTCATTAATCATTATTTATTATCACAGTATTCATTACTATACAATAATTAATCTTAATACTTTTACAAAAGAACAAAAAAGAAAATTTTAAAATTAATTTTATTCTTATTTAGTTTAAAAAATTTACATTTTGGACACAACAGCTATTAGAGGTATAAATGAAAACATTTACAAAAAAAAAAACTTTAAGTAGATCAGTTTGATAGGTACACCAATTTAAACAACAAAAAATGTTACAGAAATTATTATTAATTATTTATTAAACTTTGTTTAAATTTTTTAATAAAGTTAGTTTTTTTTTCGCTTCTCTTCTCTGGGTTCTTAGTTTTGTTTATTTTTTTTTTATTTGAACTCAGAAAATGAGTTAAAAATAATATAAAAGTTAATTTTTAAGTATAGTTTTTTCGTTTTTGTTTAAATAATCTTATAGCAATTAAATTAATTACTTACTTCATATACATTTTACACTGACTTAATTAAAGTTTAGTAGTTTGTTGAGGGTTATTTTGTGTGTTTTTTTTTATTTTTAATTCTATTTTAGGTTTGATGTGTGTCTAGTTACCTTAAAGAAAAAAAAAAAAAAATACATAAAATTATTAGTTAACTTTATATGACAATTTTTATTTTTTTTTTATATTTAAAACTTTTTAATGATTTTTTTTTCTTTTGTGTAAAAAATATAAAAAATCTTCAACTCACCTGTACATGTTTAGTTTAGATAGGCAAAGAAGGGTATATTGTTTCCTTATTCGAACAATCCCTCCTTCATTCGATTGCAACATTAATTCACTAAATCAATAGTTTTCGTCTTAGTGCATCATCATATAGGGTGACTCACTGCCACCATTGGTCCCCGTCGGACTATCCATTGCTGGATTAATTCGTTTCTCCTTCTGTCGGCGATTGCAGAACCACACACGAACCACTTCTTTCTCCATACATAGCCGGTCAGCCAATTGGCTGATCTCTTCACTGGTTGGCTTGGGATTAAGGACGAATGCTTTTTCGAGAGCCCCTCGGATGGAAGTTTCAATGGAAGTGCGCTTCTTTCGTCGGCGACCCATAATTTCGGGAGTTGTGACTGTAGTTTGAAGTGCTGCTGGATCGAAAACTCTGTAAGAAAAAAAAGTTAACAGTTATCAGATCAGTTCGATCAAAAAAATACAAGAAAAAAGAAAGAATTTTTATAAATTTTTCTATAAAAGGGTTAAACTAGAAATGACGAAAATCGAAACTTACCCTCCAGTAGCTGAAATAGTACGGTCGGCATCTTCGAGCCATTTCTGCAACAACGGCTTCAGCTTGCACATATTCTTAAAGCTCAAATTCAATGCCTCAAATCGCGATATGGTGGTTTGTGAGAAATCATTGCCATACAGCTTGCCCATTGCCAAGCCCACATCTCCCTGAGTGAACCCTAGTTTTATCCGTCGCTGCTTGAATGTCTTTGCGAATTGTTCCAGTTCCTCCAAGTCGGTGGTTTCTTCGGGTGAGGGCTCACCAGCTGCTCGCTGCTGGTTAACAGTCATGTGTTTTGGCATTTGTGGAGTTTGTGGTGCTCCACTAGGTGTGCCGGGTGTAAGGATGCCTCCAACTTTTAGACTTCCACTATTCGGTGGAGTCACTTGATTGCTAACACCATAACCACCACCTACACCAATATTAATCGGTGTATTCTGATGCAGAGGACTACTCGCTGGACTATTCATAGGACTGCGGTGCGTCGGTGTCGAGGTGGATGTTATGTGATGAGACTTGACTGTCGTTGTTATATTTGGAAGTGGCTGAAGATGTTGTGGGATATCATGATGTTGCTGGTGTTGTTGTTGAGTGTGCTGCTGTTGTTGTTGTTGCTTTTGTAATGCCTGCAACTGCTGTGCTGCTTGTGTCAAAGCTTGAACTCGATTTTGAAGCAAAAACTGGGCGGCAGCAATTTGAGTCGCAACTGCTGGATCGTCCTTAGGCAATCCAACCGAACCACTACGAATGATTTCAATGTAACTCTGGAACTGCTGTTGCAGGGCAACTTGTTGTGCTTGCAGAGCCTGCTGGAAAGCACTAAAGTCCTGTGGCGAGATCGTATTGAGTCCGGCTCCAGCCAGCAATGGATTCTGCATCATTAGCGAGCCCAATGCATTCGGTACAAGTCCTGCTTGAAGATTGGGCATCTGAAGGGAGGATGTTGGAGTTGTGGTCATGGCCATCGCTGACGAGGGTGGTGTTGCGCTGTGTCGAGAATTGTCGCTGGTAAGATTGAGAGCTTCGGTATTGTCATCGTCTGGATGATGATGTCTTGGTGGGCTTAGAGGTGATCGGCAACGGTCACTTGTATTGCCAATACTATCGCCGCCATCATCGGAAACTGAAAGAAATTTTAAAAAATCGATGTCAAAAGTGTTTTGGTATGGGAAAAGGGGAGAAAGGACCCTGAACACGTGCAAATACTTCTTATTTCCTATGCAGATCACATTTATTGGTTCGATTGTCCAACCTTTTTGCCAGGAGGTTTATAGTAAAATTAAAATTTTATGCAAAACGTCAAACGAAAAGGATACAGTCACTACACCCACAACTCTCCTTAAAAATCCTTTTGCCTAATGGACATTATTCATAAAATAAAATAAAAAAAAATCCTCCAAGGATATTCGTGATATTGCAATGGAAATTGGTCAATTTCATAGTCCACTGGTTACCACAATCGAATAACCGACAAACGAATAAAAAAATTCAGGACGAAAAAAAAAACTGAAATTCAAAGAAAACATTTCGCATATATACTTCAAAAGGACTCTTTTATAGGTATGTCCTTGCGTATGCATATGCTTCCGTTTACCTCAACAAGCACTTTAGAGGGAAAGTGAGTTTTCATGTTTTGATTGAGTATAGGTATAGCATGAAACCGGCTGACGGACTGACGAGAGTCCTTGAAGGAGTATGTTTACGTATGGGGTGCTGAAAGGATATTTATTTTCATTTTGACACACCAAACGAATGCATAAATAATCATTGAATATCTATAAAAATGTTTGCAATTCAAAAAAAGTCCATACCACACCGCACAGCACAGCACACACGAAGGTGTTTGTTATCCTTTCTCAGGATATTTTTTTGTATGAGAGTGATGCGTGCAGATGAAAAACAAATTTTCAATTCCACCCCTGAATTCATTCGATTGGTTTTATTCAAATATAAAAAAAAATTTCTATCCTTGAATGTTCAAAAGGTGTGAAACTATGTTTGCAAATTCTTATCCTTTTTTTCATAGACTCTCACCAGAAAAGGACATGAATAATAATTTCATACAAAACCGAACAAAAAAAAATCTTTGAAATTCAAAAATATACACATTCATCGAATATTCAAATGGTCATTTGAATGGAGCCAGTTATTCTGCATATGATGCTCTGGAATCATCACGTACTGCCAAAAAGGACGAAACGTGTCCTATTTCCATATGAGAAAATGTATAATGTGAATAAACGAAAGGAAAAAAAAAAACAGATGTTCCGCATTGAGTTTGTTGTATATTCAAAAGATGAACTCGATATCTGCACTGACCAAATCACAGTGAATGTCCTGGATCTTGGTCTCAGAATTCAAATTCGCAGTGAATATCGTCCTTTTTTTTATATTTGAATCTAGGATAGACTGACCATCATGCAAATATACATCTTTTTCTTATTCATTTTTTATTCATAAGAATTCGATAGGAATTTTTCATCTCGCAATTCACATGTGGTGTGTATCCTTTTGCTCCATCACACCAAAACACATATCCTTTTTTGTGTTTTTATTACCTAATTTGAGGGTTATACATTTATTTCTATATGTTTGGTTTGGATATATAATGGACTAGGAAGGATTGGCACACTCTCTCTCTGTCCTTGTTGATGTATATTGGATTGTAAATATTTTGTCAACAAAAAAAAAAAAGGACTAAATTGACATCTTAAAAAATGAAGTGAGTTATTAGGATTTTTGTTAAGAAGGAAAGGGTGCCAATATTAAATCCTCTTAAGATCTACTTTAAGAAAGTGCGAAGAACTTGTGTCTTACTCTTGACAAACAAAAAAAAAAAAATAGATTGAAACCTTAAGGAAAAGGGAGAGTTGATTTGAATCCTTTTTTTTTCATTCTTCATTTTAAACAAAAGTCTATAAAACTATTCTTTGTGGGATCACGACATTGATTTAGATTTTATCTGTAAGCAGATGTTAATTTTGGACAAGAAGGGTGTTCTTGATAGAAAAATGTAACAGAGTGTAGGGACTTTTACTCTTACCCCTATCTTATTTCTGAAGCGAATGAAAACTAAAACGAATCAATGATGGAGGGGCTAACATTTGTATAAAGGGAAAGGGTCTTATTTAAGGAGCGATTAGGTTTAGATGTAATCGTTTTTTTTTCGTAAAGAGGTATTTCGGGGTTTTGAAAGTGAGAATGTCGTTTAAGTGATGTGTCAATTTAAGCCAATTGAGAAGGGTCCAATAAAACGTAAGATGTTTGGCACGCGAGCCTATTTAAATGTTATACCTACAAGATTTTTCAATTAAAATAGAAAACACTTAAAATTTTAGCACCAAATAATTTTAGAATTTGTTTCTATTATTGGATAAGTTGTAAAATGTACTTCATGTTGTTGTTGTTTTGTGAAGAATTTACAATTTGTTGAAAACTTATAAGCAAGTTGAGCTATTTAATATATTTTTCTAATGAAATTAAAAGTAGAAGTTTTCTCAAGCTTGGTAAAAATGGACAACAAAATATTTTAAAACCTAGTTGTTTTTGCAATATGTACCCGAATTTGGATTAGAAAAAGTATTTTTTTGCATTTTTTCTCAATTTTTCAACTTAAACAAACAATTTGGATCACCATTTCTTGAATAATTGAAATTTGAAAGCCTATTTAATTATGCATTTAATTTAATAATTGTTTAATATTCTGGGTTAACCCAGCTGAAATAGGATTTACCTAGAGGTTAAAATTTCAAAGATTTATTCATATAATTTAATGTTAATTTTTGTATTCATGAAAAAGGCCTCATTAAAAAGCGCGTATATGAATTTTCTTTTCGCGTGAAAATTTAACAAAATTTAATAAATGAGAGTGTTTTTAACATTTATTTTTAATGTCAAATAAAATTTCCATCCAATTAAAGAGTAAACTAAATTAACATTAGTGTTTGGTACCTAATCGTTCGAATTTCTGTACTTGAGTTCGAATTGTTGAAATTCTCTCAGCCAAATTTAAGCCGATTTTCATAAAAAATATCTTGTTGGATTTGAAAATTAATGAAAATAATGTTCAAAGTTGAGAAAATGAGAAAAAATAAGTATTTTTGAAACTGTCTGTTTTTTTTTACTCACACATAATGTTGAAGAAAAACAAAGCCGTATTTTTTTTTTGTTCCAAAATTGTTCAAATATGACAAAGATAGAGTTTTTGAAATGGATGAAGCTCCAAAATAAACATTTTTACCATCATTAATACTGATTTTAGTGAATTAGTGAAATTTGTACATTCTGTATCGTAATCAGTGCCACGATAGCCCTACAAAACGTGATAGATGCCTCCCCCGGAGTAGTGGTTAAGTGTTACGCAGTGTTATTAGTGTACTATTCACAGCTGACTGGCTGGATATCAGCAGAGACCAACCATCACTATTGTCTTCTTCGCAACCTTACCCAATCTAGAATCTATGTATGTATGTTAAAATTGTTTTTGACAAACGTCAATCTCATCCATTTACGTATAAAAAGTACATGACCATCTATTAAAAATGAAATCTTCAGTGCACGGAAATTAAGAGCTGTAGAATCAGAAAGGGCCCAAAACTTGAAGATAAAGATAAGTACGCCAACATTTCTGAGTATGTGCAGCAGCTCATGAAAAGCCAAGGTTTAATGACTGATACTCTCAATCATTCATGGATTATAAAGGAATGAAGGAGAGCTTCAATTTTCTGCCCAGTCCGAATGGCTAAGGAGGTATTTAATTCAAGCAAGAGTCAAGGACATGGACCCGGGGAAAACTCACCCAAAACCAACCCTCATCTATCATCAGCAAAAATACTGAAGTGCCATCAACAGTTACTAAAGTGGAACCTATCGTCACCTACTTCGATGGAATTTTTAAACCCAACCTATTTGCCAAAGAGTGAATTTTGATGACACTTATACGCCAAGTTATCCATGGACGGAAAACCCATAATTGTGTGGTTCTAAGGAACAAACGGAAATCATCGTCGTAGCCAAAAATGTAAGCTGAAACAGATTGAGTCTTCAGTCTGCATCTTCCTTTGAAAGAGGTTTGTAAAAGCTGTGATCATCATCATCATCATCGGCTCGACAACCGGGGTCCGGTCCTGGCCTCTTTCAACAAGTCTCTCCACCTATCCCGGTCTCGAGCCAACGCCATCCAGTTGCGCACCCCAAGGCTTTGGGCGTCCTGGTCTACGCCATCTCTCCAGCGCAAGCATGGTCTACCACGCTGCCGTCTACCATAGAATGTACCGCAAAAGACTTTCCGAGCAGGTTCCTCTTCGCTCATACGAGCTAGGTGCCCTCCCCACCGGAGTCTACCGAGCTTAATTTTTGTCACTATGTCTGCTTCAAGGTAGATTGCGTACAACTCATGATTGTACCGTCTCCGGAATCGTCCTTCCTCACATATGGGGCCAACAATTCTCCGTAAGACTTTTCTCTCGAACGCGGCTAAGAGGTCACAGTGCCTTTTGCTAAGCACCCAAGTCTCGGATCCATACATGAGTACTGGCAGGACCATGGTCCTGTACAGCAGCAGTTTTGAAGTTATGGTTAGATTTCTGGATTTGAATAGCTTTGACAGACTGTAGTAGGCTCTGTTGGATTTGAGAAGCCGCCCGCGTATTTCTTCTTCTATGTTGTTATCGGCTGCTACTGTCGACCCAAGGTATTTAAAGGATTGCACCACTTCAAATTCGTGCTCCGCTACCTTGATTGTTTGACCAACTGTTCTTCTCGCATTCGACGCCACCATGTACTTTGTTTTACCTTCACTAATGTGCAGCCCCAGATTTTGTGCCGCCTGCTCGATCTGGATGAAGGAATCGTGTACAGCTTGTTCGGTTCTTCCGATGATGTCGATGTCGTCTGCGTAAGCATACCAATAATCTTGAACTATTGCTTGTGAAATCCAGCAAAAATCGTTGCAATTCCGAAAAAAATATGCAACCAATTTCATATCAAAGTCAATATAAGTGGCATCTCTAACAACAAACATAAGTAAAATTTTGGAAGACGTCGTTCTCAAAAGACTTAAGAATTACTACAAGGATTTACTAAACCAGAATAGCAAGAGCCAATAGCTCAATCTTATCAGTGCTCTGCTCCACTAAATTAACAAATTACTTCAAATTCTAGAGAAGATCTAGAAAATATTTAAAAGTTACATTTCCTCCACATTTGTCAAAACAAATTGATGAAATTCTTCCGAAACCTTCGAAACAACCAGAAAAATCTTCAATATTGATCTTAAGAAAGTATCTTGCATTTGCTTTGCGATGGCTTATAGATGATGGAATTAACTAATCGAGAAGTTACTGGTGATTTTACAATCATGGAGTCAGAAGCAAGTTTAAGTGAGGTTTTCGGTAATTTGCATTCCCAATTTGTTAACGAGGTTATAATGAGATTTATTTTGGTTAGAACGTTATTCCAAATGGTCTAGAACTCTGCTTGTATGAGTAAAAGTAAGCTGAGAATTGGAAATTCATTCCCAACTTATAAATATTTCTAACTTTTTAAGTTCTACCTTAAATCTTGACAATCTCCGTTTGGGCTAGTTAATCAAATATTTTACAAAGTCCAGTACCAATTTGAAGTATAATGGTATATGTTGAAGTGACAAACTCCCGATGACTATCTCGTTTTATTATAAAATGCCTCGCTTGATTTATTCTTTGGTGTGCTGTAAATTTGGAGCAGGTCTTTTCGGGAATTAGCAGACTGAAAACAATATCAGTTGGTACTAACTGACTGTATAATCGTGTTATACCGCCATTGAAAATAAAGTGTGTAATGTCACATAAAGATACACGCGTAAACTGGCAAACAGTTTTAGTAATATTCGGACCAATCAATCGTAGACCATAAAATAATGAGCCTTTCATTCTTTTGCCATAAAAATTGCCAATATTTTGACAAAATGAATGACAGAATGTCAGTCGTGTAGGTACTTTGTTCTCAAACTGGCAATTATTATAGCTTACCAAACCACACGTCTAAGTCTTATAATTTCTAAACGAAAATGTCTGTAATCCCTACGGTTTTTTAAATGCAATCTTGAACTGCATTTGAAGCTATGAAAAGAGATGAATAAAGAAGAAAGCATATCGTCAAACCTATAGATACTTGTCTTCCTATCCATATTACACAACTATTAGTCCTGACCCATACCACTAAGTATTTTTTGGAACCGAGACAAATGAATGCTTTAAACATTTAATATTTAAAATATAGACTCACCATTACTTTGCAGTGGCGATGGAGATCTCGACAACCGACTTATATCTGAAACAAAAAAATTAAATTTCAAATTATTCTCAAAAGTATATTTTGATTTACATAAAATAGAAAACAAAAAACTATAAAAAAAAATACATTTTAATTAAATTTATGACTCATGCAACTGCCATTTTTATGACTGCGCCATTCTTCTGACCATATTGCCTTTTTCATATACCCAATACCCCAGCCCTGATGGTCATAACATCAATGCAATCGTAAAATATCAACTTTAATACTTTATTTATGTAGGTAGGTTGAGGTACTCGAACCTTACGTTTTGGCCACAAAACGAAAAATCAATATCAACCGGTCAAATGCCATTGACTTGATAAGACATCGGTACCAACAATTTGTACCTCTACAATGTATCGACTTCAGAGGGACGTGAGTAAAACCGGCTGACCAGCAAAAAATAAAAATAAAAAAAAAAATACGTGCAACAAGCAAGAACACACATCCACCACCTGGTTTTTGGGAAAGAGTCCTTTTTCTTGTACAGCAGAACACAGACGTTTCAGAGAGATAGCTGTACTATGGAGTAATGACATGAACATGAGAAATCCAAGAATACGCTGCAATAGGTATACTTTCAAACCAAGAAATGGCTATTTCATTAACACCATGGATTCAAGGATATTTTACTTTTTACTTTTTTGTAAAGAGTCCATCTTTAAGGATCAACTTGAAGATAATTTACTACCAAACTAAATAGTCAAGGTGCAGCTTAGTTTGAGCATAAAAATCAACGCAAATGAACTTCAACAAAAAGGACAACGACACCAAAGTATACAAAAACAAAACAAACAAAAAAAAATAATACATTCAGATCCAGGAGTCAGTCAGGACGAAATTATACATGAAAACCAAAAAAAAAAAAAAAATCCCTCCATTGTCTCTTGTTCATCTTGATTCATTATTTCGGTGGCTAATAACACCTAAGGATAATGCGCATTGAATGAGAAATCCCAGTATGAAAATAAAACAAATACTTAGACGAGATAATTAGAAAGAAAACGTTAACCCATTCCACTAATGTCTGAGAGTTTTCCTCCATTGTTTGCTTTTTCTTTATTTTTTGTCTTATTTTTCTTTTCTCTTCTCATCAAGTGGATCCTATCTAAGATTTCTTCCTTTTTTTCTATTCTATTTTATTTTTGGGGGAAAAATTACATTCCAAAAATAGGACAGAAAAAAAAAACTTCTTTTATTTTAGTAAAAGTCCTTATTTTCATTATGGTTGTGTGTGTGTGTGTGGATGTGTGCGTGAGTGTATATAGTTAATGGAACTAATTTCGCCACAAAAACTATATTGAGAGAAAAATATCCCCCTCAACAAACACGTACACATTTCTATTTTATATGCATTTTGCAAATCAATACCAGACATAAAAATCGATATCCTTGATGCTGTGTTGTAAACTGTATCCTGTTTGAATTTAATATGGTGGTCAATATTGTTGGAGATTTATATATGACCCCTTCTTCTATTCGAACTGGACAAAATTCGGTTTGACACGCGACAACATTAATCCCAGGAAAAATGCAATTGAAAAAAGGATTTATTTCTGTCGATATTTATATTGTACTCGTATACGTCCCCACATGACCAAAAAAGGACCTTTTCGGAGCGGCAATGTTTATCAATGTAACCCAGGGGTCAAAGAGGGTAATTAGGTATGCGTCCTTGTTGAAAATGCAACAACAAGGATCAAATTTAAAAATGAGATTATATTCTCTGTTGTCCATGTAATTCTTATGAATGTGTTTGTATGTTATATACTAAAATGCATCTATTTAAAAATTTAAATTTATTTCGTTTCGGTCATACCTATAAAGGGTCCCCTCTCTTGCTTTGATGGTTTTTCTTTATTTTATTTTTTCGACCGATATACGTTCAATAATATGCCTTTCCTGATGGCTCGTGCCAGACGCGCGCGATGTGGATGACAGATGTAAGAATAGGATTTTTGGTTTTGTATTTTTTTTGTTTTTTTTTTTTTGTAAAATGAGATTTTTAACATAAATTATGCATTTCAATTGGATATGGCGATATGGGATTGTTATAGTGCTGTGTGTGCGGTGTGTTCAGGCATAGAGGGGGTGCAGGGCATAAAAGGTCAAAATTTGTTTATTGGTTGTTAGAAACGAAGAGGGTGCTCTAAAGGGCGTTTGAGGGCAACAAAAGTACCTATATGATGCCTTTGCATATTGTATTTGGTGAAAATTGGAAAATTTTATAATTAGGTAGTGGGCACCTTCTTAACCTATAGACATAAATAGGAACATATTTTCATGGATGATCTAATTTGTTTAATGCAAATTAATTGGTGCAAGTGTTTTGTTTTAAAAGGAAACAAAATGGGAGAAAATGGGTATTGACATTTGGTACAATTTTAATGATGAATGCCAAGATTTGGGAATAGGCACTTTGATCTGGACGCATTAAGTCTAATTTGTTCTTGTAAGTCAAATTAATTGTTCAATAAACCTTTTCCTTTGTTAAATAATACATAATTGCATTGGCCTGATAAATAAATTCATTTCAACTAGGTTGTTCCCAAAATTTTGCGGAAATAGTTCCGAATCAGGAATTATCTATCGCAATCATTTTTGGAAATAGGCAAATTCCAAATCTCGCTATCGGACATAAGAGACAAACTGGTTTCTGTGCAAACAAATGTCCGAAATATTGCTTTTAACGGTAAATATATTAGAAATATATTCTTTTTATAGGTAAGTACCGATAGTTCTCAAGATCTATTTTTTTTTTAAGTTGTGTAGTGTAAGTGCAGTTTCCCTTTGCATATACATACGTAGGTACATTCTTAGTTGCTGCAAAATCAAGAATCAAAAGCAATTCGTTAACTATTTTTGCTTTGAATTTGTAAATTACAAAAAAGTGCTATCAAATTGCTTTTAGTTTCACTGAAAAGCATATAATTTGTTGTTGAATTGACTTGCGAGCAATTATTTCTGCTTTTTCTTCTAAAATTTATTTGAAAAAAAAAAAAATAAAAAAAAATACAAATTATATTAGCAATCCCAAACTTTTTCGCACTGTTGCAAGAATTTTTGTACAAAAAAGTGTAAAAGATTGATTTTTACAAAAACTTTTGAGCATAAGAATTGCGGTTTTTGGATAACTTCATTATTTTAAAAAATTGTACCATTATTCATTGGAACAATTGAAAAAAAAAAATGCGAATTTCTAATATACTTCCTTTACAAAAGTTAAATTTTTGGAAGGCTTTTGTATAAAAAGTACAAAAAGGTTTTATTCAAACTTGCTAAAATTCGAACTTAACCTAAGTTTAGGTAACGTAATCCTCAATTTTTGGCGTTTAAAGATTAAAATTATCTTGATTGTATCAAAAGCTATCGTGTTTACAAATTTCTAACGCCAACAACGACAACGAAGACAACGGCACACGCACATAAAAATGTCTCGAAAACGTGTTTTGTTTCCGTTTCATGATGTTTCACGATGAAAAAGACTAATTCTAAAACAAAATGTTTGTGCCAATCGCTATACTTTATCTTCTACAAAACGTGTACGGAAAAGTAATATCACACCTTGTCATCATTGTTCGCTATTGTGTATACATGTTGTTTTTTTTACAAATAAATAAACCATCAGTTTTTTGCTACAAATTCTGCAAAAAAAATCAAACAAATTTGTCTAAAATTGTTGAAAACTTACGTGCAATATATTTTTGGTACCTAAACCAAATTGTACTCATTATGCATCAGCCCTAAAATTAAGCAAGAATTACACTTTTCCACATTTATTTCATTGAAAATCGAAGCTTTTAAAACAATACTAAGGCCACTTGCACCAAACATAATAATTAACGTAAGGTTATCTGATCTTGCTTACAAAAATGAGTATCGAAATGTCGATTCTCAGCGGCAAAATACATACCTACAAATTTAACAAGAGAACCAAGGGTTAATAACTTCCAGGTTTACTTATTTTTCTTCTTTAATCATTTGTTTTAAAAATTATATATTAATTTAAATTAAAAAACTTACCTAAAAAAAAAAACAATTTTCAGAAAGTTCTAGCTTAAAATTTTGTATTATTTGAATAAATCAGAGTTTATACTTTCTCACCATAAAAGTTTGTCTTATACTTCATATAATTAAGTGTTCCTAAATTATTTATTCAAATTGCTTAGCTTAAGTGTTGTTATGCCTTAAACTTATATTTTAAGTATCGAAAATCAGAAAAATCAATACATATAGGTACGCAAATCTAAACATAGATCAGTACATTTCCGTTTTTGTGCATTTTTACTCAATTTTGACGAAGTGATTTTCTGGCGAGATCATAGCATAGAAAAAAATTTCACGACATAACTTGACCACATTTTTTAAGGAAATATTAATATCAGCAATAATGTCTGGCACAGTGTTACCTGTGTAAATTTTCAAATAGTGTCCAAAAAATGTGTCCGAAATAAAAAAAAGTTTTAACTTTTAACTTGCGCATTGATGGAACAAAGTCATCATTTCACTTATAAATTCGTACAAAATTTGAGTAGAGAAATTCCTTCAAGTGTCTAATAATTTTTAATTTTTACAATTTCTTCAAAAGAAGGGCCATTTAGCTATTTTTCTAGCAAATTTTCTGTTTATTTTTAAAAGTGTACAATTTTTAAAAAAGTGCCCAAAAGCGATTATTTTTAAAAAGAGTAGTCCTGGTATCTAAGTGACTAAAAAGATGTTAAATTGACACTAAAGTAGCCCAAAGGTTACCCTGAAATGGCATAGCCTAAGGAAATATAATGAATTAAACTTACAGTTAATTAAGCTTGAAGTTCTTGAATACCCGATAATACTATAATTTTGTTAGCAGATATAATAAGGTACATAATTTATCAAAAGTAAGAATAATTATTCCAAAAAAATAAAATAAACAATTTGAAAAACCTTTTAGGTAAATTTGATTTTCATTTACCATCAAACTTTGAAGCAACAATGTAAAGTAAAATAATATGGTTGCTGAAATTAAAATAAGAATAAATTAGGAACCAATACACCAAGAACAAAATACTTTGGTACATAAATTACTTTCATATTAAAAAACAAAGTTCTTTCGTGGTTTTTGGTTGTCGTGCAAGTTTGACTTTACAGCCAAATATTTAGATAAAATTATGAAATCTAACCTAAAACACCAAATTAGTCGTTTTTTTCTTTAAATGCTTAAATGCCTTAAAAAAAACCACACTTAACAGAGAAAAGTGCAATAATTACAGATGTTGATTGTCCTTCTACAGATGTTGTTATTAATTAAATCAATTTTTGAATTGATTTTCAATGGAAAATTTGCCTTAACAGGTCCCGTTTTCTGAAAGCAACACTTCGTTACTGAAACAACCATACTGCGAGCTCTTGAAATCCTTTCCATGCTTATTGCAAAAGTCAAATTTTCTGAAAGGTCAATAAACGACCGAAGGATGCAATTTCAAAATGTCATTATAGGTAGGTACCTATGTTACTTAGGTACCTAAAATGTACTTGTATTCACTAATCAGATCACACTGGATTCAAGTTCTTCAATCCTATACCTACCAACTTTACTCCCCAACTTTTCTTCATGACCTCTTTACGGCATATTATAGCACCTCTTCATAGCAAAAGGTACATTTGTAGATACCTGCAGTTGCATAACAAAACCTCTTTACCCGCCCAACAAGACATCCTTTTTTTTTTTGCTTACAAACAGATTTAGGCACAAAAGAAAAACCACAGGTATCACATTGTCTCATAGATTGTGTCAAAGGCATGATCCTTATTTAATTGCAAAACAAATTAAACAAAAGAAAAAGAAAATTATCCTTGAAGGAAAAAGTGTGCAAATCTTTTTTTTGCAAATTTAACATAAAATCTTATACACAATTGGCAGGATATTATATTTGCAAAAAAGAACAAGGACACATATCACATGAAAGTATAATAAAAGGAAAGGAATTTCTATAAATAGCTTATACAACGACATGTAGCAAAAAAAAAAAAACACAATTAGAAAATATATACTTCTACTATACAATACATACATCGATTTTGCATATGTCCTGTTGTTGGTGTCTTCAATAAGTCACGTTTCAACGAGTTATTATTATCCTCGGGACTATTGTTCCATCGTATTTCCGACATAACCATTTTTAATAGTTTTTTTTTTTTAGTTATCGTCCTTTATTTATATAATTTTTATAACTTTCGCTAGAAATGCACAAACTTATTGATAAACTTTCATATAATTTATTATTATCACTTTTTCTTTCTTTAAATCCTTTTCAAAATTACGCAATACACACTTTTCTTTGCAATTTTAATTAACTTTCCTCACATCAAAGGACATCTACGCACTTTGGGTTCGTGTTTCTTTTTTTTTTTTAAGTTTATTTTTGTATTGATTGTTGTTGTTGTTTATTTTAGTGTCCTCAAATTTTTTTTTATACAATCTCGATCCAAACGCGTTCGTGTTTCATTCAAAACTAAAAAAACAAAATCCGAAATTCCTGCAGGACACCTTTCCAACTTTTATTCTTTTTATTTTGTCAATTTCTTTTTGCGGTATAATTTTCTGTGTGCAAAAATAAGGTAAAGCCAGATTTTCATACAGGATCTCGTGTATGTGTTTGTGTGTGTGTGTGTGTCTGAGACAACAATGTATAACGGGGAAAATTGAAGATACAAAAATTATTCAAAAAATCCTTATTTTGCGTTCATATCTCGAGAGAGATAGTAAGTAGGTACGCCATCCACGACAGAACTGTAACGAATGTATGTGTATTTTTCTCTATCAGATTGTATCTATATTTTTCTCAGTACACCGACCGACCGACCGACCGTACAAATGCAATCCACATGAAAAATCGAATAAGAATTTTCCTATTTACAATCCACAAAGTTGGGTTTTTTCTTCTTCAATGTGTTGGTAAATAGGGGAATTGTAGAATTAGACGTTTGGTGGGTGTGGCTTAATAAATTAGATTTTCCAACTATAAGCGGTGACTGTGTGGATCGTAACTATACATTTATAGAAGGATTCAAGAATCTTGTTGTTTCCACCATTCTCTCTCTCTGTGGATTATGATTTATGTTTCAATTTTGTTGTTGTTGTTGTTGTTGGTGGTGCATACATTAGTTTTGCACACAAAGGATACACGATTTTTTTTTTGTAGTTTGGGGATACTTTTTCAAAGGATGAGGGGGTGGTTGGGGGGTTTGAATTGAATTGGAATGTGGGTTTAGTAGGTGTAGGTGTAGGTGTACCTTGCTACATCTACTCACCAAACTATGTATTGCAACCAATGGTCCTTGCACTTTGCACACACGACTTGGACCACCACTAGGATTCACTTTGGGTTAACCAGAGAGAATAGAAGTTTTCTTATTTTGTTTTATTTTTGTTTTTCCTTTTTCTTATTGTTTCACAGAGCAGATGTTACTTGGGAGGCTAAAAGTTTGCATCTACTACCTACACATGAGTATAACACCCGCCATTGCCATTGTATGGTCGGTCATTTCCAACTCTAATCCTTTAAGGATTATGAGTCGGGGGAGTTCGACTGCTGAGACTTTGGATTCTTATGGAAATGATAATGATGGCTGTATAGTATACCAAGTGTGTGTAGTGTATGCATCTTTTGGAGAAGTAAAACAAAAAATAAAGGACTTTTGCGAACTATGTAGATAGGTAAGCAAGGTATACATACGTACGTACATACATATGTCATTTCCGGTTCTGTTAGCTGTGAGGTGTGAGGGTGATTAATATTTACGAAAATGGACTTGCGGAAGGACATTTGAAATAAAGGACCAACAACAAGAAGAAAAAAAAAAGTAGAAAGAAAGAAAAAAAAGGGTTGACCAAATCACCACCATATCGTAGAAGAAATTGTGCTTCCACTTGATGTCATATTAAAAAGGACATTAGACCACTTCTTCTCTTCTCCTATTATTTTTTTTTCTGATTTTTTTTTTTGGTTTTTGTGAGTTGTTATGGCGACTTGGTTCACTTGTTCCTTACGTCTATTTAATAGAACGGGAGAATCCTTATAGAATATAGGTAGTGTGTTGTGTCTTCAGTGAGATATTTTTTTTTGTCTTTTTTTTATTTACTTAATATTTATTTGGATTTTAGTTGTAATGGGAAGTAAAACACTCGTTTTCGATGCTGCGTGTAATTGAAGGGAAACGATCTGGAAGAATGTGGGTTAGGATTTTGGGATATTTTTTTTTGTTTTGTTTTTTTTTTTTTTTTTTTGTTATGTTTCTTAAGGATACTAGTTTGGAGCAGGGATTGATTGTTCAAAAGCGTGTAATTCGAACAAGTGATGAAAAAAAGTTAACAACGACAATCTGTCGTTTCTTTTGAAGCTACACGTATTGGTTAACCTCTTCCTCATGTATAAGAAAGTTTTTAAGTGCAATGCGTTTTGGTATGTTTTTGTCACTTGAAGAATATTGAATTGCGACTCAATGTAAATGAATTTTTCAATATCTAAATGACATTGGTAAACTAGATGTGAGGGTTTGCAAAACATTAATATTATTTAAACATTTTTGTTTAATTTCATAAAATTGGACTTATGACTTTCCCAAACAAAATTAATGTTGATATTTTTTTACAACGAAGAAAATTTTCAGTTTTGAGTTTTTTTTTTACTGCTATTTCTGTTTTAGTAGAACAGTTTTATTTTTATATCGATTAAAATGTTATTCTTATAAAAATTGCCGAAAAAAAAGATTTTATTTAACAAGTGCCTCAGTTAGAGTCCCGTAGAATGGGCTAAAGAGAGTAGATTAGGAAACTTTGGTTTCTATATGCGAGAGCAATTAAGAATTATAAGCTAATGTGTAATTGCAAGAAGGCAGCATTAGATAAAACCAATATATAAATGATCAACAACTGTGGCAGTTCCTCTCAGTTCTGAAATGCTTTCAAATACGTAAATGGGAGGTCTTTCAGGGATCTAGTCTAACAATATGAGACTATTTCAGCAGACTCCTCAACATCACTTTGACTGGGCCTCTGGTTCAATACATTAGAACCTCATAATCTGAATGACTACAAGCACACCAAAGAATCTTAATTTTTCACTACTTGTCAATGAGTTCAATCGTAAAAGTTATTCCAATACCCGAACTTAATCATCCCAGTCCTGCTGTATAGGGCAGAGCCATAGACACTGTCTTTTTCGAATGAAAATCAGCTGGGTTTCTTTGAGAGAAAGACTCTTCGAGTTATATTTTATCTAGTGTGCATCGATCGAGAATGGAGAAGAAGATACAACCACGAACTCTATGGGCCTTACAGCGACATCGATCTTGTTAAAAAGCTAAAACTACATCGATTGTTGTGCGAAACTGATGGCAACCTGCTAGGAACCGATCTAGTTGGAGAAGTTTGTTGGTTGAGGCCGAGATCCCAACCTGGATTGTATGCGCCATTTATAAAAAGATTCTTTATATTGCCAAAAAATACTCCAAAGTCCAAAACTATAGGTATGCTATGCTGTACTTGGAAACTGGGACTCTTTCCCTTATTATGGATACTTTTCAGATGCAATTAAAAATTTTTAAGTTATACCTAGGTATGGATGATAGAATGATTCCAATAAATATCCTTAATTCGGTAGCACCACCTAACATCTCTTCTTACCAGTTATTCACAAAATGTTTTTTTTTTAAGTTAATGTTTTATTTGGAACATTTCAATCTTTGTACCTACTCACTAAAGCGAAATCAAAAGGTTAAATTATGTAATTAACCTTTTGACTTTCATTAAAGTGCAATTTCTTTTGGATCAAATGCATCCATACGTCGCATACGAAAACGAACCAACGACTATACATATAATCTGTACAAAAACATCGACAAATAGCAAATACTTTTACGTTAGCTCGTTTTCGTATGCGATGATTCGGTCCCAGTTCTTTGTTTTTTAAAAATATTATTTTTCGTCATAGTTTATTGAATTATTTAGTAGTTCTTTTCATTCCTCACAGCTTGAAGAAAAAACTAGATTTTTTTCGACAAATAGTAGTCAAGATACTCTAGAATGAATACATGTTTGTCGTAGCGAAAACACAAGCAAAAAACCGTTTTTAGCGAATATTTCGGCTGCAAAATGTTGCATTGGCAGAAATAAAAACACTCATTGTTTGTTTAAACATTTCCTATATTTGAGTGCATTTTCTTTTTGTTTAAACTTATTTACCTATTTTTAACTTATTATTTTTCTCAATCTTAATCTTAATTTTGAAAAATATTAATAAATGAGATATTTCAGAGTTCACACTTTTTCATTTTTTTTTCAGAGTTTCCCAACGTTTTTTTTCCATGATAACAAAACGTGTTCAATGCAAATTTCCCATCGCATTATATCAATCCAAAACGGGATATGCAAATTACAAAACTATATAAAATAAAACAAAACATCCAATATAATAAATACACACAGTAAATAGGTACTTTTTAAATATGTATTGAAAAAAAAACAAAAACACTGTTATAAAAAACCAAACTATTTCTGGCCGAAAAGTAATTTTTTTGTTTATTTTGTCCGCATATCTTATAAAACTTTAGGATATCCTGTGGTTCGGGTGTTAAAAAATATAAATTAAATCATAAAACATCTCACGCATCCTTTTTATGGAATTTTTTTTCCTTTTTCCACCGTCTGTTCTCCAAAACTGAAGACACAAAAAACGAAGAGTTACATGCACCGCATGGACCTTCTTAGAATATAGGTATCATATCATAAAAAAATAAAATAAAAATTCAATCTAAAAAAAAATGACTTAAAAATGATTTGGGATCAAGGATATCTACGCGTGATTATTCTATAGTAGGCGCGTTAATTGCGATTCGCATTGAGATGTTAAAAATTACTCTCTTACCGTTTTAAGATATTTGTTCCTTTAATCTTTAAAATAGCCATAAAACAATAAAGTCGTAAAAAACTAAAAATAAAAACCAACACGCATCTCAGGTACCCAATATCCACTTAGGTCAGCCAAGTAAGTAAAGGTAAAACAAAATCCTTAGAAATTACCACAGGACCAACCAACGTCGTAAAAAATTAGACACAACTTAAAAAAAAACAAAACTGACTTCTGGTATCTGAAGCAATAAAATCTTAAACAATTGGCAGGGTAAGACATTCAAATTATTTCTCAGGCATTCTTTAGACAAAAAAAAAATACAAGTCCTTTCCTTAAAAAAATATTCGTGTATCATTTCATCTCATTGTTTCTTCTTTGCATCTCAGAAACGAAGGTAGGTAAAACTTTACGCATAAATTAAACTGTGATATCCTTAGAATTTTCTTTTGTGCAAACATCTTGGGGCATCCTTTACATTTTTATTAGAAATACTTCCTCTTCACTCAATATGATTCCCCAATCTGCTTCAGAAAACAACCACTACATAGCTATACTTCGACCAAAGTCATTAATCACGAAGAGACGCTGTTTGCGTGCACAATTGCAATTATCCTTACTGGATTTCAGGTAGGTATAAAAAAATGCATCAAAAAATTGAATAAAAAGTATAAAAGGAAGAGAAAAAAAAGCGCGCGCATTTTCCATACTCAATCACCAAAATAATGATAACCCAGGATGTGGATGATGATGATGTAGTTATACCGACATCCCTCTCTCTATGCAGCAGGACATTGATTGCGTTTAAGTAGATTGATATCGGTAAAATCAGTTCAGGTACAAAAACAAACTAGGACCTTTCAATAAAAAAGGAAGAAAACAAAAAAAAAAAATGAAAAACGAATAAATTCAAACAAAAAATGTTTTTAAGGACTTTTTACCGTAATTTCTTCGAAATATAAAAAAATATAAATTCATTACATACAAGGCATTCCTGCATAATAGGGACATGCAATATAAATTTTCTTAGGGTTGACGTTTAAGAGCGATGGATTTTTTTTTTGTTCTTCTCTATTTTTCATCTTATTATTATTTTCTTGTCGTTTGATTTTTTTTATGGTAAAAAGTGGTTGATTGCGCACAATTTGAAATAATTTTTTTGCGCTACGTTAAAAATGTTTGTGGTACCTACTGGGGGAATATGTTTTTTTTTCTTGTAATTTTAACGTAAAATTGAGGAAGATTATTGGAAGAAATATAACGGACTTTCTCACGATTTTTTAAGGATTTTTCATCGATTTTTTTTTTTTAAATCAAAAGAATTTATTGTTACGGTTCTGTAGTTTTTTTATATTTATTTCTTTTCTGTTATCAATTGTTTTCTTTCTAAGGATTATTTACGCATTTTCAATAAATCAATACCTTCGAGAAAAAGGATTTTTAACCCAAAAATTTAGATGATTTTTTTTTCGTTGTTCAAGGGGTTGTAACGGTTTTTGTTATTTGCATTTTGTATATGAATTATTTTGTAAATTTGAAGGTTTTTTGAGAAAAAAAGTAAAAGAGGGTTAAACCTGCCATTTCGTTATTTTGGTTTTGTATAAATTTTTGAGATGCTTGGTGGGAATTTTTTTTACTTTTGCGTTTAAGTATGAAATAAAATAAAGTTGAAATAAAAACAAAACAAGAACAATGCCATTAATTTTTCTCACAAAATTAAAGCCAACAAACTCAATAAAAGGGTAAGGGTTTATATTTTTTGGTTTTTTGAAAAATGTGATTAAAACTTGAAATTTCGGAAACAAAAAAAATAATTTTAAATTGATTTTTTAAACAAGCGCACAGACAAGTGTCATTGAAATGGTGTTACTTTTATATTTTTTTCTAGAGTAGATATGCGACAACAGCGTTACCTTTGGGACACTTTAGTAACAATTTTATACCATTTCATTCACTCGGAAACAAAAACACAACAACCAGCAATTATTCTAATTTTATTTGTGTGAGTCACTTTTTATCCTCTCGGATACCTTTCGAAAATTTTCAAAGGCAACCCTGTGAGACAGTGGATGCAACATGGGTCCACCAGTTCAGTCCGGAGTCAAATTGGCAGTCAGATGAGTCCACACAATCCGACGAACCAAATTCGAATACCGGAAACGAAGTTTTAATAAAGAAATTTCTATCCAACAGACGAAAAGTCGTTTGACGCAAACGATTCGTTATTTTATTTTGTTTATATGCAATCTACGCCAATCATAAATTAAACAGTCCGCAGAATGACAAGAAACTCGCTGCATAAGCGAGAGGTCGCTACTTCAAAGCAAAGGAGTTACGCTAAACTTTTTTTTTATAGTTCGCAGAAAGTGTTTATCCCAAACGAATTTACCAATTTGATGCAAACGAAGCCGAAAAATTGTCCAGCAAACAATAAAGTTATTTGGAAATTTATTCGTTTGCCGCAATCGATTTGTTTTCTCAGACATTACTTCAGATCCGATAGTTCTGATTTTGCTGAGTTGTTTATGATGCTAAGCCGATGTTCAATAAAATTTTGCGACACTGGTAAAACTGAAAAAACACGGTTTTCTTGCGCTTTCATACAATTTATGTGAAGATGGAAATCTTTAACCCTTGATTACCTACTCAAATATTTGCAAATGGCACTTACGCCTTTCTTCCCGTCAAACTTTTTAAAAAGAACAAAATGATTAAATTTTAAAATGATCAATTCTTTTGGCGTTGACGAATAAGAACAACCAGTTAAACAAACATGCGAAAAAATTGTCTAGTTAAAATGTTAAAATCCTAACAGCTGTTATCGAAAAAAAAAGATTTCTATCACTAATCAGCTGATTTGATTGATTTTTGACAAATGCCTAGCATTACATTTTTCCCTAACATAGTTTTGCTTACGAATACACCTACCCTTTATTTTTGAATCATGAAACCTGCACCGTGTTTACGTTTTACCGACAAACAAAAAAACTGAACAAAATTCAATTCAATTCCCACATCACCCCGAATCTCTCATGCAGATTGCTTGCTGCATAAAAATTATACAAGTCCACACGCAGATTATACATACATGCATGTATACAAGAGGGCGGACTTGTATGCGCGATTAATAGACGAGGTCTAAGCATGGAACCATTTCTGGCATCAAAATAGTAGTTCGTCGTAAATTTTATAAACTAGCAACAAAGGGCGGTTTAATTAAAATTGCCTGCATATCATATCTATGTTGTATGAGTAAAATACAAAGCATTGCATTCAATTTTAATTAATTCGTAATATTGAACCTTCTACCAATCTTCAATTCAGTTCATTATGGCAGACAGAGGCGAGTCATTAAATGATTTTAATTTGACAGCTTTAGGTGATGGACGGGCTATGCCGTATATTTATAGTAAAAATATTTGTGTAGGTATCGACTTGTTTTTTTAGTTTTCTTACCAGTTTTCGTTGGTAATTCGATTTCTGTTGCAGGTCTATGATGATGATGGTCATTGATGGAAGATGCATCTTCATTTTTGACAGTTAAAGGTGTTTGCCGATGATGATCGATGACAGGTGGTTCATTGAGGAGACTGATTGGTGGGGGTGATGATATTCTGTTATTTTTGGTTGATGATTTTTGGTGCCAATTTTCCGTAAGACTTGAATCTGAAATGAATAAAACGAAAAAAAAAATATCAATATTAGTTATAACTTGAATTAAAATATTTTTTTTTTAAAGTGTATGAAGAAGACTCCATTTTGTTTTTTCTTCTCATTCAAAGTTGTATGAAACCCCTTTTTTATTTATTTTTATATTTAAATAGAAAGAAAAAAGTCAAATCACAACCACCCAATCAGATATGACTCAAAAATCCTTGCTTCGCTGAGAAAGGGTTGAATTTACATAATTTTCTACATACAACAGCCACCGAACCGAAGGGATTCTGAATCCTTTTCTTTATCGAGCTTGAATTTACGTGTGAAATAGTCATAGAAATTCTTGGATAAGGGTTGATTTACATAATGTTTCCCCTGAGGGGTTAGTTCGTTTTTTAAGCGCCATCCAACAGATTTGTTGAATTTGTAGGTATGCATGTGTATTCATACGCAACACACAAGGATAAACCATTCACACGTTCTCGTTTTTTATTGAGTTTTTTAGGGAATAGGGTATCTCACAGTGGGAGCAGACGCAAATTGAAGGGTTCAATAGCACGTCGTCGTTACATACACTGGATATAGTTGTGGAAGGTGGTTCTATTGGTTGATTTATAATAAAAACGCATAATGGTTCCTTTTTTGGCATGTGGAGCATACGATTGGTTGAACAGGGATTTTCCTTTTTTTATTTTTTGTATTGAAGGAACCGTCTTTGTTGTGCATACCGAAACTGATTTGCACACTGAAGTATCAAATACAAAGGATCTGCTATTTATGTGCCCCTTAGGTACTCATAATCCACGGTTTCGGTATTGCTGTGATATTTTCAAGATGTTAGGTAGGGTTAAAAAAATGTGAGAAAATGGCGCGAAAACATATTGGAAATTGTATTCTTTTTAAGACATTTGTTGTAAAATACATTTTTTAAGGGATAAATAAGACTTGAAGTATAAATAACCGTTTTTAGGGTAAAAATGTGAAAAAAAATTTAAAAAAAAACATAAGAAATCCAACCCCTTAAGAATGTAAGATCATTGTTTTCTCATAACTCTGTTATTTTTGACATTTAACGGTTTTTCTGATTTTTGTTTTTTTTTCTTTTTTTCTAAGGAAAAGGGTATCTTTTGTGTAATTTTTTTTAAATAAAAAAAAAAACCTTGCATTTCTATACTTAAACTGTAGCTTGTGACTGAATTCTAAAAAAAAAACTAAATTTTGTCCAATACAACCCGGTAGGATGTTGTTTTGTAGAACCGTTTTTTTCCCCGATGGAAAGTTATGAGGTAATTCTTAATTTCTTCCATTCTTAGTTTTCTTGGGTTGCTGAATCAGAATCTGAGGTTTGCCCAGAAAATGTCGTAACGTAAAATGTTATGAAAGTCAGAAAGAAGATCTCAAAAGTAGCTAGTGATCGGAAAAAGCCCTAATCTCAAAGCGAGAAGGGAGATCTTAGAAGGAGCATGGAGATCTTGGAAGGAGCTTGGAAAAATCAGAAGGAACTGCTGATCGTTAGCAAGGAGAATTTAGAAGGAGCTGGGAATTTTCGGAAGGAGCTGGTAATCTTAAGAGGCTTGAATACCAAAGTGAGCAAAAGCAAAGCAAAGAGATCTCGGAAGAAGCCAGTTGATTAGAAACGGTCCCAGTTTGAAAGTGAGAACGGAGATATCAGAAGGGGCTGAAAATTTCAGAACGAGCTGGTGCTCAAAGTGAGATCTTGAAAGGTGCTGGAAACGAGTAGGGAAATCTCAGAAGGAGCTTGGAGAAATCAGAAGGAATTGGTGATCAAAAAAGGTCCTAATCTAAAAGTGAGAATGGTTGGTATCAAAAGGAGCTGGAAAATTTTGTAAGCAGCTGGTGATTGGAAGGTGCTGGAAAATCTCGTCAGGAGCAGGAAGATTTCGAAAGAAGCCTTTTCTCAAAGTGAGCAAGTAGGTCTCTTAAAGCGAGTAGGTCTCTTAAAGCGAGAAGGAAGATCTCACAAGAAGTTGGGAGATCTCGGAAGGAGCTTAAATAATACAGAAGGAACTGGTAATCAGAAAAAGCACTAATTTCAAAGTGAGCAGAAGCAGAGAGATCTCGAAAGGAGTAGGTAATTTATCAGAAAAGGTCCTAGTTTTAAAGTATAAGAATGAATTTATCAGAAAGAGTTGATAATCGGAAAAAGCCATAATCTGAAAGTGTAAAAATAAATATCTCAGAAGAATCTACTGATCTCAGAAGGAGTTCGAAAATTTCGGAAAAAGCTGATGATCGAAAGAGATTTTAATCTCAAAGAGATCTCGGAAGGTGCTGGAACATCTCGGCAGGAGCAGGAAGAGAAGGTTTCGGAAGAAGCCTAATCTTGGAGAAATGAAAAGGAACTGGTGATCGGAAAAGGCCCTAACCTCAAAGCGAGAAGGAAGATTTCAAAAGGAGCTGGGGTCTATGACACAAAACTACAAGTTCTTGTATTACAAGTAAAATCTTAAAATTTTCCATACAAAATGAGCAATAGCAATTTCACTTGTAATACAAGAAATTGTAGTTTTGTGTTATAGGCCCCTCTTAATCGTGCGAAAGGAGATCTCAAAAGAAGCTGGTAATCGGAAGAATCCTTTATCTGAAAGTAAGATCTCGAAAAGTGTTGGAAGATCTCAGAAGGAACAGGAAGATTTAGGAAGAAGCCTAAGCCTGGAGAAATCAGAGGGAATTGGTGATCGGAAAAAGCACTAATTTCAAAGTGAGCAGAAGCAGAGGGAACTCAGATGGAACAGTTGATCAGAAGAGACCCTAATTTCAAAGTAAGAATGGTGGTATCAGGAGGAGGTGGAAAATTTCGGAAGGAGCTGGTGATCGGAACAGTCCTTAACCTAAATATGAGATCTTCGCAGGTGCTTTAAGATCTCGGAAGGAACAGGAAGATCTCGGAGGAAGACTACTCTGAACGCGAGCAAGTAGATCTCAGAAGGAACTGTTGATAGTAAATGTTGACGTGTTGTCATGATGCCATTTGTTGCCTAGTATCTTCACTTATTGAGATTCTGGTTGCAGATTGTTTAATGTGATTGGCGATTATTCTAAACTACTGCCTATTCCATATTTAACCTGCTGGAATAATCGAATGTAACCGTCGAAATTCAACATATTCCCGCACTTCTCACATAAACTTTATTCTGTGAGTGCATAGTTTTCATGAGTACTTTGACCCAGTCTGGAAAAAAAAACTGACAATCTCTTCCTGTACAATAATAATTGTACTTGTTGAATGTCAATGCCTTATAGCTTTGTGATAGTTGCGGGTTTCATTCAAATGAGCAAACATCATGAGCAAATAAAATAAAAATTAAACTTATGTACGTAATTAGTTTTTATGAGCTCTCCAGGCACATAATGAGAGGGAGTTCGCATTGCCATAGCATTATATTGCGTCTGAAAGATGAGCATGCGCGACCGCGTGGAGTTTTTTTATTATTTTTTTTTTTTCTTTATAAGCCTAGTTTCATTTATATTTATTGTTTTTATTTAATTTTCATTTGAATTCGTTTCTTAATTTTATTTTATTGCCTCTCGCTCTCTGTGTGGATTAAGTTTTTGTTTTTGTTTTCATATGTAGAAATGCATAGAAGTATGTAGAAAAGAGGATGTATTGGAGAGAGAAATTTCGCGTGATAGGCGGCAATAATTCAATGCGCGAAGAAGCGCGCAGAGTGTGAAATTATATACGTTTGTTGTAATGCACTTTGCGTTCCATTCAGTTTTTTTTCTTTTACTTTAATTTATTTTTTTTTTGGTTTAATTTTATTTTTATTACATTTGTGTGGTTTTTAAGTTTTGTTTGATGTAATTTTCTTGAGAGACGATGATGGTGAAGACTAAAACGACGACAACGACACTGACACTAGTCCTCGCATAGCTAAACAAATTGTGATGTGGAATTGTATAGAGTGTGAGGGGGGCTTAATTTTGGCCACTTCGCAAGTCGCGACATCACGTCTACCCCATCATATACATAGAGAGGAGTCTGTATGTCTGGCCAGTTATACACCAGTGTGATGACGGGGGCATGAAAGGGCTCTTGACAGATGCTATCACTTTTTAGTTCTGACGGAAGAAACACATTTTTGATTGAGCCTTTGCATGTTGCATGTTATTTGAGTTGTTTTGTTTTTTTTTTTTTGTTTTAATAAAATAATTATGTATCTGGATAGATTGAGTTTTTGTTTTGTTTTGAATGTCATGGCAGTAGATTTAGCATAATAATTTATATGAATTCTATTTTTAGATGTAATGCTATAGGGGGCTGAAAATATTCACATTAATATGAATGTTTGTTTGGATAGGAATTTCTACAAAATATTTGTAGAGTTTTTTTTTCAACTAAAAAATCGTGTTCTTTGAAATTAGTTTAAATCATTTTAATCAAGGGCGTTACGTTTTTGGAAAACAAGTCGAGGGGAGATTGAATTAATATAAAACTAAATTAAATATTTTCATATATTTTTTGAGTCAAAGGCGTTTTATTACAAGTATACAAGTCACCGAATATTTCAAATAAGTCACCTAGGCAATGTTTTGACAAAGAAGTATATTTTAAATTCATCGATCAATGAAACTAGCCGCAAGGTATAAATATTCGTTCTTGATGTTTTATTAGACAAGTACGACCAAAATAAGTAATCAATTTTTGTATGGCTATGTAGTGAATTATATCTGATTGATCTAAGGAGAATTTTTAATTAAATATTTTCAGATCATAAATACAAAAATTGTGGCGTAGATTTTGATATTTGGGCATTTCGTAAAAACCATTTGGAGCAATATCTTCTTTATTTTGTAATTGAACGACGAATTCGTGTCATCGGTTTTACTCCATTATTTTCATAATTATGTAAAATAAAAAAAAAACATGTTTTTCATTAGTTAAATAGCAACAATTTAAGACTATAAACTTAAAAATCAGTTGAGTAGTTTTTCAGTTATTAGTATTTTAATGGAATAATTTCAAAAAATATATTTTTTTTTTTCTATGGAACAATTTATTGTTTTTATACGTAGAAAAAAGAACATCCAAAATAAAATTGTATCTGAATAACAAAAGTAAATTGCCATATCCAACTACAATTATCGGAAACTCCATACAGCAAAGAAAATAGTAGGAAACTTTGGATTTCATGAAATCAAGTCACCAAAGTCTATAGAGATTATAGTTCAGCAAACAAAAACTTGAAATATAATTAGTAGTGTTCAACAAAATGAGATTAAACACCAATATTGTGACTTATAGCGTCTGTACAAAATAATTTAGATTGGAAGGTTTTACGCTTGACTTATGCCGATAGGACCAAACGAAATAGAAAACAAAGTGGCTTAATCCAACAAACGGATTTTAACGAAACGGATTTTTTGACTGAATCTGCTGCCGTGTTACTCTGCTACCGTTACGAATACAACTGTTCTGTGATAAAACCAAATGTTACGCGGCTATAAACGTGACAAGGGCAAAAGTATCCAACCTTTAAATATTACATAAGGCCTATTTGATCGTTTTTTCTGAAAGATTAATTTGTTAAAAAAACACCAATGTTCTAGCGGCAGAGAAAGTGGACCACAAAAACAAGCAAATATTTTTTGCAAGCTTCGAGGCATTTCTTGCAGTGTCCAGTGCAGGTTACACGAATATGTACTCGCCCATTCGTTGTCCTCAACGACACTGTGATGTGGAACTCAAATTAGATAAGAAAAACTGTAATGTGGGGAAATCTTGAGCCTGTCAAAATTCAAATACTACATTCAACATTCTTGGAATCATCAGCATAAATCGTTGGATCGAAGAATTTCTTGAGGATTTCCTCTAGTTTGGGAAACTTTCTTTTAAAATCTTCCAAAGCCTAAAATAAGAGTGCAATAGTTAGTGGATATCGAAAATATATTTGAATGACTAAGAAGAAATAAAAGAGGAGATAGAACACCGCCCTGAGGTTGTCCAGCCATGTATGTATTAAGGAATATCGTTTGCTGAAAAAAAAAATTGTTCTAACTCCTAAGAAGTTAGAACAATTTTGCTTTCCGACGGTCGCACTTCTGGCAGCTCAGTTATTGAGTCTTCATCAGAAGACACATAAAATTTGATAAAGTAACTCAAATAAATCAATTAAGGCTGTTACAGAAGCTTTAGAACATTGCAGAATCTAGAGAAACTACTAATGTTTCAAATCAATGGTCGGAAATTCTACCATCGAGAAACCGTTAAAAAATGCTCTCTTTTATTTTTTCTTATAAAAAACACTTTCCTACTATTGACGGGACACAAAATATAATATTCGTTTCACCCTCAATTTTAAGCAAAAATCAAATTTGGCGCGCAACAAAATGATTAACAACTTAAAACACCTCTTATGTGAGGGTTACAGGTAGTTGATGATATCCTGCTGATATATCTTTTTAAAACACAAAAAAAAAGTAAGTAGATTGAAAGCAATGAATTATAATTCATGACGAGATCGATTATTGGGCATTCATTGTATGAAATAGACAGTCGGATGTCGACTGAAAACTACATGCAATTGTTCTTCACTTTACGATTTATTCCTACCTCGACTTCTTATTTTATTTTATGTTTTTTTTTTTTTTTTTATTGGAACACATCACTTGAGTAAGGATATTTTTAAGGTCGACAGAAAAAAAATAAAACAAAATTAAGGACAAAACCTGCAGTTTTGCGCAAGATGCAGTTCCCACACTATCATTTTTTAGATTTATTCTTGGGGATTGTGTGAGGGTAGAATCTTTTAGTTAATGTTGTTGTTGTTTTTTTTTGTGTTCGCATTTTTGCGGTATTATAGATAAAAATATCCATCTGCACTATCTGCTGTAAGGAGGACACTTTCATTTTGTCCTCTCTTTGAATGATTCTAAAACGAGATTTATGGGTTATTTATCCGTAGCACATCACATTTTTGGAAAAACACCATCTTTGTTAGCAGGTAATTGCGATGGTGTCGTTGATTTTATTATTGTGAAATTTAACAATAGACTCTATTGCTGGTGGAATAAAGAAAAAAGTTCGTAAAAAAACAAGATTCAATTAAAATCGTATCGTCATCGTCGCCATAGTCGTAAGTCGGTGCGTGTATAATAGTTTTTTTTTGTATTATTATTGATTTGGGGTCGTTCTAAATGGGTGTAAGAATGCAACATGTGACAAGTAATCTTTCGGACTTACTTATAGGAGAAAATATCATGAAGGGTGAGTATTCCATAGATTATTTTGGCAGTTCTTAGAATATAGCAGCACACAAGCACAAGCCGATTAGCTATTGAGCAATGACGGAAGGTGTCCATCAAAAGTGGACATATTTCTATTATACAATTTGTGTGTACCGTACCCATGCAAGTATTGTGAATTGACAGAAATCCACCAGCTAAAAGACACTTTTGTTGAGTTATAAATGCTTCTACGGTTTATCTAATAATGAATAACAACGTTACACACTATTTATTTAACCTTAAGAGAAACGAAACTTTTTGCCGGAATAAATAACGAAAACGCCAATTTGGCGAATGAAGTCAAAATTTGCCTTTTTTTAGTTCAAGTGAAATAACACGTTCTATTAATATTGTGCGTGTGCGTGCTACAATATTGTATAAGTCACAACTACTCACAGGTGTTAAAGTCATGGCAAACCTCCTCTTTAAAATTCAAATTCAAACTAAAGGTCATTTTATTATCACTCGAATCGCACCTTAAATACGATTGCCATATTATCATATCTATACCAATTCCCCAGATGATGTGATTCTCCTATTTCAATTCGAGATATAGTATAGAGAAAACCTGGCTTTTTCCCTTTCACGGAAAAATCAAGTGAAAAAAAAGAATCAACTTTTCAACTTTTTGCGAAGCAAATGAAATGCAAAAATAAATCAAAAGCTGAAATGTCCATTGCAACCACTTCAACAAATCAATCAAATAATGCAAATGACATAAGCACCCAAAGCCCGCACATTGATAGGCAAAAACGAGCGCGCATATGTTAACAAAAAAAAAATAAAAAAAACCCGTAAACAGTGCTTCAGGCGAGCAATCTCCATATCACACATTGAGACAGGCCTTAGGTAAGACTCTTGCTCTGAATTCAAATCAAACGCACACAAAAGTTTTGTTTCAGGCAAATCTCCCAGGGCGACTTGTATACTCTTTGCCACAACCGACACGGCGACTACTCAACGACTTCTATACACGTTCGGTTGTTGACGCTGTTGTATGCAAAAGGCAATTGAGAATTGAGACTTGCAAATTCATTCATTCATGGGACTTTTTTGCATTCACATTCAGATGCAAAAAAAGGAGAGAAAAAAATAGCCGCTTCTCACCGAAAATGGCTGGAACCTATGGCTTGGGGATAACGTTAACGTGCAACTGCATTATTTCCATATTCTCCATCGAACGTTTGCAATAGTTCGCCTGATTGTTTATTCAACTTTCAATTAATTTTGAAAAATGGCACTCCAACTACTGTGAGGTTGATGGATTTCTCCGGAAACTAAACTATTGACAGAGTTTAGTTCTAAATTTAGTTTCAAAATCAATACAAACAATGGTAATTATTGTCAAACTGACCTCAGTCTGACACACATATGACACACAAATGACAGTCCTCGAAGAAAAAAGGCTAATTGAATGTTTATTTTCTGAGGATCCTTTCGCGCGCATATCATATTTCCCATTAGCTCGTGATGTTTTCTAAGTTTCCATCTGCTTGCTTTCAACTTGCAGTCCTTACGGAAAGGATTTCTCATTCCATCAATAGCACGAGTCGTTATGAATGAGGTCGCCGCGTATAGTCGTCGCGTCGTTACGCACGCGTCGATAGATTGCTTCCATTAACAATATATGAACAAGCTGATTCACTTTCCGTTCGTTATAGAGTATACGAGTATCCCTTTCATTTGAAACCTAGGTACCTCTATAATAGGAATCCCTTTCAAAGGTGAAAGGAACAAATAATATAACCGTTTTAAATACATATAGCATAAGATGTATCTTGTAAATATCAAGGTAACCCTTAAAAATGCGTGCTAACTGCGTGCTGCTATCTCCACGCACCCATTCCTATTCATTCTTTTTTTTTTTTTTTTTTTATTTCAACACCATTCGGATGCCGTTAGTTACACTTTCGATAAAAAGTCGCTACTGGCGCACAGCGCAGGAAAAGTGGAAAAACGAAAAAATCAAGGTGTGCACTTTAGGAATGCGGGGAGATCAGCAGATCCTTTTGCTATGTTCAATGGCACATAACCGGGACTAACCAAACTACCTACCTACCCTTTTTGTAGTTTTTTTTTTTGTTATGTAACTCAGACGCTGCGTCAAACACGTGACGCGAATAAAAGGGTGCCGTTCGCTTGATCATCGTGATGATCATGGGTTTCTTTTTCTTGTTTGATCACATTCATTTTTTAAACATTTTTAATAGAAGGAATATTATGATGATGAAATCGGTTTTTTATTTAAAGTGGAATTTTATGTATATGTTAAGGCTTTGAATTTGAAAAGATGGAATGGTAAATAGGGAAGAGTAGGGCACACTTTAACAGTTGTTGTTGTCATGTTTAATATATTTGTCTGCTATTGGTGGCAGTTGTGGTATGGATTTACGGTATAGGAACTGAGAATCGACACATGCCAAAGGGATAACAAAGAGATATACATAATATGGTCGGGCATATACCTAGTCTTATTTCGATTTAAAATTTTAAATAAGATCATTTGCAAAGCAATATCAGGCCTAATTTAATTTGGAGACAAAAAGCCAAATGTTTTTGATTGCAAATATGCATTGATCATTTATTTTATTTTTCCTTTGAAACCAAACTATGCTTTTCTGTATAAATCCATTAAAATAAATGCATCTATATCTGTCGTCACCACTGTTTTATTAAGTTTTAGTAATGGCGCCCAATGTGGAACCATATCAGCTAAAGCATTGGATACCAACCAGCGTTTGTTATTTTAAGTTTAAGTTTCTCCAATTCTTATCACGTACCTATATTCCTCACCAGCGACTTGGATGTGATCCCTACTCGTATAGTTCGTCGCTGTTTTTTTGTAAGTTATACTTCTTTACCGGCGTTTATAAAAATATTGAACCAGTAATAACACATAGACTTTTTCATCTAGTTATTACTGGGTTTTTTTTCACACAGACACTATAAGTAAGGAAAGAGTAAACACACACTTTCATTTTGTGTGAAACACAATAAATTTTTTAATTTGCAAAATTCGTCCTTTGTTGTTAAAAGATTGAGGTGTCTTAGTTGAAATATTGGGCTACAACATAGTGTAATCGTTTGTATACAGTTACATATAAAAATAATGAGAAAAACGTAATGCAAGGCAAAATTAATTATTGTTTTCGTATTCTTTTGGCAAAATGGTATTAAATTGGTTTGAATTTCATAAGACCATGTACGACAATATTGTTGGTACAACTACTGTTTTTGATAGTCCGCAAATATTTTAAAACACATAAATTCATATTTACAGATTTTCGAGAGAAAAATTAATAAAAAAAATCACACAAGAAGTTGATTTCATTGGATATAAAAATCTGCAACTTTAGTTGTTGTTACAGAATTTTAATAAATTTAGCAGATTCTGTTAAATAAAATGATGGACTATAATTCTGTATACAATATTGGAGACTTATCTTATTAAACATTGCCACAGAGGTCGTTAAGTGAAAATATGTTTTTAATGAATGCGTTAAAATTACAAAATTTAATGAAAAATTTTATAATTTTGAATATATTTTTAGCTCAATTTTAAGATGTGTCGGTTCTCTTGAACAAAGTTTATTGACTCAATTAAAAACAAAGACAGTAAAAAAGTCAAAGTTAAACATACTCAATTTTACCCATTATGCAGCGACTGTTAAACTTTTGCTGGCAGGCGGTAGCGACTAATCGGCGGCTGTCCTTGTCACCAACTGGATGTGGCCTGTGCTTTACGGTAGTTCACTTCGTTAAGAGGATTAACTTATTGGTCCACCAGTACCAGTACCAGTTGTATCCGATTCGATCCTATCAAGATACCCGCAAGAACTACGTTGATATGTTACACTTTCCATCGTAAATTCTGTTCGCCTACGACTTCTCTGGATATACGCAAGCTTAATTTTCATCTTCGATGAAGATGAAACATTTTGCATGAAGTTTTAAATTCCAATACTTGGCTTTCTTTCACGTTCATTCCAGCCTATTATGTTTGCTTAATGTTCCAAGAGTCAAATTTTTGTATTTGAGTTTTTAGATCTTCATGTCTAGATATTATTGAGTCAGCTTATTTTTCAGTAAAGCAATCTAAAGAAATTATAAAACTTGCCGTGCCGGTGAACTATATTGTCGCTGAGAGGAGCAACTATACCATTTTTTCTCCTGTAAAAATCCATATAAATGCAAATGCGAGCACTGCGAATCAAGCTGACTCCCCGGTAGTTGAATATTGCGAATTCCATAATTAACATGCTTCTTTTCATAGATATTTGATTGTTAGTCTTATCCAGTATCATTTCTATTTTACACTAGTTAGTACCTAGTGTATTTTGGAAGATTCAAGATCTACCGAACCCAACAACGCATTTTATTGTTAAGGTCATTTGATTTTTCTTCTTGAATTATATAAAATTCAACTAAACGTAGGTACCCGCAATCTACTTAAGCAATAAAATTTAAAAGTGATTGTTCTCTTTTATTCGAATAAGTCGTAAGCCTTTGTTGAAGCTCTATCCGAACAAATGATTTCCAATTACTTTACACCGACACCGGTGGCCGACCACCACATTATATTATGGCCTGACCATTGCTCACTTTTACAGCTCCAATCATTATTATCAGTTTTATTTTAATTACCATACAGAAGACTCTGTGCGATGATGGTTCAGGAACAAAAGGCCAACAATTTGAGCAGGCGCACACTGCGCACAAGTTCCACGCAATAAATTTTCCAGGCTAACTGAAGATCTACGAGTCGAGTATGTATATGAAATGCGTGCCCCATCAACTGCGAGCAATTCAGTAGTAGCTGGTAGCTCAGAAGCAATTCACTGCGCTGTGTGCTTGCTATACTACCAGACACTATATTTCTTATGTTTATGGTGTGCAAGCATTTTTGCATTCGAGTAGATTTGCATAAGTTAATCGAGGCCGCAATCTGAAGCCTCAATGAACAAAAACACTAAAAAATAATAACAAGAACAGTGTATAAGGTAGCACACATCAGTTGGTGAATGGGATGTCTTTTATATTAAACGGCCAACGAGAGGGGCCAATTTCATGCAAAACTATAAGGCAGCCAAGCGAGGATACTCAGAAATACAGGGTGTTTCCTACCAAGAGATAAAAAATCAATATTTTAACTTATTTTTGAAGCTTATTGACAAGATTCCTGACATAAAATAATAACTCCTTCAAATCTAGCGAAAGAACTACTCATCGTAAAGAGGTGTTTTTGGCACTGCCGATGTTTGTCTCATTTAGGATAAAATAAAAAAAAATGCCCAGTGAAGTGGGAGTCTTCAAAAGTTCTTAAGAATCTGATTTGGTAATCTTAATCTGAGTCTTCAGAACAGAAAAATATCATTTTTTGTTTGATATTCTTAAAAAAATAAATTTAATTTTGACTCACCCTGTATAAAAAGAAAAAAAAAATACAAAAACAAAACAAACGTCCTAATGCAAACACTTTCGTACACAAGTAGTTTTGAATTATTATGTGAGCTCTAATTATTCGAGGGAAACTGCATATGGAAATTTAAATATATATTTTTTTTTTATTGTTTAACTTAAGTTTACAATCTTCGTGATAAACAATTGTTTATTGGCCATAATCGCTATAGAAAGTCAGTTGAACCGAAGAACCTAGATGAAGTGATAATTTAAGGGGAGTTCTGGGAAAAGAAAAAAAAAATTAAATATACATTGAAATGGGACGCTCTCACGAAGCTTTGTTTATTATGAATGGCTAATGAGGAACCTACTTGAACACCATATTGAGGAGGATCTTGAGGCGTAAATAATAAAAATGATTTTAGTCAAAAATATAATTTTAAATGATACATACGTTGGGTTATTTACATAACATGAACAATTAATTATCTGCTGCATAGGTTAGAATGGATTCAAAGTAGACAAAAATAAGGAATTATTTTGAAAATAAATAAAAGTCCTCATAGTCGGCGAGGCTTGAACGAGAAAAAGCTACATCACTATATGCATTATAACTTTTTGAAAATTTTCATATTGCCAAACAGAAGTCAAAATTATGGAAAAAATTCAAAGTATAAAGTTAAGACTGTAAAGCTCAGAATGTGTTAACCCTGTTCAACTGAAAAACACATTCAAATAATTCAAATTTATACAAAATAGTACAGATTTTGTTGGAGTTAATGGCTGTAAATGTTTTTAAGTGTTTTAAGTGTTTTTTTTTTGCATTATAATAGGGTTGCCGTATACTTATACCTATTTTCGAGCTGATACACGACATTTTTTTTAATTAAAAACAGTTTAGACTAACATTTGATGTACATTTTAGTCATAAGCTCCACCAAAATGTATACTGTTTTGTTTAAATAAGAATTCTTTGAGTGTGTTTTATAGTTAAACAGGGTAACCACATTCTGAGCTTTACAGTTTTAACTTTATTTTGTGACTTTTTTCTATATTTTTACATACTTTTGTTTGTCAATATTAATATTTTCGTATTTTTGATAAATCAAAAAGTTATGATGCATAAAGTAAAGCAGCTTTTTTCCGTTCAAACAGGGTTACCACGTTGATTTAACCATTTTAAAAATGGTAACCCTACGTTTTTATGTTCAGTGCCAACTTATCTTTCATTTGACACCAATTTCAATCTCTTACCTTATGATCTTAGTAACCCGACGCTACGGTCGCCGCTTGGACTATAAGATTTCGATCACTCATTGAACAATTTTACCACTCAAAACTTTTTAAAGTGAGACTAATATCTTTGGAACAAGACTCAGAGAAATAATTTTTTTTTAATGATTATCCTTTAAATTAAAGGAAATTCATTGGCTGAAAAGTATTACAATTTCCACAATAGTTTACCAGCAAATTTTAGTGTTTGCAGCAAACGAATGAATAGTAAATAAACTAACAAGAAAGCTGTTTGTTGCAAAGAACTCCAATTTTGGTGTAAGTATACAGTTCATTTACAACAAATGACTGCAGGTTTTTTTAATTTTTTTTTTTAATAACTGTGTTATTAATGTTCATAAGCATATTTCTATGTGGTCTAGTTTGTGCAAGAGTTTTGCTTCGAAAGCGAAGGGTCGCAGGTTCGATCACCAGTCTTACACTGTGTTTTTTTTAATTTGTTGTTGGGATAAAGTGTTTAGTTAGCCCAAACGAATTTAAAAGAAGTCGAAATCGAAAAATGGTCCAGCAAAAGTCGTTTGATGCAAACGATTCGTTCTATCAGTACAGTGTGAATCTCATTTTATTCATGTGCATTTTATGATAATCAAAAATTTTAAGTTTGTAGTTAAATTCCTCCAAAAACTGGTGGTTAGAGCAACTTCAGAATAGATTTATCTGACTTTTGAAAAAATTATAATTTGATGTCATAATGCCGTTCTTTTTAAATTATTTTTTTCCGTTTTAAGTAATATTTTTCGAAAACTGCCCCTCCCACTTAAACGAGAGGAAATCGGTCCCCACTCCCGTATAGATTTTTTTTTCAGGTTTTGTCGCATCTTTTCAAATTTATAAGACCTAGGGTCCAAAGAATTAGATTTGTTTGTTACCCTACACAAAATTGTATGTATAATTGAAAAAGTGTTTGTAAAGCAGAATTTTTTTTTAATTTAAACTTCTAAAAGTGCCTTTTTGAACCAAACGATTAATATTCTAAATCCCTCAATCAAAAAAAACTGCTTAAATTTTTATCATTTCCGATTCCATATTAATCTCACAATTCACAAATCAAAACAATCTATATATAATATAATCTAGGGCACTATGAATTTTTCGCCTCTAAAGGTATAATTTACTTCCTTTTCTTTTAAATTTATATTTTTATTGAATATTCAATTTGAAACGATAACGCAATAAGGATATCCATTATCCCGGCATACCGCCGTTTTTATAATGCTTTCAATTTATTCCTTTGACCAGTCAATCAAATTATCCGCCGATAAATGGCCACTTGCATTTTGATGTACATTTAAACTGAATTCAGTAAAGTGAATTTCCTCTTTGAAAACGTTAAAGAAAAAAAATCTATATTCTTTGATATCCTTTTAAAAAGAATCGATTTCAATTATTTTTATTTATACTGAGAAAGAGAATGGAATGGGGGGGAGGAAAATATAGATTTTTGAAATCTTTAAGTGAATATTCAATTTTCTCTATGCATAAAAGGACTAAGAATAAGAAAAAAAAAAAACAAAGTTAAAAGGAAGTTGGATTCTGTTTTTGTGATGCATTTTCCTCCGACTTATTTGTATATCCTTCGATTGCATTGTACACTAATTTTCTGTTTACGTTCCCACGTCCCAATAATGAGGGATCAATACCAATTGAATATGGTCCTTTGGGTTGTTCTGCACTCACTACCATATTAATGTAAATGTGTATAGTAGTAGGAGTTTAAGGATTCACTTTTCTTTTCTTTTTGTATTCAAGTGAAAGTACCTTACCTATATATCTTGAAGAATTTACATGATTACTCTGCCAAACATTAAAGACGGGTGCAAAGGATATAATAATAAATTATTGTCTTCAAGGATATTCTGTACCTCGCTATACTCTATACCTGCTGTGAAATAGGTGCATTTATTTTTTTCTTCTCGAGGAAAATAAAATACCTGCTGATAAAATTGTGCAAGGATATTTTTATATAATTTTGCATGATTTGCAGGTGATTGCATTAGATTTTCCCATCATACACAAACACCATCATCGTTATATCGTGTCCTTCCTAAGATGTCATTGAATATAATACCTTTTACGGGAATATTATGAAAGATTTGTGAAGATTTGCATGGAAAATTGATCATTTGACTGACAGGCGTGTGAAGGATTTTTGGTTTTTGATATCTTTTGTTTGGTAAGAGAAAGCGAAAGGAAAAAAGGACATTTATGTAATTTTTTTGGTTGACTTGTGATTTTATGTCATCCAAGAATGCAAAATAATTGAGGATGTCCTGTCTAATGATTTCGTGGGACATGGGACAAGACAAATTATTGGAATTTGCTTACAAAATGATAACACTAATTAGAAATTACTTGGATTAAAGCCAACGTAGTCGACTTGTTTTAGCTTTGTGGATTACATACATGCTTAGGTACGGGATATGTTGCAATAAAAGTGTAACTGCAGCTCTGTAGGTTCAACAGATCTTGAAATACAGCTTTTCAAGAATTGCCAAATTTTCACAAATATTTCGCAATTTTTTGCGACCTAGAATGTCTTGTATTACTGGTCTAGTAGGAAATTTAAAAACAAAATTCAAATAAAATATAGAAAAGTAATTTCTTTGAGAAACAAAACAATTTATTTTGAATAAATTGAAGATAAATAAAAATAACCGTTGAAAATGAAAATTTATTTTAAGTCCAAAACAAAGTTTTTTGACTAAAACCTTGAACGACGATGGAATCAGTATTCATCGTGCTCTTTACTAGAAGTGCCATGAGACTTTATTTAAAAAAAAAATAGTTTTATACTTTCTGGTAGTATTTTAACCTATCTTCAAAATGCATAGACTCTTGATGAACCAGGAACTAGTCGGGGAAGACAGAAAATACCATTTTGAAAGCGCAAAAAGACGAAAAAACGAAGAGTGAATCTTTTAGCCTCCAATTCAACTGAAGATCTGTGGGAGTAGGAGGCGTGGCAGAATGGCAAATAGCCCTAACTATTTTTTTTGTTTTGATTTTATATTTACTAACTAGGTAATTTAAGTTTAAGAAATATTTTTCAAAAATTATGGACATGGCAGTGGGTAGAAAGGGTCGACACTTTTTGTTCTTTTGAACTCATCTAGATAACCAAATTCTTCAAAAAGAGAGCAATAGAATTCAAGATTACGTATTAATAATATGCATATAGATTATCGTACAAATGTTCTCTAATAACAATGCGTAACCAATATTTCCAATGAGATTAATTTTTTTTTAAATTTTCGAATCCATTGTATACTCAAGAAAATAAAATAAAAAAAACTCTTCACGATTCAAGGTCATACTTATATTCCATGGAAGAATCAAAAAGAACAAAAAAAGCTTTCCATACAAAATTATACCAATTTACCAGCCCCCTATTGTGTGCAGCTAATTTAATATTAAACATCTCGCTGCACAATGACCAACCATTTCATTATCTTCTTTTTTTTTTGCTGTTGTTGCTTCCCCTTTTGTTTGGCTGAATTACAGTCCTTTTCATCTCTTTTTCTCTATACTCACCGCCCCGAATTGCAACAAAAGTAAACAACAATATTAACCGTATCAAAGTCGCACAGCCGAACTATTTGATCGTACCGATCGACCAACCAACCGACCGACCTCTGACTACCTTACCTACTTACGTGCGTCGAGGTCTTGACTTTGGTCGGGTATTATGACGGCCGTCACATCAGACAGAGCCAACTCATAGCGCGGTAAAATCGTAGCGCGCACAAAAGCCGCTCACAGGCGCATACAACAACAAAAAGAAACATCATTTTCAGTGGCAACATACAGAAGGACCCCGCGCGATTAAGTTTTGTTCTCAATAACAACAGAGAGAACAAAAAGGACATCGACAACAACAAAAAATAATAATAAAAAAAAAAAAGTGAATCAAAAAGCCGAATGCCATTCGAGACTCCTTCTTCTCACGTTCGGACTCGGCCACCACCAACCGTACGACCGACAACAACATTAAGTGCTCTTACATTTGTGCTTTGAAAATCAACAAGAACAAGTAGAAGAATGAAAAAAAGTCAATCGAAGTTTGCACGATGAGAGACCTACCTAAGCAGAACACCCGTCTGTCGTCGCCTCATCGTCATTCACCTGGAATCAGTTCACTACTGGCCAATAAATTGATTCCGCATCCTCTGGTCGTTCGAATATATTCTGATGGTGCCTGAAACTGAGAGCGGTGCAAAATATGATTCAATTTCATCCATTCTACCGCAATGGGGTTCCAATTGCAATTGTGCATAGCTCGTACTTCCACAGCCTCAACTCTGATTTATCGAAAATTTGCATACGAGCTATATATTTTATGGCAAAAGGATGCACACAAATCTCAGGAATTTAAATTGAAACGTTCCATCAGAGAGACGGGACAGAGTGGGCTGCTGAATGCATATAGCATACTCTGCAGCTCCCCACTAAATCCAATTTGAAAGATCACAGCAGCGGCCACATGGAGCATGGAGGAGGCCACGGCCATGGACAGAACGATTAATAATTTTTAGAGCCTGAGAAAAGCAAATTAATTTCAAGTCGCGCCATCACTTTGGTCCGAAATGTAATTATCGCATGAAAACTGGCGGCCGCAAGAGCGATGCTCGAAAATTAAAGCAATTAGCCATGGTTACCACTCAATAAGCCACCGAGCGCCCTCTAATGAGTGTGACGGCTAATCGACGGCTTTTACAACATCATCATCATCATCATCGTCATATCTCAGAAGCAACTGCCTATAGAAGCGGAGCAACAGCAACCAGCAGCACTGAGCACTTTAAAGGCAAAGTTAAATTTAAGCAGTAAAGTCTGGCAGCGGATTCATAAAAGGATCAACAATGCAGCAAAAAAAAAACAAAACACAAAAAAAAACGCTGTGGATCTAAGGAGCAGCGGTGGAACTTCTGAAGTAGCGCTGTTTATTAAAACCAAACGGACCCAAGCCATCGCCATCACATATCGCCACAACAACACAAACGACATCCAATCTCTGCGCAAACAAAAGAATGGATAATTTGATGGATGGATGGATGGGTGCAGATGACGTACCTTTAAGATTGTGTGAGTAACTTTGTGTGAATGTGTGAGGAAAAAAGGCTTATCTCTTATAAAATAAAAACAAAACTTATATCTCAAGTTGAAGTTGTTTTATATTTGGTTCACCGAGATGGACCGGTTCCCATGATGATGAAATGTTTACCTCTGTAAATTCAAGTGCATTTCTTTTTTGCAAGTAAACTGCAATATGGTGTGGAAAATTGACTTTGTAGACTTTTGTTTTGAGTTATAATTTTGGAGATTTTTAGTTATTTCCAGAAAAAGAAAATTATTAAAAAAATTGACTAAATGGACAACTTTAAAAGCCCTTGGCCTTTGAACAAATTTATTTTTAAATTTAGAGTTGTCGAAAAATTTCGTCAGAAGATGAAAGAGTTGAGCAATATTTTGGAAAATTTTAGTAATTAGCGTTATAAGTTTTTTTTGTTGAACTTCATCGTAATCTCAAAAAGTATTCCGAACCACAGAAAAAAAGTACCTAGGTACTTTTGACACAGAAGTTTATGTGCATACCGTGGAGGAAAAAGGCAAGTTTAACACTGAACACTTTAATTTTTTTAAACCTCTAATCACAATCAAATTTAATGAGTCTTCACTAGTTTTTCACTGCCTCTAATTTTAGTTTTATTCCTGTCAAACTAAAGAATTGTGTCAATTAATAAATTAATTTTAAAAATTAAAACTGCCTATCAACAGGCAATTTATGAAAAGCTTTTAGGTGAAATGTTTTTGTACATTTTTTGGAATAATTTTTTCGATCGCAAATAGGCAGTGGTCTCCAAAATCATTTTATTTTTACTGTGATCTCATCATAATGCACATGATTAACGGAAACTTTTTCGTAAATCTTAGAGATTTATAGGGAGCCTAGATACGGGAGCCCCAGCAATTTTTTTTTCAGGATGCTATACTGTACATAGGTAACCGCCATAAACGGGTTTGAGAATAATTAAAAAAAAAAAATGAAAATCCCGTTTATTAAAAAACTTGTTTTTTTTTTCTATACAACATTTTTAAAGGACTTTAAAAAAAAAATTGTTAGCCATTTTTAATATATTATTTATCAACATCTTAAAACTAAATTTTAGTAAAAAATATTAAATAGTTTTCGAAAAACCGATTTTTCAAAAAAAAAAAATCCAATTTTTTTTTTAAATCCAAAAAATCTGAACTTTATTACGGCAACTTAAGAGCTTTTATATAAAAAATCGTTGAAATTGAGTGAGTCAGAAGAAAATCAGAATAAAATTAAGCGGTTCTAAGTAAGTACCTACCGTTACGCAGATAGACCTAACTAAAAAAAAAAGAATATGATTTTTTTCGTCTATATCGTAGGTACCGTTATTTTTGGTAAAACAATAATTAATTCAAAAAACGTCTGGAGATTACTCAAAAAAAAACGCTACATACCAAATCGCAAGTGAAAATGTCTCACAAGTTATGAGCACTTTTATTGTATTAAAAATGCCGTAATAAATCATACATATTAAAATATCAGAAGAAGGAAAAGATTTTAAATTAAAAAATGAATGTAAAGTCATTTGAAAAATTAGAAAGAAAAAAATAAATGAAATTCGATTCAAAATAATAATTGACATTTTAGGTGTAGTTTTATAGAAATTTTAAATTATTAAAGTAGACAAAGTCAGATGTTATGAATGGTACAATTGGTCAAAGAAGCTACAAATACATACAAATACATAATATGCAAAACAATCGATTTTTTTTATTAAATTTTGTAATTTTAACGCATTCATTTAAAACATATTTTCACTTAACGACCTCTTTTGCAATGTTTAATAAAATAATTATCCAAAATTTTTATGCGTTATAGTTCAACATTTTATCTAATAGAATCTGTTAAATTTGTTAAAATCCTGCAATTAAAACTATAAAGTTACAGATTTTAATATCCATTGAAATCAACTTTTTTTATTTGTTTTTTGTTTTTATTTTTCTCTCTAAACATTTATGTGTTAAAAAATCAAAAACGCTTATACCAACAACATTGTGGTACGTCGTTTTATGGAATTTCATACCATTTAGCAAAAACAATAAAAACCAAATTTAATTTTGCAGACAATTTTGTTGAATTCTGATAAAACTCTTTTCAAGTTTGCTGAGCTTTTATAGCATGTATGTGTAAAAAACTCTTTTACCATTACATATATAAAAAAGTTTTTTTAAAAAATAAATATTTTCCCGTTACTCACTGATTTTTAAAATCAATTAACCACACATAAACTATCAAAAACGTTTGTTTTTTTTTAACCTCAAAAAACCGTTGTGGGACATTTTAAATATAATCCGTAGTAAGCGCTTGATTTTTTTTTTCATTGTTTGTCAACGTGCATATTTAGTTTTTCAATAAAACATCAAATTTACCCGCCCTAACATCATTTTAAAAGGTCTAAGTAATAATTGATTTTGAAAAATAATTTTTATCTTGAAAAGTTTTTTTTTTTGAATTTTGTTCTTAGTTAAACCTCATCATTTCAATTTATCTATTCAATTATATTAATTGCATAATTCTTACCCTTGTACGAGATATACAAAAAGCTTTTTTTTCTGTTACCCCATTTTACCCTTATTTCCCGATGGAAATTCGAAAAAGCCTGTTTCATGGGAATCTTACATTATACTACTTATCTTTTGGTGTATTCAGTTGTTTTCTATTACCTTTAGTGTAGAAAATGAATCGGTCAGATTATTATCAATAACTTCTGTAGTTTAATAAATTTATATTGTGTTTCACAAAATGCAAAATAAAAAAAAACAAACCCAGTTAATGTAGGTGTGTTGTTACTGTTTACCCACTTATTGTGTCTTTTTTTACACAGTAAACTGTAAACATGGAATCAAAAAGTCTATGTGTTATTACTGGTTGAATATTTTTATAAACGCCGTTGAAGAAGTATAACTTCAAAAAATATACGAGGACCTTTCCGCAGACTAGGAAAAATTACTGACCAAATTTCAACGTTAATTGATTTCAGTTAAAATAAAACTTTAAATTAATCAATTTTAGTTGGGCAAGGATAGAAACATCTTAACAAACGGACACCCAAAATCTTTTCTTTTTGTACATGATGATTTTCTTTTTATAATATTTAAAAAAAAAAAATTAACGCCATCTGTACCTGAAGTTCACAAACAAAACATTTATTCTAATTTGTTTTACAATTTTATTCAAGTGACTAAATATTATCCCAATTAGAAATTCTTCCAATAAGCAATAATTATAACAAATTACATATGTTTCTATTTTCGTCAACACACCTAAACATATAACACAAACAGAAAAACATTTACATTGATAAACTCTACAAAACTTAATTGCAATTGTCAGGCAATCATCAGAAATACAAATTGAGCCAAGTAAAAACAAAATCTTGTGTTGAACTATTTTTTACTTGTGATGTACACAAATACATACAAGCACATAAAAGTACGGATAGATGCTAAAGGTGAATGTGTGGACTCGCAAAAAAATATATTCCGACATTGATCAACACAAAAAATAAAATCTAAGAACCAACTGCAAAGGAAATATTTGCACAAACCTCAAAAAGTGCTTTTGAAAGTTGTAAGTGCATATTTTCGTTTCAATTTTTTAAAATCAAATGAAGCAATTATAAGGAAGAACATGCACCCTTGTTTTAAAATTTGTTACACAAGTTGTATCGAAAAAAATACAACTTTCCAATCCTGTCAAAAGACATCAATTTGCGTATAATTAGATAAGCCAACATGACGACTGTGTCGATTCGAAGTTGTAGTGGCAGAAGAACATAAGAGACACCTGATTGTTGTTGTTGTTGTGTCTGGTTTTGTTGTTGTTTTTTTTTTATTATTATTTTTTCTTAGCTAATTAGCCAGTTTGTTGATGGTCGACAATGATACTACAATTTGTTGAAAGACTATCCGTAGTATTGCATATATGAGACTATATGAATGCACACAACAACAAAAAAATATGTTTAATGTAAAAACGCAATTTGAATTCGTTCACTGCCGAATGATTTTGATGAATGGTTTGTTGCATCTTTTTGCATACGATGAGGAGGGCGGAATATTTTTTTTTTTTTCTTTTCGAACCAAGAGTCATACTCCAAGACAATCTTCACCGTCCGTGTAACTAATTACCGCGACTTAAGTTGCGTTTTGCATTCACTTTTTCTTTAATAGTTTTTTTTTTTTATTTTATTTTGTATTTTAATTTATCATTATCTCGATGTGAATGTTTGTTTTATTTTTATTTTTGCAGTTTTGCATGCAAACTTCTATCTGTAGTTTAAGTTTCAAGTTGAATGGAGTCTTCTGCAGCTCAGGTCTTATGCAGATATCAGACGCGTAGATACTTGTACGATTTTTTTTTTGTATAATTATATGGTAATCAATTTCAAAAAGAACAAGTAAAGGAAGATCATTTGTTTACATTGGGGGAGCACTTTCTTGGGGTCTAAAGAGAGGTTTTATAATTTAATGTGCAAAATATAAAAATAATAACTTCATGTTGACGTGTTAGATTTATTATAAATTGCTTTTTTTATATATTTAATATCTTCATCGTTGAAATAGATACAAATTTGTTAAGCTAGTTAATTACTCTTGTTACTTTTACATCTCTTCCATTGACTAATGTTCATCTTTTTCATAAGCAATTCATAACTGACACTATAAATTTCGTTATAAAACTAAAAAGATAGATATAATTAATTGCATAAGAAATTCCATGCAAATTTTTTTTCGCAAACATTTTTGTATAGGTAAGAAGTTGAACTAAGAAATGTTTATGCTTGGCTGATGAAAAATAAGCCGTCGGCATTGCGTAAAAAGAAAACATTTTTTTTTATATTAAAACGCAATTTTTTATAGGCAAAATGAAAAATAAACAACAATTGCTAATTAATTAACTTCACAATGCCTACCTATGTACTTACTTAATATTCAGTTTTTAATGAACTTATTGCATGGTTTTACTTACTTTAATCCTATTCACTAGAAAATCATAAAGAATGTTGAAAAAAAAGCAATAAAATCGCACAGAAATTAATTTTAATGGTTCGCACCTCAGCTCTTTCGTTTTTGCATATGCACTGAGTACCTTTGGTGAATGCAACAACAAAAAAGTATATTAATTTGCATGAGCAGTTAAAATGCGATCGCATGTAAATTATACTCAGTTCTATGGAATCTGATTTGATGTAAATGATAATTTATTGTTTTGCAAATAACGTTTATACACAAAAAAAATAGTACGACGTAGTATTCTGTAGGAAATACAATACAACACCGAAAGATGTTAATAGTTTTAATAGAAATCTTACGTTCATTCATATGAAAGGTAAGATGTATTTTATTTGTATTACATTTAGCTTTGTTTCATGTGCGTTCAGTTCTAATTCCAACTTCAACATTAGCATAAAGGTATATAAAAATACTATGAGTACTAAAAGTCGATATCATCATCACGCAATAAAATTTTTTGTTAACAAAGCTTTTCATTACAGACCAAATAGGATTATAAGAACAAGTAGGATATTGTTATTTTTTAGTTTTAAAAGAAATTATGTATGCATATGCCACCGCTGGCCATCACATTCAGTCAAAAATGGGTCCATATAGACACGGCATAGCGGTTTTGGAAACTATTCAAAACCCTTGTCTTGTCCATCAGGGATCCGAATGGCTAGCGGTTATAATTATCAGCACTAATTGAGTAGATATATTGGGAAAACAATGTTTAGTAAAAACGTAGTACCCCTTGGAGTAATGCTTAGTCGGATGGACGATCAAGCCTGAGGTCTGGGTTCGATTCACCAAATTTGGACACCATGTGCACCACCAGCTTTCAAATACAAAAGGAATCATCAAAATCGATCCTCCCAGTCAAAAGTTCTTAGGTCACAAACATAAATAAAAAATGAGTTGAATTGATAACCTTCTCTTTGTTATTAGGTCGGTTAACAAACGCTTGATTCTGAGTCAGATTGGTGATATTAGTAGGTAAATTATGCGTATTTTTGTCTTTGAGTATAACAGCGACTGGATTATTTCATTTGACTCAAGTGCTTTATAGTTTCCTACAACCAACGGGTCAAAAATAATCACAAGAATAAATGGGGAAACATCAGAAATTTTTGCCTCAAGAATATGTCAGTCATCTAGAATTGAAATAAGTCGTTATTTTAAGTCTTTTTGTGTTCATGAAAAAGCTTCTTTTTCATAGAAAGGGTCCAAATATTCAATTTATAAAGTAAACTTTGTTACTTATTTAAGTTGATACCTTACATTGAGAACTTTTACTTCGTTTTACTTCGTGGCATAATTTTTTTCTCAAAATGCTAGAGACCTCAGGAAAAAAAAACTATATTGAATTTTAATCGATTTCCATGAAAAATTATAAATTAAAGGGATTCTACAAAAAAATATAAAATTAAATATTTTTGCTTCGAGCAAATATTTAATTGCTGATGCAAAACAGTCGTGACCATAGATTTCATTTTGCCCTCAGAAGTAAATTCTTTACAATCCCTTCTTGCATACTTTTGGCAAAAATAATAAAACACGAAAACCTCTTATCTGTTGTTCATCAACTCATTTGACTTCCATGCAAAAATATTCTTCCAAACTGTTTCATATAGAATACAATAACAATTTTTTTTATGACAATCACATGAAAACATATAAATCCCTTAATTGGTGACTCACATAATAAACCACACACTCACACACAATAACACTTCATGCGCGGAGGATCTTTTAAAAAGAATTCTCCAAAAAATTAGTTCCCATGAAGAGTGTTGATAATCTCTACACTCCTAGTGGCACGCTGTTTAAACAGCCACGGGGAGAAAATCGTACAGTGTAGGCCGGCAGGCAGGCACTCTAGTGTGTCTGGGGTCTGAGACTCTCTCGAAATGCATATTAGTTCATTTTATTTTTCATCTTATTTCTACATAAGCGTATAGGCATATTTCCGAACGAAGATGTGAATAAAGAGAAATAAATAAAAATCGCCCCAACTTCACATAAAGATCAGCAGTGTATAGCGGCCAAAAAAAATTGCCTTGGGGCGGAGCTTCCGAATTGAGGATCACTTTTCAAGATAACTGAATGAACATGAGAAGATGCCGAAATACCCTTCTCGTCGTCGCGTCGCGTCGCAACGTCATCATAGCCGTCTTCGTCTTCATCATCATCATCGTCGACGACCATCGTCGATTTGCCCAAGCCATGAAAAAAATATGAAACTTCATCATTTTTCTTTCATGGGCGGAATCAGGGTTCCAGTTTATTAAAAATTATGAAAAGACGAACAGTGGGGCCTCACGACAAATTCTTTTCTTCAAATTGATTACTCAAACAGGTTTTTTCAAGGAAATTTTCTGCGGACGATTTTTCTGTAAAAGTAAAAGTTGCTGAATAATTCGGAAAACAATTTTTGAGACTCCAAAAGAATAAGGAATTTTATAATTCCCTCGAAAAGAAGACTTCTTCGGATTTTAAAGGAAAACGTTATCTCATATTCTGCTGCTTCAAGACGCCCTACAGTTCGAAATAGTCCCATATTCCAATAAATGAAGGTAAACTGATCTGTTAATCCATCCCTGTAAATTGTGAAGTAAAGGTAGGCACCCAAACTTGTATCAAGATTGTATCGGGAACACACAAATCTGCATGCAAACGAAAATGCAAACGAGCATCAGAGAAGCCAAAACACAAAAAAAGAGAAAAATATCAAAACTCAAGACCGGCTTTTGGCTGCATTCACAAGGGGATGCAACCAATTTTGGATTCTGACAGACACACAGAGGACCTTTCTGCCTTTGCTCCATCATGGTGCAACCCAAAATTGGCAACAACAACAACTATTGCAGTGAGAGAGTCATGCGCTATGGGAACTGTGCGGGAACTGCAAAAAAACAACAAAACATAAGTCGATCTTCGACCGATCATCGAATTCGTTGTTGTCCGCATTTTTTGAATTTTCGTATCTTTTTGTTTGTTGGTGTGTAGGGTACTCGCTAGTGTGGATGGGAAGCACGTACGTGCAGTTGATGGAATTGAGCGCACACCGTCTGTTTACCATAAACAAAATGGTAGAGCGAGACCTTGCAAGTGATGCATTTCCTGCAGCCGAAGCTCAAAGCAAAGTTTGAGCCCCAACATCCATGGATAACAGCCGCGCGCAACTGTATCATTATGGGATCTCTATGGCCTGGGCTGATGATGATGCTGATGCAGTTGAGGTCCAACATTCAAGGCAATTTATTAAGAGGCACGAATTGAATGAACGCCCTTTTGCTTCACAAAATCAGTTCAAGCTCCTCCGAACGACCTTTGTGTACAATGAAAAGATGCTACGCTCACGTCCCCTCCCCCCCTCTTCGTTCATCATCTAGACGAGGATCAATTTGGTTAAATCAAAAAACCGAATCGAGAGCAAGGTGCATATAATTATCGTTGAGGATTTATGACACCCGACGCCAACAGAGTGCATTCAGGGAGGCAGCCAGTCAGCCAGTGGTCTCCGCTCCATTGAGTGAGCCCAACCAAAGCGGTAGGCACGATGCGATGGGAAAATTCATTTAATTTGCATGGTTAATTCGCGATTGGGAGATGATGTTCGTTCCTAGGGATCTCCAAAGAGTGGTGTGTTGGCTTCATTTGGGAACCTGCCACAGAAGAAAAGACTTTGTCGCGGTCGCGGTGTGTTATTGGTGGGGATATTGGGTTTGGTATAGTTGGGAATCCAACAGGTTGTGTGGAAGGCTATCATTATTATACAACGGCTATGAGAAGGATCAATTTTGTTGGTTCAGGAATGAGTTAGCAAAGAGAATATTGTGATGGTGATGAGAATATGTAGTAGGTTTTTGGTATATATAAAGAGGCTGTATATTCACCGATGAGATGTTTATCTTAAATTAGTTTAAGTTTTTGGAAAGCGCGCATATTGTGCGAGATGGGATATGTGATGGCTTTTTGTATGTGTGCATAGTATAGTAGTGTGTTCTTTTAATTTGAATGTGGAAAAAAGAATACAAGTGTTTTGTTTTTTTGTGAAAACTGTTTAGGTACTTTGTTGATAAGCCAAACTGTGGAATCACTAATCAATTTAACGTCCAGAAATTGTGTTTCTTTAAAAAAAAATATTTTTCATATAAAAGTTATTGGCAGTGATCGTTGACATTGATTAAACGCACTTCAAGTGGGAATTTCCCACTGATTGCGATAAAGATATAGATTTTGGAGAGCATTTTTCAACTTATGCAAACAAAAAACATGAAGCACTATTTTTTGTTTAATCATTAAACATCCTGTGGATTGGTGAAAAATATCTAAGAGATTGTTGGGGAAAGATAAATATATGAAATGGGAATGATAAAATAGCTCTGGCTGAAATAAAAAAAATTCCGAAAATAACACTAAAAATTGAAGCCCAAATTATTTGTAAACTTTTGATCCACAGTTACTACGAAAACAACATGGATTACCGAGGTAATTCTGATACGAAAATTCTTATGAAGTAACTTTATTGTTTTTGCGCCATAACTGTTTAATGATTTTGAGTTTGAAAAAAAGGTATCTGAAACTTTATAAATTCTTGAAAACGAAGCGGAAATTGCAAAATTACGCCGTAAGATTTTTTTCCTTTGAATTACCCCAGGAATCCAAGGTTTTTATCTGCAACGTGGACTGATTAGAAAATATTAAAAACGTAATTCTAATTAAGTTGACTTTGTCCTTACAGACTTAAGTAAAAGCCTTTTCAAAATTCTGCCATACGAATTTGTAACTATTAACTAAAAATAAATAATAATAATTTTTTTTTAGCACTACTAGCTTACGAAGAACCAAGAACTAGGTGACTGATACCTTTTCCTGTTTGCGTGGCAGTTTACCACAAATGCATAGGATCTACAATTTTCTGCCGGTTCCAAACGGCTAGTTTTGAAATGCACTCTTCGTGACAAGAAGTACTTCTGAAAAGAGACAATGGCCCTGAAAAAATTAAAGTGGCATGGCTGGAAATCGAAGCCAGTGCTGCTTTTTACGAGTTTCAGCGATAAAATTAATTTCGGTGGCCCACGAAAATTTATGAAATTTAATCACACTGAAAGACTTGATTATGTGGAATAAAAAAAAAATGGCGGCTCCAAAATGGCGGCTAAAGAATGCATTGAAAATGATAAACGAATAACAAATCATTAAAAAAGTAAGAGTTTTGTGTGAATTTATTAAAATATTTTTTTTTCAGTAACAATGGGTTAATATGGCAGCTAGTTTCAAATAGCAATGCGAAAAAAGTAATTGCTTAACTCAAGGAACTATTCGGCATACTTATTCTTGTTTTTGATCGTCTGACAAAGTTTTGTTTCAAATTGATTATTTTTAAATGTTGTACTTTGCCAATATTTTATGTATTCAACATATTTTTTCCTAGCATGATACATTTTTGATTTACATATTTTTAACAAAAAAGTTAAAGGTTGACCTTTGCAATTTATTTTTTCGTAAAAAACTCAAAGATATTTTATAAAATAAATCCCAACCAATAACCCTTATTATTTTTTTGTTTTTTTTTTGTTTTGATAAATCTCAAACCGAAACCAAACTCTTTTTGAGAAATGTGGTAACTATGAGACGGAAACCAATTGAAAACAAAGTTTGACAGTTATTTCTGATCTCTGGTTTTTCTAAAGGATTTTGGACAGCAAAATACGAATCTGAAGTCATGTTTTCGAGATAATTTTACACGAAAATATCACCTTATCTCAAAACCTTGATGTCGTAGATTTTTTCTGACTTCAAAAAATCAAGTTTTCTTAGTCTGTTATAATTTTGTTGACACCAAAATATCCAGCAGGATTCTTTTTACACATTACATTTTTCAATATATGTATGTACATTGTACATATCATATACAACATACAGTGCTGTGGGAAAACTATTGGTCAAACATTTTTATATTCATTTTGGCGCAATTCTTGGAATTTATTTATATTTATTTCCACCTGGTAGCAAAAATCGATGTTATTATGAATAAGAGTTGCATTTAGCTCATGATAGCAGTTCAAAACGAACGCAATTTGCTAAGAATCAGTCTTGAAGTACCTACTGTCTCAGTCTATGAATGCACTGTTTTTTTTTATATGAAAGGTAATGTTAAGCATTCAAAAAAACTATTTTTTTTTACTAAACCGAAACACTGCACCAATAAAGCTTTTTTTATAGTTGATTTCAGTTACTCCAAGCTCGTAATCCATGGCTGTTAAATAAACAAAAGTGAAATACAGTCGAGTAACACGTTTTCAGCACGGTCACTATTATTGCTTTTCAATGAAAGCACCACCCTTGAGGAAAAAATTTTCAAATTTTAAAAGAGAATTGTAGCAGGATACAATTCAAGTATTTATATTTAACAGCTTGGACCTTTGGGGTGATGTTTGATAGTCTAAAATAAAGTTCAATATGAAAATGAAAAAATTGGGCTTTATTTTATTTTTTTTTTTTCAAAAAAAAAGTCACAACAAGTTGGGGAAAGCCCCTATCATTTATTTTTGGAGTATTTTTCCATTTCGGTGGGGAGTTTTTTCATTGCGGCATAATTTCACTAAGAAAAAATATCCCAATATTTCGTTTTCGTTTTCTTTTTTTCCTGGGGCCTAATTTCACGGACCCGATATGAAAAGTCAGACATTTTTGTTGCATCATTGCCCTTAATGTTATATCTAACACTAACTGCAGTCCATTGCTCTTCATTGACGTCTAACTATTAATAACGCTAGTATCACAAAGATTTGTGTAAACGCCAAAATTTGTGTACAAATTTGTGTATATTGGACTTAAAATTGCACAAACCCACAATTTGAACCACAAATTAGATGACAGCAAATGACATTACAAACACGATTTGTGAAACATTTGTTGACTTTTTTGTGTATACACAAGTCGTGATTAAGAATTTGCATACTTTACAGCTTTTGCTGATTAATTATCGCGTAGTATAATCTCTTATTATGATACATCGCGAGGATGATCTTTCAACTGCGCGGCAAATCTTCTGACAAAGTTGCAAATAATTACAACAAAAAAAATCCGTCTGCCCCCTTTGGCGAAAATCATATTCCAACCGCAACTTTTTATGCAAATCATCTTTTAATAACTTTGGGATGGGAGAATTTTTATTTCATATTTTTTTTTTTTTTTTTATTTGAGAGATGGACTAATTTATTCGCATCATCAGGCAGCAGAGTAATAACGATGATGACGACGACCGACATGGTGGCAGCGCATTCAGCCGATGCACAGCAAATCTGGGTAAGAAAAATATCTTTATTCGTACCTAAATACCAATTTGATTTAGCAAGAACCAGAATCATCAACTCATGCTCTGGCTGATGCATAAATAATGGGATAATTGGACCAAGAAGTGTGATAGTCATTTGTCGGCCAAACATCAGACCTTGAAGAATTAACTTAATCTATACACTGTGCTTCTGCAACAAGGTCGTTGGCGCATATAGTGTATAGTTGAAATTTGCAAAACAAGTTTTGCGATCTTAGCTTATTTGTTTGAGCCTTAATCAAGGTCGTTATTTTTTTGAAGTTATACTTCTTTACCGGCGTTTATAAAAATATTCAAACCGTAGTAACTCATAGAATTTTTCAGCCCATTATTACTGTTTTTTCACACAGACACTATTAGTAGAAAAAGAATAATAACACACTTACATTCTATACAGGGCTTATTTTTTTTTTTTTTTATTTATTAAATTACAAAAGTCCGCCATTGTTGTTGAAAATCTGGCTCTCTGACTCTACACTATAAGTGATAAAAAAAAATAAACACACCGAAAGATAAGTGGTATCGTAAGGTTCCGATAAAACGCAATTTTTTGAAAATCCACTGAGAAGTTAGGGTAAAATGGGGTAAAAGAAAAAAACTTTTTGTACATCTCGAATAGTATAAGGGTTAGAATTATAAAATAAATTTCATTGAATAGATACATAAATTGAAATGATGATGAGTTTTAGTTAAAAAAAAAATTATGAAAAATTAATTTTTCAAGTTAAAAATTATTTTCCAAAATCAAATATTTTTTTAATCATTTATAAAGATATTGGTGTGGGTAAAGTTAATGTTTTATTAAAAAAACTAATTATGCACATTTATAGTTAATGACAAAAAAAAAAATAAATAGGTGTCCAGTACGGATTATATTCAAAATGTTCCAAAACTGTTTTTTGAGCTTTAAAAAAAACACATTCGTTTCTGATAGTTTATGTGGGTATCAGGGAATATCAGGAAAAATATTTTGTCAAATTACTTTTAGATTTATTTGTTGTCTATACACGTGTGAAGAAATTAGATTTTATAACATTTTGTTTAATGAATAACAGTAAAAACAAGATTTTTCAGTCTCACCGTTTCCAATTTACTTTTATCTTTTTCATTTTTACATTTTTAAACTTGAAATTTACGCAGCCATTAGATAAATGAAAAAAATCGTTTTTGTATAAAATTTCACAATTTTTTGTAGTCTGTGAGCCGAGATAACAGTAAAAAGACGCGACGCAGGAGTTTAATAAATTTAACAGATTCTATTTGATAAAATGTTGGACTATAATTCTGCGTAAAAATATTGGATAGTTAATACAAAATCATTAAATAATATCGAAAATAGTATAAATTCGATTTCTCACAATTCTGTTAAAAAATTCAAAATATACTTTTCACGTAAACAAAATAGCTTTTAATTTTAGTAAAATTTAACCGATTTTTAAAGTTGAGGTTTAAATAGAAAGACTGATGCCTGAGTAAAAATTAAAAAAATAAAATTCAATACAATTGTTAATTTTATTGTGTAAATATAGGCTCCAAAATGGAAAAAAAATGTCAATTTTCACATTATGTACCGTAATAACATTACATTTTTAAAATTATTATTTTAATTTTAATTTATTATCAAAACAGAGAAATCAGTAGCCATTTTGAAGTATCAAACATTAATGTGGGTCAGCTACAAGATTATCAAAAAGACCATTTCAATTGGACGAAAGTAAAAAATAAACCAAATTACAGGTCGATAAAATATCAATAATATGAAATATTTTAATTAATTTCACATAAAAGCACATTATGCTTCTTTGAAAAATATTTCCCTTCTAGAATTTTTTGCTACATTTCATAAATAACTGTGCGCATAAAAAAAAAATTATGCAAAAATAAATATTTATGGGAAGTATAACTTCTGGCACGCGTACATGAGTACACACAACCTTTTTATCAAATTTGAACTTCACGGTAGTTGTTTTTAGATTTTTTTAAGACCCTTGATGAGTTTAGGACCCTAGAAATTCTTCCAATTCTTTGAAACTTTGAAATCGACTTGAAATTATAGGATATCGCAGGTTAAAATGTACTGGAGATCCTGCCATTTAGAAACCTTCACCGATAAGCAGGCTTAGGGACTAAAAAATTGTATTCAATTGCGCAAGGAAATTCATTAAACAAATTATTTTCTTGGCACTCAACAACTTTTAATGTGTTTTTAGCCTTAAATATTGGGTTTAAAGGTTTTAAAGAAAAGTCATACCATCCGTGTCCTATTCAAGACAGATGCAATAATTTTGTCAGGTAATTAAATTATTTCCATACCATTTAAGCCGTTAAAGTGGCGCCAAAAACCACAGGCATCATCCAGCAGACAAAAGTACCTTTACTGTGGTGAGAATATTTCCTCGTTAGCTGAGGTCGCCATAAAAATGCCTTTAGCCCCATCATGAGTTGTGTAGTCTGACTGTAAGAAGTATGTGTTGTGTATGCTCCATTCACATGTCCACAATTCAAAAAGATTCTTGGTGTGGTGTTGAAGGTAACCGGCGGCGGCTGTAGCGGTGGATGCGGTGTATGGCAGCAACACTGTGAGGCACCGTAACCGTGAGGTCATAAATTTCAACCGCAACCAAATGAATTTGTATCTTTTGGATGTGTGGTAGAGCACTACTGGCTTTTTGTGTGTTTTTTTTTTAATGTAAACTCTTTGAAGGCGCTTCTATACTGCATCTTTATAATTCCTAAATGTTATGAGTTCTATGGCAACTTTTTGATTGCCCTTCATTTGCGGTGCTTCTGGTTGATCTATTTCGGCTCCGAATTGAATACCAGGAACTAATATTAATTTCATCTCTGATGATGTTGAGAGATACAAATCTAATTTCCCACTTTCGGTGCTCCCTTTTTTATTTTCTTGTTTTGTTTATGATGATGGTAGTGAATAGCCAGCTATTCACCCAAAACCAATTCCATATATTGTTAACTGTATTTTGTGGCGAGATGGAAATTAAAAGCGCGATTCCCGCAATCTCTGCGGCATATTAACATCGAAACAAAAGTGGGCGAACACTAATTTGACTATGCAAAAATAAAACAACAGCAAGGACCTTTCCTCGGCACCCCCACAGTTGCTTTTGCTTCTTCCATCATATCAGGCACAACGCAGAAATGTGATTTAAATCACATGGAATCGCTTCAATATGATGCAAAAGCGGAAATGCTAATGATAGGTTAAAGCCATATACCCCCATAAGTTTTTGAGAGGCTTCGTCGTCGTCGTATTCACTATACAGTCAATCGCGTTTCATCCAAAATAGCCTCTCTTGCAGCCTTGGTGCATGCGGTTTATTATTTATGAATATAAACCGTCTGTCCATCGTTTTCTCCAAGTTTTGCTACAGAAGGACCATCCATGACGATCACCGGCCACAGCCGTTATTGCCACACGAGAGAGATCAGAGCTACAGACTTTGTTGTGTCTCGATCTGAAGCTCAAAGTCCCTATATATCTCTCGCTCTATGGTAAGTTATGATGAATGTCATGTTTGGTGATTGCATATGTTATTGAAGGTTTAGGTAAAATATATATAAGCAAATGCGTTGTTGGATGGTGTGGACGAATGCTTCGCTGTTGGGACGAGATATTATAGTAGCACAAAATATGAATGAACGCATGAAAAAAATATCACGTAAGTCCACAGATTGATGGTAATTATTCTTTGGTCCAGTGGTGTGTCCGTGATGATGGTGGCTTTGGCTATTAAATATTTTTTGAACAGGCGAACGTGGTTGTTTTTTCTCTTCACTATATACGTATGCCTATACAGAGTGATGTGGAACATCAATTGGAGAAACATATAAATAAACAACAGCAAAAAAAAAAAAAAAAAAAGAAAAATTTTGAACATCTGTATTGATTTGTGATTCAATTTAGATAATTACAGCAATTTGTGTGAATGCAAAACAAAAGAGCTGAGATGCAAACTTTTTTTTTTTTTTTTTGTTATTTTTAACAGACAAATTTTATGTTGGTGTGTTTGTATTGGAAATGGAGAGATTTTCGAAGAAAATATTTAATGACAATTTATTAATAACATGACTTTTTCGGGTCATATTATGTTATGGTACAAAATAAACATTAAACAAAAATTTATTTAATGATATTTTACTACTAACTTTTTATGGGGAAGTTAATTTATTTATCAAAGTAGATTTAAAAGTATTTACAAATCTAAATAATTATCAAAAATGTCTTTAAATTGTTTTTAATTCTATGATGGGCTGTTTTAGAAGAGACATAAAAGAAACAAAATATTGGCTTCGTTTGGTGTTTATAAGAAAGACAATAGGCTGATTGGAAGGCTGATTGAAATTAGCGTTAACAAAGCACGTGGTCAGAGCAGGTTCTTAGCGTAATAAAATGAGAAAGTACCGAATAGAGTACCTGCTCCAAAGAACGAAGTTTTGAGTATTTTAGATTTTATACATATCACCATAAGTTTAAGCGACGTGTCAAACCGATGATATTTATTTTGATGCAAATGGCATATTTCAATTCAAATATCACATTAAAAATCATCTGTTTCTGGAGTAGTAAAACTTTGAAAAACTCTTATTTGTTCGTGTTTTCTTGATTGATTTATTAAATTTCAGTTTTCCATCATTCTAACAATCAAAAAAAGGCATTACATCGAATCCGAACGAAACAGCTTCGATTTGGATGATTTTTTTATTCAAACGTTGGTATTTAAAAATACTTTAAATATGAATACTTTAAATGTGTATCATATTGAAATTGCAGTTAATAGATTTTTTTTTTAATCTTAAAAAAGATTTTTGTGAACAAACATTTTTTTAATCTAAAATTCTTTTTAAAATTACTATGTTAAAAAATTTCTAGGTCTTTTTAAGAAAAACAACGAACATGTTCACATGTTTAAATGGGATTCAAAAGATGGAAAATAAATATAAAACCACTTCATGTTTGTTTTTCGATAGCTAGAAACCCCTAAATGAAGCTGAAGCTAATCAAATGAACAGTTAAAAAAAAAATTCAACAAAAATTTGGAAGATAAAATTATATTTCATCACATTAATAAAATTCAAAAAACAAAATAAACTAAACTTTTTTTTTTTTTAATTTTACGTAATAAAATATAATTTTTTCTTCCTTAATTCAATGGCATTTTTCCTTAGCAACTTAATGTTAAATGTCTTATGTATTTATGTATTATATTGTCCTTAAAAAAAAATTATAATGTAACTAAATTTTTAAGGAAGTTTTCAATTAGAAAAACATTCACTTTTGTATTTTGTTAAATGCCTCTAATACTAGAAGACCATGTTAACATTAATCTTTTTGTATTTAATTGAAATGAAAGGAAAATCATTAAGTTTTGGCAGAAAAATGAACCTCAAAATAATAATTGTTTGTCAAATCAATTTGGTTTTTTTTAAATATTATTTTTTTTTAATAATTTTATGTTTAAATCAACAAAAAACTGTCAATCTTTTCATGTGTAGTCAGTTGACTTAAAATAAAGCCATAATAAAAGTAATTTTGCGAGAAAAAATTGTAGCTAAAAATTTTTACTGAATTTTGTTTTTCAAAATTCTGAGATGCCTAAACTTTTTATTGGATTGGATTGATTTTAATTTAAAATAAAGAAAGTGTTTCTGGCTATCGAATAAATAATGTCATTTTGTATTTCACTCCGTTGCTCTTCAATAATTTTGTTTTCTGCTTTGGGTCAACTTTTAAGAAAATTTACCCTCCCATCTGAACAGGTGAAAATAGACTTCTATATTTTCTAGACGTGGAAAACTATTGGCATAGTTTATTTCATAAAATTTTAACAAAAATGTTGATAAAAAAAATGTTTGCTCACAAAATTATTATGGTAAAGTTTAAACAAAAATGATATCTAAGAGCGGTAATCATTTGGAAAAGAAAATCATCCAAACCGGAGCTGTTTCGTTTTTCTTAGACCAAGCACCGACACCGAATCGATGAGGACCGAATTTTTGCCCAACGTGAACCGAATTATATTGCGGTTCAGTTATGGGCTTACTCGGGTTAGGAAAAAGTTGAACCGGTCCATCTCTATTTGTGCCTAATTAATCCAGTAACTTTGTCGTTTCGTAGGAAGGAGACCTTGAGTCAAATACTGTAGGTCTGATTTTTTGCTGCGTCTTTTATTATGTTAAGCCGATGTTAAATCCAATTTTTAGAATCGTAAAAAACTAATATTTTTACAAAATTTACTTTAATTTAAGTCTAACTAAAGTAAATTTCTTAAGGGTGAAACCGTAGAACATAGTTTATAATCAAAAACTAGCCCTTCGTATCTAAAAATGACATTTACTGAAAAAAAGCCCAACAAAATCGCATTATTTTGCATTTTTACTAATGTTGCATTTGGCGCTCGAGGTCTAAAAATTGGATTTAACATCAACATCAACTTTTAAAAATAAGAGGTGTTATTTTGAATAGCCCGCTATTTCGGTAGCTGTCACTTTTGAAGCTGTCATTTTTTGACATTTGACAAGTAGAAACTACGCTATTAATAAAAATGGAACGATACACGCTTCAACAACGCATTGGAATTATTAAAATTCACTATAAAAATGGTGAAAATTTGGCAGAGACGGTTCGTAAAACTAAAACATTTTTGGGTCGTCGTGAAGCACCTTGTCGGACCGCAATACAGAAATTGGTGGACAAATTCGAGCTGTTGGGACAAGTTAGTGATGTGAAGAATAAAACCCGTGCACGTCGCTCAAGAACAACTGAGAATATTGCTGTTGTAGCCCAAAGTGTTGAAGAAAACCCAGGTTTGTCCATTCCTCGTCGTTCTTTGGAATTAGGCATTCCACAAACGTCATTACACCGTATTTTGCATAAAGACTTGGGTCTTAAGGCTTATAAAGTTCAGTTAACACAAGAACTCAAGCCGGCTGATCATCAACAACATCGTGTCTTTGCTGATTGGGTCCTTGAAATGCATGAAAATGAACCGGAATTTCATCGAAAAATCATCTTGACTGATGAGGCCCATTTACACCTCGGAGGCTACGTCAACAAGCAAAACTGTCGCATCTGGGGCTCGAAAAACCCAAGAGTTATTGTTGAAAAGCCTCTCCATCCTCAACGCGTGACTGTTTGTTGCGGTTTATGGTCCCGCGGTGTCATTGGACCTTACTTTTTCGAAAATGAGGCTGGAGCAAGAGTTACGGTCAATGGATTGCGCTATCGAGAGATGATTAATGATTTTTTATGGCCTGAATTGGATGGTATTGATCTGGACAACGTTTACTTTCAACAAGACGGCGCTACGTGCCACACAAGCAATTAAACCATCGATCTTTTACGGTAAAAGTTTCCGGACCGTGTTATCTCTCGAAGAGGTGATCACAATTGGGCACCGAGATCTTGTGATTTAACACCTTGCGACTTCTTCCTTTGATGCCACGTGAAAGATAAGGTCTACGCCAACAGCCCAGCGTCAATTCAAGACCTCAAAGATGAAATTCGTGAGGCTATCGAGGACATAGGGCAGCCACTTTGCGATTTGGTTATGGAAAATTTCATGAAAAGGATATGGTCCTGTAAGCGTGGTCTTGGCGGCCATTTGGCTGATGTTGTGTTTCATTATTAACGGCATACCTTTCTCTTTATAATGAAATAAACATCCGATCATTTATCTCCAAAAATGCTATTTTTCTTTGAATATCAAAATAACACCTCTTATTTAGTTAACGTAATTTTTGATTATGAATAAAGTTTTGTTGGCATATAATAAAGCAAGAAAAATAGACTTTAAGCCAGAAGCTTAGAAATGCCTAATGACTTTGAACGTCTTGAAAAATAACTATTTATATGAAAAGCGGTATATTTTGAGTTCTTAACCTTAAATATCTCAAAATCAAAATGTAACACAAAAGCTTGGATTTTGGATTTCGATTCTACGTAAAAATCTCGACAGTATTTTCCACAATAATTGCATTGTTTTTCTACTCAGTCATAAAATAGAGGATTTAAACAAAAATACATTATATCTGAAAATTTTATAAAATGTAAAATTTTTTCGTCAACATTTTCGATAAAAAAGTTAGATTTTTTGTTATAAGTACAAAAATAAATGTTTTGCCGCAAATATCAATTTTTTTAGCAGTAAAACACAAAATAATGTACATTAAAGGCTTGCCCACACCAAAGTGTCGCAGTGCCACTCAACAAAGCGACTCTTTGGTTTGGGCAAGTCTAAAAACAAAGTTTCATGAAAAAGTGCTTCTTGTTGTTTGTGAGAAGAGGTTAGGCCCAAAACAGATGCACAAGGACCTGTTTGTATTTTATTTACATATTTATTTTTCTTGGACAATGAGTTTAAAAAAAAATACTATTTATAGGGAGCGGGTCATAATACTGCTTTTCAAAATTCTGTATGATAAAATCCTGTTTGGTCAAAATACTGTAAATAAAAAATTCTGTATGTCAAAATACTGTATTTTCAATACAGTATTTTTCGAGAAATTTCCTTTGATAAAAAACACATAATTCAAGTTTTTAATAAATTGCTTTGTTTTTTTTTAGGTATGCAACGTGGTTTAATTCAGATTGTTTTTTTTATAAACCGTGAAGTTTTTTTTTTTTGGTTTTTTAAAATAGGTTTTATCTTATTTTGAATGTGTTCCCCGTTCTTAACTCTTTCTATTTGGGATTTTAAACATAAAAGTTCACTTTTCAAGCATTTTATTAATTTGTACAAAGTATAAGAAAAAGTTAACAAAAAATTACTATAATAAATTTATAACATTTTAAATTTACCAAAAAAGACTAGAGAAGCGTAGAGTTTTGTTTTCTCTCTCCTTTTCCCGTAGCTCCTAATGAGGTTCCTATATCAACATTAGAAACTTTATTAAGTTGATCTTTTAGGAAGTCATAACCAAACTCTAACAAATAAATCTGTATTTCAAAGTTCTGTACAAATTCTGTAAGAAAATATATTGATAATGTAAAAAACGATATTTTTTACAGCATTTTTACAGAATTTTGCTATACAGAATTTTGACTTACAGAATTTTGCTCATACAGAATTTTGACATACAGTTTAAAATACAGTATTTTTCCACGTACAGTATTTCGACCCCAACCCCTATTTATATTATTTTTCAAGAAGTGATTCTATTAAATAATACAAATTTTTCTTTAAAGATAAGTTGAGAAAATCTTTAAAAAAGGTATTATTATTTATTTTTTAACTAACTCTTAAAATTAACACTCTAACAAAAACGCTCTTATCTATAAATGCCTTAAAATCACTACTTCCTCCTTCACATTAAAAAAAAAAAAAGAATTCAACTTCCGAAAGCCCGTCGGACATCAAATGTGCCGAATCTTCGTGTTACCACCTGAGAACAAAAAAAAAAAAAAAAAAAAACTATCAACAACACTGCATGCTGTAGGTGAGTAAGATGCGAAGAAAGAAATCCAAAAGAATCCATAAAAAAACCTCAACAAAAAATACTCATTCATAAAAATAATGTAATTTCTCCCACAAATGGACCGAAATTGTAAAACTATAAGAAGACTCTAGAGAGCCTCCTCAATTGACCTCCTATCCCATTGAGAACAAAACCGTAATTATAGAAGCCGAAAATAAGATTCTAATTACACGTTATGTAGATTTAAGCTTGCGTGGGGAAAATAATTTTAAAAAAATCAGAAGAAAAAAAAATTCAAATTTATAAAATGATCCGCTAATGGCTGGCTCCATCTGCAGAGATGCTGCTTCTTGGGTCTTGGCCACATTACTACTGACGACCATCTAATGCCTATCTCGTGACTGCAACATTCCATTTTGTCTTTCCGGTTTGATTTGAATCGGTTTTGGGGTCTCGCGCACGGGTCAAAATGTGCGTCACGCGTTAAGACAGGCAAATCCGGCGCCCGCGGGGAGGAACTCACTCTCCACTCTATACTATAGAGAGCAGCAGCCAGCATCATCATCATCATTACCAAGAGGTATACGGAATGGAGCTTGAGGGCAAGAAAAGGAAGAACAATCATAGAAACGACTTACCTTCGGATGGTGCAGGTGGCGGAGGCGGCGGTGGTGCCGGTTGCGGTTGATGGTGGTGATGATGGTGATCGGCATTGACTGGAGGCGTCGTGGACCGCAGCGGGGCCGAACCACCCGCACTAGCAGCTACCACAACGGAGAGTGGAACTGGTATTGGAGTTGATACAGGAACTTGAACCATGGCTTGCGATGGGGATTGAGGTGGCGGCAGTTGTTGAACCAATGGTGGAAGTGAACCAGAAGTCGGATCACTGCTGCAGTTGTTGCTACTGCTGCTGTTGCAGAACTCGCTATACAATTGCTGCAGCTGCTGCTGATGTTGCGGACTGAATGTTACCAAATGATGGAAGCCGGGATGGAATTGTGGAAGCGATGATGATGAGGACGATGACGACGACGATGCAGACGATGATACCGTCGCAGTAGTTGTCTGTATTGTGGGTGGCATTGGAAGAAGTGGTGCAACTTCATGCTGTGGAAGCTGCCCATGTGCCCCCGCGCTGCCACTTCCAGGACCGATACCAAATAAATGGCTAAGCTGATGCATTGGCGATGTGTTCTGTCTATTCGAATGCGGATGCGACTGCGACTGCAACTGCGACTGCGGCTGGAACAGATGATCATGATGCGGATAATGATTGTGCGATAGATGGTGATGCAGATGGCTGCTGATGGCGATGTCATCGTTGATTCCCGTATTGCTGATGATGCCACTGCTGCTGTTGCTATTGATGGGGCTATTGCTCGAATCCGTTTTGTATTTCGACATTGTAAAGTCGATGGGTTGCTGATGTTCCAGGGCGATGAAACTGCTTCTGCTGCGACTGAATCTATTGTGATCAAGTAACATTCCGTAGGATGATGAAACTATATTTTGATGATTGGCTAAGAGTAATGGCATAATCGAGTGTTGCTAGCTTCTTCGAGGAACTTTTATTTTGTTTTTTTTTTGTTCTTTTGTTTATAATTTTTTGTTTTGTTTTAATTTTATTTAAATAGTTTTTTGTAATTTGTATTTGTTTTTTACTAGCCAAAGATTCGATAAATTGTTTTTTTTTAGTTTTTTTGCTTATATCGACTTTTAGTGAAAATTTTCATGTCGTTTTTCTGAAAATAAAAAAAAAAAAAATATTAGATACAATTTAGATTTCTGTTCCAAAAAAATTTTAAGCCCCAATTTTCAAAATTTTCCTGCAAGTGAACTGTCTTCTATTCTAAAATCTAATTAATACCTATTTCGAATCCAAACCTTTTTGAAAAAAAAACTGTTTCAAAGTATCATCAAAAACAATTAGAAAAATCCTGCAACAAATTTTAAATTGTGAGTATTTGAAACGGTAGGTCCAAAATTTTGTTAAAAAACTAATATTATAAATTTTATTGTTAAATTTGTTAAACTTTAACTTAATATTATATTGAATGAAATTTTGGGGGCTATGTAAATTGGTTTCAAGTACTCCAAATCAAATTATAATATTTCAGTTTTGTTAAATAGTTGTCGGAGGGTGGGAGGGGGGGGGGGGGTTATTTAGTTATTTAAAAAAAAAATGTATTTTCAATATGAATCACTTTGAGGATGGGAGCAATTTGTTTTGTTTTATTTTGAAAATATGAGTTTGGATCCGTTTGTTTTGTAATTTTTTTTATTGCAGTTTTAAAAAACGTTAGATTAAAATGGTCCAATTTAATATTTTTTAAAAGGGTGAACTCAGGTGTATTTAAAGTGTAAGTGCTAAAAATCTATTTTATGTAAATAGTTTTTTTGTAACCGCCGGCCTCTCATGTGTCCCTGAGTCATTCTTATTAGAAAAACTTTAGAGGCAATTTTCTCATTTCCGCTTCGTTTTAGTTATAACGGTTTCTATGATTTTGAACCAATTTTCTTCTAACTGGTTTATCTATGCCAAACGACTTCAAATTTGTGAAAATTTTCAGGAATTAATAAGTGTTGAAGCTTGGCAAGCAATTTTTTGTGCGTTTACGGTTTTTAAGCAATGTAAATGGAGGTAAGAAAGAGGTCCCACCTTAGCTCAGAAGTAGAAGGCCCTATGGAATTTCTTCTAAGATGTAAGAACTTGAAGACGTTTTTTTTGTCCAGTGGGTGTTAAAATTGAAGATTCTTTTAAAACGAGACCTCGAAACTATTTAAAAAAAAAAACAAACAAAAACTATGGAGTAAATAGCAAAAGAAAAATCCATAAGATTTAAGACCTCAATTTGTTGGAAAAATATATTAATCATGAAACATATATGAAAACATAAAAAATAAAAGTTTCTGTTTTTGTTTTTTCCTTTACTTTCGAATTAGTGGTATAAGAGGTGCTAAAATGAGAAACAATTTTTGAATCTAGAATAATTTTCGAAAAATCATTATTCGAAGAAAAGGCAGGTACCTACTTACAAGCATAATATGGACATATATCAAAATGGTTTTTACCGTCTAAGAGCCACTTTTTTGAACATTTTTTAAAAGATAATCTTGGAACATTCCGAAACAAACCGGGAAAAACCTGGAAAAAACATTTAAATGGCAATAAACAAAATGAGAGCTTATTTCACATACTTAAGTTATTCTCATATCTCATCTTAAGTGAGTCAAGAAATCGTAAGTTGAGAATTATTACGTCACATAGGTACTTTGCACGTTCGTAAAAAACTAAATGTAAATAAAATGGTGACCAAAACTCGATATTATCACAATTAAAAAAGAATTTTTTTTTTCAATTGAGACGTTATTGTTCTTAACGTATAGCAGGTATGACTTTCCAAATTGCCAAATTTTAAATTGCATCGTTCATACTTAAGTTCAATGAAAAAATGAAAAATCCATGATTTCTTAAATATTACTAAGACCCAGAACACACCAAATTAACAACCTACATAATATCTCAATTATTTCTTTGCAATAAATACAATCGCAGTCCATAACCTATAATTTAATATTTAAATTGATATTACGTGTTGTTCAAAGTTGCTTGTCAACACCTCCAAAACACTTGTTAGCCACACTTCTTCATAGATTTCCATAATCATAGAAAAAAAAATACAGCAAATTTAACACCATTTTGAATGAATGGTTTTTGTTATTATAGCTCACATCAAATCCAAGAATTATAATCAACGCCCATCTGTCACTAATCTCTTGGAAGCAACATTGTAAAGTTAATGAATATACACACATACGTAAACTTATAACAACCATCATAGCTTTAGACTTGTAGGTATTTGAATGAAACATAATTGGCGGCTTTCTTTTAAAACTTGAAAATGATAAGTGCTTATTAAAATTTGAATTACTTTTTCGCTTTGATTTCATAGGTATGAGTGTTCATTCAACAGTTTATGCAGATCATTCATAACACAATACTATACACTATGCTTGCTAACTGCGAGAGCATGCTTTTAGAAAATTAACTTTGTACTCAATTACATTGCTTACTGAAGCAATTAAATTCTAACATTTGAACATTAGAAATAATGGATTTAATAATAACTACGAGGATGGAAATGAGTATTAAAAAAAGATCAAGTTAATATTGTTTAGAAGATTCAAAGAATAGTTTTTAATCATCGCGGTACAGTAGACAATTTGTCAAAAACGCACCAAATTTTAACGTCATTAAATTGAATATTATGGAACAAGATTTTTTTTTTTTGAAAATCACATTTAAGAGAAATATTCTATTAATGGAAAGTAGTGATAACTCGAAACTCAATGCTAAATGTTTTTTTTAGTGTTAGGTTTTATAGTGGCACAGTGAGCAAAAGATCGAATACCCATTCCAATACTAAGTTTCCATAATTTTGGTCAAAGAATTCCAACTACACGCTGACTACACTATATATTATATATTTATAAGCACAATATTGGAAGAAGTAATACTTAGAGCCATTTTCTTCACTATTTGTCAACTTGCAGCAAACTCTCAAATTGGACAACTCTTGAGTTGACACAAACTTGAAAGTTAAGTGACAACTTGCAAATTGTTTTTCTTCACTTTTAAAAATCTTAACTCGAGAAATGAAATTTAAAAATTATCCAACTTGCGTTTTTAAAAATTTCCCAGTATGTTTCAACTTTAGATTTGAATTTATTTTGCGAGATTGGAATTGTTCTCTGTTTCATTTTGAATTGAAACATTGTAGAAATAAAATATTCCGAGAAAATTATTATTTGGAAAACCATCCATAATCTGCTTCTGGAAGCAAAAATGAAGAAGGAAAAGAATTGTTGGCGATTGAAAGAAGATAATAAAAAAACGTTTCCACGGGTCGGGATCGAAAAATGTTATTAAAGATTCATATTAAAATATGTGTTAGTAGCGAGAATTATGACCAATTACCCAATAATTGATTGTGTTGAGATATTATGCACTCTGATCAATTCAGTTGGTCATAATAGGTATTTCAATAGTGCATAGTATTGCAAAGCGGGTGTCAAATGCAATCGCTAACCCATGGAGTGAGCGATCCTCAAAAAGTTACTAGAAGCTAGAGAATTTTATAAAAGATTAAAATTTCCAAGAACAATTGGGACAATAGATTGCACACATTTAAGGATCCAACCGCCTGGTGGCAACATGCAGAACTTTGTAGAAAGGGTGGGTTCTCTATAAACGTTCAGACCGTGGCATCTGCAGACCTACATAAGGAGCAACGAAATCTTTTATTTTTAGGTCTGCAGATACCACGGTTTATAGGGAACTTATTCTTAAAGTTCTGCATCTTTTCCACCAGGATTCTTTTATGCGTGCCTCGATTTTTTTAGATATTTCACTATATCATGAAATTCTCTTGCTGCTTGTAACCCTTATCTTCGTGTTTTGGGCATGCAAATAAACTGGAGTGCAATGTTAACCCGTTTCACGATACGATGTAAGTGCATCGTATGCCAATAAAATCAGCTGTGACTAAATTAATTGACCCGAGTGCATAATAACTCAGCATAATCAATTATTGGGTAATTGGTCATAAACTTCACAAGTGTCGTTCGCTTTGAAACAACGAAATCGGTAGATAAAATCCTATTTTTTATCCCGACCCTTGGACACTTTATATTGTCTTCTTCCAATCGCCAACAATTCTTCTTCATCATCTTCGTTTCCAGAAGCAGACGATGGATGATTTTCCCAATAACAATTTTCTCGCAAGATTTCATTTTTATAATATAATAATTTTTGACAGAAGATACAACAAAATGTATAACATATTTCAATTTGGCAGGAAACTCTCAATTTTTCTCTCTCAACTTCTACTATTTTCGGAAGTTAAGAAAACCAGAAGTTGATGAACTCGAGAGTTGAGAAACGACACTTGAAACTGTTAACATTGAACATTATTTTGAGATATTGTGCCAAAATCAAATAATCTAAGAACTCTCTCTCTCTCTCTCTCTCTCTCTGAAGAAAACAATAAAATCTACAGCCAAATTCCCATCGCTACACTTACTAGTCCTATTAAATCATAAAGTCTTAATAAATTGCATTTAAAAATTCAGTCCATCAAATAACTTTCTCAACATCATTGTACCTTACTTAATTTTTTGTTTATTATGTCAGCAATAAAAATTAATTAACAAATCACTCAACTGATCAATCAGTAGGTATCTACGTGACACACAAATCTACACGTATAAGAATATCAATCAAATTCAAAACCAGCTATAGCTTGTTGAAAGTTAAAAATCATAAGCCACTCAAACGAAGTATAATTTACGCTCGTACCGTAAGTGATTATAAAATTATAACAATAAATTGTATTTGTTTTTGTATTGGCTTCGATACACCTACCTAACTAATGTATCTCTATCAAATTTATAATTTCCGTTAAAAGAAAAAAAAAAAAAAAACTTTACAAATATTCTTATTTTTAGTGACAAATAAGCTCTTACTAACAACATCAATAAGTCAGAGAGTCTCCTCGTGTTAAAATAGTGCTCAGCCACGACATGAAAACATGAATTGGAGCAAAACTCTTAAAAAAAAAAAAAAAATTATAGATATTTCTGTTCATTCAACAAAAGAAAATAATAAAATGATCGATAAGAAATCTTAAGATTATTATTTATGGAAATAAAATCAATTTTAACATAATCAACATTGTTGTTATTACAAATACGAGTGGGGATACGTATACACGACCACAAGGTGTAATGAAGACATTTTACTTTTATATGCATGTCCATGACATGTTTAATAAAAATGTCGCCTCGAAGCTTATCAGTTTTGTAAATTGAAATTTTTTTACTTGGAAATTCAGGTGAACATTTTGTATAGTCTTCAATTTAAATGGAAAATATATTTAATATTTGTTTATTGATTACATTTTAGTAAATATAGATAGTATTTTATTACTGAATGCAAGTTAAAATATATTGAAGAGAATTTGAATCAGAATATAAATTACGGTATCAGGTTGATATCGAAGGAACACCTGAACTTTTTTTTCATAAACGAAAATAAAATAAAAAACAAAACATTTATAAGAAGTATTTCCGGAACAGTAAAGTGGTAAAAATAGTTTATTTGTGAATGTTATTCGATTATTTTATTAGTAAACTTGTAATAGGGGAACTTTCACATTACAAATACTCGAGTGAAATAAATGATTGTCAATTTAGTTAAGTGCTGCAAAAATACTGCAACCATTCATAGTAATAAATAGGTATTTTAAACTTTTGCAATCTAATTTACAAAATATTATCATGCTTATGTGTATGGATAAAAAATGACTGAATGTGATTGTTTAAATGGGGCATGCCCCTCAAAAACGAAAATATTACAATAAAAAAACAATTTCTATACCGAAATATCGAAATGCATCCATTTCTTCATGAAGATCTTCATCATTATCTTTGTTTTCAATTATTTCTTGCACGTTCTTCTAGGTCCTGTTGTTCTACTATTTCGTCGAAATTAATGTATTTTTGATGTTTGCCAGAATTATATTTATAGCAGCATTATATTTTGGCGAAATAGTTGATAAGCATAACAACAATGAAACGAAAACAAATAACGGCATACGAGTTACGACTAATAGTTCGTAATACCGTGATAAGTAGCATTACCCACTTGGTTGCAAAGATAAGGGAAAGACACAGAATTTTGGCCTTATACAGTACTATTGGCCGAATAACAAATCATTTCTAGCAACACCTGGGGGTCAGTTTCCATTTTGTGAAACTGTGACGTGATAAACTTTATCACGTCTTCACTCTTAATTCGATTCTCAATTTGTGAAAAAATTTAATCACGCTGCAAAAACTTTTTAAATGATAAATTTTGTATCACAACCAAATTCTTTTGATGTGAAAACGAATGACGAAGAATGAAAACTAAAGGCATTGAGTTGATTTCAGATTTTTAGGATTTACTTTAATTGTTAGTGCATAAATATTCAATAAAATTGCATTCCGACTCAATATATTACACTGGTCAACAAGGTTTTTGTTGTCCAAACATTGATTGATAACAGTTTCTTAAGGTTTTTGACGTACTAAACTCGAATTTGAAGTCAGAATTTCTAAATTGGCTCTAGTTTTTTTTAGATATTCCCGTTAAAAAAATCACAAGTAAAGCATTTTTCAATATTTTCGAAGTGTTGTTATGACGTGAGTTAACCTCTTACAGCAAAAATCTAAATCAGTTTAAATCATTTCGATATCTCTTTTCGGCCTCCGAGAAATCGTTAGTTGAAATTAATGTACTATTCATTTTATACTGGTAAACAAAGTTTGTTTTTGGTGAAACAAAACTATACTTTTCTAAAGGTTTTTGGGGGTGCTTAGCTCCAATCAGAATGTTTCTATCAGCTCTAATTTTTCAAATATTCCCGTTGGAAAATCACAAAGAAACCTTTTTCGCCTCAAGTCCGAAAATCGCTTTGAAAACTGCGAAACTGCCACCAAATGAGCAAAAAAGCCTTTTTAATTCTATAATAACAGTCCTTTACTTGAATAAAAACTGGAATACAAATGTTAAAAGAATTTTTTTGTTTATGTTTTGTCTCACGAAAAAATTTAATGTTTTGTTTCTTTCTCTGTTCTTATACGGAAATTTACTGTGGCCCCCTTTTTTTTTGGATCCGTAATTTGGACCCTTTTTAATTCAGCGGCAACGCTGCTCACTAGTACTCACATTTTAAATTGTTATATAAAAAAAATACCACTATTAATTTCAAAATTCCGTATTTTTTGAACAAAAAAAAAACATCTCATTTGTGGGAAAGTGGAATTTTTATACTCTTGACGTTTGCAGGTTAATTATAATGTGAATGAAGATGGTATTAATCAGAGGAAAAATCAATAAAAAGTGTTGTTTTTGTGTTTTTCAAAAAGGACTGGATTTTTTATAGCATTTTATTATTTTGTAAAGAATCCAGGAGTCGTATAAAACATTTGTCCCCACTAAAATTATTTTTTAATATTTCTTCTTTTATTTTACATCATAAAAATGTTTACATTTTCAACTATACGCCAAAAATAATAATAAAAAACAATTATATGGAAATTATGACGCTTTCTTTTCTGGATAACTTCATTTTCATGCTCAGCACCTCAAAAACTTTAATTAAGTCTTTAAAAATTATTACTTCAAAACTTTCGAACTCTAAATACAATTTGACTAGACTTCACAGAATAATTTGAACAAATCATAAATTTCACATTTTAAGGAAAACCAATTTTAAGAAGATTTAAAATTATTTAGAAAGATAAAATGCAGGTCTTTCACGTGGACGTTAAATGCGCCTATACAAAAAAATGAGGTTTTGATATGTTTTGTTTATATTACTTAATCTCAAAAACGTGAAGTGCTACAGTAATTTTAACTTAAGATTTGACTTCAGCGAGCCAAAATCGTTTAGAAAAGTATATTTCGGTGCTAAACCCAAACTTTTATTTCCATAAAGTAGAAACAAAAACAAACACAAATAAAATCAATCACCATATTATTTGAAATTACCAAAAAGTTAACCACGTCATCAGCTGATTTCACTTTATATCAATGGTTTATTCATAAGTATCGAAATTTTAAGTCACAATGAATAAACGAAAATTCCCAAAAATAGATTACATTCAAATAATAAATTGTCGTAAATGTTATTTCGTTTACTCACGAATTCAACCGTAATATACGTTTACTCGTTTATAGATTTTCTTAACAACTTAAAAATATTTTCGATTTATAGGTTGAATTTTTCAATTATTATTTTATCAGTTAATATCTAAAACTGGCATGATAAGACATAAAAAAAGACAATTTTTTTACAACTCATTTACGTATTAGAAAAAAAAAAACTTAAAATGAACGATACCAATTTTCAAAAGAAATTCAAATGATTCATAACGAAATTCCCCAAGATTTGGATTTTGGAAGAACGTTGGACTCTTATCTAAAAAAAAAAAAATTAAAAAAAATAAACAACCTGTTGATTAAATAAAAAGTTTATAATCATAAAAGTTGAATTCAATTGATTTGTCGTTGCCGGTGATGAGTTGTCAAGACCGTAGCCAAAAGAATATAAATTTCTTCAAGGGGATTTTTCATGAGGGCGATTAATTTCTACCACAAATTAGAAATTTTAAGCGCTTAACAAAAGGCCCTTGTTAAATTGTTATTTTAGCATAAGAAATATAGGACCGAAAACAAAAATTTAATTTTACAACAAGTTCCAAAATAAGACAAAAAATATTTGTGGGAAATGAGATTTTGCAGTTAGTACAGTAAAGATAGTCAAAAATTACCAATTTTTTTGGAACGAAATACTGAAAGGCTGATTTTTTCAGCGCTTAAAGTAGGATATTAGAAAAGACCTGGTTTTCGGGACGCCAGCCCAAGAAGATTCGATCGACGAAAAATTCTTAGGTGCTGTTACGAAAATTTCATTTCACACAAAGTGAGGCAAAATAAGTGTCAAAGGAAAATCCTAATCCTCGTTCCACAAAAATGACGATAAACTGCATTTGCAGCAGCATCATAAAAAGCCCGACTTAGGTTTCACAGAGTTATTATAAGTAATGAAAGAAGTTTAATTCGGACGGTCCCGATTATTTTAGATTGAATTGGCATGATTTGAGAGATAAAAAATAGATTAAATGAGTTGGCACACCGAGAGTAAAAGTGTGATGGGTTTTGGATGCATTTGAATTTAACGTAAAGGGCCCAGCTCATAGAATCCGTAGCGTGCGTTAAGTCGACGTTTTTAACTGTCAGCTCCATAAAAAACACACATTCTCATGAAATACGACCCATAAGAACGGACGCGACAGACAAAGTATCCGAACTTTTCACTTCATCGACAATGGATTCGTTCATGGAACGAACGCGACGGATTCTATGGATTGGCCCCTTAATACCCCTTGGTTTTCGGTACAATCCATAATGAATGGTAACAAAAAAACAAGGAAATACTTGAATATTCCCCAAATGAATTTCTTGCGGGGGAAAACTTTATTTCTCAGCAAGATAATGCTGAGAAGGACAATATTAAGGACAAACTGCACAGTGATTAAAGTCAGTGGGGCAAGTTACTTAACATGGTTTTCATGTAGTCCTGGACCTAACCTTATTAAAAACTCCTGAGGGTTCATCGCCAACAAGCAAATGTAAAGGAATTAAAATTGCAACTAACTCTGGCATGAATCGCGATCAAGGTAAAAGTTCTGCAAAACTTGATAAATTCTATGCCGAACAGAATTTTCCACGTAATTCAGAATCAAGAAGGTTATTCAAAGTACAAAGTTTGGGTTTCAATGTTTAAATGCTTTTAATGTTCACCGTCTTTATATCTTCTTATTTCGTAGGAAAATTGAATGTTTTTGCAGTTTCATCAACGCTGAACCTAAATAACATTCGAAAGTAATGGATGGTTTTTTTTTTATTTTTGTTCAGTTGCTTACTGAATAATAAATACTTGTGTTCTTTCACAATTTACTCCTGAACTTGCATGATTTAGAAGTGAAATTCAAAAAAGCATTCTGGCCAATACTTATTTTGCCCACTACATCTATGATCTTGCTTGGACACAAGGTTATCAACCCTGGAAAAGCCCAAATCCAGAGGTTTTTATTATTTCCCATTCCCTCAAGGATTTTTTTTTTTTTTTTTATTACATAAATATATGTATCTACATTATCGTCACAATTCAAAAATCAAAATTTTGAATGCTGGATTTTAAAATTCAATTATAGCCCACTCTTGATCAATTTTCTTTCAATTTTGTTTTAATTCGCCATCAACCAAAATTTGGTCAGCAAAAAAAAAAAAGCGTTCAAATAAACAACCTACTTAACTAATGATTTTCTAAGCGCTGAGTTCGAATCAGGATTAGTTTTTGATATAATTCCAAGCTTGAACAGTGGCTTTCCGTCATGCTTAAGTCCAGAAGTCTTTTTTTTTTTAAACTATAATAAAATCAGATCTGGTAAGTAACTCTTTTTTTCGCTTATATAAATCATAAAATTAACCTTTTTTTCCGCTTATATAAATCCTAAAATAACATTTAGGGTCAAGGGGGGTAATTGTGAACAATATTTGCCTTAAGACAGTTTTCTTTTTTAAGTTTTGAGTAGGCAAAAAACAAAAATAGTTTGAAAACATAAAAGGGAACCGAATTGCTTATATTTTGTGTTTATAATTTAATTAAAAAAAAAAAAAAGACAGGGGTTAATGTTAGCATAAATTTTATGAATAACCAAATCCATTAAAGGTTACATTTTTCAATAGATGATACTTTCTAAACATAAATTCCATCTATTAAAATTTTCTTCACCATCTGGTTTAATATTTATTAATTAATAAAACAATTTAAGAAAATAATCGAAATTGCGAAATCTTTTACAGAAATCTTCAATTTTTACCAGGCTGATATGAAAATAAGGGTGAAACGCAGTCTTAAAAGTTGTTTTAAAGAAGATCAAACCTTCGTGTGAAATTGGGATTTTAAACCTTTTCATCAAGATTTTTGAAAAGCGTGGCAATTGGCGTGTGAAATTGAGATTTTTAACCTTTTTTCAAGATTTTTGAAAAGCGTGGCATTTAAAAGTTGTATTCTGATACCTACGCTCCCTACCTTATCAAGATGAGAGTTAGTTGATTTTACAAAAAAAAAAAAAAAAAAAAACACCTAAAGCCGAAATTAGTTAGCTCATTAAATTTGGTCATAACTTCTGCAGAATTCATTTCAATGTTCAAAACCTTTCTCTATGATAAAAAAAAAAGATTTTATTTTCCACACAATAAAACACACAAAATAAACTGCAAAGCAAATTTCAGAAAACCACCCGGTAGCGAAAAATTTAGTAAGACATACATGTTTCAAAAAATACTACAGTAAGTTCAGAAAATTTGGCAAAAAAAACTAGGCAAGTGTATGAAATTTTCAATGTCCCGCTTTTAACTGACCAAAATAATTTCAGATTTAAATAAATCAGCTTCACAAATTATAGTCCTTCGGCAAGAACATGTGAGTAGGATCTTATCAAGTTTATCTTCTACTTCACAGTTCTCGTGGTGGCCATTCCTCCTCATAACTACGGTCGTGTTAAATTATTGTTATTATTGTTGTTGTTATCTGAGCAGGTACAGCTAATAACCCTTATCAATGACAAACAAAATTTTACACCCATCGGATGTCATCAATTGACTTCGCGCTCTTTTTCATAATAATTTTTATTTTTATAATATTTGTATGTCTTGGTTTTCTTTTACAATCCATATGCACACAATTATCTATCTGGAGTAAAAAAACACGCTTACAATCGATCGTGTAAATATTTGATAAAAAAAAAATACCCCACTGCACCTTAACTTCAGAAGAAAACCACGTCGTACGTGAACATTTACTACCTTAAAGACAGATACACATTTTTATACTTGTACTTTTTTTTATCGAAAAGAATGGAAACTAATCAGAAAATTATTGGTTCGATTGGAAGTGTGAAAGACGAATGCAGAAAAAAAAAGTAAAAAAAAAACATCCCTGGGTAAACAAAAATTCTTCTGATAAGAACGATCGTCGTGCATACAGGTTTAAATGTTTACCTGATTTTCCAATTAACAGGTGAAAGATACACAGATACGTTGTATCTCAATTGCGTCGCAGTTGATAGGTACCGATATTTAAATTCTGATGAGGGGGGTAAAGGGGGTAGTGAGATATCCTTTTAAAAGTCACAACACTAGTTTCTTGTCACTTTTTTTTATTTTCTTGTTTTTTTATTTCAATTTTCCGAAAACACTTTATTTGATTAATATTCAAATTTTGAAGACAGAATTTCATTTGCGTTGTTTATTTTTTTTTTTAATACAATTTTTCCCGACGGCGAAATACGGATTGCACACACGATTAAGAAAATTGCACACAACAGGTTCTTAGACAAAATATCACGAGAGTGTAATGTAAACTATAAAATTTGTTTCTTTTCACTAGACGATATGATCGTTTGATATCTTTTCTTTTTTTTTGTTTTTTTCTTTTCTTTTGAAACCGTTAAACTCTACGAGTGCGCAGCTACCGCAAGACTACGACAAGTTGCCGCGCACAAAATCCAAAAAAGGGTTGCGCCACATCGCCACAACGATTCACAACACAGTGCTGTCTCGCTCACAGTTCGAAAGCCGATAACAAGAGCGAAATTATCTACACACAACAAAAAAAGAGTATCTAGTAAAAACTACGGCGAAAATATCTGTGGGATCACCTTAATGTTTACCCCAAAAGCGAAGGAGAATAAAAAGTGCAATGAAATAAAAAAAAAAAAACGTTATACCACCACACACAGTAAAGTTGTACCTGCAAACAGACTTACAAAAAAAAAAAAAAAACACAGCGAAAAAAAAGTATCTACAGCGAACCGCACAGCGAACCACAGCCAACTGTGATCATGAATCATGATCGCAAGCGAAAACACTTGTTTGATAATAAATAAATTCTCTATCCCCACTTCTAAGAAGAGATTCAAAAAAAGTGCAATTCTTCTACTGGTCGGTGGCTCTTTGGGACACCACAATTGGAAATGTGGAGTAAGAGAAATAACAAAAAGTGTGGGTCTCACCCAATGAGGATTGGGAATAAAAAGTGGGGCTCGTTGTTTGGTATTTGGAGGAGGAGGGGGTGGAAATACCAGTTTTTGTTGCTCCTTCTAACAACTGGAATAATATAATGAGAGGGGAATTTTATATGGTTTATGGTAATTTTAATTGGGTAGGTGTGGTATCGGGCGAAATCAATCTCCAATGGAGATGTTGTGGATTTACTAGTTTTGTTGGGGTATAGTTTTTTTTAGTGTGTGTGTGTGTGTGTAGAGTGTTGGATTATGTTTGCAAGTTGGAGATTTTGTTCGCTGGATCTCTCTGTGGGATAAGTGAATTCGCCTTACATTTTTTTTTTGTTTTTTGATATGTACATGATTTTAAGTATGATTATTTTTAGCAAAGAGATTGATATAAGAAGTTAAGTGGGTGGGTTCCGAATGTTTGTTTGTTTTAATGAAAAATAAGTTTGGTTTTAAGAAATAAACTTTGAATGGTTTACTCGAAAAAACCAGTAGGACTTACGGCGAAAAATGATGCTGATTCAGCCATTTTAAACTTGGACCTTATAAGATATGGATTTTTATATATTAAATTTTATAGTCAAAATAACGAACGGCAAAATAGCAAAATTCTTAAACTAATATACCTAAGAGAATGAGACTATTTCATTTGGTGGAAGAACAAGATCATTTGATACGTTCACATCCATTTTTCCTACATCTGGAAAGACCGCCAAAGAACTTACCGAAGATATCTTAAAGCAATTCACTGAAGATAGTTTTGACATTAACTTTTGTCGCGCTGAGGGATATGATATTTCTGCGACTGTGGGAGGTATTGATATGGAGGTGTTTAAAAACTAATTTTGAAAACTAATTCAAAATATTTATTTACGCTGTGTGGAAACCATTCTTATTAAACCTAAGTGGATTTCACTCTTTTGGTTTTTGGAAGAGCGCCTTCAAGTTCAGTGTGTTTTAGGACAGAAGAAAGACTTTAAACATTTTCTCAGCATCTACGCAGCGTTGGCATCAGTCTTATGTGATATTTTGGAAGAAGTGCTTGTACTTGTAGGTACACAGAAATATACGAAAATCCGGAATAAATCTAGAAAGAAGTGTGAAACAAACTTAAAGTACTCGCGAGTTTTCTTTATCATTTTATACTGAACTTATTCATCGGTCTAAGGCCCCGAAGGACATTGCGTCAGTTTTATCTGCTCTTCAAACATTGCTGTATAGAACGGAAGAAGAACTATGTACTTTTGTACAATGACCCTCGTAGCTTCAACAGCAAATTTAAAAGATTCAGCACAAGTCACCTTTTGAATGAAATCTTTGTTCGTGTTGTTTTCTTAATTTTTTGTAGGAGTGTAAGCTTGCTTTACCGTCCGGATAACACTGCCGCTTAGTTCGCCCTAGCTGCAACAACATTTTGGAAAACAAAGCGGTTGATTACATACAAAGAGAGTGCGTTTTGTTCCAAAAGCTTTCAGAAAACATGGAGCATTGTATTACCACGGAGCGGACTCACCATATATGGTACTAGTTCGTTTCAAAGGTGCACTGCATTAATAAATACGGTGCGGAAGAAAGATGACGTTCAAATCATGCATATGGTGCAGCTAGAGTTACTGAATCAGCATGATGATGACAGAAATATAGTACCAATTACAAGAACAGAGTCTGGGGTGGTTAACAAACTCTTTTCTGATTTTTCTTAAGGCAGAGGTGCAAAAAAGTCGTAGCTCATTAAGGGCCAAACAACACTAATACCAGTTGCGATTTCATGAAATCTTGGCGAAGTAACATCAGAATTAATGTTGAGAGTGACAATTCATTCGAGGCGGATGAAATGCAGGGTGGCCAAATGTAAGCAGAGTGTCATCACTGTTTCCATTTTTTTCATGCCATTAAGCCGTCAAGCCGAAATATTTTTGAACCTGTTAATTTTGACACATGCCTATATTTTATATATACAGTGACGAGCAAAAGTGGTCAAATGTTTTTATATTTTTTTAAAGAGTTGATAAAACATAATTTTGTGTGTTTAACTATCGTTTGTTTTCTTCAATAAAATTTACATAAAATGTTTCATTATACAAAAAATAAAAACATTTGATTGGTTTCGGGACTTGTCCAATTTTGCCCGATTTTGAATACAGTTCTTGTTTCAATATTTTGTACACGTACTACCTATTAAATTGTGAAGGAAAGTTTTTAGAATTCGACCCTATTTCAGCTAAATTCAACCCCAAAGCCCATTAGCGTTAGATTTATGTTTTTCGTATTGCCCTCACGGTTGATTTAAGATTGCAAAGAAATTCTCAATCAGATTGAGGTCAGGGGTTTGTGTTGGCTATGCTGCATTCTAAAATTTCTGTTTTCCGACGCATTTCTTGACAATTTAAAAGTTTTTTTTTCTAGGGTACCTATTAATCTACTTGAAAAGCAACTTCAAGCTCCTCGTAGCCATTTGTTCCCAAAAATGTAGGTAAATTGCATCGTAATATGCCAGGATAACGTTCCTTATTCATTATTCTCTCGAATTATATTGAAAGTCCCAAAGAAATCTTCGAAAAACACACCCAAGGCATTAGTGAACATCCATCAATTGAGTTTGTCCTATAAGGACTTGATGTTGCTGAAATGGTTTTCCAACTCGTTACGCACTATCAGGTGGTATCCATACCCCTCCCCCATTGGCCGGCCTCTCCCAGGAATTTCAACCTTCACGGCATACCGGCTAAACCTCCTAAAGTGTCTCGACGATCACCCCCTCGGAACCACTTTCGTATTACTATAAGAGAGGGTCCTGTAGTATTCATTTTGGGCTCACACTGTCTCGTGGAACTCCTCTCTCTTTTATTTCTTCCTTCTGAGAAGGTTTTGATGAAGGTGAAGATTTTGTCCTCTTCTGTTCGCTGGCCATAATCTTTTCGATAATGTTCTCATGCTGCCGATGTTTTTCTTCAGTTCTTCCCTTTTGGGTTCCATCTTCTGCAGGCAAAGAGAGTATTCTGCACGTCTTCGCACGAATAGTTGCAAGGATTCACGACCTCAACCAGTGTGACCAGCTGAAGGCGGTTAGCTTAGGACAATTCATTCATTCATAATTGCTTGAACCAATTTTTTTGCATTCGTTATCATTATGTGATGTCTTACATTTCGCGGTTCGATTTTCTGAAGAATCATAAACTTGCTCCATAGTAGAGGAAAAGCTGGGAACATAGAACCTGTTGTGAATTAGGAGCCCCTTCCTTTTATTTGGTTCTACGTTGTTTTTTCCCTCAGTGTACCAAATACTCAAATTGTCCGGAAACATAGTTTTCGTTTTGATCATTTCTTCGCAAACAAAAATCCAGAGTGAAATCGAAAACTTATTTCACTGATTTCGTTGATATCGAAAATTTGTATTGCATCTATCGTTTAAACTCAAACTACAATCAAAATTAAGTACAGGGAACGAACAGCACCAAACTGAATACCTATAATAAATAATCTATACAAATATTTTTCAATACCTCACACTTAAATTGAAAATATGAAATCATTATTTAAACTAAACTTTTTGTCAAATATAAGCCATTGTATTCTTCCAGGTTCAATAGCCTTACCAATAATTCAAAACAAAACTTCAAATGATCTACTAAAGACCATAGTTTGCCATCAGCTCTTCCTAAACCAACTTTGAATTCACATTATTACAATGTTCCTCTCTTACCTCTATAAACCTGCTCGCAAACCTCGATTCCTTTTCTTATGCAAACAATTAATTCTTCTTTTTAATCTGCTTCCATAGAATCGATCAACGCATTCTTCGAATAATTCCATGAACAATCCTCAAATGGAAATCCTAAGTTCAGTGCTCCAACCAAGCGCGGGAGCAGCGGCCACTCAACCAGGCAAAATACTTCCATTTTCGTAAGGAATTTATTTAAATTTCCATACCATCCGAATGCGCGCTTGATGTCTTTGACAGGCTACAATCGTTTTATGGAAAAGAACCCGAACCAGACTGGACGCTTCCATATGGGCACATCAGGACCAGATTCCAGTTCGTCATTTGCAATCTTTGCATACAAATCCAGCTAAAGCATCCCATTTGGGTCATTAAAGGATCCCGTCTCTCTCCTCGTAGTTAAAATGTATAAATAAAAATAATACAAGCAGAGCAGTTGATATGCAGTTGCAATTACTTCGACGAAGTGATGCCACCAGAGTTGAATAATTTTTCACTCTCCATAGGTGGGTTGTGTGTGCGTGGACGAGTGTCCAATCCATCCGCCTATAAGTAAAAGAGCTGACGTAATGGTATTCCCCCGGAATTGTGAATATAATGTACTGTCTTCGACTGTGTGGCTTGCTTGCAGGCACTGTCATTGGAGACAGTCGGATGAAGATCAAAGCTTGGGGGTATTTTGTTTAATTGGACAATTTGGGTCTAAAGATGCGAACAATACCCTTCGACTTGGCATGTTATTGTCGTGTGGTTTGCATGGTTGGTATAGCTCGGGGGTATTGAGGAGAATAATACTAATTGTACAATTGTTCATGATATTGACTTGGGTATAGAAGCCAAATCGTGGTTCATGCTAATTCCTCACATCTTATAGAAGTTATTCTCCAATTTATACAATATCTGTATGGTTCTGTGGGAGAACAATAAAAAATGTTTTTATTGTTTAATTCCTTCCAAAGTGTCCCCATATTAAGACATAATGATGTTTGATGATGATGATTTTTGGAATTTTTGTTAGCGGTTTTAGTCTGCGGAAAGCAAAATTATTCTAACTCCATACGATTTACAAAGAACCTTAGAACAGTTTTGATTTTTGCCGTTTCGTTTTCTCGCTAATTAAGGTATTTAAAGGTGATTTGTCTTAGGATACGAAATTGTCTTTGATCAAGCATAGTAGTAAATTAGATAAGTATATAATAGAAGATAAGGCAAAAGTGGAGATAGAAGACCTCATTTCGAGCAGTAAGTCATCTGCAGCGACAAATTGAGTTTCTGGATATGTCGGTATACAAACAAGTAAGCGTTTGACAGAAAAAAAAAAATAATTCAAGCAACCCAAAACCCTGTTTTCGAAAAGGCAAACAAAATTTGAAATTTAAAAACAATTGAAAATTTCTAGAGGTCCTTTATCCTTAAAGAAAAAGTTGAGGATAAGCTAAACTTATCTTAAATTCAAATTTCAGCCACTTTAGACAAAACCATTTTGTACTTTCCCACTTGCTTTTTATTATCTAGATTTTGAAGAAATTCTTAAGCATTTACTTGAGGATTATATCATCAGTAGCCTTCATTTTTGGAAATTGACAACCAACGGTACCTGCCATATAACCATTAAGGAAAAGTCAACTTTTTTTTCAAAAACTACTTTAACGATTTTGATTAAAATTGGTGTGTATACTTTTGCTAGTAAGGTCATTCTTTTATAATGAAAATTATATTCGTAAAAACTTACTAACGGTAGCTCCCATAAAACCTTTTTTTTTAATTTTTGACTTTTCCTCAAACGACTTAACCAATTTAGATAAAAAAAAAAAACCAAAATTTATACGGAAGCTTTTTATAATTTTAATATTATTTGATGTCAAAATTTTGAAAAACTTATTTTTTAATACATTTTTTGAAAGCGGGTCACTGGTTCTATTCTATTTTTGAAAATGACATATCAATTTTTTTTTAATTAGGTTTGAGAATTAAATTAAATTAAATAAACATAATTTTTTTTTAACTTCTCTAACGTTTTTCAAATTTTTGTTTTATTATATTTTTTTCAAATGTGATCAAAAATGCATGTTTAAATTGAGCTTCAAATCATTTAACATGTTATTTCAGTCATTTAAGTATTAAGTCTGAGAGCCGACAGCAAATTTTGGGAACGGAGATAAATATTACCAAAATCCACGAACATGTATGATGAACTTAAGGGTGGTGATATCGAAATCGAAAGTCTGGCAGGGTTATTTTGTCGCCGGAAGCGAGTGTGTGGGGTTGAAAACGCAGATTTTTCAGATTTGGTGGTGTTACCATATTTGATAGAACTAAACGCTAGAAACATAACAACTCAGAACCTCTAGAATTTTTGTCTGTAGTTTCCAATATTCTGCTTAAAATTCTACTTTTCAAAATTCTGGTTTATAAAAATCTGATTTCAAATCCAGCTTTTCAGAATACTATGTGAATGTGAAAAAGAATACACACATACACTAGCGACATCTGTTGATGAAAAGAGTGCATAATTTACAGCATAAAAAAATCACTTCAGACATCTATCGGTGGGTGAATTGCGGAAAAAATAAAATAAAATATATATCGGCAATTGAAATTCAAGTGCTGGGTCGGCTGGTTGCTACAAAAGAGCGAAAAATTTCACTACATTAAAAATCTTTCAACAATTTGTCATAGAAACGGCAACGGATTAAGATGCGTATTATTCCGCAGAAAGATGATATTTCAGTACAAAGTTTGATATATATGTCAAACTACAAAAAGTTACAAAACAGGCGTATTTTCTGCTGAAATTTTGATTCCTGAACTCAAAAAATAGCATTGAAACCTTAGAAACCTAAGAAATAAATTGTAAAAAAAATTGAAACCGTTGTGTTAACTTTAGAAATTTGTGTTGGGAACTCTGTCATTTAAGGCCAGATATATCTATGTACGCATGCAGGGAGTTGTACAGAATCTTGAAATATAAATAATCCAGAAAACCCAAAATACCAAAAATCCAAAACTGATATATTCCAATGTATTTATCGATAAAATATACACGTTTACCTCTGGGAATTGAAATTTCAGTCAATAGAAGAGTCAAATTTGCCAAAACAACGAATTTCTACGTCCTGCTAAACCTGTCAGGAGAAAGCGTAGTGAGAGAGAAAATCATTTCTCCTCTTTTGAAAATTTCTGCATAAAGAATTTCCTTGCGGCTGAAATATGAACTCTGTCAAAATCGTTTGATTAAACAAAAAAAAAAAAAAGTAGAAATGAAAAAAAAAAACATGAAAATATGTTTGAATGTCGGGAATTTTAAATCAATTAACAAAAAATTTAAGTCTAATAAAAAACTGAATTATTTTATAAATAAAACAAAAGTATCAGAAATTTTAATCATCGTGCTCCCGAGCATTTGAGCGGTTTTAAACGTAGTTGAGAGAATTTCATCTCCCAATCTAAACAAATTTACGGATTTCATATTTCAGCCCAAAAAGTTCCGAAACGGACTTAAAACATCACAATGAAATTATTGGGTCACCGTCACACCTCTTTCCGTTACATCCGTCAACGTCCATAATGTTGTGTTGAGAATATTGTATTGCTGAAATTAATTTTTCACTATAACCGATCCAAATGTCAATTTGATTTTGTTTTATGAATTTAAAACTTCTTTTTTTCGTATCTAGTTATCAGATGCATTGCATATTACATTCCGAAGTAAAAGTATCATTACTACTTCAACAAGGTACAAATTACAGATAAAAACTTAAATAGACGTATAAGTCAAGGACCTCGTATTTCCCGGAGTGAGGAAGTAATATCTAATTAATGATGCAATTATTCCCGTTTACCAAATACAAAAAAAAAGCCTCCAACAAGAACATCCTTATATCATATTTTTTCGCTAGACAGTACCTACCACAACCAAGTTTTTTTTTCACAAAGCAATAGAAACATCACATTCACCGATCAATACTGACCAAGTTCACAGAATACATCATGGGGATCTGCACAGCTTGATCGATTATGCCAACCAACCAAAGCAGCAGCTCTGCGCCATCCATGCTACCGCTTTAAGAGGCTTTACAGATGAATGGATGTTGTAAAGTATATAATAGGTTAGGTAGATGAATTGACGACGACGACCGACGATGGGAAATTTATTTTGACTTCTGTGCCGATGATTGTGGGAAGATTACCTCAACAACTTGTATTTAGCTCTTGCAATGCTGTCCCAGGCGGGTTAGTTAGCTGCTTGCTTCCTTGTGACTAATTAATAAGATCTGACTTAATGGATGGACTTCACTGGATGGTGAATTGTCGGAATTACTACAACTCCCTCCTTTTCGTATGAATGTATCTATATTATGACCAGTGTCCATTGCATGGACAAATGATGCGGTGTGGGTCATTTCATCAGACTGAGGTATTGAGGGTATACAACAAGGCATTTATTCGCACAACAATAATTACCGTTTAACAAATCGTTAAGTTAGACTGGCTACTCTTTAGATAAGACAGACGAGAATTGCCTGGCGACGAAATATGATGGAAGGTAGTGATGTGAATTTCACCGTTCTAAAAGAGTTTAACTATAAAATTACTTCCTTAAGCAAAAAGCAAGAAATTTCGAAGAAATTGGTCATCAGTCTTTAATGTTTTGAGCGTAGCTTGACTGTTTGACAGGTGGTACCTAATTTTATTAGTTACTTTAGTTCATTTCAGCGTTAAGTTCTTTACATTTTCGATTTTTCAATGGCAACTATACTTCTGCCGATGGAAATGTAGTAGGGTGCTTCTATTGCTTTTATCGACCTACCGTGTAGCTAGCGGACAAATTCTTTAAGGTTGAACTGCTTGATGAACAGTTTATAGGCTCATATGAAGAAGCTAATCCACCTTTTCGTTCTTGAAGTAATAAAAGGACCTGGCATTCCAAGTTAGAGGATCCTACCGTTAGGGTAACAGCCCAACATTGGAGTATTCCAACTAGCGTGGGATATCTCTCGGAAGACTCACCAGCATCACCAAGTACAGTTGAGCAGTTAAATCGTTGCCAATTTGCCATCAGAAGTGCTACCTCTGATGCACTAGGTAAGACAAGACAACCAGAGAGCATCCACTAGTTCGACTAATAACGTCGGGAGACAAATGAATCCCAGTTACAAAGTCTATGAGTCAATGCTGTAAGCCAGAATCAGAACTAAGAAGAGAGCAGTCCACGAAAAAAGAATGGAAGAACAGAAACGTCTTGGAGGGAAGAAGTGTTTATTGAAGCGTTACATGCTATTCAACACTTCTACTATGTGGTAAGGGGTCATAGCTTGAAACACATAAAGTCCTTACCTTAGTGTCACCAGGGGCCTTAGACTTCCTTTCATAACTATTGCTTGCTGTTTTTGTGTACCAATACCTACCTGGTGATTTACAAGAGCTTCGGATTACGGTATCTAGATGCCACCAGAGGCCCCGCACATCGCACTTATATCTGCTTTCTGCTACTCTTCCAGAGCTATTGTCTGCCATCATGTATAAATGTCCTTGTCTATCTATAGTGCCACTAGGAGCTTCACTTATATGCTTATATCTAATGAACTACCAGAGCTTCGGTTTACGGTTTCTAGGTGTCACTAGAGGCCTCACTTGTATCTTCTGATCTACCGGAGCTATTGCCTGCTGTTTTTGTGTACCACCAGGGGCTTCATTACTACCTGTTGTTCTTCTATAGCGATTGCTTGCGGTTTTTGTGTACCACCAGGGGCCACACTAGTATCTGCTGATCTTCCATAGCTACTGCTTTCTGTTTTTATATACCACTTGGGGCCTCACTAATACCTGGTGATTTACAAGAGCTTCTGTTTACTGTATCTAGATGAAACCAGGAGCCTCGCACATCGCACTTGTATCTGCTGATCTTCCAGGGCTATTGTCTGCCATCATGAATAAAAATGTCCTAGTCTATAGTGCCACTAGGGCCCACCAGAGCTTCGACTTATGGTTTCTAGGAGTCACCAGGCACCTCGCACTTGTGTTTGCTGATCTAGCAGAGCTATTGCCTGCTGTTTTTGTGTGCCACCAGAAGCCTCACTACTATCTGCTAATCTTCCATATGGTTTTAGATTAAGAAAATCGAACAAGGATTAGATCTCCACACTCTAACAGAATTTGAAATCGATACACGCTATTTCTTTATCGACTTTAAGGTCACAGTAATGACAAAGGATAGCTGAAGACGTGCTACAGATCCTTGCCATATCACCCAAACTTGTTCTCTTGTGTTGGATGATTATCTGGGAATATCGCTTCTCATTAAAAAATCAGTAATAATGTCACCGAAACCTTTGATTTCAAGAAAAATCTAAGACAGGGTGATGCGTTATCACTATACACAAGTATCATGCATCTGAAGAATGCATCTGAAGAGTACGGACAACCTGATTTAAAACTTGGAAAAAGAAGACCTCATTTGAGGTGGCGTGGTTCACCGGGCTACCGATGTGACGTCACCTTGGTGTGCGTAAATGGAGGCATCTATTTAGACACCGGGATGTCTGGAGGACTTTTTGTTTGAGGCCAAGTTCGATTTTGGGTAGTAAGCGCCATCTTAAGTAAATAGGAAAGTAAGTTGTCAAAGTTGTCTTAATTTCTTCTGGCTAAGAACTAGTTAATGGAATTGGGTTGCTATTTAACAGCCCGGAAAGTATTCTCAACCCCATGGTGCCTTTTTACTACGTCTTTTTGAAAAATTGCCCTTCTACGGAAACAAGTTCCACGAAAGCATAAATCTAAGTTGTGCTAAGTTGAATCCAAACATAGAGCAAACAAGTGTACTTGATCTTAAATAAGACACAACAGTGCTTGTGAAATTCTTTTAAGTTTTAAAGCTTGACTTGGTCAAACAGCCGACTGTTCATTAGGAAGGTACGTGTATTGTGTTTAGAGAAGGCAAGGTTTCTTCAAACCTATGAGCTCCTGAGTTGTTGCTGCAAAAGAATGAAAGAGTTTTAATTTTGAATGCATCAAAATGGCAAAAGATTAATTAGTTTTAAGACTATTTGCACGGTGCGGTACAGGAAGCAACATAAAAAGACACACCATAAAGACCGACACGTAAGTACCTTTAATATAACCCATTGAAGGTGGTGGCGGAACACCACCCATCAGAAGATCCTCTAAATGGAAATGGTGATGGCAAATGAATTATTTTCTAATTGCAACAATGTGCGGTGCATCCAAGTGGGTGAGGCAAATCTCTCTAGCAGACTATCCTCTCTCCATACCCATAGTGAAGCTACTGTTCTGTCTATAGGAGGCGTTCGTTCTACAAATTCTCTGCTAAACCTAACATGGTTACGACGTAATACTTCAAATTATTGACAGATCTTCATTAGTCATTAAAAAGTAGGTATAGAAGAAAAAAAAAACAATAAAATTTTAATGAAACATTACACGCAAATAATCTTTAAGTTGACTTGCAGATTTTATTATTATTTGTGTAGTTTTTGTTTGTTCTTTGCTTTTTGGCGTTAAAAGCGACACGCTTGCGTGTGCCGCTGCACCTGTGGGCGGTCTTTATGAGCGGTTTGCATTCCGGAAGTCTTAATGTGAATTTTTTTATTTGTATACAATTTATATCTATTCTAACTACCAAAGTCATTGTGCACATGCCCAGTGAATAAAATAGAATATCGTGCTTGTGCTGTGATATATGAAGAACTTGATTTTAATGTACCTTGACGCTGCTGGCTGGAATTGTTATGAAATGATCTGACATTTATGTTTGTTTATACTAGAACCTATTTTGAATGTATTCAAAGAACTATTGTCTGCAACTATAAAAATAAATACATTTGCAATTAGGCGATTAACGGTTTGGGGAGGCGTAAGACAATATAGTCTAGGATATTATGTTGTTGAAAAGATTTGTCTGATTTCAAGGACATGTTATCAAACGCGTAAAGTCTTACGAGTAGATGAAGATTTAATACTTCTGATGACTAAATGTATACAATGTTTAAATAACCCAACTAACCCCTTGGGAACAAATATGTATATTTAAAACCATTTCAGAACCACTTGGAAACCTCTCGAGAGCTACTTAAAAATAGTCAGAATATTTTCGAAAATCATTAGGAAACCAGTTTGAAGCCACTGAAAGACTATTCTGAAACCACTAAAAAAGTCATGAAACTACTCCGAAGTAATTTAGAAACCATTCTGAAACAGTTTGGAAATTACAGAGCAAAATGCGGCATTTTGATACTGGTTGAAAAGCACTTCCCAAAAACTTTTGGAAACCAATCGGAAAACCTTGGAATTGAATATAGTTACATACTGAAGTATTTACTTGCTTGATGGCACTTACTATCCAGGGTGGATCATAGCATTAACCCTCACACTTCTCCAGTCAGCTCGGGCCCTAGCTAGCTACCACCAGTAACGCACACCAAATTGGTTGAGGCTGTTAACCACTTGCTCTATATTTATCATTTTTTCTAGGTCAGTAATGCTTTAAATCCCGTAGAGTGTCGATGAATCTTCTTTTGAATATCCTTTATATTAAATGAAAATCATTTACTGGAAAGTTAATACAATTCTCGCAATAGTTTTTTTATTCGTAGAAACTGTATTACACTCGACCGAAATTGTAATTCTATTACAGCAAACATAATGCAAAACAACCCATTCGTTTGGAGTTCATTTTCATGAGTTGGTTGTGAAAATGCTTCCCACATCAAAACACCGTTTCGTTTACTAGAAAATTATATTGTTTGCAGCAAACGAATTCATAGTTTGTGAAGAACGTCTCCAGAAAGTAGTTTCTTGTTGTTTTTGTGGTGTTCATTAGATGTACCATCTATGCTACATAAATATTATTTAGCTCGTGGCGCAATGCCAACGGCCTTTGTTTGAAATCGAGAGATAATAAGTTCAATCACCGGTGTTACGTTGAACTTTGTTTTTTATTATATAGTCGTTCCCATAAATTGTTTCACCGCAACGAATTTAAGAGTTTGAAAAGTCGTTTGACGTAAACGATTCGTTCTCCAATTTCGTTTATATGCATTCTAAGCAAAACATAAATTATACAGTCCGTAGCAGAATGACAAGATAGTCGCTTCGTTAGCGAGAGGTCGCCGGCCGGTTCAAACACAGGTATTACGCTAAACTTTTTTTTAATCGTTCGCAGGTAGTGTTTAACCTAAGCGATTTTACCAATTTACTGCAAACGAAAGCCTTAAAATTGTCCAGCGAACGAAAAAGTTGTTAGGCATTTTTTTTTCGTTTGCCGCAATTGATTTGTTCTCTCAGTGTCCGCTGAAGCTAATGGAGAGAATTTAAAAAATTACTTTTGTGAATTTTTTTTTGCAAGTAATTGTAAGTTTTCAAACCAAAATTTGTTGCGCAAACCTTAATTTTGTAGCTCTTGCTCTTTTCGCAACATTAAAGTATTTGCTGACATTTGAAAAAAACACTAATTTTGGAGACTGAGGAAAAAAATGACGTAGAATCAAACAAAAATAAACCTTGAAATCAAAGTAAAACATTAACAATTAGGGACAAAACACGGACATGGTCAAATGCCAAATTCAAAAACGTTTGCACTTAGAATACCAAAAAAATGAAAAAAATGATGCAATCCAACAGTATATGCACCAGCGTTGCTTGAGTTACCAGTCGACAGTCTTACCGATTATGCTATACTCTCTGTTGGAAATACTTTTTATGTTGAACCAAGTTATACCTCAACGTAAAAAAACATAATGAAACATGTTCGAATTTAGTATGCATGATCTTCATTTTATGTTGCCTTTTTTCCCTGATTTTAAGTAGGTACATTCATGTTTTTTTGAGTTTTCGCCAAATGTTTCCAAAACTATATTAAAAAAAAAAAAAAAATAAACCCAATTCTTAAAAAAATAAAACAAGAACTTAAAAGTTCACTTTTCTACATTCTAGATTTATAAATTGTTTGTGATTTTAAGTATTGTTTCCTTTTTAAGTGGTATGCATTTGGTTACACCATACACTACCCAGAATAACACAACATTTCACAATTTGACGTTCGGATGTCAGCTCTTTTGTTTTGTTTACTTGAATTCATAACTTCTCATGCAGACGTCAAGTATAGATCACTTCTTTTAAAAATTAAAAACAGTTAGTTAAAATACTTTGAAATACTAAAATAAATTATAAAATTAGTAAAAGTAAAGCTTAGATCACACGACTTGTGTAAATGGTTAGTAGATAACAAGGTTTTTTCTAGTTTTAAAAATTAACCGTATTTCCGCGACTATTGTTTTACAGGTACCTACATGGTTTACATAAATATAATCTTCAGAGCGTTTTCTTAAAAAAATGTGATTTTAATTCCAGTACTAACTATAAAACAATCATACTAGTGGTATGTGTGTATAGAACATAGGTAGGTATTCAGTACTCACACATCGTATAAAAAGAACGCGTGATAATGGTAAGAAAATCACACGTTAGGAGGTCTTTACGGAGCATAGATTTTTACAATGTACTCAGTTTTAATGCATTAATATACTTTTCTTCAGGGTGGGCGGAGAAAATAATTACGTTCCTAAGATATTCATTGAAATTAAAATGGATATTGCTATTGAGTTCCCTCTGTGTTACCTACATTTAACAGTTCGCATTTTTTATTTTTTTTTTTTAATTTATATGAATTAACAAATACAAAGTTTTAATGGTACTCCATTTAAAGAACAGAAATATTGTTCTAAAAAACATACATATATAAATTGACATTACTACAAGAATTATATTAAATTATTGTTATTAATATTGTTAAATAAATTAATATAAATTAATTAAGAAAATTGATTTATAATTATTAAAAAAAATTAATACTTTTTACACGTCTTTAGAAAACTTAACTCATTTAAAAGAATTTTCATTTTTTTCTTATCATGTTTTTTTTTAAACATGATAATTTTTCTATTCTGAAATGTTTTTTAAAACTTTATTCCATAAAACATCATTTACAACTATTTACATTCACAATAAAATTAAAATCACAACACCTGCTTCCGTAGTCTTTTTATTTATTTCTTGTTATATGCCTACACTCAATCATGTTCCACTTCCAAATTCTATAGATCATCTGAATCTGATAAATCTATCATCAACATTAAACAGTAGCCAGAGCCATCGCAATACATCGTTCAGAAGTACGAGTTCATAATTGGAAAATACCCCAAGATGAGTGCATAAATGCAAGTCACTGTTACCCGCATTTTACTGTAAAGAAAAATGAAATGAAATTTGTTGTTTGTATTTTAAATGAATTGAAGTAATTGAACTGTTTACACTTTGGATTCCAATCTCCAAATTCGGAAGCCGTATAATGATTGTGCATCTCATAAATAGGAGAGGGTCGTCAGTCTCACCAGTGAAGAGATACTTATCTTCTTCCATCAAAGTGACTTCCCTCGCGTCTTAGGTAATAATTGGTTAAGTGATAAGATCTGTTAAGTCCAACAAAAAATTTAAATTTAAATCGTCTATAAGGCTTAAAACACTTGTGTTTATTTAAATTATGATAATTTTGTTTGTTGATTGTTGCTTTCCGCTTGTTTCAGGAGCGCATAATTGTTCTGAAATGAAAAAAAAGATTGATTTTTGAGCTATACGCTGTACTTCATATTTCTATGATTAAAAGAAAGCACTTTTCTCAAATGAATAAACTTTTGCCCATAGAAAAAAAATAAATTAAGTCAAGACTTTTTCAGTGACATGGGTCACAAAGTTTTTACAACACCAGAGAGACGAAATTTTGGAGGTATATTCCTGCTTGATTCTTCCTTTATAAAAGAACCAATAAAATTGTGTACATAAAAATGGTAAACAAAAATTGAGTTCATATTTTAGTGTCTTGATGCGTGATACAAAACCGTGAGTAGTTTTCGAACGTTCATTTAAGAGAAATCCATTTTTCGCAAAATGTACCTATTTTGTTCAATCCATTCCAACTAAAATTTAACACAGTAAATGTCTTATTATTGTTTAAACTTGGTTTAGGTTCAAAAATAAGAAAAAAAAACAAAATAAAACAGTTCGATAATAAATTACTTAGAAATAATATTTGAGTATATAGAGGTTGTCTGATTAGTTTTGCGTACACAAAAAGGAAATGTCGAATATCTTGCTTATTATGAAAACTAATGAAAACACAATCTTTTGATAAATAGAATGCGTTTTTGTATATAGACACAGGGTATCCGGTTTATAATGGATAACTTTAACCCTCTACCGCATGCTACCCCATATATGGTTTATGAAGTTTGATATAATTTAAAACCACTAAATACAAAAAAGTTGTAATAAAATGGAATATAAAAAAGGACTTTGACTTTCTTATTATACAAAAACGGTTTTTCCTAATAGTAAAAGACAATTCTTCATCAATAATCTTAGTCTCACAGCCGCACATGACAAGAGTGCTGATGGTCGTTTTTTAAATGTTTTTTTTTTAGTTTAGGCAGATTAAATTCATACAATTAAAAAAATTTCTTTGTGTCCTGATTGCTTTTTTATATAAATAAACTTTTTTTTGAATGGCAAAAATGCACCAAAAGTACCGTTTTCTCAACAAATAATGTAAATAAATACAAGAAGAAAAAGAACTGCTTTAATAAAAAAAAAAAACAGAAATAAAAAGCTTTATATTCATTTATGATTTAATGCATACAAAACTATTCATGGTTTCTTACTTCTAAATAAAAATCTTCTTATTAGTGTAGAGCTTATTCAACTCCAAATGAAAATAAAAAAAATGTATTATAAGTAAAAGCTTAGATCAGAGGTTCCCAATCTTTTTCAGGCTGCATGTTTAGTATTTTGTCACGACAGCGACGCCCTATCTCAGTAATACAAGTAATACGCAACATCGTCAAAAATTAAATAAAACGTGAAATTTTCAAATTTTTTTCCAGTTCTTAGGAAATTTTAGTTTTCGGTTACAACTGGCTATATTGAAGCTATGTGCTTTTCAGATATCAGTATATGGCCATTGTTGTGAAAATTTGCGGCAAATTTCAAAATAAAAAAAGGTTACTGGGTCAAAAAGTACTAAACATAAAGTTGTCAGAAATTGATAAAGTTTAAAGGGGCACCACGGCAGCGGCACGGCCAGCGGCCTCACACTTTGCGAACCCCCGGCATAGATAACTATGAACTTTTTTCGTTCAGTGTATTTTTCAAAGTCGTACTTTACGTTTTTGTGCACTACTACCACAAAAGGATAAATATCATCGATAAATTCTTGCAACAATATTCTTCAAAAATTGATCGAATAATACGCAAAAAGGAGATTTTAAAATGGGATACGTTATAATTTGTACTCAGAGTCAATTAAGCAGAAAATGAGCAGATTTGGCTAAAAAAAAATATAAATGAAACAGTTTTTGCTTTTAATTGTTTGTTACCATTAAGTTGAAAATAACGACAATCAACATTTTTTTGTTTAATTTAAAACTTTAATTATTTTATCATCCAGTTTTATGCAGAAACTGCAACACAAATAAATTATTTTCTAGATTTCAATTGAACAAATAAATATGAGGTTCTGCTTTGGCTTGGAGGTTCTGCTTTGGCTTGGAGGTTCTGCAAAAATTTAAATTTTGATTTCTGAAAAACTTGCAAAAACGAGTTCCGAAGTTATGAAGTTTAACCGTCTATATTGCACATCAAGGTTACTGGGTAATGACAAGAAGTGGCACCCAGAAATTTGTGATAGCTAGTCGAGATATGTTACACTAGTTTACAAATTTTCAGTTCATAGTGAGTACCTGCACAAAAAAAAATACTTTTTAAATTAATTTTGGGTCGCTGAACTTTTGTTCAGCAAATGGCATTCATTTATTTTTCCAAAAAAATTATAGCAAAAAAACATGTTTTTTGCTATAATTTCATATTTTAGCATAACTATCAACAACAGTAATTCTAATTTTTTCCTCTTTCCAACGATATATTGTTTGTGTAAATCGGACCACAAATCATCGAGTAACAGCAGCTCAAAGTGTACAAAAACATGATTTCTCGACCTTTTTGGAAAATTATTTTATTTCAATCGTTTCGTTAAGAGAGAAAACAAAAAAATAACAATATCTTTTCAAAAAAATTAAGTATTTAAAAACTAGAACTACCGTTATTGATATTTATGCTAATATATGAAAATAGAGCAATAAAACATGTTTTCTTTTGTACAGGTACTTGTTTCGTGTAAACTATAGTGTTACCACAAAGTAGAGGCAAATCAGTTTATTAAACCAGTTTCCTCATCTCTACTTTCTCGTTGAGTTATCAAAGCAAAAGTTCTGATATAGTTCTGGCACATTCATAGCATTCTCTTTAAGAGGTAAGAAAGGTTTAACTTTATTTTACAAAATTTGTCTTTCAAAAAACCAAACAGTAATAAAGAATATTTTTTCTCCATAAAATATAACTTATCTAAAATGTCTCATTGGTGCTGCGATTTCCTGTAAACAAAATCTTTGATACCATACTCTGTGCTGCAACCATTTCGGTATGGAGTACAAAAAATTCAAAAAAAAAAATACTGAACAACTTAAGAGAAACATTGTTTAACGCATTGCAACAAAAAATTGCTACAAAACTTGGTGAAATGAATTGAAATTGGAATAACCAATTACTTGCCCATCAAATGAAAATCAACTAATCGTGGAAAATTGTGGATTATCCAGAGAAGTGGATGGTCATGTGACTGGGGATGGTGGAGCGGTGAGATGGAGGCGGCAAGGCGATGGCGATGGAAACGACGACGCACGCAGTCATTCTTAGAGATCCCTGAGCTTGAGCACATCATGCTTCTTGCTTGCAGCATTATTTGCCGAGATTCTTCGTGATTATTTTTATTATAATTGTGCGATTATTGTCGTGATGCAATTCTGGGCCAAGAGCCAGAAGCAGAAACCCAGCCAACGCTGTGCTGCCACACAACAAAACCAGTATAAATGTAGTTGATCATGTGACAACCGAAGACGACCGAAGACGACAACAACGACAACATTGCAGGAGGAGAGAATCCCTCATCTGATTCTGGAGACATGGTCCACGATCATAGAACACTCGTCGTATATATGTACATATATCTCTTCCCGGAGATAGCGCGCTGCTATCATGGGCTTTTGTTGTCAGCCCCAAAAGCCGAACAGCTTTGGGCACACATTTATGCGTGCCGTGCATGTATGCGAGGTGACTGGTTCACATGATGAGGATCATGCTCGTCATCATCCTTGTGGCCACCCGTTCCTCTTGCCCTACCTCTTGTGCGTCCTGTCCCGCAATGGCGTACGTTTGGCGTACGGCTGCCCGTAACCATAAAATATTCAAGCAATTCCTTATTTGCTAAGGCATCAAGAATAACGATGTCACTTTGATATCGGCGTTTCCTTTGCTTTTGGTGTTTTGCAATTGGATCGGTCTTTTGATCGCTACCGACAATTGAAATGAATAATTTTACAATGTTCGGCTGCCATCTTTGAGAGGAGAGAAAAGATACATACGTTCGTTGTGGCAGTTTCGTGAGTTTGGAGTATGGAATGGAGTGGAAAACCTTTGCAAGATCCAAATGCATCCAATGCAAGTATGAATAGATATGTGTATTGTGTGCATGTTTGGTTGCTTGTTAACTTGTGAAGTGGGTGTGGCATGTTTGAGGTGCGAAAATGCATGTAGGAGTCTTTAAACTTATCCCATGGTATGGTAGAAGTCAGACACTCTGACAGAACAAGTACAGCTACAAAAATTGTGTGTGTAACTGACAAGGGAGTAACCATAGAAGAATTCCGTTTTGCATTTCAATATTCTTTTAAAGTTTCTATACATATGAGTTGGGTCCAAACGGCAACGCTGACTGCTAGTAACGCAGAACAATATAAAACCAAATTGAACACAGTCTATAGCTGTATTCTATCATAAACTGCTGGCAGAAAAGCATAAAATTCGATTTTCAAATGACTAAAACAGCTTCTTAAATGAATTTAACCTCAAAAAGAAGTATGTAATCTGATTTCTTCTATAATGATACATTTTTAGTATATAAAATTTAGCAATGACTTTTACAAAAAACAAATTGGTACGCCATTTTTAAGATATTATTTATCAACATCTAAAAACTAAATTTTGAAAAAAAAATATTGAGTAGTTTTCGAAAAAATTATTTTTCAAAAAAAAAAATTAAAATTTGTTTTTTAAAAATCCGAAAAAATAATTTCCGATTTTTTTTTTTTATTAAATATTATTACGGCAACTTAAAAACAATCATGTAAACATGGTTGAAATTGATTGAGTCATGAAGGAGAAAATCGAATTTAAAAAAAAACGGTTCTGGCAGGTTCCAAAAAAATTAGCATGATTTTTGTAATCAAAATCGTAGGAACCATTTTTGAGAAAAATGAGTTTTTCTAAAACCGGTCTATGACAGGTGCCGTTATTTTTGGTAAAAAAAATAATTCAAAAATGTTTTGGGGATAGTCTCCGAAAAACGCCATATGCCAAGTTTGAAGTAAATCGACCAATCCGTTTAGGCTGTGGTCTCTGATACATACAGACAGACAGACAGAATGTTGGACCCACTTTCTTCGCATTCTCTATCATCGTAATGTCATGTTTGATTGTTATCTCAACTTTTTTTTTTGTACGAATGCGTAATTTGATATATACCTAAATCGCAAGTAAAAAGACTTTGTGAATTTATACTGCGCTGCGGTGCAATATCTATGACGGGATGTGAAGGATATAGTCCAGCAACATAATATACTTTAAGTTAAGCGAAACTTCTCCAAATTGACAAATATTTCCAACAAAAGAAAGCAACAAAACTTGGATTGGTACATTGGTTGCGTAACGTTGCATTCCTCTTGATCACTGGAAAACTGATTTCAACTCATTTTATTGAAGAGCTTTTGCCCCTTACGAAGCGGTTTTTCTATACCATCTGGATTCACAGCAGGGGTAAGATGATTTGCTACATCCATGCTGATGATTGAGATTCTAGAAATTTCATCTAATGCCTGCCAGTAAAGCTATTGAGATAAAAAGATAGTAACGGAAAAACGCGTACTTCGTCTCCTCTGTTACCGTCTTTCTACTTAATAACTTTACTGGCAATTATTTTTTGAGTTATGGCAGTTATTTGATGATACTACTTCTAAGACTCGATAACTTTATGAAATTCTCTCAACGCCCACATACTCGTAGTTTCAAGAAAAAATATTACTTCTTCAATGAGATAAACGGCATTGGAATTGCTGACTTGCATCAATATCGAGTTTGAAAATGTCAATGTCCTCGTACTGCTTTACATTGACATTTCTTGTACCAAACATAAATTTAGTCTAATTTTAAGATAACTAACCTCAAGCTAGTTGTTAGTAATAATTAATTGTACAACCAAAATCGCTAGTTATATAAGCTTTATTTAAATAAAAATGTTTGTGCCAAGCGAAGCAACGAAGTTTTGTGAGCAAGAGAAATGAGTTATTTCACTAATTCATCGATAAATTGATATCTTTAAAATATTTTTTAGATGATAACTAACCTATGAGATGGTGCATTTGATTTAAGCCATGCATGCAAGTACCTTTCTGTGAAGTTTTCTCTATTTTATAAACAAAAGATTTTAACGAGGCGACAACTCGTAAAAACTGTTTTCAAACATCTTTTTCAAAAGACTTGTGTAGGAAGATAAAATCTAATTTAAATCTTTCATTATCCACACGTTACGCCCCATCTCGTGAGTTCAAAGCAATAAACAAAAGAAGAGAAACAAAATTTTAAGACACCACGCAAGATAAAGCGAACAGTTTATTCGCACTCGCACTTCTAATCATAATTGAATAGACAATAGTGGCACATTAAATAAATTTATATCTGCTCTTGTTTCTGGGTACCGCCTCATGCGAAGCATTTTTTTTTTTTTTTTTTTTTTTTTCCTTAGTTAGACCATACGTCCAAAAACTTAACATTATCCTAGATTCATTGCCTTCTTAATTACTATCACGCATAATGTAAAATAATCAACTAAAAGAGTGCAGTTTAATAAAATGACTACATGAATTCATAAGCGATGATGCCCCCAATGCTTATAGCTCAACTCTATATAGTTGACTTAGTCGGTGATGGAGGCACAAGAGAGTATAAGAGTGTACTTGCAACACGCATTAGGCATTACAAATGAGACTCTAGCGTGTTCTGAAATATAAAATGTATATAGTGTAGGTACTTCAACTCTTCACCTAGAGTGGGTAAAACTATGAAGAAAACTTTATTAAATTGCCCATAAATCAAAAAAACTGTTTTTAAACTGCCCCGAGGGGGCCATGCTTATCCGCCTTTTGGTAAAATATATCTTTCTTTTTTTTATACGGGAAACAATTGTATAGTGTTATTATATATATTATTATTTGGCAGCAGTGCAGTTGCACACTTCAGGGCAGTCTGTCATAAAATTATATTTGATTTGTTGTCAACCATATAAACTGCAGTGCAGCAGTGATAGTAACAAATAAGAGAAACACCTTTTTACGAGTAGGTACAATTCCCTGGAGACAATGTAAATCTAATTAGCGATATCTTGAAGCTGACATTTGATATTATGTTAGAATAACAACCATGGCGAAAACAATGAGATTTATAGGTAGGCTTTAAGAATATTAAAAGATTATCTTTTATTCTGGAAGTAAGTTTATCAGACATGTGATTAAGTTAATAAAAATTGAATGTTTCGGTCTTCCGCGTAAGACATTACCTTATTTGCTATCATTAATGACATTCCGAAATTGTTAGTAAAGCTAATTCAGTGATGTAAAGATTTGACGATCTAGGTCACATAGAACTGTATTTTATATTTCCGAATTTGTTCGCATATAAATACTAAACCGAATTCGAAATTTTTATTTATACGCCAATCTTTTACTGAATATAATTAATTGGCTCTATAAAACAAAAAACTGTTTGTACTTTATCAACCAAAAAAGGTCATATTAATTCAATCTAGTTCGAATATACACGATAAATGCTCAAAATCACGTTCGCTTATCAGCTCTTTTGTTTTGCATTTGTCATATATTTAAAAAGAAAATGGGTTGACTCACTTGGTCACTTACATTATATTTTGTATTTAAAATTGAAAAATTTTATAGTTTAAGATTTAGAAAGAAAATCAAGCTAGTTATAAGAATCGAATATGACATATTAATGGTACTGAAAGCGGAAAAAGTGGGTTTAAAATTCTCTTCTTTTCTATCAATCCGCTGGTCTGTTTCTATGTGTCTTTGTTTACAAATGGAACTTCATAAATTATAAGCAAATGGTTGTCTTTAACGGGTTCTTATAAACCGGGTGAATAATGTAATTTTATGAGTAGTTAAGAGTCAAAAATAGAATAAAATAAGTAACCTATTTATAATACTATAGTTCTGTTAATTAAGAAAATATAAGACGTTTCCATTATTTGTGTGTCATACGTTGCTTTCTTCGGTCACTATTACTTATGTAAATTTAACCAAAAATAACGGTACTTGCAATTTTGATAATGTTATTTTTTTACAAAAAACTGTTTGTTAGATTTTGCTAAAAAGAAATAAAAATGGCCACTAGCAATCCGCATATTCAAAAGTATAGTTTTAGTAATTTTTTTTTTTTTTTTTGGATTCGTTGAAACACAACTTTTCAAATCACCTAATTAACATATTTTTGGAGCATTAGAAATAAAAAGAAAAATAATATTCCAATCGGAAAGTAATATGTTTTTGGTTCTGATTGATATTGATGACAAAATCAAAAGACCATTAAATAAAACTTTGTTATCAAGGCAAATAAAAAAACAAACAATTTCAATACCTAATTGTTTTTTGAAGTTATACTTCTTTAACGGCGTTTATAAAAATATCCAACATAGACTTTTTCAGTCCATTATTACTGTTTTCTTCACACAGACACCATAAGTAGGTTAAGAGTAACACATTTACATTTTATACTGTTTTTTATTTTTATTTTGCATTTTGTGTAGAAAATAATTTTATTAAATAACAGAAGTCGCTCATTGTCATTGATAATTTTTTTGTTTATATTTTACAAAAATAGTTGGATTTTGATGAAACTTGATTTTAACGTGCATTGTTATATCTCTTACTTATGATGATTTTCGTGTTGCAGCAAAATATAAATTTTTGTGTTGTTGACTAATTTATTTTTTGAAAAATTAGCCTTAGTTGACGGTAACATTTTTGTTTTGTTTTTTTAGTTTTTTTTTTGGAAAATATAATCAAAAAATAAAAAAAAAAAGTCTTTTAAGATCGATTTTTCGGCAAGGAGTAGCCCTGATGAGTTCGAATTTTTGAGATATTGAATTTTGAACTTCCCAAAAAAACAGCTTTTACATTTTTCCACTTTTTAAATCAAAAGAATCTCAAAAAAATTGCAAGGTTTTCCACTCAACTCATAATTGCAATGTAAAATATTTCGATGAAATTCTAAAATGTTCGTCAGCTCAGAGGTCTCTAAGATACTTAACCCAATAATTAAAAGCTTCTTTGAATTTTGTATTTCAATTCATGAATTTTTACTAAAATCTATTTAATACTGCAACAACACATTTTAATTATTAACATTAAGAAATGATTACTAATACTATCGAGTATTTACTTACTTGTAATTACAAATGTTCAACAACAAATTTAGCACTTTTAATATCTTCTGATATCTTAAGTACCCACTTTTCAAATAAGTATACAACCTTTTTGCTTAAACTATATAGCAATTTTAATTAACCCCTAGATGCTCAAGCTCAATGGAAAATTTAAACAATTTTAATTGACAACCTACATATACACGTAAAATGCAATAATATAAATAAAAAAAAAAAAAAATTGTACCTCATTAAATTACAAATTATATTCGAAGAAAAATAAATTAAAATCCGAATGTAAAAATATCTTACCAAATATGCAAACCCAAAAGGCCATTATATTGTTGCGAGTTGCACTGCGCAATGGCTGTACCCGATGATGGGTGATATTGAAAGCCGCAAGCAGCTGCGCATACGATATTGTCAATTCAAAATGGATATGCAATAAATCTTTGTAAATTGTATAAAATAATATAATGCCTGGGCTATTAAGCCGGCAGCAAGGCTTCACTATATACCCTCTGACAGCCAACAAACGAACGGAAGCAGTGGACATATTGAAAATTCCATTGGTGCAACCGATATATCGATGAAGCATAGTTTGTTCGCTCGGATCGGTTGGCGATCGGATAATATTGTATCGCACACTCAAAAGTGACAAATAAATGTATCGCTTCCATAGATGAATAATATTTTAACGATAAAATGTAATATGCCGCTAAAAAATGATATTTCTTCGAATGTTACGTTTATGGTCATTGAATATGATTGATGTTTTTCTGAGAATTTTGTGTGACCAATATTTATTAGATTTGGCATCTCATCTACTGTGAGGAATTCCACAGGCATTTCTTAATAAATTTTCAGATATGATACCTTATTCCACCTAATGGATTGGTTAAGTATTCAAATCATACAAATAAGCCCCACCAGTTCTAGGTTTGACATGCTCTGACTATTTTTTTGATGTCCCTCCTTCTCATTTAAATTCTAAATTATCATCCGATCTGAATTCAATTGATCGTCAAGTCTTGTCATACAACGCCCCAGCATCTCAAGATCCAACTCTTCTAATTAACATATCCCCACTCAGAGTTCTAGGTTCGAAGTAAGCTATATTGCAGCTGAAACCCCGCCTTGTCACGAGTCATTACACATTCATCAGATACAATATCTACAGCAATTGCATGATGTTGACTCACAGAATTCACCAGACTGAAAGATACAACATGCTGTGAGATCGTATACACTACAAATGGATCGGCTAACATACCTACACAAGTATGGACAACATTTTTGCATATTCAATCCGATTCAGCCGTATAGCAGAGGTACATACAAAAAAGTGGAGAAAAAAACCAAAACAAACCAAAAAAACTTAGAAAAAAAATATTCAACTACTGAATACAAATTCACTGATCCGCCAAGATAAACGCGAAACAAATGTAGAAATTATTATGAACTGCTGCTATCTGCGGATTGGTTAGAGATTTAGTATGGTGCGGTTTTTGGGGGCTTTTATGGGGGAACAATAACAACAACAACTCGTCTCATATACCAACTCGAATTGATCGAAGCGCAAAAAGTTAACATGGAAAACTCGTGTTGTTCATGTGGATTTGTATATAAAAAAATAAAAAAAAAATATACAAAATGCTAAACAGACATTGATTTGCAATGGAGGACTTGAATACTAGAGAGAGAGATACTCCGACTGTGATGGCTGATGCGGATTGGTCGAGTGTGTTGTTATTTGTAATGGAATGTATTTGGGTCGTTTGAGTATAGGATTTCGATTTATAGATAAGAGTTTTTTAATAAGTGGATTTATTTATTCAATTTTTCATTTATTCAGTTGCATAAATATATTTTCTGTTTGAATTCATAAAAATCATAAAAAAAATATTGATTTTGATTTCATTAAACTTTCTCTTTGAAATAGAAATTTTTTTAATTTATTTTGTTTTTGATTTTCCTGAACAAAAAAGGAAAGTAAAAATGGAATAAAGTCCTTGTTAGTGTCATAGGTAAGTACTTTATTTATAATTCTAAAAGCAAATTGTAATTGAAGCGTTGAGATGAAAAAGGGGTTAAGTGAAATTTTCAAGATTTAAAGTTTTTCTTTTTCATACAAGGTGTCGTCTCTTACCTAAAGTGATCAAGATTCTAAAATTAACAGATAAATTTTAGTTAACAAAATGACCATCCGATTTTTTTTTCTTAACCACTAAAAAAAAATACCCTTTTACAGAAAATAATTAAATGGAATCATCTGGTTCTCGTGAAAATTATTGAAAGCTGCATACCAAATTTTATAAATGTGCCATTATTATTTTAAAAAGTCTTATGCCAGTGTTTTACTTGTTGCACTTAAAATATATTCATCGTTGCATACATATGATAATAACTTATTGGACCTATTCGATTTAGAATTAAAAAAATACCTTTAAATCATGTCTCATATGGCTGGATTGTATTAACATAAATTCTTCAGCTAGATAAACTTTCACCTCCTCACTACTACCCATCTTTAAATGCAGTTTAATTAAACGCCAATAACGGAATTTTGGTGGGCTTTGGACCAGCTATAGAGGATAACATTCGGCGTCGATACCAATAACATAAAACTCATAAATTCATTTTTTGTTTACCTTTTCCATAATAGATTTCGTAGCTTTCCTGGTCAATAGCGACTGAACTGCACTAATATTTCTACCCGTTTCTGCGTGTTTAGTTTTTTTTTAAACAAATTTTAGTTTTTCTCGAAATTGAATAATTGGATTGCATAAAAAGAACTGTAAAACATATTAATTGAGGTTATTTCGCCATGTATACTTTTTCATCTTCCTTACTCATAGTTTTCGAGTGATGTCTAATGTTAAGCAAAATCTTTTAAGAAAATGTAGTTACGACACGAGGTCCAAGCAGAAACGGGACGATTTTCTATTTTTAACCGACTTCAAGTCGGCTAACCTTAGAAATCTTGACTGGGTGGATCGATTTTAATGATTCCATTAATGATTTTTCGAGTTCGGAAAACCCCATTTAAACTGAGTAATTTTTTTGCAATTCAATCCGTGTAGCTCTTGGTTTGTGTTTGATGGTCTCCTGATGAGCAAATTCTGATCATTTACTTTGAGTCATCTTTGGGGGAAAAAAATTGGGAAGCCACCGAAGAATGCACTCATTTTCAAACAAAATCAGATTTTTTAATATCAATATGGAATGACACAGGTCGTTTGAACGCGGGTTCCTGGACACGTTGGTGTACAGGGAAACGAAGAGGCAGACTCTAGCAAAAGCAGGAGCCTCAGCACCCCTTATAGGCCCTGAGCCCTACTGCGGCATAGGAGAAAACATGATCAAAAATAGGATCAAGAATGAAGAGGAAGCCAATAGAAACAAAATCTGGGAAGATGCTCTTGAACTAAGGCAGGCAAAAATGCTACTTGGGAACTACAACCAAAAGCGTTTCAAAGCTTGCATTAGTTTGGGCAGAAACAATCTTAGAATTCTAACTGGCTTCCTTACAGGCCACTGTAAATTGAGAAAACACCTCAACAAAATTGGACTGTCAAACAGTGCCACCTGCAGATTCTGCAACGAACATGCCGAAACACCGAATCACATACTCGGTAACTGTGGGGCACTCATGCACCAACGCCACAATTATCTGGAACAACACCAGATTACAGAGAGCGAATTCCCATCTCTCAACGTATTCCAAGTTCTTAATTTCCTTAAAGGAATTAATTTGAAGACAGAGTTGCAAAGCAAAATCTCCTTCAACCAAGTAGGGGGTACAATACACTTATAGGTCGTAGTGCAATTCCTCTAATATTAATTCATTCATAAGTTCTTTTTAAGCTTAATTTCAAGATTTATATTTCTTCTAAGCAATGTTATACAAAGCATATTGATTTAACTAAAAACAAAGACTGTAAGTGATATAATATTTCAGATAATAATAAGGAAGCTGATTGAACGGAAAAATTCAGAGTTGCAAAAACTGCAGTATTTTCTATAGGTACTGCAGTTAATTAACTAAAATCACTTAATTTTGTATGTCCTTTAACTTAAAAAATTACTTATACTGTAGAAATATTGTATAAATAGTAAGAAAGCAGTTATTGACTAAAATTTAATTAACTGCGGTGCCTACTTTTTGGCTGGTTTTAGCCACACAACAATAAAAGAAACTTTCTAATTAAACACTATAATGAGCCTTGTAAATTTTGTTCTTAGGAAAAACAAGTTTTTGATTTACTTTTTTGTTTAAGTCCATCAAATTAAAAATCCTGATTCATAAGCTGGAGTTGAATAAAAAAAAATTAAACAAAGAAATGTTCACTTTTCAATTTGTACAGCAGCGGTATATCAGTGTAGATAATAGGTTGAAAAATAAACTTTGATTGTTTTTCAAACCCAAAAGAGTGTTCTTTGTTATACAAAATAAAGGGATCTAAAAGTTAATTTGTAAAAACGTGAATTTTTTAGAATCCCTCAAGCCATTAGGTAAAAAGCAAAAGTATAGGTACAAAAAAAAAAATTATAACAAGATAAAACAAAATAAAATGCACGACTGGGTCGCACGTGCTTGCTCATGTAGATAAAGTTACTATTTATGCTAAGCCTTTTTAATTAAAATTTGTAAACGCAGTTTTAGAAAAAAAAATTAAAAAAGCATAAAATTCGATTTTCAAATGACTAAAACAGCTTCTTACATGAATTTAACCTCAAAACAAAGTATGCAATTTAATTAATTCTATAATGATACATTTTTAGAAAAAAAAAAATTTGAAAATCGTTAGAGCCGTTTTAAAAAAAAAAAACTATTTATTTTATATAAAATTTTGCAAGGACTTTTATAAGAAAAAATTGGTATCCCATTTTTAAGATATTATTTACCAACATCTAAAAACAAAATTTTGAAAAAAAGTATTGAGTAGTTTTCGAAAAAATGATTTTTCAAACAAAAAATTTAAATTTTTTTTTTTAAATCCAAAAAAATTATTTTTCGAATATTTTTTTTATTAAATAGTATTACGGCAATTTAAAAGCATTCATGTTAAAAAAAATGGTTGAAATTGATTGAGTCATGAAGGAGAAAACCAGAATTTTAAAAAACGGTTCTATGGCAGGTACCGTTAATAACGTTTTTTTTTGTAAATGGTTTCCATTTAAAGATAGAAATTATCGAAAAAACCGACCAAGATTTTTTAATCATAATTGTATGCACCGTTTTTGAGAAAAATAAGTTTTTCTAAGACCGGTATATGACAGGTAACGTTATTTGGGGTCCAAAATACATACCAAGTTTGAAGTAAATCGACCCATCCCTTAAGGCTGTGGTCTCTGATACCTACAGATAGACAGACAGAATTGTCGGACCCACTTTTTTATCATTCTCTATCATCGTAATGTCATGTTTGATTGTTATCTCAACTTTTTTTTATTGTACGAATGCATAACTTGATATATGGTACTAATATCGCAAGTAAAAAATGGTTTAGTAACCAACCGTTATAGAATTCTTATAGAATCATGAGAATAAGCGAGGTGGCAATGTAGGTACTGGATATCAAAACCCAAAATTGGACAGTAAAATTTCAAAATTGTTCAATTAGCCAGGTACGTACAGAATCTTTTTTTGCAAATGTTGGCAAGTAATTTACTTTAGTTTCGCAACATTTCTGTGTTTAAATATGCGAGCATAAGAAACACAAACTATAACACAAAAATCGAATGTCTAGAATGGCAATGCATTAAAATATGCGCAAAATAAAATTTATTCAACATCTATCCTTGGTCACAATCCATAAAACCTTAAAGGAAGTTAACTAATTAAATCTCCAGTTGCTTATACAAATCCCTCACTAAAATATTCCTAAGAAAAACTAACAAAAAACAGAAAAAAAAACTGATGTTAGAGATAAAAATCTTGAAAATTTTCCCACGATATGTCTCCTGATGCATGTTCGCATAAATGTCAGTACTATGTAAATTCTAAATAAGGTGATTAGCAATTATTGCACTAACATTCATGCGTAAGTATAAGCAAACACTCCTCGTGTATCTCAATACATTTTGTTTTTTTTTTTGTTTGATGCCTTCTATCTACAACCTAACCATGTTAAACATAATATTTCGCTACACTGACTGCTGCCATCAGGTGATTTCTCATGATTAAAACTAAAAAAAAAAACAAACAAAAACATAAACAAACAACCCTAGATCTTAATCTCCATTACCAATTGTATCCAATAGATAGAAAACTCTTAAAACTCGATTTATAATTAAACGCAACAAGTATAATGGGGTCGCCATCATACGCTTACGCACCTATCGCCACTGCATGTTGTCTCTCAGCATAAAATGTTGCAATTAGCATAAATGAATCCAAATTACATTAAAAGAATTAAAAAAAAAAGAAAGGATCTCTGTATCTGGTAGATGCAGTGCGTTGCGTATCTCAGTATTATTCTCTTTCTCTATAGACAAGTGCCAAAAACGGGGACAAAATGCACTGCACAAGCAGTGCACATGCTGTGGCTGTCCCGTCCCGTCATAATGTCATTCCGGTATGCTGAGGCAGCCTTTAAAAATGGGCAGACTGTGCAGCTTAATGACGTGTAAACAACACTTGAGATGCCCGAATTTGGACGGTTTCACAGTTTAATCCCCAGTTCGATGGTAATTATCATCAGACATCAGACTGTATGTGTGCTTGTATTGGATGTTTCACGGATCACTCTGGTAGCCTGCCCCTACTCCCGCCCCATCAGTCTGTGTGATGAAAGGTGACAACGATTCAATCCAATGAATCATTTTCCAGCACAGACAGATGATGAGGCTGGAAACGGAGTAGTTCTTAGATCTTGGATAGTGTCGTTAAGACTTTAGGTACGGAAATTGTTGCTATTGTTGTGTTGGGTGACTTTTCAAAATTGTGTTCTTTTGACGTGCGTGTAATCTGTGTGCCGTCGCGTCGTCGTGTCCATGAAAGTGCTTATATGATCTCATCACGCACAGTCATGACTGGGCTACTATTCGTCGCAAACACAAATTCAAATTATTCTATTTTGATATTTTACATAAATAATATAAGAAATGATGGATGGATATTCTAATTACCGTTTATTTGTTACTCATTATTGGAACTGCTACCGGTTTTCTTTTTTTCTTTGTAAATGCTGTATTTTGTGGAAGCTTAAGATTTATTTCCATCCGGTCATGTTCTTTGAAGATGTCGCATGTACAGTCTGAGCTGAAGAAAAGAAAGAGTTATTAATAATTATTTTTTCTGGTAGATAGAAATAACACCAATCTCTCTTCAATCAATTCATTTGTATTTTTGCGTTGAAACTATGAGCTTTTTTTGAAAATTTAAGTCAGTCAGTGATGAGTTATTTATTACAGATGGCTTAAAATCCATTCTTCATTCATACTTTGAACGAGGTGTATCTGAAAGACAAAAAGTATTTTTTACAAATTTTTACTTGCGATATATCAAGTTATTTATTCCTAAAAAAAAAAGTCGAGATAACAATCAAACGTGACATTACGATGAGAGAGAATGAGAAAAAAGAGTGTCCGACAATTCTGTCTGTTTGTGTTTCTGTCTGTCTGTCCGTCTGTCTGTCTGTCCGTCTGTCTGTCTGTTTTTTTGGAGACTATCTCCAGACGTTTTTTGAATTACTGTTTTTGGGCCATATATAACGGTACCTGTTATATCATGGTTTTAGAACAATTAATTTTTATCAAAAATGGTTCCTACGATTTTTATTAAATAAATCATGGTCATTTTTTTTTGTAAGGTTCATCTATAAAAGAAAACCATTTTTTTCAAAAACTGGTATTAACGCTATTCTGATTTTCTCAAGCTTTTAAGTTGCTGTTATAATGTTTAGTAAAAAAAATTTCAAAAACTTTTTTTTTTTAATTTTTAAACAAAGTTTGAATTTTTTTTTTTGAAAAATAACTTTTTTCAAAATTTAGTATTTAGATGTTGATTAATAATGTCTTAAGAATGGTGTACCAATTTTTTTTATAAAAGTCCTTGCAAAATTTTATATAGCAAAAACAGTTTTTTTTTTAAACGCCTCTAACGATATTCAAATTTTTTTTTTTTTCTAAAAATGTATCATTATAGAAAAAAATCAAATTACATACTTCGTTTTGAAGTTAAATTCATTTAAGAAGCTGTTTTAGTTATTTAAAAATCGAATTTTATGCTTTTTAAATTTTTTTTCTAATACTGCCTTTACAAATTTTTAATTAAAAAGGCTTAGCATATATACTAACTTTATCTATAAAAGCATGTACGTGCGATCCAGTTGTCCAATTTATTTTTTATAAACCTAGGCTTGATTCTTTCCTAAAACGAATTTTATTGAAGTATTGGGACATTAAGGCCGTTTGTTAAAACGAAACTTAAGCATTTATGTTCAACATAGATTCTTATGTGACAGTTGACGCAGGAAAAATAGCACTTATGTTCACCATAAACATTTAAGTTCCATATCAGCAAATGGCCCTAAATTTTGTATACAAGAAAAATTTTCCTTTAAAAAAGCTAATTTGTCATTTGCAAAGAAGCATTTACCCTATTCTTAACAAAAATTCCCGGGGAAATGTTTTTGGGAGAAAGCCTCCTAATCGAAAAATTGCAAGCAATTTCGTTTCCTTTTCACTTAAACATCATTCTACAAACAAGTGGAACGAATTACTAGCAAAAACGTAATAGAATTCCGGAAATATATTTTGATTGGGAGCCCTTTTCCTGAAAACATTTCCCAGGGAGTTTTTGTTTTTCTTATCTTAATGTTGAAGTTTTTGAAAATTTACAATTATTTATAATAATTCATTAAATTATACATTGCTTTTTCCGTAAGAGATATTATTAGTTTTTTTTTTGAGCTAAATAATTCAGTTAAAGTGTTGTGAAACACTGCTTAAGCTTGCGCGCAGAGGCACTGTCAGTTTTTCATGAATCGATAAATGTTCATTTCAAAAGCTTAAAACCAAATAACTTATTTTTATATAAATGCATTCGTACAGAAAAATGCAGCCCGTTCAAGTCAGTTCTTTGTTAAAAAAAACCGTTTTTCTTAATTAATTTGAAAAAAAATTCACATTGTTGAAGACATTATTTTTACTATTTTAGTAGCTCTTTTCATACCCCAAAATTAGAAGAAAAAAATATCTCTTTACGACTAATAGAAGTTGAGGTATCCAAGATTGAACACAGGCATATTGTAGCGAAAACACATGCAAAATTTTGTTTTTGGTGAAAATTTCAGCTGAATCGGCTTAATAGCTAGTTTTGAATTATTTACCAGGTCAATCGAGTCTAAGAGAGCTCTATTCTACAAAACAATCATATTTTTTTTTTAATCAATTCAAAGTCCAATCTTATATATGTAATTTCAAAAAATAATATGAAGGAAAAAAAATTATTTTTGCAGACTAGTGTTATTGGTAGATAATAAGTAAATTTATTTCTTCTTTATTTTTTAATTTGTTTGTTTATTTTTAAAGTCGATTTGTTTTTTATTAAAATTCAACAATTTTAAGTGATGAGTAGACCTAGTAAGGGTAATGAATACATCCGTAATATATTTGCACAATTACACACACTAGTACCGCCGAGCGGTCAATATTTGACCGCAAAATCATGAATCATAACATAAAAACTAAATTGTAGGAGAAAGGCTCTCTGTACCTTTCAAATATCACCAAAATTCTTAAAATCGGTTGCTGGCGAGTTAGTTAAAAAGGGAGAAATAGAATTCGTTTCTATTCCATTGTCCATAAAATAGAATTGTAATTTTACAAGTAGAAATAAATTTTGTTTGAAAAAAACAACAATTTTTGAGTTTATTTGAATTACTATATAGCACATTTTTGTTGAAAAAATTAAAGTCCATTATTCATTATCAGCTCAAAACCGTCTTAGAACATGAATTTTTGCAACTTTCTGCTTAAGAACCTCTCAAGCTGATAATACCCGAACCCAGTCCACATTTTAATTTTTACTTGGGATATTTTTTTTTACGGAAAAAGACCGCCGCACTTTAAGATTCATGACAAGGAACATGAAAATGGAAGATACGCTACTCAAAATATTTATTAGATATGAGTTAGCTCGAAGTTGTGAAACTTTTTCCATCCAGTGCATTTTTTAAGCATAATAATATGGTACATTAAAACAAAAATGTAAAATTTTCAAAACTAGTTTCGGCAAGGTCCTTTTTTAAAATTTTTAACCACATTTATACACATAAATTCAGTTTACAGAGCACTTTTTTCAATACAATTTCACATTGGGAGGAAATAATACATAAGTAGTTTTATTTTAGTATGTATTTCATTTAATTTATTAATTCCGATAGAAATAATAATTTATTATAAGTACCTAATAACAACTGGTCACTTTTATTTTTTTGTTGGACGATTTCACGTTTAACTTTCAAAATAATTTGCTATTAGATTCTTATCAGAACTTACCTTAAACATTTTTATTGCAAACTTTAAATTGGCATTGCAGAAGCTGATGAATAGGATTTTCACTTTTTGCAGTTTAACTCAAAAATCATTGTAGATATTTTACCAGATATTTCCTTAAGTTACATAACTTAAGAAAAGTAAAAAAAACATGGTTCAAGATTGATTATATTTAATTAAAAAACATTTTCAAGACAGAGTGTTTGGTTTTTGTTTAACACGATATTTACAGATTTTACAAATTGAAGGATTTTCGTGGTATACAGTTATACACCCTAAAACAGAGAAACGTTTTTTATAACTAAAAATACGTTCTTCCATGATAACTCATTCAACCCTTTTTTTTACAATAAATTGTATGTTTTCCAGTTTCGTTAAAAAACTTACCCCTTATCATTTCAAGAGAACAACCCTTTCCAACCCCTTTCTACATTATATTTGCATAAAGATAATAAAAAAAGTGTTTAGAAAGGGGACTAAGAGGTAAGTGTTGAGGAAGTTTCTTTTCGTTTATACCATTCGTAAAAGACATATTTAAAGCGTTGACATATAGATGGCGTTTAATGTCGGTTGATGGCGGTTTAATGTCATTTGTTTAAAAATAATACAAAAAATTATTTTTGAAGAAATAAAATTAATTTTATGTATTAAGAAACAAAAATAATGTTAAGTTGTAAGACATTGCTCACAAAAATTCCTCTTACAAGTACCTCCACTAGCTAGTGGTAAAACTCAATTTGCTGAAATTGTAAATATAAACATTCCGGAGGAATAAAAATCAATTATTAGATGAAAACAAAAATAAAAAAATGTTAACTAAGTGAAATTCATATAGAAATCTTTTTAATGAAATACAAGGTAAAAATTAATTGCCTAATTAACACCTTTGTAGGTATAAACTTTTTGCATCTTCTAAAGGCTAATTACACAACATGATAGCATAATGAAAGTTATTTCAATCGATGTGTCTCGCTGAAGCATGAAATCCACTTTGGCATACACTGAGAAAAAAAAATGGATAAATTTCTATAAAAAATAAGAACATATTAAAAATTTAAAACACCATAAGGCGCAGTTTTTTTAGTGTTCCAAGTTAGTTTTGAGTTAAAAATTAAGAAACCATTTTTCAGAAAAGGATAAGTTCGTGGAGGACAAAAATCAATAGCATCTCTATTCACTTGCTCCAGAACATCTTACCAAATATTAGATATGAGTTAGCTCGGATTTTGGAGGTTATTCGACGAAGAGCAGAAACTTCTTATCCTACACTATAATCAACCATTATACCAATACTGGTCGTTTTATTTGAATTTTTATTTTGAAAAAAAACAAAATAAATAATTGTTCTTTGCTTTGAGTGTACCATTCTCGCACCTACGTAGTTATAGTTGGTTATTTTCGCAGATGGCAATAACCCGATATAAACGACCAGTAGCGATGATGATGGTGTGAAAAGATGCGTGCACGAACCACGAAGGCAGATTGTTTAGTGATATTCATCACTGCCTCAGGCACAATGCACAAATGCATCATAGTTGTTCGCAGAACGAATCGCGATAATACTCTGCTTCTGGGTATAGCTAAAGTGTTGAGATGCGTATTTCAGAAAGTTAAAGTTAGAGAAGCGCGTGCGTAACTAATGATGATGAACGCCAATGTGTTATAATTGGTCAATGTTACGAGTACAAATGTGTTTTTATATAATATAAATGTACTTCATCTCAACTTGAACTCAACGAAGACAGCAATTGAAATTAACCTAACTAAAAGGCATAAAACTATTTGATGGAAATTATACCATTAAACAAATTTAGTTTCCAAGTTATGTCAGTCGGCGCTATTGCGAAACTATACTTTCAAAAATAATTTCGGGAAATTTTACCAAAGGAGCAGTGAGTTTAGTATGTTTTTTTTTTAAAGCACAATTTGATTTTTATATATCTGTAAGAACATTATTTTAGCTCCTCGCTTAGCAGGCAATTTTTCTAAATCATCTTATTTTAACACCTTAAATCGATTTTCTTTTAAACTAAAATTTCTTTCGTTATGTTTTTCGAGCGATTCGAACAGGGGCATTTTACTTCGGTCAGGTCCGATAAGTTGACTTTACAAATGTCGATTGTTAATCATCGATTATCGAAAAGTGGACAAGGACAAAAAAATAAGGAGTTCAAAAAACGAGACTATTTTAGCGCGCAATATATACACACATTTTGGTGTACACCCTTACGGCTATTTTTTGGACTATTAAATAGACTTTTTGTTTGCCATATGCTATTTCGAAATCTTACTAATTGATTCTCATTAAAAAATTGACAATTTTGAAGTTATAGTGTTGCCAACTAACTTTAATGAAAATGGCTTAAAAAAGCGATATAATATAAAACAACAATGTTCTATTAAACTGAGTATAATTTCTTCTGTGACTCCAAAATAAACTTGTCTAAGAGATCTTAGGCTGCTTAATCTGAATCTAAGGTCAGAAAGCATCTATGACGTCACGTTTTCGAGATCTGGTGTTTTTTTCGTAAACAAATATCTCGAAAAGGTAACCTCATATTTTTTTCTGACTTCAGATTCGAATTAATCAGCCTAAAATCTGTTTTGGAGTCACAGAAAAGATTATATCATATCGTTTTTTTGAGCCGTTGCCATTAAAGTCAGTTGGCAACACTATTACCTAAAAATTGTCAGTTTTTTTAATGAGAATAAATTATTAAGATCTCGAAATTGCTTATGACAAACAACAAATCGAAGTAATAAACAAACTAATAGCTCTAAGTTTGTACGCTACGGTTTGTATATGTTGCAGGCTAAAACAGTCTTGTTTTTGTCAGCTTGTTAGTTTTATGTCCTTGTTGTAACTGAAATATGCATAGTTACGTTGCAGGCAATATTTAAGGCCATTAATTGCATAAATTTAGCCAAAATTATAACTCCGAGAACGATTTGTTTCCAGTTTATGGTTTTCATTGCTTGTTCCGGCCGCGATATTGGATCCGCCATTCTGTAAAAAAAATTTAGAAGAATTTTTTTGTATTCACCACCAAATTTCATCAAAAGAATTGACTACGAAAATGACTTTTGTCGCTAAAAATCATAAAAACTATGTGCAGCAGAAAAAACGATTAGTCTTACTCTATTTTTGTAAGTTTTGTTGTGCCAGCTGTGTCCTCCGACCAAATCAAATGAACCTACCCTCCTTTCCGATGTGGGCATTAAAGTCGCCAAAAATAACCTTGTTGGCGACGGCGTACTTCAGTTTCCTTAGCGAAAGGAACCCCCAACCTGGAGGGCCAGGTTCTTTAATGACTCCAAGGACGGGAGGCCAGATTACTGAGCTATAAAAGACTGCAGTCAATTGGTAATGCAGTCAATTGAGTCGCAGTTAATTGACTTAAATTTGAACTGCAAGTTAGTACTGCTTCTTTACTGCTACTTTAACTGCAAAATAAGCAGTTCACAGTAAGAACTTAAATACTGAATGCACAGTTATTGAAAGCAGTTAATTGACTAAAAGTTAATTAACTGCAGTACTGTTTGACTGGTTTTAGTTTTCTAGTAAGTAAGAAAATTTTTTTTTACTGTTCTTTTTTTTTTTTGTATTCTTTAAACTGATGAGTTACTTTCAGAGCTAGAAGAAAGTGTCAGGAAAGTATGTCAGTCCGCTTAAAAAAAAACTTTCTACCGACTAAAAGACTAAAACCAATCAAAAAGTACTGCAGTTAATTAACTTTTAGTCAATTAACTGCTTTCATTAACTGCTCAGTCAGTGTTTTAGTACTGACTGTTGTCTGTAGTTTTACAGTCAAAGTACTTTTGTAAGTTAAAAAACTTGAGAAATTTAGTCTTTTAAGTCAATTAACTGCAGTACGGAAAAGACTGCAGTTTTTACAACTCTGCCCGATTAACATCTTCTTATAAGCCTATACATACTCTGATTTTGTCGGATTAGCTCTTGTAAGGTTTTCATCAAGTAGTTCATCCTGACTGGAAATTGTGACGCTACCATTTGTTTCATCAATAGAATTCTTCTGGTACAGTCTAATTTTTTGGGAGTGCCTTGGTGGGAACACTCTACTTTGTTGGGTAGAAGCGACATCCTACTCCACTTCAACCCGTCGACCATGAGTGTCCCTCCTGCAGAAACAATTTCAGCGATAGCATAGCTTTAAGTATTATTGTATTAGTCCCCATAGAGGGGTCCTATAAGGGTTTTGATTAATTAAGTTGCAGTAAATTTAAATAAATAAGTTTGTGCAATAATAAAAAAAAAGACGCATAACTTCAAAAACAAATCATAAGAATGTCTTAAACATCCCAGGATTTGCATGGTGGCTTCTCCTAAGTCCTAATATGTAAATGCTACCCTGTTTTCAAGATTCAAGAACCTAGCATGTTTAAGACATTATTATTTTAAAATGATGAGTTTTCTTTTATTATACAAAACTGGCTTCTGTATTTCTTGGACTTAGCATGATAAAATCAAACATCAAACCATAACATCATCAACTCAAAGAACCTACAAAACTTAAGATTTAATACCAAAGGCAATACAATAATTATAATAAAACATCGTGGTAGCTTCGATTCAATTTTAAATATTCGCAAAACTCACACAAAAAGATTCACATATTCTTATTGAAAATCAATAATTTTGCAAAAGAAATCAAAAGAAATACAAAACTTTGAAATTACAGTATTTAAGGACTATAAAAAAAAAATCGTTGATTTAATGGAGTGCTTGGCGCTTGGGCATTTAAGTTTAGCGCCAAAGAACCCACATATTAATGGTAAAGAAGAAGGCTTTCTTATATGGAGATGATTTTCAGTTTATGTATGTATGTATGTGTGTGTTCGCTGTACACAACATTAAACTGCATTATACGACTGCATAATTACTCATTGGTCGTCTGATGGTTAAATGGAAATAGCCACTGCGACCGGCGCGGTATCCTTTCACCATTCCAAAGAAATCGAATTTAATTTTAATAATAATTATAGATACTCATCATCAAGATATCGCAAAGCGCATTTGCCCCAAATTGGCCATTTGCCATACCACAACTCGACTGACGATCGATGGGGGATGACGACAAAGAGCGGTAGTAAAGATGCTATATAAACTGACGAAGATGAAGCTCTTGTGACGACTTGGTGCCGGAAACAACCAGTAGCGAATTTTTAAAGCTAAGATTTTAACAGGGGCGTAGTAAGTAGTAATGAAACATTAAATAATTCAAGGCCGTACTAAATTATCTAAAAAAAAAATTTGGAGATTTTAATAGTTTCGCGAAACTATTCTAAAATATATACTAGGCTGCGTTTCAACAAGCATTTTATAAAAAAATATTATTTACATTGGTTATCTCAAACTTTTCCGTATCGTTGCAAAAATTTTTTTACAAAAAAGTGTAAAATATTGCGTTTGCGTTTCATGATCTTTCATAATTAATGGTACTTATAGTCGGAGATCCACTTTGGCTAACCTACTAGTCGCAGGTCTGAAATTTAGTTTACAATTGATTTGGTACAAGTTATGAACAAAAACCCAAGTCTGGCAGGGCTGCCATGGGCCGGGGGTTGCCAATCAATTTTCCAAAATGCGAAAATATTGTCAAAACTAACCTTCTTTCGCAAGGCTGAACTCTAGCAAACATCAGCTTAGGTACTAGTTAAGTTTAAAAAACATGGTCTGGCAGGGTTGCCGTGGTCCAAAGGGTTGCTTACTAGCCTAAAGCTTTAAAATAGAAATAAAATCCAGCACATATTTTAAGACATTGGGTACAGTTGTTGTTCAATCTTTGTTTTTTTTTTAACAGTTTAACAAGACTTCTATAGGATATAAAGGTTCCAAAGTTCTAGAGTTGCCACACTTTTTCAAAAATTAAATTTAAAATAGGTATAAAATGAAAATAACGTATATTCAGGGGTCTGTATTGTTGATATGTACAACCTTATACTTTCTCGTGCTTTGGAAATATTTTCTTTGGCTTAATACAAAAAAAAGTCTGGCAAGGTTATTTATTGCTTCGACTCGATGTGTAGTTTACACATTATCAATTCAATTAGAGTCTTATAATACATTAGTTTTGCCACAGTTCTAGGGTTGCCATACTTTTTTCTTAAATAAAATAAAATAGATAAAAGGTAATGAAAGTACGTTATTTTTTCTGCATTTATGTACCTATTTTACATTTAATTTAAACAAAATTGTGGCAACCCTAGAATCGTGGCCAAACTAATGTATTATAAGACTCTTATTGAATTAATTATTTTGAAAATACATACTGCCAATAATCCTGCCAATTACTAAAATTAAATGATGAACTATTTTATACTTACAAAAATTGCAAGCTATTCTGGCAATCACTTTGGCTCATGAAAACCCTACCAGTCCTAATTTTTGTCTTCAACTAGTATCAAAGAAAATTTGAGTACAACAAAGGATATCAACCTTATCAAAAATAGTAGTGCGTTGATTTTGTGTGTTTATACTTTTTTTTAAATTTGAATAAAAAAAGGATGGCAACCCTAGTACTACGAAAACCTTAATATATTATAAGACTCAGATTATACTGTTCATGTTAAAAAACACGAGTTTAAGCAATACAATAAAATGATGAATTTTCTTATATTAACAAAAACTTTAGGCTCATCTGGTAAGCACCCTGACCTGCGGCAACCCTGCCAGACTTTTTTTTATTAAGTTAAACTAAAGAAAATATTTACAAAGCACGAGAAATTATAGTACATGAATGTAAGTTATTTTCTTATTTTCATTTTAAATTTTATTTTTAAAAAAGTTTGGAAACTCTGGCACTTCGGAAACCCTCATTATAGAAGTGTTGTTAAACTGTTCATTTAAAAAAGCACAAAGATTGGACAACAACTGCAGCCAAGGTCTTAAAATATGTGCTGAATTTTATTTCTTTCTTAAAGCTTTAGGCTCGTTTGGCAACGCTTTGTCCCTTGGCAACCCTGCCAGACCGTGTTTTTTAAACTTAAATAGTACTTTGACTGCTGTATACTAAAGTTCAGCCTTGCGAAAGAAGGTTAGTTTTGACAATTTTTATTTAGATGCATTAGCGAGTCCTACTTCTTTGAATGAAAGATCCTTCGTAGAAGTCATCTAAGGGCCCACAATAAGACATAATTCCGGCTATGACTGATGCCCCAGCTTAGAACAATACGAATTACTTATGTAGGTACACAAAATCCAGATCCAATCCTGACAGAGCGGAGCCTGTGTCTGACTGATGTACTTTGGTAGAATTCACCACACCACACCTCGCCTCGTCATCTCCATTTTCATCATCATAACAACAAAACAGTCACAATCGTCATCATCGTCGTCTTCGTCGCCTTTGCCTTCTTCTTGAGTTGATGTTGGTGATGGTAGCTGGTAGCTGGTAGGGCAGGCAATGATGATGTTTGTTTGAGAGCTCCTTCTTAGATCTTGTCATAAGGAGGATGCTTGGAATTTTCTCACATTTTCTCATGGTCGCCGTTATGGAGAATAATTAAATTCACCTAATTGTCACTTGCAATTATCCATTTACTATCACGAGTATAAATTCAGATAAAAATATATACAAACATACACAAATACCTAAATGAGTGAGTCGGAGTTTGAATGTGCCTATGCAGCAATCGTACATAACTACACTTATGATGTTGGTACAGTTGCAAGAATGAATATTTATATAAAAGATGTGGATTGTAAAAATAATGGCATTTTGTTTAATTGCAATTTTTAATGGCGAACTATAAGTAGTTTGACTGTTTGAGAAAAAAAAAATGGCGAATGAAGTCATGGAGACGGGCAATAAAAAATCATAGCTTCATGTACTTTGATATATGTAATATTCCAATACGGCGAGTCGAAGCTAAATAATGTTTATATGAATTCCGGGATGGAGATAAATATGTGCACTTTGGTCGTATGCATGCTGTTTTCATTGACAGATGGAATGCAATTGACTGATTTATGTTCTCATTTTCTGTTTTTTTTTTGTTTTGTTTTTAACGTAGAACCCAGGGTGTATCGAATTTTTGTTTCTTTAATAGTAGTAATTTATGACAGTTAATTTATTAAATAATACGTATAGTTAAAAGTTTTTTTTTTCCTTTCAATTGTATTTTTTTTTTATAATCTAATGTAATGAACTTTAATTCAATAATTTAAATGCTTTTATCTGAAAAATTCAAACAGATTAATTTGCATAAGATCCGTGAAAAAAGTAGTGTCTATAGATTGAGTCAAGGCGGATTCAAACGGATCCCCGATTTGGAGCAACGAATGACAACAATCATGACAATCCGAAAATAGGCGCTAAGAAAACTTATTTTCAACTACAGCCCATATTTCTTCTCAATTACATCAGAAAACTTCTGTTAATCTCTGACATTCAGTTTGACTTTCGAAGTTTGACTTACTGCACCCATTACTGAAATTTGGTGCAATTTTTATTATTTATCCAAAAAATATACTTGCGGATTATTATTTTCGTCTTTTTACTTTTTCTATCAAGTTCTGGCATGAAAACAAAAATACTACGGAGAGAAAGACAAAAAATACACATTTAGTGGAATGAAATACAGGAAGACTGATTTAATAGTCTGAAAGAAGGGTATTAGAAAAGCTTAAGTTGAAGTTTTTGAGACGCCATCCACCCCCTGGGAAAATCCGCCATTCTGAAAAATGGAAATCGCTTTAGAGCCATTTTCTTCGCATTTTATCAATTTACCGCAAACTCTCAAGTTGGCCAAATCTAGAGTTGACACAAACAGGAGAGTTGAGTGACAAGTTGAAATTTGTTTTTCTTTACTATTCTAAATCTTAACTCGAGATTTTAAAATTTAAAAGTTAGCCAACTTGTGTTTTTAAAAATTTCCCTGGGAAATTTATGACAGATACGTGTGTTATAACTTTAGTTTTCAATTTATTCTGTGATATTTGAATTATTCTCGTTTTTTTCGTTCGTTCTGCTTCTGGAAGCGAAGGTGAAGAAGAATAAGAATTGTTGGCGATTGGAAGTAGACAATATAAAATGCACCCACGGGTCGGGATCGAAAAATGGGACGACCATGATTTTTCTTACCGATTTTGTTATTTCAAAGCGAATGACATTTTGCTCTTAGTATTGATAAAGGCTAGTTTGCCTTGGACAGAAGAAACATCAAAATGTAAACAACTTCTACTATTTTCGGAAATTAAGAAAATTAGAGATTGATCAACTTGAGATTTGAGAATTGACAGTTTTAACTGTCAACTTTGAGTGAAGAAAACCGAAATCACAAGTTGAAAATAAAAATACCCAACTGGAGTTTAACTTGTAGTGAAGAAAATGGCTCTTATAACTCTAAAAATATTAGTTGTTCTACACCAATGCTGTAGAAAATAAAGTTGTCTTTTATTTGCACCTACAATTGTTTATGTGCGAGCCGTTTTCAGATTATGATCATTTAACTTTATTTTTTTTTTAATTGAGTCAACATTAAAATGTTGTAGTAGTAGGAGTAGCGAAACAATTTATTTATTTTATCTTTGAAATGGCTGGTAAATTTTGACTTTATTAATTAATAATTATACTATAAGTGTCACAAATTATATGGGCATCGTTAGCGTTACAAAAACACCATGATGCATTAAAATTTTAAATGTTTTTAAAAATGGTCAGTAACTTTTGACACGATTGACCAGATGAAATATTTTATAGTCAAAAATAATCTAGGAATTTTAACATTTTCAAAAACACCAATATCAATGAAAATTATGCACATATTAAAATTTTACGTATTTTCATAGCCCCAACTTTTGACTGCGACATAATATCATCTTCAAAAATATATCAAAATGTTGAAAATGCTGTGTTCTTCACTCCACGTAATCGTCAGAACTTATGAACTTTAACAAACATTTTTTTTTTCAAATATATTTATTTAAGTTTTTCTTTTTTACCCGTTTATGCCTTCTTACGCTTTATTACCCGTTTGTCCCTTAGTTTTGTTTTTTTCTGTATTAAACATCATTTCTTTTTGAAATAGAAACAAAATGTCAAGAAATTCATGCAATGGTCTTAACTATGCATATACGTGGTAAATATGGTATTTCATACCAATTTTGAAAGCTGTTTGAAGGCAAGTTTAACGCGTTTACATTAACATTTTAAATAAATTTAAAAAACTCAAACAGACCATTAGATAGATTTATTTTGAAGCAACCCTTTCTTATGTGTTAACCTAATTTATGGTCAATTTTTGATGAAAAATTCTGGTACAAAAAATGTCACAGCTTTTATATCTGTTACTTTAAAAATATTTATTTTTTTAATATTGAATTTTATGCCCCTGAAATTATACTCTTTTTTATTTTAATAAATCACTTTAATTGCCTTTTTAAGGATTATATACAGCTTTTCTTTTTAATTTTTGTTGGTTCTCCAAATTCCTTTTGTTTATAATTTTTTTTTTTGCATTGGAACTGGGCTTCCGTGTGTTTATTTCGGTTTTAGAAGTAGATCCCTACATTTTTCAGATACAAAATAGTCTTATGTAGAATTTTATGTATAATGAGCTTTTAACTTTTTTAACAGGATACATTTGGACTGCGGTGTAGCAAGTTCAAACAGGGTTGCGATATTCAAATAGAATGGCTTACCGATTGGCAACTCTGTCACATTATGCTTAGTATCATTTTATCCTTCATTTAATAACAATTCAAACCTCTTACCTTATGAGCCGATTAATCCGATGCTATATATTTTACATATATACTTTATTTGTATTATCTATTTTCGTTAAAAAAATCTAATTTACACTCATAAACGTTCATAATAATTCATCAAGTTTGCTGCTCAGCTCTTTCGTTTTCTATATTGATGGAATATATTCTCTAAATTTATGGGCAATCAGATAGCGTTGCAGTATTATTTCCTGCAGCCACTTTAAGAAATTTGAAAATCTACTGTACTCTATAATTTAAGTTTATATTGTTGTTTTCCTGGAAAACAGCTTGATACATTTATAACTGCAACTAATAGGTATAAAAAGAAAGCAATCGGTTAATCATTATAATGTGTATTAAAACAAAACAAAAAAAAAATTAAATGAAATAAAATAATATGTATTTACTTAACATTCAAACGGGTTAGCTACTTAACATTAACTTAGTTTTTTTTTTGCTCTCCAAACATTTTTGCTGTGTACTCATTAAAAATATCTGCGAATATTTACAACAACTGATTTCCATAAAAATCTAATATATCTCTAGATCCTCGTGTGGTTCCCCAGGGAGATCTGCAAAAATATTGCAGTTAAGTGCTGTATGTCTGGTTATAAACGCTGCACACAATAGTCCAGGTCCGGCTGTCCCCGTCATTGATTCACAATCAATAAATTAATAAAAACATTTATCAAATGGAAATCGACGATGACGACGACGACGACGAGCGAAGAAGCAAAAAGAAAACGCTGCTAAATGCATATGGAAAAATGCAAAATTCAACATCAACGCGACACGAGAAAATGTTGTAAGGGAAACTGGTCCGCTTCACACAAATCGCAGTTTGTTCGTAATGAAGATAAGAGACAGAAGAATCATACAGTCATTGACAAGGTGACCAAGGTGGGTTTTCTAAGAAAACGAAAAATCAGCATCATGTGATGAATTCATGGTATATGAAGAATGCTAATGAGCCGCAGGGTCAATTCACAATTTAAAATTCCTTTCCATCTGATTTAAAAATGATACATTAATGAAACTTGGTAAAAATGTAATATTTTACATAGAAACCAAGAATCTGCAGAGACTATTACAAGATTTTGAGTGAATGGGTGTTCTTTTAAAGGAAAAGAAAATTATTTTAAAGCAATCATGTGCATTCTATGTAAACCAAAAATAAATGAGTTTTCGATGGGTGGTGTTGCAGTGGAAAGAGTCTTTCATCACAAGCTATGGGTCGCTAGTTCTATTTTTTCTTAACATTTCTGATTTCTTGTATTTTGCAAAATCCCGAAAAAATATGAAATAAACTACTAAAATACTGTTTTTTTAAGATACCGTCTTTTAAAATCCGGGTTATTCAGAATCCCGATCTATTATAATCCTGCTTTTTAAAATCCTGTCAAATCTCACAAATCCTGATTTTTGATGGTTATAAAACCAAACAACAAAAGATGTTGGGTTAATTTAAAGAAATTAATATTACCCGAACAAAAGAAAATTCATCGTATAATCTAAATGGTAATATAAAATCTACCTATTTTTACTGTTTCTTTTTCCAGAATATATATACTACAGGTTTTTTACTTTTAATTCATCTTTTTGCAATTAAATTTCACACTTTTGCAAATTGAATTCACTCGTTTGCTAATGTTTCAAAAACAAAGTAAATTTTTACATATTATTTATGAAAACAAAATATTAACAAATTCGAACTCGATAGCACGAAATCTAAAATTTTATTTTTTTTTCATGGGAAAAAAGTGAATTTGATTTGCAAAAGGTAAGGTATAAATACAACGGCCACTTTTTGCAAAAAGTGCAAACGTTTTTTCATACTAGCGCCGTTTGTCTGAGGTGAAAAGTAAAAACATTGTTTTTAAAAGCAAGAACTACTAAGATCTTTGCAATAATTTTCGTACTTTTCACCTCAAACAAACGGCGATAATAAGAAACAAGTGTAAATTTGATTTGCAAAAGAGTGAATTCAATTTGCAAAAGGATGAATTGGATTTGCAAAATAAAGATTTTGATTTGCAAAATGATGAATTTAAAGAATTAAACCTGTATGTTCATTATTAAATTTATTTTAATTTTCTTACTAACCTGCTTTTGCAATCAAAACTAGTTGTTTTATTTTGATTGCAAAAGCGGGTTTACATGAAACTAGATTATAAAAAACGAAACGGGATTATAAAAAGCGGGATTTAAAAAACCGGGGTAGTAAAAAAACAGGATTTTAAAAACAGGAATATAAAAAGCGGGGTATCGAACCCAACTTTTAGAAAATAAATAAAAATAGTTAATGAAGAAGTACACTTATAAAACGTCACTTATAACGTCATGGCACATGACACATACTAAGGTGGTTTCCAGCAGTGGATTGAGATAGCCGCTGCTATTATAACCATGACTTGTCTCTGATTTAGTTTGCTTATAGTATTTATTTATTTAACTCGTTCAGAATACAATCGACCACATTAAAAGAAATAGTATCACCTAAAAACAGTAGGATTTCTCTGTGGTTTTTATTTAAGAAGAAATCTTTTTCTTTGAGTAGGAAAACTACATATAAAAATATAAAAAATTCCAAAAAATCCCTTTTCTTGCTTCTTACTTAACTTGACAAAGTTTTCAAAAAAATAATGTATGCTCAGTTTATAGATTGCCAACAAAACAACATTGACACTTTTTGTCATATCGTCGCTGTAATGCAGAACTAGCCTAAGTCACAAAAACACAGTTTTGCAGGAGAGCAATTTGAAATCTTTAAATTGGTACGAGGCAAATTATTTTTTTTTTTTTGACTTAACATTCCGATAAAAGTATTGCACTTAGTATTGCATTATGCTAGAATGAAAACCCCGATTATGAGAATTTTGGACTTATTCTAGTTTTCCATTGTAGCGACATGAGCTGTCAATTACAAAATACTTGAACTTCAAAAAGGTGAATTGTCGAAAAACTGAGGTTTTCGCATGCAACTCTTAAACGGAAAATTAAATCATAAAGTTGTTTACAAAATTTTCGACTTTTGAGCCCCTTGATGAAAAACTGTTGACAATTTGTTTCTAATAGCTTTCATAAGTCGAAGAAATACAGTTTTTTTTGCTTTTTGCTCTTAAATGGTAGAGTTTTCGAAATATATTTTATGCTCATTTTGTAGATAATAAGTTTTTCCTAAAAGTCGTCGAGACATATTTTTTTAAACGAGTGGTCAGTTGCCATCACAATTTAAAAATTTTTCAACGTCGAAAGTACCAATTTTTCGATTCCTATTTTATATAACTCAAAAATATTGCTATGCTATTGGTTTTCTTCAAAAAATTATGTCTCGAATATACCCTAGCCTCGTATATTATACCAAGCAATAAACTTCAGAAATCAGTCAGAAATCATTTCACACTGTTGCCACACTATTCAGTTGTTATGGAAACAATCCAATACAATTCTATTCGATCTCGTACTTTTTTCTACACATTGACGATCCTGCGCAGTGCCAGTGGTGGCGGCGGCGGCAATGCAGTCCCCACCGGGATGCCTTTGCATTCAGATTACGGAATTATGTTAAATATTTAATAAATACATAATGATGGCTGTTGGGACGTTGAACGTTGCATCGATGGTCATCAATAGTAGAGTCGCAGTGCAGACTCCACGATCCTACAGATAGATGTTAGCTTGTTTGGTTTAGTTTTTTTTTGTATGTCCAGTATGCCAAGCATCGGAATATAGCGTGAATTTATGCCCAAGAATTGTCGTCTGCATCCAACATTGAGTACAGATCTCCATCAGAAGATCTTTCTCCTTCTCTCTCTCTCTCTTTTCGATGATTATTATGGCCGTGTGCAACACGGAACTAGTGAGAATTCCAGCTTTGAATGCGATAATAAACGATGATGATGACATCGTGGTGACTGCCATCACCACATGGATGTGAATTCACTGATGCGGCTTCGGCTTCTGCATCTGTTGAAGCTGCATCAACCAACTTCGCTGATGATGGAGTTCGAATTCTCTATACCTACCAGCGAAAAAAGGCAAAATGAATAAACATGCTTTTGAGAAGAAGAGAAGCATCAGCGATAATGTGCTGCAAAGGCATTCAAGACTGGCTTCTTCTATGATGGGATAGGGAGGTGCTAGGCAGTCCCATCATCAGTATAGTGGAAACCTCGATTATCGAAACTGTATTTATGTAAAGGTATGAGGTATAGCAGAGAGAATAATGGTGTTACTATAAATCACACTTTTGGCGCCAACAACACTCTCTGGCAAATGGGGTCCAGAGAGGCAAACCATAGATCACTGATGATGATGCGCGTTTGGATTCTTCGTTTTTGCTTCTGTTATTTTGGGTGCAATGCGCTTGATTCATTGCTATTAAGTGGATGGTGGAATCTTAAGTAGGTATAAGTACTTTTAACTCTCTTGACCTTAAATAGAAAGCGAATATTTGCAAGGAGAAAATGAAAGATTTCGTAGCGTTTGATAAGAAGAAGTGTTTACTCAAGGCTTGTCATTGTTGGTCGTTAAAGTTTTTTCGTTATTCTTTTTCTTTGGTCGGTTGAATAATTTTAGACGAAACTTTTTCAGTTAGTACTCCTACAATGCTTAGCTAAAGGCTACGTTTAAGCGACGAATGAAACACCCTAATTCTCATTCAAACATTTAATTAAACGCCTCTATTATTGCAACCTACTATCAAAATATTAACCAAACCACTCAAAATAAAGCACAACAAATCAACATTTTTTATCGATTGAAATTGATAGCGTGATAATTTTAACTTAACTTTCCGTTTAGCGTCGTGTCTAATAAAGACCTACCTTCTTTCGAAATCAAAGCAAACAAAGTTTGCTCATTTGAATGAATTACATTTCGGGCCCAAGACGAAGACGTGAATTATATACTTTAGTTTCAGAAGCGTAATATTAGGCGCTAAACGGCATATAAAAATGCTTCTCCTGGTGCAGGTTAATTACTGATATTAGATTTGGAGGAGTTGAAATTTGAATAACATGCGATAATTTCCTTGAAGTAGGTTGTTAAGTCATGAGAGAGACTTTGAGCTCTTGTGTGTCTTACATGGATTCCTGAATTTGTTCGTAGTCACGAGCGATCGTTTTTTTTTAACCAATATACAAATTTGTTGGTTTATTAAAACAGTTTTGTTTTTATACAATTTCAAGCTCTAAGGTTGAAAAACTATTTTCAAAGAAAATCCCAAAATTTTATTTAAATTTTTATTTTGACCCCTGGTTACCCCTGTAGGCAGATTCGGGTTCCGAGTGTCAAGATCTTTTAGAAAAGTATAGTTTGGTTTAAAGGCAATTTTCGTTGGGTTAGCTACACCATTTATAACTCAATTACTGCTGACCTGATTTCAATGATCTCTGATTTGTTGGAGTAGTTTCCCTTCCGAAAAGAAAAATAACTATTAAAACTTTGGAAAATCATGTTCTTGAGAAGTTCTCTCAAGGATTAAAAAAAATGAAGAAAGTCACAAATAAATAAATCCTTAAACAACGCCATCTGAGAAACATGACAGAAATAGAACATGAAATGTTGGCCCGGGTAATGCCAGCAGATGACGTTGTGTATAAAAATCGCGAAATATCGTGGAATACTGGTGAAAGATCGCGAAATTCTTTGGAGAATAGCAAGAGAGGTCCTGAGAAAAATCACTTAGTTCCACAGGAAAAGGGGTAAAAATTGCAGAAAAAATCGAAAAAAGTCACTGAGAAAAGCATAGAAAGTCGAAATAAAGAGTCTGAAAAGCGGTGTAACAATTTGCAAAGGACTACGGACTACTGCGGTAAAAAGCAAGAAAAAATGGATTGAAGCAAGGAGCAGAGGCCAGCGAGGGTTGTCATAGAAAAAGCTCTTAGTATCTACCAAAGCGTAATAAAAATCGCGGAATATGGTGGACAAAAGTGCGGATTACTTACTTATGAGAGCACTTTCAAACACCACGTTTTTTTCTGCAATATCATATGCCTTTATTCAAGTTATAAAAGGTTTTATTTTTGAGGTAGTAGTTCCACACCTTTTCCCTGACATTTCACGTTTTTTTGTTGACTAAAGTTTAGAAAATCAACATCTTTCCGAATCTATTAAAGACAAAAATCACAGCCACATCGCTTTGACGAAACTGACAGTTGCAAGGTTGAAATGAATTGTCAGTTAGCTGTCATGTAGTTGTGGTGCAGTAACTAATAAGCTTTACAAATGATTGTTTCGAGACATTAAATGTAAGTACAAAGTAAAAATCACTCTGCAGGGCAGAACAACGTCTGCCAGGTAAGCTCGTTTGATATTTTTTATATATGTACCTACATTCGGCAGCGGGTACAAACTTACTAAATAATACACGTATTTTTTTTTTCTTCCGATACACATAGGTACGTAGTAGGTATTAAAGGGCTCCGAGATCTTATTGCTCCATATTCAATTTAACTCTTTCCGGGCCGTTGGTATAAAAATCGTACTATGTATTTTATTATTTTTTCTAAATAAAGCTATTCTTGTAAAATTTTGATTCAATTTCCTTTTTTTTCTAGTAGTGCCTCGAAAAGAGTTAACATATATAGGGTCCATGAGAAAAACGGCATAAGTCCATTCAAACCCATGCCCAGAAAAACACAATTTAAAATGTTGTTTTTCATTCATCTTTGTACTTAAAGCACATCTTGTTTTTATTTTTAAAGAAATATTTAAATTGATTTTCTAAATCATTAGTCTAATTTTCAAAAAATTGGATACGTGCCTTTTTCTCCTGGACCCTGAGTCTATTGATCTGTATCTATTGATATTAAAATGTCTATTAATTTCATCTTTTTGGATTTGTAATTTTTTCCATTCCAATTTTGTACTATATTATGAATTATAACTTCACGGGCCACTGTGGCGTATGAGTAATTTTTTTGTATGATGAACTTTTAAAAAGTTTACACTTTTCTTAGTCCCTAAAAAATTAAATAGGATTATTTATCACTTTCGTTTTTTTTTTTCAAATGATACTATGTATTTGTAATGGCGTCATGCGAAATTTTAGATAAAGGGTGCAATAAGATCTAGAAGATTTTTTTAAATATTCCAAATCCAAACTTGAAACGCATTTTTCTCTTAACTAGGTTTTTTCGCTTAGATTCCTCCAATACTGGGAGTGACGTTGTGTGTTTTTAGCATACGTGGAAAAAAACTTAAGGACGCATTATGGAGAAAAAAGAGTTAACTTAATTGAAGAAACAGTTCAAAGCTTTTACGCAATACAAGATTAGAATATGAATCAGATTATTACTTATTTCTTTCTTTCTTTTAAATTAATTACTTATTCGTCATATTTATTTTTTTTTATTGTTGAATTATTAACTTCTTTTTAATTAATTATTGTTTACATTTATTTGTAATTATGTTTTTAAAACACTATAACATTTGTAAATTTAAAAGACCTAGTCTTAATACATTTGTATCCATTATTTTTTGAATAAATTGAAATTGAAATTGAAATCAGAGATTAACTCATTTGTTTTCAACATTCGTAATCCATAAAATAGAATAAAGTACTTTCAACCAGTGATAACTCTTTCCAACGAACACGTACTTCTATAATTACATTCATGACGAATTTGTATAATTTGTTATGCAAAAAGTTTACTTTACTGGAAAAACTTAGCCTACCATTAAAAACAGATATGCATATCTACAAGTATACCAGTGAACCGATAAAGCATTCCAGAGAGTCGGTCAATGGTTATTTGCTTATTGATTGCACAACACTTTGGTATGTAAATGCCTGTCACGCTCTCATGGCCAATTTAAATTGTTTTTTTTTTTTGGAATCCAATAGATTACTTCTGAAACCAGTCATATACCGACACCGACAAATCTTTAAGTCATTTGGTCATCAGCACAAGTTTGCATTTGTGGTGCAGTCAATTAAAAATGCTTGAATATGGTTAGAAACAAAATATGCAGTTCTAATTGGCATGACAGTCAATCAAAAATATTTTTGTTTGTGAATAAGATTAAATGTTTTTTTTTTTTTTCTTTTAGAGAAAAATGTAATTGCGCAAGAAATTGCAGTTAATAAAATTTCGGAAAAAAATATAAATATAAAAAAAACTGAATACCGAAATTTCGGAGGTAAGTATAAGAGTTTATCATAATCAAATGTCAGATAAACTAAATGACCAGCTGAAGCAGCTTCTATCAAATCACTGATTGGTTGTCGTCTTAGAATCATTTGCAAACCAATTCTCAAACTTTAATCTAAATTCATTTTTAAAGGGACTGCTTCTTTTCGTATTCATACCGAAGTTCCCTTGTAGAAGGTCCATACAGTACCTACATAAGCAGCTCATTAATATAATTATGTCGGCTTTTGATTGATAGACTTCAGTCTCGAAGTGTGTTAATGAATAAATTATTAATTTTTTTTTTAATAATTACCCTTCATTAAAAGTAGACTTTTGCAAATGGAAAAATAGTAGCGCTGCATTATCATCAAACAACCTCAACTTGAACTCAAATCTTAATACTATACACGACAATGATAATGACGACGACGACGTACGGTCGGTGGCGCACGGTGGCGGCGCCCATCTTAAAACCCAGAGACGGGATCATAATGAATGACTAATGAGACCGCCACACACACACCGGACGACAAACAAACACAGCTGAGCTCTTCTTGGCAGCAACTTGATTGACATTTCGCATCTCTTTACCATATTTGATGAGAAAATTAATTTTTTTAAGTTTTTTGCATGCATTTATATTTTTTCCGTAATTACACGACCGCGAAAAACCCCTCATACTCGAACATATAAAAAAAAAAAAGAAAAAAAGACCAAGTTTCACCTTCGTATATAAATATATCGGTTGCATTCGCATAAATTTAACGAGATGTATCTCGGTAGCTCATTATAACCACACGGCATTCAGATATACGTTAAACGTACGTAGAGATACAATACATGATGTTGGATGGACTTTTTGTTTTTGCGATTAAGGTACTTTAAGGTAAGTTATGGAGTCGTTAAAAAAAAATTTATTTAGTACATGAAAACATTATTACCACAAGTCAAAGAAATGTTTTAAAAACTTACAAAAAATTGGCCAAAAGTGTTGATGTACGTTACCAATATAATGAAGATCCAAAACATTCCTTGCTAGAAAACCAATTGTTTTTTGAACTTACATTGGACAAAATCGTGGAGCGTAGTACTGGCATCTCTTAAAAAGGTAACAAGCTGGGCCGATCGATGTGGACCTGATGTTAACCCGCACAAAACGGATCCTGTCCTCTTCTCTAGGAAATACAAAATTCTATGACGAAGTAAATATTTAGGTCTTATTTTAGATGAGAAGTTGAGCTGGAAATCTAACATTCAAGAAAGAGTTAAAAGGCCACAGTGGCTTATTGGCTATATACCTCGGTAATCAGACCGTTTCTAACGTACGGCACTCAGAGAAATAATAATAATAAAACATCTTTTCGTTTACTACAAAATTTTATTGTTTGCTGCAAACTAATAAATAGTATGTAAAGAAACTCTCCAGAAACTAGTTTCTTGCAAAGAAAATCACTTTTGGTGTAAATAATATATAATTCATTTACAGGAAATGGATGCAGGAAACAAATTTTATTTAGTTCGTGGCGCAAAGGCCACTGAAATTGATAATTCACAGGTTCAATCGCTTCTGTTATGCTGAGTTTTTTTTTTATATATTCGTTCGCATAAATTGTTTCACCGAAACGAATTTACCAATTTGCTGCAAACGAAGATGAAGAATTGTCTAGCAAACGAAAAAGTCGTTTGGGCAATTTTTTCGTTTGCTGCAATCGATTTGTTCTCTCAGTGAAGGAAAAGCTGCCGAGAACGTATTTCTATCGCAGAAATCTAAAACCCCTCAAAGAGACTTCATTGTGACTGAAAGTGTATTCCGACAGTGATGGCAGTAAAACAAATTCTGGCCCTTTGTTGAAGGACTGGATTTTAGCTAAGGGAGCGAGAGACAATGAATTTTTAAGAACGAGGTAATACGTTAAATGTGAGGGAACCTTGGGAACAATTTTGTGCACCGATAACCAAAAGTTAATGCATAGTTATCTCTTAAAGTGTCAATTTGTTTTAAGATTTAAGAAAACTCATCTAATTTACGAATTTTTTTTACAAACAATAAACAGTTTGTTTTTCTTTTAAAGAATTCAAACATACATCGACTTAGCAACTCTAAAGGATGGAATTTGATGATCGGTTGTGGCAGCTTGTTAAATAGCTATAATTCCAGTCCAGGAACTTGGTGGGTGTTGTTGTTTCAATCAAAACCTTTAACACAACATTTTTTTGTTTGGTGTAAAATTCACTTTCTTCGTCTTTGTTGAGTTTTGTACCTCCTTCTTGACTGATCGAAAAATGAAGAAATTACTTATCGGAAAAAAAGAACTAACAATTAATGAAAAACAACTCAAAATTACCTTTTTAGGACCAGTAGCGTCCAAGATATACCCAAAAACCAAAGTTTTAGACAGTTTTTCCACATAAATAAATAAGGATATTGTTTTATTTTCGCTAAATTCCGACATTTGTTAGGTTTGCAGCATTGAATTTGAAAATTTTTAGTAAATTAAAAAATCTATTTTTTTTTACAATTTTTTGGGTTTATGTATACTAATTCTTATATTTTAAAAAGCAAACACATAAGACGTCTTCATAGCCTTTATTAACCAAGTGTTTGATTCGATATTTTGCATTGCACGTCCAACATACAAAGACAGACAGATGGCCATAGTGTAGATAATTATTTATTGCGATTCTTGAATTTCATTTGTCAATTTATGTATTTGAATTTTATTTTATTTATTTTGTTTTTTTTTTTTTTTGTTGTTTTTGTTGAATTCTCTTATTGAAGTTAAACGTAAATGCCCTTGTGAAGCTTTGTAAGCATGATGGAGATTGCCCAAGAATATATAAAAATAACTGCGTTGTATTGAGTATAGACGTGAAGGTGCAATAAATTATCTGACATCAAAGGTGTTTTTTTTTCTTTTTGTTTTGTACTGATTTTTTGTTTGTTTGCGAAATTCATCAGAATATTTAATTTATCGCCATCGATGATGGAAATTAAAAAATAAAATTTGCTAAGAAAAATAACAAATAATTTATTTGAATACAATGTAAAAAATTTTGTGCGCAGGTGTAGATTTTTGTATCTTAAAGAAACGTCAAAGTGACAGATTTTCATTTCGAAATTGAAAGAATGAGAAGGTCCTTAATGTATATAGAACGTTTTTTATACCATCTGTTTGAAAGAACTGATTTTTTAACGAAACTTTCAAAGCCGAGGGTGAAAAGGGGTAAAAAAGAAAGACACATATTCCCTCCTTTCAAATTTTTTGTCTGAAAGGGTTATATCGTTGTTTTCCATTTTTTAAGGGATTGTTGGGATAAAGGGTTGAAAATAAAACTAACCCTTCCTTTTATTTTTTTAGATTATTACATTTCCCCTCAATTTTTCCAGTATCAGCAGTTTTAACAAAGAATTCTTGGATAACCTCGCCTACCTTTTAAGAAAAAATCAAAGAGAGTTATCATAAACCAATAGCTTTCTCCAAGAAGTAAAGTGCGCATATTCAAATTTTAAAATTTCGTTGGAAAAATTGGAAAGCAAATTTCCATACCTCGCTTCTAATTTAAATATTCAAGTTATCATAGAATTGGGTTCATTCGATACAAACGATTTCGAGCGGATAGGTCGTTTGCAGTTTATTTTTTTTTTGCGTAACTCGGAATTTCGTGAAAGATTTTGTACTTACCGCTGGTACAAAAAATCGTAGACAAGAATATAATATTTTGGATAACAAAACATTGGATATCATTGGAATACTATTTTACAAAAATGGATACAATAATAAATTGGATACGACAATAACACACATCTTATACTGGATTATTTAATTTTTTTTTTTTTTGAAAATTTTGAGGAAATATATAAATAAAACAAAAAGCAAACAAAATATATTTTTTCTTAATTCAAAAACTTAAACTATTTGCTATCCCAGCTATATTGTTCCTTAATTCACCAGTAGAATTCTTTTTTATTTGGAAACATAAATGTTTCTCAAAATTTGCCAAAAGAAATTTGCACTCATTCATCTTAAACTATTTTTCATTCTAATGAAAGAATTTTTTTCAAATATTCCGCCAAAAATTTTACCAGATTTATGAGAAAATGGTTTAATAGCGTTTTCACTGGCGAAGGAGGTTTTATAAAGAGGATTAACTTTCGCAACCGTCCAAAAATTGGATTTGAGTTTCAATTGAACAAAAGATAATAATTTTTGATAAAAAAAGTGGTATAAAGGTTAATTAACTTTTAAAAAAAAATTCTAGTTTTTAAGGAAATCCTACAAAGGTTAGCGTGTAGATTGCATGATAGATTATTTACCTTTAAATAATCTCCAACTTATGGTCGTCAGAAATGTATCTACACATTTCGAAATTTTGTATTTTTACTTCAATCTTTCCATTCATACCTCGACTTTAAAAAATTTAAAAGCTATTTTGTTTACGTGAAAAGTAAATTTTGAATTTTTTTAACACAAATCGAATTTATGTATACTATTTTTGATATTATTTAATGATATTGCGAACCTCTTAAGTGTCTTATTGAAACAAATTTTATATCAAAATAGTTGCTGACATTTTAGGTGAAGTTTTATAGAAATTTAAAATTATTTAAGCAGATATAGTCTGATGTAATGAATGGTAGGTACAATTGGTCAAAGGAGCATTGAAAGTGCATTTTGTTCGATGTTTTTTCAGTCATAGGAATATCATTTACAGTCTTTGTTTTTAATTTTATCAATAAACTTTGTATTAATTTGATAAAAAGCTAAAATTATATTCAAAATTATCAAATTTTTCATTAAATTTCGTAATTTTAACGCATTCTTTAAAAAAGTATTTTCCCTTAACGACCTCTGTGGAAATGTTTAATAAAATAAGTGTCTGATATTTATAATTTTAGAATTATAGCGAAGCATTTTATCTATTAGGATCTGTTAAATTAATTAAACTCCTGCAACTAAAACTAAAGTTACAGATTTTAAAACCCAACGAAATGAACTTTTTTTATGTCTGTTTTTGAAGTTAAACTTCTTTACCGGCGATTATAAAAATATTAAACCAGTAATAACACATGGATTTTTTCAGCCCATTATTACTGATTTTTTTCACACAGACACTATAAGTAGGTAAGAAGTAACAACGCACTTACATTTTATACTGGGTTTGTTTTTTTTTTTTCATTTTGTGTGGAACACAATAAATTTATTAAATTACAGAAGTCGGCCATTGTTATTGATATTCTGACTGATTCATTTTCTACACTAAAAGTGATAGAAGAAAACTAAATACACCAATAGATAGGTGGTATAATGTAAGGTTCTGATACGACCGTATTTTTGGAAACTCCACCGGCAAGTTAGGGTCAAATGGGGCAAAGACAAACAGTTTTTTTTGTACATCTCGAAAACGTTAGAATTATAAAATAAATTTAATTGAATAGATAAATTGAAATAATGATGAGTTCTTATCAAAAAAAACTCTAAAAATTCAACTTTTAAAGTTAAAAATTATTTTCCAATATCAAATATTTTTTTAGACGTTTGAAAATGATGTTATTATGGATAAAGTTGATAATTTCTTGAAAAACTAATTATGTACATTGAAAGATAATAAAAAAAAACATTAGGGGTCTAATACGGATTTCATTTAAAATGTTCCATAACGGTTTTTTTGAGCTTTAAAAAACAAATACGTTTTTGAAAATTTTCGTGGGTGGTTTAAATGATTTTAAAAATCAGAAAATAACGGGAATGCCTTTTAGGCTTATGTTGTATCTATAAACGTGTGAAATTTGATTTTTAAACATTTTTTTCAATGAATTACAATAAAAACAAGATTTTTCAGTCCAAGTTTTTTTACCGTTGCTTTTTTATTTTTATATTTTTAAGCTTGAAATTTACACAGCCATTAGATATTGGGTGAATGCATTTTTGTACAAACCGTGACAATTTTCGGTAGTCTGTGAACCGACATAACGGTAAAAAGAGTTTTGTTTACGCGGTGCTTAATTACTATTTACATGAGCCTCATAAAACTATGATTCAACTTTATTGAGCATCACGATTACCTTTAATTTGATCTATCACACATAACTGTACAGTACATGCTACAAAAGCTTCACAAACTCGAAAAAAATATTATCCGAAATTCAGCAAAATTGTCAGCTTTGGTCGTCGGACTCGACCAGCCACCAGTGGAGAACGGTACCGTTGGCTCACAAATGGAATGGATTCGAGATGGCTCGCTTATAAAATTTGTAATATTTTTTTTTCTTGTCGGATTTTAAAGATTGACGGGTCTAAATTTAGATGAAATATTAGGCTACAACATGGTGTAGTTTTTTGTTACAGTTATATATAAAAATAATGAGTTAAAGGTGATTAAGAACAAAATAAATTTTTGTTTTCTTATTCATTTTGCAATATGGTATGAAATTTGTTTGAGCTTCAAAAAACAATGTACTACAATATTGTTGGTTCAAGTATTCTTGATAGACAATAAATAGATATTTTTAAACATAAAAGTGCACATTCACAGATTTTAGAGAGAAAAATTGAAAAAAAATTATTTCATTGGATATTAAAATCTGTTACTTGAATTTAAGTTGCAGGATTTTATTAAATTGAACAGATTTTAATAGATAAAATGTTGGTCTATAATTCTGCATAAAAATATTGGACACTTATTTTAGTAAACATTGCCACAGGACGTTAAGTGAAAATATGTTTTAATGAATGCTATAAAATTACAAAATTTAATAAAAAAATTGATAATTTTAATAATATTTTTAGCTCAATTTCAAGATGTGTCTGTTCTCTAGCCCTACAAAGTTTATTGATTAAATTAAAAACAAAGACTGTAAATGATAGATTACAGAAAAAGCATCGAACAAAATGAACTTGTAAAGAAAATGTTATTCCTTTAACATGCTTTCAGAACCCTTGTTAACGAATGTAAGCAAATGACAAATGACATACGCAAAGCTGTCTAATTTATTAAAATTTAAACATAAAGAAAAATCTAATTAGAATTGTTAAAATTGAAAGAATAAATAAGATTCTTTCCAAAGGTCAAGGTTCAACACATTTAAAACTACTAATGCATTGAATGCATATGCATATACATTCAATTTAATTCAATATATTTTACGAGTTTTTTTTAGTACATATTTCCCGCTAATCAATTATTCCCCAAAAAAAGATAATCCATTAAATTCATTGGCTATTGCCATAAAACTAATGGTATGCATTCTACATTCACATATTCCTCCACTTTTTATGTATTTTTTTGTTTTTTTTTTGCATCTATACACATCATTGAAGGATCAAACGCATAAAACATTCTCTATACATATAAATAATTTAAGCAGCTTTGGGATTTACAACTTTCAGCTCATGCCACCAAGCATTTCGTCTAATAAACATAATCTCGTCCTTAAAAAAAAAATGAAACGAAAAATAAACTAAAAAGGACTACTTACGATAATGTTAGTGAATGTGATGCGTTCAGACTGTGAGTGTGTCATGTGATGGGTTGGGGGGGGGGGAGGAGAGGGAGGACACAGCACGCGCCATACCGCCACTTTCACCATATTATTCGTCCTTCTTCCCTTTTTTTTAACAACAACCATTTGCCATAAACCTCTGGAAGATAAAAATGCAAACAAGTTTAATCCAATCAACTGTGTTGGTATGGTGTAGTGTCGTTGTATCCAACACGTATTAGAGATAGAGAGAGTGTGTGCGTGGATATACATTCCCGCTATTTCTGATGCTCTGCTCCCGTTCCCGTCACATATCAAGGACTTGTAAAACGCATAACTTTTTTATTCATACGATGACGGACATAAAATTCGACACCCCCATCACATGTCAAGTGCTTTATCCCATTTTGAAAAGGATCTCCCCATGGAAGTAAATACGGCAAAAAGGAGCAAAAAAAAAACAGGAATAAAAAACAAGCTACAAAATAAGTGGAAACAAAAAAAAAATACCTAAAAAGAAGAAAAGTTATTTTTTTGTTGTTGTTCCTTTTTTGGGCACAAAATAGAGAGAAGAGAATGAAATAAGATGAAAGTATCTACGTATCTATCCAAATCATCAGCATCATCCGTGCGGCACCTTTGGTCCTTTTTTGCTTATCTCGTCGCTTCAGCCATATCTACTTAGACTTTCCGCATTCATATGATGATGGTGTAAGCTGTAATGCCACCCCCCGACTCCTGTCAAACTGTCATTCAATTTCTGATGCTCAGAAAGGAGGTGTTTTTTACGAGTGCGTATATAATATGGTTGAGTTGGATGTGTGTTATACTCTACACCCTTGCCCTGGTCCTCCTGGTTCTGTTTATTTGCTGCTGGAATTGCACATAAAAAATGGGGATGTCAATGTTTACCTCATTCTAGATTATTTTTGCCTTTGTATGGGTGTTTTTTGTGTCTTTTGGAATGTTACTTTATGCAATCAGAGATTGAAGAAAATGAAAAATTCAAAGGACTCTCAATTGTCTAGGATTGGACTTTGAAGTTTGACATTCCAAGGAAATTAATTTCCTTTGGACAATTTCGGGAGTGTATACTGTATATATCTATTCAATATATGGGAACAAAGAAATTTCAAAGAAACCAATTGAAATCCTTGGATTACTAAATAGATTGATGAAATACCAACATTTTTACGCAAAATACCAGGAATCGTAAAAAATGAAACAAGTAAAATCGTTACTGTTTTTTTTTTTTTTTGTGTTCGAATAAATTTTGGTTGCATCGTAAAAACAAGGATTCGTGAGTCTTTTTCTTTCAAAAACTGCTCTTCCATATATTGATTGCGGGGCTAGAAATAAAAAAAAACATAAGGAAAGCGAATGTAGGCAAAGCTATAAAATATATGAAAATATATTCATTGCAGAAATTCGATACCAATCTTTGAATAGAACTTTACGGGACGTGAGGATGTGGAAGTGGTATATATGGGCTCTGATATAAAGCAATAAAAATAAATTTTCCTCAATTTCATGTATATCAATATTTGGATGAGTTTAAGGACGAGAAATTGAATGCAATTTATGCATATATCATAAAAGCTTGAATAGCACACATAAACAATAAAATCTCGGCTCACGATTTTGAAAATATTGCACTCATATTGACAAGTTTAACGCCATCTTTCATTCAATATAACAAACTCGTCCGTTTACAATCCATAGTAAAATACTGCCATGTTAACTCAAATTGACGTATCTAGAATTTGAGTATTTTGAGATAATTGCGTTTTTATGTTTTGTTTTTAATATTTAGATGAAAGTTTTTCATATTTCAAAAAAAATAAAAAATATGCATACCTAGGCATATTTAGGTATTCATTTTGGAAGTAAAAATGTTTATTTTTTTATAGAATAGGTTTGGAAGTATAAGCGCCGTTTTTTTTTTTTTAATTAATTACTATGTCAACTTTAGTAATTTGTTTAAATTTAGTCTTTTTGCATTATAAATGCCTTTTTCCTCGCGATTAAGAGATGTTGTAGCCGCATTCATAAATGGTGGCATATGCTTTTTAATAGACATAGTAAATGCTGAAAAAGTAGTAATTACTAGAAGAAAAGTATTTACAAGTTTTGGATGAGTTTTTATAGTATAAATACTTTTATTGTTATGCATAAAAAACGAGTACGAATTTTTTATTCTGGTCTTTACTGCAAATTTTTCAACTTAATGAACATTAGCCAGTAAAAACTTTTTCATGTTGAATACAGCATCAACTGTCGAAAGTTAATTTCGAAATTACGCTTTTTCAAATATAGGATTAGAAAAAAATTATAAGGAGCAAATTGGTGAAATATTCAAATGCTTTAGTTTGAAAAAGATAGCATTGAGTGGTTGAGAGAATATGTACTTTATCGGTAAGATATTTAATTTTCAATCAATTGAAACCTATCAATTATCCTTATTCCGTTTAAAAACCTTAAGGTTTTCAATCTAAAAAATGAGGATGACCAACTTTCGCTAATGAAAATTTTCGTAAGATACATATGTTGGAGATCCAGGCTCCCAAGCTGGCATTGACGAGGACACGGCTATGCATCGGAGCTTATAGTCGATAAATCATCTCTTTGGATTAATATTACTTCAGATTATGCAAACAAAATTGTCAAAGACTGGATTTTCAGAAACAGTCGTTAATCATGTAAGAAAGCGTTACAAAAATCAATTATGGACGGAAGGTGAAAAATACTGAATCAGAAACGGGTATTTCTTGCACTTTCAAAAATGCTGCAGTAAATCAAAAACCGTTAATGTTTCGAAACAAACCAGTTTCTAAATTTTGTTAGGTCATGACCAAGGCCTAAGCCATTTTCAGTCTTAACCATAATTTTTGAACACGACCGACACAGTTGGTATTGCCATTTTCAAAGGAGAGATCCTGAGAACCCGTCCAAAAGGTAATATCATACAACGTTCCAACAATAGGAAGAAAGAAGAAAGTTAGACCTAAACACTCCTGGTACACGCAAATGCAAAAACACCAGCATTCAGTTGGCCTCAGAAATGGAGCAATATAAAACCGGGAGGCTTGTCGCCGATTTCTTAAGTCATACCGGCGGCGGCGAACCCCACAGGCGTATCACTAGTGTGAAGCAGATACGTGGGACAGTTATGATCCCCTCGACATCGAGCTCATAACAGCGTCGATATAAAAAAAAAGGAAGAAGAAGAACCATAATTTTTGGGAGATCCTGCAGTAGCGAAATTGTAGTAAAATGTGTAAAAACGTTTTCTTCTTTCCAGAATGACCTCAGATTTGAGGGAAATTCGGGTCATAATGATAAGTGATAAGTGATGAGTGATACACAAAACAAAAAAAAATCAGCTGTAATTTAAAATAAATCCCCATATTAACCTTAAAGACATTTTAAAAATTTTCATGTGACTTGTGAACCCTCTAAAACTTTTTTGATTGTTCTGAAACTTTTGACTATTGAGACATTGTAAAAGTTGCATGTAGCCAATCAAATTATTTGGCTGCAATATTGATGATAGAAGCGCTATTTCTATTTCAATTCACCTGATAAAAATGAACTCACATTAATTAACATTTTTAATGTTGGTACTGTAATTTTTCCTAAGGCTCCTGAAGCCAACCTCAGTTTTAACTATCCAATTAATAGAACTCAATATATAAGCCTATAAGGTTAATTATATCTCGGTTTTTTTTCGGAGAGATAGGTGAACAAAAAGAAGGGTCACTAACGTACAACACAAACACACGTACAACGCACATCTTTATAAAAACGACGGATTCAGCCTCTAGTGACCACAAAACGCCGAGAAATGTCAAAATTTTCACTCCGAAAAATCGCACAATCACAACAACTTCCAATACAAAGGTACAAATGTGAGATTTATTTTAAGATGCTCAGTTTTTTTGCTTTAAAAAAAAAAAAATGTATTTAAAAAAATTATAATAACGGTATCTTACGAAGAATAGAAACTCTCCGGACTCAAAAGCGTTGCCTGTTCTCAAGATAATTGATCGAATTCTCATTTTTTACAATTTTTCGTCCTTTTTTATAAAAAAAAAAAAAAAACTGGTGGTTAATTTTTTTTTTGAAACATATTCAGTTTTTTATTACGTCATGAGGTGTAAAATAAAATTAACCATACAATTTGTAAGTAAGAAGAACAACACTTTGGCCTTCATAAGCCCCTTATATGAAATACTTGATTTGTATCCAACCAACTTGGAAATCATATTCTTACAAAAAAGACCCTCAACGCAATCTTTCTGATTAGTTGCCTAATACACGAATGTACTTAAAACAACACTAACTAATAGTACTAGAAGTGTAAAATTGATGCAATAAATAATAATTGAGCAGAAACAATGTTCCAACTTAACATAATTATAACCTTTAATATGTTATAAGCCCCATCATTATAACATTTAAACGCACTTGCATTAACAAGACCTGCAGGTTCCGCTCCTATGAGTTTTTCATTTCATTCCTTCGAATACATCAACACCTTGAAAATCTGCATCATTGACTTTTTAATGTCTTCATCGCATCACCCATTGCATGGGGTGTGAAATTCTTCACAAAAAAATTACTTCATGCCAGATTAAGTTTCTTGGAATCCAATGCGGGAAGAGTTCCAATCCCTAAATGCTAAAATATAGGATGTTTCAGGAAATCGTTGGCTGTTATTTCGTTCCGCCCATGTGAATAGCAGTTCACTTCTCTTTCTCTCATGTTGTGTATATTTGTTTAAGTTTATTTATAGAAATTAAATAAGAATGTATTTCCCCATTAAATGTTTAATTTTAATAAAAATTCTATAATCGTAAAATTATACCTCATTATGAACTTATTTTATTATTATTTCATGCACTTTAGAGGAGAAAACAAAACAAAACAATCAGAATACTTACACTTCATTTTGTTGTTGGAGGAACGAACATGCCACCGATAATATAGGCTAGAAGTAGAAATTATAATTTGCACAGCATTAGCCATCCAAGTAGGCTGATTATTTATTTGCAAAAAAAAATCATTATCTCATTAAGTATTCTTAATTTTTCTTATAAGTTGATCTACTTATGCATTTTCAATTGTACATAGATAAAATAGGAACGCACAGTCACAGATACAGTTGAGTGTAGAGGGATTCGTACAACTTCCTCGTCTGTTTTCAATTCTATGTTCTTTGAGTTATTAAAAAAAAAAAAACGCAAATGAATCAATTTATAATTGAGGTAAAGGGGTTCGACATGGTCAATAGGGTTTTGTTAGAAGAAAGACGTTACATCTCTGTCTCATTCTGTCTTATAGCTTCTAAACGTCAAATCGACACTTTGTCACAATGACGTTTAAGTAATCAACAGTAATAATCAAACTTGTTTATATTTTTTCATGTGAGAACTGTCTTTGAACCAAAGTGTTGGCTAAATTGACAATTTTTTAAAAATCCCTATCCTTATATGTAAGCTTTGTGTGATCATATGTGCAGAAAAGAGAGAAATTTAAAAGGATATTGGATGGACATTGGTTGTAAAACAGCAAGGAAAAATAAAGGCACGTGAGATGTAATAGTTTCTACACTGAGGGAAAAACAAGGTAAAATTAACAAAAAAATACTTTGAATCACAGTAAACTGGCCACCGCCAGTTTACGAACTAGTGGTGCTTGAGTTTTCAGTCGACTTATTATTAGTCTGAATTATTGATGTGAATAACCAATAAATTGGAATTTTTGTTAATTTTACACTCAAACGAAACGAACATTTAGGAGTCTCCGATGAACAAAATATGATAATTATTTTTTGGGGATTCGATAATGGAAAAGAGAGGAGGTAGTTTAAAATAAAATCTACTTTTCAGGTTTACAAAGTTATACAAAACATCCAGTAAAAGATTTAATTAGGTCTCTGATTTACACGGATGAGGAAAAGTTCAGAAATTAAAAGGAACACCTACTTTCTTTGTACCCAATTCCTGATGACTTGACCAAAGTAACAAATGGACGCGAGGAGAAGAAACCATTGCTGCAATTAAAAAACTAAAGAACAACAATGCGGTAAAACTCGCTGATATTCCCGTAGAGCTCTTGCAAGCAGTGCCAACGTTATCGGGGTTGGAACTCCAAGTGCTTCCATGAGGGCAGAAAAAAGGGAATGTTCGTCAAGCTCCCGTAAGCTGAAAAGAGATTTGCAATTTTTAAAGTGGTTGTCAAGATAACAACATAAATTGTTTTAGTGAAAATAGAAGAACAACTAGAAGACACACTCGACGCTGAACAAGTTTAGGTTTTCGCGCTGGCTCATCCTGCGTTTAAAACATTAACACCTTGCAGATCACTTTGGAGGGCTGTCAAATAAATTTAAAGTCCAATGTGGTCAGCAAGGGTTGAATAATATCGACAATGCTATTTTTGTTATTAATAAGAAATGTGTTACAAGCAGCTCTGTTTTACTGTTCTACAGATAAAATATGCATTTAACGATGTAAATGAACAATTTCTAATCTATCATTCACAGTATTATGCAATTGTTCTAAATGTGGAGAGTGTTTCTTTAGAAAAAAAAACATTTGAAAACACAATTATAGGCAATATTCAGCGCGGAAAACTTTTTTAAAAGTGATTGAATAAAATGTTTCCAAAAATTCTACTAACTATACCTCCCATACAACATTTTTTTTCATTTTTGACTTTCTCACGACTGAATTAATTTTAATGATTTTTTTATACCGAAGGTCCTTAACAACTTTAAAATTATTTGATATCAAAATTTTCCAAAAAATAATTTTTGGATTTTTTTTTTTTAAATCCTTCTCAATTTTTATTTTTTTGAAAAATAAATTTTTCGAAAACGGGTCACTGTATATTTTTGAAGTTTGGCTTTAGATGTGCATCAATATTTTCTTGAAAATGAAGTACCAACTTTATTTTTAAACAAGTTTCGAGAATTTTTATATGTAAAAAATTATTTATTATTGTTTTTATTTTAATGTATTTTTCTTAACCAAATTAAATGAAGTAATTGGTTTGGTGCTCAAAGCAAGTTAAGAAGTTTTTAATGTCATTTTAGTAGTGAATTTATTTTTTTATTTATTAAAAAATTATTTATTTTTAAAAACTTTATACAAGGAGCTTTTAACATCCACAGCAACTTTGACCATAAGAGCAAGTACGTGCGACCCACTCGGGCATTATATTATTTTATTTTTTATGAATTTTTGAAAATGTCGCGTTCAAAACTTTAAAACTGTCAAAAAAAGGAAATTTGTTTTTACTAGAATTTTGCATGGTCTTCGACGAAGTGTAGAAATATTAATTTTTTCGGGTATGGTTTTGTATTTTTTTGTTAAATGAATTACTCGAAAAATTTTGAAGAAAGCCCACTTCAAAATGAAATCCTGGCTACGAGCCTCGTCATAGCAAAAAAGTCTCAAGGATCTCATAGGTACCCGGTGTTTTCGAAGTCAGCATCCTTTTTTGATATAAAAACCATCAAAAACTTATATATACCAAAAATTTGGGTCAAAATGTCAAGTTTTTCCCCCAGACTCTACCTATTGTGCCTTTTTCTCTGTTAAAAATTACTTGTATTTGAACCAAGTTATACCTTAATGTGCAAATAACATTAACGAAACATGTTTGAATTTAATACATGATCAAAAATGTTCCTAGAAGGAAAGCTTTGGGGTAGTTTTGATTTCTATCATAGATTCTTTATGTTTTTGGGGGTGCTGACATGGTGACAGGGTGACGCAACATGGCCAACAATGCAAAACAAACGCACAATTTTAAACAATTTTACAGTTCTTGGAATATTTTACCCTGAAGGCTTAGCTTTTGGTAACAACTTTGTACCTAATGCAACGTGCTAACGACTGGATTGTCTTAAATTTGAGCCTAAAATTGTCAACGTAGCTATTATAGTTTCCAAAATACACCTCTTCAAAGTTAAACAATTTCTGAAACCTTTAAAATGTTAAGTAGTATTTATCAGTGTAGTTTTGTTTTGACATAGGAACATTTTTTTTATCTGAAATTTGTTAAAAGTGAAATGTTAAAGATCAAATGTTCACAACAAACAATTTTTAATCGCTGCGTTGACAATCTTAGGCTCAAATTTAAGTTAATCCAGTTTGCTTGAACAGCAAGGCACATAACAGTTACTAAAAACTAATTCTTGAGGGTAAAATTTTAAAAAATAAGCTTCAAAATCGTTGAAAAATTCGTGTTTTTTGTATTTTTGCACAGATAAATTGCATAGATAAATTTTGTTGGTAAATATCAGATTCGGATTCAGCACCTCCAAAAGCATAAAGAACCTATGATAGATATCAAAACTACCCCAAAACTTTCCTAGTAGAAACACAATTTGACTGGATTAATTTAATTAACTTTTTATGTTTCGTTTTCTCCGAGTGTACCTTCAGATCACCAGCGAACATATTGCTACAAAAGCCGCACTGCCGGATATTTAAAAAAAAAACTTCGATATATTTTTCGGCGCAAAATGTATCAGCTTTTTCACTGTCTTGGAGAAGGGGCATGGGTGATATTGGCCGATATTAGAACAATGGAAAGGAAACTATCCGAGCCAGTGGATTTGTGTAAGATCTCTCAGAAGTCTTGCAACTGCATGAGTACAAAAAAAAAAAAAAATTGTCGGCTGTAATTATTTACGCTTTCCAGTTTAGGTCAAGTTATTACTGTTTCTGGGAACTTAGACTGAATAACAAGGAGATAAGCTACCTCAAAAAAGTTACAGTCATTGAAAACAAGAATCGAGGGCCAATTGGTGACATTGTAAAATTTACTGTCCCAAATTTTGGCCATGCAAAAATTTGTATTTCGATGTAAAGTTACTGTTATTATTGTGCAGGAAAAAAGTAAATAAAACAAGTAGGTTTGGAGCCCTTTCCCTAACCAACACTGAATCTACGGAATATTTAAATTTTGTAAATGATTTTAACTTTCTTTCACTACTGTAGATTATTCCAAAAAATAAAAACAAACAAGTCTATTATTAAGGTTGATGGAAGATTATTTTAAACAGGTAGGTACCCCAGCGATAGTGACTGGTAGGTAGCGTCGTCGGCGTATGGCTGTTCAATTTGCAGATTGTGCGAAATCAACCTCATTAGTGCAGTAAAATCCACAATACTTTTAATTTTTTTTTTCTGATTTTAATGTAGATTTCTTAAGTTTTTTGATATAAATATTTAATTGTTCTGCAAATGCACATTTCCCCAAGACCACCGTTGCTTTGCCTCAACCCTGCATCAAGTGCTTCCAACTAGCTGCTGCTAATGTATGCATAATTTCACCTGTCTACGCATAATATTTTCATTTTTTTTTGTTTTTTTTTTTTCAAAGAGTAAATTTAATTCCAAATGGGTTGTAATAAACATTATTAAATCCAAATAAATCATTTTATTCATTCACAGTGGGAGGACATGCTATATAAAATGACTGAAGGTTTGGAGGCTTTGTGTGAGTCTGCACGTTTGTAATCGGTATGATGGGTAGGCGCATAAAGAAAAAGTTAAAGAGGCGAATACATTAAATTTTCTTTTCCAATTACGACTCTTTGGTATTTCACACTTAAATAATTTGCATGTTTTTATATTTTTTTTTTTGTTTTGTTTTTGTGAGTTGTTGTTATGTTTTGTCCATTTATAAAATTGCATTCTCATTGCAGCAACAAAAAAAAATAACACAAAAAAAATAAACGATCTACATTTTACCATTTTACATGGAAACAGCGACCGAATTTATGTTAGCGCACTGCACACTCGGTTGCTGATAATATTTATGGCAATTTGTCAGGTGATTTTAATTTTTGCCAAAGCATCAGACAGAAAAAAATAATAAAATGACGCCTAAAGCTGCTGAAGCTGAAGATGAGAAGTAGCTCGCCGCACTGCGGGGAATCGAGTTTTCGTATGGAAAGGCTATGAATCGTGTCTTCTCTCTGAAGCAGGGGCTATTTGAATTAGTCTTTGAGTACCTACGCTACACTTAGATGATAATACGAGTATGTTAATGGATAAAATGCTATAAGTATGACTTACATGGGGCGGCTAATTGCGACTGATTGTATAATTGTAAAATATTCCCATTTTCATAATGAATTTTCGAGAAGGTCTTGAAGTCAGTCTAGAAAGATTTAATGCGCAACGAAAATAAAAAATCATTGTTTTTTAATTAGGAATCTTAGGTGCAAAAGTAAAGCGGACCTCTTAGGAACCCTGCCGGAAAAGCTAAAACCATTCAGATGTTTTTTTTTTTTCCAACGAAATGTCTCTAAATTTCAATATGATTTTCATTTTATGCGGTGATGTCCTGCTGGGTTGTATGAAGGTGATTGGTGCACTGTAGGTGATAATTCTGACGTTTTAGCAGCAATTAATCATGGATACATCCGGAGATGTTTAAAACACTATGTTTTGCAATCCGTGTAAATGAGAGTTTGTTCTTGTTGATTCTCACTGCTTTAAGCAGTTTAACAACAATGTATGGCAAATTGTAGGTATTACTCATGATTCTATAAGATTCTCTACTTTAGAAGAGAATATGACAATATATAGACAAATTTCTACCTATCGTAATCGCAGTTAATTTATATCTGTCCAAAGAAAACCATATATTTTTCGAAGGATTTTGGACTTTTGGTGTAGGTACTGAACTTAAACAGATTCAGAGTTCCTCGCTTTGGAAAAAAAAATATTTTTTCTGAAGAAGTAGGTATTTTTATGATTTTCTAAAAAAAACAAACACATTACTGCTCTTAACCCTATACCCTTAATCCTAAATCCTAGACCCTAAACTATAAACCCTTAACTCCTAACTCTAAACTTTAAATCCTAAACCCAAAAATCTTAATATTAAACCACAAACCCTGAACCCTTAACCCTAAACCCTAAATCCTTAAACCTTAAACACTAAACCCAAAAATCTAAACCCTAAACCATAAACCACAAACCATAGACCCTAAGCCCTAAACACTTAACCCTTAACCCTAAAACCTAAAACCTTCACCCTAAACCCTGAACCTTGGAACACAAGACGTGTCACAAAATATAATATAACCCAATTCACCTCTTTGCGAACAGACGACGTTTTAGAAGTAGTCTCCTGGATGTTAGCAACAGGAGCCCCCCCACCAAGACTCCAAAATCATTTTACTTTTAAGATGATGTCATCATAATGCACATATGATTAACTCAAACTTTTTCGAAAATATTCGAGATTTAGAGGGAGTTCAGATACTGGAGAACAACGTTCTGCCTGTGGTTGTCAAGACAGCAGCAAAAATTGAATCAGTGCGAATAAAGGAACATCTAGAAGACACACTCGACGCCGAACAAGCAGGTTTCCGCACTGGTTCATCCTTTGCTGACCACATTAACACCTTGCGGATCATTATTGAACAGTGCGTCGAATATTGATCACCACTTCACCTGCTGTTCATTGATTTCGAAGATCAATGTGGAGTCAGACAGGGTTGCATACTATCGCCAATACTTTTCCTATTAGTGATACGCGGACATCTGGACTACGCGGGGACACAAGGGTGGAGGGAGAAGCACAACTCGTTTGGCTGAAATTTAACACGTCAAAAACGAAAATGATCAGCCTCGGTAGAGAATGTCGAAGACTTTCAATAACTTGAGAGTTTTGTCTATACCAAAGGCGGCGGAACCGAACAAGACATCGACAGCCGTATTAAAAAGGCAAAGTCTGCTTTTGTTTAAAATTTGGAGAAATAATGCTATAAGCTTAAAGACCAAGCTGAGACTGTTCCGCTCCAATATCGAATCCGTGTATCTGTATGGGTCCAGCACGTGGAAAATGTTAACAACTGTCACAAGTAAGCTGCAGCGTAAATAAACCTTCCGATCTACTAGAGTTTTTTTTCAGAAATGCTGCGTCCCACCAGAGTCCGTAAAATATACTCGATCTCTCCTTTTCAGATTCTTATTAGACGCCATCGCGGAAGTAGTCCAACGTAACTCATAAGCCGATCGGATCCTTTGAAATAATCATAGAGAAGACCCGATTTACCGGACTTTTGTACATTATTCTCTTCTGTTAACATAAAATTTGCTCTTGTTGCCTCAAATACCGAGCAGCTGTACAGAAACATGAATCAAAAAATTCCGATTAATATCGTTTGTTTTTATGTAAGGTAAACTTTTTTCAATATTTTATGTTGTTCAATTTTTCCATGGTGTTGGGTTGATGGTATGCAAATAAATTAATGTCTCACGAAATTTTACCCATAAACAAAAAACTACAATGTAACCCTATTGATTTTTTTTTTGTCAAATGATATACAAAATTAAACCAAAAACATATTCAATCAACATCACACTCAGCTCAAGACTCAAGGGTGATATTTTGGTGATAAAAAAAGCAAAAAAAATAAAAAAAGGACCACTCTCACCCTTCATGCTGATAAATGCAGCAATCGTCCTGTACATCAGTAGTTGTGGGTAATAATCGTTCCACTTAAAGCAAATAGCACCAGCGCCCCCTTGGTGCCCTTAATATATGAATACATATCCTAGCTGATGATGGTGCCTTTTTTTTTGTACTCCCGGGCACTCATATTTTTTTTTATGCATATCTATCTGTGTGTAAGCAAGGACCCATAAATATACGCACCACTCATATAGTAGGTCTTCATCATGAGCACACATTTTTTATGTTTTCATTTCTGAATATTCCAGCAAGAAAATAAAAATACGAGGGAAACGAGATTAAATGTCCTAGATAACAGTTCTTCATCATCACAGGACGGACCGGGCAGAGAGCATCACCATGTGTGGGCACATCATAGATAGAATGGGTGGGTGATTGATCCCGGTTATGTCCTGGCTCACTCCGAATCGAAATAAAGCACTCCATGGTTTTTATGAATTTATGTGCGAATACCATCTCAAGATTATGGATGTAAAAAAACGAAAAGCACCTAAACCCGAGGGTGGGTGGGTCGGTTGGTGGCTCTGATGCCAGCCACTGCGCGGCCAGCATCAGCCGTGTTGAAAGGGGGTGGTCGATGATGATGGTGCGTGTGTGTGGGGGCCAGAACAGTGATGGCGATATGGCAATGCGTGGTGGCCGTTTGCCGATGCCATTCAACTTTATTGCTTTGGTCATTATTTTTATGATTATTGTTGTTGTTGTTGCTGGTGTTTTCCTATTCATTCGTTCCTTTGCCGTTTTTTTGTGAGTTTTTTCTGTTTTTTTTTTTTGCAATGCGGTAAGTATCGTGGACTCGGCCCAAATTGAATTGGAATGCTAATGTATGGAAATCGAAAAAAAGAGGTCCTGTTGTTTAGTTTATTTTTTCATAGGCTTTGGTCCTTTTTTTTATTTCTGTGCTTCGACGTGGTCAGCAGAAATGTGTTTTTTTTCTGTTGGTTTGTTTGTGGCTTTGTTAAAAAGGATGCTCTCGTATATGTAGGTACGCCATATACATAGTCCTGATGTGATGGTTGTGTGTGTGTGTGTGTGTATGATGCTCAGATGGGCTGGTTAATGTTTTTTATTCATTAGAAGTAAAAAGGGTATCGCCAGATAAAAGTTAATGCTTATGTGGTAGAAAATGGCTACTCTGGTTTATTCTGCCTACTCGAGATAATTTTATTTATTATGCTTTTTTTCGGTGGGTAATTGAGAGGAGCTGAGTTTTTCTGTGGCCTATTTAGAAATGATAATGGGTATGTGTGCTGGTGAGTCATTTTTTGCTTTTCTTTTTAAGGAATTCATTGGAGAAAATTACCTACCTACAAAAAAAAACATAATATCGGGCATGCAATTTTTTTTCCTTTGACGATGAAATGTTCTGACATAAAGGTCCTTCAATAAAAAGTAATGTTGGAGTTTTATAAGAGGTTTGAAAATGGAATGAAGCTGAGGCATATGTATCCTTAATATAAAAAAAAACTGTGACTTAGAACTTTGATGAAAATGAGAAGTCTCATTAGTCGATGATTTTTGGAATTCTGTATATTTGATGGAAATATCTTGATGTTGAGATTTTTTTTTAAATTTACCAAACTGCTAGCTAAGCAGAAGAATATAGAATAAGTTCATTTAAAAGAATTTCGAGGAGGTACATTAGAAAATAACTTTTATTTTTGGGGGGATGAGCATGAGGAACGAAAATAATAAGACAGATTTTGATATAAAATAGGAGGACTAGGGTAAATATGAGATACCTATTTTTCTGTGTATAATATTTTGGCTATTGCACTAAAATAAGCTTTGAATAACACTTCTAAATGGTTTCAGGGGCAGTGGGGAATTAAAAGGGGAGCCGCCCAAGTCTCCAAAATAATGTTATAATTTAGCTTATTTCCCATATTGTACATTACCAACTGATACTGAATAAGGAGCTCAGATACTCGAGCTAGGCCCCCCCCCCCCCCTCCCAATTTTTTTTTTCTAGGTACATCATTGTACATGCGATATTATTTTTACTTTTATTACTCTTCATTGGCTTTTAGGAACTGTTGGGCAGTGACGTAATTTGTTCGAAACAGGCTGCCTTTGATAAATAAAAGTAACCTTGAAGGTTAAACAATAAACCTTTCAGAGTATTATGTTCATATCATTTGGGTGATTGGTTAAAACATGGTTTTGAGTTCCCGAAATAAAACTTTACGAAGTAAATAATAACTTTAGCATATTTTGGAAGAAGTTCCAAAACTCCATCAAACTTGACAGCAAAACGTTGCCGTTGGTCTAGTTGCACATAGAACCATTATGTTCCAGTAAGACTTGTTAATTTGGAGTTCTTCTGGTATCAAAATACTTCGTTAACGACTGAGGATTGAACTATTTTTGTTTTATTTGGGTTCTAAGTTATTGTAATCATGAGCACTGGTCGTTTTAAACCTTTAATCCATTGAGGAGTGGGGAGAAGTAAGGAAAGATTAAATCCGTATCACTTTACTGAGCGTTAGACTATTCAGGAGGAAAAAAAACAACAACAACTCAACCTGGTCTTAGCGGTCTTGACATTGCACATGAATGGAATCAGAGGTTATCATTATCGCCCGGCACTCACTTAAAGCGGTGTTGTAGAAATTGGAAAGCAACTGATCGGGATCAATTTGCAAACACCCAGTGACCGCATTTTTTTTTCTATTCATCAATTGTGTTTCTTTTACAAAAGCAAATAGGAACACTGTATTGACCTTCTTGAGATAAGGTCCAAGCTTTATATTGAGTAGCTAACGGATGATAATGACTTTCAGGAACCAACTCCCTCCGACGAGCGTGGTCAGTGGTATGCCAGCACTAAACCCGACGACGAAGGCAGTAAAAGTTTCTGCAAGAAAAAGGTTCAACGCAAACGTTGACGAGTTTTGGCTATGGCACCCGGATAAAAATGCGTTTTTATAATGTAATGAAGCTTTTCGACTATGGAAGTGATTTCGCCAGATTTTCAACAATTTAAGAGTAAATTCGTGCGATATAATATTGGATATCTTCTAGACTTGGGTCAATATAAATACACTGATCTACTCTTCTTTTCCAGCCAGGCACCTGGAGGCTTCTCAAAATCAGGCTTTGGGCTGCTGCTTACCAAAAGCCTTATTTCGTGGGAGTCTATTAGTGAAAGAATTCTAAAAGCTAGGTTTTGGACTAGCGCTGTACTATTATAAAGAATATGTCTGAATAGAGTCCTCTTTTTTAACCAGCTGGGTGCCTCAGTACATCAGACAGAGACATCAAATTAGTAATGGCAGATTTAAATAACAACGAAGAGCTCAGGCATGTAATTAGAAAACACGCTTGTAACAGTTGCAACGACCATTCTACAAAATCAGCTGGATTTCTTACAGATAGACATGCAATCTCTAACTTTACCAACTTTGGGATAAATCGACGTTTTAGTCGGCAATGTTCACCCAATACCTGATAAATCGCTCGAAGTAACAAATTCTGGAATACACATCGTACCTTTTTTAGCAAAAATTAGGTCTTTGCCGTGTTAAAACCTGCAAAGTTCTCGCACGCAGCGTCAGTATACCCTCGTAGAAAAAGCATGTACGTCTGGTTGCTTCTTCGAAAGTGTAAAAATTGAATAATTGCCCTCCACAAGTACGGATATCTGATGCAATATGAAAACTGGGAAGGGTTTGTGTCCTTCATGCGATTGCGTTGCAAATTGTTTTTAAAACAAGTAATATAAGTTAACCAACCAGGTTAAGGTGATTTATCGGCATGTACTGACCACATTAACACCAGTGCTGTAAAATGCAGTCAATTCTGTTACAGTTAATTGACTTTAATTTCACTGCAAGTTAGTACTGCTACTAAGTAATTTAACTGCAAAATGAGCAGTTAGCAGTATAAGAACTTAAATACTGACTGTACAGGTAATGAAAGTTGTTAATTGACTAAAAGTTAATTTACTGCAATACTTTTTGATTGGTTTTAGTCTTCTAGTTAGTTTAGAAACTGTTCAATTAGTATTTTTTTAATGACTGCTGACAGTAGTTTTACAGTAAAAGTACTTTTGTAAGTTAAAATACTTAAGAAATTTAGTCTTTTTAATCAAACTGCAGTATCAAAAAGACTGCAGTTTTCAAAGCTCTGGCAAGTAAAGTTCTTGTAATTAATTTTTCAGTGAAAGTTGACTAAAAAGACTTAAATTTCTTAAGTCTTTTAACTTAAAAAAGTACTTTGGCAGTACTAAAATACTTACTGCAGAGTTAATAAAACCAGTCATTTGACTAAAAGTTAATTAAACTGCAGTATTTTTTGATTGGTTTTAATCACAGAACTATCCAAGAAACTTTCTTAGAAAACCAGTCAAAGAGTAGGTACTCCGGTTAATTTACTTTAACTACTTTTTTGTAATTGTATAGTATTGTTGTTGTACAGTATTGTTGTAATGACTGCTAACTGCATATTTTGCAGTCAAAGTACTTAGATAGCAGTACTAACTTGCAGTTTTTGAAGTCCATTAACTGCGATTGAACTGATGACTGCAGTCTTTAGTAACTATGATACTTGCCAATCAGCATCGGAGGCGGAGCTGTTACTTGAAATACCGAAGTGCAGTCCGTTTTCACTCGAATAAGTTCATAAAACTGCCCCATATGTACATAATTTACTGCATATATGAATTGGAAATAGGAAGCCATAGAAATCAATTAAGTTAGTACTAAATTCTACGTTAAACCCAAGAACACACTGCGCTGTAATACAATCAACAACTATTATGTCCTTTTTTCCTCTATCATTATCCTTAGAGCAATCAAGAACCAATTAAACTGTGTAATTGTTAGGCTTTATTCAACAAAAATGTTGATTTATTATATTTCATGTGCATATTTGGCAGCTTCTTAAGTGTGTACTGTATGCCATAATGTTTTCATTGAACATTCAATTGCGAGACGTTAGAAATCCTTTTTAAATGTAATTCTACCTTTTTTTATATTTGTATGATTTGATTAATAATCTTTCATTCGCCACCCTTGTGTGTGCTTACCTTCCAAAAGAATTCATAAAAAACTAGCCACACAAGAAGAGACCAAAATCATGATAAATTTGCCATTGACCATCATTGAAGTTACTGCTGCTTCAGTCACAAAAGCAACAAAAACAAACTAAGGAAAACCAATTTCAGAGCTCATTTAATTTGAAAGGACGAAACCTTATCGCAGTTGTGCAGCAACAGCATCATAGTATGCGTGCCATAGACTATACCTAACCTATACGTAACTACTTTTACTATACTCTGGGTGGCAGGTAACGACGCGACGACGTTTTGGGGGATGACGTTCGGACTTTGGACGGAGGATGTTTGTTTTTTTTTTTTCATCCAAGTAAAAAAGAGAAAGTGAAATTGCAGTTGTTTCTATGTCGCGCCATCACACTTAATCGTCTTCTAGAGAGTCTAGCACATCCAATCGATACATAATAATACGAAATCCTTGCAGGTCGAGTGCTTAAAGTTGTTCTTTCATTTCTCAGCAACCTCAAACAACCATACAATTTTCCTTTTCCTCCTTCCTGTCCAGGATAAAATAATATTCAAGGGTGTGAAGCTGTTAGACTTTTTTGGGCCATTATAAGCAAAGACTTACACATTAAGCGGCATCATTATTCATTTTTGATATATTTTCGCTTGAATGTGTGCGATATGCGAATGCCTACCATTTAGGAATATTAATGAGTGAGGATTGTACTATAATATGCGTATATATTTTGACGCAGCCGGTTATTCTTTTAAGAAATGGATGGAGAAGAGTGAAGGTGGTGAAATGTTATAAATAGAATATGGCGAAAAAGGCATTTTCTACGTTTTGACAGGATAAGAGTGAAATTAATCAAGAGTTAAAGGAATTCGAAAAGCCAGTGGGGGGTCTTATTTTAATAAAAGTAAATAAAAGGATGAAAAGTTTTCCAAATAGATTGATATTGTAAGTATTGTTATTGGTGAGTGGAAGCACATTTAAACGTTCAAGGAGTAGGCAATTTTTTGGAGAACAGAGATATTTTTTTACTATGAGGGTCATAATTTTATCCGAGAGGTGCAAGTGGATCGAAATCATGTTACAGGAACTAACATTTTAATATTATAAAGAGGTTTTGATATTTTGTGTTCCTATCTCTGTTATTTAGGACCTACAGTTATGATTTTGGGCCCGGGGTTAAGCCTCACTTAAAATGTCAACCATTAGTATATTTGCTATCACTTTTTCTCGAAAATGTCCCTAATTCAATTCGGGGCACTAACTAAGAGTTGTACTAGTTCTTAAAAAAATTTAATTTGAATTAAATGAAGGATTTATAATACAAATTCTATATACTACTGAAATAAATTAATAAATCAGCCAAGTAGAGTAGTAGAGGTGCCTCACTAACAGTGTCAATTGATAAGTCCTAGTGCGACCCGTTAAAAAAGCTATATTAAATCAAGAATTTAAATTGTTGCGTTGGCAAAATAAAAATGAAATTTGAACAACGTGTAAAAAATACTATTGCTATCGGTAAACTATTACTACCTCCAACTCTGGCTTAAAGTTTTGAAATAAGGGAATAAAATAAGCATTTTTATTAAAAATTAAATTGGTTGAAAAAAACACTACCCAACTGAGTTGAAAGTTTAATTGGAGTATTTGATCACCCTTTTCACTAATAAAACAATGTATTTCTTTCATTTGTAGGGATTTTTTGTATGAGACATGCTGTAACAGAATTTTCAGAATTTCAGTAAGAAATTGTAATCAAAAGGTAACATCTGATCTGTAAATTTCTAGCCAAATTTCTGTAACCATGTGGCATATTTTAATTTCTATTAGAAGTAAAAAACAAAAACTAAATTTCCCATACAAAAGTGACCCAGCATATAGCAAGTAAAAATTCATGAATTAATTTTGCTGACCCTATAACCTAACTTTCCTGGTCTATAAGACAAAAGGTGTCGTTTTTCGACTTTTAATAATATCTATCTTTAAGAAAAAACAACCGACTCCAAATTTAAGACTGTTAATATTATTTTATGAGCCAGTGTCAAAACTGGACTAAACTAAAATGGAACTTGATACACCACCAGCTTTCAAATACAAAAAGAATCATCAAAATCGATCCACCCAGTCAAAAAATCTAAGATAACAAACATAAAAAAAAGTTATATATAAAAAAAAAACAGTCGAATCGATAACCTCCTCCTTTTTTGAAGTCGATTGAAAAAGCGTATGAAGCAAAAATATTGTAAGATACTTCACCATAATCTCAAGAGTTGAGAACGAATCAAGATATCAACTTATTTGAGATCTCTACAGTTACTAAGGGCACCTAGTTTCTAAGGGTACCACTGGAAAGTTACCAGTGTGTGTTTCGACCAGCCTCTTTTTTTAATATTTTTCTTGCTACTATTTTATTTTGGTGCTTGTGTGCCACCTTGCTATAATTATCCAACGAATTCACTTATTGGTAACTCGGTCATATACGTACTTTTTTTTCAATAAACTATCTACAAATTTATTGTTCCACTAAAATTATTACAATATTATTTTATAGGTTCATTTTCTTATGAGGAACTTAGCCGAATAGTTCAACCTTACTGGATAAGTGACGCTATACGCTGTTTGGTGTATCCATCGAAGGAATTCTTTCGCTTCCGCCGTTGAAGATCGCTTTGTTGGAAACATTTCTTCGTTGGGGGAAATGGGATCTGCTTATTAGTAGCGACAACTAAGACTTGTGGTGGGTTTATTTTTTAGAAACAAGTTTCGCGATCACAGCAACTTCCATGAGTTCTAACAGAGGTGGTGTGAATTTCAATTTATGGTAGTCGTCACAATTTGTTTCGTTTTATTCTAAGGATTTCCTTATTTCGTTTCTCCTTCGTACTATAGGCTTTAAATGAGATGATTTATTAGACTATAAAATACAAGAGTAAGAAGCCTCTCTACATTTTATACACATAAACTACGGTACCTACGTTTATTAAAAAAAAGAAGTTATCTTATTGTATGCCTATAGGTACATAAAATCTTACTTCACAGAAAATGAGGTAAATTGCCAGTTACTTTCCTATAATTTAAGTCCCTTATTTACTTTTTTTTTGTAAAAAAAAAAGATCCAACAACAACTGTCAGAGGAAGAGATTTTCCATTTTTAAGTTGTTTTTTTTTTTTTTCTTCATCTTCTGTAGTCTCCACTGGGAAATATAACAGTCATGTTAGTCCTTCGTACAATGTCACCACACGTTTATCTCAACACAAACAAGAACCTACCCTATACTCTCACAGAAAGCTCAGCACGGTATTCTTTATTCTGTATAGGGAAAAGGCAAAGAGAAAAAAAAACAAGTAAAATTGTGCTCCTTTTTTGCACACGCCCACAATTTTAAATTTACGACCAATAAAAATAAAAAAGCCAGTTCCCCGCACTCTCCCAACATCCTTGCTGTAAACTTTGCATAAGTCCATTCTATTACCCATAACAGGAAGGAATATAAAAATGCTATACCTCGTTGTGTGTGTTTTTTTTTTGTGTGTGATCCATGGACAACGCTTGCGCCCTTGTCGCCAATAAACTGTAAACGGGAGGAAATAAAAAAAAATAGCATAAAAAACCGAATGCGATATGAATCCATTTTAAACTTTTCTTTTTTTTTTACAAAATATTTGTGTAGGTATAGGTAAATGGGATCAGGTGGAACGAGGGGAGGGGGGTTGTATTCATGATATACAGAAGGGATGTAGAACAAAAATTAACATAAATCCACACCCTATTTGGAAAGAAGAGATGACGACAATATATGTAAGGGGTTGTGTGGTGTGTTGAGTGCAAATCTACATAAATTCAAATGATTTCCTTAATTTATTCACAAAAGTATGGCTTCCAGTGATTCATCCGGTTTTTGTTGGTCGGCTGTCCGTTGGTAAATCCTTATTCAAGTTTTTTTTCCCGCGTTCTCCCTTAGGGTTGCTTTTCCTATTATCATATTCATCCCTTAATCTCATGCAAAACAGCAGAGAAAAGCGAATAGAAAATGTGGTAAAGGGAAACACAAAGCAGCAAAGTTGTGACTTTACTTAACATTCCTCAAGGCGGCCGGCGGCGGTGGCAAGGTGTAAGAGTATATAGTTGCTGTTGAGATCGGTTTTTTGTCGTTGCGAGATATTCTCATACTCCTTGGCTAGTGCTCCCCATTGTAATGCATGGAGCTCCAGCTAAGAATAAAATACGAGAGCACACTCATGCAAACCAGACTCTCTTGACGATATAAAGAAAAATAAGGAAAAATTACTGCAAAAATGTAGAAATCATCTATGACAACGAGAAAATCGATTTTTGTGTCACACACATAAAAATCTAACAACCATTTTCCATTGCTATATTGTAGTTGGTATACCCCCTTCTTCGTGATTCTTTTTCTTATTCTTTTCTTACCCTGTGTGTCGCGCAGACGACATCATCATCATCATCATTATCATCATCATCGATGGGTAAAAAGGTTATATGGATATGAGGGGGTGGATGGAATACAATGTAAGATATACCCTGCAACTGCAGAAGGTACATTCGAGTTGAGAAAAAAAAAACAAAATTAAATGTAAGCAAAAATATAAAATAAAACTCTTTTAGGTCGAAGTGACGTGCTCATATTTGGAGTAAAGGATCATTGAAAATGTTAGCTCTACCGAAACAAAACTTCACAAGTATCGAAATAACAGGGCCTAATTCAATTAGAATTTTAACAATCGCTCGATTGATAGTTTCTCTATCATACTGGCACCCAGTATTCGTTCTTTTTAATTTTCATTTTCGCGTTAAGGGACCAACCCATAGAATCCGTTGCGTGCGTTACGTCGACGTTTTCAACTAACAGTTCGATAAAATACACACGTTCTTATGAGAAGCGACCCATAAGAACGGACGCGACGGAAAAAGTAGCCGAACTTTTAACTTCATCGACAACGGAATCGTTGACGGAACGAACGCGATGGATTCTTTGGGTTGGCCCCTTTAGTCTCAGTGCCAAAACACCATTCGTTCTGATACCCTAAGCTAAGGGATTGTGACTCCCAAAGTAATTATAAGACTTATGGTTCACTGGATGTCAGCAAGATCGGGAAGAAGTCTGTTGAAATGAATACCACATACATGTATACCACATACATTTCAACAGACTTCTTTCCGATCTTGCTGACATCCAGTGAACCTCAATTTGTTGTACACATCAATTGTGCATACTTTACCTCCTTTTGGATAACCTCTGGATCATTCAACCGCACTTCACTTGTCATAATTGTAATTACGAGACCCTAAAATACCATTCCACAAATAAAGATTATAGCTTTCTAAAATAGGTTACGAGGTTAGCATTCATAGGACCTCTTGGTCTTGGGGTAAATGGCAAGTGAGATGGAATAAAACGCCAAATTTCTGGGTTCGAAATACCAAACTCTGACACCTCGAATAATTTCAGTTACCTACGGCCACTGTCGAGGAATTGATAAGACCTCCAAAAGTACTGGTTTAAATGAAAAAAGCATCTCAGCTAGCCGTTTGATGGCAAAAAATGAGAAATTTGAATGCCAATTGAACGACAATGGCATATTTTGGGAAAACATGGCGTTAGAAGTTGCAACGAGAATGGTGAACGTTTAGTGGATTTCTGCAAAGCCAGCATTGTTTTTTGTGTCATCATGTTTGTACGCAATACGTGCTAAGAAACCAGCTAATTTTCGACAGAAAAGGCTAGCAACCTCCAACAAAATTGAAGACTTTGTGCTATCAGATAACTTTTAAGAAGTATATTCCTGTATGTCAGGAATAGAATACGAGTGGCTATGAAACATCCCAAGCAACCATCTGAATCTAAGAACCTTAATGAAACTGTGGTGCACGACTGTCAAAAACAACTTGGAGAAATATCGACGAAAGAAAGCAACTTAAAGTTCGCACCCCGGTTGCTCGATCAGAAGAGAGAAACGATTTAGAGTCTACGTATCGCTTGAAGATGATAAAAAGTATAACCAAAGCGTATGATAGACACAGGAAAGGCCATATACCGGTGTGACTGGAAAACTTTATGTAGGATCACAAAAGAGCTGGACTGACTGTAGAACTTAATAAAGGACCAGTAAAGAGATCACAGGTGGACAAAGCGCAAACAGCATCCGATGAAAGATATTAGTTGTTGTCTGCTCCATTCGGATGAGCACCAACCTAAACGGTATAGAGGCCGCTAGAAGAGCGGGTCGGTCGACTGCGAAGTGCATTCGAACAGGAATCTACACAACTGGAGAAGAGAAAAGAAAAGAAATGAAATACATTTCCAGAAACCATACACGATGGCACATAGGGGTAGTGAAGCCCCTGGATCACCAGGAAGGTAAGACTCTGATGAGGACCTAAGTAAGTAAGTTAGTTCATCTTCTGCATACGTCTTCTGTAAATACTGCGCATCATATTCATTCAAAGGTATCCCAGTGTTTAATATGCTGAGAACGAAGGAATTTTCCGGTGCGAATCTGAAACTTAATATGAAAATTTAATGGTACTCTTGTCATAAAAAATTTAGAGAGAAGAACAGAAAGTGTGTAAAAAGTTTATGAACAGAACAGAACCCTGTGGCAACCCAATGAATGAATTTGACTCGTTTATTAGAAGACTTTTAAAAAGCTTGATTAAACTTTATTTGCTGTTTTCCTATCATTATAGGGATTGGTATTAGAAAGGGAGTTTGTTTTCTGAAAATGAGGTTATGTTCCTTAATACTGAATCAGTACAAGAGAAGCTTTTGTTCCTGTTGATTCTCATTTTTGTTAGAATTTTTTTTTATGAAAGTAAAAAAAAAATAAAATTGATTTGTTTTTTATTTTTGAATCCAATACAATATCCATAAAAGCAAACACTATAAAAAGTTAAAAGAAAAATCAGGAAAATGGGAATGATGGTTCTGCATACAAGTTTCTTTTCAAATTTCAACCCCACCATACACCCAACCCCCAAAGGTTAAAATAGGACGTGCTTCGTCGTCGTTCCTGAAGGAAGGAACAAAATACGATGAATAGATTTAAGACGGGGGAATGGGGCTATACAGAATGTTGGGGATGTGTTGGATATACGCTTAGAAAATATAGGTAGTAGAAAAAATATGTAGAAAAAAGAAATAAACTTTCTGTGGATTTTTCTTATGTTATTTGCGACAAAAAATGAAGATTGAAGTTGAAGTAAAAGGTACGAACATGTATGTACCTACATAAGCATCTCATACATGCTGAAGTATATATGGAAAGAAGGAAAAATTGTATGCATACAAGTTTCTATGGCCATTTATTTACATTTCCCCATTCCAAGATTTTCATGTTGATGATGGTGACAAAACAGAGCAGAAAAGTTTTTTTTGTGTTTTTTGTATGGTTCTCTTACATTTAAATGGTATATGTATGAGTTATAGGAAAATATAAAATAAATTTTTTTAGAATTTTCAAAATTTTGTTGTTAAATAAAATCAAAAATAAAACTCAAAATCCCGAAAGCCAACAAAAATTGTGATTTTTGTTTTTTCTGTTTTTGGGAACTTTCAGGATATTGTTTTTTTTTCGATTTTGTGGGTGTTCGGCAACTTTTCGCAAATTCAGAAAAATTTACTCTCAAAAGCCGGCTTTAGGAATTTAGGTGGCATTGGTTACGATTATTTATTCGAACCCTTTCGGTTCTAAAGTCAAGAAATCTTTCATAAAGCAAAAAGCCTACCATCAAGCACATATATTTTTTTTTATTTTATATCGATTTTACATATAATCCAAATCATATTTCTATAATTTTATCACTCCAGGATGGTTATATTAGCAACACCTGGAATACCAATGCGAATAGCTGATCCTAGGTCCTTAAAAAAATTAAAGTATTTTTTGTTGAAATTAACAATTCGTCAAGGTAAAAAGAAAAAGTATTTTTACCATGGACAGGAGGAACGATACCATTGTAATGACAGCTGAACAAATTGAAACCTTATCCATTTCGATAGAGTAAAATGAACTGACTACCAACTCATTAGAGTTCACCAATTAAATAGTAAAAATTCGTTCTATACAAAATATTAATAATTTCTTTTTATATCTAAACAAATTACTATTTAAAAATCAATTAAAAGCACTGAATTATTATTTTTGTTTATAAAATAAATTATTAAAAATAATTACGAGTATTAAAATAGTGTGTTTTACTTAATAATTAAAATTTAATTATACAAGATGACTGGCACTACGTAAGATATAATTGCTGACACGCGAGTAAGGCCTTAGATCACGCGATTTGTGTTAGCACAAAAATTTGTGTATTTTTATCATAAAAATACACAATACCATCTGAATCACAATTCGGAAAACCCCAATTTATATAAAGATCGTGTTTTTATGTCATTTCTTTTGTAATTTTTTGAGTAGTTCATTTATCAAAAATTACAAAACCATACCTGGAAGAATTAATGTTTATACCCCTTTTTGATTCTATAGAAGAAGACCGTGCAAAATTCTTGGAAAATTAAGCTTTTTTTGACAGTTCTAAAGTTTTGAATGCGACATTTTCAAAAATCCATTAAAAGTAAAAAAAAAAAAACGATTTTTTGAGGCTTTTAATAATTTTGGAACTAAGGCCCTAGTTTTTAAAATAAGGACGTTTAAGTCAAATAAATTTTGTACATATTGAGCCAGGAAATGTCTTCATGAAGATAGAAGTTAAAAAAATATTGGTTTTCAAAAATTGATAATTTCTTAGGAATCAAACATTTTTTTTTTTAAGTAGGGCATGGGTCCTTAAATTTTCTTGCCTCGAAGGTGTGCCCGCCGCAGCGCGCCGTGGCTTTATTTGCCATTTACAACTAAAGATGTAAAACAGTCCACGAAATAATTCGATACAAAAATTAATTTTAAAGCTAAAATTAAATCTGCAAGAATTAAGGTTTTTTTGTTCTTCATATCTTTTTTTTTAAATTATGTAAGATTGGAATGTTCTGACTCTAAATCTGGTGTTAGAAAAAATCTACATATCTCGTACATTTTTTTTAAATTGATTTAAAAAAGAAAAGAGCTCTCTTAGATTCGGTTGACCTCGTCCATTCGATCTATTTTGATTCATCAATGCATAGTCAAATTTCAAACCGTTATTTTAAAAAATCACCATAAATTTCAAAATTCCGTAGTTTTTCGGATGTACACTGCCAAAAAAAACCTCTAATTTAGAGGTGAGTGTGGAGTTTCTATACTCTTGACACTGGCCAAGTTAATTATGGCAGTAATAAGAGAAAAACCAATAAAAAAGGATATTTTGTGCTTGGTAATTTTGTCTTTATGTGTTCTACATTACCGGTTTAAGTCCAAAATGTTCATATTTTGGATTATGCACCAAAAACAATAAAAAAACAACATAAAGTTAGCTTAAAAAAGTATTACTTTCCACCTCTAAAAACGCTTGAATTGGACAACAGAAATTATTTTGGACAAATCATGAATTCCAATTTGCAATATCTTTGCATTGAAAGCGAATCTTGAAATGATTTCATTCACATCCCATTATTAGTTTTGTAAAAAAGTATTTGCCAGCAAAGAAATTCGACGTTCAATGTACCAAAAAAACGATTTTTTAACATGTTTATATTATTTTCAGATTCGTATTCAGCGGCCCAAGATCCTTTAGAAAAGTATAGTTTGGTTTGAAGGCAATTTTTTGTAATCTATGGTATACTTTTCTAATGTGTTCCCGTTGTCTTTGAATTGTTATTATTGAGTAATTTTTTTCAATTTTCCCCTGCCTAAATGTTAATGACAGTTTTATTCTTTTACTTTGCACAATAAAACGTTCTACTAGTTTGATTTATCTTATTGGAAACATTCTAAATTTCTTAATTTAATGTTAATTTCTACTACTTGCTTTTATATACATTTTTCTTTTTGCTAAATTTTAAAAAGCAGTATCTTGGAAACTGTTGGCCCATCAAAAATGAAACTGAGGTCAAATTAACAAAGTGCAAAAGCATATAATAATTTATAGTCAAAAACTAGTCTTTCATTGCTAAAAATGTCAATAACTAAAAAAGCGCCCAAATTTCTTTTTTTAGCATTTTTAAAAATTTTACGTTCGGCGCTAGAGCTAAAGAATAAGTAGGTATACTCGAAAACACACTAAAATAGGCTAAAGTAGATGATGTTTCTAGATTTTAAGTATTTCATTTAATTTAGATCTCAGCTCTTATTTCAATTTGAAATATGTTCTCGGCAAGGTGACACAGGATTCAAAAGCATCTCTAAAAAAGAATAAAGCATTTTCTATAATATTCTTAAAAGACCTTAGCAGTTCCTTGTTCAATTTTATGTATGAAAATCATTTCGGGGAGAGGAGGGGGGTTCAGCCCCTTAAGCTAAAGCTCCCCCCCCCTGGCTAAGTGCCTGGAATAAGCCTTTTAGTAAGAAACAATAGCATTCACGGGTTTCAACTATTCTGTTCTTAGTATTCTTCCATAATTTTGAAAACCAATATCATTCCTGAATGGAATGTTAATACAAAATTCCAAAATAGTTGATCACAAATGTGTCATTTTTAGTGGGTTTTTATATGAAAAGTAAAATAAAATGCACAACTGGGTCGCACGTACTTGCTCTTAGGTTCAAAGATGCTATGAATGGTAAAGCTTTTTATATAAAATTTTTAAAAACAAATAATTTTATAAGAACTCTTCAAAAAAACATCAATTTCATTACTAAAATAACTTAAACTTCTTAAATTGTCTTGAACTCCAAAATTATTTAAACTTTTTTTAAAAACGCAAAAAAATGTGTTTGAAAATTTTGTTATAAGGTAATTTAAAAATCACTGTCAACTTTTTGTGTAAAAATTGTCATCGAAATCCGTTTAGTCGGTTACGATAAAATCTGTAAAATAAAAAACAGTTCTATGAGAGGTACCGTAATGAAACGATGAAAAAAAGTTTGTTTTATATCCGAAGTACGACCTTTATGGTTGTCGTACCTATACACAAAAATTTTTATGTCGTTTTTGAAAAAAAAATATTTTTTTCCATTTTCGTCGGTACCGTTACTTTTGTTCCTAAAAAAATCAATTTCCCCTCTGGAGACCCACTCAAAACCCTTAGCTACAAAATTTTAAGAAAATCTCTTCAGCGGTTAAGGCTGTAGCTTGAGATACCGACACGACAGGCAGACAGACAGCAGACAAACAGACAGACAGAATTGTAGGACCCTCTTTTTCTATCATCGTAATGTCATGTTCGATTTTTTTTTTTCGAATCCTAAACTTGACCTATAGTACCTATATCGCAAGTAAAGAAGGTCCTTACTAGAAACATATTAATTATATTTTTCTTTGATACCTTAGTCAAAAGGTCGGCGAATATCTCGAAAACGGTTTCAAAGTCAATGTTTTAAATTTTTATAAATCAATTATTTAATTGAGTGCTGTTCAATAATGGCTCGTGTCAGCAATTTTATTTTGATTAATATCAATAATTTTGTATTATTAAATATAATTTAAGACACATTAAGTTATAATTTGAGTTTAATACCAAAAATTAAGGTCATTTGAATATCTCAGAAATATAATCTGTCACTATTAAATGATTTTTAAATTGTTTTTAATTTTGTTATTTAAAACAACAAAAAAAAAATTCAATAATTAAAATATTTTATGTTTTATTAAATCGCAATAAAATTGTACTATTTAATGGGAGAATTTCAGTGAGTTTGATAGTCAGTTCTTCATTTCATTGTATTTTGTATATCAAAATGGATAAAATTTCTATTTCAACTTCAATTTTTGCAGTTGCTATTACTGCTATGGCCTTCCTTGTGGTAAAAACAGTTTAATATTTCATTCATTCATTGTAATTTTGATCAAATTTTATTTTTTAGGATTTAGGAGCTGCAATTGTTATCAGCATTCCAGGTGTAATTAATATTACTATTTTGGAGTAAAATACATCAAGTATCTTTGAACTGAAATAAAAAATACCTACAATGATTTCATAAAACAAAACAAAAAAACAAAAATTTCGTTTTTCTTCCATTGAAGGGCAAAAGCATGATTTATATAAGAAACTCGTTTGTGATTAGTTGAACACATTCCTCTAGTTTGAGTTTAGTCTAAGGAAATTGTTATTGGGGATTTGCCCGACCACTGTCTATATCTATACTCACTGTTTTAAATACGTCTAAGGGTTCCAGTGCAATAGTTCTGCATTTTTTTTTTTTTTGATTTGGATACCGTATTTGTAGAGTCTTTAGACAAGGGTGCAGGATCTTCTGAATGGCTGCCCCCTTCGACTTCGGGTAGAGTTCGTCCAGTAAGTTTCTTCGATGCTTTTGATGAGTTTATCTTCCGGGATTAGTTGCATCAGATTAGATGAAGTTTCGGAGCATAGATTCTGTGTAAGCCGTTACTATGTATAAGAAAGACTAGGGGTTTTTCTGTCTCTTTGTCTGTAAATCTGTTAGTTTGTTAGTGTGTTAGTCTGTTAATTTGTTAGTCTTTTATTCTGTCAGTCTATCAGTCCTAAGACCTTCAGTCTGTTTGTCTGTCTGTTTCTATCCTGAGCTACAGCCTTAAGTAACAAAGTGATTCCGTAGGGGGGAAATTAAATTTTTTTTAGGACCAAAATTAACGGTTACCTAACATATCTACAACCAGTATGTACAAACCAAATCTTTTCAAAAACGACTCTAACGAATTTGAATAATATTTTTATGTGTACAAGAACAGGGCAGATATTTTTAAATCCTTAATACAATTTTCGATTTTTTTTTAGTAAACTGTATTACGGCACCTTAAATGCTTTCACATAAAAAAATTGTTGAAATCGAGTAAGTCATAAAGGAGAAAATCTGAATTAAAAAAACGGTTCTATGTTAACTATAGATTCTTTATATGTGATAAAGTTATTAAAAATAAATAATTTTATAAGAAATTTTCAAAAAAATATCAATTTCATTACTTAAATGACTTAAACAACTACTTAAATATTTTTGAGTTCCAAACTAATATGTTTTTGTTGAGAAAAATACATTTTTAGATAAGAAATTTGAAAATCATTAGAGTCGTTTTTAAAAAGGTTAATTTTTTTATATAAAAATTCTAAAAAAATATTTAAAAAAAAAGTTGCTGTGTCATATTGATAAAAATATTAATGAAGATTTAAAACCAATATTTAAAAAAAATTCATTTGTCCGTTTTCGAAAAATGGATTTTTGAAAAAAAAATTGAAACTTTTTAAAAAATCCAAAAAAAAATTAGTTTGAAAATTTTGTAATAAAATAATTTGAAAATTGCTTTTGCCTAAAAATTTTCATCAAAATCCGTTAAGTCGTTTGTGATAAAATGAGAAAAATGAAAAACGAGTCTATGGGAGGTACCATAATTGACTAAAGAAAAAATATGTTTTTTATTTCAAAAGCATGACCTTTATAGTTTTAGTACACACAAAAATTTGAATCAGAATCATTTTCATCATATGGCAAGTATCTACCGTTAATTTTGGGCCTAAAAATAAAATATCCTCTTAATACCCAATCAAAACCCTCAACTACCAAATATGAAGAAAATTACTTCAGCGGTTTTGGCTGTAGAACTGCCGGACCCACTTTTTCGCATTCTGTAATTTTTTTTTAAAGCAGATTTTTTACAATTTATTGTGGCCAAAAATCTTAAGTCCACATAAATGTCCATCAGAAAAATATTTTTACTCGAATTTTTCTTAGGAAGAAGAACAAGAAAAATGAATCCTTAATTATTATTTTCCAACATTCTATTTTTACAATCGGTAAAAAAAACACGCGTTTTAAATATATTTTTTTTTTATATTTTTAATTTATATGCATTTTTACTATTTTACAGATCAAAATCTATTACTCCAGAATAGTTATATTTGCTACACCTGGAATACGAATTGTAATTGCATCTCCCAAGTTCTGAAAAAGAAAATGAAACAAAAATGAAAAGAATTTTTTTAGACAAAAAAAAACATCTTTTTGTTCATTTCCTTTACAAAGGATGAACTTTCTTTCTTACCACAAAAAACGCAAACGACAGGACTGTAACGAAAATTGCACAAATTGATACTTTATCCATTTTCATGCGATGATTTCAACTTTTCAACTGATCGAAAATCACTAAAATCCACCAATTAAATAGTAAAACTTTATTGCGGTTTAGTAAATTATTAAATATTTTAATAATACATTTTTCTTAAATAAAACAAAATTAAAAAGAATTTAAAAATCAGTTAACAGTAATAGATGATAATCAAAGATATTGAAATTGTTCTAATTAAAGGTTTTAAATATTTAAAATTATAGCTTAATTTGTTTTAAATTATACTTAATAATATAAAACTATTGGCATTACTTGAGATAAGTTTGCATGCCATGAACACGACACACGAGCCAGAATTTATTTGTGTTTCTTTCAATTTAAATTTTTGTACTTTGGATTTCAGATCAAGAAATTAATTTATGATATTTTTATGTGTAAAAGTTCATAGCAATAGTTCTTAAAGATATTAAAATAAAAAATAACCTTTGAATCAATCTAATTGACCCAATGGTCAAGATTGATGAGAAACTATTCTCAGACAATTAAAGCGGGATGGTATTACATTATAATGCCTACCGTTGTGGCACTTTGTCACATAATTAACAGTTTTTTTCAGTAATTTTAATTGTTGTTTCTGTTTCTGATATTAAAAGCATTCTCAATTCAACACATCACAAAAACATGTTTCCACGCTTTTTTTCAGCCTATTCTCCTTCTTATTTTCCAGCCAATTTTCCCGCCTTGTTTCCCGCAACGTTTCCCATCTGGTTCCTGCTTCATTTCTTACCTGCTTTCCTTGTTTCCCGCCTCGTTTTCCGCCTGGTCTCCAACCTGGTTTCCCGCCTCACTTCTACCTCGTTTCCCGCTTCGTTCACCGCCTCGGTTCCTAACTGGTTTCCCGCGTCGTTTCTCACCTCATTTCCCTTCTTGTTTCCCGCTTCATAACCAGTACCTGCCACAGAGCCGTTTTTTTAGATTCTGGTTTTCTTTATGATTCAGCTGATTTTTTTACATAAAAGCTTTTTTTTTTTGCAAAATCATTTTTTTCGAAAACTACTCAATATATATTTTTTTTTTTCAATTTAGTTTTCGATATTGATAATCAATGTCTCGAAAATGGCGTACCAATTTTTTTTTCCAAATAGATTATATTAAAGATTTTCAATTTTTTTTTTAATTTACTTTATAGAAAATAAGAAATTGCGTCAATCACGAAAATGATTTCATCAAATTCATATAAATTGGAGCTGATGGTTAAGTATGAAAATGTAACAAAATCGAAAAACAAACTTAAGTCGATAGGAAGATTATAAAAGAAAACCACAAATAGTACATAAGTCCCAATCTTTTAGAATTATGTGCCAACAGTGTTCCTGATAAATAAATAAGATTCTTCCTGTCAGAATTGATAAACTCAAACCCCACATGAAATTGTTTTTTTTTTTTTCAAATGTGCCTTAATACAAAATGTGCTAATGAATTCGGTTAAGATTGTTCTTTCCTGCTTAAATTTTTTCTTATTTTTTTTCATCAAAAAGTCAACAACCGCAAAACTGCAATTAATTTTAGTAAAAACATTTACGAGTAATTAGGAAAATCTACTAATTAGCTGAAGAACAATGATAGTTTTTTTTTTTTTTTTGTTTGTTTTCATTTTTTGTCTGCTTCAGTGTTCAAGTGCATGCATATACATATAAGATTTATTATTTCAAAACGGATTCAAGTAGGCTTCTTCTTATACAAAATTTTGCGTGTATTTATTTTTAATGTTTTCATCAAAAACAAAAAAAAAAACAAACTTTGCTTAATATTTATGCTTTATATTAAGCTCATTTGAGTTTAATTAGTTAAGATAAGATATTTAATGCCTAAGTATGCACATATTTGACTCATTTGAGATTGAATAAAATATGCATTGCCCAAGTAGATAGACATAGAGGTCAAGTTATAGCGTGCGCACTGAGATATGAGATAAGTAGAACTTCATCAATAATTCGTTTTTTTGAAAAACAATGAAACACGCATCGTGTGTCTACACGGGCAATGAGCTAGTTAAGCTTTATGAAGTTGTTGGCAAAAAGATTAGGTATCTATCAACAAAGGAGTAGCAACAATTTATCTTCGGAAATTGGCTGGAAATTTTGAATAAAAATGTCTTTTCATAATCGTCAATAGCTGAGATAAAGGTGACTGTCACTTGTCAGACAAACTTCTTGCACTCTAAGCTCACCTTAACTACCTATAACTGGGCTAAAATAAAAGTTGTTTCCAACATAGAGTATAGCACAATGGGTAAGATTGTCGACTGGTAACTCAAGCACCGCTGCACAGTGGTGCTTCCTATGAGTGTCAGCGACAAAATTAATTTCCAAAATGGTTTCGTGTGAAAATTTTTTTTTGAGGTTTTAATCAAAACCAACATTACGTTGATGGAGAAGTCCGAAAAAGTGGTTTTCGTCATGCCGTCCGTCGGATTGTGCGTCTGTGCGTCTGTGCGTCTGTGCGTCCATCTGTACACTTCTCCACTGCCCAAACGCGTGGACGGATTTTCTTCAAATTTGGTACAGATGATTTTATTGTAATTTCGAAAGTTGCTTTTTTTGTTTTTGAATATCTCGTCTAGAACTAATACCTCCCATATAACGGTTTTGAGTTATTGGGTTTTTCTCAAAAACGGCTCTAACGATTTTGTTAAAAATTTGTGTATGTATGATGTTGAGTGATAACAACAAAACTGCATTTTTAGTTTTTCTCAAAAAACTCGAACATCGTTGAAACAGCGTTGTGGTTTTTTTTTTGCAATTTTTTTATATTTTGTTTTTTTTTTTGTGATAATCTTGTAAGCGGTTAAAGCGATTTTAACTAAAACTCTTGCACATATAATTCATATAACCTTAAAAAATCTATTTAACTTTCAAAAAAATATATGTATTAATTAAAAAAACTAAAAAGTTAAAATTCTTTTTACACATATTCCTCTTTTCTTGTAAAAATATATAACTAAAGCAAAACCCTTTGTTTTTGCTAATTTTTAACATAGTTATTTATTTTTATAAACTTTATATAAGAGGCTTTAACATCTATAGTAACTTTAACCCAAAGAGCAAGTACATGCGATCCAGTTGTGCATTTTATTTAATTGTTTTTTTACTTTTTGTCAACTTTAAAAAAAAATCTCCCTCCCATCTGAACTGAACGAGTGACAATAGACCCCTATTATTTTATTTTATAAAATTTGCTAGGAGCAGCAATTTTAAACCGGTAACTGTTATTGTATTTTTAAATACCAATATTTGAAAAAAAATCATCGAAATCGGAGTGGCTTAACTCGTTTCCGAAATAATGCTATATTTAGGGCTTTAGTTTTTTTTCACAAAGATCTATCTAAAATGACAAAAATCAAGATTTAAAGTAAGAAGTGTGTCTATCTAAATGAACCGCACTGTACAATTGTATAGAAACCTCATTCTATTGATTCTGATCTCTGTTTGAGTTTTTATTAATGGTGGCCAAAAGAATATTTTTAATATATTTGCATACTTTCGGGATCCATATGATATTTTGAAGTACCTACTGTAACTTCTAAACAGTAAGTGATATCTACAAACTTTCACAAACAAATTTAAATAAAACTAATTCAGCTTTTTTTCAGCACTTCTTGTTGATTTTGAAATGTGAGCGAAAAAAATGCTGGTTTTACATTTAATCCTTGGGTAAAGTTAACAAATCGGTAAGTAACTGGAGTAAATCAAGTTAAGGAGCATTCAAATTAAAACAGAAGTTTTACGAAAATAGATTCTTTCTTCAATTTTATTTCAATATTTGACCCTTAAACTAAATGAAAAAAAAACAGAGAGAAACAAACTATCATTGTATTCGTAGCAGGTGCTCGCTTTATTTTTTTCTTCTTCAAAACAATCCAAAGAAAAAAAAAGTTTCACTTCAATTTCAATTCCCAAAAGAGCGATTTAGCCCAAAAACTTCTATACAACAACAACAACACAAAAAACGGGAAGGTGAACGAAAACAAAAATAAACCAAAACAAATCCAAATGTAATAATTCAAATTGTGTATGCGAAATGGGATTTTTATGCTTCAACCAATATTATACTCATATGACTACGACTATATGAGTATACGATGAAGGACCTTCGATACCTTTTGGCCATAATATTCGATAGTCGTTCCAAAAAACAAAAAAAAAATTACATACACAAACCAAAGAACCATTAAAATTATACCCAGAGGAGCCTGAAACTGGGTAAAAAACAGGCCATCAACAAAACCGAATATAAGAACCATAAAAAATCGTTTTTTTTACCCTTCTTCCTTCGGTATTTGGTTGGTTATGGTATATCCTTTTTTTTTATTATTGGTCCTTGAATACTATTACACGTATTACCGACAATAATGGCGGGTGGGTGGTGGTGGTGTAGATGATGGTAGTGGTGGTGGGTAGTGGACGAATGGTATTTGGAAGAATGATTGCGGTTTTGCTACATCGCATACGAAATCCAAAAGACCTCCAATATTTTACAGGATAATGTGACATTTCGATTATTCGATTGGATTTAATGTGTTTTATGACCATTTCGCTCCCCATTTTTCCCCCCTCCCTTCACCGCCATCAGCCATATTGCAAATGGAGTAAAAAAAAAAAAAACGAAAATTGCCACTACCCACGCAATTTTCCACTAAATCCATTCCTTCGCCATACCAACAATAATATGAGAGTGTATTAGCAATTTAGTCGGCAACTATATACTAACCAGCGACTTAAGTTAATGTCCTTGATGGCGGAGAGACAAGTTTTGAGCTCCGCTCCTGACCAACCATTATCATTGGTGTCTCTTTTTTTTTTATTTTGCCTTTTGGAGCAGAAATTGCTAAAAAACTAAAAGACCCAAGTTGGGTCATTAAAACGTTCACGAAACGCTTTGTCGGTCAGTAGTATAGGTAGTGGAACTGGTACGCGTCCGGCCAGCTAATCAGCCATTCGAATAAATTTCCACTTAATGGCGAACACACAGCAGCAGCCGGTTATGTGTTGGGGAGGTTGTTGCTGTTGGTTGGGGCGGGGAAGGGATAACGCGAATGTCCTATTTAAAGGATTACACTGTGAGTTATTGGATGACGTTTTGGGCGCTGCTCATATATCTCGACTATTTTTAACTTAATTTTATTTTATTGGCTTTGTCATCGCCATTCGTCTTTTAGGTATAGGGTTCGTTTTGTTTTGTTTTTTTTTTGTTGTTTGATACATTATTATCCTTGTTGGGTTTTGGACGTTTTGCTTCAGTATAAAATTAATGGAGATATATGAGAGTTGTTTTTGTTTTTTTTTATTTGTTTTTTGGAGTTTGGAAAAGCAGATCCACGACATTTTAGAAGCATTATAATGCGTTAGCGTGCGTAGGACTCTGATAGATTTCCTGTTTTTTTTTTTTTGATGGAGCACACGAGGTAAAGGATAGGTACCAAAGCTAGATATAAGAATTGTGTAGCTTGCGATATGAATTCAGCCAATGGGATCCATTTTAATTGGCAATTATTTTTTAATGTTTATAAATGGACGATTTTGTTAATCGCGTTCCTTGATATATGACACTGCATCGGATGTGACCAGTTTTTTATTGCTCTTAGAGTAATGGAGCGATAGAAGAATTATTGTCAATGAGTGGCAAGATTGATGGTGATCTATAAGGATACAAGAAAAATAGAATAAAATAGAAAGAGGTGGGTGATGTTCTTTGTGAACTTTGCAAAAAAATTGAAAAAGTTAAAAAGTAGCCTAAAATGCCCCCCCCCCCCCCCCTGTCATTTTGGTAAATAAATGACATTTCACTTTAAATTTTATATTATTTTTAAAGTTTTATCAGTATCACACGATTTGTGTAAAAAATTGTGTGTTTTTGACTTAAATATGCACAAAACCATATGGGCCACAAATTGGATGACAGAAAATGACATTATAAACACTATTTGTATATCATTTGGTGTCATCCGAATTATGGTTCAGATGATATTGTATATTTATATTTTTATTGCAAAAACACAAAATTTTTTGTGTATACATACATAATTCGTGTGATCTAATCTTTACTGTTCAAAGCTTTACAAGTTTAAAAAGTTCTAAAAAGTATTTAAATTCTTTAATTTTCAAAACATCTTCCAATTTTACTGATCAAAATTGCCCGAATAAAATGGCATACAGCTTCCTTTTTTAAGTGTTTTTTTGTTGTTCAGCCACCTGGTAAGCAATTTTCCGAATCCCTAAACAAAAGAGTTCCTTTTTTCGTTTGCTCAGAATGGGTGGTCCTAAATCTCCTCAAACCATTCTACCTACAAGACCTTTAAAATTCTATTTGTGTTTGATAGAGTGCTTCCTGAAACTCAAAATGTTTTGGAAGGTTTCTTACTGTCCATTTCCGATTTTGGACGTCATTTATAGGTTTTTATAATGATTCCTCCCTCCAGGACTACCTGTCAGTAAACCGTTTATGTTTTCCAACAATGTTCCCTAATAAATTAAAAATATAATGGTGAGTACAAATTGGCCAACTATGGCATTTTTCCCCCGAGTGCTATAAGGGGCTATTTTGCCCTTTAAGGGTATTTTTATTAAACTTCTACTACAGAACAAACTGAAATAGTTCTAGGACAACTAATTTTAGTAAATAAATAAGAAATAATTTATACATATGTTTAATGGCATTTACTGGCCTTTCCAAAATGCATTTTTTTAAATAGCTTAAAGTTGCTAACATTTCAAATACGTCGGTGACACCAAATAATCTTAAGATTTTTGTCCACAAAACCTTCCAATTTTGTTCGATTTTTCAGTTTCTAGCTGGTCATTTTACCTTGATTCACCATTTTAGGCCACGTTCCCCTCACCAGATTTTTTATTTCAGGTAGTGATTAATCAAAATAAGCCGAGTTAGTTTTACTTTTATTTGATTTGATCTTGTCGTTGTGGAAGTGGATTGCTTGGACTCTCACAAGCTAACGAAGTAATGTTAATGTTAGAAAAATTTTGCAAAATATAGAGCTGCAAAGTGTGTGGGTATTGTTGACCCTTTCACTTAGTACAACATGTTCCATGCCCGGTGGTGTGATGGACATAATGTTGCTGTTATGAGATATGACGTGGTGATAAGCTTGATGTTGTAGAAGACATTGAAATCGTATCAGAATCCCAGCTGAAATAACCTACAAAGAGGTAGAAAATTCATCAATCCATTCCTACCTCAACTACCCATGATCTCGAATCTAGAGAACCCAATTCAGCTATTAGGAACCTGCTATTTTAGTAATTAAGTGGGGGTTGCATGCTCTTCTAGTATTGACTCAACAAGTAATTAAGTTTGGATGAACTATTTCGTCACTAAAAGTTTACCAACAAAAATGAGAACACTATTAAATCAGCACAATACTGTCAAAAGACACATTCTCAGTGGATGAATCTGCTTTTTGTTTTGAACAATTGGTACAACTGGAGTTGGTATTAATAGTATGTATGCAAAAAATTGGCAGAAATGTAGGTAGAATAAAAAAGTTGCCAGAGGACACTGAATTCGAAACCTTAAGAAAAATTTAGTAAACAAACTTGATAAATTAATACCCATGTAGTTTTTGCCTATATTATTAAGACAACAAATTGGCAGAAGCAAAATCGAATGAAAAAGGGTTGCTGAAATTCAGCAAAGTTTGAAATTGATGAGCTTTATCCAAAATTCAGCAAAGTTTAGAAAACCTAAACAAAAATGAGTGACTCATCAGTTTTTCAACTTTGCTAACTTTTGTCTTCAGGCCACTTTTTGTATCTTGTTTTTTAGAGAATCATACTGACTTCTTTAAAAAGACGAAAAAACTATTTTATACGACACCTCGTCACCTCACTATTGGAGTGGACTAAACGACAAAAACCTAGTTTCAAGTAAAACATGTTTGAAGTTTTGATTTGGAATATTACAAAAATCTTCAGTCGAAAAACTTTCAAAGCATTTTCATAAAATTGTGGCCATTGAATTCTACTTACAGTTTAATTTTTATTTTGATTGGTTAATTTAAAACCTTTTGTTTTTTTATTTTCTTGGTGCGTATAGGGCATATTTTCATACAAAAGTCAATTTTTTAAAACGACCTTTACTTATAATAGAGATATGACTGTTTAGAGATATGTCGTTTAGTTTTTTGAAAGCGATACACTCTCTCAAACTGAGGTTGAAAGTCATCGGGCTATCAAAAATAACAGTTTGCAAAAATGACATTATTTTAAATAAGAATATATAATCCACATACTTTCAGAGTTTTCAACGCCCAGGGACATGTAATTCACAACTGAGAGATAGCAAGATGGGTAAGGCACTGGATCGATAACTCAAGGCACACAAGTACGAATCCTATCGGATGCACCTGTTCTTTTTTTTATGTTTCAAATTGTAGATGAATGACTGATTCAATTATTGTATTTCTTAACGAAAAGTACTTTAAATTCACTTTTTTCAGCTTTGATTTTAAAATTTCAATCTTCGAAGGTAAATCATTCCGAAAAATAGTTAATTCAAAGTGATTTTCTTTGGTTGTACGTTGTTTTTTTCTCTACAAACTTTAATCAGAATCGTTAGACATTTATGAGAAAATTAAGTTCGTAAGTATTCGTTATATCGCAAGTACCGTTAATTTTAGTCCTAAAAACAATTCAATTTCCCCTCTGTGCAATCAGCCAAAACTCTTAACTATCAAGTTTGAGCAAATTGCTTCAGACTGACAAACAGAATTTTCGTAGCCACTTTTTTTTGCATTCTATATCACCTTAATGTCATATTTGATTGTTATCTCGAGTTTGACTTTTTTAACGAATCTTAAACTTGCCCCATAGTACCCAGTGGCGTGTCCAGGAAAAATTTTGAGGGGGGCTCGAGTATCTGAACTCCCTCTAAATTTGTACGATACACGAAAAAGTTTCAGTTAATCAAGTGCATTATGATGAAATCACCTTAAAAATAATAAGATTTTGGAGGCTTGGGAGGGCTTGAGCCCCTGAGCCCCCTCTCAATATTAATAGTACCGACATATATCGCAATTTAAAATGCTTTCATGGATCAACCTCAACGGTGATTCATCGTGGACCTGTGGGTCTGCATTGTCAGTATAGAAATACCGAAACACGTCTGTTCTACGAGTTCCAGCCTACCAGCCTTCGGAAAAATGTCTCAACCTCCCTGAGAACACCCCTTTTTCGATGTCCCGGGTCATACATAAATAACTCTATGCATGCTGAAATATGAATCTTATCGATTTTCATTTTCGCATTTAATATGGAAATGTGAGTTTGTCCATTAGTCAAGGAACATTTTTTCGAAGAAAAGTTTCATTAGCCATCCCCTCCCCGTGGTCCGGTGCTCAGGGAGATGTTAATGGTAAAATTTCTTCTTTTATACTTTCACAATGTTAATGTCTTCTAGAATTTATGTTAATAATTCGAATATAATTAGAATATTTGTGTGAGTATGTATGTATGTTTGTTTTTGTATTTGTATGCTGCTTTACTGTTCATGCATGAATTAATGGATTTGGATAGCTATTAAGGAATCTAGAAGAAATTGCTACTTTGTGTGAGGGAGTGTGTCAACAGACCGTTCTATATGTAAATTATATGGATTTTTGTATGTTTAACTTGGTTACACATGCTTATTGCTGCTCGTAAGTAAAATTTGAATAGATTGGTTACAGTGTAGCCATGCATTATATAAAAGAGCAGTTAATCTGCATTGAAATTGAGTCACAAAAGTAATCTTTCGGATATATTAGGGTTTCGGTTTTATTGAACTTTAGTTTTCCTTAAGAATTTTCCAATCGAAAAGTCGAAATATTGAGAACAAAATTCATTTTGAAGAATATTCTAGAAAATTCTAAAACAAAGACAAACTTTTTTGAGTATTTTAACGTGCTTTGTTGGCAATGAGGCAGAAGACTGATACCTAACCTTCTCCATTACAAATTTCGTTTTTTTTTTTAATAGCTCTTCATAAAAAACACCGCACCTGGACAAAGGTGGATTTAATGCCCCAACCATTTACCCTATTGAAATTCTTTTGAAATTGCCAACTCATACAAAATACAGCCTTTATTTGTGTTAGATAGAAACAAATATCACCCAAAATTAGAAAAAAAAAAAACTAATAGCAAATTCAATTTACGTTTCATCTTGTTACAATACACAACACCCCCAACCCTCTAGCTTGTAAATGCTTGGCAAAACTTTTTAAAAAGTAAGTTAACACACGACAACAAAAAGAAAACTCGAATGTTTATAAATGGAGAGGGTAGATAAAGATAAGAACTAAAAAAAAAAGAAAAGAAGCTTTTTTTTAAACTTCACCAAACAAAGTCTTTCAAAAAAAGAAATGAAAAAAAAATCGCCTTCGATTAGGACAACAAGAACTAACAGGGCTTAGAATACGAAATATAAGTAAAAAATAGTATAAAGTGAGAAAACCCACCCCCTCGGGCAAAAGAATTCCAAGGAAATCATTAGAGAATATATCTTCAAAAAAAAGCCGGAATTTCATTTTCAAATAACTTAAACCTCTTAGAAACGGAAAATGACAAAATGGTTTTCAAATTGGGGCTTTTCCTTAGACCAATACAATCTTGTCAGAAAAAAAAAACTCCATTTCTTTGTATCTCTTACTCACATTCACATTATTACATTCGATGGTGTTTTTTCAAGGCAATTCTACAGTTAAATGTTGAATTTTAGGAATTTTTTTTTTTAATTTCCCTTCTATCCATTGGGTATTTATATAAATGTTAAAATGTAGGCACATACATTCATACCTATATAAATGTTTTTTCTTTATTCCAAGGGCTGTGAATGTGGGATAACAACTTTGTACAAAAAATACTTGTAATCGGATTTTTTTCCTTTTTTTTTATTTTGAAATAAAACGAAAATAAATTGCCTTTAAAAATTAAAATGCCTTCCAGAGATGGATGCTAGATTATGGGTGGATGTATTTTCATACATTTCATGATTATGTCAAATGAGCTTATCAGAAATATTTTTTGTTTGCTTTTTTCCCTTCAAGAATTTATAAATATACATTTTCAACGACAGATACCTACTCCAAAAAAGTCAAAAATATTTTTCCTTAAGCCTTAATTTTTTTTTTTCCTTATTCAAAATGCAACTAGAAGAGTACAAAATAATGAATATAACTGACATTAAAGACCAGTTTTTCCATCTTCAATAAATTTAGAATAATCTTAAGCATTTGCTCAACCGAAATCCGTATTCATAGACAAAATGGAAGCTACTTAGGCAATTTTCATTTAAATGCTTAAGCATTCCCTCACAATCTCAGTTATGAATAGCTGACTCAAGTGAATAAATGTCTCCTCAAGCATATACTTGAAAAAAATTTCGACTTCAGTAACGACTCTGAATTGCGATCTTAAACATGTGAATGGCTTGAACATGGGATCAAGTTTAAATAAGCACATGTTTGGGGTTATCCGAAGTTTCAATAAATGAGAACTACAGTTTCAATAAGCCCGCCACGGCGCGGTAGTCATCTTTGTTGTGGTGCAGTGACTTAAGTATCAAATATTTATCTGATCAACCATTTTGGGCTTACCTATGCAAATCGGAAGTAATTTGTAAGGACCAAGAACTGTCCGCTTATCCATCCTTATTGAATTTGGTTTGTCAGACAGAGATAGATCTTTATGGGTTGCGCAGCAAATAGCTGAAGAAGCCCAGCTAACACAAGAAGAACTGAAGGATCTGGCACATTAAAAACAGGAGCCGAAACACTAGTTCCGAGTCGTGTTAGTGTTACCGCACTAGAGATAAGGTTGCGGTGCTACGATATAGTTTTCTCAGGTAACTCTCAAGGCCGACGTGCTGTAGACACTATAACAAACCATTATTGAGATAGTGTCTCTTGGGGAAGACATATAAACTTAATTTCAATGGCCTGCAAAGTAAATAAAAACAAATTGACTAAAAAATAAAACACAAAAGCTGAAAAATTGGAAGGGCACCGAACTTTAATTGGGGAAAAATACGCAAAGTGCACAACTCAGAGTGCTTGACTTTCCAGCATAGTTCTGAGAAACCAGACATTGTCTTACTGTATACCATTTAAATAAAATAAACTCAATTATACTAAAAAGAAACTCTCCTTTTCCAGATCTTACGAACATCGTATGGACAACTCGCTTTTAAAAAAGGTATCCCCCCTCAAGACATCCTATATCAACCCAATGGACCCTTAGAACATCTCTCTTCTTCAGGGCCAGTATGCCAGTATTTGAGTTGAAAACATGTCCTTCTTCAAAAGGTTCACCGGAGGTGACTTAACACCTTAAACGGGAAGTAACAAGCAGTTCTAAGCAAGCTTAACAGTTGCAGAAGAGACTTAAAAAGAAAATCAATAGTATCGGTAAGAAGGCTTTTGTTTGCTTATACTGTCATATTAATTCATACCTAATGAAAGGTCTTTTCCGGTTCCCATTACTTCGAAAAGCACACCGAAGACTGAACGATTCACTGATAACAGTCCAGAGCAATGCAGCTGGACTGAAGATAATTATGATTTAAGACACCCCGACTAAGTTAGACCAATTCAATCTTCAGCCGGACTCAAGATAGCCCGACTCACGACAACCCGACTCAGGTGAGTGTGAATTTTTTGGGTTTTTATTTTTCTTAAAGTATTATCACAAATATAACTTTGCTTACACTCAACCTCGCACCTACCCAAAATTCTTTGGTGAGCTGAATTAGTGAGGTTGTAGGGGCTCAGCATGTCTTCCTTTTTCCATATTTAAAAAATTCACGTCTACCTGATTTGAGTGCCGTGAGTTGGACTATCTTTTGTACGGCTGTAGATTAAATTGGGTTGCCTGAGTCGGGATGTCTAAGATCGTTTTGTCTTGAGGTGCTTTGAGTTAACCATTCAGTGATTTTATGCAATCGTCCTAAGCAACTGCAACCAGAAAGATTAGGGGTCATGTTCCAAGAAGATCATCATGAACTATTCCTACACTCAGAGAAATACATTTTTTTTCATTTTTGGCTAATAAATATCCTTTGAATTAAATGAAAAACATTTTCTGGAAAGTTAATACAATCCCAGGAAAAGTTTGTCATTTGAACCAAATTGTGATTCTATTACAGGAAACCAAACCATTTTTTTAGATTTCATTTTCAAGAGTTGATTGCTGCAAACGAAAATGCTTCCCACATCTAAACACCTTTTCGTTTACTAGAAAATTCTATCGTTTGCAGCAAACGAATGAGAACTTCTTCCAAAAGTAGTTTTTTGCAAAGAACTTTTGGAGTAATTTTGCAAATTCATTAACAACAAATGAAGGCAGGAAACAAAATTTTCTTAATAATTGACTCTATAATTGTAGTGTTCTTATACATTCTGTTCTACACCAAAATTACTAGTTTAACCCAAACGAATTTAACAATTTGCAGTAAACGAAACGGACAAATTATCCACAAAAAGTCGTTAAGGCAAATTTTTTGTTTGCCGCAATCGATTTGTTCTCCCCATGCCAGTTTCTGTCAACTCAGCTGACTGTTGATTTGATTTCTGAGTTATGTGGTGAACTCACGTTTCATAAATTATCGAATTCCGACGGAAAAAATCTGTTTTATTCCGACGAAAAAGCTTTTAACAGCTCTCCTAATCATCAACACGTTGCTGTTTTGGGAGTTCTTCATTCTCCAACACGATTAAGTGGAGTTTTTTATGATTTTTAGTGTAATCACCCTTTGCGGTCTTCTAGGGCGGGGAACATCTTCGGTGGTTGTACGGCCAAGTTTCAACTCTGCATACCACCTGAGGCTGGCTGAATTTCCTGGTTGCCTCATTTAAACACGCTTAACGTGTAAAATAATAGCCCTAATGGCATGTTATGACAGGTGTCATTTTAAAGGTCATATTGATTTCATAATTGTGGCGCATTATGGGGCTGAGACCCGAGAGTTATCAGCCAATGGGTTCTACCTATACATTTTAATAATTTTTAAAAGAATCAAGCTTTATTTTGAATCCGACGAGAAACTAAATTAGCGTTTATTTCCATGCACTGAGTCCCCTTTACACATTCTCTTCGTAAGCCCTAAGGTATAAGTATACAAAATTTATACTAAAACTAAATTATTTACATTCCATTACAAGCATTAAATAACGATCAAAAATGTAAGACCCCACCATCGCATTCATAGGTACAACCATCAATAATGTGTATTAAAATACAAAACAAATTCGATTTGCAAAAGTTTACATTTGTGGTAACATATATCAACTTTGCCTTCGCCTTTGGCCATCATACACATAATACCTAATACCAACACATCATCTCTTGGGACCAGTGTCAAATTCCAATTTTCAAAATTTCATATTTCCACCTCATGAATATTTCAAAATACCCACAATCCATCTACTATTTCCACAGTTTTTTTTTTTTTTTTGTCTCTTTTTTCTAAAAATAAAAGAAAATTCGAAAACAGCAAAAGAAAACAAAAACACACGTTATTTTCCCGAAGGAAAGAAACAAGAATTTTCAACCCACACCTTCATTCCGGTCCACGAAGGCTGCACCATTTCCCTGACATGTTATTATGGTGAAATAATTTTACAATTTATTTATTTATTTTCCCTTCGTTTCCGTTTTCTTCAAAAACCCCCACACATACACACAACACTATACAACAGTTTGCAAAAAAAGGACGAAAAAAAAACATCTGAATTATCCTCAGCATGAAAATAAATTCATATTTATCGTTCTAAAATTATTATATCGTAATTTTTCATGTTGCCACCGCCACAGAATTGCACAGCGCCTTTTTGGTCAGTGCCACCCCCACAAGCCAAACCATCACCACCACCACCCCTTTGGAATAATAAATAACTGTTTCTGGTTATGTTTGCTATACGAACCCCTCTCTGAGCTATTCCGCAGCAATCTTCATATCGCCTCACATAATATCTTTAAAAACTTCTACAGGGTTAGGTGGGTGCAAGAGGGGAGAGTAGTCGCACACATTACTCCTGGGCCACTACTGTCCATCTACATAAGAAAAAAAAATTTATTCCAACAGGAAACCCAACAAAAGCAGCAAAAAAATGACAAAAAAAAAGAAAACAAATAAAATTTCTTTTCTTCCTGCATTTACAATAAATGATTTCGCATTCACACAAATACACACACACACAAACGTACACTGGAATATAAACAAAGATGGACTTTCGCAGGATACAAATATACGTATTGGTGTGTGTAGAGAGAGCCCGCTAGGACTTTACAAGACGTTTGCAAATATACAAGTTACGTGCGCACGTTACAAGTAATCGTTGTTGTACACCCAGGGGGTTGTAATCCAACTTGGGGGCAATTTACCAGGGTGGCAACAACGTTACGGTCTTAGAATTTGTATTGCCCTCCACCGCCAGCCGATGCGATATGGGATGCTCAAATACGGACTTAGAATGGGACAAATACAAAAAGTTAAAAAAAAAAATAAACGTCGAGAAACCCACACTGGAAAGAAGGCGAAGGCGCCCTCAGGGAACAAACGAAAAATAATGGTGTGCGATTATATGGAGAAATCCTCGAGAATATATTTTTTTTATGAAAATTATAACGATTAGGTGTAGTTTTGCTTGAATTAACATGGATTCTTGTTAAAAAAAAATCTTTAAATCCCTGTTAAGCTCGAAAAGTGGTCAAAATCAGGATAGACTGGATATGGGGATACTACAAAAGGATTTTGGTTTCTAAATAAAATGCACGACTGGGTCCACGTCCATATATCCTTTCTCTCTTTTCGTGAAAATTGATAGATACATTTAACTTAAGCTTTTTATTCATAAAAACGCCAAACTTACTCATTTACAACAACCCTGACAAAGGATTCTCCGTGGTCTCGGAAGCCTACGACATTCCTCTCCATTGTCCACTAGCCCCATCAGAGTGCTGCCCCAATCGTCCAGATCAACCGCTCTTTCATGAGCTACTATGGTTCTTGAAGTGGAGGTTCGGTCTTCCGGATCATCCTGACTGGTAGCCCAGCAAATGCAATTCGCGTAAACTGCATCCATATCCTTGTAGATAAAGTTCGTGGCTGTATATTCTTTCCCATCCGTCCTTTTCGCACTAAGGACCAAATATCAGTACCTTTCAACTCTCTTTTTCCATTTATTGTCTTAAACTCAACGCTATAAAGCATCGACTGGCAGAGGTTTTTGTAGAGTAAGCACCAAATTTAATTTGCCAAACTGAGGAGCAGCGGCTTACTAGCGAATTCTTGATTTGATTTCGTTTTTCGTTTGATTTCGACAAAGGTTCCATTCGTGAATCTGATAAAATGTATATTACGTTTGCATATCGAAGTAGTTGCTGAAGATAGTGCTGCTAAGTATCAAACTCATAAGCTTCATCAACCCTTAATTCTATCGGCAGAGCCATTATACAAATATGTACTTCATAAACTATAGAAGACTTAATGTGCTACCAGTCTAGAGAGAGAGATGTTAAAGAAACTATCCCACTTCAATTGCTAAAAAGGAACCTGAAGAAAACCGAAATTGATGCAGCTATTGACTTCTTGGAGATGGCGAATAAAGGTGCCTTGGAGAACTAAAGCAGCTACAAATTACTGATGCTAGAACCTTCCAGAGTATGTTTCAAACCTGTACAGTCATCGGCTGCCGTTTAGGAAACATCTTTAAAGGCTTACAAGTGGGAGCTGAGCACATCCAACATCAACTACCGAACAGTCTGGAATTAATTCAACATTACGTTCCGGAAATCCATTCAACACCACAACAGAATATTATTTAAAGGAAGCTGCAGTCAATAGAACTTGAAGCTAATGCCCCAAAGAATATCAACGCAGATATATTAGACAGAAGACACCAATGCCAGAAGTAATTCTAACCAACCAACAGTGAAGTGGAGAAATAACAACGTCGCAAGAAAAAGCAGAATCATTTGCAGCTAAATTTTAAAAAAACCTAACCTAACCTAACATGATGTATGATGTCCAACTACAGGCTAATTTATACTTCTCAACAACTAAAGAAAGCTTCTGGAAGAGCTGATACTCAGGCTGCTGAAGAGGTCTTGCAGCGATAACAACATCTTTCAAAAAGTGCAGTTCGGCTTTAGTGAAAATCATCACTTCTACACTCAACATCAACCATCAAGTCACCATAACATGGTAACTTGATGTTGAGGGAGCATTCAACAGAGTATAAGCTATTTTCTTTTATTTTTCGAAGAAACTTCTTTGTACAACTGGGGAACTACAAAACATTAAAGTGTATCACAGCTGCAGTTGCTCATGAGTCAAAACATATACCATTTCTGTATACAATCCTGACCTCCCACCAAGTGAATGTGAGAACCTGGTCTACGCTGATGATTTATTCTCATATTTTAGTCGATTTCCAAATCCGTAAACTGTTCAATTTCTACAACAAATGGGGTATCCGAATCACCCCAAAAGTTTAAAGTGTTTAGTTTTATCAGCCCCTGATAATATGGTGCCAACAAAAACGAAAGTTGAGATCACACCAATCTGAGAGCAGCGGTTCCCTTATTGCGAGTGACAAAATAGTCTTTCGACTGACGCTCCCATATGGAACTAGATTGCCAGGCAAACGGGATGCCAAGCTTCTAGGTATTAGCTTCAACGAGTTGCTGAGATTCAACCAGCACCCAAGAGATGTGCTGAAGAAAGCCTTGAACAGTTTTAAATAAAAGTCTTGAAGATCTTCGTCGGACTTTTCTTCAACTGACAGTGGCAGCAAATCATCATCAACCACCGAATATGTCACCCTTATTCCGCAAGGCGTTTGTGCTAAAACGCAATACTTTAGAAGCAACAATTGACGTTTCTGGTAAACGACTTCGCTGTTATGGAGAGAGAGAGATACAGAACGAAGAGAACTGTAGAGTTTTATTTTAACTTGGCCACGAATTATGGCTTCTAGAGCGTGGCGTTTTTGAGCAAACACCTTCCAGAATAAGGGTGTATAATTCCGTCGAAAAAAAATTTCGGAAGCATTTTCAATAATCTCAACCAATTCGTGATAATCATGAACACTCAACAAAGTTATCCCGAGCCGAGCAACCTGTCCGCAAACAATATACCGAACATCAATAAAACAAACATTTATATTTTGGTTTTTTTTTTCTCTTATAAATAAGTACTTAGCTATATTTCTTTTCATTTTATCATTAATTTAAATACGAGTATACCATAAAATTATTTAAATATTTCATTTATATTGGTTTTGTTTAAAGTTGAAGAAATTCTTTCTAACAAACACTGAACACGTTCCTGTTTTCGTTGAATTTTGCTGATTCGTGTTCTAAGCCGGGAAATCATACCGACTGCCATATCATCGTAGTACGTTATTTCTTTTACTTGAAAACTGCTGAGTTCATGTTCGAATTGATTGAAATTAGACATTTTGTCAAAAAGTGCTTGAATTCGATCCTTGAACATGATAAGTTTCTCTTCCATGTCATCGAAGTCATCAATTGATTTAATTTGTTTTTCTAAATTCAGACAGTCTTCGGCCTCTCGCACCAGCTTCCTTAAGAACTCTTGATGAGCAAAACGGTCCGCCGGAGTATAAACACAGTCTTCATCTTCTTCAAATATTAGCGATTCGATGTTTCCCATTTTATTTTGTGATATTATTGATTTGAAGAGTTTAAAAATTTAGTGTGCAAACGTGTTGTCTCTGGGTGTTGAATAATTTCTTGAAACTGAATATTTGAACAAGAAACTGTTTGCTTTTATAATCTGAGCAGGTATTCAAAAATATAATACTTTTTCATAGTAATTACTTTATAATTAGCGGACTACCTGTGAACCGAATCCAAAATGCAATAAAAGGTCATTTGAAAGTCCTTTTTTTGGTGTATCCTAATTCATACGATCTGCTGAATATTTTGTCTACCTGTAAAATATGCTTACATATTTCCGTGCTTCGTCGATGGGCGTTGATTTAAAATTAAGGGGGATTATGGTAGCTCTAAGAAATTTCTAGGTAAAATTTATTTTATGGTTTATGAAAAATGATCCCATAAGTTTAACAATGTTTCGATTATCTACTTTTTTTAGTACTTTTTTTTATATTCTGAAGAACAAGAAATACTTTCTTTACTTTTGACGTCACTTACCAGGGAGGTGATTCAGTAATTTTCAAAACGATAATCGACAAAACGATAGTCATGAACGTGATCGTCTTTGATTTGCTCTACGTGATTGAATCACTATCGTCTCCTTTATTCATAGCGACAGATACTCTCAAACTCCTTTAAATTAAAAGAGTCCGAAGTGGATCCGAAATCACTCCGAGTCAGGTCTGAGCTTGCTGCCGAGAACTGATCCACTTCGGTTCCAATTATTATGGAAATTATAATCACCTTGGTCCTCGAAATCGAAATGCAATGTATTACTGAGAAGAAATATACCACTGCACTGCGAGAAAACTAAACCGAGCATGTAGACAAACCAGAGTCGATAATCGAATTACGAAATGACCCCCCAGGTCCAGGGTGAATCACAACCTATACCAATAACCTCTCAAGTAATAACTAATATTAGAGGTCTTGAAACTTGGGTACCCGAAGACCCAAATATGTACCAGAATACTCGGATAATACGTGGCTATTTTTGTACCCTGGAAGTTGTGGAACCGGGTATTACCCGAGTAGAATCAAAGGCCTCCTGATATGCATTACCAAGTTGCTTGAGATCGCTCTTCACTTATGCGTGCTTTACTCTGCCATGTTGCATTCTAGGAGAAAGTAACTTGGTATACACTTTCAAAGTAAAGTTGTTACAACTTCAGCTTTAACGCAGCTCTGTAGGCTTTGTAAGGTTTTAAAATACAGCAGTCCTTAGCAGTGTCTTCTGACAGAAATACTCTCATATCACTTGTACCGTACCAGACTTCTATTCTGGTCTTCTTGACCATAAAATGTTTTCTGGATTAAGTCATCAATCTTCCCTTCTTGAGCGTGAGCACAGAGAAGCTATTGTTGATTCTTGATAAGGAATTCATTTTCCTTTACCAAATATCGAATTAAGACGAACACCAGGAGCAAAGTTGGAAAAGAAGATTCTGCTAACTCCCATCTCAGGAAAATGGAAATATCTCGCCACCCTTTTGGTCGAAAAGAGCCAAACAATAATGGACTTCTGGTTCTTATGATCGGAACACAGAATCTTCTATAAATCAAAGATAACCTAGTTACCTATGCAGAGGGATTAGCAGATGCAGCAGCAATTCCAGCATCGCATGTTGATAGAGATACGGCAAGAAGTATGGATTGGAAAAACTGGTAAACCGGTTTTTCTGTTGGTTTATTTTCCTCTCGTGGCCGCTTGTTTTAAGCAAACAAAACCGAAACAAAAAAAAAATAAAATGCACGATTGGGTCTCACGTATTTGCTCTTAGGGTCAAAGTTGCTTTTTTTAAATTAAAAAAAAATTTCTGAAAATTTTGATCTCTACTTCTGACACTTGCAGTTTAGATGCTGATGATAGTAAGTAACTCATCACTCCCTATCTTAATGGTAATGGGATTTAGCTTCCCTGGTTACCAACTCAGAACTTTGAACAGAACTCCCCAGAATTCCATAAAAACTATGAGGAAGTTGGCCCCCCTCACATCGGCACCATTTTTACTTGCGATAAAGGTACGTTTAGGATTCGCAAGTTAACGAGTCGTTAAAAAAATTGAACTCGTGATAACAATCATTAAGATGATGGAGAATACGAAAAAGTGAGTCTTGCAATTCTGTCTGTCTGTCCGTCTGTCTGTGTATACCTCAAGCTACAGCCAAAACTGCTGAAGTTATTTTCTCCAAATTTGGTGGTTAAGGATCTTTGATGATGGTGTGGTTTTTTTTTAGGACCAAAACTAGCTATATTCATACCCTTGATGCTATTTGTATGGATATTGGTAATAGTGTATTGATCTCCCTTCCCGTATCAAAATTTGACATTAACCTTTACATAGCAGTCCATTATTTTTGAAATCGTGTAAAATCGTCTTAAAATGTATTTGTTAGTTCATTAAATTTAATGCTGCCCGTAGGCATTGAGTAGGAATGAAGACTAATGCCTTCCATCACCCTCAGTAAATAATAATAAAATTCGTTACAAACTCAAGTGAAAATGCAAAAAAAAGTACAAAATTAAATGTGAAGCGTAACAAAACGAGAAAAAAATTAAATAACTTTAATGAATTTTTTTTTTTTTACTCGAAACAACTCCCCCTGTGTGGTCACTTTTGACAGTTTTAAAAAAAAACCCTATTTGGCAAATTTAATCCAGGAATTATTGTAAATATTAAAAAAAAACACACTATCGAGTTTTCCCTCTTCAACATAATATAGTCCATAGTCGCTGGGATCAACGGTGGTTGTAGCGGACAACAACGACCATGGCGACGCTGCTGACGTGACCTGAACAAGAAGTTTCAAAAAGAGCGGTAATGGCAAAACCACCCTTTCCTCTCCCCACCCTTTGAACATATTTCACCTCACATGGTTGTTTATACGAAGAGATTTCGACAAAAATTCTGTTGAAAAAATTACAATCCATTGTTAGTTAATAATCCTCCAGTAATGAGACCTCTAAGGGTGACCTACAGGCGAACTACACATCATCAGGCGACGACCGACGACGACGACGACGACTAGGACGACTTGTCATTGCAAAAGGGATGAAATCCCTTCCAATTGAATTTTATCACTTCATTTTGTGGCTTTGAATTTGAAATGAAAACAATTTTCAAAACGAAATTCTTATAAAAATATAAAATACTCAACAAAAAATGGGGTAATATGGGTGTGTGGAATGGGTTTTGACTCAAAAGTAAGTGTATCTATAGATACCTACCCCAAAATTTATATTCAACCCCCTTGAATGGGTGGTGGTGGTGGTGGTAGTTCATTTGATATGTGAACAATAATATTTTTTTTCTTTTTTGCTGATTTAGATTTTTGGCTCAATAAACATTTATTTTACGTGGTTTGACATTATTTGCCCTTTTTCTTATATTTTATGAGAGTCAAGTTAGGGTGGAATTCAAAATAAAAGTGAATAAATATAGAAAACCGTTTAAATGTGGAAATTGTATAATAAAAATCAGAACAATGGGTCTTAAATAATTTTTGACATTATACTCGTTTTTATATAAATTACTCATGTTATCATACGAACGTGTGTATAAACATCACAGAAGTATTGGTTGATTTCATAAAATCATAGTTTACATAGATTTTTCCTCTTATCTCGAAAACCCACATTCCCTCATCCAATAGAAGATTTAACTCCCGTCCCTCCCCCCTCCAACTTTTAAAAAGTTGATTTTTTTTTCAGAGTTCTGGGTAAATTTTAAATAGTTCGAAAATAACAATCTTAGGCAGAAGTAAGAAGAAACGATATAGGGGGGGGGGGTAACCTTATGCGTCCCCCTTTTTTTCATTGAAAATAGTTCTGATTAGAAATGTCAGTTATTGTTAAAGAGTTCTGGAGTTCTCAATGCGTTTTAGAAATTGTTCTGAACTATTAGAATTTGGAAAAAAATTAAACAAGGAAAAATTTTTAAATTCAAATTTCTGTTCAAAAAATAAAGTGACCCGTTTTCGAAAAATTCATTTTTCAAAAAAAAAATTTAAAGATTTTTTAAAAATCCTAAAATTATTTTTTTTTAAATTTTTATAATAAATAATTTTAAAATTGTTAAGGTGCTTCCGTTTAAAAAAAATCATCAAACCTGGTTCACTCGTTTACGTGAAATTCAAAAATGAAAAAACGGTTCTATTGAAGGTGCCGTTAGTTTTGGTCTTAAGAAAAAAATTTCAATTCCCTCTCTAGAGAATCACCAAAGCTCCTTAAGCAAGAAATTTGAAGAAAATCGCTTCAGCGTCTTAGGCTGTAGCTCGAGGTATACACAGACAGACTGACTGATAGGCAGACAGACAGACAGAAAGACCGACAGACGAACAGACAGACAGAATTGTGAGACCCATTTTTTTCGCATTTTCTAATAACGTAATGACAAGTTTCATTGGCATGCTAGTCAAAAACACGTATCGTAAGAGATGGAGTTGCGCAAGGATCCAAACTAGGACCATTCCTCTTCAACGTATTCACCTCGGACCAACCTTGTCCCGAGAACGTAGAGAGCCACCTGTTTGCTGACGATTCCCTGACAAGTCTATGTCCTCGACGATAGCTGCCAAAGAAGTAGAAGCCCACATCCAACGCCTATTTGAATTTTACCACCGATAGGGCTTCAAAGTAAACTCCGCCAAATTGGAGCTAGTATGCTTCAGAGTTCAGACGACCGTGTAAACCAGGAAGAAAACGCTCAGCTAACCACCAAAACACATTTCAAATACTTTGGAGTGAAATTTAGCCAGCTATTCCGTTTCAACCCCCACATAACAGCCGTTCTGAAGAAAGCAAACTTTGCCTTCCACCGGATCCACCCACTGATGTGGAAAAGAAACGGACTCATGTACAGCTTTCCAGTCTGGGCAAACTGGCAGTTCTTGAAAGGAAGATCCTACGAATCTGCACAGGAATGAATTTCGACAGGTAACGAAGAAAATATACCAGCAACAAGAGACTCTACGATGAAGCGAAGCTCCTCCAAATCGACAGATACCTTGTCCAATCCGGAAGAAGATGTCTACAAAATCTGGAAAATTATCCAAACCCAATGATGACACCCCGACCCTCGATATCTAGAAGCTAAGGATCTCCTCGATGCGGAACTGATCAACACCATTGACGAAGAGCACATCCAATTCTACGCTGACCTTTGCTGAAAGCCTCCTCCTGAAACTTTTTTTAAAAAATCCATTTAATTGTTTTTATGGAATAATATTAAAATTTCTACGAACTTTTTCTGTTCTATTCGTTTACGAGAAACTATCAGAAAAATTATAAATGGTTCTATGTGAGGTAATTTCAAAAATTTTATCTTGCTGTTTTTGATAAAATTAAGTTTTCTACATTTGTTTTATGACAGGTACCTACGAGTACCATATCATATCATATCTTTCTACCTGAAATAAACAGAATTTATTAATATTGTGTGAAAGGGTTTTTCTGGTTATTCCTTCTTCTTCAAGGTTGGATCATAATTAAGCATTTTTTTCAGGTAGAAAATATCATATTACGTTAACATTTATAAGATTAGGTAGTAGGATCTTCAATTTGTGTATTCTTAGAATTTAGCTACTTAAATAGTCATTATCTTTCAAAACTTATCTTCCTAGCAATTGAAGATTTATAAAAGCAAATGTTTTCTTCCTCAAATATTCATTCTAGATTAATTTTGATTAATACTCATCCAAACAAGAAAATGGGAAACTCCGAATCTCAACCTCAAGCTCATCAAGAAGATGAAACCCGAATTTATACTCATACCGAACGTTTTACTCATCAAGAGTTTCTAAAAAAACTTGTACGTGAAGCCGAGGACTGCTTAGCTGCGGAAAAGGATGTTAAAACATGTGAAGAAATCGATGAAATGGAAGAGAAGCTTATCATGTTCAAAGATCGTATTCAGGCACTATTCGATAAAATGTCGAGCTATAATAGAATTGAACGAGAACTCAGTAATTTTCAACGAGATGAAATATCTTATCACGATGATATGGCAGTTGGTATTATTTCAAAGCTAAACACACGAGTTGGGAAACTTCAACGAAGACAGGAGTATATGCAGACTTTAGTTAAGAAAATTTCTGTAGTCAATACCAATATTGACAATGTAAACTGAATATTAAATTAAATGGTTTCTTTCAATACATTTTAAAATTAAAAAAAAAACAAGCTTAGGATTCAGCATGGGTCTCAGCCTTAATGAACAAGCCTCTTCAACCAGGCTACTGTTTGGCAGCCTCTAGTTATGCAAATCAAGTGACCTACACCTCGTAGGTCAGTCTCCACTTGATTGTTCCACTTGACCTCATTCTTTGTTACATTATTTATCGTGTCCGGAAACGGAATATACTCTACCCCTAACGTTTTCTTGTCTTCTCAGTGCTTGGACTTTCAGCTTTTTGGCCAGGTCAATATCGCTGCCAAGCTCGTAAAGTTCGTCGTTGTATCTTCTCTATCGATCTAACATATCGATGCACACTAGACTGCCACTCATAGAATCATTTTCTCAAATAAAACAAGCAGATTGTCATCAAGTCATGCGACAATATTAATGCCACTTCAGGACCGAGATGAAAGGAAATAGCGGTTTGCAAGGGTGTTTCTTCGTTTCCGTACTGATGTTGTCTCATTAACCGACAACCATTTTTACTGCATTACCCTGTCTTATAGAGTCTATAAGACTAGACTAGTCCATCCAACTAAAATTGCAAAAAAATATGGAAATAGTACAACTTGATCAAACCAATAGTTTTGTAATCCTGAGGAAATAGCGGAAATTTTCGCAAAATTCAATCCAAAGAAGACAGCTGGAGTGGGTGGATTATTCAGATTCCTATTCGCAAAAGGCTCTCACAAACTGTGATACTAAAGGGTTTTCCAATAAGAGGTGTTATTTTGATATTCAAAGAAAAATGGCATTTTTGGAGATAAATGATCGGATGTTTATTTCATTATAAAGAGGAAGGTATGCCGTTAATAATGGAACACAACATCAGCCAAATGGCCGCCAAGACCACGCTTACAGGACCATATCCTTTTCATGAAATTTTCCATAACCAAATCGCAAAGTGGCTGCTCTATGTCCTCGATAGCCTCACGAATTTCATCTTTGAGGTCTTGAATCGACGCTGGGCTGTTGGCGTAGACCTTATCTTTCACATGGCCCCAAACGAAGAAGTCGCAAGGTGTTAAATTCGGTGTTGATCTCGGTGGCCAATTGTGATCACCTCTTCGAGAGATAACACGGTTCGGAAACTTTTCCCGTAAAAGATCGATGGTTTCATTGCTTGTGTGGCACGTAGCGCCGTCTTGTTGAAAGTAAACGTTGTCCAGATCAATACCATCCAATTCAGGCCATAAAAAATCATTAATCATCTCTCGATAGCGCAATCCATTGACCCTAACTGTTGCTCCAGCCTCATTTTCGAAAAAGTAAGGTCCAATGACCCCGCGGGACCATAAACAGCACCAAACAGTCACGCGTTGAGGATGGAGAGGCTTTTCAACAATAACTCTTGGGTTTTCCGAGCCCCAGATGCGACAGTTTTGCTTGTTGACGTAGCCTCCGAGGTGGAAATGGGCCTCATCAGTCAAGATGATTTTTCGATGAAATTCCGGTTCATTTTCATGCATTTCAAGGACCCAATCAGCAAAGACACGACGTTGTTGATGATCAGGCGGCTTGAGTTCTTGTGTTAACTGAACTTTATAAGCCTTAAGACCCAAGTCTTTATGCAAAATACGGTGTAATGACGTTTGTGGAATGCCTAATTCCAAAGAACGACGAGGAATGGACAAACCTGGGTTTTCTTCAACACTTTGGGCTACAACAGCAATATTCTCAGTTGTTCTTGAGCGACGTGCACGGGTTTTATTCTTCACATCACTAACTTGCCCCAACAGCTCGAATTTGTCCACCAATTTCTGTATTGCGGTCCGACAAGGTGCTTCACGACGACCCAAAAATGTTTTAGTTTTACGAACCGTCTCTGCCAAATTTTCACCATTTTTATAGTGAATTTTAATAATTTCAATGCGAATGTTGGAGAGTGTATCGTACCATTTTTATTAATAGCGTAGTTTCTACTTGTCAAATGTCAAAAAATGACAGCTTCAAAAGTGACAGCTACCGAAATAGCGGGCTATTCAAAATAACACCTCTTATTGGAAAACCCTTTACTTTCTATACAATAGTCATACAAATTTGCATGAAAAATTTATATTTTTCCTCAACACCGTCAGTAAATTTTTTGTTAAAGTCCTTCTCAGGAGGGTTTCGAAAATGCATTGATCCCTGACATGTAAGTTGCGTTAAGAACAGTTCGGTGCTAAAATTTAAGTCCCACAATTCACCTCAGTGTTCAAGAGCCTTTGTGTCACTGCTGGATACTTCTGGCCGTCGAGAAATCTAGACTATCTAGTGAATATTCTTCCATGCATATTTTTACAAATCCAGTTTAATAAAAACAAGTGTTTTTTATGATACTTTCGAAATTATTTCATATATTTTTTTTTTAATTAAAAATAATGTTACTCGAGAATTGTTATATTAGCAACACCTGGAATACGTATTGTAATGCATTCTCCTAGATCCTGAAATAAAACAGAAATGGAAGATATTTATTTTTAAGGAGAACACAAATTTTTGCAATATAAAAGAATATGAACCATTCTTACCACAAGAAACGACAGGAATGTAACTACAACAGCACAAACTGAAACTCTATACATTTTGATAATGATTCAATTTACTGACTTGATGAAATTCACTGAAAAATACTGTATTATATATTGAAATTTCATTGCGGTTTAATAAAACATTAAAAATATTTTAATTATAGCTTTTTTTTGAAACAACAAATTTAATATCGATTTAAAAATCAGTTTACAGTTTTAGATGATTTCTTTTTAGATTTTTAATGGATATTGATATTATAGCTAAGTTTGACATAAATTATATAAAATAATACAAAATTACTGGTATAATGTTTAAAAGAGCCATAATTAAAATGCTATTTAAAGTTTCTCCTTGGCAATAGCAGAAATTACAATTTTCTTTTAAAACATCGTTTTTTAAAATTTGTTTTCCAGGTATTCAGTTTGAGTTTATTAAGGGCATTTTCTCTTGACCTTTAACTTCTATTTAAGTGCTCATTATAATAAAAAAAATAAAGTTGTCTAAAGTACCACTGAAGAATAAAGTCCATGCCACGTTTTTCTAGGTCAATTAGGAAGTTTTAGGTTTATATAAGTAATTTTTTGTTTAGCTTCTCGCATTATGCATATAAATAAACAATTACCTGATTGCTAATAACCCTTTAAAAGTGAATAAGTGAAGGTATAATGTTAAATTTGGCTTGCATATTTTATTTTATCGTAGAAATATAGCCAATGAGGTTGAACTAGTTTCCAAACTGTGCAAACTGTGGTTTTTTTTACCCCTAAGCACAAATAATCGGCCGAAAATAATGCAATATGGGTATCAAACGAAAGGTATTTTTTTTTACTAAAATTGTAAATTGAAAATTATGGTCATTTCGACAGAAAAACTAGTGTTTTCAGTGTTTTGCTGCATTTAAATAGAATGACCTTGTACTTACTCCTGTTTTAGAGGTGGCTACCCAAATTTTTAGATAGATCCAAGCTACGATTTGGTGTACATTTTAGATTTTAAGTCTGTTAAATATGGTACATTTCGAAGGAAGACGAGTGATTTTAGTAATTTACTGCATTCAAATATCCTTCAAATAGGGTTGCCGTTCACTTGTATGCACAATTATTCAGCTTTTAACTTTGTGAAATATGGTATATATTTTACGAATGTTTTTCTGCATTCAAATAGGGTTGCCATGTACTAACCCCCATTTTAAAGATAGCTACTGAAATAATTTTGGATAGTAGAGAAACCCAGCAAAAATCTACTACATTTCTACAGAAAAAAAGGTGTGTGTACTCATGTACGCGCGCCAGAAGTTATACTTCCTATCATTATTTATTTTACACAATTTAAATAAAAAATGTATTTAATTTTATTTTTACTGAGATTTTAATCTTTCTATTGATATTTCAACTTAAAAAATTGGTTAAGGTTTAAAAGCTATTTTGTTTACGTGAAAGGGATATTTTGATTTTTTTTCAATTTATACTATTTTTGATATTACTTAATGATATTGCGAAGCTTGTGAGTTTCTTATTGAAACAATGTATATCAAAATAATTTTTGACATTTTGTAAGAAAATTAAAATTATTAAAGCAGACATAGTCAGATGTTGTGAATGGTACAATTGGTCAAAGGAGTATAAAAAGTAAATTTTTTTCGATGTTCTTTTTTTTGTAATATATCATTTACACTCTTTGAGCTAAAATAGTATTCAAAATTATCAAATTTTTCATTAAATTTTGTAATTTTATAGCATTCATTAAAAACATATTTTCACTTATCGACCTCTGTGGCACTGTTTTTAAAAATAATTACCCAATATTTTTATGCAGAATTATAAACTATTTTAAGCATTAAAACATTTTACATTACATTAAATATTTTATGTAATAGAATCTGTTTAATTTGTTAAAATCCTGCAACTAAAACTTAAGTTACAGATTTTAATATCCAATGAAATCAATTGAAAATAATTTTATCGTGATGCTCAGTAAATTTGAATCATAGAATTATGAGGCTTATGTAAATAGTAATTAAGCACCACGTAAACAAAACTCTTTTTACAGTTATGTTGGCTCACAGACTACAGAAAATTGTCAAAGTTTGTACAAAAATGCATTTACCCAATATCTAATGGCTGTGTAAATTTCAAGTTTAAAGATATAAAAATAAAAAAGATAAAAATAAAATACAGTTGGAAACGGTCAAGAAACTTGGACTGAAAAATCTTGTTTTTACTGTTATTCATTGAAAAAAATGTTTAAAAATCTAATTTTTTCACAAGTTTATAGACAACACATAAGCCTAAAAGTTTTTTTGCATAGTATTTTTCCTCCTATTCCCTGATTTTTAAAAGCTAAAAAAACCATAATGGAGCATTTTATATGAAATCCGTATTAGACGCCTAATTTTTTTTATTATCTTTCAATATACATAATTAGTTTTTCAAAAATTTATCAACTGTATCAATAATTACCTTATTTTCAAATGTCTAAAAAAATATATGATATTGGAAAATAGTTTTTAACTCGAAAAGTTGAGTTTTTAGAATTTTTTTCTCAATGAGAACTCATCATTATTTCAATTTATCTATTCAATTAAATTTATTTCATAATTCTAACCCTAATACTTTTCGAGATGTACAAAAAAAATGTTTGTCTTTTGCTTCATTTTACCCTAACTTGGCGAAGAATTTCGAAAAATCCCGTCGTCGTATCAGAACCTTACCTTATACCACTTATCTTTTGGTGTATTAAGTTTTTTCCTATCACTTATAGTGTAGAAAATGAAGCAGTCAGAATATCAAAAACAATGGCTGACATCCGTAATTTAATAAATGTATTGTATTTCACACAAAATGAAAAATAAAAAAAAAATCCAGTATAAAATGTAAGTGTGTGTTTACTCTTTGCTTACTTATAGTGTCTGTGTGAAAAAAAACAGTAATAATGGGCTGAAAAAATCTATGTGTTATTACTGGTTTAATATTTTTATAATCGCCGGGAAAGAAGTATAACTTCAAAAACGAGTGTTTTTAGTGATTTATTACATTCAAACAGTGTTGCCGTGTACTTACCGCTGTTTTAAAGGTGGCTACTCACATTTTTTATATAAAAAAGAAGGCTGTCAAACATGGTTCCTTTTGCCAGAAAAACGAGTGCTTTACTGCATTCAAATAGTGTTGTCGTGTACTTTTTCCAGTTTAAAAAAAAAGCACGACATTTTTCAGATATAAAAGAAATGCAAGTATGCAAACAAATAAATAAATAAATAAATAAAATAAAATAAAAAGTTATGACTGATAAAGTAATGTATATTTAATTTTACGTTCAAATAGGGTTACCAAATTGATGCCCCCAATTAATAGAATATAAACTGCCTACATTGAAAATTGAAATTGCTTCTACTAATTGCCTACATTCATCAGACAGCCTACACTTTTCAGCAGGATTTCCAACTCACCAAATTTCATACGAATTTTCAAATTTTCTTTGTAGTTCAGTACTTACTCCTACAAGTAAAAAAATACAAAATTCTAAAAGGCACGCACAAAGGATGAGTTGAACATCTAACTCAGTGATGTGGCTAAAAAAAAAAGTCCATTTCAAAAAAAGGACACGTGCAAAGGAACAAATCAAAAGAATAAAAAAAGCAACATTCACATACATATATCCAATTTAATTGGATCCTTAAATATATTTGAAAATCAGGTTGTTCTTTTTTTTTTTGAATTGTCAACTTCTTGGTAGGTATTTTTGTTAAAGCAAATGTCATGTGTAGGTATTTTGGTATCGCAAATACTTTTACTTTCTTTCTTTTTGTCTATGAATGTCGAATTCTTATTCCTTGCATTCTTTAGTTTACTATTTCGTGCTAAGAAATTCAATTGAATATCTTTTGGAGAATTTAATTTAAAACTCTTGAAAATCTTTGCTTAAGGTAGTTGGTGAGGTATTTGTTGAAATGACCCAATCCTAGTAATGCAGGATCCTTTTGAAGAAAAAAAATCAAACAAAAGGATGACAACTTCTTTACATTCACATACCTCTACTCTGTATATACTAAAAAAACTAAAACGTGTCTAGTATAAGAGTCCCTCCTGACCCCCTTATCCGTATTATATTTAACTTTATTCGCATTCGCATCCTTCAAATTTAATTGTGCTCATGTCAAGTGGCACTTTCTTGAAAAATGAAATATGCCCATTCTAGTCTTATGGAAGACTCTTTGTAGATATTGAAAATCGTTTAAAATTCAATCAATCAAAAGCATCCTTCGGCCTACGCAAATTATACGCCACTTTGCATCTGGACAGGACATCCATCCTGATCTAAAAAAAAAAAAAAACAACATAAAGTGACTAAATCAATTTTGTTCACATATCCCTCCAGGACTCTTGGTTCAAGTGCTCCTCTGCACAAACCCCACAACAAAAAAAATATCTCATAAACACACTCTAGTTACATCACACAACAAAAAGGATGACAAATGATGCAGGATGTATCTGTGCACGTTCTGCTTGGCTGCTCCAATCCAGTTGCCAGGACGAATTAAATACATTATGCATGCTCAGGCTGAATTCAAGAGCCGATGGAAGAGAGAATGCTAATCTGAATTTGGACACCCTCTGACAAGATGCCAAATCCCAAATGAAAAGTGAAAAGATGTTGCGCCCTCAATTCGGGTGTGAGAGATGAGAGTCCTTGTGGAGAGGCTAAATCAGCCAAGGGTGATGGGTTGGCCATATCCATTCGTCGCGTCAGGCATCTATAAAGAGGCACATCCATAAACAAGACATACAGTATAGAGTTGTTTGTCAGTGTCGCAATTGCTCCGAAAAGTCCACCTTTTTTTTGGACCAGAAAAAATTTTTTTTTGTTGCTCTCTCTGCTTTGGGGAGAGAGAGAGGTTTATTTTTGGAAATGTTCCAAGATGATTGATTAGGTTCATGTAAATTTATTGATATTCTGTATGTTGTCTTGGTTATATGGACAAGAAAAATGTATGTTAGTTCGTTTACATAAATTTACTTACCGACTGACATCTTGGATTACAAAAGCAAGTGGAATTTTAAGTGACCTCTGGGGACTCAAAATGGGAAAAAGCAATCTCATGCTCGTTCTAGTTTTATATCAAACAATAATAATGTAGTATTGGAGGAGTTTTTGACTGGCGTTACAAATTTTCCAAGAAACAGTTTTTTTCTTGAGCAGTCTTATAAGGGTTTGTTACCGCATTTTCCGCTAAAAAAATCTACTTTTCTGCTCATACCTAGTCCAACACACAAAAAGTCACAAAAGGCTTGCAGAAAAGGGACTTTGTAGAGCAAGCACTCTGCCTTCTTACTTCTGAGTTAGGAATTTTGCCAAATCAAAGTAACAGTGGTTTTCTAGGATAATTTTTCGCCGGATTTACACTTAGGTTATATACATTTCTTAAAATTTCTGCTAACAACAGTGACGTTTTGTCCTAGACGACAGATCATTGTTTGTTTTCTTATACTTCAAGATCAACAACTTTCATACGTTCTTCAATCGGTGTAAGAAACTATAAAGCATTGGGACATACATATTGCTGTCTGCAAATTGATTCAGCTGCTGCAGCCAGCTTTGTGTGACCACAAAAATTATTCTCTGATGGCAGCACATGTTGGGACCCAAGTTCAGCCATTATCATAGAGAGCTCCTGAAGATGTCAGCTATCATAATATCTGAATTAAAAGTCTCTACTTGAAATCCGTTAGTCGTTTTCAGAATGTTCTTCAGATAGAAGATTTGCACTAAGATTGATTCATCTGGCTGGAAGGCACACTGGCTTACGTTCCCATTAAGTACTGTAGAAGGTTTTTAGATGTGCAGGGTTATACCTGGGTAGTTCTTGGAAGACATAGGATCGATTTTCTTGAAGATGTGCCTTACTAATTAGTTACCAATGAACATAGAGGTCTGAAGAAAGGCCGTCGGAGCTTGCAGTTTGTTGTTGTGAGGTGTTTTTATAGCCTCTTCAAACTCAATGGCATTGACTGGGGGCGGGTTCTCTTCATTGACTTATCTCGCACTCTACATGATCCCCATTGAGCTTAGGTATGCTAGAAATGCTGCTTGAATATGCCAGGGTTTTGGTTTATATACCTGCAGCATATTGCTTAGCTCTTTTTTAAAACCTTCAATTGTTGTGTTTATCGCTAGATTTTTCCATTTCTTTGAAGTAGAAATTTTGCGTATGCAGTTTTTTTGTCACCAGGATCTGCTTTTGCCTCATTTCTCCTAGATCAACAGTATTCTTTTGTTTTTCATCTTTTACGATGTAGAATCTTTATTTACGAATTTTCTTTTAACGAGGCCGGGATCAATATTGGAGACTAAGTCCAGACAGAGTAAAAGAGTAGCCCACGAGCTCTATATGACGAAAGAAGAGGGGAAACCTATGTCAATGCTGACATTAAGGCAGGCAGCTATCACATTTTATTTGTTATTAGAAGTAGTTTTCAGTAATTTGTGATAGTTTTTTTTAAGGCTTCGGGAAAAACACCATAAGTAGGTAGTTTCTAAAACAATAGTGATTTGGCAAACCAACGCGTTTGAAAAATTCTTTTTTCGGTGACGCAGTGTTTACTCTCCTGGACTTTATTTTACTAATTCTGCATCATGGCGTAAAGTATTCAATGACAATTCAATATTCTGCAAACATTAAAATTAGTTCACTACTCATGATTTGCAAATGAATTTTTAATCAATATTATTCAATATCATCATCTTCATTTCGTATATGTAATTCTTTCCAGTACAGTACGAAGGGATGGGGGGTTGAATTAACTATTACTGCTGTTCAATTCATGGATTAAATTAGTCTCCCGCCATCATTATCGGTCTGCCATTAAACTCGAAGCAAATTCTTCTCTTTCCCCAGCATCCACACCCAAAATCCTCATAAAGTATACTTTCTAGACAACCCTATTGACCATTAACTCATTCATCACTCAAAAAAAAATCAAACAAAAAAAAAATCTTTTGTTCTTCAGCTTCGCAGTATTCCACACAAAATCATTAACCCTTTCCCTGATTTCAACCAAAAAGTCATTGCCTTCTCTGCCAATCTAATAATCATGCATTCACAGAATCTTTATATACCGTCAAGCAGCTCTAATGCAAAACTTCATTGACAACTGGGGGTTGGTAGCGCAAAGTGAGCAAACAAAAAAAAATTAAATCAACCCTTCAAAGAAATTTCCATAGTTCTTTCTTTCTTTCTGCTTCGCTTCAAATTACCAACAATGTCCATTCTATTCCATCCACCGAACACCGCCATTTCGATTTAGCCACAGTTTGCAATTAACTCACTCTATTTTGTGTGGCTTTCATGGTTGGGGAGTGTTCGGGGATGTCAAAACCCCCTTCGTCACATAATAAATTAGATTTCACCAACCCCTATAGAGTAGATTGAAAACTTTTTGCATCTTTCCACCACTTTCTCTCCGTCTTTTGTGGATTACCACTGTTTGAATGCAAAAAGGATTGATCATCAATCCTTTCCGAACACAAACATACACTACACAATATACACACACTGCTTTGTTTATAGACTAATGGTTTCAATGAAAGAGTATCTAGGCTGGTAGGATAATGAAAAAGCTGGACGAAAGGATTTTTTTTTGTTGATGTTATCGACGAAGTCGTGTCGTCGAACATCGACCTTTGTTAGAAAATTCATAATTGTGTTTAATGTCATCAATCATAATTGCGTTATGATGAGTCATACAGTGATGGCTAACAAGAAAAACCGCTTAGCAATATTATATTCTGCAAAAAGTATTGATGTTAATAAATGATCCAGTTAATGAACAACCGCGTATAGTTTAGTTTCCAATTACTTTAACATTAGCTTTGCCTTTTCTGTGAACAGAATCGAATGGGAAAGAAGAAGGGTTAAATAATATTTCATAACGAATGAATGTGAATTATTTTTGAACTCTGTCTACTAGGAAGCAGAAATTTCATCGTATTACAGTACAGTTGTTGGATTACAGTAGGTACTATCTTATCTAAATAGCTTTTGAGCAATTGTAATTCACAAAATATTTACTTTTTATTTTCTAACAAGCCCAAAGATCACATCTAATGAAACATGTTTATTGTTTAATGAAGATTCCGGTTTTACCAAGTATTACGCTATGAGGATAACGCATTGAAATGATACTCTGGAAGCAGCAGCATTTTATGTTACCTAGACGAAACTGGTGACAAAATCTAGGTAGGTTATAATTATAAATGAATGAGACGAGACGTTTATTAAATTTGATTAAAATGTTGTATTTGCTACGGAAACCAAGAATCTATTGACATTGTATTTAAAGCAGCACTTAGAGATACCCAAGAACCCAAGATGTGCTATTTAGACTTTTTGCTTAAAAGTAAAATTCGTCCCTTATTTTGGCGGACACTTTGCGGCAGAATCAAAAAACTGTAATCTCAGTAAATTGTAGCTAGTTTAATGCAAATTGTTTGCGCAAACCAAAAATTTGTAACTCACATGGTTTTTTGAGTTATTGAATTTTCCGCTAAAATAAGTCTGAAATTAGCGGACAAAATCTTAAATAAAAAATTAAAAAAAAAATTTTTGGTTGGCATCCAAATTTGAAGCTTTTTAAATGGTTTTAAGTGGCATAAACTTTGTTTTTGTAGCTACTATAGTTTTTTAGTTACTTAAAATTCCGCTAAAATAAGACTAAATTTAGCGGACTTTTTGATTAAATTTTTTAATTGATCAAAGCTACCTTCTTTTGAGAGTTTTCTTTTGTCTCTTTCTAAATAGTTGTACTACCAACAAGGTGTTTCAATTTGAATACTTGAATTACCCATAGTATGCAACATACAATCCGATACTGCGCTCATGTACTCTTCAGCAGTCAAATTTGGAAAATGAATTTAATTAAGTAACGTAGGTACCTACTTCGTTTGTATCTGAAATGTAGGTATTTAAGAACTTAGAAGTTTTTACAATCTAATCTTGTATTTTTTTTTGTATTTTATTTTATTTTATTTTATTTTAGAACAACAAAAATGACTTCCCGTCACATATATGTACGTCCGTGTCCGTTTTAAGTCGAAGGATATACAAATAAAAATAAGAAACAATGAACTGAAAATTCAAACTGAATAAATTCAATCAGACTAATGGCGGGCAAGGCAAAGCGAGGCACCCTCGTAAAATAAACAACTACACCATACCACCCTACACACCGTATGTACACAAAATAAAAAAAAAAAAACCTTAGATCCATCTAGGAGGACATCTCGTCCTCGTCTATATCTATTCCACATTGATTCTTTAGTATTTTCATTTATTTTGTATAAATAAAGGATGTTCCGTTTGTCCTGTCCAAGCATTGGAATTGAATACATTTCAACTGTCATCGTCATCGTTGTCGTTCGGTGTATGTGGTCGTTGTCCCTTACGCAAACAAGCCGGGCCCAGCGAGTGATAGATAAAAAAAAAAAAACTTTGCTTGCCAAATTTTATTGCAAAAGGTGCTTTTATACTTCTTTTTTTGCGAACTGACCAAACGGACGTGGGTGATGATTTGGGATGAGAATGGTAGTCAAATAGTAGCAGAAGCAAATAAACACACAATTCAATGATTTGGCAGAATATAATATTTGAGTTTTGCAATGTACTTGTATTATCTTTAACGCTCTGTTTTTTTTAAGCTAAACAAAAATTTACAGGTGTACGTGAGGAAATGACTATTTTTTCAAAACTCAGAAGTCAAAAACTTACGGAATATTAATTTTAAAAGTCCAAAAATTGGAACATTATTTGGAAAAAATTATCAGAAATAAAGTTAATATTTAGTTTTCATTTCTTTATATCAGTTTCTTTATACCAGTTTCTAAGCCGTAGACGATTTTGGTCACAAATTTTGAAAATTTAGTTTGCTTGAGGACTAACTTTCATAGCTGAACCAAATTTCGCCTTTGTTTGTCCTTTTTCTACAGTTTTGACAATTATGTGTACAAAAAATGTTGTGTTAAAAAAATACCGTAATCGAATTCACCACCTCGAAATATTAGAAACTAAAACCACCCCACAACGTTCACAAAGAAACCTTATATTAACCACAGATTGACAGTCTTAGAAATAAAAAAGGTGTGCGTACTCATGTATGCACACCAGAAGTTATAACGGGTGATTTTTAGCTGGTTTGGTTTTGGCAACACTGGTTTTGACAGCTGACGTGTGTTTAGTACATTGTGTCACTGTCAAACAGCTTCAGTTTGGTTTGCAATTTAACCATGGATCGTCTTACAAATGAACAGCGCTTGCAAATTATTGAATTTTACTATCAAAATTCGTGCTCGGTTCGAAATGTTCATCGCGCGCTGCTTCCATTTTATGGTCGGCATTCTCGACCTTCTGAGCAGTCTATTCGGAAGATTGTGACCAAATTTCGCACCAAATTTACTTTGTTGGACATTAAACCACCAACACGTTTACGTACTGTGCGTAGTGAAGAAAATATTGCGGCCGTATCAGCTAGTGTGACAGAAGACCGCGAAATGTCGATTCGGCGCCGTTCCCATCAGTTAGGCCTTTGTTACAGCACTACGTGGAAAATTTTGCGGAAGGATTTGGGCGTAAAGCCTTTTAAGATACAACTGGTGCAAGAACTAAAGCCAGCCGACCTACCACAACGCCGAATTTTTGGTGAATTGGCTCTTGGAAAGCTGGCCGAGGATCCCCTTTTTTATCGAAAAATTGTGTTCAGCGATGCGAGGCTCATTTTTGGTTGAATGGGTACGTTAATAAGCAAAATTGCCGCATTTGGAGTGAAGATCAGCTAGAAGCATTGCAACAGCTACCAATGCATCCCGAAAAAGCCACTGTTTGGTGCAGTTTATGGGCCGGCGGCATTATTGGGCCATATTTTTTCAAAGATGATGCGAATCGCAGCGTTACTGTCAATGGTGAACGCTACCGAGCGATGACAACAAACTTTTTTTTGCCCGAAATGGAAGTTCTTGACTTGCATGATATGTGGTTTCAACAAGACGGAGCCACATGCCACACAGCACGCGAAACAATGGCGCAATTGCGAGGCGAGTTTGGTGAACAGTTAATTTCACGTTTCGGGCCGGTCAATTGGCCGCCTAGATCGTGCGATTTGACACCATTAGATTATTTTTTGTGGGGGTATGTCAAGGCTAATGTCTATAGGGACAAGCCCGCTTCGATTGACGCACTGGAAGCCAACATCCATGCATTCATTCGTGAGATACCGGCCGATATGTGTGAAAGAGTATGCCAAAATTGGACTCAGCGGATGGGCTACCTGAGACGCAGCCGCGGTGAACATTTGCATGAAATTATCTTTAAACATTAAATTGCAAGGTTCAAACTATCGATTCAAATAAATATTTCATTCATTTTTTCGAATTCGAGTTCTAAACCTCTTAAAAAATCACCCTTTACTTCCTATCATTATTTATTTTACACAATTTAAATAAAAAATGTATTTGATTTTATTTTTACTGAGATTTTAATCTTTCTATTGATACCTCAACTTAAAAAATCAGTTAAGTTTTAAAAGCTATTTTGTTTAAGTGAAAGGGATATTTTAATTTTTTTTTTCGAATTTATACTATTTTTGATATTACTTAATGGTATTGCGAAGCTTGTGATTGTCTTATTGAAACAAATTGTATATCAAAATAATTGTTGACATTTTACACGAAAATTAGAATTATTTAAGCAGACATTGTCAGATGTTACGAATGTACCATTGCTCAATGGAGCATAAAAAGTGCATGTTGTTCGATGTTTTTTCTGTAATATTTATATCACTTACAGTCTTTGTTTTTAATTTAATCAATAAACTTTGTATGGCAGTGTTTAAGAAAACAGTCACATCTCAAAATTGAGCTAAAACAGTATTCAAAATTAACAAATTTATCATTAAATTTTGTAATTTTATAGCATTCATTAAAAACATATTTTCACTTAACGTCCTCTCTGGCCAAGTTTAGTAAAATAAGTGTCCAATATTTTTATGCAGAATTATAGACCAACATTTTATCTATTAGAATCTGTTAAATTTAATAAAATCCTGCAACTAAAACTCAAGTAACAGATTTTAATATCCAATGAAATAATTTTTTTTTTAATTTTTCTCTCTAAAATCTGTAAATGTGCACTTTTTCGAGTATGTTTAAAAATATTTATTGCCTATCAAGAATACTTGAACCAACAATATTGTAGTACATCGTTTTATGAAGCTCAGACAAATTTCATATCATATTGCAAAATGAATAAGAAAACAAAAATTTATTTTGTTCTTAATCACCTTTAACTCATTATTTTTATATATAACTGTAACAAAAAACTACACCATGTTGTAGCCTAATATTTCATATAAATTTAGACCCGTCAATCTTTAAAATCCGACAAGAAAAAAAAATATTACAAATTTTATGAGCGAACAATCTCGAATCCATTTGTGAGGCAATTTTACCGTTCTCCACTGGTGGCTAGTCGAGTCCGACGACCAAAGCAGACAATTTTGTTGAATTTCGGATAAAACTCTTTTCGAGTTTGTGAAATTAAAGGTAATCGTGATGCTCAATAAAGTTGAATCATAGTATTATGAGGCTTATGTAAATAGTAATAAAGCACCGCATAAACAAAACTCTTTTTACCGTTATGTCGGTTCACAGACTACCGAAAATTGTCAAAGTTTGTACAAAAATGCATTAACCCAATATCTAATGGCTGTGTAAATTTCAAGTTTAAAGATATAAAAATAAAATACAGTTGGAAACGGTCAAGAAACTTGGACTGAAAAATCTTGTTTTTACTGTTATTCATTGAAAAAAATGTTTAAAAATCTAATTTTTTAACACGTTTATATAAGCCTAAAAGTCTTTTTGACAAAATATTTTTCCCGTAATTCCCTGGTTTTTAAAATCAACTAAACCACCCACATAAACTTTCAAAAATGTATTTGTTTTTTAAAGCTAAAAAAACAGTTATGGAGCATTTTATATGAAATCCGTATGAGACTCCTAATTTTTTTTATTATCTTTCAATGTGCATAATTAGTTTTTCAAGAAATTTTCAACTGTATCCATAATTTTATCATTTTCAAACGTCTAAAAAATATTTGATATTGGAAAATCATTTTTAACTTTAAAAGTTGAATTTTTAGAGTTTTTTTTATGAGAACTCATCATTATTTCAATTTATCTATTCAATTAAATTTATTTTATAATTCTAACCTTTTCAAGGTTTGTCTTTGCCCCATTTTTCCCTAACTTGCCGGTGAAGTTTCCAAAAATACGGTCGTATCAGAACCTTACATTATCGCACCTATCTATTGGTGTATTTAGTTTTCTTCTATCACTTTTAGTGTAGAAAATAAATCAGTCAGAATATCAACAACAATGGATGACTTCTGTAATTTAATAAATTTATTGTGTTCACAAAATGAAGAATACCAGTAATAATGGGCTGAAAAATCCTATGCGTTATTACTGGTTTAATATTTTTATAATCACCGGTAAAGAAGTGTAACTTCAAAAATTTTGAAAATTTAGAGTCAATTCTAAAATCAAAAACAAAAAAACACAAATGATGCATTGTGCTGAAATCAAACTATACATTTCTAAAGGATTTGGTACAGTGAACCCGAATCTGAGGTCAAAACTACTCTAGGATGTCATGTTTTTGAGATAAATATGTCAAAACCCCTTTTTATTTGGTACATTTAACGTCGAACTTCTTTACTGGGTAAATACTTTGTTACAAAACTAGAAATGGGATGTGAATGAATCAATGAAGTGCATGTCATCGGTCTAAATCATATTTAAAATCATTTAAAAATTCACTTTCGACGCAAAGATATTGCAAAGTGAAATATATGAATTGTCAAAATACCCTCTTTAGTTAAAATAAAGCAGTCTTAGAGGTGGATAAGTAAAATTTGCAATAATTTTCAGTATTTTTAAAATAAAACTTTAGAATAGGTTTCTGGCCCTAAGCTAAGCAGTACGATTTTCTTCTAGGTATTACTACTATTATTATTTTTAAAAGCTGTATCTTGGAAACTGTTGAATCTACAGAAATGGTATTATGCCGAAACCGAAACCGATATGACAGAAATCCATAAAGACTGGATATGGACAAATTTGAACAGAGTTTTATGTACTCAAGTTTTGGTGCTCAAGTTTTGGTACTCAAGTTTGTGATATTCTCCAAAAAAGCAGATAGATTTAGTTGGACACCGGGCTGGTACTGAGTAAAAGATGTTATAACCGACTGCAAAGTCCATATCGCGTAGCACGGAGGCGGTTCTGTAATAATCTGGGGATGTTTCTCTTCCAGTGAAGTAATCGCGTGAGACGATATTGGAAGAAAACGCTTTGCTCTCTGGTGTAATTGAGCAACAACACTAAACACACGTTTGAGCTTTGCAGAGACTAACTTCAACGGATTGAAGATGAAAAAATAGAAATTATGTTGAGCTGTTTTGAGAAGAGATGGATATAAGGGTCCGTAATCAAATTTCATCATCGAAATCTGCTGGAAGAATGTATAATATCATGCCAAATTTTAAATTTTACACTAACAACATCAAGAAGTGTAAATAAATTTATAGAATATGTATTCCCTAGACGAGAATTTTTCTCTTTTAAATATCTGCTTACCGAATCCAGAGAAAAATTAAGTCACTCGTAGAACGACTACGACCTTAAATTATGACGTTTGTTACATCAATTAGTAAATTCAAAGATGAGATATTGAATCACTTTGACCTATTTGAACGTCATTCGACCATTTATATATTTGTAAGTAAAAAGTAACAAAGAATAATGACACCGGCCAGCTTGGAAGATCCTGATGTCATTTACACTTACATTTGATGACGAATAACTGATAAATCGATTTGAACACCTATGAACTCTTAATTCCACTCAGAGTTCAAAGTATCATTTATGTTTTATTTTTATTTGATTAGTACGAAAGTCATCGTACCTACATTACACAACAAACATGAACTTTTATCCTCAATTCAAATATAATAATCTTAAGGAATCTATTAAACATTAAACAACAAAGAATAACCTTTTCAAATGGTAAAGAACTTCCACTCACGTTTTAACATCTAAATTAACATCATGCATGGTTAGGGTATACTGTAAGTTACATTTAGGGGTGCATTGTCCTTGCAATAATTGTTAATTGTAATCCAACTGAGTTCATATCCAGCATCCTAAAATAAAATCCTTTGAAAAAGAAAGGTGATACCCCAAAAACAACACAACCAATACAATCAACAACAAAGAATGGTCGAAAATAATAATAATAAGGGATGGTCTTTGAACGACCATTCTCACTCTCACTCACCATGATGCCTAAACCCACTCCTAGGCTATCTAAAGCACAACACTAATGATCCAATGTCCAGGATAAATTATATTGTAACTGTTAATATGTTTGAGATGAATAAACGGGGGTGGATGGCGATGGTCTTGGTCTTGGTCAAGAGAGAGTCCTCTCAAACCAAAGAATCCAAAAAAAAACAGGAACATGGACGAAGAACTGCCAAACGTAAACGTGTCTAGGATCACAATTAAGGACGTCTGGCCGAATTAAATGATTTACTATTCAAATTTAGGATGTGAGGAATTATTTCTCTTTTTTTTTCTTTTTTCTTTTCTTATAAATGAATGGCTACCTTCTGAGAGTTTTATTTCGTTTGTGTGTCTGTGTTTTTCCAGAAACTAATAGACGCTCCCTTTTTAATAAACCTACGTGTACATTCAAAAGGATATATTTTTCTGTTCACTCAAGTGTGTACTGACAGGACTTAGTGTGTTGGCATTGAGCGTACGTCCAGAGCGTGGGTGAAAGTTTATTTCCATATCTTATGCAAAAATATCCATATAATGTATATCTGCACGAATTACAATTAAGGGTAAAGAAGGAATTAAGGGAATGTCGCACAGGACTGAGGGAAAAATAATTGCTTGGGGCTGCATTTGCGTTTACTATTGTTTTTTTTGTAAAATAAAACAAAAGTGTACCGGGCAGCAGGGGTACATTTATTCTATTCAAGCTAAATGAATGTATGAGAAGATGAAAATGCTTAAATAAGAAATGGAAACTTGAGCTGATGATACAAAAGAATTGCTTTGGCAGAATTTCACCAACCTCATATTATAATTGTATTCTGGGGTCATCGGTCATTAATTCTAAGAAAAAAAAAGTAAGCGAATTTATTAGCAATCAAGTAAAAATTTGAGATTTTAGAATTGCTCGAGAAGGTTTTAGACAAAATTAGTAGATGTGTTGGACTTTGAACTCTGGAAAATGAAAACTAACAGAAAACAGAAAATGTATGTAAAGGGTTTTTCAACAAGGACGCTACAAAAGTAGAGCGACAGGGAGAGCAAACGACGCCATATTTCTTGCCATTCTTTTGACATTTTTCTTTAATAAGGTTTGCCATTTCATGATGGAAAGATATACGATCCAACAACGAGTCAAAGTTATTAAAATTTACTAACGAAATTCGCTGTCAGTGGCCTCAACGTTGAGAGCACTATGTCCAATTTATGGCCGTCATAATCGTTCTAGCAGATCAACAATTAAGCGTCAAGTTGAAAAATTTGAATTCACAGGCACAGTACAAAATGTTCCCGTGCCAGTGAGACAAAGAAGTGCCCGTAGTGTAGAGAATATTGCTGCCGGTGAGGATTCAGTTGCAGAAAGCCCAAATGTATCTCTCACACGTCGTTCTCAAGCGTTGGGCATCTCTGTGATGTCCTTGTGGCAAATTTTGCAAAAAGATCTTGGCCTACATCCTTACAAGATTAAATTGACGCAAGAACTGAAGCCGCTTGACCACCAGAAGCGTCGTATGTTCGAGAATTGGGCTAAGCAACAACTTGAAAATGATTCGGATTCATCTTCAGCGATGAGGCTCATTTCTGGCTATATGGCTTCGTCAATAAACAAAATATGCGGTATTGGTCAGGCAGCAATCCAAACGTACTCCGTCATCATAGCATCCCGAAAAATTTTTGGTTTGGTGTGGTTTATGGGCCGGCGGCGTCATTGGCCCGTACTTCTTCCGTGATGATCAAGACCGACACGTTACTGTGAATAAGGATCGCCACCGTCCAATGATAACCAAATATTTTTGGCCCCAATTGGATGATATGGACTTGGAGGACATGTGGTTCGAACATGACAGCGCCACAAGCCAAACAGCGAATGTCACAATCAATATATTGGAAACCAAGTTTGGAGAACGTGTTTTCTCACGAAATGGTCCAGTCGCTTGGCCGCCTCGGTCGTGCGATTTGACGCCTTTAGACTTTTTCCTGTGGTGTTATGTCAAGTCTATGATCTATGCCAACAAGCCAGCGACGATTGATGAACTTTGTACGAATATCGAACGTGAAATTGCAGCAGTATCGGCCGATTTATGCTTAAAAACCGTCGAAAATTGGGTTCAGCGTCTGAACTTCTGCAAGCGTGCCCGTGGTGGCCATTCAAAAAAAATCGAGTTCCATACAATAATGGCATCGAACGTACACGTTCACGGGAATAAAGAATTTCATTAATATTCAAAAACGTTTTTATTTTATTTAAAAAAACTGTTGTAGTGCTCTTATTGAAAAACCCTTTAAAAGACGAAATACATTCTGGTTTTCATTGTTCGACTAAGAATAAATCAAAGCGCAATAACATTTTAAAACAATGGCAATCGCGAAAAACAAAATGACATTATTTTTTTCAAAAACTATTGATTAAATGAACTCAATTTAAAAACATAAATGAAGCACAGATTTTTATGATCTTGATTTGGTATATATTTTTACTTAAAGCTTTACCGTTGTTCCTTAATAATTTCATTTTAAGTCATATTTTAGAAAATTACCTCTCCTGCTTAAAAGGGGGGGAAAATATCCCCACCCCTATAGTGCTAAATACTTGAGTTTTTAACTTCAACAAGAATCATTTGTACTGGTTAAATAGTTAAACTGCCTGAAAAAAAGTATTTTGACAACACATTCTCTCTAGTTTCTTTTGTTTCACGCCATTAAAGCGACATTCTTTAACAATTCATTGATAATAATGGAAAAAACGTCGGAAATAAGCGAAGTTTAAAGAAATAAGCAAACTATACAAAGTGCTTCGTCAAACCGTATGTTATCAAATAAATAAGCAAACAAAAATAAATTCACTCGAAATTTGCCCACAAGAAACAAAGAAGAGAATAGATCGTTTAGTAGTCGTAAAATTTAAAGAAAATGCTCTAAGAACCCCAACAAAACTGTAAGAAATCGCTTGAAAGAGGCTAACTTTGCCACTAACACATCCAGAAAAATACCCCTAATATCACAAACCTAATATTAAACCTAAACAAGCATGAAGTTCGCCAAAAAGCCTTCATCAGTTTAGGAAAAAGGACCTATTATGGACTGAGGAAAACTCTTGTTAATACTATGCATCAGAAAAGAAAACATTCTGCACAATGCGAAACAAGTGGCCCAAAAACATAAAATATATTTTGTTGGTAAAAAAACTCAAATTGTTATCATAGTTTGTTTTACGAACTAAAATTATTTGTTTACTAAATGCTTATTATTAAAATCAAAGTAGGGGTCATTTTTAAAGTAATTTTGAATACTAACATTTGACAAAAAAAAAACACTCAGGTTCACCCGGTTTTGACAGAATTTACTTTATTTGATTTTTCAAAAAAAAAAAAAATGTCGAAAGGGGAATTTAATTTTCAAACTTATATTTTTCAACATTTTAGAATATTAATCAATATTATTTAATATGACGAATTCTTTATTCGATAGGTGGAGTGGTAAAAACATTGCAGTATTTTAAGTAAATTTTGACATCAGAAATCAATTTGTCACTTACATAATGTAGATCTTCGTTTTGCCAGAAGTTTGTTTCAAAACATGAAGAAAATAATTCGATTTGTCCGAAATAGTATGGCATTTCAAGTGCATCTTGGGGGCAGAATAGAATAAACTATCTAGTTGCTGTTCAGTACAGAACCTACATAGATAATAAATTATGCAGATACATATTTAGTTAACGTAAATTAACGTGGTTATTGACAAACAAGTTTGAGTACGACAGAAATCATTACTGCATTCATTTCATTCCCTTTACCTATAAATTATATTAAGCTCGTAGAAAATTATTTCTAAACTGAGTAAGCAGACAGAAAAATCACAAATATTAATTGACTGATTTATAAGATAGATTATTCAAACTTAACTGTATCTATGTACAAAAAATGTATAATTTAGAAGTAGATACCTACGTGTATGTTGTTTCCAATATTAGATAACAATTTCATAGATCTTTTTTTTTTTTTTGATAAAATGATAAATTGAGTAAACAATGAAATCTGGTAGGTATATATAAAATGTATTAATTAAAAATATTTAAGGTATATATTTCCGCAAGTGTTTCTAAGTACAACAGATATACAAATTGGGAACCAATTTTAATATTTGAAAATTAAACTATACACCCAACAGTATTTTGGTATTTTTTCATTTGTTATGTACACGAGTTACCTATGTAAACTAAGCACAAAAAAAAAATTATTTAGCTCCCAATGACTATAGTCAGCATTTAAAGTCTTTTTAGTTTATCTGTGACTTTTAATAGAAACGGATTACTGAACAATTTATTAAATTAATTTGTATCTGTAGATTTTATCTTTTTTTCATTTGTGTAAACAATTTTAAATTAATAAGATGAATTTTACATTACTCTTAGCAGTTTCTCTAATTTTGTGTGTGTGGCTATTTCAAGCTGCAGGTAAGATTAGTCTTATTTTGTTGTTTTTAATTCTTTATTTAATAGAAAACGTATATAAACTCTCCAATAGATTGTAGAGTTGCATCACCAATAACGAACTCTGACAATTTAACAGCAGAATCAGAAAACTCATTGCCCCAATATTACAAACCGAATCAGTATCCATCTGGATTCAATTTAAGCTATGGTTCGGAATCGAATTGGGACAATGAACCTCGTAAGTCATATCTACCAGTCGGTCCAAGAGCTGTTAGAGTTGATTCGGTAACCGATGATGAACTTCTGCAGATCAGTGAGATCTTATACAGCAAAGAAATTTCTCTGCTAAATCAAATATCTGTCAATATCCAAGGGAAAACCCGCTCTGTTGATACTGATGACAAAGCTCCAGAACCGTAAGTACTATTAAAAATACATTTACAAGAAAAACTTAGACTGAAATAGTTGCTCTAAATTGATAGTCTTCTGCAAGTAAGTGATAAAGTGCTTAATTTACCAACCATTGCCAAATTGCGAGCTCTCTTCGATCACTATCAAATGGATACCTCAGTGAATGAAGTTTTTACAAAAGCTCAACTTCAACAACAAGATGATTTTATAGATGCTGTCATGGCTTCAAATGTTATGCGTCAAGCTATGTCATTGTTTGAAATCAAAGGAGTTTTATCAGCCGATCAAAGAGAACATCGAAACTTTATCAAAACCATTTGGTTTACACTTTATTCTCGCGGTCAAGGTGCACTCGGAAGCTCTGGGTTTGAGCATGTCTTTTTGAATGAAGTTAACAAAGGTAAAATAATTGGTCTTCACAATTGGGTTTACTTCTATGAAGAAGAAAAAGCTGGTCGTTTGGATTACAAGGGTTATATTAATCAAATCGTCTTGGGAAATGTAAGTATTTTCTTTGTTTTTACTCAAATTGTATTCTAGAGTAATTTATTTTGTTTTTCTTTTTTCCAAAAAACAAACAGAAAGGAATAATCGATGAAGTTCGCTTCGAACATAATCGTCGTAACAAACCAGTTAATACTATTTTTGTTGGAACAAGTCCTGAACTAGAAATGGCTTTGTACACTATTTGTTTCCAATTCAGACCTGATCAGATGTGCCGACTTTCGATGGGAGGCAAGTCATTCGCCATTCAAACGTTTATGTGGCGACATTCAGGCAAGGTTTTGATTGGTTCTGCCTTTCCCAAACTTAGATAGGTATTGAGAAAACAAAAATACTAATCTACTAATAAATTTATTATTTGGTTTTTAATATGCAAACTTGTATCCTTAAATAAAGGACACTAAATATTGGTTTTATTTTATATGATAATTGTTGACATTAGAATTGAGTGGAAGCGATTTGGTCCATTTGATTTCAGAACAAGTAAGTTCTTGAGGGAAATCAACCGAAAATGATATTGGTGTTCTCATATCCGAAACGAAATGTTTAAAATGATTTAAAATATCATTTCTCTAATGATAGAATTTCCTCAATTCAACTGACTTATCATATCTTGACTTCTGTTTGAGTACACTCGTTGTAAGTCGAATGAATACTAATTTTATTTCACTACGTAACATCTATATATATACAATTTTCTTATCTTACTATTCTTAATGTCTATGTTGTTTACTTAAATGTTAATGTTAAACATCTGTAGATAACCGTCAGTGTATGCTTAGGATGATCTGTCTTATCTTTATTTTACATACACATTGGGTTATCTATAGATAAGTGCATGTTCATGTTTGAACATTCTGCGGGCCAACAGAAAGTGCTAAAATTCTTTTTTTGAATATTATGCCCCGTATTACATAAATAACTAGAATTATAACCAAGATGCAACTTAACATAAATCCGCTGTGACCGCTTATGTGGTGAAAGTCCAAGCCCTTAAGGTGAATGTTTTCTTCCCTGAACCTTATTAAGTCCCGTTGAATTTTAAGGAGTTCATTCTTGTTGTTTATTATAGTTGCTTGCATAGGTTTAATTCTTTCCTCTGCTACTTCGTCCAGTGCCTTCGTCCATATCATCTGTTCCTCGAAATGGTTGATGGTTTCAGATTTGACTTGTTGCGATGATGTAAGGAAACCTCCGTTGTATCTAACAGTGCATTGTGGCCTTAATGTTAGAATCCCTTGTGCTGGAAGCTTAACCAATTTGTGCTCAGAATGTCCACAGCTTACATGAATAGCCGTGGTGGTAAATTGTTTAAACAACCATGTATTTGATTTAGTCAACTGAATCCATTTGTCTTGCTGACTAACTCGTTCAAAACGACAGTTTGTTGTTTTTGATTTCTTTATCGGTGAAATCTCACATGATTCATCAGTTGCAGTTTTCCATGGCCAATTACCATGGCAAATATAGTGGGTTTCCTCGTTTTTTAGACAGAGATTTAGTTGCGCCTGACTCATAAGATTGTATGAGTCTAATTGGAAGTTGAATACAAGTATTTCGGTGTTTATTTTTGGTGTCACAATAATATCTCCCTGACGTATTGGCACGTCAATTATCCGAAAAACGTCCGATGCTTCTGAGTGAAGTAATGGAATTTCCGCGTCTATTACCAAACGCCGGCCAATTATGAATCCCCTCGCTCTCATTTGGCGAAATATTTCTTTCAATTCATTTTTTGTACCACCGCCAGGTAAACGAAACTTCCCTGAGATTTTAATCTGAATCTTGTGTATCTCTTCTTGTAGTTGGGACGGTTTTAATAATAACGGATTCATATGGTGATTATTTACATCAATGAGAATGCTTATAACTGCCATTTGCACATCATTACATTCTCTTAACATTGCATCAAGTTGCATTGCTGCTAACTGAAATGTCATTCCTGCTTTGTATGCATTATGAGCTTGAAGTGTCATGTTGCGTATTTCATTAATTTGACCATTAATTTTTATAAATTGATCGTTTACTTCTTCTGTTGTTTTCTTTACGACATTTACTGTAGCATTTACCAGTGATGTTTGCCTCTTATTTAAGCCATCCAGTTCATGTTGGTTGTCCAAAAGATTTTTCATGTTTTCTTCTAAGGATTCTCTATCATCACTGTCCATGAGACCGAATAATATGTGGTAGAGTGAACCAACAAATTCCAGTGGAGCTCTTTTTACCCTGTTGTTTGTTATAAATAATTTGTTGTTTTCAGCCAGTACTTCATATCTTCTCTTTAAGTTTGCTGTTATTAAACTGCACTGCTCGCTGAAGTAGAACATTCTGGAACACTTGTCTTGTAGTTTAGTTATGTAGCTTGCAATATTATTGGTTTCTTCAATATATGAATCTAAGTCATAGTAAACTACAAGTCGCCACTTTGATGCCACGACATCCATTTTTCCGATTGGGTCTAAGTAAATTCCCACATTTTCGTCTAAGTTGTTAATTGTCATCTCAGGTGTTGTGCTCATATTGGTTGCTGAACTCTTTGCTCGTCCAAATGCAATTAATACCAATAACATCAACATCCACAATTTGATTCCATTCATTTGTGTGTTTTTTGATACATTATGTCCCTTTAAACGGGTGAGTTGGCATGTTTGTTGTGAATTGTTACTTCCCGATTCTTCTTCAGATATCTCGATGGGACATAATTTATGTATTGGTCTTTTGTAGAGTCCGTCTTTTGTTTTGAGTGTTACTACTCGTACATTGCCGTCTGACCCTTTGTGGACTTCAACAATGCGTCCCATGGGCCACCTCGACGGTTGGGTGTTTTCGCTTTTTATAATAACGATTGCACCTTCCTCTAGGTTCTTCTTTTCAGATTTCCATTTGGTACGTTTTTGAAGAGACACCAAGTATTCGTCCTTCCATTTTTGCCAAAAGTCTCGTTTTAATTTTTGCACCAGTTTCCAGCGATCCAAGGACCCAATTTTTTCAAGTTCACCTGACTCAGGAGCATCCAATAACGGACGTCCCACCAAAAAATGTCCAGGTGATAACACATCAATGCTGTCTATGTCATTACCCATAGCACACAATGGGCGTGAATTCAATATTGCTTCTATCTGACATAGCAATGTTGTCATTTCTTCAAATGTTAATTTAGATTCTCCCATTATTCGTTTCAAATGGTGTTTCATCGATTTGACGGCTGCTTCCCAAAGCCCCCCAAAGTGAGGACTTGCGGGTGGGATGAAATGCCATTCCACCTTGTCTTCAGCTAACCTTGAAGCGATTGACGCGTTGTTTTTGATGGCGTTCTTGAATTCCTGATCCAAACATCGATTTGCTCCAATGAAATTAGACCCATTGTCTGAATATATGTGAGAACTTTTGCCACGTCTTGCAAAAAATCTTCTTAGTGCTGCTCTGAATGCTTCTGTTGTAAGGTCACTCACTGGTTCTAAATGAATGGCTTTAGTAACCATGCATACAAAAACTGCAATGTAGCCTTTGTACGCTTTCTGTCCTCGACCCCTTGATGTTCGCATTAATATTGGTCCAGCATAGTCGACCCCAACATGTTGAAATGGTGGAGAAATTGTTGTTCTTTGCTTTGGTAGATCTCCCATTATTTGATTCGCACTGCTACTGTTGTATCGAATACAAATTGGACAACTACGACAACATCTTCTTATTAGTTTCTTGATACCAATTATGTAGTATGTTCTTTTAATATAGGCTTCCATCACCGAATTTCCACCATGTAGTGTAGCTGCATGTGCTTCTCTAATGATCAAACTGGATAGTTTACATTTATCCAGTATTATTGGGTGTTTCTGGTTCAAAGGCAAGTTTGCATACTTAAGCCTTCCACCCACTCTTAAGATTCCTTCATCATCTTGATACGGTTTCATTTGAATTATTTTGCTGTTCAAAGGAATGTCCTTTTTGTTTTCAATTTTTTGTATTTCAGTGCAAAATTGAATTTTTTGCTGTTGTTTGATGATCAAAGTTCTCGCCTGCGATAGTTCGGACACAGTTATTGATCCAGGCGTTATTTGTTTGTGTCGAAACCACCGAATAAAACGAAGTACGTATCCAACACTTTTCTCAATTTTGTTGATGTTCGAAAATCGTTCGATTAACTTTGATACAAAATGTTTTTTGCATTGTAATGTTGACATCATTCTAAGATCTGTTGATGGTGCCAGGTGTTGCTGTTGCGGCCAATGATGTTTAGATTGTTTCAGCCACTGCGGACCTGTCCACCATAGTTCGTGATCACCAATTTTGGAAGGGCATATGCCACGTGATGCAACATCGGCTGGGTTGTCTTTCGAATTTATATGGAGCCATTCCATATTGTCCATTAGACTTTTTATGTCAGCTACTCTGCTTCGTATAAACTTTTCTTTGCTTTTGTTGTTCTTTATCCACCACAAAGTTATAGTGGAATCACTCCACCCATAGTATTTTATATCATTTGAGAAATATTTTTTTATCTTGTTGAGTAGCTTTGCAAGTAGTTGGGCTGCACATAACTCTAATTTGGGAAGAGTTTTTTTATTTTTGATGGGTGCTACCTTGGTTTTGGCTGTTAATATTTTAATTGTCATATTTGTTTTAACGTATATGACAGCTGCATATGCTTTTTCTGAAGCATCCGCAAATCCATGTATTTCTATTGGACCTGCTTCGACATTAAATATCCAACGAGGGATTTTAACTGCTTTGATTTCTTTTAAATTTTGTTGAAAAATCAGCCATTCTGCTTTCATGGCTTCATCAAGTTCATCATCCCAGTCATAGTTTGATTGCCATAATCTTTGTATAAATATTTTCGCTCTTACTGTGACTGGAGCAAGCCATCCAATAGGATCGAATATTTTTGCAATATTTGATAAAACACCTCTTTTGGTTTTTGAAATGCTTAAATTAGATGCATCTATAACAAATCGGAATTCGTCTTGATCTGGATCCCAGTGAAGTCCCAAGGTTTTCGTGGTGTCGCCTTCTTTGACATCAATTGTTTTATGCTCGTCATTCGAAATTATGTCAGTCAGCAAATGTTGATTATTTGAAGACCATTTTCGTAATTGAAAGCCAGCATTTGAAAGTTTTTCACTTACTTCTCTTATTATGTGTCTGCATTCGTCTTCGTTGTTTGCGCCTGTCATTAAGTCGTCAACATAAAATTCTTCCCTTATTATTTCTTTTATTCTGATGTCTTTTTCTTTGCATTGGTTTGCGACTTCTTGCAATGTTCGGACTGCTAAGAATGGGGCTGCTGCTGTTCCATACGTAACTGTTGTCAGTTTATATTCTCTTATATTGTCTCTTGGTTGTTCTCTCCAAAGTATTCGATGATACTCTTGATGTTCTTCAGCTATTTTGATCTGCCTGTACATTTTTTCGATATCTGCAGTAACTACATATTTCCATTGCCTCCATTTGATGATGATGTCAAAGATATTGTTTTGTAGTCTAGGCCCAATCATCATTGCGTCATTGAGGCTGTATCCGTTGGACGTCTTTGCTGAGGCATCGAATACAACTCTTGTTTTAGTTGTTAGGCTTGTATCTTTCACAACTGCATGGTGCGGTAGATAGTATTTGCCCATATGTTCGTGTTGTTTGTCTACCTTGACCATGTGCCCCAGGTTTTCGTATTCTCGCATAAACTGTATGTAGTCGGTTTTTGTTTTCTTACTCATTTTTTTCTCAAGCTGTAAGAATCTAGCTAATGCTTGTTTTCTAGATTCTCCAAGCTCTATATCTTTTCTTAGTGGCACCTTCACTACATATCTGCCATTCGAATCTCTTGTTGTTGTTTCTGCAAATGCTTGCATGCAAATGTCGTTTTCTGATATTTCATTATCTTTTTCAATTTCTTCTATCTCCCAGAATTTCTCCATCGATGAAGTAACAGCTGACATGATTTTGCCACATTGTCGTTTCTCGCGTAGTGAGCCAGAAACTATCCACCCAAAAATTGTATTCTGTCCCACTATGCCATTGTGCTTTCTTACTCCTTCTTCAATTAACTTTGGATACAAGTCACTACCGATGATAATGTCAATACGATCTTTTGTATTTAGGTTTGGATCTGCCAGAATATAGTTTTCCCACTCATTTTTATTAAATTCAAATGATTCGTCTGGTAGTGGTTTTATGAGGGTGGGTAGTACCAAAAACTCTGCTTGCATTTTGTTGTTGCTCATAAATCTTGGTCTTATCTCTAAATACACTCTTGATTTTGATGTACCCACTGCTGCATCTGAGAGTCCAGTTAATTCTGTATTGATTCTTTTCCTTGGCAAGGAGAGGATCTGCGCTGCTTCCTCGGATATCATTGATATTTGAGAACCTTGATCAATCAATGCCCTTAATAGACATGTTTCACCATTTGACGATTTGGCTGTTATCTGTGCTGTAGCTAATATCACCATTGGACTATCTATCTTCTTTACCATAAGGGAAGATAATGACTTCTCTTTTTTATTGTTGTTGTCTGAGGGATTCCATTTTTTGTGTTGATTTCCCTCGACCCTTCTTTTCATTTGATAGTTGTCGTTGTGTAGTAGAGTGTTATGTGATTTATTACACTTCATACATTTTATTTGAGAGAAGCATTTGGTTTCTGCGCTGTGTTTAAGACATATATTGCATATTTGTTTATTGCGTATATATGCTAATCGATTGTTTATCTCGGTGTTTAAGAATTGGTCACAATAATAAATTCGATGACCACTCTGCTTACAGAATTCACAGTTCCACTCTCTTCTGTCTGAATGGAATTTTCCACCTTGTTTTTTGTACTCTTTGCTTCGAGTCATTGATTGTTGTTGAGACTCAAGGGTTTGAAATAATTGCTCAAGAAAGTCCATTACATCCTCCAATTTTTGTATTTGGCTTGGTTTTTTGACATGTTGCTCATATAATTGTAAGCCCTCCTTGTCGAATTTTCGAAGGAGTAGGTGAGCAAATATTTCATCGTTTTCATTCTTTTCTTTGCCTATTGTCGTTTTGATGATGTAAATACATTCATTTGCTGCATCGTGAAGTTTTTTAACATTAGAAGGTGATGTAGCGTTCATCATTGGCATGTCCAGCAAGTGATTCAATTGTGTGGAGAAATTGATTCTTTTATTTTCATATCTCCTGATGAGAGTTTTCCATGCTTCTTTATAGTTTGCCGAAGATCCTTGTATGAGGCTAGCGATTGAAGTTCGAGCTTCACCGGCTATACAAGATCGTAAGTGATTTAATTTCACAGAATCTGGCACATCATTATTATTGTGAACCAAATCTATGAACAGGTCGGAGAATATCTTCCACTCTTCAATTTTTCCATCGAATCTAGGCAGTTCAATTTTAGGACTTCTTGTTAGTACATTTGCACATGGATCAGATTCTTTGCCCTTATGTTTTTCTTCCAATTTGTCAAGAACTAATTTAACATCATCTTCCAAGTCGATTATGTAATTCTCATCTCTGAATGTCTCTTCTTCCATTGGATTCATCTTAGAAAGCTCAACTTGCAATCGTTCATGCCATCGTTTCACCTTTCCAATCCATATATTTTTGTTATGAGGAGAAGAAATGGCCTCCAATTTCGCATCGTCTATTGCTTTCTTTAAGCTCTCCATTATTGTATCTATTTTCTTTAAATCTATATTTGCTACAGATTTTATCATCATTTCATTCATATGTTGTTGCTGCAAGTCTAGTCCAGTGGCTAGCTGCTGCTTAACAGTTTTTAATTCTGCCAATTTGCTGGATAATGTTGCTTCGCTTATTTCTGGCTGTATACTGTCCAGATCTTTGTTTTTCAGCAAGTTTTGTATTTTTTGAAAGTAGTCCTCTGCTCCTTTCATCCATTGTTCCTTAAAATAGGGAACATCAATAATGCCAAGCTTTTGAAGTAGCTCGTCATTTTGCTTGAATGCTTGAAGATTCTTTTCAGCATACACAAGAATTTCTTCATTTTTGCTCCGCGTTGTTACGCTTTCTCCTTCTTTTAATAGTTTTTCAAGGTTTCTTAAGATTTCAACCTGTTTTTCTATTATTTTTAAATGTTGTGATGACATTTTTTTTTTTTTTGTTATTACGTTTGTTTATATATTTTTTTTTTCACTTGTCAGTATTTTAGCTCTGACAACGCTTTTCCACTGTATATTTTTTTTGTCAGTATTTTAGCTCTAACAACGCTTTTCACTGTATATAATTTTTTTTTTTCCTGTCAGTATTTTAGCTCTGACAACGCTTAATTGAATCTTGTTCGTTTATTAAAAATCTCTTACCACTGGTGGGGGAAAATTTTTAATATTGCTCGAAGGACCAATGTTTGAGTACACTCGTTGTAAGTCGAATGAATACTAATTTTATTTCACTACGTAACATCTATATATATACAATTTTCTTATCTTACTATTCTTAATGTCTATGTTGTTTACTTAAATGTTAATGTTAAACATCTGTAGATAACCGTCAGTGTATGCTTAGGATGATCTGTCTTATCTTTATTTTACATACACATTGGGTTATCTATAGATAAGTGCATGTTCATGTTTGAACAACTTCAAGAAATGAAAGGCAAAACTAGATGTTCGTAATAGAGCAAATAAAATACGAGGCAGGTACATTAGCTACCCCAATATTAGAAAAGTACAAATGTAGAAACAATACTTATCATTGGTTGATATTTTCGCGCTCCAGAGGGCCTCGAAAGCTGTGGCGTCCAGGGTCCTGGCTCACCAGAGCAATGCCTTGAGACCGCACTGATAACGTAAAATAAAAAAAAAAAAATAGTTTTAAAAATAAATGATCAGGGATAGAAAACAAACTGAATTAACCTTTAAAAATATTCAATAGCAAACAAAAGTTACTCATACGCCACATTGACCAGTTAAAATACAAAATTAAAATAAAAGTGACTACAGCCGACCAAATTTTGAATCTAGTTGAGCTTCCACTTACTGTTCTTCAAATAGAAATTTAAGAAAATGATAAGTATGCACTTTTTTGTCAAACTTATTTAAATATAAACAAAACATTGCATTTGACAACAAAGGAAATAAATAGCAACTCATTTCTGTCTGTCTGTCTGTCTGTATGTATCAGAGGCCACAGCCTGAACGGATGGGTCGATTTACTTCAAACTTGGTATGTGGCGTTTTTTGGAGACTATCCTCAGACGTTTTTTGATTTTTTTTTTTACCAACAATAACGGTACCTGTCATATACGAATGTGAATGTACCCATCGCAATCCTTTTAATAACAAATACTCCACTAAACACTGAAACAAAGCTACTGAAATGATTTTCCTACTTTTCTTTAAACATTGACATTGATTTTTTTGCACAGTTATTCCCAGTATTTTGTTTTGAATAAGCTAATAATTCAACCATTATTTCATTTCATGGCCATCTACTGGCACTATTTTGAAGCATCATAATAGTTGGAAAAGGTTGAAAGATTTGATAGTATTGTTCCGAAAGCGAATGCACAAACTAAACTGGAAGCAATACAAGTCACTGTGAATGGAAAAGGAAAATAGTGAAATTCACAATAATAAATTAGTTTTCATTTTATTTTGTTATATTTTCGAGTCCTTGGGTAGTATCGTACTTTATTAAGGAAAATCTACAGAATGTGACATAAGTAAAAGTAGATAAAAAAATACTCCTATTCATCTTGTTCTAATTTGTATGACGAGTGTCCTAAGGCTGAGGGTAGTCATGCAACCTGGTAAACCTGGAAGTTGAACTGTCAAATTTTATATAGGAAATCTTTACCAGAATATGGTAAGCTTTTCCACACACAATTTGTTTAGTAAAAGTTTACAATGAGGAAATGGTATTTGTAGAAAACTTTTAACGTTTAATTTTGACAAGTTAGCTAGTTAACGAAGAAAAGGAAAGAACCATAATTTTTTATTTTAGGAGCGTTCCTTTTCAAATGGAAAAGTTTACCAGGTTTAAAAAAAAAAACGAAAATCCAGCCTTACATTCAAATGTAAAGTTTTTGCCAACGGTCATGAGAGAGACAATTTTTTTTAAATCAATTTTTTGTACTATTTTACCTGTACTTACTGAATTTTTGAAAAAATAGTTTTCTAGAAAAAAGTTTTGCGGTAGTGTTGAATTCGTTCATACTTTATGTTTTCTGGTGTGCACAATCCGAATCCGAGTTTTGCAAACAAATTTTCGTGACGCAACATGGCCAAAAATTTAAGAACCGCGAAATTTTCAATTTTTTTTGCGGTTTTTAACAAAATATTACAGAAACGCCTTCGAAAATAGTAGTATAGTTTGACATGAATGTTTTATTTGTCGTATAAAACTTAAATTTAAAAAATCCTTAAAAATCTTCATTAGATCCAGTACTTTTATGAATATATTTTGTCACTCGAAAGACAACTCTAAG